>JADANN010000375.1:0-2400000 GCA_018806985.1 Angiostrongylus vasorum
TAGAGCTTGTTTAGCTGAGATTCTGATGCGGTTTTGGATCCATCTTTCTAGACTTTCATTGTCGACGGTCTCGTATACTTAAGCACTTTTCGTCGTGATATACAATTTGATTGTCCAGCATCTCAAACACTTTTCTAAACCCTACTTGGTATAATCAGTTCGCTCATTTTAAGGCTTCATTCATATCATAGTTGCCTACCATTTGAAATGCTCAAGAACTCGAAGTTGCTTTTGAGATTTCTATGAATCCAGCCTAAAGAAATGAATTAGGCTTCGATGTCGTACCCTATTCGTGATTAGTTATCCCGTTGTGCTTTTATCGTTGAATCAGTTGTCTGCTTCTATTTTTTCTTCAGATTTTAAGGCTTCATCGTGGAATGTTTCTAAAATTCAGTGCATAATATGTGCTATTCGACTGTTCAATGTATATTTATTGATTATAGGTGTAATTCGTGAAGTTTCGGCCCTTAACGAAACAGAGCCCTTCCGTTTTATTGCATCTCTGCGACGATGGGCATTTCGAACATGGTGGGCCAACGTCGTAAATCTTGTTGTTGAACCGGTTTCCTCTGAAATTTGTAAAATTCGATGTTTTCGGATAGAAAGGACAAGTCGATGGAAGAACGAGGTATGGTCAACTCACGCTTTCTTGTACTGACACACGACCAACGTTTTATCGTAACACTCCCTTTATTCCGCAGCCAACATAATTTGTTTCCTGCCAAACCAGCTAAAACAAATAATGCTAAGAAGTCTATTAAACAGAAATTTTCCAAAAAGTGTATTCCCACGAACTGTTTTTCACTTATTTCTCCAACATTATTTGGAAACAGATCATTGGTCAAATCATGAAGAGCTGTAGTTTTCTTTTAGTATCTACAACTGAACAACTCACACCTCATTCATAAGATTCTAGGACAAGATTATGTTGATTTTGTAAAAGTTTAAAAGCTTCTTTCCATGTTTCCATCAATTTCATTGCAATGTTGACTCTCTTAGCTCTTAAAGCACTAAAGGACACTAGTAAGCTCCACTTCTGCATCAAATTACGACCTAAACCATTATGTCATCTGATAAATTGTGGAAGATTTCTCTACTAACAATAAATCTATGACGAGACTGCCGGCATGCTCCTGTGTGCCAATTTATTCCCAGAGATTCAATATTACTGTCAACTTATAAAGGTGCGCCTTCCAACGTTTTACCGCCTGATCGTGGCTTGGAGGTGTCCCTGGGTGTTGGACTGCGATGTACAGCGGGGAGATTCGTCCTCCCGGCAGGGACTCCCAAGCTGAGAAGGAGTCCGCCGTTTCCATTAGGAAGCCTAGATTAGAGTAAACCAATACCAGGATCCACCGCCGTCCTGGTATCAAAGTCGCATGGTGGAAAATCTCCCTCTAATCCACTCTAATCCACAAGGGCTGCGACTGCCTGTCGTGGTGACGACCTGGGTCAGACTTTTGCCAGGCTGCCCTCGGGATTCCAGCGAACCACAGTGGCTTAGCCAGCAAATCTCCGAAAAATGGTGATTATGCTGGGGCCCGCACAACTAGTGAGGATGTGCCGTTCAAGTATCAAGTATCAACTATAAAGGTGAGACGACATTAAAGGCGAACATACTTCATTGTTGTTCATAACATCGACAATTTCTTGTTTTATGCTTGAATCTAAATACCTTGATATCCATTGATATTTCTTAGGTGATGGATCTTAAACCGTATTAGTCGACGGTGAAGTCAGGTGGCCGCAAATGTACTGAGTGCTTTCGTCTACTTGCCCTTATCCGCACTAGGTGTAGAGGAAAGCAAGTCCATTCTGCTGCTTAGAATGTAGTTTGCATCTCGTAGCTCACGAATATATGTGTGAATAGATAGGTAAGACGTTTGCTTGTATGCAGATTGTTTCCCGAACTCGAATGGGGGCGCGTTTTGGGTCGCACTCTGTCAACGAGCTCCACACAAACCCCAGGAAGATCGGAACTCTGCAAGTTCCCCAAAGGTTTGATATCTCACTTTGGCGAAAATCGGTGAGCTATTGCTGCGTACTCTTTTATCAAAAACGCACCACTAAAAACATCCAGCGAAAAGTGCAATGCTGTATTCAACCGGAGAGACCATTACCTACGCTTTCTATATGATTAGGGATTTCATCGGTAAACGCTCGCCTCGCACACTAATTGAGTGGATTTCAAATGAAGCTTACAGATGATCCTATCATGTTTCTCACCTGAGTATAGTGGCCAATTTGACCCGGATGGCGGTTAAACAGTTGCTGTGTGAGAGTGACATTTTTTCCAACACCGAAGTCCTCTAGCTCTTCAAACCAACTTTCTGTGGCCTTAACATGAGCACAATCAACAAATCTAGTCTTTATTTACAACGTTCTCAGACGTTTCCACAGCCGTTCGCCCACAATCTTACAAGTAGATGGCAGAGCTCAACTTACCATCTCAGCTATAACGCGCTTCTCAAAGCGTGGTGTATAGACAGTGTAGATATTTTCGCCGTAATCACCCGTTGAATGTGAGAACTGACAGAATCCCGCGTGATACGTGGACGATTGTTCAAGTTCGCAGCTGTACTCCTGGATGGAAGTCGATAAGAAGGAATCACTTTTGTGAGTTTTGCGGCACCTAACGTAAAGCATCCACGTTCAAAATTTTCTTGGCTGGCACGTGGGAACAAGCTTTATTTCATAAAACTTGGCGTGATTAAAAACACAATAAGGCTGGTTTTCCGACAAACAGCGGCAAGCTTCGAAAAGCTGGACGATTTTTTGGTGTTCTAAGCACCTCTACCTAATTGAAAAGAGTATGCTTTATTGAGGTGGAGCTGCATACGTCATCACTAACCACATTTTACCGTAATTCGCCACTAAAACACGTTGTTGTTTTATTCTATTACATAATATCTGTGTTGGACAAGCCCACGACTAAGTGTACAAAAATTGCAAACAGGAATGCATAAGATACTATGCATTCGGTCCACTTTGTCTTGCCACGTATGATAGGACACAATGTATTTGAAGCGTTTTATGTTAAACTGCGCATAGTACTAAATGTAATTCGAACTTCATACCAGTTTCGGCATGGCAGCCGCTCTTGGTGCCCATTTACCAATCTTATCAACTGCTCGACCGGTCGCCACTATGCTTCTAGAACAAACTTCCAATCGTGGTCAACTCTTTTCTTTAGGTCTATTCTCCATTCAATAACGTTATACTTGCAAAAAAAACTATCTTCGACGATTCTTTCAGGATTATATGAAGACTAACTGACCGAATTATTTAAACTTAAGACAACATTGGCGATGAGTCATGCTTTTATTTCTGTCAAGCTCCTTCTGAGTTTTAAGCAAACCTGTAGAAATTGTGCGTGTCCAAGAAAGTCTTTCGCACAGCATCTGTCATTCCGCTGCTGCCTCCGCACATTTCTGATCTGTTCCTATCTAAAAAAAAACTTCCTATTAATCTTCTAGCAGATTGTGGGGACTGGCCATCAAATTCAGCATGCAGGAGAAAAATACAAAAAATTCTATCATCTGGCTGGGCACTTTAAATAGAAGGTATTTACTAATGCTTCTACACTTTTCTTCAAGATTCACGGTTTCATTCCGATCCAGAGGTGTTTTCTTGCTGTCTTCTCACCTGGCTGCTGTTTAGGTTTGATGCATAGTCCGTCTTCACATTTTGAATCTGGAAAAATCGTGCAGTTGCTGCCGGTTCGACAATACTTTCCGTCACGCCACATGATAGAGTCACCCATGTAACCACTAAATCTCAATTATGGTGCGAAAAAAAACCACCACAAAAGAACGAGACGTTAAAAATAAAAAATAGGTGACTAACAGTCGTCTGTAGACGCATAGTACTTGCATTTTAGAAGAATAGGAATCTTTGCAAATCGCGTGAGCACAACCGAGCTCGGTGTTTTTGTAGTGGGCCATCTGAAAATCACATTGATGCCAGAACGCTTCTAAGTTTTGCTCATATCTCAAAATCCCAGCGGTTGTATTCTACGTAATAACCCCTCTTTGAAAAATTGACCATTAGTAAAAGTTAGACATCTTAAAATCGCCGCTGGTGGTGCTCACGAACGACTTTCAACGGAAATTCAGCACCCACATTTGAAAATTCATGCGCTGTCGTTTGGTATTTGTTGTCCTTGTAAATATATGCTTTCTTTGCTTGGTCCCACCATTTTTCGAGTGCTTTCTTAATGTTTGCTTTAACATCAAATTTCGTTTCTCCATATGCGAGATAGAATCTGAAATTTCAGGACGATTGTGGGAAGCAGCAAGGTTATCAACGGTTGTCCAGAGTATAGATGTGAGAAAATTCTAAAACAACGGATTCGCTTAAAAACTCAAAACAAGCACGTTGAAAGCGTTTTATAAAAAATGGTATTATTTGTAACACTCTCCTTCTTCATAAATGAAAGCAGAAGAAGGAAAGTCTTAGTACGGTTTTTTCCCTCATGTTGTGAATAGTTCAAGGTAGTATTGCTTTCACAGCAGTCACTCACGTTTCCCTGTTCTGTCCATACCATTGATATTGTGAAAAATCGTAACCGCAATCTTTTACAATTTTCTTCGCTACTTGCACCAAATCACAGCTCCATGACTGAAGAAAAGTATTTTTACGCAAGTCGCACGATCAAGAGTTCGAGAGGCTTACCAGCTTGTGGATGTTCTTTGCTGGACCAAGGCGGCGTCCACTCAAATCTTTGTATTTGCCTTTTGCCAAACCTTTTCGTACTAGGTTATGATAATTAAGATATATGGTACGCAGCTCATCTTCATCGACGTTGTTCGAACACACTGGAAATTTTTAACATTGAGATATTTGCGATGGATCAACTGAGTGGAACTCACCTTCGTCATCAGCGACGACGAGCGCTTGAAGCTGAAAGCATTCTACATGTCATAATAAATGTTTTTTAAACAAACGAATAAATTTCTATCGTCTTTGGTTTTCCTAGTCGTTCAGCAGTTCGTCAAATCTTGTTGGATTTAAAACCACAGACAAGGGCAAACTAATGTCGAAAACCACTGCCACCCCTGATGAAACACTCGCCGTGAAACCTTTCTGCGACTGCTATGCTAAGAGTCGCTGACTCCCTACAGTAGGAATCTCTTGAAGTGTTGCCTGGGCACTGTCAAAATATTGGAGGAAAAAAAAGTAGCCCAACGTCTGAGATATCGAGTCAATGGAACTTGTGCTGGAAACCGTACTTTTCTTGAGAGCGAGCTCCTCAGTTGTGTAAATAAATAGGAGGCAAATACCTTTAATAAGTTTAGAACATACCAAAATTAGAAGTGAGAACGATGTCAGTTTCATTGGAATAATGCACTTTATCATCTGGCCCTTTTATGCGAATTTGAGAAAACGATTGTTTGCACATCAACAGTGCACTATGAAAAACTTGTTGATTTTGATTCTTTTTCTTTAATTTTCATTTTCTCCTAAATAAACACTAACTTTTTTTATCTGAACGATTCGAGAAGATGCATTCTTTCCACCTCGTGAAATTTTGTGTCCGCTTTCCGACAAACTTCCACAAATGGCAACTGTGATGAAAACATTTTCTCAGTGTGTTGAAATATCCATTTCGATTTATGAGAAAATTTCTCGTCACCATTAATCTTTCATCCTAGTGGAGGTTTGAGGGATGTCTGTGGTTTACATTTTTAGCTTTGTTTCAGCTTCGTTTGATGAAAAGTATACATCGATTTGAGATATCGGTAGAGTTTTATTCGATTTCAAAGAAACTAAATTTTGTGAGGGCTATCAGTTTTATTTTTGCATAAAATCGTGTCTTACACCTCTCTTGTACTGGTTAGGTGAATATCTTTGCGTAACCGTTTCCCAGGTTGATTTTCGTATGGAGACAACAGTCTTAACACTTAGATGACTAAAACATCCTGAAACATACAGTTTTAGACGACCAAGGGTCCAAGGCAACCAAACTGTGCACTGCGGGTAAATTCTTTGTCACAACAGTTTAGAGCATTAAACACAACGTGGAATTACTGAGGCATGTAAGTTATGTAATTCGGCCAGATTCTCCCCCCATTGAGATTTAATACTTTTGGGTTCCTTATGTACTGGGTTCAATTTCGATTTCACTATTTGTCAGGCTGCCATCAGCTACACGAACTATTGATCTATCTGAATTTGGTCATCCTCACCTTTATCATCCATGTTTTTTGTATGATTCTTCAAAAAAATAAAAGATCAGAAGATGTGGGTGTATGCTTTCATTAAGATGGCAAGAAAGATTATTTCGTTGCCACAGTGCGAAACTACAACTGTTACTGATCATCCACCGTCCAGAAATGGAACAGCAACACGTCTTCCTGTCTTTTTTTCATCAATCGAAGCCGACACGGGTTTTCGACAAAATAGCAAATTTTTGATCGCACGATTACGATACATGACAGCCTTTCTAGCCAAATATATTACGGTACTTTCCTACAGAAAACGAAAAGTATACGAACACCCACTGGAGCTCGTGACATTTCATTGGATTAGAATTGGTACTACGTAACACTTTATTGAGATGACCAGCATATCCTACGTTCACTTTACATTGGATTCACACCACAAACCAAAAGGACACCTGCTCCTTCATCATCAAGAGTTGTGTGTGCAGGTTGAATCCACATACGAATGTATGCTTGGCTCTGTTGAGTTCAAATTTGAAAAACAATCAATTATGCAAAGTAAACAACAAGACTGTAAATCCTCCCTACTGTATGTTGGAAAACATGAAATGGCACAGCTTGTAGAGTTGGACAACGACTAGTGTTCTAGACGAAAGCTTGCCAGATTCTGTTGGATTTCATTTTGTACCAGATGAATAAAAGGATTTTGCAAACATTACGGAAAATTCAAAGGACTTCTCTTTAAAAAAAAGCCTGAATTCGAGCTGTGACATTTTTCATCTTCCTTTGAGGACGGGATCTTTTCACATAATTGTGAGGAACTGGTATACACTGCATCGGCGTTAAGTTATTCTTCTTCATGGACGATAAAAGGCAACTTCTTTAAAAGGTTATACTTCTATCGGTTTACTAACCTCCTAGAATCTATTTACAAATGGAACAGTGTGGATTGCTTCATTGTTTTCTAGACATTTTGCTCTATTTTCATGAACTCTGGATAGCCTTAGGAAAATTTTTGTGCAGACACAGCCCTCGATCCGTTGATGACGCAAAAGGAATCGCTTTAATCTAATTGAAATATCAACCATGTATAAAATTACCCTAGGGAATTTTGTTCCTGATTTAAGATCGAATGTCCGACTTGTTTAAAAGCGTCATTCATTTCGCACTACAGCATCATCGAAGTTCAGGATCCATCGTGGACTACTTCTTCTAAAGCTTGACTAGTATTTAAGATTATGAACAGCGGCACGACTTTGGAACCACCTGTATCACTTGTAGTCCCGTTGATCATCCAGTGACTCGAGCAGGCGCCAGTAAATCTTCCATTTTCCCCTGTCGCGTGCAAGAGTATCCCAGTGGGTTCTGCACGCTTTAGGGACTCATCGAGCATCATATTATTCTTCTAGGCTCTTCGTGAAGAACTCTGACCATCAGGTTGGTGGTCTTCCTGAAGTACGTTTGACATCCCGAGGAATCCAGTCACTAACGGTTCTTGTCCATCGGTTGTCATTCATACGCATTACGTGTCCGGCCCACCTTATCTTCGAATGTACGGCGTTCAGAACGGCATCTTTGATTTTTGATCGTTGACGCAGGTCAAAGCTTCAGGTTCCATCGCTTACTTGTGTGAAACGGGATACTCCTAACATCGTCCTTTCGACTGCGAGTTCAATAACACTGATTGATCTTTCATCCCACTTACGCAGCGACCAGGTCTCTGACGCATACTTTAGGGCAGGAAGTACCGTTGAGTCGAAAGGTGGGCACGGAGCCGGGTGTTCTTTGTTCTCTTCACTACATCGTCGACGCTCTTGAAAGCTCCCTAAGCGGCTCGTTTCCTTCTGCTCATCTCTGGAGTTAGGTCGTTCATCATATTGACTTCCCGACCTAGGTGGACAGATAACTGGACCATTCGGAGATATTCGTTCCGTTGAGTGTGAATGGGGCATATGAAACCAATCCGTTCTTTATGAACATCGTTTTTTGTGAGATGTAGTCGAAGACCAATCTTTCCACGGGCTTTATCAAAGTCGGCAAGCATACATTCCGCTTGGCTAATGTTTGATGTTATAAGGACGATGTAATCAGCAAGGCCAAGATTATGTAACTGCCTACCATCGATTTTCACTCCCATATTATCCCATTCCAGTGTTCGCATGACGTTCTGGAGGATTGCGGTAAATAATTTTGGCGAGATGGTATCGCCTTGCTTAACCTTTTGATGCCGATGTTAATATCGTTGTGGAATGGCGATATCTTGGTTGTGAAATTTTTGTTCAGGTCACGAACAATGTTTATGTACTGAGTAGGAGGGACTCCTTGACTATCAAGGGCTTCCATGACTGCTTCTATCTCAGTTGAATCAAAGGCCTTCTGCAAATTAATGAAAATGAGACAGAGCGGTCTTTTGTACTCTCGCGATACTTCAGTGAGTCTTGTTATCGTGTGGATGTGGTCCATCGTACTAAATCTTTTTCGAAACCCTGCTTGCTCAAATGGCTGTCCTTCGTCCAGTGTTCTGCCATTCCTGTTTAGGATGGTTCGAGTGAAGAGTTTGTAGACGATAGACAGCAAGGAGATTAATCGATAGTTTCCGATAACATGTAGGTCACCCTTCTTGAAAAATAACACGGTCCTGCTGGTCTTCCATTGAGTTGCGAGCTTGCATTCAGAGAGGTGAAAAGTGAAGAGCCGAGCCAATGTGTTTGCGAGCACTGGCGGAGGGTTGTTCAGGTATACTGGTCCTATCCTGTCCGGACCTCATGCTGTTCGATTTTTCACCGACGAAGTGGCATGTCGGATTTCGGAATGGAGAGCCGGTAGTGCAACAAATCCATCCTCTTTTATTTCATATGACGAGAGGTGGACTTGGCTATCGAGAGGACTTGAGTAGTATTGGTGAATGAACTTCTTCATTGCCTTTCTGGACGCTGTAACTGTTCCGTCTGGGCGTCGGAGTGCAATACTTTGGAATAACATCCTTAAAAGTCAGTGTGGACCTGTTCATGGAATCCTGTCGAGAATTGAGGTATTTAAGGTTCATCAATAGCGAGAAAACTTGTTAGATTTTTTGAAAGAACTCTTCCAACTTCTCCTTCTTCTGCAGTAGAAAATTAATTTAGGCAGTTCAAATCGGCTCTATTAAGAAAGGTAGGAGTGCAAGAGTTCTTTTCGGTAGTTTTATGTATTTTATAAAACAAATTCCCATGCATGGCTTGCCCATCCACCAGCTTATGGCTCTCTTAAAGGAGTGCCTAAACTGCTCGATTTTCAGATGCTCTGAGAAATACTACGCGCAAATAAGGGGGCTGGCAATGGGACAGCGACTGGCGCCAAGCCTTGCTATTGCGTTTATGTCTGGAGTGGAAGCCCCCGTTCCCGTTCTCCGGCCACTACTCTACTGCAGATATATAGATGATTGTTTTGTCGCCTTCTCTACACAGGATGAGATGGACAAATGCTTTGAATTATTGAACGAGTAGTCAGAGTACATCAAATTCACCCGGGAGAAACCAAAAGACGACTGGCTCCCGTTTCTAAACGTTGAAACAAACTTATGAAGTAACGTTTGTATGACTAAATGGTACCGAAAGCCAAGTAACAAGAACATCCTCGGTCTTTTCATTTCTTCCCACCCTTCACACACAAAGAAAGTGCTTGTGAAAAAACAATCGCGCAACTTGGCTCGTGAAATAGCCATCTCCAATGGCAACGAAACAGTAACCCCACGAGATAAGTTTAGAATAAGAGCTACGCCCCCAAAACGAAAGGTTTGGCTGGAACAAAATCCCGTTTATCTTGTTCTTCATTAGTCATGAAATAAGTGTAGCGATAAAGCGTGCTTAAGAAGGGCAGATCTAGACGAATCGGCAGGGGATAGTTGAAACACTACCGGATACTCTACGTCGTCAGTCAGTTCGTAACCGCCTGTAGAACCGTCTATGTGAAACACCAAATTGCGTAATTTGTCCATACGGCAGGGAAGGTGACTGCATGAGTTCAGGTACGATATAACTAATCTCTTCTTGTAATACTCGCGGAGATTAAAACATCGGCGAAACGGGCAGACTTTTTGTGTATTCGCATAAAAGAACATCTAGATGGCAAACGAAAATCGAAACAAGGCACGCCACTGGGCACGCATAGGATACAAAAACATAGCGGAGAAGATTTTAATGTAGAAGTTGCTATCCTCGCACGGGAGACTAAAACACCAACGCGCAAATTTCTCGAGGCTTTTTTGGATAAATTTCAAAAATCCGAGAATGAATGGCAGCGAAGAACGCCCTGAGCCACACGTGATCTAGCCCCGTATCTCAGAATTGATTTTTGATGTGGAGTGGTGCAGTAGTCAACCATATGCGACTCTAAGAGACTGTTCTTCCTCGGTGCATGGCACATAAAAAACGGTGGGTTTTTCGTATAGTTATAAAGCTAAATTTCCCACAAAATATCCAATCAATGGAAGCTTTCTTTAAAAAAACTCTGGAAAAAGGCTTTTTCGAAGTCATGTAAAAGTTGCAGGATATTTGCTCCATTTAACAACTGCATCCTTTTAAGGCAGAAATTTGACATATCCGTATCTTAAATCTTGCTATCTAATGCGATATCGTTATGTTTGTAAAAGTTCGATCCAGTCTTGGACCAACCAATGCCATCATTTGTCTGAGCTCGTTAAATTGTTACAAACTTTTGTAGAGCATCGACTAGGATCACCGGTTCTGTGGAAGTCCAAGACTTCGAAACATTGGCCGAATAAATGTTGAGTAACAACTTCGCGTAAGCGTATCAGTGAAACAAGGTGTATTACCGTACTTGTCTGGATGGTTTCCTCCCATCCAGAAAGTCTGATGCAGGCCCGTTGTGAAGACGTGGGAACGGCTTAACGTGGCAATAGCGGGATCTAGGGAGAAGCGACTTGACCAAATTCCAACAACATTCAAAAGGAAAGTCAAAAATCGTCATATGGCCAACATAAACAGAGTCGAAAATCATTGGGGATAAACCAAATGCGTAAAGTACTGGGGTCTGCAAAGCACGTGGTGTTGAGTCATGTGAAAAAATTACATGCATATATATATACTGTGCTCTCGTTAAAAATATCCTTGTACATACTTTGATTTCATTGAAAACGTTTCACACTCTGTGACTGAGTGCTGGTGGGATTCTAAGTTGCGTTTTTGTTTCTGCGCAACCTTCCATTGCTTTGTAAAGGATTAATTCCTCTTGTTCGAATCGATTTCTGTTCTTCTTCTAACCATTTTACAAGTTTTACTGCAATTTGGTACAAATACCGCCTTCTTCCTTTAATAATAAACGAACAAATAACCAAATATAAAGCTGTTGAAGCAAATTTCCTTCTTCGGTCATTGTTTTACCAAACAAAATTAAACTGTTTTTCACACGAATCGGTTCTATACGTTGCCTTTTTAACATCGGATAAGTACACTTCCCAAACGACGTTTTCTAGAGGTGAACCTCTTTTGACAGACCAACTAGAACTCCGCTCATGGTAATCAGCAATGCCACGGAAAACATGACGAATTTTGCTTTACCCTGAAATTTCTCCTGAACGAAAGAGCTGGGAAAATTTTCCTTGTTTCTTAATTATTGGTAGGTCTCCACATTTTCGTTAATATCACACGTGTGAATTCTGTATACCGATTAAGTGCATTTCGTCATCGTTCATTACAACTTAAGTTCCGCTTTTGAGAAATTCCACGAGTCACGAAGGTAATATCCGAATCGAAATCTACATAATTCATAGCACAAAGCTCGATTTCCTTGAAGTAGAAGATGCTCTACAGGAAGCCACACATCCTGGTAGTCCATTAATAATCGGAAATGAGATCGCTTGTTAAAGATGTTGATTGACGATGAAGATCGACGTCTGTGCCGTAGCTCAAAGTAAACCAACCAGAAATGAGGGGAGCACAATGTCCGGAGGCATGAATGGTTGGTTTCGCACGAAAATAGAAATTAAATGAAAGAATTGCAGTGCGTGATTGCTGCCCTGAGGAAATCAGCCTGCATCGAACCGTGAACTGCTGTATTTCCACTGTAGACGACTTTAACACAGCTCTTCAAAGGTTTTACTTCAAAAGTTTTGTCCACGTACCTCAGGTGAATCAATTCTCGTCAGAGAGATAATGGAAAATGAAGAGCTACTGAAACTGAAAGTGTACCTGAACAAAGCATAAACAACGAAAATCGTAGCTAAACTGAGAAAGTTCAGAAAAAATGAGAAAATACGTAAGAAAGGCCGTCAGAAGGATGATTCGGATATCGGTCAGGATTGTCGATCATGTAAATCACTGGCACAAAAGTTAGTCCATAGAATACACCAACTAAGAGCGTTCATACTTCTGCATCATTTGAAAAGGAAATAGATCTAGAATCAAATTTTCTTTCAGATTTGAAAATGCGTAAAAATTCTGGAATTATGGCTACATTTCCTAGACCTTCACTCGATATAAACGTTGGACAGATTTTACCAGCAACCAACTGAGAAAACCTTTCGCCTATTAAGGGAACTCTGCTCGATTTTGTCACTACTATTCTGGATGGAATATATTCACTCAGTCAGTATTGGTTACGTTTCTCTGCATTTTTTCGCCCTAATTTCGCTTCAACGTTCCTCGATGTGCTTTCTAAGCTCACAAAGGTATGTGCAAAGTGGATGTGTGCTTTATGAACCACGGGCTTTCCTAAATAACTCGACCTAGCTCCGTATCTCTGGTAATCAAATTCTTCTACGTCCTGCGGAGTGCTCCTTAGGATTGCTTGTAATGCGAACAGGCGTCATATCATTTCATGTGGTCCACCAGAACTGGCCGATGGTACTGTTTTCACATGACGCATTGTACCTGATCTTCCACAGTCAGCAAGTGTTGGAGCTCCTTCATTTAAACATTTGATTTAAAGTGTCTGCTTCCCCATTGCAACAACCGGAAAGTCTTGGTTGTGGATGCCCTCAATTCAGGTTTTAGAAGGTGGAAACGACTTCATTCCTAAGCCAACATTTCAAGAATGTCGTCTCCTAATCATAAAGCAGAAATCCTTTGAACTGAATTTTTTAATAGAACACATGCAATCCAATTCATTAATGAGTTCCGGGTATTCAGTAGAAATGATGAGTTGGTACTGCTCATTTTCCTCGTATATACTTACCATAAATAGTAGTTCATCTATAGTAGTAGACTTTTAATATTCATGTTGACGCTTTAGAGGTACTTTTATATACCAACTCATCATTTCTACGTCCACTTGCTCATCAGTTTCATTTACGACTATGACGGTTTTGTAAGAATAGTTAGTCTTTCTCAACGTGAATTTTTGCAGCAGCAATTCCTGATGGGATTTCTATAACGGACAAAAAATTTTTTTAGTTGATAAAGGCTCAGAAAACTGTGGAAAGTTAGAAGGTTTATCTAGTACTTCGTGATCGTTCGTTATTGTGATCGAGAGCGTTCTATACTCCAGAATTCGTGGCGTTACCTGAAGCGAGGAACTATCCAGTATCGTTAGGTATGAAAACTGGGATTGACTAGCAGCTTAGGACAATCGATCATAAACTCAGGCAATATCCCTTATTACTCGGATTTCTGTACAACATTGCTGTGTTGCAAAGTTGCCAGTAAATGACCACTAAACACTCCGATAAATAACTCTTAACACTTCAACTACGACATGAGTTGATTTTTCACTCATATATTGGTGGCAGATCGAACGACGTGTGTTAATATCAGCCCATTTTCTATCACGCCATTTGTTCTGCACAATGCGGATTTTGCTCCACTTTTTTGTTTTCAGTCGAAAGCTTATGCGTGACCAGTAGAAAGCTTCGTCTGTGTTTTGCAGTCTAGCAGTGTAGACATGTTAGTGGATAACGAGAGAGCACAGGATAGAACACATAGAGAATAACACAGAAAATGTGTATACCACGAGGTCTGAAACGACATGGAAACTGTTGGTACTGAGGAAAACAGCAGCAGCCCACGCGATCGGATAAGCCAACATGAATCGACTTCAATTATCAACGCGTGTATCCGAAAATAAGAACATATGTTCGAGTTTGATAACATCAAAACCAGATACTGCTCACTTCTTTGACATCCAAAAGTTCCTTTGATGAATCCGGTGTTTGGATCCTTTCGCACATGATTATCCCATAGACATGAGAAAGTGTCGCTTTAACTTAGACAGTTTAAACATATCTCTGCGAACTTTTCAAGCGGCCTTCGCTAGGATTTCAGCATTACAGCGGTGATTACTTCGTGAAAATCACTTACACTGCTCGCTCCATGCCAGGAACTGATTTCTTTTTTGCTGTTCGACGAAATAGCTGTTTCCAAAGACTAATCATCATCAGCACATAGAATACCACGTTCAGCTGTGTTTTTCTAAAATAATGAAAGTAGAGTGGAGATCGCTCTCGGTTAAGAAACCGTTCACTTCTGTCTTAGTGTTTTCTCAGGATGATACTCACATCTCCTAGCTCCTCCGATTCAACGATTCTTCTCGTCTGATTATCATTGCGCTCGTTTTTTAATCAATGAGAAAATCGCACCTCTGAAATCCATGTGCACAACTGGAGAAAAGAAAACTGATGTTGTCTTTTATGAACTAAAACTTTGAACAAGTACATGTAAAAAAAAAGAGTGATCCAGACTGTAATCTACTTATCTAATACTTCCATCTCAACTGTAATCCACCAACATCCAAGCAAGTGCATGTGCAGGGAATGCTTGAATTGAATGCAATCAATTAAAGCTGCTCACCATAACTCTTTCCATTTGTTCTTTTTTGTCCCTATGAGCTCTTCGTGATGCTCTGCTCGACTTACAATAAGAAGATCAACATCACTGATGGTAACCAATAGTAGCTTAGCTGGGTTTGCCGTTTCGCCTCTGTTTATTTGCGGATATCACGCCGGATATTCCTAGACTTCTTACAAAAACTTTGTTGTTGGAAGCGACACTCTACACTAAAACCATTATTGTTTTTTTAAAACCCAGCAGGCCTGCTTCTAACTATATCCAATAACCAGCTACTTGATGAAAATTTGTGGGATTCTATCGCACAATATTTAGATATTAAACAAGTTGCATACCCTAATATAACTAGGATGAGACCGATATAACTGAGCACGTCGCTTGCTGTGGGATCATCCGACTTGTTCCTGATGTATCAAGCGATTGATGATTTTTTCCTCTTTAATTTCTACCGTCTTCAACTTTAGAGTTAAGTGTTTGAAATATTCTGAGGCTGCTGTTTGCGTCGAAGGAAATGCTCATCTTCCAGTGACCCAACGAGTTAGGAATTTTGTAGAGTTCCAAATCAAAAAACCCGACGCCATTCCTATCCTACGAATAGTCGGAATCGTTGGAATGTTACCTGAAATTGTTCCACAATTTTATCCTTTCTGTACAAAAGCTAGCGGTTATTGAAGACCATCGATTTCCACTCCCATGTTGTCCCATTCCACTGCACGCATGATGTTCTGAAGGGCGGCAGTGAATAATTTTGGTGAGATGGTATCGTCTTACTTAACACCTCCTTTGAGGTTGATGTTAATATCGTTATAGAACGGTGACATTTTGGTTGTGAAATACTTATAAAGCCCAAGAAGAGTCGTTATATACTGAACACCCGGGACTTCTATCAGTGTTTCTGTCTCAACTGAGTCTACAACCTTCTTTAAATCGATGCAAGAGAGACAGAGCAGACTCGTACTCTTGCGATGCCTCAATGAGTCTTATTATCGTGTGCATGTGGGCAACCGTGCTGAATTCTTTTGGACACCTTTTCTGCTAGCATGGGTGTCCCCCCATCTGGTGTTCCAGCAACCCTGTTTACAAAGACTCGAGTGGACGACAAGCACCAACCAGATTGGCTGATAGTTGCCGATCTCGGGTAGGTCATCCTTTTTTGAACAACAACACAGTCTTGCTGGTCTTCCACTGAATAGAAATCTTGCATTCTGACAGGCAACGTGTGAATAGCCAACCCATTGTTTTCATAAGGAGATGAGGTGGTTCACCAGGTGTCCAGGTCTTAACTTGTCCGAACGAGTTGATCTTCGATCTTTGCCGAAGAAATAGTACGTCGGATTTCGGAAGACAGAACCTGTGATACGATATGCTGGCTGCGACGTGCATCAAGGGAGTTCATCGCTTCATCCTCCTCGTCTCCAACGCAACAGGGCCTCCCAGGCCAAGAACGAATCTGGCGTTTCCAACACGAAGCCTAGCTAAGTGTAAACCAATACAAGGAATCACTACCGTGCTGGTATCAAACTAGTGCAAGTGGCAAACACCCCCTCTGATCCACAAAGCGCGGCGGCTGCCTGGGATGGTGACAACGTAGGGAAGACTTCGGCTAAGCGTACCTCGAGATTTCAGGGAACCACAAGGCAAAACCATAAGCAAAACACCGAAACGGAAGTTGTGCAAGTGCCTACGCAACCAGTGAATAAGGGCCATCCAAGTATCCAAACCAAGCTTGTCGTTTCATATGAGGGCAGGACGACGTGGCTGAAAAGATAGAAGTAGTAATCGTTAATGATTTTCTCCACTGCTTTTCTCGATGCTGTAACCGTTGCGAGTCATAATTGCTACACTTTCCTATTGAAAATCTTCCTTTACCACTTTTTGTGTAATGTCTTAAAAGTTTGGACATTTGCTAGCTATTGCCTCTGGCTCAGTGCGATTCTTGACTTGTGTATCGGCTGGAACGTTTATGGAGACAGACCTCCCTTAGTTGCTTTCTAATTCTCAACGCTTAAGTGGAGATGTTGAATAAGCCAGTCGCATTTCTCGTCGGTACATGACATATCCCTCTATGAAGTACTTACGGATCGTCAGCTTAGTATTCAGCGATTTAGGCAACCTAGAATGGCCCTGAGATTTTAGCAGCGTCACTATGCTCGTCCTGTCCAGTAATGCTGCATCGGAAGCTCTTTTCGGGGTCGTCGGAATGAGGGCCAATTATTTTACTGTGCTTAGCATTGATACCCACCTATAGGCTGGTGAGGTCTTAACGTGCGGCTGGACATACTTCGACGAATAGCTTATTTGTTGCAGGCGACTCTAATCGCTTTCCGTATACTTCCAATTCGCTTGATTACAAACACACTCATGCATGATTGTGTGATCATAAACACAGAAGGTATGTGCCAAATAGGCGCAGCAAGAGCAGGAATGTAGGTGGATCCGTCCCTTGGATCGAACTACCCTTCAACGAAGCACAAGATCATTTTGGTCAGCGACTAACCCATTATCTGCCATCTGGGGACGTGCTACATTGGTCCGCGACTAACCGGCAAGATATCTCGCTGTGAAGGAGATCCGTGGTGTCACCGCTTATTTTTTTCGTATAATCCATTGACGCACACGAGAAATTCTCTGTGGCGGGCGAGTAGTTCACTACTTACTTGGATACTTGGACGGTCCATCTTCACGACCTGTGCGGAACCCAGCACATATGCCATTCCTTCCTTTCTCTCGCAATCGTAGTCCATGGTGGTGGTCTCGCTCGAACATGGTAGCACTTGCGAGTCTCATACTGTGTCCTGTGGAACAACTGCAGCTGCGCGTACAGCTGATTAACTTTGTTTACGAGCAGGTCCCCCCAACGTGTAGATGGTCGTCCTGGCGGACGTCTGCATTCTCTTGGAGACCATTTTACTGTTCTTTTCATCCATCTGTCGACCGTTCTTATTATGTGACCGGCCCATCTATGTTCCGCTATCGATGTATATTCTCCTGGATCTCAAAGATGTGACAGATTTCAAAGGTCACAGCCTCGTATTCCGGCTAGACATTGAGAGTGCCGATTATATTTCAGAAGACATCGCTCAAGCGCTCTGTGAGTAGGGCGAAGCATTCCTGACGTAGTTGAAGTAACAAGCCACGTCTCCGCAGCATAACAGAGCGCTAGTAGGACCGTAGAATCGAAGAGATGAGCGTGGATCTTCGGGTCCTTCAGTTGGTCGGTGGCTTTCTTTGAGAGGCCCGAATGCGGCCCAAGCTGCTCTCCTTCTTCTATCTATTTCCTCCTTTATTTTTGTTTTCCATGTTCATTGATCGCCCAAGGTATACGTACGAGGTGGTCTCTGCAATGAGAGAGCCATCCAATTCAATTTTTTTCGCCTTCACACCATGGGTTTTTTCATGAACTGGGTCTTCCTTCGATTTATGCGAAGTCCGAACTTTTATCCCGTTTCGTTGAGCTCGCTGACCATCATCTCTGCTTCGCTAGCACTTCTTGAGAAGACGACAATGTCGTCGGCAAAACGAAGTTTTGATGGGAATTTTCCATCAATACGTATGCCTTTCTCATCCCAATCGGGTGATGTCTTCATTATCCACTGCAGTGCGACACTGAACAGCTTTGGCGATATTGTGTCGCCCCTGTCGAACCCCTTTTCCTATGGGTATGGTAAGAGGTCGATGGAAAAACTGTATTTTCGTAGTGCAGTTCCGATAACAGTCGCACAGAGTTCTTATGTAGGACGGGTCCACTCCTTGGTCGACGAGCGCTCATAAGATTGCATTCGTTTCGACACTGTCAAACGCTTTTTCATAGTTGATAAAGGTTAGGACTAGAGGCAGGTGGTATTCCCGACAAACTTCGATGACCTGGACACGGCTTGGATGTGGCCCATACAGCAAAATCCTGCTTGCTCGACTGGTTGCGCCTCATCCAATGTCCTTGATGTGCGCAAGAGGATAATCTTCGTAAAGAGCTTGTAGAGTACACTCAACAAGCATATGGGATGGTAGTTACGAAGATTCCTTCGGTCTCCCTTTCTTGGGCAGGATGACCGAACGCGACGTCCTCCACTGGTTTGGGATTTTTTTCCTTTTGAAGGTAGACTGTCATATGATTTGCGAGAAGTACATGTAAATTGTGGCCTCCAGCTTTAAGGGAAAACTGGTCCTGGAGCTGTGCCTCTTTTCATGCTTTCTATCGCAACTCGAACCTCCGACGGAAGAATTCCAGGTGGTTTTTCCTCCAGCGGGGATATTAGGGTCCTGGACGGGGATTGTGGGACGGAAAAGGTTGGTGTAGAACGTTTCCGCTATTAATCCCATATCATGGCGGAAACTTTTGACGATCCCATCTTCGTTCATCAGGGCTGACAGCAGAACATTATAATCACACAAGTTCCGACGGCATTTTTTTCTGACTGCTTCTTTTTCTCTGCTGCTTCCAGTATTTTCTTCTGCTTGCACCGTTGTAGATCTTCCTGTAAAGCTATTCTGCAGCTGGCATTTATTACTAGCCATGTCAAAATTATTGCAGTAGAATCAAGCTTCAGTTTCCTTCTTTCGAGCAACTCCTTAGTAGTGACGGAGATGCGATCCGATCCTCTTGCTTGAGGAACTGAGGCGAATTCGGCACAGCTTTTCAGTCCTTCGACAAGCAGCTCGTAGTCTTCGGTCGGGTCTTCTTCAATCTGCCAGTCACGTTTGGATAGGGACTTCTTTCAGAATTTCTCGTCGTATACAGCTAGACTTTTTCCTCGCCGTCGATGAAGAGAGTTCTTTTCAAGGTTGTGGCTGAATCGAATCTTCGCGCGAAGGAGGCGGTGATCGGAACCAGTACAGAATGACGGGACTACCGATGTGTCAAGTAGACACCATCTTCTGTTTGTCAGAATATGGTCAAACTCGACATGAGTCATGCCGTTGCGAGACTCCCATGTCCAGCAGCGGCTTTCTTTCTTCTGGAAAACGAGTTTCCATGGAAGAGACGCGCTGCTGACAGGAGTCCTGCGAGACGGTTTCCATTCTCATTTCTTTTTCTAATGCAAAATTTCCGATCTTGTAATCGCTCTCGTTGGCCTTTCCTGTTCTAGCGTTGAAGTCTCCGACAACAAATCTATGATATGCTTTATCACTGCGGATGACTTCCTCCAACTGATAGTAGAACGTATTTAATTCGTACTCATCAGCTGCGTTGGTCCGTGAGCAGCAGTTGATGGTAGTGATCTTCTTATGATGCGACAGTTGAAGACGGTGGACGGATATGCGAGGGGAAAGGAAGTCGAATGAGCCGACGAGATGGACAATGGACGGATGGACGACAAAGCCTACGCCGCCGACATTTCGTGACGGGACCTTTTCCTCCACAGATCACAAAGGTCCCGTTGTTTAGTTGGCGTATGTCGGTCTTCTTGATTTTTTGTTTCTTGTAATGCGATAAAGTGAAATTTAATGCGATCTGCGGCTACAAGAAGGGCGTGAAGATCGGCGTCTGTGGAGAGTGTTCTGACATTATACGTGCATGGTGAGAAACAATCTCCATGGCGTGCGGTGCGTGTGTTCGTCAGATCCGGTTCAAATGACGTCCTGCGTAACCCAAGACTTTCTGGCCTCTCACCGGTTGTCTCACTGCCTGACGTCATAGACAGGAGCACCCATTGTGCGGTGTACTGAGGCTGGCCTATTGCTGGTCGTGCAACTTGGTCTTCTCTGGAGTCCTGACGTAACCTTGCAAGGGCGTATCCAGGATGTGGATCAGAGAGAGGTATATTTTCGGCGACGAATCCTTCGCTCGGTCCTCCTACTAGTTGATTCGGAGAGATGTTAAAACCGAAATCAGAAACGATAGTAAGAATGAAAAAAGTAACCAACTGCTCAAGACAATGTAGAAGCCTAACTCTGACTAGTTCAATGTCGTTGCAAACCCTCTTGATTTTCCAGAAACAGACGATAACTGTTTGTATAAGTAGACGATTTGAGGGTCCAGCAACTTGACAAAACTATCGAAGGATTTGTTATACCGGTTCACGGATATGGATAATACTTATGCTTCTATTTAGTTTATGCTACCATGAAGGATAAAGGATAAAACTCTCGACGTTGACCAAACCCTGAGGAATGCGCCATGCATTCGACTTCATTATGCTCTGTTGGAGGTGATTTAATGTTTATCTGCCCTTTATAATGACTCTCGGTGACCTATCGATGTATCGAGCCAGTGCTGCTATCCTCCCAGATAAGTATGGTACCAATTTGTCGGCCCCAGAAGGATGGAAAGCTTGATGACCCATGGGCGCGAGGATCGCTCCCATGTGTATTGCTGGACGCTTCCGACCACTACGCAACACGCGCCCTATGGTACCATAGTCCATTACAAAACCATATTGTTGCTATCATTTGGAGGTTCTTTTGCAGTTAATGTTAATAGTGAATTTTTTGTACTCCTTATTAGCCCATTCCATAGTTCTATATAGTAAACACGATTTACCTTAGCTATTGGAACTGAGACACCCATTTAGACATTTATTACTACCTAATTAATTTGCCCGAGAAAAGTTTTTGCATGTTTTCTACACGATAGAGCTAACCCGAGGTTTGCGTAAGGTTTTATTCGGCTAAGGTTTCGGCGCTTACGCCTTCCTCGAAACGGCTTTGTTCTGATTCCGTGGTCCACAGCCGGTCATTGTTACGATGTGGATGTCTATTTGAAAGTTTCACCTTTATTAATATAAGGATACTGTTACATAAAATACGTCCAGGCTCTGAGGAGCGAAATCACCGAAACGTTAACCATCGACCAACAACACCGACACAACGGCAACGACAACAACAACAACAACAATGACAACGAAGACCTATACCAACCTCGCATCAGCTCAAAAAGATCAGTTTATTAGGTCATATAAATAAAAAATATCAACTATTTATGCGGACGTTCATAGGAAGTCGGTCTTTTGAATTATTAAGAGATGTTGATGTTCGTTTTCGCAGCGAGTCGAATCCAATGGAGGATGCACCGCTCCAACGAATAATCTCACTATAACCTAATTTAGATGGGTAATGCGACAGTGACTCGATGCGACACTTACACCCACATCCCGACTACGACCAACTGTGGACCATCAACTTAGATCAGCGAGGCTCTTAGGAAGAAGAAGACCCGGAAACGTGCGCCGAATAAAAAGTTCGTACCAACCTTGTGTTAGTTCAATCTTGTAGAAAAATAATGATTATTGTTACCGAGGTTTAATGGATGACGGTTTTTAAGATATTGTTTTTCCCATGTTTCTAAGTAGAAAACAGAATAGTGCCTTTCCCAACCGCCGCGTGCTACCACATCTGTATTGGATAAGCTATCGATTGGAGCAGAAAGTCCCTATACGGAAAAAATAAAGGATCGAAATGAAATATGACATATATGAACTCTTTCTTTTATAGCTTTACACAAGGTTGATAAATATTCTTTATTTTCGGCTAACGTTTCGACGGTTTCGTCTTCATCAGAGTCGATGATCCCAGTCGATGGTCCACAGTTGTTTGTGTTCTCGAGGTGGCGTCTTCGTCACACATCGAGCCGGATCTTCCTCAATGTAGCATCTCTCTCGAATGAGCCATGCTCATCAGTAGATGCTGTTTTATACAGCACGATTCTTATCGATAGCGGTCATTGTCCGGTGATAACCACTTTTTTTCCGCGAAATCCATCCTGTAGAAGTCGGTATCATTACCAGCGAGTACAAAGCGTAATAATATTTCAAACCGATTTCCCTTTAGCATCGGTATGACTGATCAATATGTCACATGACCATTTTGCTTGGTGGCGCGTGAGCCATACATGACTCATCTCGTCGCCAATCTGTTAGCAGTCGTTCAGTATGAGTAGTGGCTTCCTGATCAATAGGCATCGCTCGAATAGTCTATGCGTTTTGAATTAGTGAAGTAGGTGGTTTAAAATGTTTTTAAAAAGTTGGTGCCGCGTGAATTTTTGTTTGATGGCAACTTACCAGTTGTCCAGAACGCACCCCCAAGCATTGCCATTCCAGTGAAGAAGCTCATCGGAAATAGCCAGATTGATTTTGTTTCTGAAACACCATAAGGTATTTGATTGATAAACATTGTGTAGCTCTAAACGGACACTAATTTTTGGTAAATAAGAACTTTTTAAAGCTGTAGATCTACGTTACACAATTTTTTTCCTCTTGGACATGCCGATGCGAGTTTAAAACGGAAGATTTCTAGACCTTCGGTGGTGTTAAAATGGATTCTTTCTTCATCCAGAGCCGAAAAAGGTCATATTCATGTTCAATCCAGTTGAAAAATTTTTCAAGCTGTCAAAGAAACTCTTAAAATGAAGTATAGCTATTTTCAAATTTCCTATAATAAGCAGCTTCACGAGATACCGCATCATTCAGCGTTCTGGAAGAAGTCCAACAACCGCCTACTCATATTAAACAATAAATAACCGCCCATATCAAACTAAAAGCACCTATCTGATGATGCGGACGTCTTCATCTGTAAACGAACGCACATACGCGTCTACGATGGTCGATTGTGCGAATTCGAAAGATGAACGTCAAGAGGACATAGTGTTGTGGTTGATCAATTGCTGATCGATACGCCATGGAATAGATTTCTTCAATTTAGGAAAGGTGGATAAATGCATATACGGCCTCATCTGTTATTAGCGGTGGCTAACCTGTGTTCCAAGTTAGTGTTATTAGACAGACAACTCCTTCCCAGACAAACCCGGGCTAAATTTCCCGACGGCGGAGGGATGAAAGACTTGGAGAAACTGGAGTGTGAGATCGTGTCGGCCAACGATCCACTGTGTCTTCCGGTCTCCAACCACTGCCCTATACGCTTCCATGTTAATTTTGCAGATAAGAGAAAAATATAAAGGGTGCGCGGAACACGGCGACTAGAGGTACTTTACAATACACAATGAGCGGGCGATTCGATCCTGCGGCCTAGGCCCACGAAGACAACAATGACTTGGTGTGGACCATGAATATCAGACATGTATGAGCATATAGAAACAGACCTAATACATCAGCAAGCTCCCGAAAGTCAGTCAACAGGACAAACAGGCATTCACTCTCCTTTACGAGGCCTAATGGAGTCGTATACATGACGGATCTTTTCGGGGTTGATCAGTACCAAACACTTTACCAATATTCGCTTGCTGACCAGAAATATCGCAAGTCCGGAGGAGTAGAACTCGGAAACCCAAGAAAGTTTCGAACACGCGATTACTCTTTTCGGGAGCTCGCGTATGGGTATAAGAAGGGCAGAACAACGCCCTCTGTGGCGCGTGAGTAACACGTGAGCCCCAGGAAAAGGTAATCACAGGTTAAAAGTTGGGCTGGGATCGCGAGTTTTACAAATGGCCCACAATTATTGTGGTTGTATTCCACATAATACCATGCAATAAAAAATAACAAGAAATAAGTAGAAAGTTAAACATTCTAAATAGTTTTTTCAATTGTGTGAAAATACTTTATTTCAAAAACTCGCCATTACGCTGATATGAGCGCGCTTTTGTTTTCAGTATCATGATTTATCGTCCCTTCAGAGTAACGGTTTATTTGATTCGCCGTTTTAAAGGTATGTTTGACACAAAAATTCGTAAAAGAAACCATGTGAAAAGATACACTTGTTTCAGGCAACGTGTTAGACGGAAACTTTCTAGGACCTGCACCATTCGTAAACAGAGACCATCAGTATATCTAATTAGTTACTGTTAGCAATATCACTTTGTATGTATTTGTTTTCGTGTATTACTTGCATTTCAACTAACCTTTGAGTGCTTTTGTAAACAGGTAAACAGACTTTCATCCGATCTCGGTAAGAATTTGAAGAAAAAACTTCTTAAAAAACACTGACGATTAAGAGCTTTGTTGTCGACGGTTACCAGAAAAGTTTATTTGTCACAGTTACACATCACAACTCCCGATTGGGTTTCACTGCCACAGCAAACACCAAACGCATCGTACTTGTACTGAGAAGCCCTTTTGTTCGCTATCGTTCTTCTTTTTTTCGGCGAAAAGCAACCAAGGTTGGCTCAGTGGGCTCTGCTGTGGCACAGTTTCATTTCTAGCTTGGATTCCATGTGAACATGTCAAACTTTTCATGCTGGATGACGATGTCGAGAGTGACTCTCCGCTGTTCGTCACTGATATGACTTGCTTGAGCCAAGAGATGGAAGCCTAATTAACCAGAATTCGTCATTAGTTTCTATTGAAGTACAGTTGCACCTGGAAAAAACAAAGAGCATTTTTTGAAATAGAATTACCTACAAGGCTAAAGGTGAGGCAAAAAAGTGTGCTCAACCTGGCCACAGCCAAAATAAGATGAGGCTAAGGCCGAAAAGAATTTGTAGGTAGAACGACACCCTTTTTTTCAGATTGGGAGATCTATAGTAGAGGTACCACCCCCGCCTGTGCACGTCCGCCGCTATTCAATCACGATTTTTAGACCACATTCGAAAACCAGGAATACAAACTGGACATTTGTATAGACAGCCACTGTGAACACACCGCCCGAATCAAAGTACTGTGCTCGAGAAATTATGCAAAGCAAAACCACGATGAGTATCACCTACTTAACTAACGCATCATTTCCATAGAAGACGATAGAGAGACAACGAAACGGACAGAATTAATGTTGGAAACAGTACAGCATATGAAAACGAAGTCTCTGTATATCTATTTAGTACCCGGCGTCATCAGAGAAACTCCAGAAAACTTTTTTCAGCTATAGGTACGTCCATGGTTTTCATCTTTTCGCTACTAATAAGCCGACCTTAGAGAAATTGAAGGCTTAGTTAATGCCGACAACGAGATCGATCCAATGATTCTTCATGTTGGAAGGTACCTCTGACCACTTTATTTCACCCGACCTCATTTAAGATAAGGAAAAGTGTTATCAACGAAATCAGAGGCTGGAAAAACAGAGATGGTAAAGCTCATTTCACCAACAGTGAGTGGCCGTGTTGTGTGACTTCCACAAAGGACCTTAGGTGCGTTGATGATTGACGTTTCCAGTTGTGGTTCATAAATCAAGTTCTACACTTTCTGCACACGGAATATCACATCGTACGGATCCATGCGAACATATCGGAGATTTACAAATAAAGACGTTTTTTTTATCGGGATAAAGAATCTCCTGCTATTGGAAATGGATGACTGTACTTTTCTTCATTTCATAAAACAGGATTTATACATAGAAACAGACTATTTTATTACATTGAGCAGGACATGAGATGTTTGGTGTTGTTTTTCGCTACCATCGTGGCTGCATCATGCATCAAAATGATTTACATTGAGGAACTCATAGATTTGGTAGACGAAGAGGATCAAGAACTCCTCAGAAATCTACTCGAAGACAAAGAGATGGTCAGGTGAGACAGGCGTTAATTAAAAATTGGATAACTCTAGCAAACTTAAGCAATCTAGAAAACATCCTTAATCGACAACTGTTTTTTTTGTGTAAACTTTGGTTTTCCCCTCTCCATCATACTGCTGCTGGTAACGATCTTCTTCACGCGTTTCGCTCCAGATTCACGAATTTCAACATTCTCATATTTTATTCAGAGGTTATCACTGATTCGCTAGTAAAAATCCAAAGCGAATCGCATTCTAAGGAATCACGGATCGAAAATTTGCAAGTATAAATTGTACTCCATCTACGTTAACAGAACTATGTCATTTTCAATCACTTAGGGTCTCCTCGTTTCTCTACTAATCACTATGACCACAGCAGAACTGCACAAGAATAGCAGCCCTCGTTTATCTTGGTTTTCAGTCAAAAAAAAGAAATCGTGATGAGTCAACAAAAAAAAATAGAATTCTACTTGCTCTTGACACTCCATCTATACCCGTCTCCTATTCAACCCGTTATGTTCTAGGTCCCGAAAACTACAACGCTTGAATGAGATCCTCGAGCGGCAAACAGCAGAGATTCAGGTGATGATAAGACAGGAATTTTGCAATTAAATCCGTTTTACTTTTTTAATGGAGTATTGAAACGTTAATATGAGCCTTACAGTGTGAGTTCGAGCAAATTTTTTACCATCGCATCTTTCCGAAATGTGTAACGCAGTGGTTAGGGGAACCCTGCAATACCCAATACCACCCTATGGATCAATGGTTCGATCTGGCGACCCCTTACTCACCAATCATTCTTTTAATTAGCAACCTTGTCTGAGAAGATGAAAAACACTGTATTGACAAGTCGGTAATCCTCCGTAATTATTACATAGGCTAAATTTGACCTGAATCCCCTTTACGATGCGCAGTGGAGTCGAACGCACTGCGCTTCCTTCAGGTACTGACCAACGTCAAACTCTTCATACCTAACCTTTTACCTCTGAAATGAAGAAGGTGATGCTTCACTGTGTCATGATTGTAATTTCGGTTACCGACAAGCGGCGTTTCTAAAACCTAACGTGATTGTAATGATTGTGATTTTCGTCTCTTAACTGCCCCTTCATGAGCTCACAGAGTTCTCGTTCGTGCGGTCCACATGGTCTCAGTGGCTGGTAAAAATTCAGAAAAAAAGTATTATACATTAAAGTTAACACCCATATTCGCAGTGATCCGAACGTGTTCTCGAAAGTAAACACCAGATAGTGGTCTAATTTTAACTTTATCATTCCATCGTTTAGCCAGTTTTCCTTCTTTGTGACAACGATCAGCTTTTCGTGCCCAGTGATTTGATTCTGGAAATCACAATTTCGATGCGCGTAACCCATAACTTTGTCGTATTTTATATCTGTAGTGTTGTAATTTAGCTTATTTTTTTCAAAGATATTTGCTCCAGGTTATACTGAACCCCCCTCAATCGTCACTTCTGTGAGACTTCATCGGTTCTAGGTTTAGAATAAGGCGTATGAAAACGAACTGTTGATCAATATCGACAAAAACACCGTCAGAATTGTACAAGACAGATGAAGAGAATGCGGATTTCTCGCGTTTTCCGCCATCATTTCCAATGAAGGAATCTAAATAGCGAAACGAATCTAAAGATGAGAATAATAGTAAATATCACTTGGAACTGGAACACCAATACTAATCAACCTGCAGGTGATCACTGACTTCATTTTGGATACACAGAACCAGTGCATTTTTTATATTTATGGGACATAATCGTGTGGCGCAGTGGTTGGAGGCACCCTGCAACACACATGGGGAATCGATACACGCGCCGATGGCCCACCAAGCTTTCCATTCCTGTGGGGTCTGCAAATTGGTACCAGACTTGTCTAGGAGGATAGCAGCACTTATACATCGGTATACCACCGCGAGTCATTGTAAAGGCCAGATATGAATTCAGTCATCTCCAAACGATGCTTGATGAAGTCGAATGTATGGCGCATTCCTCAGTGATTGATCAACGCCGACAGCCTTATCCTTTTATCCTTTTAATCAACGTGAATAACACAAGAATCAGTCGTGGAAGCTGACAGTCGTCGCAGATCACGAATTCATCGGACCCTGCTTACAGGTGAAACGATATCCCAATAGCTAGATTTGAAAAGATTGTCGTTCATATGGCTAAGTACACCCATAATGGTCAAAACAGGCTGTACCAGATCAGTTTACGCAGTACGTGCCACGAGAAACAAAACAGCCAAGGCAATAAGCATTTCTACCTAGTATGGTTTCCATCACAACGTTTACATTAGTGATCTACTCAGAATAAGACGTCAAGCAATAAACCTAAAATATTGTCGAGACAGCACAAACGAATTTCTTCCGTAAACTGCTGTCGAACCGCCTATGAATGAGTAGCGATATATGTGCAATAGAGACGGGGATGATCAAAAAGTCATTCGAAAATACTATATACTAAAGAATTATACTGGTGACTTTATGCTTTCATACGAGTAGGATCTTCTATATTTCTCATTACCATCACCTCAGGAACGGATCTCCATCATAGAGGGCTTTCTAGCCGGTTAACCTCGAGCCAACATTGCGCGCTCCCATTTGGGAAATAGGTGGTTAATGGTGGACCAAAATGATCTTTTGGCTTCCTATGACGCAGTTGGATTCAGGGAAAGGATCTACTATTTGTGCCGCACCGATTTGGCACAAACTTTTTGTGTTTACGAAGACATAACTATGTATTCGTGTATGGGTGTATTTGCAATCAAGTGAATGGGAATTACATGGAACGTGGTTAAGACTCGCCTCCAACAAATAAGCTTTTCGTCTACTCTGGAAGAAACCGTAGAACTATCCGTAAGTACACCCATCCCTCACGTTCAGAGCTCAGCAAGGTATACGTGTCCATGATCGTGCAGGCAAGACTGATAAAGTGCAACGTCATAGGACTAGCCGAGAAGTGAAGACGCCATACATTCAAAGCCGCCGATGACACCGAAGAAGAACTATTCCTCGAAGTATGGGACCATAGAGTAGGCGACATTCTCGTCAGCAGGAGTTATGAACATCGATTCGTTCGAACAACTTACATCCCGAATCGGATGTATACGATTGAACAGGTGTGGATCAATACCGGCTTTGACAATCTTCGTCATTTGCACACTGATATCAAGCTACAACGAAGATTCCTTAACGGCATAATCGGAGATCTTAACGCCAGATTCGACTTAAAAGAACGTCTGAAGAAAGTCACATTAGTACTCCCGGAATGGAATGGAACGAGCAGGGCGAGTGCTTCTGAGTTTATTATGACGACCAAGACCATTCGTGGTCGCAAGTTGAGAAGCCACACTCCAACGCTGAAAGTCAGAGTTTCCCAATCGAGAGTACCATAACGAAGTGGACCACATCGTAGTAAACCGGTTTTGCCTACCGATGTCGCTGTTCTCCCGAAATTCTACACGAGATCAGACCATCGCCTTCTTTCTGCAAGATTTCACTGTTCGTGGATAGGACGAAAAGCCGATAAATTCAAAAACCGAAGTCCCAGAACCACCATAAACTGGGATTTATTCAATCGGCTATTGGGAAGATGCCGTTGTCGATAACATCGACGAAGAATACGATCTCTATTGACATCTTCACGCTAGTGCTATGAAAGCTGAGAGTTCGAAAGCCACCAAAAGAGGTCTGTCTCCAGAAACATTCGAACTATTACGTCAGCGTTGAATCGTACGAGCTACAGCAAACAGCCAGCTCACGTCCCAACTGGCAAAATAATGGAGATAAGCTACAAAAGATCTTAAAGGGAGATGAGCAGCAGTTATCGTCAAAACTGCACAGGCTGAGCAAAGCATTCGCGAAGCCCACCGATGCTTCGTCAATTGCAAAACCAAGATGACTGCACTCCGACGTCCACACGGAACAGTTGCAGCGTCCAGAAAGGTAATGGAGAAAATCACTCACGAATACTACTCAGATCTCTTCGATGGCCACGTCCATCTTCCGTGATACGAAATAAAGAAGGATGGATGTGTTGTAATACCGGTTCTCCCTTCCAAAATCCGACATGCCATTTCGTCGATGAAAAGTCGAAAAGCATTAGGTCCGGATAGGATAAGATCAGAACACCTGAAAAACCTTCCGCCAGTCCTCGTAAACACATTGGCCCGGCTCATCACACGCTACCTGTCTCACTGCAAGGTCCGTATTTAGTGAAAGACCAGCATGACCTTGTTATTGTTCAACAAGGGGTGACCTACACGATATCGGCAACCATCGCCTAATCTGCTTGCTGTCTATCGTCTACAAACTTTTCACTCGAATCATCCTAAACATTGGCAGAACACTAGACGAAGGACAGCCATGTGAGCAAGCAGGGTTTCGAAAAGGATTCAGTACGATGGACCACATCCACACGATAACAAGACTCACCGAAGTATCGCAACAGTACAAAAGACCGCTCTGTCTCATTTTCATTAATTTACAGAAGGCCTTTGATTCAACTGAAATAGAAGCATCATGGAAGCCCTTGATAGTCAAGGAGTCCCTACTCAGCACATACAGATTCTTCGTGAGTGTGCAAAAAATTTCACAACCAAGATATCACCATTCTACAACGATATTAACATTGACGTCAAAAGAGGGGTTAGACAAGGCGATACCATCTCGCTAAAATTATTCATCGCCACCCTCGAGAACGCCATGCGAACACTGGAATGGGACAACGTGGAAGTGAAAATCGTTGATCGGCAATTATACCATCTTTGTTTTGCTGATGACATCGTCCTTATAACACCGAACATTAGCGGAACGAATGCTTGCTAACTCTGATAAAGCCTGTGGAAAGACTGGTCTTCGACTAAATCTCACAAAAAACGATGTTCATGAAGAACGGATTGGTTTCGTATGTCCCATTAACGCTCAACGGAACCAATATCTCCGACTGCTCCAGTTGTGTATATCTAGGTCGGGAAATCAACATGTTGAACGACTTAGCTCCAGAGCTGAGCAGAAGGAAATGAGCGGCTTGGGGAGCTTTCAAGAGTAGCAAGGATGTAGTGAAGAGAAGACACAATACCCGACTCCGTGCCAATCTTTTCGGTTTCACAACTTTTCCTGCATCATAAACCTGGTCGCTATGTAGAAAGGATGAAAGATCACTTATTGTTACGGAGCGCGCCCTCGAAAGAGCGATGCTAGGAGCCTTCGGTATCATGCAAGTGAGAGAAGTGATCCCAAACTCCGATTTATGTTATCGTTCGAAAATCAAAGACGTGGTTCTACATGCCGAATTGTCGGAACTAAAGTTGCCCGCATATGTAATGTATATGAACGACAACCGAAGGACAACAGCCGTAAGCGACTGGATTTCTCGACATGGTAAACGCACAGCAGGAAGACCACTCACCTCATGATCAGAGTTATTCATGAAGAAAGTAGAAGAAAAATATGATACTCAATGGGTCCGTATAGCGAACACGACTTGCTGCGCTGCTATCGCAAGTGTCAGTGAGAAATGAAAGATTTACTGGCGCCTGCTGGAATCACCCAAGATCACACATATCACATTGTGTGGACCCCAGAATTTCTTGCATTAGATTTGTTTCGTTGTCTCCACTACCCACGTAGGTCCTCGAACTCATGAATTTGGCTGCTGGTTGACGATTTCCTTCGTCCTCGTTAAGAATACCGTTGAATATTGGTCGAGTAGATTCTCCCTGGTATCCTGAGATAGCCGTGCTACTGGGTTCCCATGTGGACTGGAAGAAGTGAACTTGCCTCAGACAAATCTGCTAGGCGACCCCGCAGAGATGAGAGGTTTGGTGGGTTCGCTGGTGGGTCGAAACAGCACCGAGACCGGTCGCTTTACAAGCGGGATCACGACCACCGCGCTACCCAATCCCAATAACGTTTAGCAAACAGACACCTTAGATGGGACGACTATTATTTATTGACATTTTTTTCTACCTTGATCATGTACTACCTTGCAAGCATCTGTAATACGGAAATTCAACCAGTTTCCCTAGGCAAATCGTAAATTCAGGACTTTGGTTAGGCTGCACCACCTTTCTTACGATGCATAATGAATGCGGATCTGCAAAACGAATTTTCACTACGAAGTAACGCAGATATTCACAACCCTCTTCGGTAATTGGGTTTCGAGTCATTCTGCAACCATCTTCAAGGACAATCCTTTACTTAATCTTAGCTTGCAACGCACTTAGGTTCGATACGAGACCTCATCCACCGGAAAACTTCTGCGCGTATTTCAACAGAATGTTGTGACTAATGATCTTAAGCTCTGGTCCGCGTGCAACGATTGCAAGGCATAAAAGAATATTTTTAGGATAAATACAGAGAAATTGTTGAAGAGAAAAAGAAAGAAGAAAATGATAGACTAAGTGTGGAAATGAATGAAGCGAAAAGATTGGGATACCACGACTTACTTACTCAAAGAGAATTGATAGAAGGGAACATGGACATATCAGAAGAAGCTGCTGAAGAAATGGAACGAGAGGTGTGCAACACGATTTGGTATATCGCTTATATTGAGATTAGAACGATTGCTAAAGCAAATAATTATAAATTCGAAAGGGAAGTGCTGACAAATCCACTTTCCCTTATAGCTAGAAGTCCTTATAAAGTGATTACAATCAACAACCAGTAGCTTTTTAACGATCTTAAGTAGCTGTCAGAACAATATGACATTCATAAACAGTAGAATGATAGCATTAGGACAAACATATTAACTGCCTGATGTGGATTTACCGAAACATTAACCCACTAACTCCAGTCTTTTCCTAAATCACATCGACCAGTGAACGTATTTTCATAGCCCTAAAGGGAGGTACGACGTACCAACTCTGTAAATGCAAATCTAAGGAATTCATATTTTCAAGTTCCTCCAAACACTTTCACCACAACGACAAAAGGATTACTACTCTTTGAAATCTAAAAGAAGCAGTGCGTCTGCCTTAATGCCTCTCACACAAATCGTCATCTATCTGTATTTTATTGATTAAGTACATATCCATCATAAATAAAAGTCGTGGAATTAAATCTGGGAAAAACCTTAATCTAACTCGCATTTCTCAGTTACCTCAAGATAAGGACAATTGTAACAAATTCAATACCAATTAATTAAACGAAAGGTAGCATAAACCAAATTACCCACAAGATTCAAATACCGTACTCAGTGGATGAATAGCCTTAAAACTATTTTCTCTAGAAGATTCCGAAAGAAAATCTACTGGAATAAAAAACGAAAATATCACATGTTAGCACACTGATAACCTCAAGTTAACAAATAGGTGACATCCACAAATTGGAGACAAGTAAGGCAGTTACCCAGGCCACCATTTCCAACAGTTTATGTGGCTTACACGAAACCGAACCATGTTTTCACTCTCTCATTCAGTCAATGAGTTTCTTCGCTTTGAAATAGTTGCGCAAAAACATGACCTTAAACAATACATGTAACTTCAGTAACTGACTGGGACAAAATTTCGCTTTTGAAAGTACTAAAACGTTAACTAACCTGCCAAAAGGCCAACGCCAACAGACAGAGCATGGAGAAAATAGACAAGTACAATACGCGACTATTTGTAGACTCTAAAATGGCGTAACGTATTGCTAGCTGGTGTATGGGAGTTGTTCTACTAAACTCAACTAAAACTGGTATGCACCTGAGGCACTCAAATGACATATTGAAATGGAGGGTGAAAGAAGAACGATGCCTTGTTTCAAGGTATACGCGGAAAACGGTGTCCAATACAAAGTTATTTAGAAGAACTTTTGCGCCACTTACCATTTGTGTTCCTCATTTCTTCTTCACGTTGCCTCATGAAAGAGAAATCCTTAACAATCTGATCTGACAGATCTTCTAATCGTCGCAGCTCGACCTTAATTAAAAGCTAAAAATCGAAAAAAACGTAAAAAATACTTCACTTAAGAAAGAGAATGATGTTAAGTGAAGTAAGAAGATTTAACATTCTACCAACATCATAGGCAAATTTCAGATGAAAAGTAAAAAGAAATCCTACTTCTAGTGGTTTCAGCTTCTCAGCTTTAGCTATGTCATCATAATTCTTTGCCTCGACACCATGCTTCATTTTAAGCAAAACCTCGCGAGATTGTGAGTGGCCTAAAAACCACACATCGCTAGAAGGAAACAAGCAAAGGAAATAAAACGTCAATTCCTTAAAAAATGAATGAAACCATTCCACTTTTACACGACACCCATGATAAAATGGAGGCTCAGAGTACCGCACTGGTAGTTACGTCGTTCATCACGAGCCCGGTGCTAATTTGACTCAGCCCGCGCTCACCAATCATCCAATCTCTCCGGAGTCGGGAAATTGATATCAGACTTTTTGGGACCAGCTCACTCCAATCGATCCACTTTGGGAAGCTCCAACACGACTACACGGAGTTCAGGGAGAATCGACTCGAGCAGCATTCGGTGATATTCATATCGAACATGATAATCCTGAAGCAGCAGCCGAACACATACGTAAAGGTTCGAAGATCTTAGTGGTTCATGGATGCGATAAGAAAATCGAGCGCAGGAAATGCTGTAATCCGCGCTGTAGGTGGAGACCAGTCTGGTAAAATGAATAAATAATGAAACGATTCGAAGTGACACCAACTAACAGTAACTAGGTTATTCCGAGCAAAAGGTTCTTATATACTATTCGAAATACTGCCCATCTAAATAGTAAAGTTTGCCTCACAACGGGTTACCGCCTCATCGCGGCTGGGAGTTGTTCCTGGGTGTCGGGCTGTGATGTATAGCGAGGGGATTCATTCCGCAACAGCATCTCCCATGCTCAAATGAAGTTCGGCTTTTCCACCATGAAGCTCAACTAAGGATAAACCAATTCAGGATCCACCACCGTCCTGGTATCAAACTAGTCACATGATGGAAAATCTCGCTCTGATCTACAAGGGTAGCGACTACCTGTGGTGGCGACGACCAGGAGCAGACTTTGGCTAGGCTGACCTCCGGACTCCAGGGAACGACATTAGCTCCGAAACTCCGCAACTTCAGTAAAACTCCAAAAAAGTGGAAAATATGCTGAGGCCCGTACAACAAGTGAGCCATCCAAGTATCTAAGTAAGTAAATACAATTTGAGTAGGGTAAATAACGCTTGACACTTGAATGGCACGTCCTCACTGGTTGTGCGGGCCCCAGCATAATCTCCATTTTTCGGAGATTTGCTGGTTAAGCCATTGTGGTTCCCTGGAATCCTGAGGTCAGCCTGGCCAAAGTCTGCCCCAGGTCTTCATCACCACAGGCAGTCGCTGCCGTTGTGGATCAGAAGGAGATTTGCCACCATGCAACTTTGTACCAGGATGGTGGTGGATCCTGATATTGGTTCACTCTTAGCTAGGCATCCTAGTGGAAACGCTGGACTCCCTTCTCAGCTTGGGAGACCCTGCTAGGAGATGAATCCCCCGCTGTAAATCGCAGTCCGACACCCAGGAGCACCTCCCATCCACGATGAGGCGGTAAACCGTTGGGAGGGCAGCGTAAATAAGGTATGAAAAAAATAAGTGAAGATAAAATGAAGAGACCTGCTCCAACAGGACCGTGATTGCTAATGCAGATCTCAAAAATGTCGTACTCATCAGTGGTAAAGGCGAATTTGCCTTTTAAATCGTTGAACCTTTCGCGTTTGTATAAAGTGTGACCACGAGTGTCTGTCACCTAAATTAACTTGGTAGAAAAAAGCATTAAAAAATGTGTAGAAGATAAAGGAAAAAAATGTGGGAGATATCACTTAAGAAATATCTAACAATGAGAAAGTGAAATTGATAAAAATAGACATGGTTTCGAGTACTGCTTTTTTAAAATGCTCCGTATGAAAAAGAAATAAACAATCCCAAGAACTAAAGTTTTAACACTAAAAAAGGACTGAGAAACAGTAAGCCGACAGTGGTCCAACTCATGAAGCTCAGTACATTTGAATATAACCCTACCACAATAGAACCTTATACAACAACTGAACATACAACGCGCAGCAAGTATTGGGTTCGATGCATGCGATGCAAAAACGATTGGTACTGTTAAATTTGAAACACATATCTGAGCTCAGTGAGCTTCAATAATTGACATAAAACCAAGAGAATCTACACACTTGTGTTGTTGAAAGGATAAAGAATAATGCCCTCGACGTTGATCAATCCGTGAAGAATGCGCCATACATTCGACTTCACTAAGCATCGTCAGTGGTGACTTAATGCATATCCGGCTGTTACAATGACTCCCGGTGGCCTGCTGATGTATCGAGCCAATGCTGCTATTCTCCCAGACAAGTCTGGTACCAATCTGCCGACCCCGGAGGGATTGAAGGCTTGGTGGGCTATGGGCATTGGATCGCTTCCATGCGAACTGCAGGGCGCCTCCGACCACTGCGTAACACGCACCACTGGTTTTTGCTTTTAAGATTTAAAAAAAACTACCCAGATGTTCGATTTTCTGCACTATGCAAAGTTCTTCTCCTGCTTGCTATCGAGACTCGTATTTCGTAAACCGAAGCAGCAACTGGTTGGTCCTCCACAGAACGCTGAAGCTTGCGGCTTTGTGGCTTTCGTTGAAAATTCGTTTCCATTTAGTTGAAAACTTCCATTATAAGCAAATTTAAACGAAGAAATACTTTATAAAAAATAATATGGACATCCTTGAAGCAATAAAGCAAAGTCTCCTCTACAGGATCTCCTCAACTACTCCAGTAATCGAGGAATCATCGTCAGTTGACGGAAAAATAGCCATGGGGATTATCTGTTAACTGGGATTGGATTTAAACGCAACCCTGTGGGGATGACGGGTATCCCCCACCTGATGCCCAAACCACCAATATTGCAAATTCGTGAATCAAAAAATTCCTCTAACAATTACTGAGCCATTATCTACTTTGTGAGACAGGTGTGTTAAAAGGTGCGTTTAGCGCAGTAGTCGGAGGCGCCCTGTTAATACACATGAGATCGATCCCCCGCGTTCCAGGCTCACCGAGCCCTCCATCCTTCCGGGGTTGGCAAATTGGTACCAGACTTGTCTGGGAGGATAGCAGCACTGACTCGACACATCGTTAGGCCACCGCGAGTCATTGTAAAGGCCAGATATGCATTCACTCACTTCCAACGATACTTAATGAAGTTGAATGCATGGCGCATCCTCCAGGGGGCGCATTGATCAACGCCAACAGCTTAATCCTTTTATCCTTCTTACCCGCTTTAGTCGAAAAGAATAATAAATATAATAATTTGTTATAACTTTCTACGGCAAAAAAGCTTTGCCATTCAAGAAACTAAATGAGAAGTGCCAAATGAACAAAGGCTGACATGAGAAAAAAAAAGGGAAAAAAAACTGACATGAACACTTCCTGAATACCCGATTCCCCCACTGAAACTCGTACTCTCCAGTGACCACGACGTTTTTGTGAATCTCCTCCTTCAAGCACTTTTTATTGTTTGCCGGTACATTGAAACGAAGGCCAAAGGCGAGTTCTACTAAGACGACGAACGTCAACGAAGCAATAGGCCTCATTGTGACCAACCACTGAAAAGATTCAACATAAATAAGTGTATTGCAACTAAAATGCCTTCGTACGAGATTCATCGATGAGTTCATAAACGGTCCAACGTCAATGTGCGAGTACTGAGATCAATATGAAGCGACGGAGAAGCTAAAGTTTACATGTTGCTCTACTCGTGATGCAAAAAATACTGACATTCTCAACAAATATTAAACAGACCATGGTCAGATTTCTCGTAACACCCTCGTGTTCTACATCGGCGTTCACTACACGTGCGACTTTTGGTGTTAAACATACATTCAAACACCGATGCTTCGCAGTTTGTACGCATGGAAAACCAATAAGTTACTTCAATTACTCGTAATACTCTCTACACATCTGTGTTGTTGAAAAGATAAAAAAAATAGTGCCCTCGGCGTTGATCAATCCGTGAAGAATGCGCCATACATTCGATTTCACTAAGCATCGTCAGAGGTGACTTAATGCATATCTGGCCGTTACAATGACTCGCAGTGGCCTGTTGATGTATCGAGCCAATGTTGCTATTCTCCCAAACAAGTTTGGTACCAATTTACCAACCCCGGAGGTATGGAGGGCTTGGTGAGGCTGGGGGCGCAGGGATCGATCCCGTGTGTATTGCAGGGCGCCTCCGACCACTCTACTACACGCGCCCCTCGAAAGAGTTTCAGTGAAGAGCGTCGCTCGTGAACATCGAGAATCACTGCTGTCAGTACCGTGCTGCGGGAAGTTCAATACAATCACGGCTTGCCCACTTTCAAACTGTAGCGGGACAGGCTTCGCAGTGAGCCACCTTCAGTGCATCTCCTAGTTACTTGATTCCAAGTTTTGGACGAATTTACAAGCCAGATACACCTGACAGGAAAGCATGACGACATCTTCGATCCATATATGATTCACCACCAGCTCATGGCAGTATGCTGAACCTTTGACACCAATAAAAGTCACTTAGGCATGGACACGCACCATGTAGACATGCGGACCAACCCACAATTGACCACTCATATGACAGAGGTCCGTTATATCGTACCATCACCTCTACCTGTACTCCTGTTACTCGTCAATTTCATCAAACGACTTTACACAACAAAACCATCCATTGTGAAGACCAGATATGCATTCAATCACTTCCAACGATGCTTAATGAAGTCGAATGCATGGCGCATCCCTCAGGGATTGAACAACGCCGGGAGCTTTATTCCTTTTTTAAAGCCTTAAAGTACAAATGGTGAACTGCCTTTCACTTCAGTCCTAGTCCTACCGGGATAAAAATATCCGCTCTACAACGCAATACGATATTCAAGAGCCGACAACTAGAGAATTCAGCCTATCTGAACAAATAAAAAATACGGCATACGCACTAAGTCTATAAGCACTGTTTTACGGAAACCTGTACATCTACATTGTAATAAACAAAGTTCATTTGCCGATATGCAGTCCATAAAGTATGTATCTTTGTTAATCCTTTTTAAGAGCTACTTAATGAGGCTTAGATATGACGATAGGCAGAGTACTTGCAAAAAAAGCTTTAGAAATTTCAACTAGACTGAACCCTACTACATTCCATCATTCATCAGCTGATAGATCGTCTACAGTTGCACAAAGACTTGGGCTACAATTCACAAAAGGCCATATTCATATCGATGAAAAAAGGTTCTTAGAGCATTTACCTTCCAAACAGGACGACTATCCACTACTTCGCCATGGACTTCACTGACTCAAAACGGCCAAGTTCAAAAAGTTAATGATGTTAACGGAAACTACAGTAAGCATACTTGGATACGTGAATGGCCCGAATGCTGGTTTAGTTACTGTGGCTCCCTGAAGTCCCCTAGGTCAACCAGACCAAAGTCTGCCCCAAGGTCACCACCACCACAATAAAATCGTTCTTTAGATTCCAACAGAGTGTTTCCAGTATCCAGTTAGGTAGAAAACATATCAATAACCTCCCTTATTAAAAATCCATACAAATGGTCTAAAAAATATACAAGACCTTCTCGTGACTAACAAATCGGAAACAATCGTCTGATAACTCTGAGGCTTTGACGTTTCAGCTTTTCTTTGGGTCAATCAAAGAAGAAGCAAAGGGACTCTCTCTTTAACTTTTCTTCCAAAACTTAAATACCAAACCAATTTTTTGACTTATGTGCTTAATGGAAAACATGGGATCTGAGAGGTAAAAACCAGCTGTTAAAGCAGAATAGTTAGAATACGGCACTGAGAGAAAGTAGATGAAGAAGGTAAGATTAGACGGACGAAGACCTCTTAGGTAACCACAAACTAAGGCCCACAGAGACGGAGAAGAAGACTTTTAAGGATCTACAGTCTAAACACAATACTTGAAATACTCGACCAAGAACTCGAGTTGCATCGGGCGCGGTTTTTCTGCGACGTGTGATATGGCGCAAATGGTGCATAATCCACACACGATACACGTCACACGTCGTACTCGTATTCCTTTCGTATCCACTCTGGATTTCTGAGTTCTGGATGAGAACCCCTGAAAGGGTTTGAGATTTCTACCGCGAATATCTGATTTAAACAAGGTCAGTTCGGTTTACATGCATTTCTAGTGGAGTGTCTTCATTTCATCAACATTTTCCATTAGTTTTTATAGTCGTTGTCGTTGTCGAAGTTTGTATTCTGACTAAAGAGTGGAGATTTCAAGATATTCTGCTACCTAGATGGCATCGTCACCTGGTGGCGCTACGAGGACTCCACACATCGCCATTGACTTGGGCACAGCTGCCAATGTGGACAGTCTGGGCTTTTACGATTCTGGTGATTTCGACTTAGGCACGCCAACGCCTCAGCAGCACAAGTCAGGCTCGTACTATGTAATATTTCTGGGAAATTCCTTAGAGGGCTTCTTCCTTGCTTGTATAGGATGTTGTATAGGATGAGGATGTTTGCGATGATTAGAGGGTAAGGATGTATGCGATCGTATAGGGTAGGACTAGTATGCCGTATAAGACTAGGATGTATAGGGGTGAATATAGGATGATGTATAGGACTATGATGTCCTATAGGATGATATGTGGGACTGTAGGGAAAAGGATTGGGATGTTGTATAGAATGAGGATGTATGGGACTGTATAACATAAGACTAGGGGTTGTACAAGATGGGGATGTATAGGAATGTATGGAAAAGGATTAAGGTGTTGTATAGGATGAGAATATATGGGATGAATATAGGATGATGTATAAGACTGTATAGGATAGGACTAGGATGTTGTATATGTTGACGATGTACAGGACTGTATGGAAAAAGGATTAGAATATTGTATAGGATGTTAGTATGATGTTGTATACGACGAATAGGTGTTTACACGTTAACGACCCCAAATTGGTGCTTTCAAAATAGCATACCCGCTTCTAAGTCACTTTTTTTATTTGTATACGATCCTTCTTCACGTTCACTGTGTGGATCCCAGCACTTTTCACATTCTGTTCGTTTCCTCGCATCCATCATCTCGAAGTTCTTCGGACTTTTACGCGTTGCTTTGGCTGGGTGCTGCTTGAGGGTTTTCATTTCATCTTGAACGTCGTAGAATGCTGGTCGAGTCGATATTCACTGGACTCCTGAGATAGCCAGACTGGAGCTTACCCACTTGGATTTCAGAGAGTGGTTTCTTTCCCGGAGATGTCCAGTACCAATTTCCCGAACCCTAAGGGATGAGAGGATGGGTGAGGCCGGAGCAAAATTAAACCGACACCGAACTCGTGATGAGCGACATCACTACCACTGTGCTATCCGCTCCACTTCTTTATTGGCCTACACTTTTGTTGTTTTCGAATGAAAATTTATCTGGCTAATTTTGTTATCTGTTATTCGACTAGGATTTTCCAATAGTTCCAATTCTTTCTTGCCTAACATATTTAGTTTTTAGAATTATTCTATGCAGCCTTTAGTGATCTATTTAATACAAATTGGACTCCCAAAAGTTTTGACGCTGTTCATCGTTACAGGATTTGAGCAAAATAAACTCTTGCTCTATTAGAATATCTGTGAAGTTCAGCTTCTCGCCAATTCGTATATTAGCTATCAGAATACACGGTTCTTGGTCAACGGAATACCAGCTGCATGTTTTTCGCACTCGAAATAGGATCTACACGCCACCAGCAGTTATCGTATAGTACGCAAGCATGGTTTTGGGAAGACATGCACATGACTGAATCATATCAACTAGACAGTGAGATTAATCCACTTTTTCGCGAAGGTGCAGACCTTACTTTGTCTCATTCAAGTAACATCTTCTTGGATTATTGAGCTAACACAGGTTGATAACGAGGTCGAGGTGGGGGTCGCATCGATTCGACGGTGAAGGTGCCACATCGCGAGGACGAGCGTGTGTGGGCCATCGGCTCTGAAGAAGACGAAGACGTCAAAACGTTAGCCGATTAAAACTTTTTATCAACCACATGCTAGCTTAATAATCAAAAGAAAGCATTCGTTACTGATTCCGAGGTTAAATGACGGTCGGTTTGAAAAATACTGATTTAGTCTACCCAAAGATTACCTTTGATTCAATGGAGACCTGTGCTTTCATGGCGACTGTGGAGAACCAGGTTGCTCATTAGAGTAATTTGTGCTTCTCTTACCACTCGATAACTGCAAGGACATAATAGTCAAAGCGAACATGGCAATCTGACAAGTCTTCCCAAAATCACTTTGCCTGGCGCAAATCTTAAGGATATCGTGCGAAAACTGGGATGTGATAGCATCGGTGTGAGGACGAGAGTCGGTGGATATACTATCTTCTTCCTGCGGATGGAGTTGGTCTAATAATATCATGCATTGGTCGTGCGGAACAAATAAAGTACGGTTTCGAAAATGGGCAAGAAATCGATTTTCAGTTGAATCTAAACAGTGTCTGTTCGCCATAACCGGATTGGTTTCCTTTTCCTCTTTTACACCCAGTGGAAATAGTTTCTCTGGAAGTTCCACACTATGAATCTTGCTCGGGAATCAATTTAGCGAACGACATGGCTCTAGAAGTGATCTAGAGGAAACAGTTGACATGGAGATCCCTACTAGAGCGTCGAGAATCTAGTGAGGAAGGCAAATAACGTTTGGTTGCTTACCTATCTTTTGGGGGTTATGGTTCTTTCTGCCTTAAATTTCATCTGTGAAATCTGGACGTATACAGTCAGTACGAAAAACGCTCAGCGTTATCCATGATGCTAACGACGTGATGCTAGAAGTGTTCCGTATAAAGAGGCGAGAAAAAAGAATTTGTAGTTCTGACCTGTGTTAGCGCTGAAAAATAATATGCTTCGCGGAATATGCTAACGTGTGAGGATCAACTGTACCAAACACGTTTGCCTTAACAGTAGTCAACTTAAAACAGTTGATGTCAACCGGGTTCTACAGGTTGAAAATAGCGCAAAAGGAAACACTCTATCTGGATGACCGCATTTCTAAGATGCTAGGGGAAGTGCGGACCTTCTAGATCCGTCAGGTGAGTAGAGCTCAGTGGAAAGCTCTGGGATCTAGCACAACCTACTGATAGTTTTCCAGCGCTACTTCTGCTTGCTTAACCGCAAACATGTTGGATGTTGTAGTTTTTTTTTGCCATCCTATCAAAGGCAAGATTGTCATCGTCCCAACTTGTACCTGCTTGGCGTTAAAGACATTAAAATCAATGAAATTTTATCAGATGTTTTACTGTACCACTTTATTAACAAAGTTAAACTACTTAGCCAAGTCTTGTTCTTGCTTATTGTATAGTGGATATTCTGGTTATGGATACCGTAAATGTGAGCTCGAAGGTTTAGGACATGGCGCTGGGTCGTCAACGATGCCTTCCGGTAGTATTCCACCGTATATGCGCTCCAGAGCTCAAGTGGGAGCTGCAGGCCGACTGTTAGAAAGTCGTGGGTTTGGTTGGCTTCTGGAAGTTGATGACAACTGCGACACGCAGGCGCCGTTACTGTAAGATTGTCTGTAAATATAGGCTGTTATTATTTTTTGTTAAATAAGGGCACAAGTGTGAATATAGAAGATAGGCATAGATGAAAGTATTCAACAACGCTCAGAGAAACGTAAGGTTACGTTAATGGCCAAATGCTGTCATAAAGTTCCTGGTTAAGTGTTTAAATTTTTGAGCTTACACGAAGTGCATGAAGATGTGTATTCGACAAACGTTTCGAAGTAATCTTCATCACCATCAGACGCCAAATCGAGAAAACAAACAACTGTGAGCCATCGAGGTGGGTCATCGGCTCTGATGAAGGCGAAAACGTCGAAACGTAGCCGAGTAGACATCTTTATCAACCTCGTGTAAACTCAGCAATTTAGACGCATGTTGATTTATCATACCGAGGTTAAAAGGAAGTTTGTTTTGAGTTACTGTTCCTGATTATGTTCCTTCAAGTCCAATAGCAGAGCAGTCGATAGTATTTAGACAATCGTCCTGTCCACTCACACGTCCATTTAATTTCAAATGATCTGCAATGTTAAAGGAGGCTGGTACTTAGCAGTCTTCTGCATCAATGCTCAAGCTTTTACAGAGAGAGAGAATAGAGGTGCATCTTGTCAATCATATGGGGGCGACTTACTTGAAAAAAATGCCTCATTGTTTTATGTTTAGATGATTATTTTGTTGTGTGATCTTAGTTGAATACGTTTAGAAACCCACGGTGCTCGTTGGTCGTTCGCTATATAAATCCTGCTGCGTAGATAACTAAGAAGTAACCATGGGGACGGTCCATATTGCTTTCGTTTAGGGTTAATACATAACTTTTACACGAAATATACAGTCGAGAGAACTTTCACAAACTAATCCATCAAGAGTACTACATCCATACTCAATTCTTACGTACTTCGATACTTGGATGGCCCGTTTTCACTGGTTGTGCTGGCCCTAGCATAATTTCCATTGTTTTGGAGTTCTGCTGGTTTAGCCACTGTGGTTTCCGGAAGTCCCAAGGTCAGCCAGGCCAAAATCTGCCCCATACTCAGTTCTACATATTTAAATAATTTTATGGATCGATCAGGAGTGGAATGCGTAGAACGGTGACCGTTATTGCCTTGACGCATTTATATGGGTCTCGAAGAAAGCATCATACTAGGGGTGCCAGTTTTTTAGAAATTGGGCATCCATATCATCGTTACGACCTGGAACGATCTCGCACAGAAGATTCAGTACGGTGCATCTTCACCATCTTTTATTTCAGAGAGGAGTTGGATATTGATCTTACTGATATCTACTATAAAATACGTTGTATACTGTTACCACTGCCGTACTTTCGTATGAAGCTCAACATCGTGAGAGAATCGCCTGACTTCTGGGGGCCATTGCTGGTTGTACTGGCCTACGCATTACTATCAATATATGGCCAGTTTAGTGTAAGTGTAATAATGTTTTTGTCAATGATACTTAATCTAAACCTGAACTCGCTTCTAACACAGTTGTGTTGTAGTGCTTTTTACCTACTGCCTATTCTTTTCTCATGGATGAAATATAACCTCAATGATCCTGAGATATTTGCAAAACTCCGGGTCGTAGGTGTCTGCGGTGGATATCGAACCCGCTATTACTCTTTCAATGGTCTAACGTGTTTAGCACCACCACACCATGCGGGTCCATCGTTTCACTGTTCTCTTAGCGTTGTTATAAGCTATAGGTGCTGTCAGCAATAAATGTGTTGTATTTTCAAACGAAATATGTTCTTTGGCCATACGTAGATTTCTTGTACGAGAACAACGTTTTTAATGAAGCATTGTCAGCCCAGAACGTTTTTTCCAAAATGGGTCAGAACTTGTTTCAAATTGTGGAACTAGTCGCTCACTTAAGTCGTATTTCGGTTTAAATTTACTTGGTAGTAGTAAAACCTATATATGAAGTTTTGGAGATTAGATTGAACTATGTGAACATATTGCCGTAGTACCTAGGTCGTTTCATGGATTCTAACAATGTGGTTTTGCGGCGGTTTCATTGTCTACTTTATAGCTCGAGCCCTTGGTGGAGATGTTGGATATTCTCAGGTGAGTATAATTAGAGGGTGTGTAATAGAAACAAATGAGGTATGTTGTCATTGGATATGAGTTACAAAGTACGTCTGACAGTTGTAGATAGATTAACATGAAGAATAGAGGAAACGTATGTATGAAGAACTGTGTATGGATGTTATATAATATTTATGAGACAGGAATATTCCAAAGTGACCTGCAGTAGTGCTGCAGAAGTACAGCTGTGGTTTCTCTAAAGAGATAGGCTTTGCTTTATGAAGCGCAAATGTTTTCTAATAATATTAATAGTGTCTGTGGATTGTTTCATTTTGTGAGACGTGATCGTTTGAGGTCTTGAGAATAAGCTAGCATTGTGTACGATGCACCTGTTATAAAGCTTTTTTCAATTTTCTACTGTGGCATAACATTTTATAATGTATTACCTTTTTTAGGTGCTCGGAGTTGTTGGTTACTGCCTTATTCCTTTAGTCGTTACTGGATTACTTATGAGTGTTGTTGCTAAGTAAGTCTGCACTTTTTTTAGTTACTTTGTTTGTAAACTAAGCGTTAGGGATTTCTTAGATTTCATTTAGCGACGTTATGGCGAAATTTACTACATTTCTTTTTCTAATGACGAGTAGACTGATTTCTGAGACATATGTTTTTTGGTAGTAGTTGCTTTTCTAGAAGAACATCGTATTGCCTTAAATCCACCACACTAGTACCTTTATTTTGCTAGATTTAGGATTCAAGTTGAACTTGGGGATTTTTAAGTACTGACAAGTTGAAAATGTAACTTTTGGACTCATGCATTTAAAAATTGCTCTAAATTATCAGAAAACAATAGTGTTGACAACTAGTTACGGTAAGTTTCACATGTATCGGTGTCACATGTTGTGAGCCATTTACATTGGCTGCATATTTCTTTTACGCGTAGGGCGCGTGTAGCGCAGTGCTCGAAGGCACCCTGCAATACACATGGGGGTCGGTCCCTGCGCCCAGGTCCACCAAGCCTTCCATCCCTCCGGGGTCGGCAAATTGATTCGATGCATTGATAGGTCACCGCGAGTCATCGCAAAGGTCAATATGCATTCAATCACCTCCAAAGGTGCTTAGTGAAGTCGAATGCATGGCGCATCCCTAAGGAATTAATCAACGCCGAGAGCTTTATCCTTTTATTATCCTTCTATGCACAAGCTACACAGAAAGCTGGACCACCATGATTTTGTCTGAATTTCAGGTTTAAGATTATCTCGTTACCGCTTGGTATCTTTGGTGTCATTTGGAGTGTTTACAGTGCCGGTACATTGTTGTGCGTGGACGAGTTGCAATCGAAAAAACCTTTGCTTCTCTATCCTGTTTTCTTATTATATGTATACTTTTTTTCCTTATATTCCGGTGTTTAACAATAATTCTCGTTTCCTATGTAAGAAAATGGATGTCTGTAAAGGGGTCTGGACATGTAGAAGGTTTACAATTTTGTAGGGCGAGCAGAAGTACCGTGTAGTAATCGTAAATCCTAGTTTCTTTTTTTTTTCCTTCTTTCCCTTACAGGTGTTCTGTTGACTAAGATGCGTCGGAAATGTGATATAATGACCAAAGTAGTACTTTTCTTTCAATATTCACACTTTCTGCAGCACTTCTTTTATGTATACAATTTTTCTGTTGTGCGCGTTTCCTTTTAGATATAATTTTCTCGATTTTCATATTGATGAGCAAATATCATGATCCTCGACATTTTTGACTGTGCCTGATGCTGTTTTCGTTGGGGCAGGTGATGTCAATTGATTCATCATACATTTTTATATATAAAAATACTGTGAGAGCATCGTTTTCTTGTTCAGCAATCGCGAGGTTGTTAAACAGCATACATTTACTTCCATAGAAAAACACAATACGATACAACAGTAGCTGACGACTCGGCAGTATCGCCTTCTTCAGAGCCTGGAAGGGTATATTGATATACAATTTACTAGGCTAGACGCTTCAATAACACTTACAAAAAGACGAAAAACTATGGTAATTACATGATCAACAGTTTCTCGAAAAAACCCACCGCTTTTTTTACGTGCCTTCCAATGAGGAGGACTAGAACAGCTGATTATAGTCGCATAAGGTTGATGACTGCACCATCCCACATCAGAAATTGATGCGAACATACGGGGTCAGGTCGCGTATGACCTCTAGGCATCCATCCAGCATTTGGCCAGAAATTGCTCATAATGCTTTTTGTATCTGCACCCGCACAACTGGGGAAAACACTAGGAATGGCCACACATACAACAGAGAGCTCGGTCTGGAGTTGATATCCAGCGGGCACCGAATCCGGTATTCGAAATTCTTCATCATGCTTCCGACTCGTCTAGCACAAACTATATTACTTCCGACTCCACCCACTCATCGTCTTTTATCACAGTATCAAAACTGATACTAAATGCTCAAACGCATGTTGTACTCTGTTATAATCGACACTTAGCTATTTTTGCAATATTTTTACATAGGAGCTTAATTACCCAAACTTGAGGTGAGGTTTGGTCTTTGTCAGCTATAGAACTCCCGCATTGAAGTTTGTGAGAAATTGAGGGTAGTCTGCTATTATACAGGATGGTTGGTCATCTAGTGCAATCCATTTCATTGTGAGATATAACTTCCATAATGCTGAGACATTTGCAAAACTCCGGACCGCAGGTGTCTGCGGTGGGGAGCGAACGCGCTATTGCACTTTCCGGGGAGTGACGCGTTCACCACCACACCATGCGGGTCCCATTTCATTGTGTTTTCCTGGTCACAGTGCGTCCTGTAGCAATCGGACTAGCTAGTATTAACCAGAACAATATATCTGAAAACACCCTAGTTCTTGAAAAAGCTCGAATTACATCTCTCACTACCAGTGGAGACAGAACTGAAGCTTGATCCAACTGCAGCGCATCAAACATGGCTGGTAATGAATATTAACCCGAAAAGATCCTTTCCAGGAGACTTGCAGCGATATGCGGAAGAAAAGATTTCCCGTAAGTAGCTAAAAAAAAGAAGCAGTATGAAAAAGTTCTGGCGAAGCCTTTGTGAATATAATGTGTTACTGCCAGCGTTAATGAACGAAGATAACGAAGATTCGATTACTACAACTAGGTGCATTGGTGTGGAACTGATAGCCGAAAGATTGTAGACTAATTTGTTCTGTTCCAAAAACTGCATTCCAGACTTTAGGAACCTCACTTGGGGGAAAACTACACCTTTCCTCTGCAATCCGAGCTGAAGCATGGAGAGATGCACAGTTCTAAGGCTAATATTGAAACCGACATGATTAGAATTTGAGGAGCAGATTCTACGGACTCAACCCATATGATGACATATGTTTAGAAGAAAAAGGGTTCATGATCTGTGAAAAATCAACTATCTCTAACAGCTGCATGTCCTGTGGCCTTTCAGAGATGGGCGTTACTTACTTAATACTTAAATGGCCCGTCCTCACTGGTTGTGCGGACCCCAGCATAATCTCTATTTTTTCGGAGATTTGCTGATTAGGCCATTGTGGTTCCCTGGAGTTCCGAGGTTAGCCTGGTCAAGTCCCGCGATAGATCGTCACCACCACAGGCAGTCGCCACCTTTGTGAATCAGAGCGAGATTTGCCACCATGCGACTTTGATACCAGGGCGGTGGTGGATCCTGATATTGGCTTACTCTTACCTAGGCTTCCTGATGCGAACGCGTGGCTCCTGAGCTTGGGAGCTCCTGCCAGGGGATGAATACCCGCTGTACATCTCAGTCCGACACGCAGGAACACCTCCCAGCCACGATGAGACGGTAAACCGTTGGGAAGAGATGAGCATTACGAATATCAAAGTAGGTAGCACCTGAATGTTCCGTGCAAATGATTTGGAAGACTTATGTATCGACGGCTAGCAGGTTTAATTTCGTTATCGTGGTCAATAAGTTTTAAATTGTGCATCCAACATGTAATAGAATGAGAACGTTGTTTAATGCATAGCTGTCGAGCTGGAATGATTCACTTTTCTTCCGTCTAACGTGATGAAACTGGAACAACAAATTCGTAATGTGACCAAATAAAGGAAATGAACACAAAGTTGAAGAAATGCAGTCGACACCGAAGAATAGCAAACGTAACATGCAGATCCATGGAAACATTCGTACCCGTTTTGTGGATCGTCATCAAGGAACAAACGTTGAAAACTGTGCCATTTTAACCACATTCGTCCTACTTTGACACAATATTCTCATTTTTTAGTCGTCTGGGAATTTTTTTGAGATCATTCTATTCCAGCGATATACTGTGGTGCATGTAGCGTATTGGTAACAGGGTGCCCCAGTATAAATACTGAATAGATCGCTGGTTCCATTAAGCTCCCTGCTCTCATCAATCCTGCCACCTCTTCGGTGATGACAAATTGGTCCCAGACTTGTCTGAGAGGATAAAAAATCACTTCATACAGCGGTAGGTTACCACTGCTCATTGTAAGAGCCAGATATGATGTCGTAAACGTCTGATGAAGTCGCGCCCTCGGGAATTTATCAACAGCGAACGCTTTACCTTTCGTACTTTGATGATACTTATTTATAGCAGAATTTCTTTTCATTTCTTTGCCTTCGATTTTACCACATGACAGGGAAGTCGACAGTACAATGGTTTGTGATATACCTTACATGTTCGGCATGAGGGCGCATGTGGCGCAGTGGTCGGAGGCGCCCTGCAGCATACGTGGGATCGACCCTCGCACCCGTGGCCCACCAAGCCTTCCATCCCTCCGGACTCAGCAAATTGGTACCAGACTTGTCTGGGAGGATAACAGCATTGGCTCATTACAGCGATAGGCTACCTCCAATCATTGTGAAAGTCAGATATGCATTAAATCACTTCGAAACGATGCTTAATGAAGTCGAATGCATAGTGCTTCCCTCAGAGACTGATCAATGCCGATAGCTTTACCCTTTTATTTTTATCCCTTGTGTTCGGCACATAGATTGTCTAAACACTACCATCATCTCATTCGACATATCTCGCTCACTGAGGATCTCATCATGCCGGTTAGTGCCGAGGCAGTTGTCTCGTTGATGGTAAAGTAGCTCGAGGGGGAGCCGGTGAACCTTCCATTTCTACCTGTCGCGTGCAAACCCAGTGGGTTCTGCTCGCTCTAGAGACTCGTTAAGCATCATACATCCCTTCTACGGTTTTCTTAAGCAACCATTCGCGTAAACGTACCGTTTGACATACATCGCTTGAAATCTAGTTACTAACGACTCTTGTCCATCGGTTGTCGTTCATACCCACGACGAGTTCAGCCCGCCTTATCTTCAACAGTTTGGCGTATAGATCTGCATCTTTGCTTTTCAATTGTTGAAGTAGGTCGGATCTTCAGATCTCTTCCTTCAGTTGGATGATACGGGATACCCTGATCATTGTCTTTTCCACTGCGCGTTCCATAACGCTAAGTAGTCCTTTCATCCCTGTTTACGTAGCGACTAGGTTTCTGACGCATACGTTAAGGCTGGAAGAATCGTTGAGTCGAAAAGACGGACACGGAGCCGTGTGTTCTTTTTCTCTTCAATACATCCTCGATGCTCTTGAAGGCACCTCAAGCCGTTCGCTTTTCTTTATTCAACTCTGACGCTAAGTCGTTGATTATGTTGATTTCTCAACACTGAGAAGACAGAACAGTAACACAGTAGCATACTAATACATGCCGAAGCTTATATTTCTTCCATGTAAGCTATTGAAACGTATTTTAAGTCTAGAATATAATCAACATACTTATTTATCGTTTGTCCTTCCCAGAACACTATTAAATAAAAATGTTTTTTAGTAACTTCCATGACCGACTGTCTACTAACCTCGGCACTGATCGAGCATTTCTTTATATTTGTTTAGTAAACACGACGTGCTATTTCATTTCTTTATTTACGCACAACGTTCCGGTGGATTTCGCTTTCCTCAGAGCCGCTTTCTATGAGTCTTTCACTGAATATGTCACGTGGAGGCGGACCGCACACAGTCCAACGTTTTTTTATTTTTATATTAATATTATTCCATTTTATATTGATTTTTATCACTTAATAAATTCCCAGAACACGATGTGATCTGCAACTTGCTTGGCTGTGGAATGTTTGCTCTTATAAATCATTCGTGAGGGTATATCACAAATAGTAATCAAAGAGAGCCGTAGTGTATATTAGATAGATTAACACTTGCCAGATATGTTCTGGAAATGTCAGAAGAGTTGCCTTCCTATGTTGAAACATGCAAAGCATGCATTCTATTCTGTTTATAGTGCTCTTTCTGATGAAGTCAGCCGACATTGGAAGTCTGATTTTTAGGTTAAGTGACGTCGATTGTGCTCGTTGAAGCCACTGACTATTGCGGGTATAGTTGGCGTGAGACGAACAACCTCAGTAATAACTGTTTGGAAGAAATTTCGTCTTTTCGTCACTTCACAGCACAAGAAGAAGCAGTTCGCAGATCTTGATATCTCTTGCTTTACGAGGGTTGCTGTTGTTGATGAGTAAGCATTTCACGCCGAATAAATGTTTCGGCAATAAGGACGTTCAGCTGGCTGCTGAAACTGTGATGCTTTAATAAGTAGGGGAGGTGTTGAAATTTGTGCCATCAATTCCCCAGCATCTGATTTGTCGAGAAAGCATAGAATAATGGAGCTGCTTTAGATCACAGTACTGAACGTACTTCAAGAGTCTCCTCAGAGGAACTCGTGGTAAATTTAAGGGCAGCCAAGACTTAGAGATTGTTGGTGATTCATTCTGAGCTATAGCTACACAGACAGAGTACAAACAAATTGTGCACATTCACAATTTCCAAGAACATTCGAACATATTTAAAATATAAAGCTCAAGTCCAATAAACTTTGCAGTATTAGCATTTTGAACAACATGAAGTACAAGCACAAAGCAGCCACAACGACAACTACGTGTTAACGCAGACCGACGTGAGTTTTAGGCTAATGGATGAAAGGTCAGGTTTTGACCAATCCATGAGAGATTGCTGCATACGCTAGGTTTCATGAAGAATCATTAGAGGGAACCAAATGCATATCTAGCCTACACAGTGCGGTGCCGCTTTGCCCTCTCAGACAGGTCTGGTAGATTTCCCGACCCAGGACGGATGGGAGGTTTGCTGACTCTGGACGATGACTCGAACCAGTTATCTATCCATGTGCATTGCACGACATCTAGCCCACAGCGCGCGACCACTCCTACAATAAGATGGCCTTTTTTTCCACTATACACTTAGAGACTGACGTGAGATTGTTTTCACCAACACGTGCGATGAGAACGGCCTCTTTCAACTTTGTCTCAACATATCTCAGCTTAACAGTTCCCAAGAAGGACTTTCTATTAACCTCGGCATTGGATTATAATTCTGTTGCTCTCTTTTTACAACAATCGCGTGGTTGTTATTCAGCACACGTTTACTTCCTTACGAATATAACACATACAACACAACGGCAGCTGACGTTCCGGCAGTATCTTCTTCTTCAGATCCTAGAAGGGTACACTAGTATACAATTTACTAGATCAAACGCTTCAAAAAACGCCAACAGGAAGATGAAAATCTGAACAATAATTACACGATCACCGGCTTCTCAAAAAAACCTACCGCTTTTATCTGTTCTCCACTAAGGAAGAACAGCCGATTAGAAGTCGCATATGGTTGATTGCTGTACCACCCCACATCAAAAATCAGTTCTGAGATACAGGGCTAGATCAAGCGTTATATCAAGGCATTCTTCCCTGCTATTCATTCTCAGATTCATCACAGACAAACCAACTTTGCTAGGAGCCAAAGTACCGTTGATAATGCGCCAAGAAAATCTAGGGTCACCGTGATTGGGGACATAACAATCCCTGAGAGTGCCCGTTCGCTATTAGAAATGGGCCCAAGCTTTGCACCATCACAGCCCATTTCTAAAACGACCCTTCGTAGGATAGCATGTAACCTTTATGAGCTTCAAGATCGACTCCGCTACCAGGCCAAACAAGAAACATCAAATAGAGGTGAAAACCAAGAGGCGGTGACAATACCACCATCTCCTTTCCCCAGAACGTATTTTAGACAGCACGACCCCAACGATGGAATTGACACAAAATTCCGCATGTCGGACGGTGTTCTCAACACTCTTAATCACTATCGCGATAGAAGATTTATCTCTAACCTTACAGCCGCACAAAAAATGTGGCCTGCGAGAAATTAGAGATTTAATAAATTCAAGGACCATTAAGCTATCAGTTAGTGATAAGGGGGAGAGTTCGTAGTTATTCCTTGTCAACTAAATGTGGAAATAACTGGGAAGCACCAAAGTAATGTTACGCTTTATCGCCCATCATCTGAAAGGGAATACAAAAACCGATACCGAAAATTAAACAATCAGTGGGTCAAAACGACAAAGGCAGCAGGCTTAAAATCAACGGTCATCTCGCACTTTAAAATCAATAGACCAACATGCTCCGTCTTACACTTACTTATTAAAACATATAAGTTGGTATCACCTGATGATCTTGCGTCAACCAAACCGTCATCGTTTAAGGTTAGACCAATCATCAGCTGTGTAGACGGGCCAACGGATAGGATAACCTGGTTTTTAAGCCTAGTACTTACCCAGTCGCTTAAACATATTCCAGTTCACCTCACAAACACCCAAATGTTCCTAGAACATCTACGTAACGCGTTTCCTAATAACGCGTGCGTGATGGAGTCCTTCAACGTTACCGCGTTGTACACCAACGTATCGAATGACTCCGCAGTGCCAGCCATCTTCGAACTTCTTGTTAAACATGAAGGAGGAATAAAAAATGCATGGCTTGTCCATCCAGCAGCTCATAACTCTCTTAAAGGAGTGCTTAAACTGCGCGATTTTCGGATGGTCTGGGAAGTATTTCGCGCAAATAAAGGAGTTAACAATGAGACAGCCACTGGCGCCAAGCGTTGCCATTGTGTTTATGTCTAAAGTAGAAGCACCCGTTCTCGGTCTCAGGCCGCTACTCTACTGCAGGTACATAGATGATTGTTTTGTTATCTTCTTTACGCAAGAAAAGACGGAAAAATGCTTTGAATTACTGAACGAGCAGTTTGAGTACATTAACTCCGGGAGAAACCGAGAAAAAACTGGCTTCCGTTTTTAAACGTTCAAATAAACCCATCAAGTAACGGTTACATGACAAAGTGGTACCGAAAACCAAATAACAAAAAACATACTGGTTCATTTCCTCTCTTCCCACCCTTCACACAAAAAGAGGGCGCTTGTGAGAAACATGTTTCGAACAGCCACCTCTGTGCGCACAACCAGGGAACTAAAGGAAAAATCGCGCAACTTGGCTCGGGAAATAGCCATCTCCAATGGCTACGAAATAATTACCGCACGAGATAAGTTTAGAAAGAGAGCGACTTGCCGAAACGAAACACTTGGCCAAAAGAAAGTCCCGTTTGTGTTGCCCTTTATTAGCAATGAAGTAAGCGTAGATATTAAACGATGCTTAAGAAGGGCACCTCTAGAGGAATCGGTAGCGATAGTTGAAATACCACCGGCTACTCTACGTCGTCAGTTAGTTCGTAACCGCTTATATGACCGCCTATGTGAGACAACAAATTGCGTAATTTGCCCTTACGGCAGGGACGGTGATTGCATGAGTTCAGGTACGATATACCTGATCTCTTGTAATAATTGCGGAGATGAATATATTGGCGAAACGGGCAGGCCTTTGTGTATCCGTATAAAGGGACACCTAGATGGCAAGCGAAAACGAAGACAAAGTGCCCCACTAGACACGCATAGGATACGAAAGCATAGCGGGGACGATTTCGAAGTTAAAGTCAATATCCTCGCACAGGAGACTTAAACACCAACGCGCAAACTTCTTGAGGCGTTTTGGATAGATGCCAAAATCCCCACAATGAATAGCAGGGATGAATGCCCAGAGGTCGTACGCGACCTGACCCCGTATGTTCGCATTAATTTCTGATGTGGGGTGGTGTAGTCATCAACCATATGCGACTACAATCAGTTGTTCTAGTCCTCCTCATTGGAAGCACGAAAAAGCGGTGAGTTTCTTGAGAAACTGTTGATCATATGATTGCCATGCAGTTTTTCCGTCTTTTGTAAGTGTTATTGAAGCGTTTGCCCTAGTAAATTGTATATCATCAGTACACCCTCCAAGCTCTGAAGAAGGCGATATTCCCGAAACGTCAGCTACTGTTGTATTGTATTGTTTTTTTTATGGAAACAAATGTAAGCTGTATAACAACCTCGCGATTGCTGAACAAGAAAACGAGGCATCTCGACATTAAGTAGAGAAAAAATCTCTTCTAGAAGCCCATTACGTTTTGAACCCCTTAAACGTTCTAGTTGTTAAAAAATTATCAGCAGTTTGCGAAAAGCCGACTTCAGGACGTGAGAGTTAAGACGACATAATATCAGTTCATCGTGAACTTTATCAAATAGGAACTATTAAGGTCTACAGATGTTTTCCAATAAGATACAAGTCTTCTTATTCAAGTTCTCTAGAATTCCGATTTTAAAGCTCAGAATTTGTAAGCTTAAAGCTTTTTTCTCAGTCAACACCCCCTTTTTTCGGAAGGCGATGCGTTGGAACTAGCAGGATTTCTTCCAGAAGAGAACGATGACCTTCTCGAATGCATCTTTGATATTTACAGAGGCTGGGCTTGCGTTATGAACTTTAAAAATTCAAATAATGTAACGAGTTTTAAAAATGAAGTATCAATTTAGGTGAAAACATATATCAATTTAGGTGGAAACATATTGATCATTAACTTTATGGAGCAAGATATTTTCAACAACGCAGTAAAGTTCTCTAATTGTCGGAAAACCAACCATCAGCGGACCCCCAATATTAAGGAACCGGAGCAACTGCAGTGCTAGGATGTTGCCATTCGTACTAGACACTCATCAGAACTATTCAACGAGCTGTACTCTCGCAAAACACCAAAAAAGCATTGCACTTTTTGATAGAAAGCCGTTCGTTTTATTATTCTCATGAAGAATGCAATTACGAGTAACTTCCCGTATTTTTACCTTCACTCTTTGCTAGACCTCTGTGTGAAAAGTGAAGTGCTCTTTGATGCTTCTCGAGAGAGCCGTAAATATCAAAATCCTGAGTAGCGCTGCTGAGTGGATAAACACTATTTGGTCTTGGCTGGACATCGAACTTTAGTGAATGAATCATCCCAGAGAATTAAGTGAAATTAATGTTATAGTGAAAAATTTGAAAACTGTTCAGGATTGTCAGGATTGTTATGCAGGTGATGCTGTATTTTAGTCCTTCTCAAAAACCCTCTTATGTTGCTCACGGACGAGCAGATATTTACAATAGTCTTTGGTATATGTTAGTTGAAAAAATGTGAGATAGGTACTCTATGATAGCGGCACAATAACTCTCCAAATGGGACGAAATCATTGCGTTAATTTCAGGTAACAGTTCGCAACCTTACAAATCACCGGCGATTGTTGGTTGAAGTGAAGAAAAGTGCTGAAAAGTACCACATCGGAAAAAACACTAGAAATCGAGAATCGCTACATCGAGAAGACGAACAACTGTGAACCATCGACTCGGATCATCGGCTCCGATGAAGACGAAGACGTCGAGACGTTAGCCGAATAAAACTCTTTGTCAACCTTGTGTAAACTCAACAATTTAAATACACGTTGACTAATTTGCTACCGAAGTTAAATGACGGTCGGCTTGAAAATTGTTTCACTGCAAATAGACGTATTATATATTACCATAGGAGTGCTGCAGTACAGGGGTTAGAAGTGCTGTGCAGTATACATGTGATCAGTCTTTAGTTCGACCCCACGTCCCAGGTTCACCAGGTCTTCAATTCATCAATGGCTCGCAACTTAGTAAAACACAATGCTAGCAGCAGACGAACACGGAATCAATTCATCCAATCACTTCTCATGCCGCGTCCTTCGGAAATTGATCAACGTCGGGGAGCACAATACTAACTTTTTTATTTGCTGCTTGTTACAGTTTTTATGGCAAGCTATTATGCGAAATACAAGCACAACTGCGCTGAGAGATCTGCAAAACTCCGGACCGCAGGTGTCTGCGGTGGTGAACGAACACGCTATTACCCGTTCCGGGAGCTAACGCGTTCACCACCACACCATGCGAGTCCTTCGTTTCACCAGTCTCTCAGCTACTTCTATCGATCACTGCCATTAGCAATCACCCGTCAAGGGGATTGATCTGGGCAGCCCAAATCGGCATTGAACCCAGTTAAGCTGAGGTTGAAGCTGAAATCACAATATTAACTTTTTATTTACTGCCTACTACAACTTTTATGGCAAGGTATTATGCGAAATACAACTGATCGTTCCCCATTGCAGACACCTGCGGTCCGGAGTTTTGCAAATATCTCAGCGCCATTGTTGTTGCATTTCGCATAATAACGTCAGAAGCCTCATCGTTTTTTTGTTTATATTCTTCTTTCTTCGACTCCATTCGTATCATCACAGAAAGCATTAACGGATATTTCGCCAATACTTTGACTTGCCGAGGCCTGCCAATGTATCAGGCCAGTGTTTTTATTCTCAAACAAGTCTGGCACCAATTTGCCGACCTCGGAAGAATGGAGAGGTTTGGTTAGCATAGGCCTTATTATCTAAGGATTTCATAGAAAAAAATCTTCCCTATTCCCCATCCCCAATCAACAAAATAGCAGAATCCGCATCCGCATCACTATTCATGAAGGATGAGTAATTGATGTAGGTTGGTCTCGTACGTATTTTTTATTTAATAGAGAAGGTGGTGACTACAAAGAGAATACTGCTGAAGAACAAATAAATCACTGATTGCTTCTTTGGCAACAAATCCGCTGGAAGTTCATCAACATTAAGATGGAGCATGTCCTCTCCGACTGGAGGTTGTTGAGCAAACGATTTTTTTCGGAGACGACATAATAATGACAAATCATTACAATGCAATAGATGAAGCTAATCAAATGAAAATCTTAATTTTATGTGTATGAAATTTCATTGAACGATGTGAGAATATGTACAGCACTTGAGCAATGTTTCCTGAAGGAGGACCGATGCCCGTTTTAGTAGTTTAAATCTTTTCGATGAGCATCCCGCTTGGCAATCGGGCGGCACACATGTCAGAAGATAAACATCGATGGCACGGCCAGTTATATAATGGGAGAAAGAAGCGAGAAGTCGGCGAGAAGAACATTAAAGTGGATCCCCAGAGAATCAAAAATGGCCTCCAGGGAGTACATCAGGAAAGATTAGTCGACGTATTAGTTGCATTCACAGGCTAGCAGTATTAGCAAATGGGATCATCCTCCAGGTCTTCAACTCTAAATTGAAGCCACGCGCGTTAACACCACCTTCATGGATGGTGGTTATAAGAGAAAGAAATGAATGCAAGAAGTGCTAGCATCCGCACTATATGCGAAGATTGGTCCCTATACAATAGAAAAGGCAGAACTTCAGCTTAAATCTAGAGAAAAAACTACGAACTCAAATGCCAGTAGTCATCAATCATCGATCCTTCTGATGTTCATCATAGCACTGAATCAGTCGTTCATCACAAAATTTTACAGAGTTCGTATATAAAAAAATGTCCATTCGTTTAAAAAAAATCGGCAATGAAGATGACTTGGCGAAAAAATTGAACGAACAGAGAAGTAGATGGAATCAAAAATGCACTCGTCCATCGTAAAAGGATGTGACGCTTAAAGGGGGGAAGAAAAATCTGAGGACAGAATATTCATAGCACTATAGTGATTCTGAAAAACATAACCATTTTAGGGGGCTCACCTGCTATCCACCATACCATCCCAGACCCTTGTTTTGCCTTTCTCTCAGCCATTTTTTTACCCTCGCGGTGCTATCAGCTATCACCCGTCAACAAGAATGATCTGGCGACCATAAGTCGGCCTTCAATTCAGTTGAGCTAAAGATGTTTTCGAAATCACAATCCTCAACATTTATTTGCTGCCTCAATGTAGATGCATAGTGAACAAGTGAACTTAGAATTTGTCCGCAAATGAAAAGCACACGTTTCGCATTGTGGTAGCTGATAGCATCACTAGAGCAAAAAACTGGCCGACGGAAAGGCAAAGCAAGGGCCTCTTGTTGGTGTGGTGGATAGCACGTGAGCCCTCGGAAATGGCAATCGCAGGTTCGAAGTTGTTGTTCAGCAATGCACACGTACTCCATGGTTCAATCACGCACTCAGATCTAATTGATCTAACTTTGAATTGAAAAAAAATGGATCCTTTTTCTTGAAATTTTTAGTGACAGAATAAATTTTGGTTATAAATTTCACTGACCGTGTTTCTCTGGTAATGAAAGGTCTTTCTTTCAATTTCATAAGATTAGTTCACAAATTTGCTAGCTACCAGTTAATAGCCTTCTTTTAATTTGCCTGTATTCCTGGTGTGGCTAACGGTAATTCTACCCCACTTTGGTAGGCATTTAGTCATTGAATAAAAGCTTTCATGTCCTCGAAATGGCTCCTAAACTAAAACCGCTTTAAAGAAGCAACCACTAGTCATTTAAAAGATAAACGATTAACAAAAGAAGAATTAGAATACACTTCGAATTTCTTCAATATACAACTTTCATTCCAATAGAACCAACTCTCTCTTCTCTTCTCTTCTCTTCAGGCCAATGATTTGACGTCCACTCCAGCAACGAACGGACAAGCGACGGAATTGCGTGTTGATCAGTGATTCAACACAGTGGTATCCATCAAATTGACATCTGATATGCTGCCCTTCATCTAAAACAAAAAAAGACGACTTAATCGTCTCAATCTGATATAGGCAGTACATCCGGGACGTACAGCATTCCCTTTCTTGAGTAGAAGTTTTATTGTTTACAGCTGAAGTCACGTGAAGCGCCGTGGCTAGAATTCTCTTGCAACGTACGCCTGGTCGTTGGTTTCAGTTGTAGGTCCATGGCTAGCCAAGCTCTCCACCACTTCTTGGCCGGAAAACAGCAATTAGAATTGTGACAGAGGATAAGAACGTTGACTTAATAAATCGGTACGCTCTTGCATGTCACTTTTTTTTGGGCAAATATGCATTCAATTACCTCTGTGATGACTAATAGAATCGAATCCATGGTGCATCGCTAAAGGATTCATCAGCGCTGAACGTTTTATAACTGAAGTTCTATATTGCTGGATAGTGAATAAAACGAATAATTTTCGCACACAATTTAGCCTCGGTAGCAAAATAGTCAACACGTGCTTAAATTGTTGAGCTTACACGACGTTGATAACGAAATTTATTTCGGCTAACTCATCGAACTCTTCGTCGGTATCGTCGTGCGGTATTCCACCGAAGGAGATCCGTCTCGGTACAACAACGAAGACGCCATATCAAGAAGACGAACAAAGGTAGACCATCGACTCGCATCATCGGCTTTGATGAAGACGAAGACGTCGAAACGTTAACCGAAGAAAAACTTGTCATCAATCTCATGTAAGCACGGCAGTTTAAACACGTATTGAATTGAATAAAAAGGATAAAGTCCTCGCCGTTGATCAACCCCCGAGGGATGCGCCATGCATTCAACTTCATTAAGCATCGGTGGAGATGATTTAATGCATATCTGGCCTTTACAATGACTCGCGGTAGACTACCGATGTATCGAGTCAGTGCTGCTATCCTCCCAGACAAGCCTGGTAGCAATTTGCCGACCCAAGAGGGATGGAAGGCTTGGTGAACCATGGGTGTGGGGATCGATTCCACGTATGTGTTTCAGGGCGCCTCCAACCACTGCGCCACACGCGCTCGTTGAAATGAATGATGCTTGAATATTGCAGTTGTATTATTCAAATGATACTTCGTAGTATGAAATACCGTTTTATCTCTAGTGAAGCACTTGTCTACTATGAAAACAAGAAAAAAAACGTTCAGTAGCGTTGAAATTATCTCTGTTCCATCAGCCCTTGTTCACTAAGGAGTGGACCCCTCGGATGGAGGAATTCAACCAGACTGCTACTGCAACTGCATCACGAAAATAAAGTTATTTTGTAAACCCTTTAGCTTCCCCATAAGAAAAAAATTCCATCACGCTGGTGCTGTCTTGACCATATTGTTGGCTTCCGTGTTTTAGTGGGTAATGAAGTCATTCGACAAACGAAAATGGCACATGAATTGTGGGAAAGTACCAACAAAACCATGTTTTGCCTGCTATAACATCGTCTACGACATCAGAAGTGAAGCACGATGCTCAAATTGTTCAGTGAAACGGCGGACTAGACGAATTTTTGGATAAATTGGAAGGGAAGCCAGTCGAGAGAAAACAATTCTTGGAACAATGGCTGCATCCTAAATGTGTTAATCTTTTCTATAGACATGGGCATGGAAAGCAAAATTTAAGACAAAAAAATAAGGGGAAAGTGTTGATTCCGTTTACTCCATGCAAAAACATCGTATCAGCAGAAGGACGTAAACGCACACATAAGTCCTTTGACTCATCAGTTCCTCATTGCTAAAGCACCTATTCACGGTGTCGTACACGAAACATTCCAACACCATGGGTAGCGATGACCGAACGATGAAGCGAAACAAATACAAAGTGGCTTGAGACCAACACGACTCGTGAAGCTAAGTCTCCAAAGCATTCTCACCTGTCGTCCGGTTGATCGTCGAGTGACTTGAGCGGGCGGTGATTAATCTTCCACTTTTCCCTGTGGCGTGCAAGAGTAGCCCAATGGGTTCTGCTCGCTCAAGGGAGTCGTTGAGCATCACGTCTTTTTTCTTGGTTCTTCGTGAAGAACTCTGACCTTCAGGTCGGTAGTATTCCTGCAGTGGGTTTGATATCCCGACGAATCCAGTCACTAATGGTTCTTGTCCTTCGGTTGTCGTTCATACGCATTACATTTCCGACCCTCTTTATCTCCGACTGTTTGACGTACAGAACGACATCTTTGATTTCCGATCGTTGAAGCGGATCGGAGGTTCGGATGCTCTCTCACTTTCGTGACCTTGCTTGTATAGGTTTCTGACGCTGACGTTAATGCCGGAAGTATCGTTGAGTTAAAAAAGGAGGATGCGTAGACGTGTGCTGTTTCTTCTCCTCACTCTTCCTCTATGCTCATAACGGCTCCCCTAGAACTCGCCTCCTGCTGAACTCTGGAGCTAATTCGTACATCATCGTGATTCTCCGACCTGGATAACTGGACCATTCGTAGATGTTCATTCCATCCAGTGTGAATTAAGCATACGAAATCGACTACCTATTATTCATGAATATCGTTTTTGTGAGATTTAGTCGAAAACCAATCTTTCTACAAGGGTTATAAGTGTATGACGCAAAATACATCATACTGATAAACTTGACGAGATTGACGAGATATTTAAGCACTCCATGAAACAAACAGACCACTTTCAAACTGTTTCCAACTGAATTCTTTTGTATTGTATTAGACTGAAGTTTTTTAAAAGTTAGTGACATCTTGTGATTTATCTGAGCTCTAAAATAACATGTTCGAGGTAGAGAAGCACTTTTTCAGGCTTCCCAACACTTTGCAAGGACATCGTATTTCATTTTGTGACTTCATCCAGACTAAAATACCAGTATGCAAATATATTCATCCCGACTACATTTCTAATAATCTTTCAACTGGGTAATTTGATGGGTGCTATTTTCGCGGTTTCTTTTGCTTGGCAGGGAAAAAAAAACCACTGAGATAACGCAGGAATTGAGCTTGATTGTCGAAAGTTTTTCTTTCAAGGATGTCTCAAGTTGAAAATAAGTCATGATTGGAACAACAGAAGTTCAAGGCCGGGAAGTATGTCGGACGGGCAGAACTTCTCAGAGCTCGGAATAAATGATGATCGAAGCAATCCAAGTCCTGAGAGTAGTACGGATGGAGTAGAATATCTTAGCCAAGCTCTGAGTTGAGATGTCCTCATAACGTGTGAACGAATGCAATGGACAATGTGAACTTCGTTTTGTTTACAATAATGATTCTGAGTACCCATATCCAAGCTTCGAAGCTGAGGAAGGTATACGATGGCCATAAACGCGATATTTTTTACCTCATAGTACTTACGACATTTATTATAAATCTCACCAACGAAACAGGACATTTCCTCCATCAACGTTTCGAACTCCATTTTCCACTTCACATCGAGTCGATTTCTTCCGTGGAATCCACTAATTGTGAGTATGGTTGACGTAGACAGACCGGTTCTCATTCCCGGTAACAATTTCTTCCAAACAGTCATTTCTGTGCAGACGAAGGAGAAATTCTTAGACACCGACAGAATTTCAGCCGGAGTCATTAAACACTTGAGGAATCAATCTGGAACAAGCCCATCAATTTAAAAGAACATTGTTGTTGTTGCTGATAGTCGGACTGGCGCCTTCATAGAAGTCGTAGACAATTCCCGTTCGACTTCGTATTAATTGCGTTTCGTTGAGTTTCGCCATAAAGTATTGATGAAAATGTGCGCGCTGTAGACCTCCAAAGGTCATGTTGTTATCGCTAAAGCGTCTGAACGTTATCGTGGCACCGTGGAATAATGAGGTTGTTCATGGGTGTCCGGCGGATGTTGTTGACAGCGACTCCTGCATAGCGGACATGAATTCATATTGGATAATGCGAGGAATGTTGATTAACTAACTGGATCCATAGTGGCACAAACACTGGTAAAAATCCCCCCTACATAGCACTCAAAAAGAAGCTCCAAAGATATTCCAAAGTATTTTATTGTCAGATGGGTGTGGCGCATAGTGATTAGGGGTACTCTGCAATACTCACTTGGTCATCGTCCCGATCCCATACCCAAGACACCAAACCTTTCATCCTTCCAAAGTGGGCAAATTGGCATAAGATTTGTCTAGAAAGGCAAAAAACATTGAGTTGGTACATCAATAGGACCCTAGGAGTCATTGTATAAGGCAAATATGCATCCACTCACTGGTACGATGGCTAATGAGTCGAATGCATAGTGAATCCCAAAGGGATTAATCAACGTCAAGCACATCTTGTTATGCTTTTATTTTAATGGCAAATCCCATCTACAACAGTCTTATCGTAACGTTTTCTTTTGTTGAGTATCTTAGAAAGTGTTGTAAAACTATCACTGTAATACGCCTTCATCAATAATAAATGAACTGATTTGTTTACAACAACGAGAGTTCACAGTGTAACCTGTTCGTAGTTTTAAGGTTGTCTTGAAGAAAAATTTACTTTACTTGTATAAAAAATGGTTGGCCTTGACATATTTACCATTTGCCTCGTTAGCTATCCAATAAGAGGAGGTTGTCCTAATTAAAGAATACCATCCATCTTCATTCTTCACCATCAATAAAAGCGAATTCCAAATGTGAAAGACCCAAAAAAGCAGTAATATCTATTGAGGTTTCTCTTTTTTTGGCTTCCTTACCGTCTCACCCTTTTCTACGTGACTAAAAGAAAATTTCAATTTTCCTTCGTTCAACGAATTAAACTACTCTCATTAATAGTGGCCAACTTTGTGTAGCAAAGTCGAGACGGACAAAACCAACGATTTCACTTAAAGCAAAAATCCTCGACGTTGATTAATCCCTGAGAGATGCCCCCATGCATTATTCGACCTCATTGAGCATCGTTGGAGGTGATTGAATGCATATCTGGGCTTTACAATGACCCACGTTGGCCTACCGATGCATCGAGCCAGTGCTGCTATCCTCCCTCACAAGTCTGGTACCAATTTCCCGACTCCGGAGAGACGCGAAGGCATGGTGAGCCATGGGCGCGGGAATCGATCCCATGTGTACTGCAGGGCACCTCCGACCTTTGCGCCACACGCATCCGTTCGATTCTATTCTACACGATTTCATTTGTAATGAAATATTCCGTTTCTGACATATTCGTGACTGGCGGGTCATAGAGCTGTACGATGCCAGTATAATGACTGATAAGCTGGCAGGAACAGACGTTGAAGCGCCATATTGGAGAAACAGAAAGCAATCCCCATTCTTTTTTGTACTGCATCGAAAACCACAGGCATTACCAGAGCTGGAACCAAAATGCGATTGGGAAAGGTAGTGGCGCAGGATATTTCTTTCATAGAAGGACAGCTACGCATTCGAAGCATCAGGAAATCATGCTTATCCACCACTTAAGCTTATTCGGGGTCATTTTACACGGTAACATGCTCCTGAAAGGCACTACTTTGTACCTGTCTCTTACTACTAGCATCAATGATATCGACATCTTCCCGTCTCTAATAACGAAACCATCGAACATTTGCAAATTCACTCAGCACGTTTCCCTTGCTAAATAAAGAGCTGAAAGAAAGAAGAACGCCACTGTACCTTCCCTAATGTTTCTGGCAACCACTATTGATAATAGCCTTGTGCCAATCTCATCCCCAAAAAGCGGGCTATAGAGAAGACCTAATGGAAGTCGAGCGTGGAAACAAGGTCTCACTGGCGTCAAATGTGGTCACTTTAGCGAACAACATATGTCTTCAATTTATCTTCACACACGGACCTAGTACACAACAAAAAAGAAGATGCAAACTTCGATATTTATGATTTTCCCTCAACCGAAAACAATACTAAGAGTATGAATCGTAGGTAGAATGGGAAACATCAACAACACAGCGGGATCCAAGCAAAATCATCGTCGAAGTGAAATCACTGATGTCTAAACAATTACCATTAAAATAGGTTCTAACATTATCAATGTACAGCAATATCGTAACACCGCACTAGTATTTCTCAGAATGTCAAACACACGACCTTACACAAAAACAGACAGAACCCGCTGTTTGCGAGCAATTCGTGTGTACATATGTGAATGGAGATGAATGAAGATGAACAGACTACAATTCAACTACAACCAACTTTAAAACTACAAACAACACCAACTTCACGATGATAGAGCATAACGGGATAACACGCCTTTAAATGCTCTCTACGGAAAAGTCCCTCGCATACGCTGCAGATGGGTGGTCGCGGTGGAACCCCCACGTGGAAGAAGCAACACATTAGCAGACAGCAAGTGGCCATTCCCAACTACTATACAGGTCCTAGCTATTCCAACTATTTAATTGCCAGAAATTTAGTAAAAAGAACACTCGCCAAGCATCAACGATGCAATTGTAAAGCTGAGATGACAGCTGGGACAGAAAAATTATGGAAGGATAGTAAGATATTTGAGAGGGAAATACAACCTATAAACTATATATGTATATATGTATAGAAGAATGTAGAACGTTATTCAAGGCTTTCTGTTTCAAAATCCATCACACTACCTCACTACAATGCACTATCCATCACTACGGATAATAAGGCAACCCAAACCAACAACAACAGAAAAGTGCAAAAGAAGTTCGGTATGTGATGACACGTCTCGAACCAGTAATTCCTGCATACAAACCTATAAGCAGAAACACACCTTTCACGAATAAGACGACAGAATAACACACGAAAGATATGTAATTCAAACACTGATGAGGAACAGAGACAAGGAAACTTCGCTAGCGTCGGAAAAAAGGGGGAAATGAAGAAAAAAGACAGAAAAATGAGAAAGAACGCCTTGGAAGTGTTTTAAGACCATATGGATGTTCCTAAATATAAATGATAACCATTACGGTGAAAACAAGGTATGACGGTGGACATGTGAACACGCCCAATCGCACGTGCCAGTCTCAAAACACTAAAATTAAGCGTGTTAGAGGAATTATGTTAGGAAAATCGGATGTGATATGAAAACGATGAGTATTTGTCAATAAAAAAGAAATATACACTTGCCTCCTAAATATAACTATGTACATCTAGAATACGAGCTATTAAAAGCAAACATGATAACGGTACAATACGCTACTAACGGGAGGAAGGTTCGAGTGGGTTAACTTTTAGTTGATTAGAGGAAAGAAAATTGTAAATGACACTAGAGAAGCAAGTATGTAATATGTGTATGAGTGTTAAAATATCGGCTAAGGCTAACCACAGCTTTACTAATGGCTGCGTGGACGGACGGCTACACATCAACCAACAAGAACCGCTTTAACGATTACGGTTCATCCTACGCATTTAGACCACCAACTGGTGTGGCCCAGATCTTCTCAAGGCCTTTGAGAAGCATTGACGAATTGTCGTCGTCTTCGACCAACGATGAACTTAGCGTGGCCGGTTTATCGAATGGTGGTAGTGCCCAACCACCACAACGCGATGCCCATGGATCAGCTGGGGTACGGGATACCGAGTTGAGCATCTAAATAACGAAACCTTCTTGTTAGTACGATAATTATAGACGACTTTCAAAATTGGATAATGCTAAAGAGTGATAACTTCTGGAATATAATGCGCCCAACCGTGGAGAAGTATTCTTGGGTATTGAAATGCAATGTACAAAGAAGAAAATATTTCCCCGACTAGGAAAACATCATTTGGACATATACGAATGTTCTTGGAATAGTATGAACAATCGTATCATACATGAAGTAAAAAAAATGCACTAATGGAATCCACAATTTCATTGGTAGGATCCCTCATTTATATGACCAAAACACTGAAGTCTTCCATAGAAAAACACAATACAATACAACAGTAGCTGACGGTTCGGCAGTACCGTCTTCTTCAGAGCCGCTTTTTACGTGACTTTCAATGAGGAAGATTAGAACAGCTGATTATAGTCGTATAAGGTTCTCTTTTGTCTTAGGGACAATGCTTCTTCCATAAGTCGAAAGTATTTTGCTGGTACATCTTGTAACAGTTCCCAGGATCGAGTTTCTATTAACCTCGACATTGGAATATGAATGCGTCGTTTTCTTGTTCAGCAATCGCGAGGTTGTTAAACAGCATACATTTACTTCCATAGAAAACACAATACAATACAATTAGCTGACGTTTCGGTAGTATCGCCTTCTTCAGAGCCGCTTTTTACGTGACTTCCAATGAGGAAGATTAGAACAGCTGATTATAGTCGCATAAGGTTCCTTACCTCGCGATTGCTGAACAAGAAAACGACGCATTCATTTGCCACTGCCGAGGTTAATAGAACGTCGATCCTGGGACACTGAAGTCTTTTTTTTTTAATACGGTAACTCTATTAAAAGGAGAAGTATCTAGCTAGATGTTGCTACAATTCATTTAGAAAACCTTTTAATGGTAAACCGCAAGAACCTTCTGAAAAAAAGATCGACGACAATATGTAGATCGATGTATTTCTAGTAAGACAAATAGAATGAAAACAAATCCGGGATATTTCGTTATGAAGCTGAATCACTGAATCATAAGCATTCATAGAACCATTTTAAATTGTACATGCGTTTTTGCTTCGTTCTTAAACTCTATTCAAATGAAGAGTAGAAATTCACCTTGGAAGGGTCAAGTCCGGAGAACGACAAATCCTCAATAAACTTGTCAGCATTAAATCCAGGTAGAATCTGATCACTAAGAAGAAGTGAATCGGGTCGAGACACTGTTGTTGAGCTATTGTTCTTGCTGTTGTCGTTCGTGTTTGTGGTTCCGTTGAGAGGTCGGAACGGGCTGTCACAACCCATCGTCAATCCGCTGAACGCCGTGTCGAGACCGAACACATCCTGCAAGCTGTTATCTTCGCTAACCGATGACGACGCACTACTGTCGTCGAGCACACAGTGGTTACGAGGGACTTGACCCCGTGCCAAAGCCGCGCCATAGCTGGTGTGGGTAGGCGTGCCAGCCATCTCGGTGCCGGATGTACCAACAGTTCCTACGGTAGTCGCACCAGAAAATGACTGGTTTGCCGGTTTGCTTGGTTGACGGCGTTTCCATCCGTCAACCGAAGCCATTTCATAATAGAATCCATCCGAGTTTGCATCGTAGTACCTAAAGAAATTTTATTCAAGCAGTGAAACAAAACATTGGGTTAATTACTAATGAAACGGAAACTCCAAATAACACGGAAACTAATGAATTAAAACGTCGCAACACTAAAGATACACTTTAAGAGCTAAAATAATACGTATATCAAAGTGTCAGTATTACAACACAATTAAGATATACGTTTAAAACTCACTTCAGTGCAGGTTGTGAGAACATCGCACTCTGGAGCAACGCGTGGGCATGTACCGCAGTCTGCATGTTCAACATCGGAATTTTCCCACCGTTAGCCAACTGTGCGATTTCCTTCAAAAAATAACAATGAGATTAGGTGTGAAAGACATTCCTTTCCATTTCTACGTACCCATTCACCAATAACACTCTGCCCTATATTAAAATCATTCCCTAATCTGTACAGAACTTGCTATCCATCTACACTCCTTTTCATGGAACCACATCATTTCTGTTCTACAAAAACAGCATTCTACATAGCACTACCAAAGATTTAAGTCGTCATTAAATGTGTCCATGGTTTTATCGCTATGTAGTGTGTATTCAAAACATTTTCATCATTCCATTACTAATGAGAACTGACAACCCGTTCCAATATAAAATGGTATCATGGTAAAAACAGACGAGAAGGTGTACGTGGAAAATTAGGCTAAGACCAAGATTGTATGAAAGGTGTTTTTTCCCAAATAGCAACTTTCTTCCGATACCTAAAAACCACACTTCAGAACAGCTCTTTGGGTAAAAGGATCCACGTCAGACTTCTCCACAATGTTTTCAGTCTCGAGTCGTTGACTAAACACTCTCAACGAACTGGACCATATTCAATGAAACCATTTTTACAACGTATAATGACGTCTAGTTGGAATGCAAGACAACGCTACGTGAAAGATGCTAAGCAAAAACTGCACTATAAAAGATCGTTTTCATCTTCACTGCGTTCACAAAGCTAGAATTTTTTTTCTTTGGAACGAAAATCTATGATGAGTGTCTAATCTTGGCTGCAAAAGCAACGCACTCAGGGAGAGAGCACTGAAGAATAAAATCTCAAATGCAAACGTTTTGTCGTACGATATCAATGGCCGGAGATGTAGGGTTTAAAACGTGGTTGGGTTTAAAATGTGATAAGAGTCTGCTGCACAAACAATTCGCGTTCTACTTGCGATAAAACGAGAAACACCACCGTCAAAGATTATCGCTATAATCCCCTGGTACTGTGGAACACCTAGAAACCATTTTAACCAAGTGGTTTGGATGGTGGTGAATAGATTCTTTGAATCCGAAAACTACTGATGAAAATTATAAAGATGAATTTTCCACTCAACGACAATTTAAAATTAGCTCATAAAGTTCTTTCATCTATACTTGGAAACATCACTTGATCTACTATTCTTGCTCTTACAAGAAGACAAAGTAGTTCCCGCTATTAAGCTTCATCCAAGAGAAAATAAGACGATTCGCTCTCATATCGTAACGGATAAGATTACATGAAACAATAGTCACCGATAGGCTATAACTAAGCGAATGACGTTCTCCACTGAATAATGAAGCTTCGGAAGTGAAAAGTGGTCGTGGACACGACCACTTCAAGACAATTCTCTACGATAAGAGATACAGAGAGCGATAATTAGCGACACCCAACTCGCTATTAGCCGGGTTCATAATAAACCCAACTAGTAAGGCAAGGATACGTTTTCCTTTATCTCCTGGCAAAACCCATGTGAATATGCCTTGTTAAGCCTTTAAAGTACCTGTGGGGATCTTGAAGTATCAACAAGTCGACACATCAAAGAATAAAGCTGTAAAGACAACGAGACAGGCAATCAAAAACATCGAAGACATCAACGTAAGGACTACAGACAGCGGAAAACATCCTAATAATCACGTAAGCGATCTAAATCGGCCCAGTAAACAGATACACCTGAGATGGCGTCCAATTTGAAGGTAAGACATGTAGAGTAAAGTAGGTTGGTAAAGTAAAGACCTAAGTAAACCCCAAGTAAAAAATCGGTGTGAATATTCTAAACTTTCGGATATGATTCCTCGGATACTAGTTTCAAGAAAACCGCTTGTATCCCATTAAATGGATCACAAGTTCACCCACTTTTCAAACACGTGCAAAGGCCACTCATACAGCAATTAAAGAATGAATGACCATTTTAGCCTTAAATATTCAACCATAAGAAGTGGAAAATATTCTCATAAATGGTCATTCAGATGGAAAAAACAAGACAACTATTGCGACTGTTCTAAAGAATGTAAAGCCAAGGAGAACATAATGTTAAGCATTGCAAAAAAAACTACTTTTGACCCCAAAATTGTACCAGTCAAAGTAGACACTTGACAAAAAAGGATAGGGCTCTCGGCGATGATCAATCCCTGAGAGATGCGCCATGCATTCGACTTCATTAAGTATCGTTGGAGGTGATTAAATGCATATCTGGCCTTTACAATGACTCGCAGTGGCCTACCGATGTATCGAGCCAGTGCTGCTATCCTCCCAGACAAGTTTGGTACCAATTTTTCCGACCCCGGAGGGATGGAAGGCTTGGTGGGCCATGGATGCGGGGATCGATTCCACGTGTGTCGCGGTGGTGCCTCCAAGCACTGCGCCACACGCACCCAACCACTAGATACCAACACTTTTTTTTGTTTAATTTCGTCTTTAATTTTCATATTTCTTATTCTGTTGTTACTTTATTTTTATAACCTTTTTATATCTATGTAGTCATCACCTGCTCCTTGATGCGATGCATTGCCGAGTTCGGCATACGTCGTCTCCATCCTTTTGCACCATTCTGCTCATAGTAATAACCATCCGAGGCAACATCATAATACCAGTAATCATCGACTCCATTTAAAATACGCTGACGTTCGCTGGCAAGCAGATCGTCGAGTGTCGCCACTATAAAGGAAAAAAAAACACCTGCGATCTTTGAACAAAAGAATCGCTTAGTGAAACACCATCATAAAGTACATCGTGACTCATTACCATTTGCTTCTGTTTCAGCCAAATCGAAATGCGCTGCTGCTTCAGTTTTTTTGGCTCGACGAAGCGCACGACGACGTTTCTTGTCTTCTGATTTGCAATTTTTACCATCTGTCTTCATGGAACCGTTGGTCGGCGCTAGAATGAAATAGGTCATCTATCGTCTGAAGTAACTCAAAAACCACAAGATGCAATCAATGGCCACTCTGAAGTTCTGAACTACATAAACTAAATTAACCAATTCAAACCAATCATACTATAAAGCAAACATATACATCTAGCAAAGGAGAAAACCACATTCGTCCTGAATGAACATTTTTTATCGATTTTTGTCCTCAACCATGATCGTCGGGATGGCGGTATTAGTAGTAGCGTAACGACGTTCGGTTACAAACCAGAGGTATGAGAACTGTACAGAAAAAACATAAGCCATAGTTGTTCGGCCAAGCGTAAGAGTGCGAGTGTGAGCATAACGGAAAAAAGCACATTGCCAACGACCAGAGAAACAGATGTGTTCAAGCGATTCTGTGATGTTACGCAAATGTGAATATATTCACTTGTACGAATACATACAGAGAATCACATCACAAGCAAATGTCACTTCCACATAACGTCATCGACAATCGATTCTGTACCAGACAAATCAAAAAAAAGAAACGAAAAAAATCTGTCGAATGATAACATCGATCTTTTCGAGTGTATGCGCTTAGCACTGATCAACCTTTGAAGGATGCGCTACAAGCAATCCATTCCATTAAGCACCGCCAAGGTCACTGAATGCATCCATAGCCTATGTATTGACTTGCGAGGATCCACCGATGTCTCACGTTTGCCCTTTAACACTCCCAGACAATCAGGAACAAGTTTGCCAAACCAGGAGGAATTCGGAGCTTGGTCAGTCAGACCAGAGCACGGAATCCAACCAGCATTTATGTGCGTATTTTACAGCACCTCTAACCACTGCACAACAAGCGCACCTTGTACACATACTTGTATACGTGAAAAATGAACAGGCGAAAACACTTCAGTGACAGAACACTGTGACTACGTTCCGTTTGTGCACTTTAGTTGTTGATGTGGATCGATTTTCTAGACGCCAGTGAACAGCAGCCTTTTCGAAAACGGTCCAAAAACGGTTTTCGAAAACAAAAAACAAAAAATGGACGAAAATCATCCAAGTCAACAGATCCTCTGGCCTTCGTTTTATGCGTAGCTGCCGTAAAATTCCGGTCCTCAAATTTCCCACCACGTCGTATTCCCACATGCCTACTTCGTTCTCCTAATCGACTAAAAAGACTAACCGAATAGGGAAGAGAACCTTCAAACAGGTGATTGATTACATTCGATTACTACGGAAATGTCTATGTGGTTGCAATCGCAACTCGAAAAAGGTGAAAAAACACCACTTTTCATTGAGATAAGAGATGAGTAGCAGAACTTTGTGCCACTTGCAGCTGGAGAAACACACGGAGCACAAAAGATCGAATAACAAATGTTGCATTCACGACACGTTTGTGCGATATTTTCAAAAGCAAATGTTGAACGAAACGAACACCTAGAGCGACAATTTGTGACCAGGTGAGAAATTACGATTAGGCTACACTAGTCTTATATATCATCCTGACACTTTTAATGGTAAAACAAGTACTACTGGCTTATATTTGTTATAACCAATGTGCTTATAACTGTAATGCTTAGTGCTAGAGATGCTGGTGAACTTCTTTTAAGCGCGAAATGGCGAAAAAAAACTTATAAACCTAAAGCCCGGTTTTCTCGTTTCTTCTAGACCCAAGGCAACAGAATGCTAAAGAAGCTGCTATATTTTCCCATGGCAAATGTCCAGCGCTCTTAGAGAACAAAGAAATGGGCAAACTCTCATCGCCTAGAATCGGTTGGACAGATACCAAGAACACAATGATTATGGACTGAATGCCAGCAGTAAGAAGATATATGAATGCCTACGTACACCCATACAACTGTGGATGATGTGCTGTGTATACACAGCTTCCATAACATTCGTCATATTTCCATTCGATATTCAGTGACAGTGAATTCACATCACACAGGCAGCCCCTTCATCCTTGACGACACACTTTCGCATTTATATTTAGGAAACATATCGACGTATCCACTAACAGTGAGTTCGAAAAGTGAAAAGAATGAAACGGCAAAAGCAGAACACAGAAGAGACTCAGCGGAATAACACAGCTTTTGGGAGTAACGAGTAAAAAAATCGATATTTATGCGGGCTAAACCGTAACCTACTGGTTCACTACTACTGGTAAACTGGAGGAATTTGATATAATGTTGGAAAGTTTGATCAAATCTTCAGAACAGCCGTAAAACAAGGATATATGGAAAACGACAGACTCCATTAATGCTGTAAATGAAGGACAGAAGGCGGAGATCGTGCATACATAACGCCATTAAAGGCCACACCCTCCCGCTCCCATCCCCCCTTTACCAACACCAACTCTGCCCTGCAAAGATGCTTCATTTCTGAATCCGTAATCTGTCCCCACAATAGCTATGGACTTACTGGTTCGAATTGACAAAGAAACTGCTATCAGGAATGAAGGGAATAGAAGAGGAGATAATGAAAAAGAAAGACAATGCCATCTCTGAGACATTTTAATCATCTTTGAGAATCTTCATGATTAGAAAGAATATGAAACATAAGGTGAAGAAAACCGGATTCTTAACGATATCTGGAAAAAAGAGGAAGAACAATAAAAGCCGGTTGGAGAAAACTGTATGCCACTTACCGCTTTTCTTTTCTAGCAGATCGTCGGCCAGGAACCACGCCAAAGTTTTGGAACGAGATACAGGCGCGTGTAATGGATGCGATATACTTCCTTTCAACGGACCACCGCAAAACCTGTGGTGTTACAAAATGATATTTGTTGAACATGTAGTAAAAGCTGGAAACACAAATTACACAGCCTGGGCTATCTTATCATATGACAAGTTAGCAGGTATAGCGCAGTTCTCCAATAATGTTGAGAGCCACATTATACGAGACCAGAGCGATCAGAATGGTTAAAAGAAAAAAACTGAAACTGGAAATGCTAACGTGACAAAAAGAACGACAGTTTCTAAATAATTCGGGTTAACACCGCCGACGAAGCAACAATATGACTCATAATGCTCGCAAGGACAGAAAACAAGAACATTCCAGCAGTGCTCGTAAATTTCCACAATCATTTTCTCTTCTATATGAACGTAGAAAAAAAACGATCGATGAACGATGTCCTTCGATTTAACGAAAATCGTATGACGACTGCGCAAGGATGTACCAAAATCACATCAGATGATTGTATTTGGTTCACGCTTTAACCCCAATCCGCCATATGGAGACGTGCCACATGTCCTCCACGCCACTAGGCGGCTTAGCACCGCTTACATGACAGATATCCATAAAACCATAAAATGTAGCCCAATAAAAAAGATGCACTTTTCGCTGGGAAATTTCGACTTACGGAACAGTGAACTGCTTCTGAAGCTGAAGTTTATAACCGGATAACAAAATGTGTGATTTGTGAAAAAAAAAGGTTACCCAAATACTTTATACTCCCTTTTAAGTATAGACCGAGTTACTTTACAATGATATCTAACTTTAAATACACCTTTAAGTCCACAAAATCAACCAATATTGCTAGCAAACCCATCTCATGGATGGACAGCAGTATCATGTAAATTAGCAGACCTATAAAGGGCGCGTCTGGTGCAGGGGTCGGAGGTGCTCTGCAACACATATGAATCGATCTCCGCGCCCATAGCGCACCAAGCCTTCCATCCCTCCGGGGTCGGCAAATTGGTACCAGACTTTTCTGGGAGGACATCGGCACTCGTTACATATAGGTAGGTAGGCCACCTCCAGTCAATGTAAAGGCCAGATCTGCATTCGATCACCTCCAAACGTTGCTTAACGAAATCGAATGCATGGCGCATCCATGAGGAATTGATCAACGCCAACAGCTCCATTCTTCTTTTTATATGGAGAAGATTCCCAATACCGAAGAGTACAGTAAGAATTCAAGTGTTTTCCCATCTTTTCTGTTTTATAACCACTTAAGTGTAGTCCTTACGCACACATGTTGCCGAAAGCTTTTAAGAAAAATCTAGGACGTTAAATAGAAAGCAAACATACAGAAGAAATCTATGCTGAGGGTTAGCGCTCTTACCTTGGTTGCTGCGACTTCATTATAGGTCGTTCGCCCGTGTCGGTGCCAGTGCTAACCTCCTCCGGTACCACTGCCGCCTCTTCGGCACTAACACTTCGATGCTTTTCTCGAGCCGTCTTGATAGCGTCCGATAGAGTCTGAACTCCACCACAAAGATGCCGACTAGGATTTAAAAAGAAATCTAATTTGAGGATTCCTGAAACACATTAAAGAAGTGTGCTAAGAAATACATGTCCTGAAGCAAGAAATAAGAGTCGGACTTAAGAAAAAAAAACGACAATTGAAGGCAATTTCGGCAAAGCATGGATAAGTTAATTGGATACGATTAAAGACTGCATAAGAGTCTCAGGAAACGATCGATAAAAAAGATGGATTTCTTAGGTTTCGAGAAGTCCGATGAAGTAAATACTTAGACTATAGTATTGGTGACAGCTAACACTTTGCTGGCCAGAACCACTACTAAACCTCTCCCCCTACTTCAAGACAAACGCCTAAAGTTAGGAAGTGGGTCCACTTCGTAAGGGGAACACAGCAGAGCTCTAGGACTAGCCAGGGTAAAGGCGCCAAAGCTCTCTTGCCCAAGTTTAACACATACTGATGCAAACAGAAGTAATTTTCACATCGATCACTTCGAAACCGCATTCTATGCCCACATATCGATAATCCAAAGAAGATGAAGAAGGAGAAGAGGAGGAGGGAGGAGGGGGGAGGAGAAGGAGGGGGTAGGAGCAGGAAGAAGAAGAAGAAGGAGAAGAAGAAGAAGCAGTAGAAGAAGAAAAAAAGACGAAGAATAAGAAGACGATGACGAAGTTATAGCAAATTCGAACAGGCACTACAGAAGACCGTCTTCGGATCAGAAGTGGTCCAACTTTTGGGCACAACACATAACAACCAGAAGCAGGACACAAAGCAAGGTGCACAAAGATTTCCATCTTAAAAACGAAAAAAAGAAAAGTAAAAATGAAAGTAAACCTTAGTCAAACTAGAAGTAGGAAACATGAAGGCTCCGATTTTGGGAAACAATAAAAGAAAAATGACGAGTAAAAAATGAAAATAAACCTTCAAAACACGACACATTTCTCTTGAAAGCGACGCAATTGCATCAGAGTGGACAGCGCCACGAACGACTAACGGCGGGCAGTTTCGAAATTCCGCAGCCGCCGCAGCCGCCGCGGCCGCCGCGGCCGCCGCGTCGCGACGTACCCTCGAAGGGCGGCCGCGGTGGGAGAAAAAGGGTTATCTGGATACATCAGGGTAACATAACCTAAGACCCCACGAGCATCAACAAAAAGTACAACCACGTGTGCTGAACGTATTATCATACGGATAGCGCGGTAACGTCGTTTGGACGCTACAAGTACATAAAAACAAAGCTCCGACAATCCATATGACTCCGTAGTACAGTCACGTGCTATTCATATAATATAGGATTTCGATTTATGACTCTACATTATCACTAATTCCAACAACAATCAGCAGTCCAAAGGTTTATGGTAGACAACAAAAAATAGAACGACCAAGAATAAGTCTTATCTTATGGTTATGAATTCAGATATCTTTCAGCAGTTTTTCTAACACCACGATAAGAACGAAATAACGAAATACGCTGACGAATCACAGCTATAAATTGAAGGAAAAGTAGAGAAGAACTCCACGACCGACTTTACATAAACCTCGGCATTGATCAAATAGAGAAGAGCGACCTATTCTCCTGAACAGCACCCGTAGGACTACCGTAATCGTCGTTTTATCTCAAAAAAAAACCGGTGAAAACTCACCATAATGATGCTGGGATATTTGGAGAAATCAAACTCGATGCCGGATTCGAACCCGTGATTACCTTTTCCGACGGCTCACGTGTCACCCACGGCACCAGCCGAAGCCCTTGGTTTGTCCTTCTCTCAGTCAGTTTCCCTATCCTAACGGTGCTATCAGAAATAGTCAATCCACATTCCTAACTTTTTTTTCAAGCAACTAACTAAAGCGAAACTCTGTCTCACAACAAATTCAGAAAGATTTCGCAAGCCAAGCATGTCGATGTAAAACTACAACTGAGGGGAAATGAGAAGTTAAAGGCGTCAAAAACACAAAAAGTAAGTGGTGCCTAGGAGGTCTTCGCAACAATCTACAGTAACCATTCCTGGTTACAAAAAAGCTGCGTAACGTTGAAAATACTTATACGGACCATGGTCAATCAGATGGTCATTCAGAAAGTTGCTAAAATAAATGAGCTAAAAAGCTTAACGATTTCTCAAGTAAATCACTGAGTTGAAACAAGAAGTGAAAACCGATTTGATTGATGGCAAAACAGACAAAGTTCCGTGGAGAATAGTTTAACAGACCATAGTTCACCTTAAGATGGATCATTTGGCTTTTGAGCTCATGACTACAAAACCTAGAGACAGAAAAAATGAAGTCCTTAACAGAATAGTTTCATAGAACGTAGTTCGGTTCAACACAGAACACAGGGCCGCCCGAGTTTATAAGTGTATGAGCGGGAAGTTAAGCGATGGGACACGCCTACTTCCTGGTTCACCCACGAGTGTGCACGTGCTCGTTGTCCTTTCCGGCTGATCAGCCATCTCTCGCTGGCCAGCACTCACTCATACCCTCCTCTCCCTCATTAGAACATGGGATCTTCGTGATATCTAAGTGGGATACGGAATGCGGAAGCTTTTCGAGTCAAAAATCACGGATCAGTGGAGCAGAGCCAGGTGCACGATTACTAATGCAATGGATGATCGACCGTGCTTGTCATGAAACAATAACTTCATTACAAAAATAAAGTTCGATGATGTGCAAGGCACTCCGCACACGGAAGATGGACCCCAAAAGTGTTTAGAATAGGTGCCCGAATGATTGAACTGCTATAAAAAATAAATAAAATGGATAGAATAGAACAAATAGGATAATTATAAACATTAACTAGAACTTATGATTACTCCACTAATTCAGTAAAGGAGGAATTTAAAGCCTTACATAATTACAGATCAGACTTTACTCTATCGCCCTAAAAGTATAATTTAAAAAAAATTCCATTCCGATTTTAGATCTATCTGGAATTAAGATTCCCAAGGACAGCGAACGAAGCTCAAGGTTTTGAACATCCCTCTACAAGCAAGGTAGTCACAAGAAAGAACGATGCATTGTGCAATACTACGATGTTCTTTTGAACCAAATCGCGCCTGTGCAATTGTTTTCTCTACTTTTTTCTGTTTTTCGGGATACGAGCCTCGACGAAGAACACACCGAAAAGCCCGTTTCGTAGGGTTTAGAAAACCACAGTTTCACTAAGGTAAAAACGAGAGAACATGCACCTCTTAAGTAAAGACTTGGATATTTCAGAGGTTTTCACTTCAACTAATGAAGTTCCCATTCAAGAGCTGAACCCTTTTGTGTCCAAAATCAAAGACGCCCACTGTTTTTGCTTCGTTTGACTCATACACAGGTCACATGGTCGTAGCATTTCAAATGCCTCTCAATTTTGGCTACATATCACTATGAAGATTCAATACAATCTCATTGACAACTGCTGATTCTACAATTTCATCTATGCACGCTTCTCTTCGAGAAAACGTCGTCCTCTCACTAATTAACTAAAACTGTTTAATCTCACTATATGACACGCAGCGTAGTGGTTAGATGTGTTGTGCAATACACACAACATCGCGGGTTTGGTCCCCCTATCACGCACAAAACAAGCCCTTAATCCGTCCGGATTTCGCTACTGAGCTTATATGGAAGTGTGAAAACCCCGAAATGATGAATTGATAGCCTCCTAGAAGTGATTACATAGGTCAAAGGTGCATTCAGTCACCACTACAATGCTTAATGAAGTTGATTGGATGGCCCATCCCTAAGGAATTGATGAACTCTGAGCGCCTCACCCTTTATGTAATTTCGTGGTATCATTATAATACCATGCCGATAAAATGCTAGTTACCCAGGGATTACGAACAAGTAAGTCTAAATCTCGTGCAGTAAAATCTTACTCTCTAGAAAGGATTTGGTCTCTTGCTCTAACACCACATTCACACGTGGCATGAACGCATGAGTCCAAGTGCGGTCTAAGTGCGTCTGACCTTCATGAATTAGATTCGTTCGGATGTTACAACGAATACTCAGCGTCTCGGATGTGAATGGAAAAACACCAGTCCAACAGCAGAATCAATACACATTCATCCGTTAGGTACGATTTCTAAGCTTGAGTTCGTTCTAGCGGTTTCAATGATCGAAAACTTAAAACGGAAATTGTTCTTCATTCATTGCTTGTTCACATAACGAGAACACAAAGTCTAGTAACCACGATGATGTTCAGATATGTCAACCTCTTATTTACTGCCTAATACAATTTTTTTTTCCGGTAGGATATTATGTAAAATGCAACCACAATGGTACCAAGATATTCGCAAAACTCCGTACCGCTTGTGTCTGCGGTGGGGATTGAACACGCTATTACCCTTTCAGGGAGCTAATGAGTTCACCATCACACCATACGGGTCCTTCGATTCGTCTTTCTCTCAGCTAGTTTTCTATCTATCACTGCCATCAACAATCACCCATCAACGGGATTGATTTTGGGAGCAAAAATCAGCATTGGACCCAGTTAAGTTGAGGCTGTAGTTGAAAACACAATGTAAACTTTTTATTTACTCCCTACAATAACTTTTTTCCGGCAGAATAGTACGACACATACAACCACAATGGTGCTGAAATATTTGCAAAACTCCGGAACGCAGGTGTCTGTGGTGGGGAACGAACATGTTATTACTCATTCCGAAGGCCAACGTGTTCACCACCACACCATGTGGGTCCTACGTTTAGCTTTTCTCTCAGCTAATTTTCTTCCTAACGGCGCTATATTAGCGAGAAATATTACAGTAGGCCGTAAATGAAAACGTTGGCAAAAAAATTGTACTGAATAGTGAAAAATTACTATTAACGTTAATGTCTGTTCTATGATCCTGTTTATGCATCCGTGTTTTATCCGCTATTTCAATAACCAAAGATTTGTAACGAAAAAACCGTCCCTTATCTATTGTTTGTTCAAATCACGAGGACTCAAAACAATAGAATTCAATAGTGAAAAGTCCTGCACTGAGGCTTAACGTCCGTTCTATGATTCCGCTAACTCGTCCGTTCTGTGATTCCGCTAACTCGTCCGTTCTATGATGCCGTTAACTCGTCCGGTGCGAGATGACTCATCAGTGCCACGTACTCTCTGATATGAAGTGGACCAGCTCATCAAAACTCGTCTTCATTTCAGTAAAATACTTTAAGAAATGTCGGACTTTGCAACAATCAATACTTTTTCACAAAAATCAATACTTCTGTCGGTGGAAATATGAAACAGCAACGCAATTCTCAATTCGCAATAGTGGTAACATGAGTCAACACAAATCATAGACTATGCCGACAGATCCGGTTATGCATGCGACTGTGATACGCGAAAAGAGCACTTATGTTCGGAGTTACTTTAATTCCACGAAGTAACGACAGTACTTCCGTTTTCAGTAGCCTTATTATGGAAGGCAATAGGTCGTGACGATTGGATGGACAAGAACAAAAACATTTTTCAAGCCGACCGTTATTTAAGTTCGGTAGCGAAACAATCAACTTGTTTAAATTGTTGAGCTTACACGAGGTTGATAAAATTGTTTCACTCAACTAATGCTTCGACGTCTTCGTCTTCATCAGAGCCGATGATCCGAGTCGATAGTCCACATTGTTCGTCTTCTCGATGTGGCGTCTACGTCGTCGTATCGAGACGGATCCTCTTCAGTGGGACACCCCACCATCGACTAGGATCAACGCCTCTGATGAAGTCTAAGACGTCGAAACGTTAGCAGAATAAACGTCGTTATCGACCTTGTGTAAGTTCAACTATTGAAACACATGTTTATTAAGAAGAACAACGATAATAGGGAAGCGGGAACAGATTTTTAAAAAAGCGACGGAAATTCTATCTCATGCAAAACGACGGCTCTTGATGAACATAAAACGAAAACAAATACTGGGACAAAAAATGGAGAATATCCTTAACGCAAATGGGACGCAGGTCTAAGAGATGAAAGAGATGCTACCAATGGATTAATCGGGAATAGAAATTAAATAGAAACCATAAATGGGAACGTCTGGTTTGAAAAAACCCCTAAACTAAACCATCAGCAATAAAGGTTTCGCTAAAAATCACCAATTATGATGGTAACAGCGCGATTCTAATTTCTGGAATGAACTGATGACCAATCAAAAAAGAAAAAAACCTGTACAGTCTTATGTTACAAAAAAATTACTCTGCTTTCATTCTGTCCTAAGCCTTCAGTATTACTAATAAACATCTTTTTTAACCAACGTTTAATTAGATTCATGATTTTAATATCATAGCTCAGCAGACAAACGTCACATCTGCAGCTTTACTATGAAAGGTATACACTTTCTTACTACAGTAGGGAAACCAGCAAACCAAAATGTTAGCATCTTAAGTGCTGTACTTTCTGCTTGACCGCTAGCTCACAGGTCAGAATACCTTCAAGGTGCTTCAACGAAAGTCAAGAAATTTTGGTGAATCATATAGAAAAAAATGTTGCTGAAAGTAGCTGGTATCTCTCCAAACTATACGTAGAAGTGAAAGACAAAAATGTCGAAATGTTAGTCGAGTGGACCATTTTATCAATCTTATGTTAACTTAGTAATCCAGGATGGGATACGTAGAAGGTTCATTACGGTTGTAATCGACATGCGATTAATGAGTGGTAAAGGAATCAAGGATTGCGAAGTGTTGTAAGATAACAAAGATTTCAGTCAAGAGATCATTTGATTGATATGCTATAATAAGCGCAGTCCACCGTTAGCGTACTGAGAGCATCCAGAATTCCTTCGCTAACGAATGCCTGAGATTCCAATGATAAGAAACCATGATCCGTCTAAGCATAATGAAACTCTCGAAAGGCCTTTGCACTTTCACTTTTCTTCATTGAGGAAGGTACGTGCTCTAGGTTTCATTCATTAACCACAAAAAGTACATCTGCCTGCTTTAGTCGACACGAAAGCATAAAGTACATCTCGATGAGCTAACAATATGGCAAGAAAGTTAGTAATACTGTTGTGAGCACCATAACCACCACCACCACCACTGCCACTACCACTACCAATGCCACTTGGGCAATGTGATTTGGGAAAGGAAACTAGGGCAATGCCACTTGGGCTAGGATAATCACGTTGAATGGATTACTGCTTGTCGGCTAGAGGCCAACTGGGACGGACGGACGGACGGACGGACGGGGGACGGACGGGGACGGACGGATGACGTCGGAGCATATCGATGATGCCGGCGACCGACCGACGCCGCCACATAATTAGGCCGGCATGCTGTCTAGTGTTTCGCCTGCAACGTAGATGAAAGCCAAGCAGACACATAGATGATCTAGTATGATAAGAAATTTAGGAAATTGAATAGATAACTGACAAGTGATCAGCTTGAAGATGAAGACCGTGCTGTTGGTGGTTCGTGTTCGAGACATGTGAGAAATACGTTCATTTCATGGTTTCAGAATATAAAAGAGTCTCAGACGTTTTATGTCACAAATATATGCATATTATTCAGTTTCCATGAAGGAATTCCACTTCAATTGATTTAGTTGAGGATTTGAATCCATGTTACGAGCTTTTTGTTCTTTTTCTGTTAGCAACAGATACTGAACGCTCAAAAGCTCAATGTTAAAACATGACGTTTTTCAATTCGACAGTGTTTTTCATGCTGAATATTTTAACAGTTGCATGACATATCATTTCCTACGCATTAAAAGAAATATGTGTTTGATTAGTCAGCTAAATGCAAACATATAACAAGAAGAACATAGGTTGGTCCTTCACGAGTAAGCTGAGTAGCAGTTCTTCTACATGCACATGTCTACCATGGGTAGTCAATAATTGTACTTACTAGTCATTTACAATGTGTCACATCTCGCTTCTGTTCAATATGCATGTAACATTGGCAATGGCCCAGGACGTAGCAGCACATGTCGCATTGAGGTGGCTTTTTCTGTTCGACGACGAGCCGCATGGTGGCGTGGCAGATGTGTTTGCTTTTCTGAGCACTTAGGAAGACAGAAGAGAATCGGATATGGCCTTTTTGTGTAGGACTGAAACCCATTTCGCCTCATGCGAGTGGTGTCTAAAGTAAAGTGCAAATGAACTTACAGAACAATGAACTGTTAAAAGCTATGGCAAGAACGCGAGCCTTTCAGATTTGATTTGTGGAAATTCAATAATAAAAAAGAAACAGTGATTCACTGTATATATATATATATATATATATATATATATATATATATATATATATATATATATATATATATATATATATATATGATATATATATATATATATATATATATATATATATATATATATATATATATATATCACCTGTCACCTGTATCACCTGTAGTCCCGTTGATTGTCGAGTGACTCGAGCGAGCGCCAGTAAGTCTTCTATTTTTTCCCTGTCGCGTGCAAGAGTAGCCCAATGGGTTCTGCTCGCTCTAAGGACTCGTCGAGCATCATATCTTTCTTCAAGGCTCTTTGTGAAGAACTCTGAACATCGGGTCGGTGGTCTTCCTGCAGCACGTTTGACATCACGAGGAATCCAGTCACTAACGGCTCTTGTCCATCGGTTGTCATTCATACGCATTACGTGTCCGGCCCATCTTATCTTCGATTGTTTGGCGTACAGAACGGCATCTTTGATTTTTGATCGTCGACGCAGATCGGAGCTTCGGATTCCTTCCCTTACTTGTGTGAAACGGGATACTCCTAGCATCGTCCTTTGCGACTGCGCGTTCGATAACGCTGAGTGACCTTTCATCCTGCTTACGCAGCGACCTCGTTTCTGAAGCATACGTTAGGACAGGAAGTACCGTTGAGTCGAAAAGGTGGGCACGGAGTCGGGTGTTCCTTGCTCTCTTCACTACATCCTCGATGCTCTTGAAAGCACCCCAAGCCGCTCGTTTCCTTCTGCTCAGCTATGGAGCTGGAGCTAGGTCGTTCATCATATTGATTTCCCGACCTAGATAGATATAACAGGAGCATTCGGAGACATTCGTTCCGTTGAGAATGAATGGGGCATGTGAAACCAATCCATTCTTTATGAACATCGTTTTTGTGAGATTTAGTTGAAGACCAATCTTTCCACAGGCTTTATCAAAGTCGGTAAGCATACGTTCCGCTTGGCTAATGTTTGGTGTTATAAGGACAATGTCATCAGCAAAGCGAAGTTGGTGTAACTGCCAACCATCGATTTTCACTCCCATATTATCCTATTCCAATGTTCGCATGACGTTCTGGAGGATGGTGGTAAATAATTTTGGCGAGATGGTATCGCCTTGCCAAACTCCTCTTTTGACGTCAATGATAATATCGTCGTAGAATGGTGATACCTTGGCTGTGAAATTTTTGCACAGCTCACGAAGAATCTTTATGTACTGAGTAGGGACTCCTTGACTATCCAGGGCTTCCAAGACTGCTTCTGTCTCGACTGAATCAAAGGTCTTTTGTAAATCGATGAAGATGAGACAGAGAGGTCTTTTGCACTCTCGCGATACTTCAATGAGCCTTGTTACCGTGTGGATGTGGTCCATCGTACTAAATCCTTTTCGAAACCCTGCTTGCTCACATGGCTGTCCTTCGTCCAGTGTTCTGTCAAGTGTTCTGTCAACCCTGTTTAGGATGACTCGAGTGAAAAGTTTGTAGACGACAGAAAGTAAGCAGATTGGATGATAGTTGCCGATATCGTGTAGGTCACACTTCTTGAACAATAACACGGTCTTGCTGGTCTTCCAGTGGGTAGGGATCTTGCATTCGGACAGGTAACGTGTGAAGAGCGGAGCCAGTGTGTTTACGAGGACTGGCGAAAGGTTCTTCAGGTGTTCTGGTCTTATCCTGGCCGGATCTGGTGCTGTTCGTTTCTTTACCTACGAAATCACACGTCGGATTTCGGAAGGAAGAACCGGTGGCACAACATATCCATCCTCTTTTATCACATGACGGGGGGTGGACGTGGCTGTCGAAGAGATCTGAGTAATATTCGTGAATGATTTTCTCCATTGCCTTTCTGGACGCTGTAACTGCTCCGTCTGGGCGTCGGAGTGCAATTATCTTGGTCTTGTAATTGCCGAAGCTTCGGTGGGCTTTGCGAATGCTTTTCCCAGCCCCCTGCAGCTTCGACCATTACCGCTGCTCTTCTCTCTTTAAGATCTTCTTTTATCCCCTGTCTGCACTGTTTTGCAAGTTCGGACGTTACTTCGCGGTTGCCTGCAGCTCGTGCTATTCCTGGCGTATCAGCTCGAGTGTTTCTAGAGACAAACGTCTCTTGGTGACTTTCGGACTCTCAGCTTTCATAGAGCCGATCGTATTCTTCGTCGATGTTATCGACAACGGCATCTTTCCAACAGCTGACTAATGAATTGAATAAGTCCCAGTTTGTGGTGGTTCTGACACTTCGGTTTTTGAATTTAGCTGCTTTTTCTCCTTTGAGCGAGAAATAGAATCCTGCACAATGGAGACAGTGGTCTGATCCCATGTAGAATTTTGGGACAAGAGCGACATCGGTTAGGCAAAACATTCTATTTACTACGATGTGGTCTATTTCGTTATGGTACTCTCCATTGGGAAACTCCCACGTCCAGCGCTGAGGGTGGGCTTCTGGAATTGTGAGTTACCATGGATTGTCTTGGTCGCCATGATAAACTCAGACAGCCGCTCACCCTGTTCGTTCCATTCTAATCCGTGGGTCCCAATGTGACGTTCTTCAGACGTTCTTTCTTTAGTCCAGTCTTGGCGTTAAAAACTCCAATGATGACCTTGAAGAATGTGTGGTCTTCTCTGCAGAACTTCTCCAAGTTCATATAGAATGCTTCAACTTCTCGTCATAGTTTGATGTTGGCGCGTAAACGACGAAGATTGTCAAAGCCGGGATTGATCCACATCTTTTTAATCGTAAACGTCCGATTCGGGTTGTAAGTTGTTCGAATGAATCGATGTTCATGGACAAACTCGTGTTGACGAGAACGCCGACGCCGCCACCTCCTCTACTGTCGCATGTTCCGAGGAACAGTTCTTCTCCGGTGTCATAGACGGCGTTGAAAGGCTGGCGTTTTCTCGTCTCGGCCAGGCCAATGACGTCGTACTTTATCCTTCTTGCTTGCATGAGCAAGTCTTCTATCGAGGACTCGGATGCAAGTGTACGTGCATTGTAGGTACAGGTCGTCACCATAGTTCTTTGAAGTCCAGGTAGCTTCCATTGGCCCTGAGATTTTAGCAGCCTCTCCGTACTCGTCCTACCCTAACGCTGTCGAATTGGGGGCACTTTCGGGGTCAGGGGAAATGGGGCCCGTTTCTTCTACTGTTTTTAGCTTTGTGATACCTACGTATAGCTTGCAGGGCTCTGAATGTGGGGGACTGGACATACTCACGGATAGCTTGCCAGGCTCTCCCAGAGCGGACATGGAGCTTATTTGTTGTAGGCGACTCCTAACCGCCTCCCACATACTTCCCTGTCACTTCATTGCAGGCTTTTGGCCGAATTGACTCGTAGAAAACAATCTGCATAAACTAGAACGTACCCACAAACGCATGCATGAATACGCCTCGTAAATACAGAAAGTATGTGCCACATCGGTGCAGCAGAAACAGGGAGATCCCCTGGATCCACCTGCGTCTCAGGGAAGCAAAGGTCGCTTTTACTCCGCGATTAACCCCCTATTCGCCATCTGGGGACGGGCCACGTAGCCTCGTGACTAACCGGCTCGAGATCCTTCATATGAGGGAGATCCGTGGGTGTATATATATATATATATATATATATATATATATATATATATATATATATATATGTGTATATATGTATGCGATGTAGCACAGTAATTAGAGGTGCCCTGCAGTCCACGTAGGATCGATCCCGCGCCCCACGCTCATAGCACGTCTTCCATCACTCTGGGATCGTCAAATCGGTACCAGACCTGTCTAGAAGGATAGCAGCACTGATTCGATACATTGGTAGGCTATCGCGAGTCATTCCATAGGCCAGATAAGAATTCAGTTACCTCCAACGATGCCCTATGAAGTCGCATGTATGGTCGCATTCCCCAACGATTGATCAACGCCAAAAGATCCATACCTAAACCTAATATATGCACATTATATATATATATATATATATATATATATATATATATATATATATATATATATATATATATAAAAGGACATCAAAGTAGTAGCGCATGTGAGTCACATATGTTTCACCTTCTCACCAGTACGTTGCTATGTATTGTTTTGAACTTGTCCGATCGCTTAGCATACGAGGTTTATTGAAAATGTAAGACTTTTAGGTCAGTCATTAAAAAGGCATTACTAGGGTATTGTCAGTCCAACCCCTCATTCTGCTTATGTAACATCGTAATAGCGTCATTTGTATTAAAACCAACATCTCATAATGATATGTCAAGCAGTAAAGTCTAATAACAATGTGCTCAGTGCTCTCATTACTCGATGGTGATGGTAATAATCTTCAACTGATATGACCATACACTACTCATTACTGAACAACTAGTGTACAGAGCAGTGGAAAGCTCTTCTTGACTACCAGTCACTGTTCTTCGCCAAACACATTTTTGAATACGATAGCCAAATGAACCGGAACATGGGTTTAAATGGAACTGAATAGGAAACACGGTTGAAAATATTGAAGGAGTCGAAACTTTTACCCCATTCAGGGTCAAACGTGGTCATATAGAACGATTTAGTTCTTTCACCGACAACCACGCAATAGGCTTTCTTTTCCGTTTTTGGTTTTCTTTCTCACAAAGTAATGTTTTCACCTTGCATGACAGAATCAAACAGATCATATTTGGAAAGAAAGGCTTAACTGCAACATGATACAACTACTACTCTGCAACGAATACCAATTATGTCCCAGCTTTTTTCATCGTTAATTATAAAGGTCTGAAATATTACCTGAACGAACGCAGAGTTGGACAGAAATATAAAACTATAAACCCTTATATGATTTACAACGCAAGGATCGAATACTACTCCGTTAACAAGAGAAGAATTAAACGATAAAGCATTTGGTCTTAATGAAGAACTATGGGATCCGCCACGGATTCGACTTAATTTAGCATCGCAGAGGTGATTGAGCCCATATTTGGCCCATACATCTACTTGCGGAGGCTGACCGATATATCACGCAGTGTCACTGATTATCCTACCAGGCTAGCCCGCACCAATTTGCCTATCCTGGATGGATTGTAGGTTTCATTAGCTCTTGCCACGAAATCAAACTAAACATCATGTACGGGCTATATGGCACCTCTAACTGCTGCCCCTAAGCTACGCGAATACCAGAATTGATAATTTCACGTTTCTGTTGAAGCTCCCATCAAACAGAATATTTCACACTTTCTAAAGACTGTTACCAGTCTCCCTCTTCCCGTAGTATATCTTACTTACCTACTTACAATTTCCACTTTTTTCAAAGTTATTCAAAGAAAACCATTGTAGTTCCCAGGAGCTCAGAGGTTAGCCAGGCCAAAGTTTGCCCAGGTCGTCACCCCCCACAAGCCTTGTGGATCAGAGGGAGATTTGCCACCATACAACTAGCTTGGTAATAGGGACACTGGTGGATCCCGGCATTGATTTGCTGCTGATAGAAACGCCAGACACCTCAGATTGGGAGACCCTGCTGAAGAGATGAATCTCTCGTTGTACATCGCTGCCCGACACCAAGGAACACCTCCCAGCCACGATGAGGCTGAAACCGTTGGCAGATAGTATACCTAGAGTTATCAAAACACTTTATTTCGAGCTTTGATCTAAATAAAACAAGAAAAGAATAGATGGCAATAATAAATAAACTACAACGAAAACTCACTATAACCACCATAGAGTTTTACTACACCAACGTGAACTCTTTTTAAAAAATATGACGTCATCGTAATAGTCAGTGGTACAAATTATTACGTATGACAAATAAAAACACCACTGGTTATAACTAAGTATAAAGCAAAGATAAAATGACAGTTATTCTGTCAATGAAATGAGCCTGAATTCGAAGAAAGCAACTTCCTCGATGCTTTAAAAGCCATAAAATCAATGGATATCAGTTGGTTACCTTATAAAACCTATCAGAACTTTTCATAAAAACATTGGCTCAAACATTGGCTCAATTTTTAGCAAAGACGGATCTTAAAGGTTTACTCCTTCTAGAATATTACCTTGAAGTTCCAAGCATTCAACTAGAAGGTTCCAGAGTCTTCAGAACAAAAATACACATATATTTCCACCGTCATTACCATGGACATCATAAAAAGTGCCATTGATTCTTGGTCGCAATATATGGGCATTATGCTACTAACAGCATAAGAACTTCGTAAACTGAGAAGATATTTCCCATCACGTATAGGTGTCGTATAGGCTAAATTTAGCAATCAGAAATCTTTTCTAGATAACACGGTATAATATGGATTTGTTCAGTAAAGAGGGCATTTACGAACCAATTCTAGTACAACCCGTCCATGAAAAAAGAAACTTCACACGCCTCCGCACTTAGAAAATGAGTTTCAGCATCCAAGAAAAAGTGCTTTCACCATAAATGAAAAATGTGAGACATTTGACGAAAGTTGAATGACATTTAAAGAAGAAACCTAAGAAAAAAAAACAGCATTTCTCTTGAAACGTCTAGACATATTTTACCTAGAAACCGCGATTTAGGTACAATAGGCTTCGATTTTACTTTAAAGATGATTTGCGTAAAAAAATTCTTGCCTGAGCTTTGATCCGTTCACGAAGGCACGGGAAAAATCATGGAAAAAGCTAAGCTTTCACTCAATCTACATTAGCTTTCGCCTTAAATCCAAAAATCACTAGCAAACTTTGAGTATAAGTGAAACAAAGCAACACCATATGAATTTTTAATTAATAGGACTGGTATGTTTTAATGATTATTGTTGCAAAGTCGTAAGAGGCTCAGAACATGTGAAGATGGAAAGTTTCACCATCACAAAAAAAATGAATAAAGGATGAAAGGATAAAGCTCTCGGATTTTGACTTATTATTTACTGCCTACTCTTTTTAGCGGCAGATTATGCGTTGCGAAATATAACTTTAATGATGCTGAGATATTTGCAAAACTCTGGACCGCAGGTGCCCTATGGTGGGGAACGAACGCGCTATTGTCCTTTCCGGGGAGTAGCGCGCTCACCACCACACCATGCGGGTCCTTCGTTTCGCCTGTCTCTCAGCTAGTTTTATTGATCTTTTGCCATCAGCAATCACCCGTGAGCGGGATTGATCTGGGGAGCCCAAATCGGCAACGAACCCAGTTAAGCTGAGGCTGCAGTTATAATCACAATTTTGACTTATTATTTACTGCCTACTCTTTTTAGCGGCAGATTATGCGTTGCGAAATATAACTTTAATGACGCTGAGACACTTGCAAAACTCTGGACCGCAGGTGCCCATGGTGGGGAACGAACGCGCCACCGTCCCCTCCGGGGAGTAGCGCGCTCACCACCACACCATGCGGGTCCTTCGTTTCGCCTGTCTCTCAGCTAGTTCTATTGATCTTTTGCCATCAGCAATCACCCGTGAGGAAAGGACAATAGCGCGTTCGTTCCCCACCATAGGCACCTGCGGTCCAGAGTTTTGCAAATATCTCAGCATCATTAAAGCTCTCGGAATTGATCAATCCCTGAGGGATGCGTCTTGCATCCGACTTCATTAAGTATCGTTGGAGGTGATTGAATGCATATCTGGCCTCTACAATGACTCGCGGTGGCCTACCGATTTATCGAGCCAGTGCTGCTATCCTCCCAGAAAAGTCTGGGACAAATTTGCCGACCCCGGAGGGATGGAAGGTTTGCTGGGCCATGGGTGCGGTGGTCGATTTCACGTGTATGTCGTAGTGGCGCCTCCAACCACTGCGCCACACGCGCCCGTACAAAAAATGAACAGTAATAGTGAATTAAGAGGTTGGGAGAATTAACCAAAAATACTAAAACGGCTATGTGGTACAGCTTCTTAAATAAATTAGTATTTATAAAACCTTATGAGATCGACAAAAACGTTTAACAAAACGAAGGGGTAGGCGTACGCATTGACTTCAACGCATAATCGCTCTAATTGTTAATTTTGACGAGAGTTTAGTTATGTATCTTTTTTATTCAATCGATAGCATATACAACAAAGATATTGTGGTGGACGTGGTTCGCAACAAGCTATTTTCTACATTTAATAATTTACGAAAAAAAATTTTTCGGATCAACCAGGAGCCGTAAAAAGTTGGGCGTGTCGAAAGGGGTAGCTACAAAAACTTACGCGTTGTGGCGTATGTGTTAAAGATTGACGTTCAGATAAGAAGTACATTCATAGTTTCGGGAAAACTTCATCAGATATCCGCAGCGAAGAGCAGATTGTGGAGAACAAAGAGATTAACCAAACAAACTCTTAAACCTAGCCTACGGAATAACGTTAGCCAAATAAATACTCTTCATGAGCACCCGTTAAGAACTGCTGCAGAGCACCATGGAATATCGAGAGAAGTAAGAGTTGAAACCTATAGGATACACCGGAAAGAATGTTTTCATGATTTCAAGAAATCAAAAACAAGACAGCATTAAATAAAGCCATGTTTCAAAGTTTAAAGAAATCCAAAAGTATACAGAAGTAAAACTCTACAAAACTTATTCTACTATGAAGTCGCAGATGACGTAGACGTAGATGAAGCAAAAATCTCGGTCGATTAGGAAAACTGAGTACGAAGCATAGGTCCAAGACCTGCAAATACAATGTCTGGCTGAAAACTCCCTAATATTTCTTGTATTAGATCAACATTTTCAGGAGTAAAACATTAACATGAAGTCAGTTTCCCAAGAAGGAAGAAGTGCAGATGTATTCAAATTCAAGACAACAACGACATCAAGATGAAGATGAGGTGGGACAACTTTGTGGAGGACAACAAACCAGTCTAAATATTTTTTTTTAGAGTCCAGAAAAAACGCCACAAATGTGAACGATGTAAAACTGAAAACATTTATAAACCGCCACCATCATCAGACATTCACCTTAAAAAAGGCTTTGTTCGAAGCGCGATTAATAATGAAAAGTCGAGGAGGGGAAAAAGAAGAGGCGCTTAAATGGGGAACGCGTTCTCGCGCATATCAAGGACGCAGCACTGCCGACAACGCCCGAACGGGGTGTTCCAACCTATCGAAGAGGACGCTAACCGGGTTGATTACTCCCAGATGAGAGCACATCGGTGACGGTAGAGACGCAGACGTCATAGAAAGTAAGAAAAGACGCAAACGAAGCATACGGTTGGATCGCGAAAATGTCCGTAATTCAGAAATAACACGAAATTACACTACGATGACTTTAGAATAGAGGCATTTCTGATAACAGAAAATAACATCTGTGTGTTAATTAGAATACCGTAACACAGTTAATGATTCATTTGGCAGTCTGTTGGAAAAAGCAGTGCATTGTGTTGCTTAAAGTAGTAACTAAATTCACTAGTGTGCGCAAAAATTTCTCTACAGTGAAAAACTGCGACGAATTACACTAGTAGTTCTTTCGGGAGACATGAGTATAACTAAACCCTCGGATAGGGTTACTGAGTAGTATTGAATGTCACTTCGAGGCAATGAATAAATGCTCAGAGAAGGCAGCTGAACAATGAACGTTCCCGACGAGATAGCCTCGGTGTCACGTTCGCCACTAGGCACTAATCCATCAACGAAACCGTCTATCAGCACCGTAATTTCAATTCATGAGACACGCTCGGGATGACGAGATACCGACAAAACAACGACGATACTGTGCTAGACGATCTCAGAAAAGACACCTAGTATCGCCACATCAGACAGTTCTCATAAGATTTCCTACTCAACTCAATGGACGCCAGAATACCTCCGTAATTACGGATCAATGCCCCTAATTACTACTGCCTCCGTTCTTTCATTGGTAGACAAAGATAGGAGTGCCCGTAAATCGATTGTCTTGGTTTGAAGGTCAGATTAATCCGCACGAAACTGCCGAACACACTACGGTTATTGGCCGTTCGTTCAACAATAACGCAGCGTTGCCAGTATTTCTAGCTGATAACGCATGACAAAGTTCATCTAGAAAATGTTGGTAACATCATATTATCTCGAGCAGTCAACAAACTTCACATGTTACTTAAGTTATTGCCAGGTGCTAGTGACATACATTTTGATCGTGGCATTTCAACAAGAGCCTCCTTCTCAAGCAAGAGAACCAAGCACAGTAAACAAAAACAAGCTAAAACATTTCCGAAGTTAATTTAAAGTTCGGAAAAAAAATTTAGAGACTTACTTACGACTTTGGAAGGCTATACCCTAAACAGTACCGTAATTAACTAAGTAGAACGACCTATTGATAATTATAACTACTAACTCAAAATCTATACGATATCAGAAAGGTGGTGCTTAAGGGGCTGTTTATCTGAGTGGAACGTGACGACACATTTCCACGGCATTCGTGAATTCGTAAAGAGAATACTTAAAAACATCTCCTCCAATCATAATTATTCAGTACTTGATGGTACAGAGTTTTGTCCGAATGATCCTGGATTTGAGAAAATCCATGAACTGCTTGAATGCAGAGGCGGAACGAAAGGTGACTAGGAATAATTGACACCTCAGTCTGTTACACAACATTGCACGTGACTTGTCACCATCAATAAAAAAGCACTATTGTGACACAGAACAAAGCTTTCTATAAGAACAATGTGTACGGAAACCATGAAAACATCTGTAACCTATCAAGTCTTTCATTTCGAAAGTATAATCGGATGAACATTATGCTCTGACGCGGATGACGAAACGATTGCAACTTAACAACGAAATTAAAATCTCGAAAGAAAATTGAAATCTCCTTTAAAAATTAATCGTAATAGGTGGAGGATAAGCTAGAAAGAAGCTGGAATGACAACAGAATCTCTGCTGATCTGTGGAAGTGACAGTTATTGCTTGAGACAACTAAACAGATAGAAAGATGTAGGTGTTCTTAAATAGGCTTTCCCATAACATAAAAACAAATGCGGTTTTCATTGGCACTAAAACTTGAAAGTGTAACAATCTGATTGGTTCTTTCAGACCACACAATAATTTGTCACGTTAGCACAAAAGCTGAACGGATCATCGTTCTTCAGACAGACAAGTTAAAACTATAAAATGAACGAAACTTGAAGGAGATGATCGAAGTCATTACCTCCAGTGACCCTAAACAATGTGATCACTTACTTCCATAGAAATTTTCCTATGCATTCCCAAATGTCAATCGTAAAAAAATTAACCGAAACAAGCACTCCAAAGTGCTTAACGACTAAAAATTATGTAGAATTAAAGAATTCACACTCCGACGACTGCAGTATCTTATCTGTTTCCTAGAATTTTAAGTGCTACGATATGGCGAATGCGAAAATTCAAAAAGATGGGAAGGTTTTCCTTTATGGCACAATACAAATTCTGTTTACTCATATAGAAAGCCTTACTTTAAATCATATAGATATAGGTATAAAACATAAAGCTCTCGGCGTTGATGAATCCCTGAGGGGTGCGCCATGCATTCGACTTCATTAAGCATCGTTTGGAGGTGATTGAATGCATATCTGGCCTTTACAATGACTCGCGTTGGCCTACCGATGTATCAAGCCAGTGCTGTTGTACTCCCAGACAAGTTCGGTACCAACTGCCGACCTCGGAGTGGTGGAAGGCTTGGTGGGCCACGGGCGCTGACACCAATCCCATAAGCGTGTTGCTTGGCGCCTTCCAACCATCGCGCCACACGCGCGGTATAAAAATATAATTAGTAGGAACACAAAATATCGTTGATAGTACATGATACATGAAACCAGAGCGTTAACCAACTACAGCAATAGGTTTTCTAAATGAAAGTCAGAAAATAAAAATTGAAACGAAGAAAAAGCCTAGTGGTTATCATAGTAACGAATAAATAGAAGCGAAACTTTTTTGCAAAGTATAGGCTGACAAGGATCCTAAAACACTGGATAAGAGACAAAGTTTTAGACAAAGAGGACAGGGCTTTGATGGGATGAATGACATGAAACAGGCTCTGCTAATGTTCCTCCAGTTTTTTTCTACTTTCTTTAATCCCATCAAAGCTTAAGGATCTCAGCGTCAGAGCGGAGCGACCTGGAATCCGTTCCAGAAGGCATATAAAAGTTTCCCAAGAGCACCCGAAAGTAAAAAAGGACTGTTTCGTGCGAGAAACACCAAAAAATAGCCTGTTATGTAGTGCTACCCAAACCCATAAATTAGCTTTAGATCGTCTTATAGCAATTATGCGTGAGACCTCAACGAACTTCAAGAAACCTCAACGAAAAAATGAGGAATTATTAAGTTTCTGCTTAGATCTGACCATAAGACGATTAAAGGATAAAATTCACGGTGCGGCTCATCTCAGATTCCTTCATTTCGCAAATAGAAGCTTACTAACTACCAACATTAAATTGATTTCCACAACAAAATATGAAAGTTAATCACACGAATACTCAATGTTTCATCCTTAGAAAATAAGCACGACATCGAGTACGAATACCAGTTTACCTTATTTTAGCATTACATACGAAAAAATTTGCTTACACATTGCTGTTCGACAAGTCTTCGTGGTTTTTCATGGGAATTCTTAGAAATTATAGACCGCAGAACAAAAATGGCGAGGTTGTGGCTGACCCACTGGTAACAATATGAGCCATATATAAGTCATAAATTGCCGAAAATGTTCCAGTTCTTCTATTTTTAAGCAAAATACACCTGCAGCGGATTTGACTAGTTAAACAAGAGATCTACTTATTTATATGTTCTTATAAACTGATCTTCTTAAGCTGATGCGAGGTTGGCATAGGTCTTCATTGTCGTTGTCGTTGCTGTTGTTGTTGCTGTTGTTCTTGTTAGTCGATGGCTGACGTTTCGGCGATTTCGCTGAGCCGTGATGTTGCGACTGGGACTCATCAGTTTATAGGACCATATAAATAAATATATGAACTATCTGTGCCGAGGTTTATAGAAAATGGGTCTTTTGAGTTATTAAACTAGAGATCAATAGAACCTTTACATCTTTCGTATAAATACACAGATTTACTGCTTTTTACCAAGATTAAGTATTAATGTTCTGAACAGCACGAATTGTCCGTTCTTCGTTCTGCCCTTTGTTGTCAAGGATCGCATCCTAAGCACTAAAGGGACACAAGAAGCAGAATTCCGCAAAACAAGACGCAATAGTGTGGTGCCCCAGTGATGCCACCAGTGTCGCACCTCTGCCCAAAATTCGACTGCTTTCCGATTGTTTTTTTTGAAAAAACGAATTCAAAGTATGTTCACATCTACAATTTAGTAAGTAGATCAATTTATACAAGATTATAGGACGAAGCCTCTTCTGTCTGTCTCTCAAGTTCTCAGCCTATAAAATGCTTTCGTTGTCGACAGAGGCCTCAATGCGACAAAGTGCACGCCTTAGAGAGAGAATTAACAAAGTTTAGAATTTGTAATGATCTTTAAATGGCATCACAAAAAATGACCACGAGCGAGTCAGTCTCGCAAACATCAACAATCCACTCCACGAAGTCACCGTGATTTGGTATACAAAATCTCATTTACTAAATCACCGAGTTGTTCGGGATGCAAGTCTGGAGGAGGAGAATAGAAAAGAAAAAAGCTTACGACTTCATAAATGAACATGGAATGGAGGAAATCGGAACTTCATCGTCGAAATGAAATTGCCTTCTTGGCAAATACGAGAAAATCCTAATGGTTTCCCGTAATCGTTAAGGTTCACTACTATTTGCGATCTGTTTGCTATAAGTTAAAAAACAGCACTGAATTTCGACCTCCTGTGAGTTACATCGACCAGAAATTTCTGGAGAGTAAACATATTGAAGTCATATATTTATGCAACCAAGTGGAAATAAAACGATATATGCATAAGAGCAGTAGAGAGGTTATAGTAGCAAAATATCTATGTTAACTGCCATCATCAAGAAACCACATTAAGCGCTGATTTTTTTCATATAAAGAAATGGTAACGTACGGGAACGTAGCACGAAGCTAGTGTTAATAAAACCATACTATAAATTACCATTGAGGAAGAAAATCTTCTATTGACCGATCAAAGTTTCAGCCATGAGTTTTACGATAGCGTAAGACAGACTCCGACTACAGTACCGTAACCCAGTGCTTGCATGAGACAGGAAAAAGCAGATAGCAGGAACCTGTCACAGTTGATTGTGCAGTTCCAGGACAATGCAGCTCTTTATCAAAGCAAGTGATTGTCGAAGGCACCATGGCGCACACTGGGACGGCACAGCAAACACGGCTTCATCTATTAACTACACAAACAACAACAATGAACCAGGTGGCACCAAGCGACGTCCTTAAGCGATGCTATTCTTCACAGCGGTGTGGGCACGAGAATTTCATACTGGGTTGGGATGAACGAGGTGGCACTATGCGACATGGCCCAGTGTCGCTGCTCGTCACAACGATGTGGTCACGAGGACTTCATAATGGGTCGGGATGAACGGAGTGGCACCGTGCGACGTCCGCAAGTGTCACTGTTCTTCGGAGTGTTGTGGTCACGAGAATTTCATACTGGGTTGGGATGAACGAGGTGGCACTATGCGACGTGGTTCAGTGTCGCTGCTCGTCACAATGATGTGATCACGAGGATTTCACATTAGGTCGGGATGTCAAATCCGATCCTACTAATAATACTAAAACACACTGTGAGCTTGGCAACTTCCTACATATGAAAGGTTTTTTTTCACTGGTACCTTTGAAAGCGACGAGAATGAGTGAAAAATAGTTGCTCTAGAGCAATCGCATAGTGAAGTTTGGTTAAATGTCTTTAACTCAAAAAAGGACAAAAATGGCCTCCCTCAAATGCACAGATTTTGCTAAAAACGGAAAAATTTTCTTAGTCTATCGCGAGGAAACTCAAGTTTTCGGAGCCAAAAAATCGTCATAAGACCTTATATTTCGAGCGTCGAAGTGGTTCAACAAACGAGATTTCCGTACAGAATGCATCGATGTGCTCAAATGTATCGCTGACGTTGTGATCGTAATGATTGGGTCAAAATCCTTAGAAAGATTTTTTGTGAAAGTTGGAATCCACTAAAATTATTAATCCTTGGTGTAATACGGCAACATCCCTTCTGTTACATCATCAGCTACTTTCAGCAACTTTGGTAACTGAAAAATCAGTGGGATCTATCGAAAAAACAAATAGCATGAGGAAAGTGTTTAGAATATCGACGAGTGTTTTTGTGCTAGTCGCATGCGGACGCCGTTCGTCTGAGTGAAACTGAACGACTGCGTGTGACTAAGACCTATCAAGTAAGCCAGAAATCCTTGAAAAGCGCTGTCTCTCAACAGGACTGTTCGATCTCGTGAACTCAAATTGTGCTTTAGTATGCGTCATCGTGATTGATGGATTTGCTTTGCTTTGCTTAGTGCCGTAATTTGACGCTCAAACACCACTTGAGAAACTGAAAGGAAAATTAAGATATTCTCTTTCCACCACATAGAAAGATCGCGAAGCATGCATTACTTGGGACTGCTATAAACGGACTTAAGCAAAACTGATGTCACATTTCTTAGTAGCTGCTTGTAGGATACAGATGTCTCAAAACTCTCCATATTTAATATGAAAAAGTAAAAACACAGAGCAAAAACTCAATAGAGCCACCACACCGAACTTCAGTTGTTACCATAACCACCGTTATGTGAAATTTAAGGATGATAATCTTCCCTTTTTCTAGGAGATATGAATATAAACAACTGAGAAGCCAAATAAAGTTAACATCTCGAAAGAAAAAACGTCGTTCTAGGAATATCTTTAGACAAACAACGAAGGAAAACGCGAAAGACTGCGAGGACAAGAACAACTGGAATAACTGAATTCTTTGGAATAAAAGAGGTAAAACAAAAGCATTCCGCAAAGGTTCATGACTATGATGCCAATATACATAATTAACATTAAATAGTTCCCAGGATCGACTTTCTATTAACCTCGGCATTGGAATATGAATGCGTCGTTTTCTTGTTCAGCAATCGCGAGGTTGTTAAACAGCATACATTTACTTCCATAGAAAAACACAATACAATACAATTAGCTGACGTTTCGGCAGTATCGCCTTCTTCAGAGCAGCTTTTACGTGCCTTCCAATGATTAGAACAGCTGATTATAGTCGCATAAAGTTGACGGAAAAGAAAAGAAAACCGACTATAGAAGTAGAGAATAGCAATTCTAAAATATTAGTCGGAGAGATAGCGGAGTGGTTAGTGATCCATTCTACCAGGAATCAAGGTGCTGGTTCGTCCTCCTAACAACGTTCTCCACCACTCCACGTAGGGAACACCCTAGCCTCGTCATCTCCTCACGCAGCAGCCGAAACAACACGCGAAATGTTAGAAGAACTTTCTTGCTTTGTTAACGAAGAATGCGAGGAAAAGGAATCGAACGCAAGAAGCGCTGGGATCCACACAGTAGATGGATGACGGGTCATATAAAAAGTGAAAAAAGATGAAACAATCGCATAACTGTAGAAAGAACTATTATATTGCTATGTTGCTTCAAGGTTTACATTAACTACTAATTATTAGTAACTTTAAACTTGACTTCTAGCATTAGTATATTATTATTACTGCCATTATTATTATTATTACTATTATTATTATTATTATTATTATTACTATTATTATTATTGTTATTGTTATTGCATAACTGCTGAAGAGCAGAAGCTGACCTCTAGAAGCATCACGTATAGTTTTCGTTATGGCCAGGAATGGCAGATTCCCAGCACCTAAGCATGTTTTGCAGTGAAATTTTGTGGCGTTCTAGTTATGAACAATGCACGGTTCCACGTGTGGAACAAGTGCACGTTCTCGTCGTAAGCCTTAGTCATGCTTTACCCCGTACCCCCCGTCTTACCCTCCAGTTTCTCAACCAGATTTAATCGGATCAGAAGACAAGCAGCACATGCTGTGTTTGCACGAGAACGCAGCACGTGTGGTACCCCGGTACCCAAGGACGACTGCAGTACCACCTACCAGCATACACTGACGAATAGATCGAATGCTGTTTAAGAACAAGTACTATTGCCTAAACGAAATGAAATGCATGCGTGACAAAGTGAATACCTAAATTAGTAAACCAAATAAGTTAGGCACTAAAGAAGTCTAATGAGTGAAGAAATGATATGTTGGAGTGGTGGATTCGACTGATCGACACTCTAAGGTAATAAATCTCATGAACTACCTCGATGCAATCGCATTGAGAAAAAGAGTTGTAAGTAAAAAGATTGTTCCGAATGCAAGACGCCTATAATTCATATCATTTGTTATAGTGGATGTACAGACATGCTCTGCAAGACTGCGAAGTTAAATTGCAGCGCTGCAAGAGAGTCACCTGTTACTCGAATCCATGAGTTTTTGCCACTGTCCACAAAACAGCCGTTGCAGTGAATCAACAAGAACGCTACTGGAATCAGAGCTCAAAACGCGTTAACGGAATATCGAAAAAAGAAACTTAACGTGGTGAAGAAGGCTGACCGATAATATTACCTATGGAATCACTCTACATGAAAGAACACACTGTTGCAGAAATTTTAGTACATATATATATATATATATATATATATATATATATATATATATATATATATATATATATATATATATATTCTCTCATTAATCTTTCATTTTCATGAAGCGAGTTGAGAGGATGCTGTCTCTTTGGCTGCTGTTGAAAGTGTAAACCACACGAAGAACGGCAAAGATATCCAAAAAAAGGAGAACATGAGTGGGGGATTTATTTTTATACATCTTTAATTATTTAATGAATATCCACACCTGTTATTTACTACGGCTAAAGGGCTAACTCATAAAAAATCGGGCACTTTAAAGAAAAGTTTAACACAGAATGGAACTTGTGCTATCGGGAATGATAAGGCGTAAATCCAGATCTTATTCTGAACAGTTGATATGATGATAACAAGATACTGTAAGAAAGGAGAATGAATTGGTACTTTGATGATAAGATCAAAAGAATACACACAAAGCATCTGCACAATTCAGCAACACCATGGTACGTTAATGCGGTTTCTATATCCATTAAAGGAATGACACATTAAGTGGGAGGTCTAATCCAGTCCTCTAATCATATCAAAAAAACAAAGGAAAGATATGTTACATGTCCGAGATAAATTCTGAAAATCTTGAGATGTCCGACTATGACTACAAAATAGCAGCAACCTGCATCACTAAAGCACCGAATTGATATTTATATCAAATGTCCACTCACACGTTTTATGGGTTACATTCGCTCAGTCATAGGTGAAATAAGTCCTTAGATCTCAAAGTAATGAAGATTGTCAAGTTTGCCTGGAGACAAATCAATGCGATCAAGGACTTTTAAAGGACGGTTTAAGCTGTTTCGATTTTTAAGTCCGAAATGCGTCCTCATGTTTCTTTCTAAATTATAGATTCGCCAAGGCACTAGAATTAACCCCAGTGTAGATAACGAACTTTCGCTTTTCTCTATAAAACAGTCGGCTGTCTATCACAGAACTATCTATTTTAGCAGAAACATTTACGAGAAAATCTCCGGACAAGAACAAGATGACATAGAGCGTTGCCAAAAATAAATAACTTGAACATTACCTTTACTATCCTTAAGACCTGCAACTACATTATTGACTAATCCACTTCAACCGATATCAGTAAGGTCTTCACACACTCCTGCTGAAGCTGACCAGTAGGCTTCGCAGCTCCTCACGCTGCCTTCGATGCCAGATATACTGAAGCCTAGGATGTCTGGCCCTCGTGAAATACATAATGCGCTTAGTTTCTGAAGTCGATCTTTAACTGTTCACCACCTACTTCCTATTCATTTCGTTACAGCTTTTCAAAATATGATCTACAAATGCATCTCACGGAGGAACATCCATATACTTCCACATGAGTGTGATTACGTCTATACCCAAGTTATCAGTCATATCGGCGCAGGGCAATATAGCGGCGAGCCCATTAAATGAACGCACTTGCATCTCAGGGCAAATAGATGATGGACTTTCGTATGTGTCTAACTGATTATTCGTAACATAGAGACAAAACCTGCTCAGAGCTCGCACATGAGGAGAAGCTGGTGGAATTTAAAAAATAACTCGGAGGAATGTAAAGAAAAACTAAATTCCGCAAAGCATTTTTTCGCAGTGCTCTATAAATGAAAAACAGCGATGCAACAGACGTTGCTTGGTCACCTTCCTAGAGTCAGTTCAATGCTAAGCGCATTGTAGCACTTGGAAAGTAGAAGCATTCCGTTTCAAAACGGCTGGATGGGTGAGGTGAAGGCGGACCTACGACGTTTCGGGAAGAGGTCGTAAACTCGCAGTCACAATCACCACTATATAGAACTGGTTCTGTTCCAAGCAGAAGATGCGGGTGAGTCTCGCCATAGCTTCCAACACGTTTCTGAACGCGTTCTACTGCATTTATTACATGATTACAAACACGAGTTTCAATAAAAAAGACGATTCAGGGCGATGAAATAGCAAGCTTTATAAAACCACACATCGGGTAAGGGAATATTTTTTTGATGAACATCATTATTCCCTAAAGTAGATAAAATAATATTCATTTGGCCGTCAAACTATAAATGACTGACAAGTACATTTCTTCGAATAGAACTGGTATAAAAAAAATAAAGGATAAAGCTCTCGGCGTTGATCAATCTCTGAGAGATGCGCCATGCATTTGACTTCATTAAGCACTGTTTGTAGGTGATTGAATGTATATCTGGCCTTTACAATGACTCGTGGTGGTCTACCGATGTATCGAGTCAGTGCTGCTATCCTCGCAGACAAGTCTGGCTCCAAAATGCCGACCCCGGAGAGATGGAAGGCTTGGGCTTGGTGGGCCAGGCGTGTGGAGATCGATTCCACGTGTGCATTGCACGGCGTGTCCGACCACTGCGCCACAAGCGCCCCTATATAAAACTGAAATTCTTTTTCTCATAAAAAACGTACTTTACTTAAATATATATGTTTAGAATATCAAACGACAACATCCCGTGTTGGACACATTCTCTTGTTCACTCAAGATATCCTGGGAGATATTTAACTGCCATACAATCTTCAAAGTAAAGATAAATAAATATCAATAATGCTTATTTTGAGTTAAGTAAGAACGTCTAATCATTACCGGACCTAAAGTTTTTTATCACGATATCCAAATATTTGCAATCGTAAATGGGGCTTCACCCTCTACTTTAGAAATAGACTGACCAGATGTCGGCCATCTCTACGCCCTCATTAAACAAGTGCTGAGCAAGGACGTCGAGATAAAAGTTACCAAAATGATGAGGAAAACGTTAGCGCAACTTCAGCTGACACAAGAAACGTTCTCTTAAGCAGATATGAAAGAGCGTTGTCAAGCACTTCTAAGTCCAGAGTACTCGACGAATGGTCATCTGAGGTGCTCATGTGAAAAACTGTTACTGGGATGTACTCGTAAACGATTAGCTAGAAGACTTTAAAACGATGCTAATCGAAGAAGTGGTAAACTTCGACATTTGTTAAGTACAGCATTCACTTCTCTACTATTCCAAACGTTGTTAAAACTACATGTGTAACATAGGTAGCACAATACATTACGGAAATCCGGCTATCGAATCTGAAACGCTTCAGAATTAATGAGAGCGGATAGTTCACAATCACGCAACGTACAGAGAAGGACAGCAAAAAAATTCTAAACTTTCTGAGACCACAAGTGCTTGCACAAAAAATTCCAGTAATAAAGCTTCAAACTCTTAAAAATAACGGAAGAAATCAATACTTAAGATGCGATAGGACTTGATTTGCCAAATATCTCTAATCGCACATTTTCGTTCAGTTCTCCAGACAAAGGAGGTGAGTGTCGCCATGCTTATAGGGCGGCCTTCAATACACATAGGACCGAACCCGTGCCTCGGGCTCACCAAGGCTTCCATTCGTCCACGTTGGGCAAATTAGCACCAGACCTGTCTGGGAATGATAACAGCACTGGCTCCATACATCGTTAGGCTACCGCGGGGCATTGTATAGGCGAGATATGCACTCAGTTACCTTTAACGATAATTAACGAAGCAGAATGCATGGCGCATCCCTCTGGGATTGATCAACGTCGAGAGCTTTGTTTATCCTATTTATTGTCTCCAAACAACGAAGGTGTGATTGCTACTTAGACCTCGGATACTGCATCAAAACTGACCATAAACAATAAATCGTACTCCGAAAAAAAAACTGGGATTTGAAACATGTAAAAATTCTTTAGTTAGCACCAGCCCAGGAAGATAGCACCACTTTGGGTTAATTTGGAATGTGAGAACGAATTGGATTAAAGGATAAAAATGAAGCAAAAAACAATTTAATATGCATCTTATGATCAAACTCACTTCTTTCTTTTCCACCTAACTGAACATTCCAAGCAAACAGATAAATAGGAAGTTTTTTTATTTCATTAACATAGTGTTCCTTTATGCAGGAATAAATGAAGAAAGAAGAGCAAAACTGGTGAGAAGGTCATGTTAAATTATTATTTATTCAATACTACACAGGGGATTCAATAGTGCACAGCAATTCAATAGAAAAATTTATGTGGTTGTTTATAGAAGTAACCACACAGAATTCATGATGAATGACTGATGAGGACATTTGTAGGATCCGATTAGAACCTGTGCCTCATGGAAGTGAGGTATGACAGACTATAAATTATCAATATACTTATTACAACACTTTTAGTTTAAACATATAGGACAAAGGTGAAGAAGGCTTGTATAATTCTTCTAAATGCTTCAATTAACAAGATTTAGTAAAGCCTACGTAACTGCTATACGACAGGAAGGATGCGGATGGGCGAGGGGCCGGCGACGATTCGTCCATATAGGGACCGAAATGAAACCTCGTCGAGGTGGTGTTTGTTCTGTGACTCATTGTCGCCTCCACCATTGTGTGCTTATATTTCTCGTGTCAGACAAACAATCAAAATATTCGCAACTATCGTTAACGCCATCTTTTGACAATCTAAGCGATGCATCGAACATTGCCCAGACGTTATGGATCCTCACAGAAACAAGAAATCTTCGAAAACCGTTATTTTTTGCACATGGCCTGTAGTGGTTTACGCACGATCGACCTGCCTACACGAATCGCTCGGGCTTATGAACAATGTTCGTCTGAAGGTTTTCCTCCTGGACGTTGTTCACAGAGCAAACACGTCTCAAACATGATGTTTTTTTGCGCTTCGTAGGTGTCGCTATGGCTAACCCAGTGACTTCCGAAACCCTATTGTTATATCAAGTCGATGTTCTCTCCTAGGTAGGTCGGATAGCAAAAGTTCTTATCCTAAAGAAACCGACCTTTTAGTTTATCCGAGATCAACAATCAAACAAACGACACGTACATTACAAGAGCACGCTTAACCGCTATGCTATATATGTGGTCGGTCTGAAAACTCATGACTTCGAACGAAAGCTCTTCGCTCGTTTTCTGCCATTGGGCTTCGACCTCTACTGTTTCTTTCTGGTTCAAGATATTTTTTTTGGATAGCAACTGTCACAAACCACGTGGATTTATTCACAAGCGAATTAGCGCGAGCAGTGTATCTGCTGCTCAGAAGAACGACCTCTTATGTGGTCTCAAATTACGAGTTCAATATGTCGAAATCAGAGAATATGTTAGGACTCATGATAGCCTTGAAAATTAGCAACATCTAAAAAAATCAATAGCAGCAAAAACATATTCTCAGTGAGTTAAAGAGAATACAAGACGCTTCTACATGATGTACGAGCGCAGAGCAAATCAACATGCATTTCTTTTGTAGCCATTCAGAAAACATCTCTAGAATATTGAATTTTTCAGACACACTAGCTTTACATCATAAAAGAAAACTCTTCAAACAACTTTACAGGGTGATCTCAAATATAAAAGCGCTACATTTAAGTGCCAATCGACACAGGTCTCCCTGTGACTAAGTAAATCATGTACAAAGCAAACATTTGTCAGAACAACATGAAAAATGCTGTGATTCCAATAATCGTAGCAAAAAAAACCCTTACGCTACTTGTTGGCCCTGAACAAAGTCAGCTGAATCCAAGTGGTCAAACTTGTGCCGATGAGTCGTAACCACATCATAGCACTGTTCCAATTTGAAAACAGAGAACTTCGTGGCTGTGGATTCAGGTTAAGCAGTGAATGACGAAATAGCCAATAATCATGTTCTGGCTTTACTACCTTCAAAATAATTTGCTACCTAATAACCAATTCGAAAAAGAGTTGCTAGCTATGCACTTGCGACATTTCGTACTCGAAAAACAGCGCTATGCATTAAATCAATAATCCATTTCGATTTTTTCAACTTTTATTTATAGTCACAATTTATATTTGTTCATAGTCCAAGTATGTCGGACCCGCCATCAAGTACTATAAGAATCTGTGTTCTTTTTTTATCCACTTTGTTTTAATGCACCCACTATTTATGAAGTTCGAACTGCGTAACTTGTCTGTAAATCCCAAACAGTTGTTCAACCATGTTCCTTCGTTGAATTCCTGAATAGCTTTGTTGGAGCGACTTCAGATCTTTGCCACAAGCAATCAGATCTTTGCCACAAGCAATGACCGACTATTGAATTCTCCAACAGATATGGTAAGAATATAGCCTACAGCTTACAGTTAAACATATAAGAGGGATTAGGTTCATCATTAATTGTGAAAGGAGAGGCTTCATTATGAAGGAATGCATTTTATGGACGTCAGGGATATGAAGGAGGTGAGAACTAGCTCTGTGAATTATAACTCTAGTGTTACGAATACAAATACAATCGTGTTTTATTGGCGGGAAAATGGACTAAGCACTTCAATTCCAGCCTACCCAGAGATGCTAAGCAATTCGCTGATCCGGTTAGGCAATCGCTAGACATTTTAAGAAAACGAAATTACAGTGAGCAATTTCGCACTACGATGTGCAATGATGACAAAGCTACGAAAATACATTGAAGAGTGATAATAATAGTCCATTATTCCTTCCATCTCAAAGAATATGGAACTATAAGATGTTAGAGATAGCCCTTCAATGATATAAGAAATTCACACCATTACCTTAACTGGAACTAGATTTCAGAAAATGTTAACTAAAGATCAATCAATCGAAGAACTTTGGAGAATATTTGGTGGAAAACTATACGGGACAAACGAAAGGTGTAGTGGAATCGAGATGAGAAAACATCGCGTAGAATACAAAGGAAACCAGTGATGTCAAATGTGTCGAGGGCAATGTGCTGACAAATTTATCACTCATCGGGCCTTTGATCAGAGGGCGAAATGGCTCGGAGTGTGACTATTGTCGATAGCTTGCAACAGCAGCAGCGGCAGCAATTAGACCAGACGCAACTCACTTCGGAGGCTTAGTCAAACGAACGAATTGAACATAACAAAACAATGTTTCAACTTTTACTTACTGCCTATTCTTTTCTCATAGCAGGCTATTATGTGAAATACAACCACAAGAATGTTGATGTGCAACACTCGGAAACTCAATCGCGCTTCGAACCAGCGATTAACCTTTCTGGGAGCTCACGTGTTGTCCACTGCACCAACCAATGCCCTTGGTTTGCCTTTCTCTCAGTCAATTTTTTTAATCAAGAGTATGCTACTAAAAAGTCCTCATTTCACCACGGTCTCCCCGAATATAAGGCGATGGCAATGTTTGCTTGCGCTTAATCTGGTTACTGCTTAACGAATATACCACGTTTTGTCAAATATGAAAGGTTTTTGCTCTTTGTTTGCCATATTTCTGAAGACTACTACACCAGTCTTTAGTGTGTCTATAAACAAAAATCTTGTCGGCCTACCCTACTACTTCTGGTTGGGGGGCAATATCAACAGCTACACCTGTCGGCGAATAATCTCAACTTAAGCAGGGAAAAAAAATATTAGTTAATTTACGGATAGAACGTGGGTACGAATGTACGACATTACCGTCATCACATGGAAAAGCATTTTTGAACAAGTAGAAAATAAGAGAATCCCAAGATACCATCAGCACAGCTCACTCGGTCAATGAATCTTATTCCAGGAATAAAGGAATATGAGTGAGAGGAAATAAGGAAAGTCCCTACGAATTTCCATGGAAAAACGGCGACGTGGACGTCTGAAATCTCTGGATTTTTCGTTACGCCGTTGTAAACTTATGAAATACACAGGCAACATAACATATGCAACAATGTTATTCAAAAAGAGCCAATAATCTTTCGAAGGTTGAAACCACAACTGACATTGTCCATTAGAGCGTAGATAAACACACAACGTGATAGTGTTAACTTTTTAGGGGATAATCCATGAATACGACTTCATTAAACGTCCTAGAAGTGAAAGTATGCGCATTTGTCTTGTACAATAACTAGAGGTGATATCGATGCATCTGTTGCTCTCTGCCAAAGATGTCCTGTACCAATTCGCTGACCGCGAAGCGACGGCGGGTTTGGCTAGCCAGGAGGACTTGATCAAACCTACGATCCCGTGCATTGAAGTAGCACTTCTAAACGCTGCGTTAAATGAGTCCTAGGAGGTACGGATAATTGCAGCAAATGAAACACAATATCTCTTCTAAACAGTTGTACTTCTAAAAACACTGCATGAAAACATATGTCTTTTCAAAATAATTTCTGATAAAGTACCCTACCCTGTCACCAAGTAAGTTTCCGAGAACGAAGAAGAAACCGTATTCGGTGATGAACACCATGAATAGAAACGAAATCTGTTTTACAGTCGTAACATGGGGAGACAGGGTGGACGGGGGTTAGGTTGATTGTCACCTCCGACCAAATACGTTTCATTGCGATTTACTGGCCGATTCGATAACACGTCGATAGCGTGCGTGTGAACGAGGTCATAAGGTTGGACGAGACACCTATCAACAGAGCCTAAAGAAAAGTCAGGAAACAACTGAAGCTAGCAAGCTTTAGCTGCAGAATCACTTGATTATTGTTAATGATTACATTATTTTCCTCTATCGTCCCTAATGCATTGTTTATGCCACTTTAACTCTGTACAAAGATTTTTATGTCAGCATTCCGACTCATTGTTAAAGGCGATCATCACAACTTATAGAGGTCACATAACTACTACCATTGGTGCGTGCGTACCGTTCTATCATCAGTAACATCATCATTACAATATCAGTTCTATCCCATTTCATTACGTTTTATTCCTTGAATCGAGCAATCTAAACAACGACTATGCTAGGAGAATTCCTGAAACTATCGACCCAATTTTTCAAGTGGAGGACACCCAGCGAATGACATCACGAACAGGGTCACTCCACCCTTGATCATACAAATTTCGCAGTTCATAGTTATTTACTAACGTTCATAAAAAATACATTGAAAATGAAAAGGAAATGCTTGCTCCTCTCGAGCAGGAAATGGGCTAAGTAAAACAGTTAAAGAACAAGTAAGAGTTACGAAAAAAACTCTATTTGATAGAATACCAAGGTTTTTTACAGTGGTGTTTATTAGTAGTCTTAGCATCGTGACCTAGCGTAGTCTAACAAAATAAACAGTAACAGTGAAAAATATTGTTTCCTTACGAGCAATATTACCCGATTACAAAACACGTAGCAAAATATGTTCCATTGACCAATTTGCTCTAATCGGCTGTAGGCTGAGCAAACAGACAATGGATTCATAATGAAAAGAAGGATAAAGCTCTCAGCGTTGATCAATGCCTGAGGGATGCGCCTGCATTCGACTTCATTAAGTATCGTTGGAAGTGAGTGAATGCATATCTGGCCTTTACAATGGCTCGCGGTGGCTTACCGATGTATCGAGCCAGTGCTGCTATCCTCCCAGACTAGTCTGGTACCAATTTGACGACCCCGGTGGGAAGGAATGCCTGGTGCGCCATGGGCGCGGGGATCGATTCCACGTGTGTGTCGCAGTGGTGCCTCCAACCACTGCGCCACACGCGGATTCATAATAAGCTGTAACAATCTTCAAAGCGGCAGAAAAAATTCTCCCAAGATTTTAGCACAGATTTGATGACGACACTGATACATTTCCATACCATTCATATAAGAGATCTATAGGACACGGTATGCCTCACAGCAATGGTGATTTCTCTCTTCTCTTCATAGTTGGTATGTGAAAGCTCCTCCTTCACGATGAATGGTTTGGACATCAATACATTTTCTACTTAAGCTGTTATGGCGTTAGGTTAACAGTCCTAAGAAACCGATGGTTTATAAGTAGTCTTAGCATCGTGACCTAGCGTAGTCCAACAAAATAAAGAGTAACGTTGTCAAGCTTTCATCATAGAAGGTAACCAAGCCATGCGGATCATTGGCGAAGAAGTCCATTCCAACTATGAATGCTGGCTTACATGACAACAAATACGTCGGCTTGATTGTTTTGGGATTCGCTCTAATGATTTTCTCGTTCAACTGCTCCATTCAGTAATTAGATGAATAGCTTATTGACGTGAAACTAATTAGACGTAAGACGCAGTGTCAAAGCTGAGTGCGTCTGTAAAGCTCGGGTTCTTCGTGGGTAGTATGTAACTGTTTTGATGTGGATGAAGTATCAACTCGTGTTTCTGCTGAAGTACGGAAGAACTGCTGTGAGTGTGTACGTTCGGATTAGCAAGCCAGTTAGCAGCTTTATGTTAAGGTGCAAAGGAAGGCCACGCTGCTTGCTGTCTTCTGTTAAGTTCTTATCTCAAATCATCAGCCGTATTCAATGAACTTCATACGCTTACGTACGTTATCTAGTGAATCGGTGACCCATCCAGAATAATCCTCAGGAGTTTCGTGACCTTCGAAATGTATACATGTAATCTATGAAGCTAATTCCCTTTGGAAAAAGGAAAATCGAATGGGATTCATGTGGGTTAGGAGGCTCATGAAAGAAGGAAACAACGAAAAGCTTACATACTGCACCCTTAGTAGACAGCTCCGGCGATATTCACTAGAACCTTATCCCTTCCGCCATTCTTACGCAAAAACACATCGCAAAGTTTTCAGTTACTGGATATTCGCTTTTTTCAAGCACTGCATTGTTGGTGGTGGCCGCTTGCATGTGAGTAGACAAATGAAGATTTTGTTACATACATTTCTGCAGATATCGTTGATGACCAATCGCTATATATGTGCTAGAGATCTAGGTGCAAGCTTTATTCTTCTTTCTGGAACTCTTTAGATTTTCTTTAGATCTGCTTGATGAACGCTCAGAACTTGTCGTTGGGTAAGAACCGGTTGCTCTGCAGAGTTTCGATAGTCTTCCAGCAGCATGTCGTGGCCTTCCGCTGGAAACCCTCCTTTGCGCCAGTCATAATTGGATAAAAGACATCGCTGAGAATGGACTTGTTGTGACTTGCTTGATTCCTTCCACAAGATGATTGGATTTCTTTTTCACTTTTATGGTTGAAGCGAATTTTCGCATGAGGAAGACGGTGAAGTGGTTCGTTTAAAAAGACAGACCGACGTTAACGACAAAAACAAGTAGATTTAACTACTTGTTAGCAAAAATGTGTTCTACATAGTCAAGGACTTTACTATTTAGAGACCTCTGCGGATCCAATAGCGATGATCTTTCCTCTTGAAAAATAAATTTCTGTTTAAGAGATTAGCTGCAGAGACTTGTCCCATGAGGAGGTTCGAACCATTTTCTATCTTTCCTTGAGGTCGCCCATAATAAATATATGAAATGACTTTTGTATGTACACAAGTCGTTCGAACTATCACAAAGCGTATCAAGTACCGCTCGAAAACTGCCGATAATGGCGAGCATCAGTCGCTGATACTAAATTTGTTCCAGTACGAAAGTGTAGAGCATAGGGTGAAAAGAAGAGGCTTTGTACTGAATTCCATAACACTTGACAGTGTGGACAATCGATTCATGCACCCACCATGAAGCCATCGCCTGCAACATTTAGCGGTGAAACTTTCTTGCTCCGGATGACAATGTCTCCACAACTCAGCCACAACGCTGAAGGAATTCTCCTGTGTTTCTTGAAGAAAGACCTCATAGCGGTCTATGTGATTTTCAACATCGAATGACGTTTTCCATCTGGATGTGTTTAATACACGTCGGGTGTGGTTTTCGCTGGTATCTCGAAACAGCTGTACGAGCGCGTTTTCAGGTCTTCACCGCGTGCAGTTGCCGACCTTTGCGGGTCACAGAAGGTTGGTACTCTGGACCTAAGCTTCTTCCTAGGTGGAAAACCATTCACGCCCTTTGTTATATATTAGTGAAAAATGTCAGCAATAGAAATAACTCTTCGGGTTTCCCAACAATGAATGTCTTTTGAAAATTATTGATCATGAAGCAGATTACAACTTTAATGAAAAATCCCAAAAATATAAAAAAACCCAAATTTGAGCGGAACAATGTTCAAAATGCTACGAAAAACTATATAAGATCACTAGCGCATGAGATGTCGGCGAAATTTCATGCGATATGACCGAATCCGACGTAGCATTAAACACATTATGAGGTCTGAAACTGGACAGCGAAGTGGTGTGGCGAAAACTTTAGACATTTGATATCGCTCTGAACCGCTTTTTTGTGTTACACGACGACGGAACGATTAAGAGCAACATATGAGTTCCCGCAAAACTCAAAGATGAACCCGCTTAACGCGCATAAATTCGAAAACAAACCAAGGAACAAGGTTACGAACCACACATAGTTCGCCGAGCGTCACTACGAATGCAGTAGATTCTACCACTTTGCACAACTTTTTTGGATTCTATTAATTCGAAATTGAAACATGCTAGAAGAAATGTAGTGGGTAGGAGTAAGAAATGTAGCGGTGCAACAGGCGAGGATGGCGCAGTGGCAATGGTACCACTCCTCACGAACACGGCGCAGGTTTTACCCCCGCAGAAGACTCAGCCTTTCATCTGTTTATGGTCGTGAAAGTAATACCAGACTTGTTTGGGGAAAAAAGCCAATTCTCTCTAATCCATCTGGGAACACCCTAGTCCCACTCATGAGGAAAGAAGAGTCCCTCAAGCAGCAGCCAAAACCATATGCAAAAATTTGAGTGGCCTTCGTAGTAATGGATGCGAGCAGTGGATGTGAAAGACGGGCCGTGTAAAATTAAAAAAATAAAAACCGGAATGAACGTGAGGAGGCGCAAGTCAGAAAAAAGAAAACCACAACCACTACAAGTTAATGTTGTCATACCCACCATGAGCAGTATTGAGCTAATCTAAGGATGATGTGATTTTAAAGATCACGGTTAGGTTTCCGAGAAATTTCAGAAGGAAAGCGGTCAAAGTTAAAAATAAGAGAGAATATTTATGATAAGACACGTAAATACAAAAGTATAACGTCTTCTCCAAATTGACTTCGTTCAAAACGTAAGTTCACGACAGAACTTACTGATCTAAGACACTTGTGTTACCATCCTGAGATTTTTCGAAGTTTCGTCATGCTGAGATTACCTGTCTTTCGGCAAACTCGTCCTATTGCGATGTGAAAATCAAAGACAAAATGTGCTTACGCAATCCATTATGTGCCTTGTAGACACAATAAAGGCTGAAAGAACACACATGCTGTTCCTCGCTGTGCGATCACTTACAAACTCTTCAACAGAAAGATGAAAAAAGTGCGAACACTGTAAACGGTTTCTAACTTATTATTTAGTGCCTGCTCTTTTTTAATGGCAGGTTATATTGCGGGAATATAACTTCAGTGGTGCGGAGATATTTGCAAAACTCCGGACGGAAGGTGTTTTGCGGTGGGGAACGAACGGGCCATTCTCCTTTCCGGGGAACGCGTTCACCACCACACCATACGGGTCCTTCGTTTCGCCTGTCTCTCAGCTAGTTCTATCGATCTTTGCCATCAGCAATCACCCGTCAGCGGGATTAGAACTGTAAACGATATTTGGAATGTGATGAACATTCTTCACAACATGCTTAGAATTAGGATTACAGCTCCCAGGATCGACTTTCTTCTAACCTCGGCATAGGAATATGAATGCGTCGTTTTCTTGTTCAGCAATCGCGAGGTTGTTAAACAGCATACATTTACTTTCATAGAAAAACACAATACAATACAATTAGCTGACGTTTCGGCAGTATCGCCTTCTTCAGAGCCTTCTTCAGGGCCTGGAAGGGTATACTGACATACAGGCTCTGAAGAAGGCGATACTGCCGAAACGTCAGCTACTGTTGTATTGTATGGTGTTTTTCTATGGAAGTAAATGTATGCTGTTTAACAACCTCGCGATTGCTGAACAAGAAAACGACGCATTCATATAGGATTACAGCATCAGAACACTTCTGTGATTGATTCGCGTTTAATTTAAGGAATAGTTTTTACTCAGAGGACTTGACGATAAATTGTAAAAAAGGATTTTGCATGGTGTCGAATTTAAATGTAAAAAAAGGGTTTCACTCTGTCAGCAGAACGACCCAAGCTTTGAAGAAGTCGGAAATTTGATGCGGACGTCCAATTAAGAGTAAACCAAAACTAGAAAACGTCGATAGACTGGAAGAATCCAATTCACAAAGCAGCCAACTTCTCTACTATCCAAAAGAAGTGACCATGACGACCTAGGATAGTCCTCTCACGGATATATCGGAGTCTACGAAGAAAGTTAGCACGTTCTACAAGGTGCTAGGCACACACAACTTCCGAATTCGGGCCATTCAAATCCAGAAATATGTAATTTTACAGCGTATCTATGTAACTTTAAGTTGAATTGACTTAAAAGTGCAATGTAAAACATTGAAAGAATACTTGTTTCAAAAAAATCCGAATAGGAATTCATTACGTCAAGACAGGGGAGGGGACAGCGCAGTAGTTAGTGATGGAGTCTATTAGGAAGTGAGGTTCTGGTTCGAACTCATGCTCTATACTCTCCTTCAATACACGCGGGAAAGCCTTAGCTCGGCTATTTCCATGACTGCAACGAGAAATCGACTGTACCGGCGTTTGACGACATTCATAAAGAATACGAAATCCTTAATCAGCAGACGAAACAATGCGCGAAATGCTGGAAGACTTCTGTGAACGATGAATGCGAGGGAAACGAATCGAATGCGAGAACTGCTGGAACTCACACAGTAGATGTGATAACGGGTCACGTAAAAAAAATACGTCTAAGAAGTTCATTTTTGCTGCAGATTTGTATTGAGGAAGACGTTTTGATTTCTATTAAATGATAAGAAATTAGCTATCATCACGACGAATTGAATCAAGAGGCAATCACTGAGCAGTAGCTTCATCTTCCTCACACTTTTCTTGCCGCTTAAACGTAAACTCTGGAGGACCATAGTTTGCATTCAGTAGGTAATACGCTTTCCAACGCTCAAGAATAAGATCACAGGTTTTCAAATCACGTAGAAACTTTTATAAAATTCAAGTCTATGAGAAGTTTTATAAATATAAGCCACCAAAATTTCTGATGTCTGACTTTTACATTTACATAGGGCGCGTGTGGCGCAGTGGCCGGAGGCGCCCTGCGACACCCACGTGGAATCGATCTCCGCGCCCATGGATCACCAAGCCTTCCATCTCTCCGGGGTCGACAAAGACTTGTTTGGGAGCAGAGCAGCACTGGCTCGACACATCGGTAGGCCACCGCGAGTCATTGTGAGGGCCAGATATGGATTCAATCACCTCCAAACGATGCTTAATGAAGTCGAATGCATGGCGCATCCATGCATCCATCAGGGATTGATAAACGCCGGGAGCTTTTTTTTAAACTTTTATATAAAATTACAATGCTATAGAATACAAGAGTAGCGTAGTCAACAGAAAACCACTGGTGACACTAAGTGAGCATGGATGAGGCCAATAAACTTCGAACAAAGAAGGCGATACATACCAAGTCAGACAAACCACACACACTGAATTGCATCTGACATATCATGGTAAAATGAACAATTATTTATAACACACTAACGATTTTGGCTTTAAGAGCTAGGCCCACTTTAACTTGATATGTGTAGTCGCAAATATTGCTTCTTAAGACTAAGTGAACAAGTCATTCCCGTGAATTCCAACTATGGCTTTCGACACAAATCACATCACCATTAACCCTCAGTGCCCCAAACCCATCTTTCTATAAGTGGCGATAATTTCTCGATCAGTAGAGTACATCAGGAGTTCAGAACTTTATAGATTTAGCAAAAAGGGTTTGCTTTATTGCACTAATTGCATTTTTTTTTATTCAGTGTCCTTTAAAATTTAGCAACGTTTAGAATTAAAGGTCCTAAGAAAATTGGTGAAGAAATCTACGTTTTAGAATTTCTAGTGCAACAGCGGCAGATGCGAACATAGCAGGTATACTGGAGAACATCATCATGTCTGACTGGGCAAAATCTCAACTAATCATTTGCTTCCGCGTTTTAAATAGGAGGTTTGAAGGAATCAACTGGGCGAAATGTATGTTTCTCGAAGGCAAGAATCTATAGATCCTAATGGTTTTATTCCAACTAATAAAACATGATATGAGCTGAAACACATTGATTTAAAGATGGAGGCGGCCATTAATTCCGCATCAACTATCTAGCATGCAGTTCGGGTGCCACGTGTTAATGGTTACTACGTAGTAATTCTCACATGTGCAGATGGATGATTCGATCGACATCGTTCTCGTGAGGGTCAGCTGTGTAGCCGATATCGAAAAACGCTGTTGATACCGAATTTCTTAACCCACCTTAAGAAATCACCTCCACCTTCTCGCGATGTAGAGCAGTTCAAATTCGCTTCAGACGCACAAATAGGTCGCAGCTTCACCATAAAGCGAGCTAAAAATGATTAAAAACGATGCTAGCACTTTAATAAGGGGTAACCCCAGTAACCCATGGTAATTCTAATCTCAATGAGCTGACACTATTTTCGTGTTAAGCTTACTATTGTAATCTGATCTTGAAACAGCGAAAGTTTTACTTGTTGAATAAAATAATACTTCGTGGCTATTCTAAACGACCTATAGCGCTTATACAATAATTTCAAGTCAAAGAGGAAAGAAAGAAGAAATTGAAGCCACCACAGAAATAGAAAGCAAATGAGCTACAAATTGTGCAGCGGCTTAATGACTTGCTTCCGAACGTTTCCACATAAGGGACCAGAAATACCGAATTTCGTCATCACCATTATGAATCTGCTTCGAAACTTAGAGAGGTTATAAAGACAGATATTTTTCTCTAGCTTATTTCACATTGCTATAAAGGATCACGACTTTTGAGAAAGGACGCTCAAAGATGCGCAAACATAGGTGATCAATGACTGATAAATTTTGTCATTAAAAACTTACGTATTGATCCATTTACATTTAGGGAAATGTTCTTAGCACTAATATGTCATTAGCACACCTGGACGGCATTCGACGAACAGAAGAGATTTTGCAGAACTCTTTAGAATTCTATTCAATTATTCACAAAGATTTAGACTTTCAAACACTTCTATGTAACTCTTAATAATTCCCACGACCGGCTTTCTATTAACCGGGTAGATTGCAGTCAATTCGACCTTTCCAGGCTCTGAGGAAGGCGAAATCCTCCGAAACGTCTGCTTGTTCTTGAATTAAAAATAAAGTAACACTTCGCGTTTGCTCAAGAAGAATACAAAGACTTCTATGTAACTTAACAGATGCTGTGTGCGTACAGTTTCAAAACGAGTTTTGCTTAGCAGATAATTCCATTTATTTCTTTAGAATTTTCAACCAGACAGTTATGACAACGCAAAAAGTAGACGACATTAGTTATTACAAAGGGATATTAGATAGAATTGACGTAGTCCTGTGAAAAATTTAGAAGCATCTAATTCACAGAAAACAACGCCGAAGTTCAAAGATGAAAATGGTGCCAAACGATTGGGCAGAGTTCCGTATCCCCGAGAAGCACAGTGGTAGTGTGCCCAAAGACGATAAACAAGGGAAAGCAACATGCATGCATTTAAACGCATTGCAAACAGATGTAGCGACTTCCAGATGTCTACGTGCGTCTGACAGGGTTACATCGAACTGCTTTCCAATAACATCACCGTCACATGCTCTCACTGAAGGATTCGAATGGTGAGCACATGGAATTAGAAGTGATGGATAGTGTTACACCTTTGGCAAAGCTACTCGTTCAACAAACGGAACTCCGATTTGACAGAAATAAAGTCTAACGTTAACTACGCCTCTTGAAATTAAAAAGGTCACGGAAAAGACTGTTCTAATCTTCAAAGTGCTTGCGAGTGTCTGTCAACTGCCGACAAGAGTAGCCGTTTCGCTCGCTTTTTTCCAGCACAAAGCACACGCGAATTGGCAGCAGTCCAGAACGGCCGGCAGATGGTCGTTGGCCAGCTGGCAAGAATTTATGTGGTCCAGCATCTTGCCAACTCTCGCTGCCAACTCGGAAGCCATTCCGTACCAATCACGCTCGTGACTTTCGGCCCAGCAACGAGGAATAAGCGATTTGTCTCGCGATTGAGAGCATTGCAGCTAAAGATCATTTCGTCAATTTTAGTCATATTTTTGTTATAAAAAACATTATAAAGACGGAGGATACAGTACCTAGAGAAACCGATTTTCTAGCACACTTAAGCGGACACATATAGTATTGCGAATGTTTTCGTCAGTTGCACTAGAAATTTAATCACAAACATGTTGACAGTGAGCAAAGAAATTTCACCACAAGGATGCTGTGACATCTGTAAAAGTTGGATTTTCAGATGGGTTTCAAAACCCACGACTACCCTTTCCGGGGAGGGGGGTCACGTGCTATCCACCACAAGAACGAGGTTCTTCTTTCTGCATTTCTCTCAAGAATTTTCTTCGTTTTTTTGTTTTCTTTAGTTCTTTCCCAGGCGAAATAAGGGCCTCGGCCGGCGTAAGGGCCGATAAGGGAAAATACGTGAGTTCCCGGAAAAGTTAACCGAGGGTCAAAATCCATTTGAGCTTCTGAGTTTTGATCTAATCTCAGCGTCAGTGTGGTTGTATTTCACATAACACCCTGGTAAGAAAAAAGGATAAACAGGAAGTTAAAATTAAACTGGGAATTTAATTTAGCAGATTTGCATTTATCGTAGTAGGTTTTACTCTTAGTAGCACAGTTCTTGCCGAAAACAGGGCATATCCGGCTATCAAACAGTAGTGCACTAACATTACCACACATTGGAACCGGTTTCACACAACTAACATCGTTCTGTGACAAGGAATTCAAATCGAATAGGTGAACAATGAACAGCCTTAAAAACAATGATGATCAGATAACGGTAATAGTTCGCTAAGGCCATCGTTAGGGGATTTGCGATGCAGGATCGCAATGTCATCGTCCTAGTCCGTAACCTTGACGCATAGTGGACAATATACAGTGATTGTGCAACCCATACAATGGTGTACGGTCTCGCATGTCACGACCTTGAAAGCGGGGTTTCTGGTCGAACAAGATAACCCAACAAGTTCCCTTGACTCAGAACCGAGCACCGACCGGTACACACACACACACACGCACACACGTACACACACACACACACACACACACACACACACACACACACACACACACACACACACACACACACACACACACACACACACACACACACACACACACACACACACACACACACACACACACACACACACACACACACACACACACACACACACCCACACACACACCCACACACACCACACACACACCACACACACACACACACACACACACACACCACACACACACACACACACACACACACACCCACACACACACACACACACACACACACACACACACACACACACACACACACACACACACACACACACACCACACACACCACACACACACACACACACATGGAAATAAGAAATGTTTGCTCCAATTTACACAGATCGTTTAAACTTTTTAGGGCCTCCGGTTATACTCAAAAATCTCCTCTTGTTACGCAAAAAATCGTAGAACAATATTTATACGTCCTGACTGTATGAGACTTTATGAGAACGGTAAAGATATTGGATGGTACAATGTTCTTGCGAGAGATCGTAGTTTTGAAGGAAACAGATCTCAGACCCATCAGTAATATTACGATTAATAGGCATAGTAACTCAAATCACTCGATAATAAAATGATCTTGCAGAAAGCTTCGGTTGTACAAATATATTAAAAGGCTAGTAACAATCAGAACTGCTAGACTGACAATGTCGCTACGGATTAATATGGCAACAGTTCTATATGTAGATGAAGCTTCTGTAAACTTATGCCACTGTAACATAAACTAGAACACCCAAGATTACAACATTCTATGCTACAGAATACATAGTGAAACAGTTAATTATCTAAAAGGGCGACGTAAGCAAAATATTACTAAGTGGTGTAAATCAATGGCCAGCGGAGAAAATGTCGATGACAAATAAACGAATTTCTGTCATACACATGAACGCTTCAGGATGGAGAAAAAATTGGTTGGCCGATCGGATTTTTCGTCTAAGGACACAAATATTTGGACGCTGAGACACGAGGAAAACTCGAGACACCAAGTGGGGCTGCGGCTTCTGTGCCCTGTTATGAAAACATGATAGGCAGTAAATAGAAAATTGGCGCAGAAATCTGGTGCTGAAAAAACCGTGGATCGAGAACAGCTTCAGTCTCGTATTAAACTGCAATCATTTAAGCTATTCTTAGGCTTACGATGACTAATGCCAATTCTAGGGAGAAAAAATTAGATCGATGACCACGCTTTCAGTAGTAGTCGTCAGCAGAGAGGTGGTTTGTAAAGATACTATACTATCTCTGTCTCTCCCTCTTTTGATCTGGCTCTTTCTCTATCTCTGAGATGAAATTTCCCCACAAGGTGAACTAAGCGTTCTCCATAAACAATTCAACTAAGTACTTAAATGTGATAATGCCGCAACAGAGTAAGTCGATAGATGCGATGGACGAGAATATATTCCACGGAAGATGAAGCAAATTCCCAGACCAGTGTATTTTTTGAGGAACATCATAGATAGTCAGCATCATATTACCAAAATGGAAACTAATCAAAGAGTGATGCCAAAGTGATAAGATGATGTCAAAGTGAAACTGACCAGAAAGTGATGAGGAAAAAAAATGAAAGGTGGTATGGAGTGATTTTGAATATCAATTTCACAGGTGCACTTCTTCCAGAAGCACTTCTTCTATCTCATAATATCTATACCTAGTTTATCAAAAGTTCGTTTAGCCTAATAGTTGTTTCATGCAGTTTACATTCAAAGAATCACATGAAATCAGCAAAAACAGGTAGACAGCCTTTTTAAACAAAAATCTGTCGAAGAGTGTTCGTGCCACGCCACGGAGAGCACAAATGATTCATCTCAAATACTGGATTTTTCCAGGAGTGAACGTGGATTTGGTGCGTACAGATTTCCTTCTCACGAACTGCACTTCTTCATGATGAAGTGAAGTCACCGAAGCAATAGTTATCGAAAATAAAAAGTATTGGTTAACAATTTCGTGTCAGCTGATCAGGAATACTTAACAAGTACTAAGGGACTTGTTGAACTAAATGACCAAATCACTAAATGACTCGTTTATTAACGCCGGGATTAATTGAAAGTTGGTTTTTTTGAGCTTTTTTACAGATTAGTTGTGCTTTTGGTCAAAAAGTAACTCTTTGCTTTATTTATGGCAGCTGTTTACTTTACTACGAAACGATCGATTGTAGAGGAATAGAATGATGCGATAAAGGACGAGGCTTGATTGTTGTGTACGTAAGAGCAGTGGCCCACTTCATTACTCCATGCACCAATATCAAGACAAATAAAGAAACCAGATAAATAACGAAGACGTATTTAATCTAGGTTTTTTTTAATGAGCTGGACGAGTATAGACAAGTGCCGCACAGTAAACTTGATATTAAGCAACTAACTGGTAAACAAAAATTTCTGACAGCTGATTAAAAAGTCTAGGAAGACAATTCTACTCTCCCGGTTATAAACTACAGGCTATTTCGATTAAAAGTTAAGGCAGTGTTTACTACTTGAAATCGGTTCTTTTCATTGCTTCTTTATACAAACTGTTCAGTCTCCATTGCCTAGGATCTTCAGACGGGACATGTTTTCCTTTAATGAACGCCAGACAATTCCATTTCCTCTTAAGATAAGCCTATGACGTAGGACAACAAGAAACAGAATTCGCAAAATAACAACAACAAATAAGGTTTCCGTTACAGCACGTCTAAGTGCATCTCTTCAAAACAACTAAATTAAGAAGTGGTACCGGACACCGAAAAATAAAATACTTCATAATACTCCATATGTATTATTTCTTTATACATCCTTCACATGAAGAAACCACTTGCCATAATCAGTAAAGATCATTGCATTCAGCTGGATTTATTGGCCAACTTTAGTAAATTTAGGCACTTGAGGACGAAAAAAACAAAAAGCCATGGAGCGGTTGAAGCAGTTGGACCGACATAGTTAGACTAACATGAACGCATATCACACAAGAGGCGATAATCCGTTTCACTAGCTATTCATCTATATCACCTGTAGTCCCGTTGATCGTCGAGTGACTCGAGCGGGCGCCAGTAAACCTTCCATCTTTCCCCTGTCGCGTGCAAGAGTTGCCCATTGGGTTCTGCTCGCTCTAGGGACTCGTTGAGCATCATATCTTTCTTTTAGGCTCTTCGTGAAGAACTCTGACCATCAGGTTGGTGGTCTTCCTGCAGTACGTTTGACATCCCGAGGAATCCAGTCACTAACTGCTCTTGTCCATCGGTTGTCATTCATAGGCATTACATGCCCGGCCCATCTTATCTTCGACTGTTTGACGTACAGAACGGCATCTTTGATCTTTGATCGTTGACGCAGGTCGGAGCTTCGGATTCCATTCATCACTTGTGTGAAACGGCATACTCCTATCATCGTCCTTTCGACTGCGCGTTCGATAACGCTGAGTGATGTTTCATTCTGCTTACGCAACGACCAGGTTTCTGACGCATACGTTAGGGCAGGAAGTACCGTTGAGTCGAAAAAGTGGGCACGGAGTCGGGTGTTCGTTGTCCTCTTCACTACATCTCCGATGCTCTTGAAAGCTCCCCAAGCCGTTCGTTTCACTAGCTATTAAGCTGAAAAATTCTTTTCGATTTTTTCCAACTTACCAAAAACATATCATTCCAGTGTTTTTTGTGAAAATTATGTAATAGCTTAGGGATCGACATAATGCTCGAAATTGGCCCATTAAGTAGTCTCAGATTGCATAGTAATCCGTTGTCATAGTTGTAAACAAGAACTAAACAGATGACTGTGAGAAGGAAAAAGGAGAAGATTTGGAAAGTAATGGAAAACGACAACTAAGAAACTAGGAAGCCTATTGAACAAACTATTCTGTAATACACTACATACCAGCTTGCATCCCATCCAGGCTACTTGCACATTTGTGCGAAAAAATGGAAATCATCACTTGTAACATGCAGCTAAGCCAATATAAAACAAAAGATCTCAAGGCTGCAATCTATTACATGCAATGTGAGGTATACGTGTATTCAGCAAACACTTTATTTTTTGTCTGTGTGGGAAATTTACTAGGTTTGGCGTCAGTCCCGTGACCAGTTGGGAATAACACATGCGTCTGTTGGGCTACTAAGACGTAAGCTGTCGAAGTGGAATCTATATATCAGTGCTGGAGCTTTGCTGGATCATCATGCATGAATGTATGAAGAAGAGGTGTATAGACGGAAAAACATGTGTTGGGAAACAGTGGTTCTGCTTCAAACAAGAAGCACACGTTGAGGAAGACGATACAATGCGGTGGGAAAAGGATGTGCATAAGGTGCATGACGGAATCGATGTGGTATATATATATATATATATATATATATATATATATATATATATATATATGTATGCATTGCGAACGTGAGTGGATATATGAATTCAGTCCATCACTGCCTTGGATAGAGATAGAGATAAAATTTGCAGCGACAGCGTGGATGCGAGTCGTTAAAGCGGTTGAGGAAAAGTAAGATGTGTCTCCTTTATTGAGGAACTCTAATACTTTAAAAAACTTTCAAACCACAAGCTGTTCAAACGTCTGCGTTAATAAAGGGTGTTCTTTGTGAATTCGACCGGCTGGTCACGTTCACCAAATGTTGTGAATTTCTGGAAATGGTCTTTGAATTTGTGCACGTGATCAGAAGAATGAAAGAATGAAGTAAACATGTATGTATGGGAACTAATGATGATTAATGTTCAGAGCAATGGTTTGAATATGTCGTCATAGCGAAATGCATGTATGTTTTGCTGACCGGCTCGACAGAGGCATGATGGTGACACACAACATTCATTTCTGTATTCTTTTTCAAGAATACTTTTGAAGACAATTGAAACACATCAGCGAAGTTTCGGGTTCATTCGTCCACACAATAGGTATCACTATAAGAACCGCCCATGCGAGTCTGCCGCTTTGTGGGAAATTCTTGCACTTTCCGTGCGATGGAAAAACCAAGTGCATGGTTCGTACGGCATTGTTAAAGCCCGACGGAGAACAGAATGTATTTTCTACGTATACATTCATCAAAAAAATCTCTGAAAAAGTTGTTTAAGTATCCAAAAATGCAGCTTTACGATTTGAAGCCTCCATCTAAAACCTTGACATGCTATCATACACTTCCAATTACACAGGATGACGACATGTCCTCACGCTTGCACTATACCCCCTGAAAACACTATAATGAAATCTACGAGGATTGCTGCTTTTCAGGGGTTTGTTCGAAGTCGTAGATGTACTTAACGTTTCGACGGCATGCATTCTCCTGACTGATATAAGACGACGAACGCTTCTGAATGTACCATCAAGATTTTCAGAATATCGCCACTTTTTGCCCCGTTTTCTTTGTTCATTGAATAGTAAAATCTGTATGCTACTAAGGTCTAGGATTTTTATTACACCATTATGCCAAGGTCGGCGTCAGCGAAGTTACCATTTTGTTCAAGTACTGTCATTAGCAGTCTGCGGAGTTCGAGCCTATGACATCAACGTGTAGTGCTGCCACCCGTTGCTCACGACTACATTATAGATTCAAAATACCTATTCCATTAATCTAATTAGGATAAAAAATTATAGCTCTCTTAGGTAAAGTAAATCGGAGAAGATTTGACGCAGTCGAACGGTCAATCTAAATAAGCGAAAAGAAAACAACTTCTGTTGAGATACAATCCATTAAAATACGCCTAATGAACGCAATTTTAGTGTGCTTAGGCGCGGGCGCGTTAAAAAGCCTAATACGTCAAACGCCAATTGTTGAAATGTCAAACCTTTCGATAAAATGTAACCGCCGTCGCGAGGAAAATGACGGAAGCACTCGATCAGTTTCGGGCAGACTGTAGAGTGGAGAATTCGTTCAAGAGTGTTCTAGAAGCACTAGTCATCAGGCGTAACGTCGAAGAATAGTCTGGTTTATCAAGATGTTACAATATTCGTTCATGTGTTACACATTCAGAGGCTCATGTGACACATGGAAATTGTTTTCCTGAAACTTCTTTTTTTTAAACATATGACGTTATCTGGAAATACAGAAAACGAAAACATAAGTCTTCCATATCTCTATATCTGCATCCATCTATAATCACTGTTAAAATTTAAAACCCGGTTGAGTAGTCCAATACTCCCTGATTACGAATAACCATCGTTTTCAGGACAGGGTGGTCTTTATGAAACTTTTTTTGCATTAGGAAAGTGAAAAACCACAAGACTCACACTAATACGTGTATAAGTCATGATATTGTGCACTGATATCAAGATATCATGATAACCATGAATCAAGGCTAGATAATACTACATTGCACATTTATGAAGGGGCGCGTGCACAGTAGTTAGAAGCGCCCTGGAATACACATGGGATCGATCTTGCGCCCCCAAACTCATCAGGTCTTCTATCCCTCCGAGATCGTCGAATTGGTACCAATCCTGTTTGGAAGGATACCAGCACTGACTCGAAACATCATTTGGCCACCGCCAATCATCGTAAAGGCCATTTATGCATTCAATCACCTCTAACAATATTTGATGAAGCTGTGAATATGAATATCCTCTTTCGGGAAAGGCTGCGGCTGCTGTAATCTTATTGATTGGTGAAATACTTCAGTAGAATCCAGAACAGACTCCGATTATCCCTATGGTGCGCTAGAGCTCTCCAGTGGGCTTCTCTTCTTCAAGACACAAGAAGATCACCGTAATCTTCGTAGCTGTTCGTAGCTCTCTCCTTTGGTGTCAGAGTACCCTAGCGTAGTCTCTAAAGCACTGCCGTGAAGACTGGATATAACAGCAATCAATTCGTTGGTCTTCCACCTAGCATACCGATGTTTTTTTTATAGATGACAGCGAAGCGCCTATCAAGTGCTTCTCAGCCTCTTGAATGCAAGCCTTCAGCGAGATGGAGAGAGCGATAATCAGAATCCATCCGCGATTTTTAATTACTACGTACTTATTTATAACGTTAATCTTTTACAGCTAATAACCCACTAATAATTCTGCGGTTACCCATCGATTTTCACATTGATTAGATAAGTATTAAAGCATGGGAGCACAGGCATGAGTTTTCTGGAAATAAATTTACGAGGAACTAAGAAAGGAGTATTCGAGGACTGGTTGTTGACGCACATCTTAAATAAAAACCATTTCACAACTGAACATGTCAAAATGAGTGATGGTTTGAAGAAATTAGGGTTTTTCCGCGTTAGTTTTTAAGAAACGGAACCCAATATTTCAAACTATGGTTAAAATAAGGCAACAAAAGACCCCCAGGTATTAATGTTTGTCTTTGATGCTTTGCAGGCCTTCGTCTTAGGATTATGATCTTGTGCATGTCTTGCTCAGTGAAGACGCAGTGGTTCTAGAAACGATCAAGGTTAACTAATTGAGCGAAAGAGGTTACTGTTATTGCAATGTCACGAAGAGTCAGGACGTTTTTAGCGCAATGATTGGCGCAGTTTCTAAGCCAGTGAAAAATTCACGTATTTAATAGAACTATGAAGCTATATTTTGACCTCACTATCTTCATCTTATACTGGATTACCCTTCTGTCACCATGGTGCTTCTGAAGTGCACATCTTCAATAACTCGTAGTGGAGCACCAAGATGGCATCGTGGTGGTTTCCTCGTCACTGGCAATTCTTGTTCAAGAGCAGAAGAAACTGAAGTATGCTGGCAAAAATTCTCTACAGCATTCTAATATACAGCAGTTTCTTCGTAATATGCTATAAGGAGATGGCACTTAACCTACCAGGATAACATGCCTTCCATGGAGTCCAATGAATCCCGCAATGAAAATATTACAGATCGGAAAAGAAATGTAAAATATCCAGTAAATTCCACAATGACACTCGATCCGTCGTTGATACGATCTCTCCTCCCAAGTTCACTAAACTTCCTATTTCTCTAGAGTCAGCAGACTTGTCCGATATGGATACGTCGACAGGCCAGCCAATGCCATTGTATGGGCAAGATACGCACTAACTTACATTCACGACGTACTTTACTTCACTCATAAACTAACACAAGGGTGTTGCCAAACACTTATTTGGGCAACGTTTCGGCGTCTTCGTCCTGTTCGGAGCTTACGATCGGAGTCAATGGTCTACAATCGTTCGCCGAATTGGTGTCTTCGTTTTGGTATCGTGGTATCGTGTGGTATCTTCCTCAGTGGAGTACCACTTGAATTTTTCACGATGCCCTGATAAAGTCGAATGCGTGACTCACTTGATCTCTCAAAATTGGTCGATTTAGAACGCTTTATACTTTAAACTATTGAGTCAGCACGGTTTGTTTATATATATATATATATTTATATATATACACATATATATATATATACAGATAGAAAAGAGGGTGTGCATGGCGCAGTGGTCGGAGGCGCCCTGCAACACACACGTGGAATCGATCTCGCCGTCCACGGCCCACCAAGCCTTCAATCCCTCCGGGGTCGGCAAATTGGTGCCGGACCTGTCTGGGAAGATAGCAGCACTGATTCGACACATCGGCAGGCCACGGCAAGTCACTGTAAATGCCAGGTATAAATTCAATCACCTCCACGATGCTTAACGAAGTCGAATGCATGGTGCATCCCTCATGGACTGATCAACGCTGAGAGCTTAATCCTTTGTCCTTTATAGATGGAAAGAGAAAATACACCGTTTAAAATAATGCGGAAACAATCTGACCAAGTCTGCATTATGCGAAACTGTGTGCTCAGAAATCACTTCCTCCAGATGTTTTTTAAAATTACGATTTAACTAAATTTCTTGTAATTGATTGTCAACCATTGTGAAAGGCTACCTCTACCATTTAGATGATCGGCAATCCAGTTAAATTTAACATAAACGCGTCACATTTATCGCACAAGCTCCTCATTTTCATTTTTTTTGGCAGTAGGTCATCCAAGGGTATCTTATCGGCTTTGCAAGGGGTTGAGTTTGTTTATGGATAACCCATCGGGTTTTTGAGGATACATAATGATTTTATATGTTGGGTACGAAATAGAACCGTCTCTTATGCACTTCTCGGCGGAATACTAGCTTTCATATCACTTCATATGTACGAAATGACATTAATACAAAGCCATAGAGGGAAGAAGTAACGCTCCAGTGTCTTAGGAAAACTGTCATACATGATCGAAATAAGTAGGCACCTGACCTTTCACGTACAAACGAGGACAGGAATGGTTTCATTTAAGTACGTCGAGATCCTAAACATTACGGACCTCCGGGTGATATTCACGAATAAGAAGTCGAAATAATGGACGGTATCCGGAAGCAGTTTCCAAAACAAAGCTCAATTGGCTTTTTGGCTTCTTACAGGAGGTTTTGTTATACTCATTAGTCGCCATGTGAGATACGGCCCATGGAAAATTCTAAAAGACTAAAGTTACAATTAAGCACAACAATCATGAATTTGAATGCATTAGAGGCCCACTATAAGATGTAGACTAATACTGAAATGTTTTCCAAAAACAAAGATTTCAAAGTACACTTAACAGATTAGTTCGAGTCGATAACAGAGCAAACAGAGAATATAGCGCTTCTCAATTTAAGCGGATCGCACTTAAGAAAGGAATGGTTGCATCGATTTCGCTAGAAATTCAACATGTAAGAAAAAAACAGATTATGATTAGTAGTAATTTTGGATATTTTAGGAAATTGATAACTTTGCGAACTGTTAGGCTGCGAAGACAATTTATACCCCTTTTTGGAACAAACATGAAAGGATAGAGAATAAAGCTCTCGCCGTTGATCAATTCCTGAGGAATGCGCCATGTATTCGACGTCACTAAGTATCGCTGGAGGTGATTGAATGCGTATCTGGTCCTTACAGTGACTCGCGGTGGCCTACCGATGTATCGAGTCTGGCAGCGATTTGCCGAGAGGGATGAAAAGCTTGGTGACCCATGGGCGCGGGGATCGATTCCCCGTGTATGTTGCAGGGCGCCTCCTACCTCTGCGCCACACGCGCTCCTTTAACTAACATGTTGCTTACAAACCGCGTAATTCAGAAAAGACTGAGTCGGCATCTGCTTCAGCTTCTAGATTCAAAAAGGTTTAATAGCGTTAAAAAAGGGGGAAAACGCTGGTTGATACCTTGTGGCTTGCAAATAAAGTTATGTTGAAAAGATTCACCGGAAAAAGCTACTCCCTGGAGCTCTCGTGAAGATAATGACACCCAAATCTACCTTTCTTAACAAAATATTTGACACCTTTACAATAAACCTTTGTGCTCAGAAATAATTAAATCTCTACTTTGAGTTGAGAAGCGGCTAACGCCTTTGTTTTAAATTCAGCGAGTACTACTAATCAACTGCTTGGGAGCGAATCAGATTCTCTTAAATTCTTGTTGGCGCGTGTGGTTTAGTGGTAGGGAGGCGTCCTGCAACACACACATGGAATCGTTCCCCGTTCACCAAGCTTTCCATCTCTGCGGGGTCGGCAAGTTGGCACTGGACTTGTCTGGGAGGATAGCATCACAGGCTCGATACATCGGTAGGCCAGCGTGAGTCATTGTAAAGGCCAGATGTGCACTGAATCACCTCCAAACGATGCTTAATGAAGTCGAATGCATGGCACATCCTTTAGGGACTGATCAGCGCCTAGAACTTTGTCGTTTGTTTTGTGCTTTTTTACTCGTTGGAATAAAAATCAGGGAAATGAAAAGCCATGTACAACAGAAAATTGTAGAGGTTTGCCCTAAAAGCTGATTCGGAGACTGCATGAGTTCAGGTATAATTTACCTAATCTCATGTGACGTGGCATGGTGTGTGCATTGGCTGAATGGGTCGACTACTTCGTGTCCATATAGAAGAAGACCTAGACGGAAACCTTAATATGAGAAAAAGTACTGCCATAGAGACGCGTAAGAGACGAAAACACGACGGTGATGATTTGGAAGTTGCAATCACGATCCTCGCACAAGGATAAAGAACGTCAACGCGAAAAAACACTTGAGACGTTTTTGCATGAAATTCTAGCATCCTCAGAATTTGACGCTGAAGTTTTCGCGAATTCCAAAGATAGAAATATTCTGAATTCCACCCTGAGTTCTTATTTGAATACACCATGACGCATGCTATTTTAAGTTAATAATGAACAACTAGACCTTTATCACCCATAATCAGCCTCTACTAAAAAACGATCTCCTTACTATCTCTTAAAGGAAGACTCCTATCTAAGCATTGCATGCGCGAGCCATCCTATATTTCACTGGGAATCAAAAAGTAGAAATCACGACCATTCCGTTAATGAAGCCGAAAGGAGACCAAACACACAATAGACTTCGCTGTACAACTGCCTATCTCATTAATTTGCATTTGTTCAAACAAGTCGACTAATTCTAAGAAATTCATTGAAAAAGAGTGGTGAATGAAGTGGCATTCCCTACAGTTCGACCATCACTGCTTACCATTATGGCGTTTATTTTTAAGAGGGCATTCCACGTTTAACATTAATAACCAAACTAGGATGTCAAGTTCTATAAATCATTGGTGATAATGTGTTCGTCGCTCATCAATCCCTTAGGTATGCGCTACGAACTCAACCCCACTGGGCAACGTAGAAATAAACGAATCCACGTTTTGTCAACGCACTGACTTCGCTCGGCCTACGATGTATCACGTCAGTGTTTTCAACATCTCAGACTAGTTTGGTGCCGATTTGCCGAAGTGCAGGCATGGAGTACTTGGTTTTTTGGGGAGCAGGATCGGACTAACGACCTACACAGTGTGTACTGCAGGGCACTCTAAGCCACAGTGGCTAGACGCATCCCATGCATCGTCTATAGTTGCTCAAGTGTTGGACAATGAAAACTCGGTTCAGGAGAACTATCTTGGATCAACTATGCTACCTATGAAGACGACGAAAACTCAGGCTCCTCCAGGAAACGGTGAAATTGTACGAGATCTTCTTGGGAAGAGTGTGCCCAACATACTCAAAGGAGCTAATAACCGGTGGTGGTGAAAAACCTGAGAATGCCTTTGCATGGCTTCCTCAGGATTCCGGTGAGAATCTACTCGACCAGAATTCAATGACGTTCATAGGAAGACGAAAACCTTCAATCAGCACCCGAATGCAAATCGGAGCACCTTCATGGACGAACAAGAAGAAGAAACTAATAGAATTAAAGGTGTGATAAAATCTGCAAGTCAGGCCATGCAAAAAGAATAAAAAATACAAGACTTCCACAACTTGGAGGAAATCCATTCATAAGATTAATTATTATTATAAGGGCTCGTGTGGCGCAGTGGTCGGAGGTGCCCTCAATACGAAGAATCGATCCTCGCGCCCATGGCTCACTAAGCCTTCCATCCTTCCGGGGTAGGCAAATTGGTACCAGACTTGTCTGGGAGGGTACCAGCACTGGGCTCGATACATCGGAAGGCCACCGCGAGTCATTGTAAAGGCTAGATATGCATTCAATCACCTCCAAACGATACTTAGTGAAGTAGGATGCGTGGCCCATCTCTCAAGGATTGATCAACGGCGAGAGCCTTATCCTTTTATTTTAAGATCAATTAATGCCTAACAAAGGCGGGAGCTTATTCAAAGAAAAGATAGCATCTAGGGTTTTTGCATCCGTGTTAAGAAATTGCAAATGAAGCAATATCGTGCACACACCGCTAAAATAGCTAACACTTCATTTTAAAATGTACTCAATTAGGCCTATTAACCAATGAAAACACCATTATTTGAGCTTAAATCGATTAAACATTGAGGAAGTAAGGAAACGCAGAACGATCAGTAATTTCGTTTAGGCCGATTTTTTTGAACATTTTTTTTGATAAATTCCAATTGATTAATGGCGTAAACGACGTGATGTTTCCAAAATAAACAGCAAGGGTAGTCACGAATAGTTTCAACTTCTCATGCTTCAGTGCGAGATTCCGGCAGAGTACCTCTTCAACGTCTTACGACTATTCCATAGTTCAAAATGAAGTTTTGGTTAAAAACACGCAAAGTACAAAGTGTCAGAACGTAGCCCGAAGTTGGTGTTGAAAACAATATTAAGATAATTTTGACTTATTATTTACTGCCTACTCTTTTTAGCGGCAGGTTATATTGCGAAATATAACTTCAAGGAAGCTGAGATATTTGCAAAACTCTGGACCGCAGGTGCCTATGGTGGGGAACGAACGCGCTATTGTCCTTTCCGAGGGAGTAGCGCGCTCACCACCACACCATGCGGGTCCTTCGTTTCGCCTGTCTCTGAGCTAGTTCTATTGATTTTTTGCCCTCAGCAATCACCCATCAGCGGGATTGATCTGGAGGGCCCAAATCGGCAACGAACCCAGTTAAGCTGAGGCTGCAGTTATAATCACAATTTTGACTTATTATTTACTGCCTACTTTTTTTTTAGCGGCAGGTTATATTGCGAAATATAACTTCAACGAAGCTGAGATATTTGAGTCCAGAGTTTTGCAAATATCTCAGCTTCGTTGAATATTAAGATATTTTTACGAGTACTATAACTGTTGCCGAGCATATTTTTATTTATGACGCAACTTTTGAAAAAAAACTGCATCACCTTGACCCAACTTTCAAAGAAGAACTGTGTTATGACTGCGTTTTTTCTGCAGGGTCAAATGTACGATATCATCTAGTCGTCTAGAGATCCATTATTCATAAGGTACCAAAATATCTATCCGTCTTTGTGGTGCCATCATGTGGTTTCCACCCACTTAAATGACAACGTTACACTTTTTGATAAATACCTTTGTTCTAGGCGGATAGCACAGTGGTAGTGATGCCCGTAATCATGAACACCAAGCCTCTCATCCCTCCCGAAATTGGTAGTGAACTTGTCCGGGAAGAAATCGCTCTATGCAATACAGGTGGGAACGCTCTAGGGCGGTTATTTTAGAATTACAGGGAGAATCTACTCGACCAGCATTCTACGACATTCAAGATGAAATTAAAACCTTCAAGCAGCAGCCGAGGCCACACGTAAAAAGTTGGAAGATCTTTGTGGATGATGGATGCGAGGAAAGGAATTGAATGTGAGAAGTGTTGGGATCCGTACAGTAGACATGAAGACGGGTCAAATAAGATAAAATAGAAAAGCCCTTTTTTAACTGTTTGGGGCGGGGGGGGAATAGCTACTAGCTCGAAAACGTGTACCATGAAAGAAACTTATTCTTCAGTGAGCTTCAAAATGGAAATGTAAATCTTTTGCAAAGTGAATCAGCTGCTGAAGGACGAGTTAATTTCTGTAGACTGCACTTTGACATTCAAACATTCTACAACAGCCGGTAAACCAAGGGTGGGGTTAACCAAACATGACACAGTTAAGAAAGGCCGCTCATCGACGTTTATTGTCGTTTAGAAATTATACATTATAAAGTGACTTTTGCTAGGAATGCACAAATATCTTGTTATAACGAACTATATTGATTGAACTGCACCAACATTCAAAAATGCACCATCGAGATAACGTTAAATTTTGAATCTCATGCATCTTCTCGTGTAGAAAATCTGGACTAACCGGGAAAACGCCTACAGTTAACATTTAAAGAGATCTCAGCATCGCGACGACCTCTAAATACAAAAGCATCCCTTTAAAAGATTGCTTCTGTAACTACAGATGCTTCCCCAGTTTCCCAAACTGGGCATCCAGTTATCGAAAACCATTCGATTATCTGGTATCAAAGTCGCATGGTGGCAAATCTCCCTCTGATCCACAAGGGCTGCGACTGCCTGTGGTGGTGAAGACCTGGGCAGACTTTTTCTCACGTTGACCTTGAGATTCCAAGGAACCACAATGGATTAATCAGAAAATCTCCGAAAAGTGGAGATTATGTTGGGGCCCGCACAACCAGTGAGGACGGGCCATTCAAGTAAGGAAGTATATATATATATATATATATATATATATATATATATATATATATATATATATATATATATATATATATATATGAATAAAGATACGTATATATTCCAGTAGCCTGATAGTTTGAAATTTTCATAATATGACTATATATATATATATATATATATATATATATATATATATATATATATATATATATATATATATATAGTCATATTATGAAAATTTCAAAACTGTCGAACACTGGAAAAATGGACGGTAAACTGATGACAGGTGATGAGAGACCCTGCTGTTCTCGTGTGAGAAAAAAGAATATGATACGTAAGCGATTTTGTTCCCATTAATAACAGATAAGAAAAATAAATGTCTTTGTTGACTTTTTGAATCCTCTCATGTAAATTATTGAACTCTCTCGAACTCTATACATTGAAACTCTTCTCCTCCTTCTCTAGTTCGGGCATAAGTAGAATCATTAACAATCTAAGAAAAAAAACTTGCCCAGTCGACAAAATACCAGACTAAACTAGTTTTTCGCGCACCTATCAAAATTTCTCGACGACTAGAATATATTTGAAGAGCTCAAAACTTGGCGCACTTATGGAAAAGACTTTGCTCTATCACTCTAGAAAATCTGGTTAAAAAACTTGGTCAAAAAACTGTTAGATCAGCAGACAAACCCCAAAAAAAAGGAAAAAGCTCATAACGATGACGAGGTGTTTTCAAACGAAATACCTCCTGTGTCTGTGCTTTGCTGCTCCGGATGCGAATCTCTACGAAAGTCTGGCGATTGCGTGCTCCAGAAAAAAATAGAATTCCATGGTAGATTATGTTTCTTGTTCGCAAAAGCCAGCCGATCCCAGCAGCTTTTTTTTCATCGATAGATTTAGTTATGCTGAGATATGCTTGTTTAACGATGAAAGGTCAAATTCCTTATCTTTTGAGTCATATATGAACCACGAGGTCACGCACTGCTAACGAAAATATCGCTGAGATTTGCATAATTTGAAAACGAGCTGTTCATTAATCGACGTAGAATAAAGCGTGAAAGGATGAAGCTCTCGGAGTTGATCAATCCCTGAGGAATGCACCATGCATTCGACTTCATTAAGCATCGTTTGGAGGTGATTGAATGCATATTTGGCCTATCAATGACTTGTGGTGGCCTATGGATGTATCGAGCCACTGCTGCTACCCTCCTAGACAAGCCTGGTATCAATTCGCCGACTCCGGAAGGGTGGAAGGCTTGGTAAGCCATGGACGGGGATCGATCCCATGCATATGGCAGGACGCCTCCGACCACTGCGCTACATGCGCCTTGGAGGACCTAAATTCACATATGGTGTGGGTCCCAGTATCTCCATTCGCTTGTTGTCCTGCAATTGTCATACACTGACATGGTCTAGCCTGTTAGTTCGGCTGCAGCGTGAAGTTTTGTTATTTTTTCCTCATTAACACATTTGGTGCTGGTCGCACGTGATTTTTCAGGAAAACGCGACATCCTCTGTGGATTGGACACAAATAATACCTCAAGTCAGAGATTTTGTTCACTTCTTCAGCGTAAACGTAGAAAGATAAAAAGGATAAAGCTCTCGGCGTTGATCAATCCCTGAGGGATGCGCCATGAACTCCACTTCACTAAGCATCGCTTGGAGGTGATTGAATGCATATCTGGCATTTATAATGACTCATGGTAGCCTACCGATGTATCGAACCAGTAATGCTATCCTCCCAAGGCAAGTCCGGTACCAATTTGCCGACCACGGAGGGATGGAAGGCTTGGTGGGCCGTGGGCGCGAGGACCGATTCCACGTGTGTGTTGCAGGGCGCCTCCGACTACTGCGCCAGACGCATGTAAACGAAAGTAAAAGGAAATACGACTAAGATGATACTGAGATATTTGCAAAGCTCCTGACCGCAGGTGTCTGCGGCGGGGAACGATCGCGCTATTGTCCTTTCCGGGCAGTAACACCTTCACCACCACACCATGCGGGTCCTTCGTTTCGACTGTCTCTCAGATAGTTCTATCGATCTCTGCAATCAGCAATCACCTAATATAGGTTTTCAGCACGAAAAAGAGATCCTGATTAATTTATTGCAGAAGTGAGTGTGCTTTGGCGGAAGTGATATATTACGGACTTTACAGAATTTTCGACAATTAAAGCGAAAAAAGAACTCGACGTGGAGAGGAAGTACTGCGTATCAGAACTGCGATGCCATGCACCGGTACTGTGCCACAAGTGATTAACCTATGACGCCCTTTATAGACACCAAAGTGTGTACGTCTTTAGCCTGGAGAACGGACAAGGAGACTAACGTGTCCACTTCCAGTTCAGTAGGCTCCAGAACGTTTTCACCACACTATGTATACTCAATCGCCAGCTAGTCGAAAGGATGTCAAAATAGCAGTGGTGAGGCCAGAAAAAGCCATTCTCTACATCAGTAATTTAGCTGGCAATTAACGGCTATTTAGCTTTAATTACTATGGTCAATGTATGGCAAGTGTGGATACAAAAAAAACCGAAATCGACCCAGCATAGAGAGCAAAATACTTCCATGTACAATACAGCAACGTACTTGTATAATGAACCGTATATAGCACCATACATATCATCCATGCCCATATAACGATAGAGCAGTTTCTTCTACATTCTACCACGTTTACAACCAACAAAGCCCTAAGATTACTGAAAAACTACTATTTGTTGTAAAACGGGGCGGATAGCACAGCAGCAGTGATGTCGATCATCGTGAGCACGGTGCTGGTTCGATGCCGTCCCAAGCTCACGCAACCTTTCATATCTCCAGGGTCCGGAATTTGGTAGCGGACGTGTTTGGGAGAAAAATTACTCTCTACGGTTCAGGTGGGAACCCTCCAGCCAAGCTGTTTCAGGACGCCAGGGAGAATCGACTCGACCAACATTCTACAGCATGCAAGATGAAATGAAAATCCTCAAGCAGCAGCCAAAGCCACACATAGTAGAAATAGCTTCGTGGATAAAGGATACGAGGTGAACGAATCGAATGTGTGAAGCGCCGGGATCCGCATAGTAGTCGTGAAGACGGATCGTATAAAAAATGTTGCCAAAAAACAGAAAGTCGCAGCGGACAAAAAGTGCTCTTATTCCACGGCCGTCTGCGCTAAATACCGCGCTTCCGTAATGGGGTAAATCGACACAAACTGACTGTTCCATCTCAAAGTTTTCTAACAGGGAGAACACCAGTAGAAATCTACACATCTGAAAACTTTGGTGGAGAATCCATAAACTTCCACAGGCGTGGATGTGATTAGCATAAGGGAACACGAAGAAAAAATAATAGGGTCTGTGTTCAAATGGATGAAAGCTATTAAAAACAACAATATTTCTGCAATGCAAAAATCTACCTCTTAATAATCTACCACTTCCTACAGTGGAAGACTTAAGTACAATCTTTTGTGACATGTCTGCGAAAACTGCACTGACTTCTTTACACATTGTTTCAAAACCAATTGCTAATATCGCCTAGCTAGTCAAATATCCCTTACAAAATGTTTCATCATATTAGGAAAAAACTCGTTTTCTGATGGTGAGCAAGTAATGCCAAACATCAGTGTTTTACGACTAACCATTAGAAGTAGAGATAGCGATCAGAAATGGAGTCACGCCACGCATCAAACAATATGCATACTGACCATTTTGTATAAGGACACTTCCTATTGCGAACAGTCGCAATGATTGATAATCTTTTTTACTGTAAAACTAACAGAAAAAAACACCAACGCCAAATGATTTGGTCTAGAACGGCGAGATTTCTCCCTTGCGGTCCTGTCCTCTTCACGCAAAATTCTTGAGTACAGTTCTCCTAATAGATTTACTCTCTAGGTAATTGGAGTTCGTATCAAAAACTAGTCTATTTTGAAAAGTGCTTAAAGTCTAGTAAGTTCTGAGACGAAGATGCATTCTACCTTATAATATGTTTCCATGTACGATAATCCACGACGGGCGCGTGTGGCGCAGTGGTTGGAGGCGCCGTGGAATCGATCCCAGCGCCCACTGCCCACCAAGCCTTCCATCTCTCAGGGGGTCGGCAGATTGGTACCAGACTTGTCTGGGAGGATAGCAGCACTGGCTGGATAAATCGGTACGCTACCACGAGTCATTGTAGAGGCCAGATATGCATTCAGTCACCTCCAACGATACTTAATAAAGTCGAATGCATGGCGTATCCCTCAGGGATTGATCAACGCCGACAGCTTTATCCTTTTTTTAAATGTGTTTCCAAGTTGACCGCATCCTATAAAGGAGGCAGCTTAAAAAACACAATAGTCGTCTGATTTAGGACACATTTCTTTGTCGCGGATAAGAAACGCAAAGATTGTTTTGTCTATAAACTCGATCAAACGTTATTTTGTTAGGCATTGCTGACATGAACTTCTTTCTCTTCAACTGTATTCAGTCCATGATATAACAAATATCTTATAAGGAAACTCTGTTAAACTTCGCAATTTTAAAAAGGATTTGCCACTTTACAAAGTTAATCCATCTTGAATTATGGTACAGAAGTTTCACTTTCTCGACATCGTCATTCAAGCTGAAAATGAGCTCGGAATTGCCACTAAAACGTCTAATCAAGTATAAAGTAAATCCGAGTTGACGCTGTGCCGCAAAACGGTGAGTGGCAACATGGCACAACATTCTCCTATTCACAGATGTCACCGAAACCTTGTAGTGAAGATCTGGGAATGGCATGGCACGGTTGTCTCGGGATTCCAAATGAAAAAGAAAACTTGTCGAAGGGACAAACTATCAATCAGATGGAAACTGTGTTAAGGGCCACAACGCTGCTGCTCAGTTAGGAGTCTGCCATATACCAAGTATCATGTACTAGATGGAAAGGTTAACTACTGGAGCAGAAAAGGATTGAAAAAGCAGTAAGCCTACACACGCAGTTTCACAAACAAAAGCTATAAAACCAGTGCTCAAATGACCATCCTAAGTTGGTCAACAATCCCGGTACCAATTTCCGGACCCTGGAGGCATGAAAGGTTGGGTGAGCTTTGATGCTCCATGTGTTCGACTTCATCAAGTATTTGGAAGTTGACTAAATGTTCAATGCGTTTTTTCTTCCCAGTTCTTAATGCCATTATTTTGTTCACCCTATAAGACTTTGGTCAAATAGATTGATTACTAGGACGTGTTTTCACGTCTTTATCAGTACTGTTACTATTAATACTACTCCTTATATGTCTTAAGCAGCATCTACCTTGCATATTTATTGTTAAGCACTATAATTTACGCACCCTCCCAACGGTTTACCGCCTCATAATGGCTAGGAGGTGTTCCTGGGCGTCGGGCTGTGATGTACAGTAGTGGGTTTCATCCCCATGGCAGGGTCTCCCGTGCTGACAATGAACCCGGCGTTTCCATCAGCAAGCCCAGCTAAGAATAAATCAATACTAGCATCCGTCACCGTCCTGGTACTAAAGTAGTCGCATGGTGGCAAATCTGCCTCTGATCCACGAGAGTGGGGACTGGCTGTGGTGATGACGACCTGCGGCAGATTAGGTCTGGCAGATCTCGAGACTCCATGGAACCACAATAGCTAAACCAGCAATACTCCGAAAAAGATGGAAAACATGCTAGGGGTCCAAAGAAGCACAACCAGTGAGGATGAGCCATCAAAGTATCAAGTATCAAAGTATGATTTACGCACACCGCAGCGCTTAGATGTGCCATGCGGTGAACATCGTCGTTGGTTTAACCTCCTTTCAGTTTGAGGTCGGATACTTCTTGCAATATTTATCTGTGAGGATTAGTAAATTGACTCGATTCATCGATAGGTATCCTTAAGTTAATGTTTGAGCTATACGGTGGCAGTTTTGTGGCATCGATCTACTCTTGGCTGAACTACCGGATGTTAGAAAAACAGCTTAGATGAACCAATCGCAGTTCGATATCAGTGAGTGCTTCAATGCCATCATGTGGTGATAAAAATTGAAAGCTATTACTAGTAGTAATAGCATCACATTAAATATTATTAGCATTCGCAGTAGTAGAACTTATTTTAATGAACTGAAACCTGTTTCTAAGTAGTGAGTGATTATTGCCTTCGAGGCTGAAAAAGAATTCCAAAACAAAGATGATCGCCCTAGGAGAAATTAAGAGTGAACTACTGTTAAAAAACACACATCATCTAACTAGTGCAGAAGGACAGCTCAGCACCGTAAGTGCATCACTATCTACAAAACTGTCAACAGAAGTACATTAGCGAGAAAATAGTCTTAAAGCAACGTAGCTTAAAGAATAATTAAGCAAGTAGAACAAGAACGAACTACAGAAAGAGTGCCACAGGTGTCTAGCAAATTTACTTGTATAGCAATATACACCTTCCTTTTTGAGAAGAAAAAAGCAGAAAGCATCAGTAGTAGTACAACCACATGGATGATGAGATAAGGGCAGAATTCCGAGTCTCAGTTGGGACTCGAACCCGTGATCGTTCTTGTCGGGGCGGCTCACGTGCTATCCGTCACATCGGCAGAGGCCCTTGTTATACTTTTCTTTCATACCATCCTTGTTTAGTGTTTCAGAGAAGCTGTCTACTAAGCGAATGAGAGTTACGTATTAAGTTTTATCTACTGAGGCTACGAAGGTATTTGACCGAGTGGATTGCTGTGAATGAAGAAATTCTGTAATAACAACTCGTAACTCGCCGAAATAAGGTTATAGATTAGTGTCGAGGTTAAGAGAAAGTCGGTCTTGGTAGTTTTGGATATTATAATACTTGATACTTGATACTTAAATGGCCCGTTTTCACTGATTATGCGGGCTCCAGCATAACCTCAATTTTTTCAGAGATTTGCTGGTTAAGCCATTGTGGTTCTCTGGAATTCCGAGGTCAGCCTGGCCAAAGTCTGCCCCAGGTCTTCATCACCACAGGCAGTCGCTGCCGTTGTGGATCAGAGGGAGATTTGCCACCATGCAACTTTGATACCAGGACGGTAATAGATCTTGGTATTGGTTTCTCTCAGCTAGGCATCCTGATGGAAACGCCGGACTCCTTCTCAGCTTAGGAGACACTGTCAGGGGATGAATCCCAGCTGTACATCGCAGTTCGACACCCAGGACCACCTCTCAGCCACGATGAGGCGATAAACCGTTGACAGAGATATTATGATATGGAAGATAAGTAATGAATGGCCTGTAAAACTACATAGAACACCATCACATGTATAGGATGAAGAGAAAACGAGACGAAATTTTAAAAAATAGGGATACAAAATGAACAATTGTCGTCGGCTTGTTCTAAACTAAGCGTTAACTGTCAATTCAAATACTAATTAACAGTGACCAGTGATAGAAGTATTGCGTCTTTTTCAATACTGGTAAACAGCAAATGCGAGTTTCTTTGCACAGATAAGCACAGTGTCACGATAATCGTGAAAGATAAGTTACTTTAGGCATCAGCTATTTCAGTGGCACGACAACTTCGTTAGAACTATCTTGTACAAACACTTTATTCTCTTTTCTCCACATACTTTACAACTCTTCCCAACGGTTTACTGCCTCGTCATGGCTGGGAGGTGTTCCTGGGTGTCGGGCTGCGATGTAGAGCGGGAGGATTCATCCTACAGCAGGGTCTCCAAAGCTGAGAAGGAGTCCGGCGTTTCCATCAAGGAACCAGGAGTAAACCAATACCAAGATCCATAGATCCAGATCCACCACCGCCTTGATATCAAACTAGTCGCATGGTGACAAATCCCCCTCTGATCCAAAAGCCCGGCGACTGTCTGTAGTGGGGACGACATGGGACAGACTTTGGCTAAGCTGACCCTCGGGTCTCCAGGGAACCACAATGGCTAAACCAACAAAAGTCCAAAAAAAGTGGAAATTATGCTGGGGCCCGCACAACCAGTGAATATGGGTCATCCAAGTAACCATGAATACTTTACGATATGTAATAAACGAGCAACAAGGTGAAACTCGAAATCTAAAAGAGAAATAACGGTGGGCGTTCAAATATAGTGCAACATTCGCTGGTCCATCGAACGCATTTGCGTTGATGTCGCTTTAAGGGCATAATGATTAAGGAATAAAAAAGTTGAACAAACCAGCACTGGTCGCAATTAGCCAGAAACACAAGTTAATACCGTAGTCTGAGCCATTAAATTCGTGTGGAGTCAGTTTTCAACCCTCATTTTGTTTTGCTGTCTTATTTTTCTACATGAAGTAGTAGATAGATTGCTAAATTTACTATGAAACACGATTCACAGAGGTTTGGAAAGAGAGAAAGAAAGAACGAGGATGACGAACGAGCAGGCAAAGAGGGAAAACAACGAAAGAAATAGAAGAAGAACAAAATGAGACAACTGAAATGTCGACCAAATGACATGATGGAGTGACTGTTGTTTACAGTTCTTATATGAGATTGTTATCTACTTGCCTATAGCTCAACCAGTCGTATGAGGAATTAGCTGAAGCCCACCAATCGATCGATGCACAGACGATGAAATGATCTACTACGAGTATTCATTGATTGTAAATGTTACTACTATTTCTTATTTTGATCAAATTGTAACAATTTGTAATTGCCAATGACTTTCTAGAGAAAATTATGAAAAAAAGGTGGGAACAAGAACTTCCTCAAATGTTCCGACGACAAATGTGCGTTACGCCAATGTTGAAAAGAGTACACCAGGAAATTGACTGTTCAACTACGAGATTTTACGTACGTCTGCAAAAACAAAACTGTTTACATTGTAAACTATACGACCAGATGAGCGGCAACACACTCAACACTCAGTAAATAATGACTCTCTGATAGAGCAATTTAATAGTTCCGTATGCAAGATGATCATCATCGAGTGGTAGTCTTGTGGATGCCTAAAAGCCTGCTGCATCTTTGAAAGCTTGAGATTAGACTTTGCTTCTTCTCAAAGGTTATTCGGCGAACACGTAGGACGAATGCGAAGAAATTTCGAACGATTTCGCATATTTTGACAGAAGTGTGTGAAATATGTGTTACCAATCTGTGAGCTAAATAGTCTGAACTAGAAATTCACATAACGGAAAGCAATTTAGTTCGCTCGCTGTGGCCAGCTATAGCACTGGCATTGTTATACGCCATGGGAAGTACAGGATAAAAATATGAATCTGAGGGAAGCTATTTGTCAAGTTTGTCAAGTCCTTAGTCCTACAGTTATTCGAAAGCTCATCACACTAAATATGGCGCTCTTCGCGCCAATCAGTTCTTTCTCACTTTACGTCTGCTTCACGTACTTAGCAGTGAAGGTTTATTTATGCCATTTCTATGGATTTACACTCTAAAAGTGGACTTCCGAATATTGGAGGCTTTCTGGGTAACATCAAAAAAAGTTTCATGCAAGCGGCCTGTTGAGCTAAGACGGGACCACATGGACTGATACTGGCAGAAGTCGTGGTTTTCTGCTGACGGTACTCATTAGATTTAATGCTTGACACTCCTTATTTCTTATTTTTAAATGGTCAACAGATGAACCGTGCGAGTTAACCGAGAACCGATGACAAAGAATGTATGCCTGAGTCGTCGAATCGAGCGACTGATCAAAGGTCGTCGAGGCAGTTGAATAGCGGCGAGCACCACCATGACACTCGAGCCGCCAGATGGAATTGAAAGCATCGAGAGAGAAGTAAACAATTTCAAACGGACATAGTTAGATCGAACGAACTCTTCAGAAGCAACAAAGGTCATACGATTACCTATTCTGCTTGGAATGTTATCTATTTTCGTAATCTCAGCATCACTTGAGTGTTCACGAACGCTGGCGTTGACGAGCTCAGCCTGAGGTTGAATAGAATCGCAGCTGTTTGTGAGTGACACTACAATATTTGATTACGAGCTTATATTCCGTTTTATCTTCGTTTGCTAGTAGATCTCATATATCACGGTTATTCCACACTGTTTCAAAGTCGACTCCTGAGCCCTTGCTCCAGAACTGGAGTTCAGGATTAAAAGACAGGGAAACTCATCATTTTCGTTGAGGTACAATAAAAACTCGGACCATCAAGTGCGCTTAGAATCAGCGGTTACACTTACCGGAGCTTACGTGTTGTCTGCCATCTCAGCGGAGACCCTTGCTTTACCTCAAAAAAGGAAAGAAGGAAAAAAAAAGAAAAAAAGGAACGACTGAGAGAAAGGTAAGTCAAGGGCTTCAGTTGGTGTGGTGGATAGTACGTGAGCCCACGGCAAGAGTAATCGCGGGTTTGCAGCCCAGCTAAGATTAAGAGTTCTGTTTATACCTCAGCGTCGTTGCGGTTGCATTTCACATAGTACCGTGCCATGAAAAAAAAGAGTAGGAATTAGATAAAAGTTGGGAGATTGTAATCATATTGTCTTTTTTTCTTCGCTTTAAGACATTCAAATGATTTGTAATAGGTTGAAAATTACTAACTAAAAACTAGTTAATATTCCACACTACATTTACCGTTGAGCACCTGATATAGTAGAGGGTAAAGTAACCAAACTGAAAGTGAGCAGTCATTTGGAAAAGTAGGCTGCTTCCACTGTAGTCCCACCATTTGTCAAATTATTTGAGAAAGATTCCTATCAACTCCGCTGCGCACCAAAGATGTTTTTTGTTCGAGGCGCATGAAGGAAATCACGTATCTAATACGAGCCCTTCGTTTTTCTTTAGCGTGGTTGCATCTGTGGCAAAGGTGAATTGGTTCTGAAATGTAGGTTGGATGTGTTTATGAGTACCGCGTTAGCCTCTCTCGATGTGCAGAGTGGTTTATTTGTTTACCGTGACCCCGATGTGACCTCGAACACTTCCTAGTGGGTTGATTAGTGGTTTTTGATACAATCAAAATGCACGATATAATCCACTTAGAGGCAAATACATCTACTAATGTATGCACAAGTAGGACTACTTCTATACGATGGAGTCAGATGGGGTAGCGCAGTGGAGAGAGGTGGTGCCTTGCAATACCCATGTTGACGTTGATTCGATCGCGTATTCTATCATATCAAATCGTCCTGAGCAAATCAACAGATCAAGTCCCCCTTTTCTGGGAGCATAGAAAGATAACTCGTGACATATAGACAAGCTCTGAAAGTCGTTATATATTTGAAATATACACTCAGTGACCCATGCGATGTCAGAAACGGACTCTAGTGCATTGTGGCATCACTAAAGGGTTTATTACTACCGAATGCTTTTATCATCCAGTTGGAAATGCACCACATAGCGTTGAGACTTTTCTTATCAGCATTTTTCATATTAGAAAGGTTCACGAAGTTTTTGAGACGAGAGGATAATGGAAATTCTAAGAGATCCCGTCACTAGATCCTTTACTAAAAATATTGATCTTTACAGCTTGCGAGAATCACGAAACACTCGAGATATCAAAATATTTTCCCAAGCAAATCACGAGCACTCTAGAGCCTTCCATTGCAGTTGAAACCTCAAAGATCTTGATTGCAAACCAATCGGAATTTTTTTTTCCTCACTGTTTACTTTGGCATTGTATATCTATATAACGAGGAATGCAATGCTTCTATCCAGTAAATCGTGTGACATTCCATTCTGAGGAACACAAAAAAGGAATAAGGAACTCAAAAATGTTACGATATTTCATAACGTAAAGCCCAAAACATGTGCTCCGCTCTTAAAATAGAAACGAGTGTTTTACAACAACCTTTATAAAAAATGGACTTTGCACCTTTCCACCATCGAAGTGGTTCAGAAAATCCAAAAAAGAAATGATTCCATTTGCGCCTAAAGACCCCTAAATAAATTAAACTTGGGGGTTTTTTGAGTGAAACTAAGGAAAAAATTGATGGAAGTTTAAACTGTGCTGAAGACACCGTTTAATAATTCGCGCAAAGCGGCTGGTTCGAAGCCGTCCCTGGCCAATCATGACTTCCATCATTTCGTGGTCGAAAAACGGCTAACAGACTTATGTAATGCGAGGGTAACTTCGTTCAATTAACAAAATTAGTCACTGCCTATGGCGAAGAGCTGATGACGCTCTAGCAGAGCTATCGGAGGGTTCCAGAGATGATCTACTAAACCAACCTTCAGCGACATTCATGAAGATGACCAAAATTGTCAAGCAGCAGCTTAACACATTCGCAAATCCGAAGATTTTCGTTGATAACGGATGAGAGGAAAGAAAGTCAATGAAGGATGTGCTGAGATACGCACAATATGTGATGTTGGGTCATGTAGTAAACGAAAAGGTAAAAAAGTAGATTTAATATATAGGGCAGCCCACATAATGGGACAAAATATGACGTTCATAATGTGAAATTGAGTGCGTAGAAGTATTGCGCTAAAATTCGTTTATTTCCTTTCGATGAGGAACTTTTCTCTTTCCAAAGCCCATTGTTTGATGAAAAAAAGTAGGTGGTCGGCAAATATCAGTCACACTGTTTAGCTTTTTAGCTTAACGACCATGATCTCTGAGAAAATAAGAGCTTCGCTGGCGTGAATTCCGGTTTGCGAAACGAAATGTAGTCATTAATTGAATACAGCATCGGAATCTGCATGATAGTGGCGGATTTAGGAATTCTATCCTCATCTCTTGATCAGTTGTCTGCTTTATTTCGCGAGATTACAAACGAAACAGTGGGATTTTTGCAAGATATTGAGTTGGAGTGCAAAATTAGAATTAATTTCTCAGCTTATGAAGCCACAGAAGAAGATGACAAGAAGAGAGCTAAGCGCTTTTCTTTAACTAGAAATCTATCTGATCCTAATCCATTGTTTTCTTGTTGAGAAAGCACGAGTTTAATATTTTGCTCTTTAAGAGGGTAAAAAGTACAAAGCTCTCGGCGTTGATCAATCCCTTTAGGGATGTGCCATACATTCCACTTCATTAAGCATCGTCTGGAGGTGATTGAATGCATATGTGGCCTTTACAATGACTCACGCTGGCCTACCGATGTATCGAGCCAGTGCTGCTATTCTCCCAGACAAGTCTGGTACCAATTTGCCGACCCCAAACGGATGGAAGGCTTGGTGGGCCACAGGCGCGTGGATTGATTCCACGTGTGTGTTGCAGGGTACCTCCGACCACTACGCCACACGCGCCCATTTTGCTCCTTGTTTACAGCAAAGCTGTCATTTCGGCGGATTTCGCCATTTGGGATGGTTTCAAGCCCTGAAAAAGGCGAAAATCGCCGAAACGTCAGGTTTGCTGAAAGTTATGGACAAAACAACAATCTCTTCTTTATTTATCAAGGGAATTGTGTATTATGTCATCAACGCCGAGGTTGACAGAAAATCAGTCTTAGTAATACTCGAGTATATTTTGGTAACATCGTGAAAACATCCCTTGTGTACGCAACAGTAATGAACTGTTTATGGTGCACCCATAGAAACGCTCTGGTTAGGCACTTATCTTAGGAAACCTAAGAACCAGATAGTCGTGCTATCCACTTTATTCTATTCCATTTTACACGAAACGACACCACATATTCCGCTGATCGCGACATTTCTTGCATTCTATTTGTTTCATCCAATACATATCCCCTCCCAACGGTTTATCGCCTCATCGTGGCTGGAAGGTGTTGCTGGTTGTCGGGCTGCGATGTACAGCGGGGGGTATTCGTCCCCACGACAGAGTCTCCCAAGCTGAGTCCGGCGTTTCCATCAAGAAGTCTAGCTAGTAAACCAATACCAGGATCCACCACCGTCCTGGCATCAAAGTGCATGGTAGCAAATCACCCTTTGATCCACAAGGGCCGCGACTGCCTGTGGTGGTCGACCTGGGGCACAGTTTCAACACACTGACCATTGAGATTCCAGGAAACCACAATGGCTTTAACAGCAAATCTCCGAAAAATGGTGATTATGCTGGGGCCCCCCACAACCAGTGAGGACGGTCAAGTATCAAGTAATATACACAGTATACATATCCCACGAAGGAGTGTAATTCTCGAGTTGTTGAAAGTACAGTCAGAGTACATTAAATTCATCACAGAGAAGTCGAAATCGAACTGGCTTGCACTTATGAACGTTCAACTTAACCTATCCGAAAACGGCTACAGCGCAAAATGGCACCGAAAAGAACATACTGGCTCACTATCCTTTCCCTCTATCCTTCACACAAAAAACAGGCGCTTATGAAAAACATGTATTGAATAACCATCAGTATGTGCATAGCAGGAGAGCAGAAGGAGGATTTCCAAGTGTCGCCCTCTAGAATGGTACATTAACCACCTATATAAACGGTCAGTGTCTAAAGAAGCTTCTAATATGATTGGAACTGGAAATTTTCGGGCTTTTTTGTTTGGGTTTTGGAAGTATTTCTATGAATAGATTGCCCATCACCTTGACAACTTCAAGATCTGAAGAGCGCAAAATCGGCAAATGCTAGCTATCGTGAAATAAATATTGCAGCGGCAGTCTCGTGTCTGCTCATCAATAAAACAGTGAATTATTGAATGTCGTTGAATTCTTCTTAAGTCGACTCTCTCTGGAATCCTGGGATAGTTGCGATAGGGAATTCCCAAACCATCGTAATTATCGTGAAGTGAGGAGGGCCAGCTAATCTCAAACAAGTCTGGTACCAATTTCTCAAACCCGGAGATACAGGAGACTTTGGTTGGTCTGAAGCAGGTCAAACAGCCTTCACATGGATTGAACGCCACCACCACCACTGCGTTACTCACTGCTCCCATTCAGCCATAGGACTGTTAAATTATTTAGTTCCATGAAAATCGGCTCGGACATTTATCGTGTCAGGCTGTATTCTTTCCAAATAACATGTTCATGCGCATTTTTTTCCACTTCAGTATTGCATCGCCAGGTTTATCTTGTCTTCACTAGGAATTCAGCAATACTTACCGGATAATCGGATGGTCCGTCCTTAGTGGTTGTGCAGGCTTCAGCATAAATTCTATTTGTCGGAGTTTTGTTGGTTTAGCTATTCTGGTTCGCTGGAGTCCCGAGGTCAGCCTAGCCAAAGTCTGCCCCAGGACGTGACCACCATAGACAGTCGCCGCCCATGTGGATTAGAAGGAGATCTGCCACCATGCGACTAGTTTGATACCAGGGCAGTGGTGGATTCTGGTTTTGGTTTATCTTAGCTGGGCTTCTTGATGGAAACGCTGGACTCCTCAGCTTGTGAGACGCTGCCGGGGTGATGGACCATCCGCTGTGTATTGCAGTCCGACACCTAGGAACACCTCCCAGCCACGACGAGGCGGTAAACTGTTGGTAAGGGGGATTCATCATTATCTGCAGCATATCACTAAAACTTTATTTTCGCAGTTTTTTTCTTATTTTCTTTCTGACGGGTTTATATCATCTTGGCTTATTAGTGAGTATACTACGGATGACCAATGGACTTCCTCTTCATGGTTGAAAGGGGGTGTCGCTAAATGTTAAAATGCAATCTGTACAGGTGGCGATTCGTGCTTTACTAGGATTTCCCAAGTCGAACATCCTATAGTTTTCGCGTAAAAGCCCAACTAAGAGTAAGCTTACGTCATTGCAGAACTCAGTGGATGAAACATTGTAACTATGAGAACAGCAAGAGAAATGACTTCATAGAGAAAGTATGATGCTATTCGTGTTTTTTTTTAACTTAAGAAGCGGAATACCCTACCTCAAGCAGTTCTAGTACGTGAACGAAACGAATGGAGCTTAACTCTGTGCCAAGTCCGGTCACTGGATGACTGGTGGGATAAAGGTCATAAGGTCATACAGGTAAACATGGAGCTCAGATTTTTGTTAAGATTTTTAATTTGCTACACTGGTGTTATCCCTTCTAGGAAAACTAGAAATCACTTATCTGGTGTTGCGATAACATCTGTGTTTCGGCGCAACGTACGCATCACTGTAGTGCTTTTTAACGCCTGAAGCTTGATTCAAATTATGGCTAATCTAATCTAATCTTTTATGCCTCACGATCTATCTAGAGCCTAGCTTGGCACTCGAATATCATGACAAGAGCTTTTTTTGTTGCCCGTTTGGTTGCTGAGATTAAAAAATCATATCGCTGATAAAACGTGTCTTTTAGAATTTTGTAGGTAAGACTTTGCAGTGAGAATTATTACTCAATTAGAAACAACAGATTGAATGACAATAGTGAGGGGGATGACATAGCAGCAAAATAACATGCGCATGATGATGATAAGATATTTGCAAAACTCCAGGAACGAACGAGCTATTACCCTTTCCGGTGGCTAATGCGTTCAACACCACACCATGCGAGTCCTTCGTTTCGCCTGTCTCTCAGCTAGTATTATCGATCAGCGCCATCAGCTATCACCCGGCAGCGAGATTGATCTGACGAGCCCAAATCGGCAGTGAACCTAGTTAAATTGAGGCTATAGTCGAAATCACAATGTTAACTTTTTATTTGCCGCCTATTAGGACCCGCATGGTGTGGTGGTGAACACGTTAGGCTCCGGAAAGGGCAATACCGCGTTCGTTCCGCACCGCAGACACCTGCGGTCCGGAGTTTTGCAAATATTTCAGCATCATTGTGGTTGTATCACACGTAATATCCTGCCTTGAAAAATTGTAATAGGCGCTTTAAAAACGGAAAGATGAGCCGGAAACGACTTTCGCACTAAATGACGTTCTACATCACAAGGTAACATCAATATGACTTTAGTAGAGATTAAAGGGGATTGTAGTTGCTATCAAAGAGATACTTTAAGCTGGTTCATTCCACTTACTGCAGCGTCGTTTTGATAAATGCCAATTATTTGAGGAAGAACGGGCAAAAAACTCATCGATATACCACAAGTAGTAACTCTTATTCCTAAGATTGACAACAAATTATATTAGCATGCAATGCAGAAGATTGAATAGTTGCAGGAAAAGCTTTTGCTACAAGAATTACTTTCTTCCTGATTCCTAGGAAAGTTGGGGCCAAACATCACTCCGTCTATGAAGCTAGGTGACTGACAACAGTGAAGACTTGACGGTGCTACTGTATGTACATCTTAGAATTCCAAGGAAAACCACGTCTATCGACTAGAACATGCCAATGTGAAGAGCAGATAATTGAAACATAATAGATCCTCAAGGAGCAGTTAAACTCACGCATGAACCGACTATCTTTATTGATGACAACTGAAAAACGACAAAACGAGTACTGGAAAACATAGCACCCGTATGAAATTTGAACATAGGTCATCTAAGTGTTTAAGTATCTATCTATTAGTTGACTCGCCTTAGAAATATGAAGCACACTTAGTGGGAAAAATCATCCTCATAAAAACGGATTAGCTGTTGTCTTTTTTGTAGCTGGACTGGGGAGTTAACTGGGGACGTATAGAGAATAGTTACTAGAGATGTCGTGCAATAGCCGCATAGTTGTTGGTTCTTTCTTCGCTCCTGTCAGTGGAGCTTCAGAAGCACTTGAGGTTAACAAATTTGTAGCAGAATTGTCTGAAGGAGGCTCACCCGTTCCAATCTACAAGGGCTGTGAGTGCCCGCTGTGATGATCTGGCGACGTTTTAGCAGAATTAACTCGAGATTGCAGGAAGAATCTAGTCGACCAGGATTCAACAGCATTTATAGAAAAGGTAAAAAGCTTCAAGTAGAACCCCAACCCTCAAGCAGCTCCGAAGAACTTCGTGGATGACGGACAAGAGACAATGAACCGACTAAAAGAAATGCGGAGATATGTACAGTATATGATGCCGACTAATACAAATATTAAAAAAAACAGTATTTGTAGGGCCGCAGTTAAGGGGATTCTTCGAACTACCATCAGAGATAGAAACTTCCACTTATGGCTTTTTTTCCGTGAGAAATTGACAATTCCAATGGCAATCTACACTAACAATATACAACAGGAGAAACGGAATATGCCGTGGCAAGACAAGTGGCACCAGAGTGGAGACAATTACTATAGAGTACTTAGTTACTTTAGATATTTAGATGACCCACCTTTGAATGTCGTGTGGATCCAAACATTTTTTTCATTCTTTTCGTTACTTCGTTACCGTCTTTCATGGAGGTTTTTGTACTGGCATGTGGCATCGGAGGCGGTTTGAGCAGTTGAATGCCATTTAGAGCTGTGTGTATTGCTGGTTACTTACTTACTATATATTTTAACCGCCCATCCTCAGTGGTTGTCCAGACCCCAACATAATCACCATTTTTCGGAGATTTGCTGGCTAAGCCATTGTGGTTCCCTGCAATCCCGAGGTCAGCCTGGCCAAAGTCTGCCCCAGGTCCTCACCACCACTAGCAGTCGTCGCCCTTGTGGATCAGAGCGAGATTTGCCACCATGCGACTTTGATACCAGGAAGGTGGTGGATCCTGGTATTGGTTTACTCTTAGCTAGGCTTCCTGATGGAAACGCCGGACTCCTTCTCAACTTGGGAGACCCTGCTTGTGAGAGGAATGCCTACCCGCTCTGCATCGCAGTCCGACACCCAGGAACACCTCCCAGCCACGATGAGGCGGTGAACCGTTAGGAGGCTGGTATTGCTGGTTTACTCGTGTAATAAACACATCGGCCGTTCTTGGTGACTTTCCCAAGAGCATTGCTTTGATTCTTCAAGGATCAGGTCTGCTGTTCTTTTTTGTCCACCATTATATATTTGGGATGAATAACTGCCATTTCTGAAAATTTGGTTTTGTGGGTGAAAATTTCAAAGAAATGGCGACTAAGTCAAGTGAAATTTAGAATTGTTCTGGTACACAACGCAACAGGACTCGTCACATTCAAAAACTCCTCATTCTGAGCCATCGAAGAAGAAGGCGATTTTACATTGTCGAAAAGAACTATGTAGATTTCAATCGGTCTTGTTTTGATTAATAACGGATTGTTTGACCTTAGTTTTTTGAGCACCTTAAAGCAACCTTTCAAAAAACTGATCTCTGTGTGTACGTGAAGCTAATAAATCAACCCAAGGTTTCCTCTCGTTCGGCCTCAATGTCACTTTTGTCGTGATCCAATCTAATGTGGAATTTGGAGAAGGTTGCAGGCGCAACATTTTGGAACGGAACTTTGTTCATGCCTAGTTGTAAGTGAAGTTCTGCTTTAATTTTATAGATTTAGGCCTTTTCGATATAATATTACCAAAATGATTCATAGCAAATTTGGAGAATTTTTTCGGAAACTGGAATAGGATAGCATTAGAGAGAGCCGCGTGTAGCGCAGTAGTTAGAGTTGCACTGCAATGAACACGGGTCCGATCCCGCACCGCAAGCTCACCAACCTCTCCATCGCTATGGGATCGGCAAACTGGCACCAGATTTGTCTGGGAGGATAGGAGCGTTGGTTCGATACATCGGTGAGCCACCGCGAGTCATTGTATAGCCCAGATATGCATTCAATCAGCTCTAAGGATGCTCGATAAAGTCGGATGCACGACGCATTCCTCACGGATTGATTAACGCTGATAGCCCTATCCTTATCCATAGCATTTGGAAAATGCTGTGGTTGCCACTGTATCATCTTGACTTTCCTGACAACATTGTTTCTCTAAAATTAATGTGATACACAAATATCTATTATAACGAAACAAGCGGAAAGATTGTTCTAATGTTGAGCATTTTTTGAACGCTGGCCATTTTCGAGAGCACTTGCGGAAAATTTTATAAAAGGATCCGTTCGTGAAGCTTCATTTACTCCCAGTGTAATGAGCAGTTGCGGAAGTATGTAGTCACAGAAGTCAATACATTCCTGAACGACGTCGCGCAATAGCCGAACAGGAAGGAATTGACGGCAGGACGAGGTTGTATTGACGATGCAGTGTTCAATCTGTAAACTTATTAACGTAGTTAATGAGATCGCTGCTGCGAATAGCATGTGAAGGCGTGGCGTATAGATATGCCTTCTTTTTCTCGAAAGATTCCTCACTGGTAATTAAATAACTTGGAAGTGTAGGGGAGAATCGACTTAGAGCTGTGATCAACCAAATACGTTTATGGTTGGGTTTTAGTTTCACAGTACCATGTTGTCACTGAAATCTTTTAAGAAAAGGAATATGTATGCACATGCCAAACCATATACACATATATATATATATATATATATATGTGCACATATATGCACATGTCAATATACATATATTAAATATTAAAGGAGTTTACGTAGTTCAGTCATCTAGAGGTGCTTTTGCAATACACATAGACTGAGGTTAGATTCTGCATCCAGGGTTATTGAAGTAGCCCTGGAGTTAGAAATCTGACAGCAAATTTGTTTGGAAGGATAAGAACGGTGACTTTGAACATTACTAGGACACCGCATCTTATTTCATACGCCAAATATGCTTTAATTCACGTGTACAATGCCTAGTGGTGTTCGATGCATTGCGTCTTGACAAGACTAAGCTTAACTTCGAATGGGTTTTTTATAACCTTTGTTAAAGGTTTATGCTTTCGTAAGCATTTTCAATGGTGGGAACGAACCCACTTTCATTGCACTGACAGCCTTCGGAGAAGAATCGTTCATGCTCTCATGCCTCATGGCTCCTGCCACCTACTCTATTCACCATCAGAAATCCCACTATCTTTATAACTGAAGTAGGTCCTTAACCCTCCCCGGGTGACCACGACACATTAATTTTTTGCTATTATTCCCGCAACGTTGTTATTGTTTCACGAATTGCATTCGTGGCTTTAATTGTCCACCCTTGAAGTTCGCAATTCAGCAACCGCAAAGTTCAAGTGGCAGGTCAGTGGCAGGCACCAATGTGCTCAATAGATGTGCACAAAAGCATAGACTTTTTATAAAGAGTGGAAGATATGCTATGTGGCGGCGATAAAAGCGCCATTGATTCCACTCCATTAAGCATTGTACGGTTGAACAGTGCTTTTTTTATTTTACATGAAGACACTTCATCACATTTCATTGCATTCGAGTCGTTTCCTCGCATCGATCATCCGCAATGGTCTTCAGGCTTCTTTGTATAGGTTCGGCTGCTGCTTGAGAATTTTGGCGTTCTTCGAATGTCGTCGAATGCTGGTAAAGCCGACTCACTCTGGAGCCTTGGATAGCTGTGTTTGGACGTTCCCAGATTTTCGTCTTACAAAGTGGCCCGCATTCATTGATTACAGAAAGCCAGCTAGTCTTCAATAAGGATACTACTTGCCAGATTCCAGAAGGTAGGAAGTTTGTTGGCCTAAGGCGGGTTCGTTTCATATTTATCAGCTCATGAAGCAGCTTGCAAGAACTTACTGGTGTTGATGAGATTAGCTCCACACTTTCATCCTTCTCCATGAAATTGGTATTAAGTTCCCAACCACAGGGTGATGAACACCTAAGTTAGCTGAAGGTGCAGAATCTAACCAACGTTCATGTGCCTTGTAAGACAACTCTAGAGCACAGCGCTACATGCACTCCTTTAAGTGTTTAATATACTTACTTACTTGGATACTTGAACGGCCCAGTCCTCACCAGTGGTGTGGGCCCCAGCATAATCACCAATTTTTCGGAAATTTACTGGTTAAGCCATTCTGGTTCCCTGGAATCCCGAGAACAGCCTGGCCAAGTTCCTCCCCAGGTCTTCACCACCACTGCCAGTCGCCGCCCTTGTGGATCAGAGGGAATTTGCCACAATGCGATTATAGTTTGGTACTAAGACGGTGGTAGAGCCTGCTATTGGTTTACTCTTAGCCAGGCTTCCTGATGGAAAAGCCGGACTTCTTCTCAGCTTGGGAGACCCTGCCGTGGGATTAATCCCCTGCTGTACATTGCAAGCCGACACTTACGAATACGTCCCATCCACGATGAGACGGCAAACCGTTAAGTGGAACTGTTTAATATACGTACTGAAATATGAATTGATAATATGAATCCTTTTATAATAGTTCCCATGAAAACATGGTACCATGAAGAAAATTACCAACGGCAAACACAGTGGATCATCGTTGTGGTTGCAAAGAAATGCTTCCAAAGTAGCAATAAAAAACAAGGAAGTGAGTTACTACGTATAAGCGAGCTAACATGGTTATCTCTCGGCGAAAAGAAATACAAGACAGCTTTGCAGCGCATTCCTTCTTTGGGCACACGACACAGGCCGAGGAAAACCAAGACGAGAATACAGAGTAAAAAACAATTTGCGAGACGAAAAGCGGAGACAGCCCACTTCAAGAGAAAGAGGATTAACAGTCACTGGATGATCTCTTAAGAAATGAATTAGCAAGAACGTAGGAATTCGTGGAATCCAAATATTAAAGATGTCGTGATTGAATTTCAGTGGCAATGCATTTGAGAACACACTAGAAAACAGAGAAAACGGATGTTATGAACTCCTGTGGATAACGAAGGTGAATCAGTTGTCAAACGATGCGTGAAAGGTAGCACCGAATACGATAAAAAATCCCACTTTGCTCCAGCTAAATTGTGGAAATATCGTGACACAGTGGAACAATAAAGTGTGGACGAGCGAGTCGTGGAATCTTATGGACAACAGCTACGAAACAGCTTCTATGCTTCCAACTTTCCCCGAGTTGGTCGCCTAGATTTAGTGATTCAACCAATTCACGGTACAGAGAAATACGCTGTATGTCACCAGTTATTTTTTTGTGCACCTGGAATGGGATGGTTGATCTGCTCGCTTTTGTCTGCTTGTTACACTCGGATTTCTTCTCCGGTGGCTTAAACGCATGTGGCTCAAACTTGGGAAATTTAAATTTTAATTGCAATGAACTAGCAGAGGGGGCAGTCAATGAATATTTGCAACTCATTTGCGAGATATTAGAGATATTGTACACAATTGAGAGGGATTGGTAATGGGATGATGAGGCACGAAGCTTTGCCATTGCATTTATGTCGAAGGTGGAAGCACCAGTAACCGATGTCCAACCATTTCTCTACTGTAGATATATAGATGATTGCTTTTTCATTTGCTCAGCACAAAAGGGAATGGACAAATGTTTTGAGTTATTGAACGAACAGTCAGATTACGTTAAGTTTAAAGTGGTAAAAGTATAAAGCTCTTGGTATTGATTAGTCCTTGAGGATAAGAATTAAAGCCACGCATTCGATTTCATTAAGCATCGTTAGAGCTGATTGGATGCATACCTGGCCTTTAAGATGACTCGCGATGGCCTACCGATGTATCGATCCAGTCTGCTATCCTCCCAGACCAGTACGGCATCAATTTGACGATCCCGTAAGGATGGAGGGCTTGGTGGGCCAGAAGTGCAGGGATCGATGCCATGTGTACATTGCAAGGCGCTAGCGACCAATGCGCCACACGCGTCCTTACGTTAAGTTTACCCGGGAGAAATTGAACGAAAACTGGCTTCAATTCTGAACGCACAAATTAACCTATCCGAAAACAGATACATTATCAAATGGTACCGAAAAGCCATTGGGTGGTTGGAGCCAGATATACTAACGATCCTTAATGAGGTTGAATGCATGGCGCATCCCTCAGGGATTGATCAACGCCGAGAGCTTTGTCCTTTTATCCTTTTACCGAAAGCCAAGTAGTAAAAGCATACTCGTTCATTACCTTTCTTCTCACCACTGACACAAAAAAGGGCGCTTGTAAAAAAACATGTTTCGAACAGCTACTACACGGGAAAGGAGAAGAAAGAGGAATGCCGGAAATTGGCGTTGGGCCGACCGCGTGGCAAACGATAACACTACCGCTGAGCAACTCGCTTAGGTTAAGGAAAATGCTTTAGCTTAGACGAAAAGCTAATTCTGCTGCTATGTTTTGGTCTAGTTTACTATCTAGATTTTGTTTACAAGTCACTTCCTCAAGACCTTTAAACACGTCGTGCAGAACTAGAATGATTTTTATGAAGTTGACATAATTTCATGTTTCCGCTGAGTCAAATTAATATAGGTACCTTGTAGGTATGTGCGCATGCTTTTTACTCAGAATTTCAAGCACGACAAGCAAAAACGAGAAGAAGACGCTCTTCGTTTTGTGGTGCTGTTGAAAAGCTTTCTTGAAAAAACACGCTGTAATGACCTCAGAGTTGCAGTCTAGACGGCGATAGCTTGATAATGAACTACTGAATCTGTTGAAAGTCGACCCATGCCAGTTTCGAAAATCTTCGTCATCTATGCTCTAACTTCCAGCTACGGCGATGACGAAAAAAACGAAGAATTAAGTATTGTACGCGAAAAACATCCACAAGAACGATGGTGCTTTCTCTGCCATCATCACTGATGACATCGAAAGCAAGACTAGCCATATAAGGAGAACCTTTAAGAAACGTCACATCGGATTCTGCAGGTGTCTCAGTTTATCGTAATGACCAAGATCAATCGCACTAAGTCCTAGTTTTAAAAGTGTCCCTATGGGAGACGGTCGTAAGACTTCTTACTGTCTCCAACCTCGTCTTGGCGTTTATATTCCTTACCTTTCTGCAAATGGGTAAACCGTCAGAAATTTGTTGCTATTGTTACTATAAAAGATTACACCCCAGTATTTTATGTAGTAAAGCTTTTGCTCTATAGAAATATCAGAAAGTCCCATCTAGCAAGCAAGAACAAAGTCGACTGTTCTAACTCGAACTAGTACTCGCTCGGGTACTACAACTGACTCGAACTACTATATTCCACAAAGCCAATTCAGCACTATTCTGGTGCCTTGACCTAACCGCTACAGCTCTTTGCAACACGTTTGTTTCACAGAGTTTCACTACTCGCTTTCTCGGTTTGAAAGAAAAAAGAGCTCCATTTTCGAAGCTTTATGAGAGCTTAATATTGCATATATTAAAAAACTTTATTTACAGTGGTAATTCTTCCATTTTGGCTCTAATATTTGCTGTTTCAGAAAATATCGTGTGGGGTCCCGTCATGCGACATTCTTCTTCGTCGTCGTCAACACCACCATGTAGTGATTCCAATGACTGAAAGGCAACTGGCCGCTTTGAATGGATTCGTTGACTTTTAGAGTCCCAACAATTGATTGAATTTCTACTAAGCTAATGTGCACAGTACGAAACAACACGTGTTAGAGACAACATTCTCCATAAAAGAGCGAATGCTGTCTATCACTTCGTTTTACATAGCCTATTGCATAGCTTCGAAATGTACTTCATGTACAAGCTATTCTATCGCAATCTGATAAACTTTCATTCTAGTGAAGCTATTTGTATACCATCTTATCTAATGTACTTTTCTGGATGTATCCTGTGCTGCTGTGAAGCAGCTCTATGGGATTGTGCTAACTAAGGAACTTTTTACAATACCTTTTGAGGATTAACTCTGGTTTCTTCTGCTAGTACTCCTGCTAATGTAAAAGGAATATGGGGAGCATTATCAATCATCTCGTAGCTGGCTCAAGTTCCATCTAACTATCCAATACAGCTGAAACTCCGTCTAAAATCTGATTAATAGAATAAGATGATCCTAGTTTTCATTTCAGCGGAAGTTTCTTCCATATTGCCCAACATTTTTTCAATTCTATGAGCGATGTTTCCTGTTAAAATTAAAGTACCATTACTTAACAGCTAAGTATCAGTAGCTAATCTTGTTTAACTTCTACAGAATAAATTGTCACTTTACAAACAGATCACCTCAGATGACAATAAATCAAGAGCTGCCGCGTAAATAAGGGTAGTAGTGGATGAGGCCACTTCATTCGTGCAGTGCACCACGCCATAGGATTCAAATGATGCAATTACAAGGACCCATACCAGAACGAGAAAGTTCCGTGGACTTCGGCTCCCGATGGCTATGGCGGTGCCAAAACTTTTATCACCTGTGTCACCTGTAGTCCCATTGATCGTCGAGTGACTCGAGCGGGCGCCAGTAAATCTTCCATTTTTCCCTGTCGCGTGCAAGAGTAGCGCAGTGGGTTCTGCTCTCTGTAGGGACTCGTCGAGCACCATATCTTTCTTCTAGGCCTTTCGTGAAGAACTCTGACCATCGAGTCGGTGGTCTCCCTGCAGTGCTTTTAACATTCCGAGGAATCCAGTCACTAACGGCTCTTGTCCATCGGTTGTCATTCATGACGCATTACGTCTCAGGCCCACCTTATCCTCGATTGTTTGGTGTACAGAACGGCATCTCTGATTTTTGATCGTCGACGCATATCGGAGCTTCGGATCCCTTCCCTTACTTGTGTGGAACGGAATACTTCCAGCATCGCCCTTTCGACTGCGCGTTCAATAACGCTGAGTGATCTTTCATCCTGCTTACGCACCGACCAGGTTTCTGGCGCATACGTTAGGGCAGGAAGCACCGTTGAGTCGAAAAGATGGGCCATGAGTCGGGAGTTCTTTGTCCTCTTCACTACATCCTCGATGCTCTTGAAAGCTCCCAAAGCCGCTCGGTGCTCAGCTCTGGAGCCAACTCGATCGACGTGTTGATTCTCCGGCCTAAGTAGACATAACTGTTTCTTCTTCTTTGTAACTGTTTCTTCTTCTTAGTTCTTTGTAATCCAGACAGTTCTCATTGGCCTTTAGATTTTCGCAGCCTCTCCATACTCGTTCTACTCAACGCTGCGAAATTAGGGGCTCTTTCGGGGTCAGGGAAATGGGGTCCCGTTTCCTTTACTGTTTTTTAGCTTTGTAATACCCACGGGTAGCTTGCCAGGCTGTTCCCAGAACGGACATGGAGCTTGTTTGTTGTAGGCGACTCTTAACCGCCTACCCCTTCCCATATACTTCCCTTTCACTTCATTGTAGGCTTTTTGGCCGAATTGACTTGTAGAAAACAATCTGCATAAGCTAGAACGCACCCACACATGCGTGCATGAATACGCCTCGTAAATACAGAAAGTATGCGCCACATCGGCGCAGCAGAAACAGGGAGTGCATCCCCTGGATCCCCCCTGCGTCTTAGGGAAGCAAAGGTCGCTTTTGGTCAGCGATTAACCCCTATCCGGCACCTGGGGACGCGTCACGTAGCCTCGTGACTTACCGGCTATCGGGATCTCTCATATGAGGGAGATCCGTGGGGCGCTAAAACGTGGGCCATAATACACTTCTATAAGAATCTCGTGTAAGCTTATCAGCAACCCAAGATGGTGATTACTCATGCCGAACATGAATGAAGATCCGTGTTGAGGTCAGCTCGAGTCGTTCACAACTAACACATTTTAAACATATTTTGCTCTCCTTCCAATCTAACAGTTCAACAAATACCAGATTTTCAGTGTAATTAGCAATTACAATCATTACAAGCTGCAGAATTTACGATCGCCTGCTCCGCGTGCTATTTACCATCGTTACAATTATTCCGTACCTTCCCTTTTTTGTGGCAGTGATCGAAGAATTCCAGACAAATGGCTTATAAAGACTTTTCTGTTCCTATTATTTGACAGCCTTTCCTATGTTCTTTGCAAAATATTCCGTGGTGTCAAATTCCTATCTATACAGTGCTTCATCGCAGTTCATTGCATCACTTTTTATTTTGTTTTGAACCTGATTTGAAAGTGCTGGTGATTCCTTCGAATACCAACACCTACACAATCGTATGAAACACCTGATGGGAGTGGTCGCGCCTCCGGCATCAACATCTGTGTGAGGTCGTTATCGAGTTAATAACCGGTGGGTGTCCATACGGCATCTTGTCGGTATTCTGAGGTTCCGATGATACTTTCGGTTCACTATGTTCTCGTCTATCACAGAATGTATTATCCCCCACCTTTTTTCTACCAATTAATAGATTATTTTTAACTGCACTGAGCCAACGTCATGTGTCACCGATGCATGTGAGCCAGGCTTGAGTCCTCGTATTGTCACCGATGCATGTGAGCCAGGCTTGAGTCCTCGTATACACGCTGCACATTATTGTTAGCTCGTTCAAGAATAAATGAGCACGTTAAAATATTTACCGTTTTAATGTATTTTTACCAATAAATTTTTTTTTGTACTTTGCAATATTTTACGTCACTGGAAAACTGAGTTTACGCTTTTCTAGCCATTTTTTTACATTTTCTCAAAAGTTTGGTTTTTTAACCATTTTTTAGCATTGCAATTTTAGATGCCAAAAAAGATTTCTTTAAATTTTCTTTTATGAGTTCAAACTCGGTAGTAGTGCAGTAGAAACGGCTCGAAACATTAATCAAGCTTAAAGCAAAGCTAGTGTTGATTGATGAATCAACAGTACAGACATGGTTCCGGAAATTCCGATTTGGTGATTTCGAACTCGAAGATAAGGCAGGCAGCGGAGGTCCCAGTGAACTTTACGACGACAAACTGACCGCACTTGTGAAAGCCAAGAAGCCTGCTCGAGGGTTGCAGTACAGGTTTGCGTAAGCACAGAAACAATTCCCACTCAATGAAACCGCATAGGAAAGACGAAAGAACTCGACGAGTGGATGCCGCTCAATGATAATCAAAAAAAACCTTATAAATCGCTATTGGTGTTGTTGCTAAATGGCTGACGTTTCAGCGATTTCGATTTACTCAGAGCCTAGAAGTATTTTATGTAACAGTCATCTTATGCTCGGTGGAATACTTATAGTATTAATGAAGGTCAAACTTCCAAATAAACACCATACTGATCAAAAAGACTATTCACCGTTCTGTTATGAGTGGGGCTGGCCCACGCGTTGTTCACGTGGGGTCGCGAGCGAGATCCACTCAGTGGTCAAAATATCATTTTAAAATAAGGCGTCACGTCACGTGTAATAGTGAGGTATTCGTCTTTCCCGTTCATCTTTGGATTCCCGAAATTTATCCAGAACGCCTCAGGAGTCTTGCGCGTTGATGTTTTCGATTCCTGCGCCAGGATCCGGACAGTCACTTCAAAATCATCGCCATTGTACTTTTGTGCCTCATGTGTACTTAGAAGAGTGCTCTGAGGAATTTTGATCCCGTCTAGGTGCTCTCTTGTGCGGACACAAATGCGATCTACCCGTTTCCCCAAAGTATTCCTCACATTATGCCTTACACATGATCAGGTATATGGTACCTGAACTCATGCAATCCCCATGTCTCCCGTTAGGACAGATCATGCAGTTTTCTGAACTGAAACAATAATCACAGAGGTGTTGCGGACTAACGGAGTAGGGTATTGGGTAGGACGTCAAAAATCGCCACATAATTTTCAAGACCACTTTTTCTTAAGCATTTCTTAACGCTTAACTCATTTCATTTGATATGAAGGGTAGCTTAAAAGGGATCTTAGTTACGTTTGAAACATTATTTTCAGGAACAATTCTACCTTTTTTGTCTGACTCGAGTGGCTTCTGCTCCGTCCCCTTTGCAAAAGGCTGTTTCTCGTGCCAAATTTTGCGATTCCATCCTTTCCTCTTCTCCTGTGCACACATTTTTTAGCCGCTCGGTACATGTTTTTTGATCAGTGTTTTTTTTCATGTGTGAAGGATGAGAGGAGAGGTATTGAACTAATACATTTTTTACTAATTGGTTTACGATACCATTTTTGTTATATAGCCACTTTTCTGAGAGCCTAATTTGGATGTTTAAGGATGGAAGCCAATTCTCGATTGATTTTTCCGTCTGAATTTTATAGGCTCTGACTATCTATTCAACAATTACAACTAATGACACCTTTAAAACAGTGTCTTAGTCGTTCAATCTTTAGGTGGTCTGGGAAATATTTTTTCCCAAATTAGAGGGTTGCCCATAGGGACAGCGATTAGCACCAAGCCTTGCCATCGCTTTCATGTCTAAGGTGGTAGCTCCAGTTCTCGATCGCCGCCCCTTACTTTACTGTCGATACATAGACGATACATTCCACACAAGAACAGATGGATGAGTGTTTTAATGCTATGCCGAGGTTCGTAGAAAGCCCGTCTTTTGAACAATCAAAAAACCGCCGTTTTGAAGTGTCCTTTGCTACTATTTTGCGCAACAAAAAACGGCTGATCGAATTGTAACGTGCGACGAGAAATGGATTCTGTACGAGAACCGGCGACGTTCAGCTCAATAGTTGGATCGTGATCAGGCTTTTCAGCTCTTCCGAAAGCCGAAATCGCACCATAAAGGTTATGGCGACTGTTTGGTGGCCTGCAGCAAAGCTGATTCGTCAAAGGTTTTTAAATCCGGGTGAAACAATTACGGCAGAGAAGTATTGCCAACAAATGGATGAAAAGCACCGTTAACTCAACAACAACGACCGGCATTAGTCAACAGAAGAGTACCAATCCTTCTCCACAACAACGGCTGGCCTCACGTAGCAGAACCAGCGCTGCAGAAGTTGAACGATTTGGGATACGAAACTCTGCCTCATTTGCCTTATTCATCAAACCTCTCGCCTACCGATTGTCACTTCTTCAAGCACCTTGACAACTTCCTGTGGAGAAATAATTCACCAACCACGATGACGCAAAAAATGCCTTTAACAAAATCATCGCTTCCAGAATTCCAAAATTTTATTCAAATGCAGCAAGTAAACCCTTTTCTTGTTGAGAAAATGTGTAGATTTAATGGCTTTCATTTTTATTAATAAAGTTTTGTTTGAAGCAAGTCATGGCATTTTAAACAATATAGTTAAAACGCTCATTTTTTTCTGAACAATTTAATATGACCGTCACTCTGTTATTGCTGTAATATTGCCCATGAAGGTTTACTTCCCCAAGATTGAGGTTCAGTCAGCTGCATCTGAAAAAAGCCCGAGTGGTGACTCGTAAAATTCGAGTATTCTATATTGAGCTAGCTAATGCATTTGCTGTCGTATCGGTCTATTCGATTTTCCACTGAACTCGTGAATAATCAATACATTTGTTCTAATTGCTCGGCTTACACGACGTTGTTATGAAGGAAGACGAAGACATCGAAGCGTTAGCCGATTAAAAGGTTTTCAACAACCTCATGTAAGCCTAACAATCTAAACAAATGTATTGACGCATAAATGTTCCACTAACTGTATTTAGTGTTAACACAATCGGTTTGTATACCTGCGGGCTAAAAGTTCTGAATTCCTACTAAAAAGTGCTATCGAGAAAAAAAAATATATGGTGAACAATGAATAAGTGAAATTCCACACGTTGGCAATAGAGCAAGTGGATATCCATCGAAGCAAGGTGGCGGACCAGCAGTCCGGGTGCAGTGGAGGTCCTCCAAAACCATTTGGACGTGGTGATACTGGTGCTTGCCTCCACATATAGGGGAACAGGGCAAGGTAGAGGAGATAGCTTTCAGGGTGTCGAACTAAAGCGAAATTGGTTGGCACACCCAAATGTGACCGCACGCTGAATCACACAGATTTGAACTTCACAGTACGTGCTAGATAACACTAACTTATAATCACTTGGTGAAAGTGCAGAAATTGTACCTCCACGCGTAGACATGTCTACCTCAGAGTAACACTAAGATTCTCGTTACGAGCATGATGCGTCCATGACATTTCCTCTTGTTTTGCGCTTATAATTCAGATTGTAAACGATTCCTGACTAGTCCCGAACCGTCAAAGAAATCCTTAACACGTCCGAAGTGAATTTCAAAGATTTAGTGCACATGTCCTGCAGAATAATTTAGTCTTGTACATTTAACTGAACATCAAATGAAACGAAAACCATTAAGATCTAAGAAATTGCGCTCACAAGGGACCAAATGCTTTTTTATGGTGATGTAAACAAAAGTATTATTTTTCTCAGCACATTGTTTCGAATGAGGCTGCATTACATTATTTTTTCGCTTGACGTTCAAGTTGTGAATTAACTGAAGTTGCTTCAACTTCGACCTGATTCTAAAGCAATGCATAAATTATATAAATGTAAACATAGATACATACATATCAAAACATCTGTGTTTTGCGTAAACAATGACAACAAATGGCGTGCTACTTGCTGGTTGTCCTTCGCATGAGGGTAGGATGCCACCAGGTCGTACGAATCCGCTTGCAATTTTCTTTGGTGGTAGCATTGAAAGTAATTGTGGTCTTGACGAAACGACATACGATGGGTCTTAGAATATTCTTCAATAGGTCACCTGCCACACAACATTTAGGGATATCTGTACTAATTTTCATTAAATTCCCACACTATTTTATTGCTTCATCCTTTGCAATTACCTACGTGGGTGTCATTGGAGAGTGCTGCGAAAGCTTAGGGGTCGTTGGATGCGCTAGCCACGCAATAGTAGGCGTCGTCGCCAGTGCATTAATAAAGCACGCATTTTTTTTGAACGTGCTCAATTATTTTCCGTTTAACGGCACCACGATTCTGTCCATCATGGGACGTGTATTACGTAATGGTTAGAGGTGCCTTACAATGCATACTGGATCTGTCCCTGGTTCAGCCCTGCGCAGCTCATAGCAGGTTTGTCTGAGCTGCTCAGCTGGTGCAAATAACTCCCGCTGTGTATCGTCCTATAAAGTGTTAAATGAGTAGGACCAAGTAAACTATCAAATGTTTTTTTTATATCCTTGTTGTGCAAAGACGAGGTGTTATTTTATTTCTCTATTTACAAGCAAACTGGCGTTTCGGCAGATTTCGCCTTACTCAGAGCCTTCAGAGCTCAACTTGACGGCAATCTACGTAGCCAAACACCTCCATAACCAGACACAGAAAATGTTAAACCAAGATTGCAATCACATTGAAACACAGAAAAGCTTCATTGCACATTCACCGCTTTCTACGAGTCTTCCAATGAATGCATCAAATGCTATCAAATGTGGTTTCAGCCATGGCACACAGTTAATGTTTATTAAAGGACAGCTGTGACGGCGATTTGTGAACCGGATCGAATGTGTCCATTATGATGCTATTCGGCTGTGAGAATATCCAAAAAGATGAAACAGCATGAGCGCTGGTATCTGGACACCTGCCATTACATTTAGATAATGTTATATAGGCCATTTTCCGACATGATACTTGTACCCATTCATCGCTACCAATAGAAAAGGAAAGTGCAGATTTGACCTCGACTCTGTAAAAGAATGGGCTAATATCAACACAATCGTTCATGAAGGGAGGCTTCTTGTCATCTATGTCATGCTTAGATACTGGATTAATTCCTGGATTAACTAACGACTTTTTTCTGGCAAAAAAACTATCCAATATTATATCTGTGTAAGTATGTGAGCATATTGCTCGCGTGTGGTAGAAGTAAAAAAGTCTGAATGTGTAAACATAAGTGGTAAGCCAAGATGGTCATTGTGGTTCAAGACATATTTTTTGCATTTGTTAAACAGTTATGCTCTTTTTTTCAGAGTTCATCAAGCGATACATTGTAAAGGCTGCACTAAGACGGATAGAGGCATTTCTATCGCCTTTGAGGGCAATAAAGGCCAATTCAGAAATGGTGAAAAAAGCGACCATCTGGGAAGATTTAAAGGAGACTATAATGGCTTGTTCAGCACGGATGAGATTAGGTTATAATATAGTGGTTCTTATCGAGCTGTTATTAGTTTAGAAAAGTTTTTTTTTCTGGCAGATTAGAATGTTGGTGTGCCGACAGTAGACAACTGCAGAAGTTGTCTTCATGTGAAGAACAAGACTTAAACATTGAGCAGTCAGGAGAAGATCCTATCCGGATGCCAGCAAAAGCGAATTGTAGCGACGACGTGTAATTTTAAGCAGACGATATTTGCTGAACAAACGAGAAATTTTGCGCAAATTATGGACAACTGTCCTGGTAAGAGAAGCCGATGCAAACTTTATGTGCTAAAATTTCTGGCCTCCTTTAAAATATCAACCAGCGTCAAACCGATCAGCAAAGTTCGCATGCAAATTATATTGAATAATTCTGTGTGCTCCAGCGAAATTTCATGGTAGTACCTATCGCCAACGTCCTTCCGAAAAGTGCCAGGGAGATTACATTCACACAATATTATGTCTGCCTGGGATATAGAAAATATTTTTGTCCCGTTCAGAACAAAGCTATTCTTTGCTGGTGAACATTGAAGTGAATTGTAAACTGGCAAACAAACTGCCAGTAAAGGTCTAATTCAAATTGAATATATTTTTCTTTGCGCTCTGTTACTGCACAAACACTCATTGTTCCAAACTCGCATAAAAGCGATAGGTGATTTAGGTGGATATTAGATATCGTATAGAAAATGGCATCTCTCTGGCTTCTGATTACGGTATTTTCAAAAAATTATTGGGGACAATTACCTATACAGCTTGCCATCCCACTCTTCAGCAAAAATTAGAGCTTCTTCCCTAATTCCTTTGGGCTGAGCACTATTCCACGCAGTGATATATAAGTACAATGCTGCTGAGATAAAAGCGACACTCAAAACTACAGGTGAACATCGAACCCACGAATGCTGTTCCCAGTGGCTCACGTGTTATCGTCTGCACCACCGCGTCTCTTTGCTTTCCTTTCAGCCAGTTTTTTTTTACCGTAGCGGTGCCACCTGCACCCAATTTCCAACAGGAACGATCTTGTGAGCAGAGATCGGGGGTAATTAATTAATTCAGTTAATTTGAAGCTGCAGTCGTTAAACATTGCCGCAGGCTGATATAACTTAAATTAGTCTAACTTGGGTGAGGTTTATTACCTTGGAACTATGTTTCATTTACAGGGGTGACCATATCTTGCATTCGTTCGTACGTAGCTCGATCTCTGTAAGAAAGATTCTAACATCTTCTTGGCTTCATCAATTATAGCTGATGAACGGACTTATGCAGTGAACAGTTGTACGGGTTTTATGAACACCACATCTTTGCGTTTAAACCATTAAGGAAAACTTTAAAAGATGCTGGTTAATGAAGACAATTTAATAGAAACAAATTGAATTTTTGACGTATTTATTTAAAAGCTCATGAGAACTCCATAATTCTTTCAGCTCCAACTTTTCGTGGTCGTGGATGCAGCAAGTGAGTTTTTGAACTAATTATTGTTAAAAAATCTTTTTGATACTAAATTTCTTCAATGCTACGCTTTTTTGAGTGTGTCCGAATGGTGATAACACCGACGAAATGCGTAACTTGTATCTTAAATACCATAACGATGCACGATCTCGTTTGGCAAAAGGGAAAGAAAATGATCTGAACCGCCGACTTGGACCAGCAAAGAACATTTACAAACTGGTAAATTCTTTGGAGCGTGATCTTAAGAAAGACAGACACGGGAAATATTTCTTCAGAGTTGGAGCTGTGACTTGGAGAAGATAGCAAAAAGAACTTGCACAAGGCTGCGGCTACGATTTCACGCGACACCGATCGTATGGGCAAAACAGAGAGACGTGAGTGATTTCTATGAAAAACCAAACAAAAAAATAAATATTCTTTCAACTGCTCACAAATAGGGAGAAAAATGATTGAGGTTATGTTGCGTATGCTAATGTGAAAGCTCAAGGAACGTTGAGTTATTGCATTTCTGTGATAACCAAACATATGGTACATGTCAAAATGGCCATAACGTCTGTTGATACTGTGAACATTTCACTACATTTCTATACTTTTGAGGCTCGGAAACTCTTCAACTACATAGTGGCACGATTCGGTAATGATTGCTCCACCACTGTCGTTTGAGCGGTCACTTGATTTTGTAAGTTTCTGCGATCCCCTGAACAATCAGAGAAATGTAGCCAACTTTTCGAAATCCGTGGTGACCGGCGACCATTTGTGGTGAAAACTTGTGAGCGCTCAAGTGCAGCGTTCATGGGATTTTGTGAAACGGAAAGCAGTTGGCAGTGATGCCGATCATGACGAGCACAGCGCTGATTCGATCCCGTTCTGGGCTCACCGAGCCTGTCGTCCCTCCAGGGTTGAGAAGTTGGTACCACACTTTTCCGGGAAAGGAGTCACATTCACAATCCAAAGAGGAACGCTTTAGACCGGCTAGGCTATCTCAAGACTCCAAGGAGAATCGCCTCGATCAGCATTCTACCACATCTCAGATGGAAGGAAAATCCTCAAGTAGCAGTCGAAGCTACACGTAAAAGTTGGAAGACCTTGGTGCATGATGGATGAGAGGAAAAGAAACGAATGTGAAAAGTGCTGGGATCTGCAAGTAGATGTGAAACACGAGTGGAACAAAATGAGAAAAAAAAACACTAGGTTAGCACCGAAAATGATGAAGGAAGGTAAAGAATCATCAAGTAAAAAATTAAACTCAGACGCCTACGCGACCACAGTTATGCATGCAAATTACACAACAATAAAAACGAATGAAAGCACCGAGGCGTGAATGTTTTGTGAAGACGCGTCTTCGAACTCTTCAAATATCTAGTCGAAAGTGTTTGTCTATTTCTTTTACCTGAGATTTTCAACTCAATTTATTACTCTGTTATTTCTTTGAATTTCAGTTCCATACTCTGCATCCACCGACTAAGTGAGCATCTCTTGGAATCTTCTCTAATTTTCAGATTTTACGGCGCCTATAGGGTTCAAAATTTTGACGTAAAAAAGCACATCAAGGAAGCACTTGATAAATGGTGGGGCAAAGCGAAGACCGTGTACGTACGCCAGGACAACAAATATGATCCGTCATTGTTTGAATTTTCAAATGTGAGTTTTGAATTAGTGTTGGAAGTTGCTAACGAGCACCTTGACCGACGATTTTCAGATGGCCCACTATAAAAACACTGAGATTGGATGTGCCCACGTGATTTGCCCGGATCCTTCTTTTTCCAAGTTACAAGTTCTTTGCGTCTACAACCGGCTGTTAGTCACCCACTTTAGTTCATTAATGTTCCGTTTGTTTTTTATTCTAATTCGGCGCCATAATGAATTGAGATTTAGTGGTTACATGGGCGACTCAATCATGTGGCGTAACGGAAAGTACTGTCGAACTGGTAACGACTGCACTATCTTTCCAAAATCGACATGCGAAAACGGATTATGCGTCAGACCCAAAGAAAAGCCAGGTAGGAAAGTACGCCAGAAGAATGAACACAAAAAGGACTCCAGAGCAGGAGGGTTAAGTCGTAGTGAAGCTGCAATCTACAATCTTACACAAAAAATGGATGAATGCAATGTATTGAAATAGTGCTCAACAATGCAAATGGGAGGTATTCATAAAGTGTCTCCACATGCTATTTCATGACAATTCCCTCTTTGCTCCTGATTAAAGAAGTCAGACGAAAGTTTTTAGATAGTGGAACTTCACGGATTTGTGGGAGTAACGGTGGAATGACAGATGCTGTGCGCAACGCATTTTTGGACATGCACAACTTTTACAGGTTCCTTTTAGGTTCACAATCTGCACAATAAAAAATAAATAAGGGATAAAGCTCTTGGCGTTGATCAATCCCTGAGGGATGCGCCATGCATTCGACTTCAATAAGCACTGTCTAAAAGGTCACTCAATAGATATCTAGCCTTTATAATAATTCTCGGTGGCCTGCTTATATATGGTGCCAGTGTTGCTATCCTCGCAGAGAGGTCTGGTAGGAATTTGCGGACCCCGAATGGATGTAAGGACCGGTGGGTATTAGATCGATCCTATGTGTATTGCGCAGCACCTCTAACCGCTGCGCTACATACACCCTTAATTTGCACAATACAGTGGAAATTGTAGGTCGTCACTTACTTCAATCGATCCCTCTGTTAGCGCTCATCATAAATGAAGGCTTTCACAGTTTGCGGGTAGGTCTTGTAATCCTCCAGGGGCAGTTAGCACAGTGGCAAAAAACCATTCACTAGGTGAAACGTGCTTGTTTGTCGTCTACTGGGCCTACCAAGGGTCCGATCTGTTGTTCGACGAGTGCACGTTGTGAACATCTCGCAGTGCCCTAACAATGCAATTTCCATGGGAAAGTAACTCTACCAGCATTCAGTTACATTCAATGAGAAAGCAAATTGCTTATGAGGCAGCGGAACTCAAGTGCAAAACCAAGGAGCCTTGGGCGTGGTGGGTTTAAGACGTCGAATAGAATGAAAAAAAGTGCTGGAACTCGCACAATAGTGATGCTGGTTCATGTAAAAAAGGACAAAATTGGTGACGAGATACGTCAAGAGTGACTCATACATGGCTGATAGACAAACATTTATCACCTCACAAATGACTTCATCAAATGATATAGAAATTGTTCGAATCCACTGATATTTGTTAACTTTTCCATGTTCTGGAGCAGTAGAAATTTCTTATGGGGAGCAATGTTTTCCCTTGTTTGATTTGCGTATCTCGAGCATATTTCATGCTCACAGATGAAATTTCATCTAGTACGACACGTTGATGTCCGCGAATGCACCAGTCATGTATTTCAGCAGCTACGCGTGCGGTAAACTCAAAAGAATTTCCATTTTTCGAAAAAATTCCTTGATCTGTCCGAAAGATTTAACTTTTTCTTAGCTTTTGCAAAGAAGAGTACAGATATGCATGGGTAGAGCAAAGCTGCCTTAAAATTTTTTGGGAAGTGCCCAGGTTCCTAAAGGCTCTAGTTATTGAGGATTGATCAGCAATTGTTAATTAAATTAGCATCAAACTAGCTGTGACAAATCTCATAAGCCTGGAATTTTTTCCGCTGCTAAACAGGTGTTATCTTTGTTAGAATGAGCATGACGTTAATGAAATAGGAGCCAAATACATGACTTACAATCCCCCTTTCAGGTCCCTTGTAGCGATAGGTCGAGCTGTGGATAAGATTGATAGATGGGCACCCTAAAGCGGCCGCAATGCCAAAATTGGTATGGTGTTTGAATTATATTTAATACCATACAAGGATCTATTGCTGTAGTATTCAAGAAAAAAAAACCTTTTGTTATTGAGTTCCGTTCAGAAATACGATTGCCCACTTGAGCAGTCGGCTACACAACACGCTGCAGGGTGTCAGTTCTCACATTCAGCAGGAAATACTGTTGGCGAAAACCTCTACATTGTCTATACACCGGATTTTAACAAACGCAATATAGCTGAAATGGTAAGTTGGGTTCTGCCACTATCTCAAGATCATTAGAGAACAACTGTGCAGCAGTGTGAGAGAATAGTAATGTTAAGAAAAAAGAGATTAAATATACTTATTATTGTCGTCTTAAGGCTACAGAAAGTTGGTTTGAAGAACTAGAGGATAACGGTGTTGGAAAAGCAAACATTCTCACCCAAGAAATGTTCAACCGTCCCGGTCAAATTGGCCATTATACTCAGGTGAGAAATATGGTATGGTCCATTGCTATCTGTTAAATGTAATTCAGTGAATAAGTGTAAGCTTCGTATGACTGTCGACGAAGCCTGCTTACTTATTCTAACTGTTTTTTGTTCTTTACCTGCTTATTCTCGTACAAGATGGAACTAGTTGTGCGTAGTTTGTTCGATCCAAGTGGTAAATAATCAGGGGGCCGGAGTAATTTACTGAGGACTCCAAACCGTCTAGACCCATAAGATCATTTGAGGTGTAGAAAGCATTCTACTCACACTATAGCATGATATCACACATGGCAATGAATGTTTTTCATACACATACGGGAAACTACTACCACATCTTGAGCACCATAGATGGCCTTCTTCTGAGCTCAGTTCTGTCTCCGGCCAAGTAGACAGTCATTTCGCCTCACAATCATATATCGAGAGCCTAAAGGCCAAACATGTCACGTAGCATCGTTGTTCACTTGAGCAAAATCCATACTTCACCAAATAGGTGAAAAGATAGAGCAAAGAATTCCATGAAGTGAACCATTGTTCTCATTACTTGCTACTTGATACTTGAATGGCCCGTCCTCACTGGTTGTGCGGGCCACAGCATAATCTCCATTGTTCGGAGATTTGCTGGTTAAGCCATTATGGCTCCCTGGAGTCCCGAGGTCAGCCTGGCCAAAGTCTGTCCTAGGTCTTCATCACCACAAGCAGTCGCAGCCCTTGTGGATCAGAGGGAGATTTGCCACAATGCCACTTTGATACCAAGACGGTGGTGAGTCCTGGTATCGGTTTACTCTTAGCTAGGCTTCTTGATGGAAACGCCAAACTCCTTCTCAGCTTGGGAGGGCCTGCCAGGTGGATGAATCTCCCGCTGTACATCGCAGTTCGACACCCAGGAACACCTCCCAGCCACGATGAGGCGGTAAACCGTAGGGAGGATTGTTCTCATTGGTGTTGCAAATCTACTGAAATCATTATCGTATCTCTGAGAAATAAAATGACGCAAAGAGAAAACCCAGTAGAGTAGCCAGTTTTGTTTCTATCCGAGAAATCTTCCATACTTTCATAGATGGCAGTATGCTTCATGGGTAAATTGACCGCACAAGCGGAGGTGCAACAATATGGCCTGGGGTCTGAGCTTTGCAAACATCTCAGCATCACTTTGGAAACTAGATCGTCTAGAAAGCAAAAAAAAATCGATAGTAACAAAAAATGACGAAGAAAAGCTGGCGCCCAACAGCAGTTTTTTATTAGCAAAAAAAATCGATAGTAACAAAAAATGACGAAGAAAAGCTGGAGCCCAACAGCAGTTTTTTTATTAATGTGTATATTTATAAGGATATTACAATTTCGTCAGTTTCTGAATATATAGCGCGTATTTGTTCTAGTTGGTGTGGCAGACAACAAAGTACGTTGGCTGTGGCATCAAAGACTGTTGGTCGAGCACGCTGGTCGTGTGCCAGTATAAGAACGCGTATGTTGACCTCACTTTGTTGTTTTTTTTCGACTTGTCACATTTGCCTAGAAAAACCGTAAATTGTAAATTTCAGAGGAAATCGATTTGGGAGCAAGATTTATGAAACTGGTAAACCGTGCTCAAAGTGTTCAGCAAGGGAGCAGTGCACTCCAACTGAAGGGCTTTGCATTGGGAATGCCTGATGCAGCATTGTGAATATTCAATAAACGTGTATAATTTCGGAAATTTCGTAGACGAGATTGCAGAAGGAAATTAAGAAGTACAAATAGACGTCAACCACTACAAAACTGAAGAGAAATATTTTCCTATAGAGCAGGCGATTCGGAAAACACCATATCTTCCAGGACTGTAAAGTAACAGTGAAGCCTTATTGAAATTTAATGCTCCTCGTAGAATTCCTTTTTGGAACTACATTTCGTAGAATTATCATGAGCATATTTTATTTCGGATTATGTTAAAAAGAACTAGACTTCTTAGCGAAAATTCATGTTATATTTGAGAAAAGCTCGCTACTTTCCCAATGAACAAAGAAGAGATTGTTACTATATACTATTTATTTACAACAGCCGACGTTTCAGAGAATGTCGCTCTTTTGAGCCTGGAAAGGTCAAGTTGATTGCAGCCTGCTCGGCCAAACACACTAAACCAAGATTTCAACTGCAGTGAAAACAAAGAATCTTTTTCGCACACTCAGCGCTTTCTATGAGTTTTCCACTGGGCATTTCAGTGGAGACCAACAGCATGGAGTTGGCATGGGACCGTGTGTCTCTCACACTAAAACATCGCTCTTAAATATTGTGTTAGATCACGCGTGATAATGAGGCATCCCTGTTCATTTCCTGATTCATGGAATTTATCTAGAACGCTTCGAGAGATTTGTGATCCAGTATTTTTCGGTTCTTGTGCGAAGTAGGTAATTTCTTCGTCAAAATCTTCCTTCTTATGTCTCTATGCCTTGAAGAGTCTCTGCATGCGCCAATTCTCTGCCTCTACAGTGGAAGTTTCCAATGCTAACTGATGGCTCTGCCATGCAGGTCTCTTCGATTTGTGACGATATGAAAAACCTAAAACTTGGGTAATTAAACCGTTTCTATGCGTATTGTTTACACAACAATGCAGTGAGATTAGAAATGTATACACAAGGAATTGCAAAGCAAAGTGGTTCAATGGTACGTAGAACTTGGATGGCCCGTCTTCACCGGATGTGTCGCGTCGCCAACCTGGCCAGTCTGCCCGAGGTCGTCAACACCACAGGCGGTCGCCGCCCTTGTGGATCAAGGGGGTTTGTTACCATGTGAGTGGTTTGATACGAGGACGGTCCTGGATTGTGGTATTGCTTTACTTTTAGCTGAGGTTCCTAATGGAAACGCCGGACTCCTCAGCTTTGGAGACCCTGCTGTGGGATGTAGGGATGAATCCTCCAGCTGTACATCGCAGCCCGACACCCAGGAACACCTCCCAGCCACGATGAGGCAGTAAACCGTCGGGTGGAGTGCTCAGTAGTATGGCTATCAAACAGCTCTAACAATTATGCAGAAATTTATGCAGCAAGTTTATGAGGATAAGTGATATAATAGGAAAGCACTATTCATGCAATAATATTAGTATAGCTACAATAGCATAAGAATTTACGTGATCACTATGCAACAGTGTTACAGTGATGACAGGGCTGTTCTACAAGTGGAGAAAGAGATTCTGCGAGGTAAAGTACTTATGGACAGTGAAAGTGTTTGAGACAGATGCTATATTAACAACGGGTAGTGGTTACATGAAAACTGATGATAACTTTAATAGGTTGGTCATGCAAGAGTACGAGGCTTTATTTAACAATATTCCGACCTAAGCAACTTGAATGCGTTGTAAAGGGAAAATACTAAGTGGGATAAGAAAGTTATCAGAAAAGGCGGGAGTGCGGGGCGATCTTAAGAACGTCGTCAAAAGACAGATGGCACTGTTAGGAGGCGTGATTATATCCAAACGAATGGCGAAGGTCGTTGGTTGAAGTCACCAAGTAATGTTGCCTTGCCTGGTAGCGCGCCCGTTGGTTAAGAGTAGCCGTGCCTGGTGGCGGGTCTTATAGTTAAGGAGTATTAATGTGGGGCAGGTACGCTGCCGTTGTGTCAAGTGATTTATGATGCAATAGGTTACATGATAGGAATAACAAAAACAAATACACGATTAGTACAAAACATATTAAAATGCACCGTGCACATCTGCTTGATCGCTCACCAAGCACTCCATCCCTCCGGGGTCAGAAAATTGGTACCGAACTTATCTGGAAGAATATCAGCACTGAATCAAACCACCACGAGTTATTGTATAGGCCAGATATGCATTCAGTCACCTCTAACGATGCTTATTGAAGTCGAATGCATGGGGCATCCCTCAGGGATTGATCAACGCCAAGAGCTTTATCTTCTTTCTATGTCGCAGTGGAAGATCGAGAATACCTAACGAGAAATATTCTGTATAGTCTCTGGCGCGCATAGCAGCAAGATTTTAAACTAGAAGTAACTATCGTCGCACAGGAATCGAAAACTTCAGCACGTGAAACACTCAAGCATTTTGGATGAATTCCCTAAAACACGAAAATGAACCGCAAGGAGGAATGCCTCGTTATCATCCGTGATCTCACACAGTATTTATGACTGACATTTTAATGCGAGAAGCACATTACGCTCCTACGTGAACTCTGTGCGGTAGGTCTCCACGTGAAATCCTCGGTGGAAGACTCGTAAAGAGCGGCAAGACTGCGAAGAATCTATTTTCTTTTCAATGGTCTTGGTTTAGTATTTTCTCCGTTTTGATTGTGAGGTGGTTTGGGTGAATAGATGCAGTCAAGTTGAGCTTTCCAAGCCCCTGAAAAAGGTGAAATACGCCGAAACGTCAGCTGTTGTAAGCGAATAATATTTAATAAGAACCACGTATGTGCTAATCGAGGAAATAGCGAGTTATTCATAAATGCCGAGGTTAATAAAAGGTCGATTTTGGGAACTGTGCTTGAGAATTTTGACAATGTTTCTGCAAATCTAAGCATTTAAACGAATTTTACATGAAAAAAGTAAACGAAGATGGTGTGACCGAAGTGCTGAAGTTGATGTCTTGAATGCCGTTCAACGGTCGCCGTGATTTCGAACGTTACCGACGAATTCAAGACGAGAGCTACTAGGGTTGTGCTTCTATTGCTCAAACTGGGTTATCTAGGCCATTCATGTCGGACACGTTAACAAAAATCGATGACAACTTTGCAAATATTTATTTGCATGTCCTTATGAAATGATCTGGTTGAACTGATGATGGTATGACTCCTCGTTGTCGTTGTTGTTGTTGCTCGATGGCCGACGTTTCGGCTATTTCGCCTTCCTCACAACCGTGGTATTACAAGCAGGACTTTGCAGATAGATGTTATTTTATGGCGTGAATGCTGAATGACTAATCTGTCAATTAACTTAGTTCCAAAAATTTCCCATGCCGTATTAGCGCACACAAAAAAAATCAGAGCAATTATCTTACTACATTATGTTGTAGGAAAGTGAGTAACCCTCACTTCATCCTGGCAGTGCTCCACTCAGTAATATTCGACTCGATGTGACTACGAAGACACACAACTCGAGAACGAACGACTGTTGACCACCGACTCGAATCGTCAGCTCCGAGGAAGAAGACGTCAAAACTTCAGCCTAATAAAAGCTTTGTACCAACCTCATGTCAGCTCAGTCATGTAGGGAATTGTTGGTTATCATCAACGAGGTTTAATGAAAGTCGGTTTTTAAGCGGTTGCCACGTTGCGTGCCAGCAAATCAACTACCCTGCTACAGGACACGTTGCCCGCCCAAATTAGATCATAATGGAAGCGGCAATCGACCAACACTCGTCCTGGATAAAAGATTTTACATCAAGGTATCAATCAAACCACGGATGTCCCTCATACGAAGAATCTCCAGCCGGTCTGTCACGAGGCTACGACGTGGCGCATCCTCAAGTAGGGGATACGGCTGGTATCATCGCTTAATTCAGATTTTCACTATGCCTTGCTTGGTAAAGACTAGAGCTTACATCGAAAATTTTGGTAAAATTCCTGTTGTTTTCAGCAATATATTCCGAGCTTTACCCCTAGATTATTAGCACCTTAGGAGGTTTGGTGTAGAAAAGGGTGCTTTCAGACACATTAAAAACTGATAATGCTACCTCTCTAGCATATCGGTTGTGTTTGACTTAGAACTGTAACTACGCACGCCTAACCTTGTGCTTTTTAGTAGCAGAAAGAACAGCATTCATTGTAAATACTCCACCACATTTTCCAAAAATTCTCATTACCATCCATTTTGTTGTACTACGTTCGCGGATAAAGCATTCCAATATAACCCTTTTACTGCAGTTAATACATACAATGAAAAGAAGGATTAAATAAACAGAAATCCAAAACTCCAACCAGTGTTTAAATAAACATGTAACTGTCCGAAGATTCGCGAACTCCAGTGGTAGTTTCGCGACATGCTCTGCGAACTTATGACCTTTTATCTGAGCTAGTTAGCACTGTTTCAGCACTTTGTGTTCATGTGCTACAATTATTTTTTAACATTATCTCAACCGAATCATAGCTGTGAACCCGTAAATATCATCCGTGTCAATCTGAACACACAATGTTAAACCAGCTATCATCAGGAAACCGCAAGATTTCTAAATAGTCGCTTTGGCAGCACAGTGGTATCGGTCGAACTATTGATCCTAAAAAGAAAATCTACAGAATAACAGCCTTTTCAGAACGAGATGTAAACAACGATGAATGCCATCGATCATACAAAACTATCTCACACAGTAATTCCTTCAGAATAACGTGGATAAATAATTAAGTTCGTTATGTCAAGTGGCTTACTTAGCCACTAATAGCAAGAAGTTCAATAGAATGAGAACTCTTCACGCCAATAATCTTAAATGCAAGGATAATGATATCTGATTGTCCCTACAAAAGTATACTTATCGATCGACAATCCCTCTCCCAACTGACAAGTTAAAAAGTTTGGTTAATGAACAAGGAAATTTCAAACCAGTGATATCACTGTGGTATCCCACTATACAATGCTACAAATTTCTGAAAGACATTAAATCTTTTAAAATGAACTAGTGTTTTGTGGAGTAGAAAATTCACTCTTAGGCTACTAGAAGTTTCACTACTTTCTAAACTACTAGGATTACCTCACCTGAATATGTACCCTTCTTTGGCGATTGCTGACGTTATGGCACATATGGTCTTTACATCATCAATACCGCTATGAATACGTCCCTTAAACGAGCAATATAAAAAAGCGGTCGAAACCACCATAAACAATCTTCAGCTGCTACAAGAATGTTTAGGGAAACTTACCGAATGGTTTAGGTTGTATATTCTCAGTAGATCCCTTAAACCCTTCGCAAATATGCCACTGTGTTCACAATAGGACTTTTTCACATTAATCCACGAATTAAAGTAGCTGAAATTTGCATGTTAAACAAGAACTGGCTTGTAGGCGAAACTGCTCAACTTCGATTTGTTGGCAAAGGTAAGCGTTGGTAAAGTATATTAAGCGTCCAACATGATAAAATAGGCTTGAGTGCCATGTTCCCAAAACATCTCTAACTGATAAAAAGAAAACGGCCGAAAATACATATATTGCAAACCTGGGGATGTCCAGATTCTTCATCTTTGCCTCAGATGGTAGCATTACGCCTAAATCCCAATCACCACATGTGACGAAAGCAAATCGAGATTTTAGTATTTCTTCCTATAAACATCATTTTATGTAGCAAAATAAGCATGGCTTATTAAATCCTTCGGTGTTATGAAAACATTTTATTTCGATCTTATAAAATTTCGATATTAAGGATGCGTGTAACGCACAGGTCAAAGGCGCTTTGCAATACACATGGGATCGACCCCACGCCCATGGCCCACCAAGCCTTGCATCCCTCCGCGGTCGGCAAATTGGTACCAGACTTGTCTGGGAGGATGGCAGCACCGGCTCGATAAATCGGTGAGCCACCGCGAGTCATTATAAAGGCTAGATATGCATTCAACCACCTATAACGATGCTTAATGAAGTCGAATGCATGGCGCATCTTTCAGGGATACATCAACGGCGAAAACTCTAGCTTTTCTATAAACTGAATATATCTGTAGAAACTACCTTTCAGGTTCAATTTCCACTGCAGTAGGAACACAAAAAGGTGGTGGACTATAGGACGGTCGCAGAAAAAGAAAAATAGAGAAGAACAAAAGAAATGTATGAGTTGGAGAGATTCTAGGTAAGCACAACATCGAATTTCCAATGAGGAGACGATTTTATAAAGGGTCCCAAGAAATGTTAAGAGAAATGAAGCCAGAATGAAATCTCTTCTTATAAAAACCTAACCCTTAACTTCGACAGGTTGGACTTTCTATGACATACTGCACGACCAGCTTCTAGATAAATGCGAACGAACGACAAAACAAAGATTCATATTTGACGCCAAGCGAGGAATACAAAATGGCTGGGATTTCTGGCCTCAGACAACAACATACATCGAAATGCCTACATACTAACCTTTTTCATCCACTCATCGAAGTCGTTAAGTACTTGATCGATAGATCGCTGGTTGTCCACCATTTCCTGTAAATTTTTTAGCCAATCCACATTTTTGCTGCACAGAAACTAAGAGCCCACTCAATGAAAAGTCATGAAACAGTACTAATTAACCGTAGTGAACTCTTAGGAGCGGCATGTCCTACACAATTCAGTACAAATGGACTTTTTTGGCAAGAGAAAGATGGCAAAACAGTCAATAAACTTCACCTGAATGATGCCAGTGAGATGCGTACAGAATGAAGTGATATTGGGATTGGCAGTTGGTTTTACATATTGGTGAAAGAAAGAGGTGATTGTCCATGATTTTACATCGAGTTTTGCAACAGGGAACTCGATTATTTCCTAAAAGCAGGCAATGACAGGCAAGGAAGTCTACAACAGAAAAAGTCCAAAAATCAAGCACCGGTTCATAAATCTCTTGAAACCAATACCTGATACGGCAGTATTGGTCCACCATCACAGCATGTAGCTTCGAAATCGAGAATGAGCAAATTTTCGAAATTCTGCGTCACACTATGCGGCTCTGAAACAGAGGTCTATATTTTCGCGTTAACGATAGCCACATCCTACTTGGATACTTGGACTGCCCATCCTCACTGATTGTGCGGGCCCCACCATAAATTTCATTTTTTTCGGAATTTTGCTGCTCTAGCCATTATGGTTCTCTGAAGACCCAAGGTCAGCCCGTCCAAAGCTGCCCCAAGTCGTCACAACCACAGGCTGTCGCCCTCCTTGTGGATCAGAGGGAGATTCGCCACCATGCGGCTTCGATACCAGGACGGTGGTAGATCTCAGTGTTGGTTTATTCTTAGCAGGGCTTCTTGATGAAAACGCCGGACTCTCTTCTCAGCTGGCTTCAGAAACCCTGCTGCGGCGGATGAATCTTACTGCTGTACATCGCAACCCGACCCCAGGAACACCTCCCAGCCACGATGAGGCGGTGCACCGTTGGGAGAGTGCGTAAATCATAGTGTTTAAAAAATAAATAACTAAGTCAAATGCTGCTTAAGACATATAAGCAATACTATTAGTAGTAACAACACTGATAATAACGTGAAAAATACGTTCTAATAATGTTCCTTGCATACTTCTTCGTTGCAGGATCTCTCCTGATTCCGTATGTATACATCAGAAAAAACATGTCTGAACGATATGTCTTGCTTATTCTATAGGAAGTCACATTTCTGCCTCTATTTCACCGACGCAGGATATGGAAAGACATTTCAAGGAACTATGTTTGAGTAAAACAATTTTCAAACCGACCTCTGTGGTGAAATAACCAACATGTTTTCAATTTTTTGAGCTTACGCGAGGTTGATAAATACGTTTATTTCGGCTAACGTTTCGACAAAAACAGCAGGGCTAACAACAGCTCTATATAAAGGACAGTGCCGGATGTGCCATCCTCATTCGTGCGGTGTTCACTGAAGAAGATGCCGTCTCGTTACGACAACGAAGACGCCATATCGAGATAACGAACCGTGGACCACTGCCACGGACCATCGGCTCTGATGAAAATGAAAACCTCGGAATTTAGCCGAAATAAACATATTTATCAACTTTGGGTAAGCATAACACACTAAAAATATGTTTGAGCACTCGTATTAGTATGCATTCCTTCTTTGATAAGCTTACAAGAGGTTGACAACTTTGGACCAACGACTCTAATTAACGGCTCTAATGAAGACGTAGACGTCGAAACGGTAAACGAATAAAGATTATATACCAAACTCGTGTAAGCTTACCATAGAAAAAATGCATACTGATTAGTCACACCGAGGTTAAAGGAAAGTCGGTCTTGAAATATCGCTACGCTCTTTACTCGCATTAGTTTTGATAGTTCATTCTCTTTATTTACTTGGTTCATCCAAATACTCTCCCAACACTAGTCATGAAGAAAGTAGACAGTAAATTATCAACACGAGAGCAGAGACATCAAAACATCGTAACCTTCGAAAGACTAAACCAAAGCAGGGGTTACCAAACCATACTATGTATAGTAGACAATTAAGCTAACAAAAGAAGTCAAATTAAAAGCAACAGCCAAGAGCTTCTTTAAAAAAAAGCTCGCCTGTGAGTCGATGACCCAAGGATGGTACGAACTGTGGTGACTTCTTGGAGGAGACCAACTTTACGGCCGATGTTTCGCGCTGTGTTAGGAACCGAGTCTTTGCATTAGCCTGCAAAGAAGCAGTTTTTAGGAAAAAATTCATGTGCTTAAGAACTGCACAACTTCATACATATCCCTCAACAAGTGAGTAAAGCAAAAATTTTAGAGACCGCCTCATATATACCCAAAATTACCCTACTAACCTTATTGCAGGCTGCTGTAGTAGCAAATGGTGACTGCGGACTGCGATTCATGAGCAACGAAAACAGAAGAGGTGATGAGTAACCTCGCATAGGAGTCATTTATAGAATTTGTGGAAGAAATTACAAGCAACATAGCAAATCGCTTAGTTCAAAACCCTTCTAGACGAATACCGTAAGGACAGCGTCGAATGATGTGTGTTGTGTGCAAGCTAACACAATGTTTACATTCCTCCTTCACATTCAAGACTCGGGCTACTTATTGCTTATGATTACATGGAAAATTGTACTAAATTGTAAGAATGAAAGAGACGCTGCTGGAGCAGTGGTCGTAGGCGCCTTGCAATACACATGGGATCGATCCTCGCGCCCAAGGCTCACCAAGCCTTCCATCCTTCCGGAGTCGGCAATTTGGTACTAAACTTGTCTGGAAGGATAGCAGTACTGGCTCCATACATGGGTAGGCCACCGCGAGTCATTGTAAAGGCCAAATATGCATTCAGTCGCCTCCAACGATGCTTAATGAAGTCAGGGATTGATCAACACCGAGAGCTTTGTCCTTTGACCTCTTATCAGAGTGAGGAACGGCTAAACGTCCAGAATTTCCGTCAGCGTCTTAGTGTTTCTAATGAAAAATAAGGATCGTTCTCGTAGGTTGCACTGTCGATTGAAATGCCGCTGTTTTTTAACGTTAAGTCACCTCAGAAATATCGGGACCTTACGAAAATGGGTGTGCTCTTAACTAATTACGGTACGGTACCTTAACTTTATGTGTAAAACGCATATTATTGGTTGCTCTCACCCGTGGAGGAATTTCGAAAGAGCCACTCATGTGTAGCGGTTGAGGGTTTAGTTGTATTTTAAGACGTTCACTAGGATTCTGGTATCAAATAGCTGCATCTACCATAAATGTGTCTGTGACTGATGGTTGCATCTATAATGCTTAATCTCTATGGTCAGTGAATTGCCACTCATACATAGGTGCGTGAACTGGATGGTGTGAGTTGAAACTGACTCATTTTTTGTGGTCGTTCATTTTGTCATGCATGACAATACAGGCCATTGTGCTGGGCATAGGACCCAAAAAACTCTTTTTTACATGTCATATTTTACAACAAAGAAAAGTGTTTTTGGATGTATCCAATCCAAGGCAGTTTGTAATTCGTGAATTCTTTGTTAGGAAACGTTCATCTCCCAATAAAGTGGTTAGTTCTCGCAGCAGAATTGATGCTTTATATAGTCAAACAGCCGCAGATTATTTCCTAACACTGAGAATGTGACATGAATGGCTTTCCACTCATACATGAGGAGGCCTCTGGACCGGTGTGAGTTCTTACGCACTCATTTTTGCAGCCGTTTATTTTGTTGCACTACGGTTTCTGTTCTATTTTTTGTATTCAATTGATGGCTGTTCCTACACAGACCACTGTGCTTAGTACCAGGCCTAGAAACTATTTTTTGTACCTCAACTTTTCGGACGAGTTTATTTCTTCTGTGAAAAGTTGTTGTTGGTGAAGATATTACCCATTGCAGAGACTTTTAGCCCAGGAACGTGAAAAGGTGTTGACTACCATTGAAGAACGCTAACCTAAAGCTTCTGTTTCGTTGGCCGTATCTAGCATTGAGCTCTGTGGAATACGTGCTAACAGATTTGCGAGGACTACTACTGGTTTTACTTTCGGCAAACCCTGCTGCCTTGATGACGGCGGAGAACGTCGGGTCTTATGTCATGAAAATCATAATGACGTCGATTCTGTCGTGCTATCAGTTGTCCTCTTTTCAGCTTCTGGAGAAAAACCGGCGTTGCGAGTATGATCCCTGTTCTTATGTGCCAGTGAAAGGATTTTCTTCTTAATCATCTTTTCAGTAAAGAAGACAACCAGGTAATATATAAACAAGCGGTCAAAGAAATCGTCATTGAATTTTATCACTATCTTTTCCGCCGTCACTTCACTTCTAGTCATGATTCTTCCTTCGTTGGCAGTTGGATTACCGCCCTACGGTTATTGCTTGGGGCTATTCCCTCGTGCCTGGAAGTAATTCGGCCTTTTATTTTTTGAGCAAACATATCTTATGTCGCAATGAACCTTATTATTTTAAGTGGAAATTAGTAGAATCTGTAAATCTATGCAGAAGAAGGAAGCTTTCCAGGAAGAACCTAGATCGGTACAGGCAGAAATTACTGGAATCAACAGAGAAAAAGCAGTCTGAAAAAATGCCGTCGGGACTTGTGTGATTATAATGTGCCGCTGTCAGCCCTGATAAACGAAGATGGGGTCGTCAAAACTACCCGCCATGATATGAAATTAATAACGGAGGCGTTCTACACCAACCTTTTCCGTTCCACAATCCCAGTCCCGGACTCTAATATACCCGCTGGTGAAAAACCACCTGGAATTCTTCCGTCGGAGGTTCGAGTTGCGATAGAAAGCATGAAAAAGAGGCACAGCTCCAAGACCAGACGATGTCACCGCCGATTTTCGTAGAGGTGGAAACCACAATTTACACTTACTTCTTGCAAACCATATGACAGCCTACTTTCAAAAGAGAAAAAATTCCATATCAGTGGAGGACGTCGCGTACGGTCATCCTGCCCAAGAAAAGGAGACCGAAGGGATCTTCGTAACTATCGTCCCGCATGCTTGTTGAGTGTACTCTACAAGCTCTTCACGAAGATTATCCTCTTGCGCATATCAAGCACAGCATTGGATGAGGCGCAACCAGTGAATCAAGCAGGATTCCGACAAGGATTTTGCTGCATGGACCACATCCAAACCGTGTCCAGGGTAAGCGAAGCTTGTCGCTAATATCACCTGCCTCTAGTCATAACCTTTGTCGACTATGAAAAATCGTTTGACGGTGTCGAAACGAATGCAAGCTTGTCAGCGCTCGTCGACCAAGGAGTGGACCAGTCATACATAAGAAGTCTTCCTGACTGTTATCGGAATTGCACTACGAAAGTACAGCTTTTCTATCGACCTCTTACCATAGCCATGGGTAAAGGGATTCGACAGGGCGACACAATATCGATGAAGCTCTTTAGTGCCGCACTGCAGTGGATAATGAAGTCACTCAAATGGGATGAGAAAGGCATACGCATTGATGGAATATTCCTATCAAACTCTTTCGCCGATGACATCGTCATCTTCTCAAGAAGTACCAACAAAGCAGAGACGATGATCAACGAGCTCAACAAAGTGGGAAAAAAGATCGGACTACGCATAAGTCGGAAGAAGACCAGTTCATGAAAAATCCATGGTGCGAAGGTGAAAAAATTGAACTGGATGGCTCTGTGATTGCAGAGATCATCTCATGCGTATACCTTGAGGATCAATGAACATCGAAAACAGCATGAACAAGGAATCATACAGAAGAAGTAGAGCAGCTTTGGCCGCATTCGGACCTCTGAAAGAAGCACCGACCAACTGAATGATCCGAAAATCCGCGCTGACCTTTTCGATTCAGCGGTCCTCACAGCGCTCTGTTATGCTGCAGAGACAAGGGCTGATACTTCAACCATGTCAAGAATACTCCGCACTACTCACAGAGCGCTTGAGTTATGTCTTCTGAGATATAATCGGCACTCTCAATATCCAGCCGGAATGCGAAGCTCTGATCTACGAAATCTGTCACATCTTCGAGATCCAGGAGATTATACATCGATAGCAAAACATGGGCCGGTCACATAATGAAAAGAACGGACGACAGATGGATAGAAAGAACTGTAGATGGACTCCACGAGAATGCAAGCCTAGGGCAACCACCTAGACGTTGGGCGGACGTGTTCGTAAACAAAGTTAATCAGCTGTACCCGCAGCTGCAGTTATTTTATAGATCGCGGTATGAGACTCGCATGCGCTACCACGCTCAAATAAAATCACCACCATGGACGACGATTACGAGGGAAAGAAACGAATGGCAAATGTGCTGGAGTCCCCACAGGTCGTGAGGGCGGACCATCCAAGTATCCAAGTAACTATCCAAGTATAAATCTATGCAAAAAAGCTACCATTTCTTATTCTAGTAGGATGAAATTCGGAGTTTTTTGGGATCGCAAAGCGTTATTTTTCTTTGTGGAACCTCACCGAAACAATTGAGTAATAGAAATTTTGTTCTTATTATACGTGTTATGGAGTTTTTGAAATCTTGAACCCTGTTCTTGATTTTTTTAGGATTATGAATTTCAAATAAAACATAAGATGAAAACAACAGTGCGGGGAAGGTTTTGCATTCTAATTTAACAACAGAGCAAAATCTCTTCTTTAAGTCTGTGAAGTTCTCAACTGGGCGAGCTCTATTTCCAACAAACATGGTGGCCTCAGTTGTTCCAAAAGTAGGGGACAATGTTTGGAACTTACATGATCCATAAAAAGCTCTTGGCGTTGATCAATCCTTGAGGGATGCGCCACGCATTCGATTTCATTAAGTATCGTTGGAGGTGATTGAATGCATATCTGGCCTTTACGATGACTCGCGGTGGCCTGCCGATGTATCGAGCCAGTGCTGCTATCCTTCCAGACAAGTCTGGTACCAATTTGCCGACCGCGGAAGGATGCAAGACTTGGTGGGCCATGGGCGCGGGGATCGACTCCACGTGTGTGTCGCAGTGGCGCCTCCAGCCACCGCGCCACACGCGCTCCTAAGCATGATCCATAAAAAAATAAAAAGACATCGAAATCACGAGCAAATCACATAGAAGGAACCGGCTTATAGAGCAAAGAATATCAGGAACGGACTGGGGTCGTTTTCTGAGGAGATGGAGCGCGACTAGTGTGTGTTTATGTCAACTACCACCCAGCACGACAAGAAATCAGATGTGAAACAGATGAAGCCGACCATAAGGATTTAGCTGTCGGATCTTAAAATAATGACATCAGTGGACCTTTGTTATTTGTCCACAAGTATATCACAAGTGTTTCCTTCTGACTGTCACCGTTCTTTGTGCGCAGGGATGTAGATTACTTTCGAAGTACTACGGATGTATAGGGGCCGAAGCATGAAAGCTTCGGACGTTCTATGTTTTCTACACAAACGGTACGGAACAACTACTTACTTCATCGAATTATGTCTTTTAGACATAATCATCCGGTATTTTTCCGTTTGAAGTTCTTTATGTCTACACCACTTTTTGTTCACCTTTAATCGCAACAGTTATTAACCATTCCGTGTGGATCTGTTTTAATTGACGTCTCTGAGTGGTCGTCATCGCTTGCAAAAGGACGCCTCTTTTCCTTTTCATGTTCAAGGTTCTTAGCTCCATTGCGAAAATTTTGGAGTCAACCTTGCCACAATCATGCATAACCGGTTCTCTGACCAAGTGCAACCTTGTATTGCCAGAGTTGTTCGTGGCTTTAAGTCCAAATCTCAACCCATAGGAAATTCCTTAGGCATACACAAGGAGTTTTATTTAAAGTACCAAAATTTGAAAAGCCAAAACTAAAATGACTTTCGGCGACGGATAAACATGAACATCAGTGTGGAGAAAAAACTGCTGGTCTCTCTCCAAAGCAGTTTCTGCTAGATGCTTATAAACGCTTGTTTTTGTTGTTATTTTATTAAAGAAATTCATGGAACACCATGCTGCTAGATATCAAAATATATTCGGAATCTTACATTTTCGATTAGTTGAGCCTACATTCTCCATTTTTCGTTGGAGTTGTATCCTTCTTCTTCTGCAATCAATGTACTTGGCATTGTCATCGAACTGGCACGTAGTGTTGATGAATGCGAGGTGAGTTTTCCATATCATTATGGACTGCATCTTTTCACCAACTACAGTTATGAGGAATACAACGTAAAACTCGTCCATAAAAAGCTGTGATAAACGACGAGTTCTCTTGCTCAGGTGCCAGAAAATTGTTAGGTTTCCACTTATCTAGTAAAATCCGCTGTTCTTTATCTCGCCATTGCATGGTACTTCTATAGAGCAACGTTTCCATCAGTAGTCTAGCTATGAGTTGGCTGATAAATAGCAAATTCCGTTGTAAGCAAGAAGAATGTTATTCACAATCCAGCAAATCGCTAACACCGGTAGCTACCTGTGGCCATGAGGTACGGGGGTACTCCAGAAAGAGAAAATAACAAGAAAGTCATTCATAAATTTTGCTAAGACCCAAATTATTTTTGAGCATGGCTTATCTACGTATTGAAATCCCCTCGGCCCTACCAATCGTCTCATCGAGCCCTGGTAGGGAACTCAACACCAGACCCGCCTCTTGCAATCGGTGTACTCTCTCCAATCTATCTGAGAACGTCATGGAACGACTATGCAGTTTATTAGGGAGAACATACTCGACCAGCGTTCAACGATATTCAAAAAGAAGACGAAAATCCACAAGTAAGATCTTTGTGGACGGTGGATGTGAAGAAACGAGTTCAACGAAAGAACTGTTTGGATCCGCACAATATGGTACATCTTATAAATCAAGTCATGTACGTCTTATAAATCAAGCCATATCAGAAAATGTGCCATTACGTTGAGATTGCTACATACTGTTCTTTTCAAGACTAAGAAAACTTCCCTTAAGTACGCAATTTTCATGAATATTGTTTAGTTGTCAAGTAATTCAAATTATGTTGTATTCCTCCTAAGAGTTTACGGCCTCATCATAGCTGGAAGGTGTTGCTGAGTGTCGGGCTGCGATGTACAGTGGAGGGATTCACCACCTGGCAGGGTCTGCCAAATTGAGGAGTCCAGTGTTTCAATTAAGAAGCCCAGCTAAGAGTAAACCACTACCAGGATCCATCACCATCCTGGTATCAAACTAGTTGCATGGTGGAAAATCTCGCTCTGATCCAAAAAGGGCGGCCAATGCCTGTGGTGGTGACGATCTGGGGCAGACTTTGACCTAGCTGACCTCGGGACTCCAGAGAACCACAACGGCTAGACCAGCAAAACTCCGAAGTAATGGAGATTATGCTGGGGCCCGCACAACTAGTGAGGATGGGACATCCAATATCCAGTTATGTTGTATTCCCGTATTTTCTCAATGAACAATGGCTTGCAAGTTATCTAAAATTTTCGAAAAATATGGATTAACAATATGTGCACTTGAAAGGAAGACGGCGTCATTCAAACACACGCTGTTGTTGGTCGGTTCGTCTGTTAGGCAAAGGCCATCTCTCGTATTACAAGACAATCTATAGTAAATTTATCTGCTATGTATATGTCGCTGACATTTCTATTAACGAAAATCAACGCATAGATGAAATCAACATTCAAATTCGTAGCAAAGTTCTGAACGTAACACGAACTCGGTGGATCATCTTGATGAAATAGGCTAACACAGTAGATTTTACTCATTATCTATATGTCACAAAAAGATACGTATTAGTTTGTTTGGATGAGAAACGGACTACATGTTAACTTCATCATAAATGCAAGTAGAGTCTTATTTTCGATGGAATTTTCTCTGCAGCGTAACGCATAGGTAGTTGATGCACTTCTGGGATCACAACGATGTAGAAGAAAAATCACTAAAAATCGCTATCACCTCATACCGGATTTCGATTAGAGAAAAAAACAAAGCAGCGAGGGATCGGAACCTTTCGACTGTGTATGATCAGAAATGAAATCTCCTACACAATATCATACGAAGTAGGTGCAACGGACAACCCGCGACCACTAACATCATTTAGCAATCTGAAGTTGGAAATACAGAGATTGTAAAAAGACCCAAACCGCACCACTTTAATATCCAGGAGCAGTTCGAGGCGGCGGACAGTGGTCACATCCTCCGCTTTGACCACGATCTCCACTGGGTCCGGCCAGTCCATCCGCTCCAGGCTGACCTGGAGCACCTGGTGCTCCGACATCACCAGGCGGTCCAGGCGGGCCATCGCTTCCAGGGGCTCCGTTTTCTCCAGGCTGCCCGTCAGGACCAGGCAATCCAGGTGCTCCAGGTGGTCCGGGTGGTCCGCTTGGCCCAGGTACTTCGATGAGTTTTCCTGGTGGACCGGGTATACCGGCTTTTCCAGGCGCTCCATCTAATCCAGGTGGACCGGCAGGCCCGGGAGGACCAGGTGGGCCGCGGTTTCCTCCATCGGCATGGTTTCCTGGCGTTCCAGGAGCTCCAGGTGGTCCTTTAGGTCCAGGGTTACCAGGAGCGCCAGGTGGACCTTCAGGACAATCAAAGCAAAAGTCATATCGTGGTTGTGGTGTGGCGATTGGCCCATCAGGACCGTTCTTTCCTGGCCTTCCAGGCTGTCCATCGATTCCATTTTCACCATCAGGACCTGGCGTTCCAGGAGGTCCTTGTGGAGAAACACCACATCCACAGCACACGTTTTGCCCAATCGCTTCGACATTCCCTTCAACAGCAGACGAGGTGTACCCAGCTTGACGTCGATCTCTGCGAACTCCGGATACTTTTGACAGTACCTGAAAATCAATAAACTGTGGAATGTTGAGTGGACTTGTTACAAATACTCTACCAGTTCCGCCTCTCTTAAATGTTAATATCCAGTTGCTTTTTTGAAGAAATGAAGCAGCGTATACCATTGTTGTAAGGATTTGGCAGGTATAGTTACTATGAATATGAAATAAAAGAACATTATGAAATAAAAGAACACGGTGTAGTGCTGCATAGACGACTTGCTTTTTTTCGTACTAAACATTTCTAGGCTACTTTGGTCATCGGGAACGGACAAACATCCAAGCGAATTAAAAGGGGCAGAAAAACGCTGAGTCATTTCTGGAGTATGTGAGCTCTAACTGTATGACTCTTGTCTCGCATAAGTTAACCGGCTCACTTACGAAAATTAGTAAGTAAAGAAGTCTTTCAGTTAGCGTACAAAGGAAAATTGTATGCTATTTCTAATATTCTTTTAACATGACCTCTAAGCGTCTCAATAAACCTTGCATTTTGATGGAAAGAAAATTATGAATTCATGGTAACGACTACTTGTAAGTGGACGAAATCGTGGAATCGCTTAAATAGCGACAAGATTTTTGCAATGGTTGTAGCAACTAACAGGCTGAACATCGAGGAAAAGCTGGAGGTGTATGATAAAATATAAAGAGCTAAAAAAAACCAAATAAAATATAGAGCTCCTCTTAATTCTTATTGACAAGCTGGGGGCCACTTTGCGATAAAAAAAATCACGAGAACAAAAACCTCTGAAATCTTTCTTTATGCGTTTCAGAGCGATACAGTAGAGAAGTTCAGTTTTAATGAACCGTAAAAGTTCGCTGTGTACGTAACGCTCAGTTCAATATTAAACACAAGCCGAAACCCTTTCATGTCAAGTTTTTGGAGAAATCTTGTACCACCACAGCAATGAAAGCGTCCATCGGGTTCGACTTGACGCTGGCGCCATAAAATTGATGGTGCGGACAAGTCGTTTAAGCATTCGCAGACTGGAGTTAGCGACTTATGGTTGTTTTATCTCAAATCATGAGACGACCAGAAAGTGTCCAGAAAAAATAACGGGTGAAATGAATTTAGTTAGCCATAGCGAACCATACCAAGAAAGCGCTAGACATTTTGGAGCATGTCAAGGTATAATAGATCTCTCTAAAATATAACAGTCTATGAAGGTAGTTTCACAGCGGTAAACGACTTCTTCGCATTTTCTAAAATTAGACTTGTTAGCAACTATTCCCTAGAAGTGAAATTCATCACAACTAAGAGTAGCCAGATCATGGAAGATCTTACTTAACTGATGTTGTGCTTTTCATGGATATTTTTCCACGCTCAATTTAAAGTTGCTTAGTTTAGATCACCAGTAGTGTAAAACGACCATTGAAGTGACCGTTTTGCGATGGAGTGCGTCACTGAGACAGAGGATGAGGAACAAGAGCAAAGTGATCGCAATCGCAGAACTCGTTCCACGCTCGCTGAACTGGTCCTCCTTGATGAAAAGTCATCGTCACCACCATCATCGCTACCATTGTGCTGTTCTTTTCTTCGGCGTAAAGCAATCGTCTGCAGAATAATTACCTCGCTCATGCCTTGCGACAATGACGTATACGTTATTTCGGGTTCGACGAGCTTTTCAATGTATTCACTGGTGATTTCATAAGACAAATGGCACGGTTGTGATTTCATATTGTGTAACCAAAATGAATAGAAGTGAATAATCGAAACTTGGTCCGATGTGGTCAATCGCACATCCAAAATGAAAGGCATGGGAAATAAGAGACGATTTCGTCGTTCTTCAAACGCTCCCCTTCGATGGCTACCATTCTGTCCTTCCACTCCCTTGAAGTTACTGAAATTCACAAGAAAGGAAAAAAAAACAAGATACCAACTGACCATTTCATTCTGTGCGATGAAACTGAGATTAGGCTTCCTGTAAATGAAGGACACTTCGATTGCAAAACGACTACTATGGAAAAAAGATATCTAATGCCACTTTCAGATAAGATAATCCATCTGTTAGGGTGCTTTAGGCTCGTTGGTATTTGTAAGGCTTTCCCTCTTGGTGACTGACGTGGGGAAAAAACCACAAGTGGAAGACATTTGCAGACCACCAGTCAAACTACTTCCATTGATGCAGATTAAGAAGAAGGAAGATCACCGTTGATTTTAAATTGTCAGCACGCCTGTTCTTGAAGCCATCAAAATCCATAGTAGATGTATAAGAGGAAACAAGGATTCAATCCAGTTTTTCCCTCAGGTCTTATAACCTTCGTTTTAAATAGTATAGAAGAAGATGATGGAATAATAGAAACTACTATTCTCAGCGCCGACTTTATAGTAACCTCGGCATTGTTAAGTAAGTCAGTTTTCGTCTTGAGCAAACACGAGTTTGTGTGCAACAGGATTTATTCGGTCCGTACTGAAGTTTCGGCGGTTTCGCCTTCTTCACTGCCTGGAAAGGTCAGACTGGCATGCCATCTACTCGGTCAAACACTTTCACAGCCTCAGCAGAAAAAGCTGCATATCTTCGAATTCATCAAGTATTGTATAAATCCTGTTATTGACAACTACGCTTCTGATCGAGAGGAAAACACAGACTTACAGATTCCAACTTTTCTTTCGAGATAGGGAGTGCTTGGAATCCATCAAAAAAAGTAAGCTGTACTGTTGACAGAGGTGCCAGTCTGACGAGAACATGAATTTGAACAACTCGTTTCAATTCGCTATATGATTTCCATCAAAAAAGATGCTCAAAAGAAAGCGTTCTGTTCAACGGTTTCATCGAATTCCGAAGTGCTTTGTTTAACGCGTCAGTGGCAGAAACTGAAGACGACATCAAAATTTATTGTTGAAATGCTATAAAAAACATTGGCGGTCGACGTCGGTCATCAAAGAGTATTACTTAGCTGAAAAGTCTTCGCCAGAATACGATGAGAAGGAACCAATTGTCCCATATGGGACTTCTTATAACGGACACGACTATCGAGCAACGATTGGGGCGCTTACTACCGTGGTCTGGATTCCTGAGCCCTACTTTCTTCACGACTCTATTCTTCACTACAAAAAAAGTAACTCATGAGCACTACGATCGTGTTATTTACGTCTGGGACTATGAATTCAACCGGTATCAACACAGAGGACTTTAAGAAAAAGCTGGGAAACTTGTACAAACAACACAATGTGAACTCAAACAAGTTATTATTGTTGTGTTTGAAAAGAAGGATACCATAACACAAGGTAGAAAGACCTCGTTTGTATTGTCGCTCGGAGAAATGAAAACAATTGTAGGAAACAGCTCTCAGTATTGCGTAGGGAAACAGCTCTCAGTATTGCTACTCGCAACGTCGATTCGGCGTTGCTAAACCACCCAGGTATGTGCCATTCACTCAAATCCATTATGCATCAAAGAGTTGATTTGAACGCAATTTTTAGTTCACCAATACAACAACCTCTATGAGGATGCATTGACTTAGTGTGCTTTATCCTTCCAGAGAAATCTTGCATCAATTTGTCGATTCCGTAGGGATGAGAAGTTTGATTAGCCCGGTTCCCGTGGTTGAACAACAAGACTATGTCTGTCTCTCCAAAGAACCTCTCAGCACCGTTCTACATGTACCCCACGTTTGCCAACTTAGAATAAGATATATATATATATATATATACATTATGTATATATATATATATATATATATATATATACTATGTATACTCGCTATATTTCGAACATAATTCCAAGGTGAACTGATCCTCACAATGTACTACACAAGAAAAGGACTGTAATCGACTATTTTCCCATGAAGTGATACTTTACGACCTCAGTTACTTTCGGTCATTTTTTTCAACATATACCACTTTTATTTAGAAGGAAATAGAGTTGTCGCTTTGAATAGCTAAGACGTCGTTGCTGTAAATAGGAAAACACAAGAAAAACTAGAGGAAAACCTAGAAATCGAAACGCTGAAGAACGCAATGTGGTGATCTGTTGCAGAAAAAAAAGGTATGAAAAGGAAAGGAATGAAAAACGATGAAAGAAAAGACAAAATGATGTCAAATTTTGCTATGTTGACATTCTCTCGTGTACAGCTATCGCAGTGTGCTCCGCAATTACGACCACAGTCAACACGTCACGCACAGTGTGACATTCAAGAATTTAATTATCCCCACCAAATCTACACAGCCAAGAAGTGTCGTCGATGTTTCTTCAACAATAGTACGACAAAGGAATTGCATGACGGCAATAATGCTGCTCTACTCTGCAGTGTTTGATGAAGTACAGGAATTAGCGAAGATCTTCCCATGGATCTCGGGGCCCTTGGTTCTTCCTCATGTAAGAAATTTCGGGTCGGTTAGTCATAAGGATATGTGGTTCGTTCCTAATTGGCGAATGGCAGACTTATCATAGGTAAAAAACGACTGTACTCTTATGTTATATGTTAAAGTGCATCTGTTTCTAAAGAAAAGATAGAGTCTCTGTCTTCTATGCTACATATTGACATATATATACACATACATAATTATATTCACGCATGCCTGTTTGCAAGTTCTGCACGGGGATTGCGTCTACTTGTATCGAAGCCGGCAACGAAACAAGTATGGAACACTAAGGTTTGTGCTCCCATGTAACAAATAAATTCCACTTTTTACTTTGGACGAATGCAATGAGGTACCTATGTGAATACCCTGCCTCCTACTGCAAACAATGATGGATTTTTTTACAGCAACCCGTGGATTTCCTCCGACCAGAAAAACCTAAAATTCAAGAGCATCACAAAAAAGTGTGGTACTTTTTTGTGCCTTTAAAGGCGCCTTTAAACAACAGGTGGGTCATCAGTCCTGCGAGATAGGCAAATTGGTAAAAGAGTTATCTTGAAGAATAAAGACACTGGCATGTCGCGTTGTGAGGTTTCCACGAGTCATCATATAGATCGAATATGCATTCAACGAAGATTATATCAAATGCATAGGCATCCTTCAAGGATTTATCAACACCTAACACTTTACTCTTTGTAGGGATTGCTCAAGCGCCCTTTTTTTGCCTAAAAACTTGTCCTGATAACACTAGCCACGTTCAGTCTCCTTAAGTGACTTGGAGGAGTTGATGGTAGGGAAGCTTTCAAAGTCATAAGGGATTATTGAATAGGTGACCATAAGGCTTTAAAAACAGCAAAAAGAACAATAACGTACACTGTTCCCCAAACATCTAAACTAATATCGCGGAAAGTCAAAAAGTAGTTCTTTCCTTGAGATTTTTTTCTCATTGGGAATTCAGTCATTTTATGGGCGTTGTTTAGATCGGTTGTCAGAGTAAGGATTCTCTCGTTCAATGCCATTTTGTAGAAAAAACGCCAGGGTCAATGGCCGCAATAAAGACGGACAAAGCGATATTTACCACTTGTCAGACGTTTTTGCTTTTACCAAAAGTAATATTAATCAAAGCAAATAATAAGGATTCTATAGAAATAAAACCACAGAGTCGGCAATTCGAAAGCAGACAAGTCTAGATCGGTAAAAAAATTGCCTCAATACATAGGCAGATACCTGGAAATTAATTTTAAAGGCCAAGTGTGAATTAAGCCATCCCACAACGCTTCGAATGGAGTGGAGTGAATGGTGCACGTAATTGAGTGGAAAGTAATCTTGAAGATTTTGGATTCTAATGGTTGTAAAGTATTCTTTACGCTAATGAGTTGTTATCTACGATCAGTCTAGCGCTTTTTTTCTCTTCGTGCTTGTCAAATGGTGGATGATCGTGGCTTTATTCAATAGGATGTCCAACAAATGGGCGAAGGCACTTGTCGTCATTGCGCGCCATTTGCGATTTACAATGCAAGTTTTATCTGTGCTAGAAATTCTAGTTATTGGACATTATGGCTGGCCCAACTGGGCTTAGGTCTGTCTTAGATTTTGCGCTGAAAAAATTGTTTGTTTTTCTAGAATTACTGGCAGCGTTTCGTGTTTTCTAGGCTGTTAAATGAATGGGAATTGTACTCGGCCTGAAAATCGTAATAAGAACTACAAAAAAATACATTTGCAGGAATAGAAAACCTGAATAATTTGATTCAAGTGAAATAGATTGCTAAAAGAAAGATTTTTGAGGACCTTTTTCACATTGTTCAGAGTTATTGAATTAATCCACCAATCAATTGAAAAACGTTGATGGTGGAAAAAAAAAGTAGGGAAAAAGAACGTAAAGGGATAAAGACATGACAAAAAACAAATTAGATAAACAAATCAGTTGTTCATTAGTTTGCCGCTGACCTTCTTGGCTGTTGCTGCTAACGATGATTCCAGACGCTGTCTAGGAACATTTTTGCCTATAAAATTGCACACCCGCCATGGAGAGAAACTGAAGAGCGAAAAGAAGAGGTGAAGAAACTAGAATTTTCGTAGCTATCAAGCTCTTATGCTCTATATGGTTTTATTCTGTATCGATGCTTCTCAACGACCACTTTCAAATGGGATCCTGAGGTGTGCCTGTTATGGGAACTGGTAGAGTACGTGGTGATATCGGATGAGAACGAACTCGTCCGGTTGAGACTTAACTGACTAACCTGTGTACGTGTAACTTCACGCCAGATGTTAGACGATCGGGATTTACAGAAGTCCACTTCACTTTGCATCAATGACTGCATATGTTGCATGTAGTTGTACAGTAACGGTACCGTAATCACACACACCAATGTCGCCACCGTCGACACGGCGACGCCGACGAACGCGACCCTGAACGTTGCGGACATTAGCGAGTGTAGACGAACCGTTAACTAAGGAATCGAACACCTTCGGCTGTATTGGGTAGGATTTCTCCTATTTGTTGTTCTTTGATCTCATTTTTAAACACGATTTCAAAAATGTAACTGTTGAGATTTGAGGTTAAATACTTCACCTGGTGAGACCGATCTAACGACTATGTCGTTATCGTAAGATAAAGATGAATATGAAAATTGACGTTGTTTTAGAATTTATAAGACCAAAGTTACCAAGGGTTAAAACATCATTCTAATGATGTATGTAGTGATGGTTATGCGTTTATTTGTTCTCCTTGTGATGAATTATATCAAACAAAGCAGTTAGCATAGGGGAAAATATGAGTACTGGTCGTGAAGATTTCTTTATTGAAACGGTGATTATTATGCTAACTCTAAGTTATTAACTCTTATTAACTCTTATTATCTTATTATTATTATTAACTTATTAACTCTAACTCTTACCAACTCTTACTATGCTAACCGTGACTATTATATTGATCCGAAACTAGTACAAACTTCCCCTTATCTTGCTGTGGATTTTTGTAGTGAAACTTTATATTATTTATTATTATTATTAAATTATTTAAACTTAACTATTGAAACTTTAAACTTTAAACTATCATCATTGATATTTTTATTCGATGTAGGCAAGAATAACAATCACCTCGAATGACGGTTTGCTTAGAGAGCACAAACACAAATAACTATCAAGTTTTAACGTGTGCCAATCAAGAGTGATTTTTTTCCATCTCCACGATCGTTGACAACTTGAGAAACGATGACAGCTACGGCAACATTGGATAGCTTCTTTTGTGGGACTTTATAAAGTGTATCATTATTAGGCAGAAATTTAGGACTTTGGAACTCTCTTTAATTATATAGGAATAGACTCCTTAGTGACTTATCTCCCCTTAACAAAGCGGTGACTGCATAAAGTGTACAACGGGAAGTGTTCTCTCTGAAGGTACGTCAAGTCGATAGGAGATTGACATCTCGATTTGGAAGTCCGGCTTAGACTAAATTTGTGGCAAGTATACTTATCGTCGTGAAAAATCCTTAATACAGGTGCTGACTGCTTGTGACGACAATCTGAGATTCTGTACTATGTTTTCAGCGAGTCATGAAACAATTTTTGCTGCTACTGAACAACACTCGGCTAAACTCTGCATAATTCTCTGTGAAGATTGCTCATTGTAATAGACAAGTAAGCTCGTATACGTCCAATTACCCACATCATCTGAATCATCTTTCCTTCTGTTGACCATGGAGTGACTCGAGCCAGCACCGTAATATCTCCATTTATCACTGTCGTGTGCAGTAGTAGCCCAGTTGGTCATGCTTGGTCTAAAAACTCGTTTAGCACTATCTCTTCCTTCCAAGATTTCCGTGAAAAAAGTTTGACCATCGAATAGGGGATTGTCCCGCCGCGCGCTTGACCAACCCCTGGAATCTAGTCGAGAACGGCTCTTGGCCATCGGTTGCCTTCCAGACACACTACGCATTCACCTTGCATCGTCTTCCACAGCTTCGCGCAGAGAACGGCGTTTTTGATCTTTCATTGTTGATGTGGGCCAAAGCACTCTACTTGTGTGGCGGCCGAGTCTCCGACACCTACGTTAGCACAAGAAGTACGGCGGTGTCGAAAAGATGGGCACGTTTTATTGGTTCTTTTTACGACATCCTCGATGCCCTTAAAAGCTCCACAAGCCGCTAGTTTTTTCCATGTCAAGTCTGGAGTCAAGTCATTCATCACGTTGACTTGCCGACGCAGATACACATAACTGGAATATTCCAAGATATTCATCTCGCTGAGATTGTGGATGGAAATTCATCTCACTGAGATTGTGGATGGAAAAACAATGGAAACGATTGTTAGAGAGGTCAAATTAGTGCTTGTAGATAATGCGCTCCATTAGCTTTCTCGAAGTCTCAGCTGTTTCGCTTCATCTACAGAGCGCGATTTTGTTAATCTAGTGATTGATGAAGCTTCGATTGGCTATATTTCCAGTTCTCTTGAAAAGAAGCAGAAATTTCTTCTGTTGTTCAGTGAATCATAAAATGAAATTCTAGGATTTTTTTCAGATATAATACGATAAGCTTTGCGAATCTATTGGAACTAGTAGACAACTCCAATGATGTAGTCACAGCAAACAATGAATCAAATAACTGGGTAATTGAACCACTTTTTTGAGAGCAAGATGTGGTACCGTCAGCGAGTTTGCTTCGTACTGTAAGTTGGCTATAACAATAGTATTACGATTACTATATGCTGCAACTTATTGCATTTATGAGGGTCTCACGCTTTTTTTGAGACACGGTTCGAGAAAAATTTTTAGAATTTAGGAAGCGAGCAAGTTAATTTAAATCACTGGATAGATTTAATCGAATTGAAGCTCATTGAAATTTCGAAAAAGATAAACAGAAAGAACGACAGCCAGAAAATCGAACTATCGTCGAGATGACGCTGAGATCGGACAGTAACGCTTTCCATTTTATATTGAAGAGAGCTCGTTATTTGATGTCAACTGGACTACATTTCCTATTCTCCGGGTAATGCAACGATTAAAAGCTCTTCTTCTTCAAGGGTGTTAAAATCCAAATTCCTTAGGAAAAAAGAAGAAGAAGAATGAAAGCCTCACAGCTTGTAGCGATTGAATTAATCAGAAAAGAATAAATTTAATGAAATTTAAAATTAGAAAGGCTGAAGTTTTAAAGACTTTGCAACTCGAAAAAATTTCATGCTAATCGTTTTGAATCTTGAAGAGTGTAAGCTAGAAAAGTTTATCGACATTAATATTTCTGGTAATCTGATGGGATAAGCTTTGAACGTTGGCAAAAATCTGGTAAAGTTGATCCAGATATTGGTAATAAAACGATAAGAAGCCTCATGTTCAAATAGACAGTAATGGAAAGTCACATTCTTAAAGCATGTTGGAAAATCGATGGATAGATCTGATGAATAGTCATAATAAATCCTAGTAGATAATATTAGAGACAAGAAAAAAATTGTCCGGTGTTTTAGGGATAAAAAGCTCTCTCATTGATTGCTGGTTACAACCAGAGGAACGATAATTTTGGTAACGGCGCGAGATTTGAGTCAAATAGTTAGTAGGAGATTGGAAATGAATGGAAAATCGGAAACTGTGCGAGTTTACCTTCGTAGCGTTACGGCTTCGGCTTCGAGTCGTTTAGCGTCGTCGTCGATCATCGTTGTGCGGTTGGCCGCCAATCGTCAGCTTTTATAGCCCGCCCACTCTCCCCATACACACCTCTTCCAGTCACGCCCATTTTTCTTAGAAACAACACAACACGTTCGATTATGGAACGCTGAGCTGTTTTATAGATACGCATATCTTCAGTATGTTCTTGGAGTTACCGATAGCGGAAATCTGATGTTTAAATGCTAAAAGAATCTGCAGTCAAAGGATGGCTTACAAGCGAAGGTCGAAATTTCATTTGCGCCGCTATTTAGTTGTACTGTCAGCAATTACGGTAGAGCTTTTCCCAATTTTTGTTACCGTGATAGCTGTTGACCATGTGGTACAGTCCCTATCGCTGTTGCTCCCGATTTCTCTAAGTAATCCACACCAAAGTTCATCTGGTACACATCAAGTCTTCATCGCGACAACTGCGTGAAGTGGCTGCTAAATAATCTCCTTAAGATAATGATCATCGTCATGTTAATGTACCCCTTATAAGTGTTTGCTACTGTAGGTCTGATGCAGTGGTTTTGTCAGCGCTATTGCTTTGTTAGAGAGTAACTCTATGCGATGGATTAGTTACAGTGGCACCGAATCTATGGAACTCGTCCAAAACGATGAAGTATTTGATGCGAAAACTGAGTAGAAAAAAGGGGAAAAACGCGCTCTCGTTATACTTCGATCAACTCATTCGATTTCATGAAGTCATCTACCAGTTACCCTAATGACGGTTGATTGTCACGACTTCTAGGTCAGTAGTTTAAGTGCACGCACTAGCGAATTACCTAAACGTAATCCCCATGGAACCAGTTTAAAGATAAAAAGGCGTTGGACATTTTCTAGGGGTGTTTTGCTTATTAAAGAGTCCATTCATTTTTGATGCTTACCGATACTGCCCGATTAGCTGTGTTCCTCCTCTATTTTCAGTGCTGTTGACAAATCAGTGCTTATTTGATGGCATCTTAGGGTATCCTGGATCGTTACCCATGCTCCTTTCGATCTATTAATGCTTTTTTGAGGTGGGCGGTGTTTTTTGAGGCTCTTTATGCATGGTTCTCCCACATCAAGGTGTCACTTTGCTTTAATCGGGTCGACACCATTCACATGAAGGAGAGTTGTGGAACTATTGGAATAAGCTGCCCGGAGATGTATAGAGCTTCTGCCTTTGTTCTCTTGGGTTAGTTAATCGGTTCTTTAAAGTTCTGTACATAACATAGTAATTTCCTTCTTTTTTATATTTTAGCCGCAATGAACAAAACTTTCGAGTGTTACAAAGAAGTTCATACTACTCGACTATACATATAGCTGAAGAGTTAAAGAATGGAACCAGAAAACAACTTATGTAAATTGCTAACCTAAACAAATACTTGGATAACCCATTTTCACAAGCCGTGTTGCTTCCAGCACATCTTTCATTCGTTTTGTTGTCTTGCACCCGTTACCTATGGAAGAAGTAAAGCGCAATTTTTACTGGGAAACCGAAAATAGTACGGTGAGGTGTTCTCAAGTCCTCATTACAGGCAGTTGTCAATCTTTGTAAATCAGAGCGAAGTTTACTGGTTTGTAAGCGGGGTTCCGCTAGGAAAACTGTGGTTCCTGTGACAGCTAGGAATCTTGCAGCTGCTTGATCTAGTGCTCATTAATGACGCTTTGTTTACTTATTTGTCTTATATGATCACTTTTTTCCAATTTTTCTGTGAATTCCAGCACTTCAGTGCGTTCCTCGCATTCATAATCTACGAAGGTCTTCGACGTTTTGGAACATCATTGATTACAGCTCGAGTCGGTTCTCTCTCGAATGTCAGGATAGCCATGCTACAGCGTTTCTAAATAGACTGGAGATGATAAATGAGCATAGGAAACTTTCTGGCACCGATTTCTGATCCAGCAAGAGGATTGGATGACCATGCCCGAGGTCTAACAAGCACCGTTCCCATGACGAACAGCATCACTATGGCACTATGGATGGTACGACAGGTCGTATTCTTGAATTAGATAATCCTTCAACTTTATCGTGATAACTGTTTAGTGGGTCCGAAACCAGTTAGTCCTGCTAGCCGTGAGGATCGAACTCGAAACCATTTTTGAGCTAAATGGTTTTTACAGTACCGCAGCTGAGTGTTCGTCATTGTTTTCAGTTTCCGTACTTTCTGCTTACTTTTCCCTTGATTTTTTTTTACAGGGTGGCCAGTAGTCTAATTATATGTTGAAGAATTCTCTTTTTTGCTCGGCCTATAAAATGACATGCCTTCATTTCCAGCCGGGAGCCACTTTGTTAAAATCATGAATTTAGAACAAAAGAGCGAAGTGATGGCGGTTATACCGAGTTGTTCACGTTGTCTGTTATAGTGACATCGGCTCGAAAAACATTTTTGACTGCCTCCAAAACAAATTCCTCTCATCCCTAATCGTATAGGTGAAATTTTTTCACTGAACTTCTCACTTGTTGACGGTTTGTCGTTGACGACCTTCAAACTTGAGAATCACTATCGGTTGTGCTACTTCCTCATTAATTAAACAGAACTCGAAATCCGAAAGCTGCTGCTTGCAAGATTAGGACGATCAAGCTTTTTGTGTACTCATCTTTTTGTGCTTCTGCATGCTTTTATTTCTCCCGAAAGAAAAAACTTCCCTAAGAAATCGTAATGTTTTAAACCCCGTTCACAGCTCATTGGCAGTAGGCAATAGGGTTAAACGGTAATTTGTGCCCCTCTGATCAATCCCATTGATAATCGATTAATGATAGCACGGATAGAGTTAAAATATGCCTGAGGAAAAGGCAATGCAAGGGTGTCGGTTGGTGTAGTGGATAACTCGTGGACCCTCCGAAAGGGAAATCGTGGGTTCGAAGCGCATTTGAGCTCCCGAGTTTTGCTCGTATCTCAGCATTCTTGTCATTATCCTAGTAAGCATTGAACGGAGAATTTCGGCGCTAGAATCTGCATGGAGATAATAATCATCTCCTTAAGCATACAAAAAGCTTCGATGTTTTCATCTCCACTTCGCCGTTATTTGCTGCTATCACTAAAATTAAAGGTGTATACGCTGTATACATGTGTTGTGTCTATCTATGCATGTCAAGCATCTACAACTAATAATATGAGTGGCATTAGCATTAGTTTATCTAAGGCTTTCTCAACCATTGAACTTTCTAAAAAACAACGGCTATTTGGTTTTTCCTTCCGGAAGACTCTCAGCAGTGAACCAAACAGAAGAACATTTATTAGTTTATCGCAAATCTTTCCGGTCTATTTTATTCGCTACTGATCCTGTCTTCTACCTCTTTTTTACCTTTGTCCATGTCCATATAATGAGACACAAATCTGTAACGCGTCTATGATGAGCTACAACAACACGGCCGTTAAACATGTGGACGAGTTCTCACGCCTTTAGACTTGTTTTGGTGCTATTTGGAACACTCGCAACTCCACTGTCAAGTTTCTTCTCTTGAGAAATGGAGATTTTCGGAATAGACAGATTTTCATATTTTACTGACGAACACATCATTGTATTGTCGACATTTCTCGGCTACTACTTCAAATATAGCCATCGAATGGTTGTTATCCGAAGAGACTTTCAAATAGGTCTCTTCGATAGCGAATGCAATGTAGCATATGGCTCAAGGTCATCCGATGGAATTGAATTGTACCGAAGATCCGAAGATAATGAAACATAGAAGAAATGGCAAGAGAAAATAAGAGAATCCCTACGACTATGTTTTCTATGATCCACTATCAATGTTTTGCGCTCAACAATTTCCGATCGGAGAGAACTATCTAAAATCGTTGCAAAGGCTGTCATTGATTCAAGCGATATGTGTAGTGGCGCCTCCAACCACTGCGCCACACGCGCCCTTAACCACAACTTTAATTATGTATAGAAAAAACTACGGACTTAGGCAAGATTTGTGATTGACCTTTGAAGGTGCTCCAGGCGCCTCATCTTTCTCTCCATAGTGTTCGTTGTTTTATGGACAAATACAATCTAGTCACTGAGGCGATGAGTCACTGAGTATGGTAACATGTTTGAAAGGTAGCGTTATGTACTGCAGAAAATATGCGTACTGATTGGCTTATGAATATCGCAAAGGTAGTCAATATCTTCGTAATAAATTTGGCTTTAAAGCTTCGTCGTTTTCTCAGTTTTGTCGCCTTGCTGTGTATGAATGTAAGTACAAGTATCTGCCCGTGAAAGTGAGGTTTTTTCGCTGGACGCGTGATTTTTGTGCTTTCTGTTGCCGTTTCAGTTGTGGTAGAATGTGAGCTTTCAACAATGCGTGTCGATTGTCAACGTAGCTTCTAGCAACGGTCCAGTGAATGTTATCGGCGGTAACTGTACAATCAAGTTCTCATCGATGTTTAGAGCTATGATCTAGCTATGTATCTGGTTTAGTGTTTAATGTATTGGTGTAGTTCTTCAGTAGAAACATACCAGTTAGTTTCGTCTTCATATCGACACACATACAAACGTAGATACATATCAAGACACACACAGATACACACACAAACACACACACACACCACACAAACACAAAACACACCTACACACAGCCACGCATACACATTCACTTTCCAATTCCTTTCTTTCAATATCAAACAACACTGCATCCTTTGTATAGAGGTACGAAGTAAGCACATATTCAAAATGTCGAGCTGTTGATAGATGACTAGGGAAGAGGAGGAACAATATCTCCTCTGAGAAATGTCGGCTGAAATGAATGAACAGCTGGCCTGGAAATCGATATGCATCTTGTTTTACGTATTTTATCATTTTATTTTTTTCTTCTTTCATGTCACTTTTTTTCTTCCAGTTAGCAATATGCCATCTCAAAGATTTATTTGGCGAGAGAACTGTGAATAGGAGAGTGGCATAATGTAGGCTCTAAGCGTCTTGTGGTGAAGGCGAGAACTTTGGCGATGTCGAGAAGTTGGGAACAAGTCTTTCCCACTGGAGTTGCGTACTTGACGATGTTAAGTGGAGAAAATCCAAACGACACTAGCCACTTACAACTACGCCTGGCTGTCTGGACGATTTGCTATGCATTCAGCGTCATAGTCTATAGAATTTTCCAGCAAATTTCCTTTGCGGATATGTCACGAGCGTATTTAATTCACTCCAAGCTTTTTTAAAACAAGCACTTTGTTTTCAATTAATTGTTTCCGTTTTTTCGTAAAACTGACCTTCACGTTGAACGTAACGACGCCATGAACGAACGACGTACTAACATCGACATCGCTAAGAACTTCTTTTGGCTTTTAATATAAGGGAAAATAAGCCATTCATGTGGAAGAACACCTCACAGAGGCTAAAGACGACTACGGTATTTATCGTATAGTTACAGATTTTGTAGTGCAAATTTTCTAGTGAATAGTGGAAAAAAAAGAAAAAATGAAGTTAAACAATGATAGCCCAGTTATAAACGTTGAGCCATTGAATTCAGCTCTGTGAACTGTGTGGGAAACATCATCATTGTCGTTCCAGGATGTCGACGAAACTAAATGTGTCTATTCTACAACACCCACACAAAGACCTATTCGACTAAACGACTTTCTTTTATCAATTGCGATATTCATGGACGTGAACATCAAATAATTCTTGCTTTTCTAAGGTCACAATGTTCGTTTGTCATTGCCGGAGTGATTTTTTCTACGCAATAGCACTGCTCTAAAAGTTATCGTTTTCTCATGAAATCTTCTCTAAGAACATCAATTGCGCCGTTGATTTCAATCGGGCCAAAAAAATGGGAAAAAGCAGTAAAAAGTTCTCTCGGAAAAGTTCTCAAATTCGGTTTTTTCTTCATTTATTACATAAGGTGACACCACATGTGTCACACCGAAAAGATTTAAGCACTTGTTGCATTCAGTTCATTTCTTCGCATCCACTATCCACAGAAATCTTCAAGTTTTTTCTTTTTTGCGTGTTGCTTGGGCAGCTACGTGAGGATTTTTTCGTCTTCGTTACGGATGTCGTTGGTTGCTGGTAGGAGTCGATTATCCCTGGAACCCGAAGATAATCGCGCTATGACTTCCTGTTGAAAAAAAATTGAAAACTTCCTAAACGTTTAACGAAATGTACCGATTTATTGGAAGTGTTTTTTGAATGGATCTCTACTAATGAGAGTTTGGATGGTTGCAATCGGAATTTTTCGTATTGTTCTAGTTTTTCACTTTATTCAAATTATTTTTCTCAGTCGTCAACGCCTTTCATCTGTCACTAAAAGGGTGTGTTCTCAAGCCGGTTAGTCGCGAGACTACGTGATGCGTCGTCCACAGTGATGGATAGGGGGTTTAATGCTTACCAAAAGCGGCTTTATACTTATTCTGAGAGGAAAGTAGAAGTCACCAGACCGGTTTGACATATCTTTCCTACATACCTAGTTATACTCACACATGCGCCCTTGGAATAGAACGGATTACATCTTGGAGAAGAATCTACCCAAAAAGTGGTATATATGTTGCAATGGAGCCAAAAGAAACTATTTATGGTTTCTAAGGGAAACCATATAAGTAGTAGGCTTGACGCAATGCGATAACTCTGCAAAGAGCTACTTGTATTCTTCGAACAAGCGGAACAAGTCGTATAGTTTTGCCAGTCGAAAATGACATAACCACCATGAAGACTTCCTACTGCTGTTCGTTCGAGTTACTCGATCACGAACAAGATTAAACGTAGTTATAAATGTTGCTAAAAACAACGTAAGAGGTTACAGAAAAAAATAGGAAAGTCTAGTTTTTGAACAGGGGCACTGCAATTCTTTGACCTGACGTAACCGGATTCCAGTACACCTACCGATACGCTTCTTGAATATGTCAGGAACGCGCTCATACGAGCCAGCAATTATTGCATTACGATGCATGTTCTGCGAGCTGTCAGCAGGTTTTCTTTTCGATGCCTCTTGGCCGGTGCACACTTATTTTCTGAGAATAAATGACTAGCGAACCATATTTCTTCCCTAGTGATGCGAATAAATCATAGCCTTCATCGACCGATAAAAGTCTTCTTCAACGAGTCATTTTGAATGGATACATTGATGTTCGTCGAAATCCTTCAGTTCTGTTTGTTTTTTTCACCAGTGAAACAACACCAACAAAAACTAAGTGGCGGATTCATTTCTCAATTCTGTAGGTTCACTCTCGATTCAAGATGAGTTTCAGTAGTGAGTCATGCAAGACGTTTCTGTTTTTCTATCCTTCCCTTTGATTTAAGGCCTCACGTACTCTGAGGGATCTTCTTGAATGAGGAATGGTCATAAATGCGTTCAAGGTGTCTACAATCTCTATAACCCAGTTAGAGGTATAGAAATGCCAGAAATTGATCGACATTTTAGAAGAAACTGGTTACAAGGTGGTTCAATCTCCTCTGGATTCACAGTTCTTGACTTCCTGTAGTGGCGACATAGAAAATATCTTCGTGCGACTACCTAGTGAATTGAGAGAAGAAGTAACTTATTCGAGTGGATCAATACTAAACAAATAAAAAATGTGCTGAACGCCATCATTGTTGTGAGAGTTCCCAGGATTGACTTTCTATTAACCTCGGCACTGGATTATAAATACGTCGTTTTCTTTTTAGGCAATCGCGAGGTTGTCATAATGACACGGTCAACGACTCACTGAGAGGTCACTTGACCCATGAAATCCAAACACCGTGGAGGCTTTTTAAACATAGCTTGATTTTAAACAAAATACGTCAAAACCCTTTTTATTAGATTTTCCGTAATATCCTGGATCTCTTTCATATCTGACTTGAGAAAAAAAATTGGTGAATTGAAGTTAAAATTCATTATTAGTTAAGTAGAACACATAACGGAATCTCACTAAAGAAAGACTTTTTCAAAGATTTCAAAATAAAAAATTCAAACTCAAAGAAAATTCAAATTTTTGAAATTTGCCAAGTCGTTGATGGGGAAGTCTACCATTATAATGATTCTCCATAACTGCAAAGCTACTTAAAATCCTTTTTTTAAATACATAGCCACAGCCCCTAAAATGTTCGTCATTAAAATACCGCTGAGAGAAATCTCTAGAACCATAAGAATTACGGTAGCAAAAAAAAAGTAAAATTATCGTCCATGCACATGGGATGCAGACTGAGTGATTTAATGAGCTTTAATTAGTCGTATCTCTGATAAGAAGAGTAAAATTCCTATAGATTTCTTCTCTGAGTTATTGATGGCTTACACAAACTTCTCACAGAATTGTTTTTTGTTGTTGTTGTTGTTGAAAACTTTTGTTGTTGAAAACGAATCAGCGGTAAATCATTCTCTAGTTGTAAGGGGGTTTTTTGCACTTACGTCGACTAAAATCTATAACGGTTGACGTGGCTTACTAGAATTGGTTAAAAAATATCCAAAATAATTCGTTTGCTGCCAACAGTTCTTTGTTTGATTATACAAGCTTGAAGAACGTCTTTCGTCAGCATTCGTTGTTAGAGAGGCTCCTCTCATTGTCGTCCTTATGTTGACGCATTAACTTTTGCCTTGTTTCATTGGTTTTTCTAACGGAATTTTATCATTCATCTTAGATAGACGAATGCTTTAAGGGTGGGATCCGACCAGCTTACAGTGGCACTTTATGTTGCTGCTGTTGTTTTTTGTTGGTACTGCCGTCGCGGATAGTGTTGAAAGCAGGAAATCAATTCGTATCGTTTCAATGTGTTGTAGTCGCAAGCGTCTTCAGTGTTGCTGGACTACTGAAATGTAACTTAGCCATCTCTTCACCCTTTTTTACTTCTCTTTCTCTTTAAGAAGTTTGCGTTCTTCGTTTTCATCTGTGATGGATTTTTTAGACGAAGCAAAACTGTTGAGCCGAACAAGCGACCAAAACACTTAAGCGTTGCTGATGTGTTTGATTGCTTGATTGCTTTTTGGGTACAATTTTTGATAGCTCGTCCTCACTGGTTGTGTGGGCCTTAAAACAATTTCCATTTTTTTCGGAGTTTCGCTCGTTTAGCTACCGTGGTTCCCTGGAGTCCCGAGATCATCCAAACCATAGTCTGCCCGGCTACAATTCCTACTACTGTTCATAACTAAGGCGACGTGACAGGCGAACACCCGAACGTGGGGATCAGAGGAAAGAGTTCCCAAGGCCGACTTTCCATTAACCTGTGCACTGATTGATAATTTATTAACTGCTTTTTCACTGTTTAAGTGGAACACTTTTAGAGAATAGAACTGTGGGTGTTTAAAAGGAGTTGTTTATTATGGGAACGCAAATTGATGCGTTGTCGTATCTGCTAAGGTTATTAAGGTGTTTGGATGAGTAGATCGCATGTCAATTTGACCTTTCCAGGCTTCGAAGAGTGCGAAACCTCCGAAACGTCAGCTATTGTATCCTAATAAATTGCACAATACCCACTGTGTCTTTGCTTATCGAAGAAGAACAGACGAAAGTGTTGACTTTTTATCTACTGCCTACTATTTTCTCATGGCAGGGTATTATGTGTGATACAACTACAATGATGCTGAGATATTTGCAAAACTCCGGACCGCAGGTGTCTGCCGTGGGGAACGAACGCGCTATTACCCTTTCCGGAGGCTAACGCGTTCACCACCACACCATGCGGGTCGTTCGTTTTACCTGCTTCTTAGAGGAAAGTGTATTTGCTATAGTAGCAGAAACATTATGTTAGTAAAGATGATAATGTATACCGGACAATTTTTCAAGAGGATTTTTTATTCAAGCATGCATAATGATTTATCACATACCGTAGTACGTCTTCTAAGCATTTTTTGATCATTTGAAGTTTTCTCAAAAACACTTTTTCCAAACAGGCCATTGTTAAACCACGGCATGAATAATTCATATCTTTTAAAGTTGTTCAGTTTAAAAAGGGCACTGCCGAGTGACGTTCTCATTCGAGCGATCTACTACAGAAGTTTCGACTCAACACGAATACGATGAACCACATTGCGAGAGCGAACGGTTGTGAACAATCTACTTGGATCAACAGGCCTTGAAGAAGGCCAAAACATCGAAAAAGTTAGCTGAATAGAAGGTTTACATGAACCTCGTGGAAGCCCAGCAATCTCCAAGCGTGGTCGTGTAAGGTTTTTTCTTTTAACAAATTATTTTTTATTGGTCAGTCTATTTTTGGGAAAGGATCGAATTAGCTGCTTGAATGTCTAACTATAGAATTTGAAAAGATATTTTGCTTAATAGCACGTCTCCTCGTAATTAGATGACATGCTGATCATGATGAACCTCTTCTTCTTTAGCATCACAGCATTGTAATGCTGTAAAGTGACTGAAAAAGGATTTACGAAGATGAAGTCGGGTTTTTCAGTTGTACAGTAACCACATATCGTGAATACTGCCAATATGAACATTATAAAAATGTACTGCACTAGTGTTAACGTATAGGCGGGTGCGGCAAAGTGATCGGAAGCGCCCTGCAGCACACACGTGGAATCGATCCCCGCGCCCATGGCCCACTAAGCTTTCCATCCTTCCGGGTTTGACAAATTGGTACCAGACTTGTCTGGTAGGATAGCAGCACTAGCTCGATACATCCAATCCAATCGGTAGGCCACCGGAACGATGCTTAATGACGTAGATTGCATGGCGCACTCCCTCACGCTGAGAGCTTTATCCTTTAGCTTTTATGCTTTTTACTGCATTATTAGACCAGCATTAAATGGAATATCATTTCGAGCTCGACAGCTGGACATTCACGCAGCTGTTTCGATCCATTCGCAATAAACTAACAAATAAAACAATATTTGCTCAAAAGAAAAACTTGCATTTAAACGACCCCCAATCCCCATAAGTCTCAAGGTATTTGTTGGAAAGAGATATTCTGACCTCTATGAATTTTGACAAAAAACTCATCAAACAAGGTGCTGCATAACTTAATACGGTTTTATTCTTTGATATAAAATGTAAAATATAATTTTTTACATAAAATAAAAAAAAATTATGGTTTGTATTTCATATCAAAGAAAGAAGTGCACTGTTTTTATGTGGCACTTTGATGAGTTTTTTGCCAGCTTTCCTATAAATGAGAATTTCTCTTTCCGACGAAGACCTTGGGATTTATTGGCATTAAAGTCGTATAAATGCAATTTTACAGTTTTAAAGGAATGGAACTATAATGCCTTGAGAGAGGTTCTGCTGTAGTCGAAACTGGTGCTGGTCGAAATGGCAGATCCTGCTCGATTCCATAGCTTAAGAGCTTTTTTTTGTACGAACGCCGTAGAGTTATGGGATTTGAGCTGTTATGATGAAAAGCGAAAGTATGGTGGCGGTCCAGTAATAGTTCTAACCCCCGTCATCTCAAAAACTGCTTTATAATCGGTTATTTAGTAATAGAAATTTCTTGAGCTGATAATCTGATTGCATGGTTGGCTTATTAAAGCCAGTCATAATTTGTAACAAAGAATCCCAAATCCAAAGCATATCATCGTAACAGTCACTTCCTCGCGAAATTAGTGCGGATAAGCCATTTTTACCTTCATGGGCCATTTCACATTTGTAAGAAAAGGGCTTCAATGTGATTCAACAGTAATCCGTAACCAGTACATCGAAGTCGAGATCGAGAAAGTTCTTTTTTTCCCAATACACTTTAAGCAGATGTTATAGGTGCTTATGCCACCAAGCTTTTTTTTTAGCTATTTCAACGCAAGTTACTTAGCAGAATCTTTGGTTGCTTTACTAAGTGTGATATTACTTAACGAAGATTTTCACCTACGAAGTTTTTTCAGTAGATTCTTGTTTGCAAGAAGAAGACTACAATACAGTGTGGATTGTCTTCAATAGTGAAATGAAAGGGATAAATTGTTCGGGTCTGATAAAAACTTGTCGGATAAGCCAAACATTCGACTCCATTCTCCAGCATCGCCAAATTGAATGAATGAATGTTTAGTCAGTACAAAGACTTTTACCGATGTAGCGACTCACCGGCTGTGTCTCAAAATCAGTCCCGATGAGTAGAAAGGTATGTGTGTTAGAATTTTTGTCTCGCGGCTTTTTTTGCCTTACTTCTTTTCTAAACTTTATAACAATTTATAATAGTGTGATGGATCGTGCCAGCGAGACACTTGATCCAAATTAATCTTCAGTCGTAGCAGAAATCAGAAAGAAAGACGCCTTCGTCCATCAGTCATCGCGTCATCGCCCATGTTCTTTAATCACAGCCAACCTTGCATTTTCCTCGTCCACTTCATCATTCATTAGTGAATAAGAGAAGAAGAACAAAAAAACTGGCAGAATGAGGACACGAATGCGGTTATCTGTGTCCTTGACAATAAGGTGCAGAATCTCGACCAATGACCGGAAACGACAAGCTTCATGCGCTAAATTTGTGGTGTATCATGATCTTGTCGCTGTTGGAGTATCGTGAAATCTAGTAGACAGTTAGCATTGCTAAGAATCCACATGCAAGAACCAGTATTGGTATCCGACTTTAGAGGATATAGTTATGTCTGTGTCTATGACGTGACACCGAGCAACGGCTGCAGCCGATGCTTTGGTAGAAAGTCATTGCTGAATTCGGTGATATATATCCTAGTAAGAAAGAAGAACGTCCTAATTAGTATCTAGTGACTTAAAAAACAGTTATTTTGGCTTAGTTTCGTTTTCTCATCGGATAATTTGATATCGCGGCGCCAATCTTTCCACGTCTTAATGAATTTTTCCAAATGCGAATGTCTATGGGGGAATCAGTTTCATATACAATCTTGGCTTCAAAGTTTTTTGAATATTTTGGAAAAGTCTTCGTAATTTCACAGTTGTTTCAAAAATCTGATTCCAGTTTGCAGCACAACTATCATAGTTGTTCACTACATGCGTACTACGCTAAGTTTGTCAATGCCCTTTACTAGAATTTTGACATATCAAAAGGCTTTTATTATCAATAAAAGTTCCGGTTTGAGTTTAATGGTCAATTCTCATGTCATGGAAATGACTCTTGCTGCCTAAACCGATCATAACATAGCGTAATGGTAGCGACGATGCAAGTTAACACACACAAGGCCTTGGTTTGGCTCCGCATCAGAGGCAACAGAGTCTCCTGTAGCTCCAGTGTGGGAAATTAGTACTGGACTTGTCTGGGAAGTTCTCTCAGGTCCGTAAAATCTGGAAACCCCTTACAATAGATGTGGTAGGATTCCAAGAAAAATCGACGCGAATAGCCTTCAACGCTGTCCATGAAAAAGGCAAAAAAATCGCCCGAGCAGCAGACGATCCTACACGGAAAGTCCGCAGAACTCTATGGACGATGAATCCAAGGCAAGAACCAAGTGAAAGAAATGCCGGGATTTGCACAGTATCTGCGATATTAGGTCATGTGATGAAAAACATATAAGGAGCTATTGCCAGCTTTTGATAAATAAACAATTTTTTTGGAGATGGTAAAATTGGCTGGTTTTTACAAAAACCAATGGAAATGAAATAATAGTCCAACCAGTGGCATACAGAACTACTATTAGTGCTATTAGATGACCAGTCATCGATTTGTTTTCTTTCATTCATCGTCCACAAAGGTGTTCGAACATTTCGCCTATTGTCTGGGCTGCAGCTTGAGGATTCGTCTTCTCCATGAATGCAGTAAAATGCTGGTTTAATCAATTCTACTTGCAATCTTGGTGATAGCATAACGCACCTAAGGTGTTCCCACGTGGGTTGGAGAAGAGCATTGAGAAGGCAGTCGAACCAATATCTTGCTTTTTTGATGGACATCACTAGCCACGGTGTCATTTTCCTTCTGAAAAGTGTGCGACGTGTCAGCACAGTTGGGACCACGTAGCCGATGATGCAAGCACTCAAATAAATGTGGATGGGAGTGTTCCAGTACTTAACCATCAGATTACGTTCATGGAAGCCAAGGAAAATGACCCATCATAAGTGCTTTTTAACATTTGTTGTGGAATTTTTTTAAAAAGAAGACCGATAAGGCGCGAAGTCGTCAGCTCGGCCCCCCATGCATTACGATTTTTGGCCGTCTGAGAATTTTTGAATAACTTAACATATTCGGAGAGGATGGCTGAGACCACAATGTAGTTCTTGGTCTTTGAGTACGATAATCGACTTTTTCACTAGGCGAAATGGCGCACCGAACTTCTTCTTTTTCTACCTTTTGACTTTGGACAACTGAATCACTGGATACACTTAACACCTTCGGAGTATTCGTTTTAAAAGTAAAGTGGACCATTACTTTGAGAGTGAAGGTGAAGCGTTGGCGGTGACTTTTATATAAACAAGTAGTAGATAATAATAAAAATATATGCTCAGCTTAAACTTAAGCAAACCGATCTAAAGAAGTGATGGAATCTGTCAGGTCATTCAGAAAATCTCTGCTGACGTGGAAATTACGTTTTTCTAAGAATGAAGCCTTTTTAGATTTAAGAAAGCAACCAACTTGTTCCTTATCGCATCTGTCTACTGTTCGTTACTTAGATGAACTATCTTCTTCAAATCTGAGTTCAACAACTTTAACTCAGAGCAAGCCTTTGCCACTGCTACGCCCAACCACCTCGCTATTTCACCTTGCTGACGAAAAAAAACAAAAAAAAATAAAGAACTCATTAAAAGAGTCGTTTAAAAGAGTAGGCAGTAAATAATAAGTTAAAAACTGTGATTATAACTGCAGCCTCAGCTTAACTGGGTTCGTTGCCGATTTGGGCTCCCCAGATCAATCCCGTTGACGGGTGATTGCTGATGGCAAAAAGATCGATAAAACTAGCTGAGAGACGGGCGAAACGAAGGACTCGCATGGTGTGGTGGTGGACGCGTTATTCCCCGGAAAGGACAATAAAGCGTTCGTTCCCCGCCGCAGGCACCTGTGGTCCGGAGTTTTGCAAATATTTCAGCATCACTGAAGTTACATTTCGCAATATGCTCTGCCGTTAAAAAGAGTAGACAGTAAATAATAAGTTAAAAAGGAGAGCTCAGTTTCAAAATGTGCAACTCTCAGTATCTTTCAAGTTACCAAAGCCCATTGGGCTGTTTTTGACGCATGACAAATTGAGAGATTACCGGTTTTTCGCTCGACTTACTAGGTTGCTATTGGGGTTAAAAAATATTACGGGAGGTGTGGTTATCTTATGGCTAACAATCAAAAAATAAAACATTTTCCGACATCGAAAAATTATCCCGCATCTTATCACCGAAAGATTTCTCTACAAAATGTACACTGCGATTTATAGAAGCTGTAAATCGCCAAGATTTTAGCGCCCGTTGTTCCTCACACGACAAACTTTCATTTCAACGCAGCTTTTTTCCTTACCCGACTTTTACCATATGTGTTCTCAAATACGGTAATTCACATACTGTAACGTTCCCAACAACAGCAAACTCTGACACTGATCAGGAAAGCGGTTCTATTAAAGGATTTCACTGCATCCGGAGTTTCTTACAGATTCTCTTCCTTCCACTTGTGGTTATCGCAAAGAATCCTTTGTTTTCCTGCCAAACAAACACTGGTTTTGGTGACTGGCTCTGGTGACTATTAGCGCGTTCTCATTTCCTTCCTTTAATCACCACTACAGTGTTGAAAGCTCGTAATATAATAACAATAAATCTTCCACCGCAGCTCATGAACTACACGAACCAAGTTTCTAGCAACACACATCTTTCGCACTATACATTGACAACTGGTGGTCTTAATGGCATGTACCGGATGTTTTTTTTTAAATAGCAGCGCACTAATTCTTCAGTGAGTGGATCGCTGTCAAATTGAATTGTTGGTTGTTATTTTTTTCTAATGCACAAATATTCTGTAGTCCCTTTGCTATTCATCTCGAGGTGAAGAAGAAACAAACAAGGGCAGACAAAAGATATTGGTTACTATAACGGATGAAATCCATGCCATCACACAGTGATTACGAGTAGGACTTCAGTACAACAACTTATCCTATCGATAATGAGGATAGGTGACAACAGGCAATGACAGTGATAGTTATGACGACATTGGCAATGACAATGGCAATAAGCGACACAAGCAACAGCGACAACAGCAACACTTATCACATTATCAACAACAGCAAAAACAACTACCAAAGATGGATGGTAAAAAAGAACACGCTGGAGTTTTTTCACCGACTACAAACAGTAATGACACCGCGGAATTTGACATGAGAACAATCGTCGTGGTTCCTACCAACCGCTGTCTTGTTATCGTCTCTGAAATGACTTTGAAACATAAGTCTTAACTAATTATAGTGCAGACCACTTGGTTGTTTCTATTAATATAAGACAGTATAGGGAGCCTATAGTTCTTAACGGATAACTCTCCTGTCATCGAAATCAAAGAGGCAGAAAACCAAGAACATTTTAAATACTATTGTTAGTATATCAAAGGGCGCGTGTGGCACAGGAGCCCTGCAACATACGTGAAATCGATCCCGGCGCCCATGGCCCACCCAGCCTTCCATCCCTCTGGAGCCCATAAAATGGTACCAGACTTGTCTGGGAGGATAGCAGCACTGGCTCGATGCATCGGTAGGCGACCGCTAGTCATTTTAAAGGCCAGATATGCATTCAATCACCTCCAACGATACTTAACGAAGTCGAATCCATGGCGCATTCCTCATGGACTGATCAGCGCCGAGAGAGAGAGCTTTATCCTTTAAAGATAATGCAATGTGTTTACTGATAACCTTTTTTTAACTACCCTTAATTGTTGCGCTCCCGCTTTCTTTCGTGCTCGTCTGCGATTTTTTTCAATTTATCGACTTTACACAAGGTATGTGATTTGATGTGATAACTTATTCGAGATATTATTTCATTCTCGAAAATGTTTGAAAAAGAAAGATCATCATGGAATCGACATTAGATTAACACAATTCTTCCTTCCTTATCTCAAGAAAAAATGCATCTTGATTAATATGAACCTCTTCATTAATCTGTGTGTGTTCAAGTTCTATTTTAATGATGTTTTTAGACGAGTTCTCTGCGTAAATTGCCAAAAGAAAGCGCTTGGTAGACAATAAGGGCGTAGTATCACACCTCTTGAGCTTCTAACCATTCAGTTCATATTCCTTCTCTTTAAATTTTTAGTTATTTTCCTTCTCGTTGCACTTTCAGTGATGATGGAATTTGGCTAAGGTGAAGAGCAACCACAATTCATTTCTCAAGGAGGATCTGTTATTTGTATGAATTCGAGTCTAAATTGTGAAGGACTACTTTTTGGAGCTCCTTCTTTACTGCTGCGACGTCCTGTTCAGCGAGGAATGTTACTCCTTGTTGGTCATTGCATAAACCTCGAACAAGCTCACAAAAGTATCAAGCACGTTATTGTAAGTTTTATTAACTGCATATTCCTTTTCATGGTAAGATGTGATGTGAAATAAAGTCATAGGGATACTGAAATACGAACAAAACTCGTGGTCTCAGTGTGGCTTCAGACCTGCGATTACCTTTACCGGGACCGCACGTACCAGCCACCGCAACAACCGAGGTCTTTGTTTTGCCTTTCTCTAGGTTCAGTGCCGATTTGTGCTCCACAGATCATTCCCGTTGACGGGTGATTGCTGATGGCCATGATCGATAGAACCAGCTGAAAGACAGGCGAAACGAAGGACCCGCATGGTGTGGTTGTGAGCGCGTTACTCACTGGAAAGGACAATAGCGCGCTCGTTCCCCCACCGTAGACACCTGCGGTCCGGAGTTTTGCAAATATCTCAGCATCAGTGTGGTTGTTTCACAAATAATACCCTGCCGTGAAAGCTAGTAAAGGCAGTAAATAAAAAAAAGGCAATATTGAGCATTATTAGAGTAAAAAAACTGGCTGACAGAAAGGCAAAGCAAAGTCTTGGTTGGCGTGAAGGGTGTGGTGGATAGCACGTGAGCCCCGTAAAGAGTAGCTGAAGGTCCAAAGCCCTACAGAACTTCTCAATTTTGCCTCATATCTCGGCATCCTTGTGATCGTATGAAAGATTTTTTCAAATTCCATTTAGTAGTATCCATTTAGTTCAATAACGAACATATAGCCACAACAAGGTGTTCCTGGCTATTCCAATGTGTTGCACAACTCGCAAGAGGAAATAGAAGAGGAAATGTGATGGAAAAATGCATAATAGTTCTTCATGATTTACGGACATCCTAGGAAGCCAGGTACCAATCACTTCACATTATGCCAGTAGTAACTTGCTTCCGGTCGTTCCATAATCTTACTTTGCACAAGTGACCGTATGCGCTGATATCAATGTTATGTGAGTTAGGAGAATGTGCATTTAGTGCATATCCGTTCCATATCCTATTGCAAGTCTTTATTTTTCAGGCTTTCTGCCTTCAGTTCGGAGCTCATCCAACACGTATGCTTAGTCAGACGTAATCTTTCGTGAGGGGAGCCGTTGTCCATGCTTAATAATTTCCAAGAAAAACTTTTTTGGGGCTAATTTTTCAATGTGCAATTCGCAGCAAAAAAATGAAGCGGCCACCAGAAAAAATTAGACGTAGTCGTGTGTATGTGTTGGAAATACTGTTGAAAGTTTCTGTATCGGTGAAGTAAACGTTGTAGTTTTGCTTCTCAAGTAAATTGTGAGAAACTAAGACTGTACTACAATGTGTCTGGTCTATTAGTAATGAACCGGTTCGACGCTACAAAGTCTGACAAGCATCATCATCGTCATCCCAGAGTCTGTCGACTCGATCAAAAGCGATTTTCGTATGGATAACGTCATAAACCACTTTCGTAGTCATCATTATGACCAGTCATTAAAAAGCGCTATGCGACAGAGTCGAATGTGATTCCATAAATATCTACGATAAGGAGGGATCTTACCATTTTTGACAGTTTGCTGAATATACAGAAAACTAAGGTAATGCGTTCTTTAGCACAAGGCCACTTTAGGTCAATTATAAGTGGAAGGCACATGTATCGCAGAAGTTAGAGGCACCCTACAAAACACTCATGGTATTTAGTTGGATCCCGCACCATAGTCTAACAGTTCTCTTAATTCTCATGCTGATGATTAGGTGTCAGAGTTGTCTTAAGAGGGAAAAAAAACTTTAATTTGGTACATAGAGTGGACCTTGAGAATAACTGTATAGGGTACTCCGTCACTTTGACGATGTTACGAATGAACTCGGCTGCGTATATTTTTTTATCTGCCATCATATCTCCTCCCATTGATTGTCGAGTAATTCGAGCTGGAGAAAGTAAACTTTCCATTTCTCACTGTCGCATAGAGGAGTAGCCCAATAGGCTCTGTTCTCTCTAGAGACTCGCCGAGCATATCATCTTGCTTCTAGGTTTTTCGGAAAGGACTTTGCCCACATGGTTGGTGGTCTCTCTATGTGTGCTTGACATTCCGTAAAATTCTTCATTCGCTAATCGCTCTTGTCCGTCGATTATTATTGAGAAGCAATGGAAGTGTGGCACACCTTATGTTCGACAGTTTGGCGCGTAGAACGACGCTTTTGGTTTTTGATAGTTGACGCACGTCGCATCCCCTATCCCATGATACGGGATACTCCAAGCTGAGTGGCCATTTATCTCGCTTATATAGCGGCCAGGTTTCTGACACATATGTTAAGTCAGGAAGAATGGTGGAGTAGAAAAGGCTAGGGACGGAGTCGAGTGTTCTTCGTTCTCTTCACCATATTCTTGATCCTGTGGAAACATTCCCAAGTCGCTCGCGTCACCTATAGAGTCAACCCGCCCACCAAGTCGAGTTTCTGACCTAGAAAGGCCAGCTAGACCATTCGTAGATATTCTTTTCGTTAAACATGTCTGGGGTACAAGAAACCAATCCGTTCATGAACATGAACATTCATGAATATCCAGTCTGCGGTGAGGAACGAACGCTCTATTATCTCTTCCGGGAAGCAACGCGTTCACCACCACAAGATGCATGCATCGTTTCGCCTGTCTCTCAGCTAGTTCTTTCGCTTAGTATTTCGCTTAATACCCTGCCATAAAAAATTATAGAAGGCAGAAAATAGAAAGTAAGCATTCATGAACGTTTGTGTGAGATTTGTCTAATCTTCTCGTAAGCGTTGTTAGAGTCCGTAAGCACTCGATCCTCCTGATTAATGCTTGGTGTCATAAGAACGATCTCACCAGTCATTACATTTTCCGACTACCGATTTTCACTTCCATGCTGTCCTATTCCAGTGTTCTCATGACGCTCTCGAGGGCGGCGGCAAATAATTTTGCATGGATCGTACTGGCTTGCCTAACCACTCTTTTGCCGTTGCAGAATGGTCACATTTTCGATGCGAATTTTCTATGTACCTCACGAAGAATCTTCATGCACTGAGTAGGGAATCCTTGAGTACCAGTTCAATGCCGATGGGGGGCTCCCGAGATCAATCCTATTGACGGTTGATTGCCGATGGCACTGATCGATAGAACCAGCTGAGAGACAGGCGAAACGAAGGACCTGCATGGTGTGGTGGTGAACGCGTTACTCCCCGGAAAGGACAATAGCGCGTTCGTTCCCCACCGCAAACACCTGCGGTCCGGAGTTTTGCAAATATCTCAGCATCGTTGAAGTTATATTTCGCAACTTACCCTGCCATTAAAAAGAGTAGGCAGTAAATAACAACAAATTTGGCTCGCAATTGACTGTTGTTCCAATTCTAATCTTTACAGAGCATCACTGTTACATTATGGAATGGGCTGATATGATAATCATAGAAATGCACTCTACATAGGTTATAAAACCTTCTAAATGCTTAGGTCAAGCCGTTTGCATAATGGACCACAGCAATACCACCTGTATCACCTGTAGTCCCGTTGATTGTCGAGTGACTCGAGCGGGCGCCTGTAAATCCTCCATTTTTTCCATGCCGCGTGCAAAAGTAGCCCAGTGGGTTCTGCTCGCTCTAGAGACTCGTCGAGTATCACACCTTTCTCCTAGGCATTTCTTGAAGATCCCTGACCATTGGGTGGGTGGTCTTCCTACAGTGCATTTAACATCCCAAGGAATCCAGTCACCAACGGCTCTTGTGCATCGGTTGTCATTCATAAGCATTACGTGTCCGGCCCACCTTATCTTCGACTGTTTGGCGTACAGGACGGCATCTTTGATTTTTGATCGTTGACGCAGCTCGGAGCTTCGGATCCCATTCCTTACTTGTGTGAAACGGGATACTCCTAGCATTGTCCTTTCGACCGCGCGTTCAATAACGCTGAGTGATTTTTCATCCTGTTTACGCAGCGACCACGTTTCTGACGCATACGTTAACGCAGGAAGTACCGTTGAGTCGAAAAGGTGGGCAAGGAGTCGGGTGTTCTTTTTCCTCTTCACTACTTCCTCGATACTGATGGAGGCTTCCCAAGCCACTCGCTTCCTTCTGCTCAGTCTGGAGCTAAGCTGTTCATCATATTGATTTCCCTACCTAGATAGACATAAATGGAGCATTCGGAGATATTCGTTCCCTTGAGCGTGAATGGGGCATACGAAACCAACCCGTTCCTCATGAACATCGTTTTTTGTGAGAATGAGTCGAAGACCAATCTTTTCACAGGCTTTATCAAAGTCGGCAAGCATACGTTCCGCTTGACTAATGTTTAGTGTTATAAGGACGATGTCATCAGCAAAGCGAAGATGGTGTAACTGCCGACCATCGATTTTCACTCCTATATTGTCCCATTCCAATGTACTCATGACGTTCTCGAGGGTGGTAGTCAACAATTTTGGCGAGATGGTATCCCCTTGCTAAACCCTTGTTTTGACGTCGATGTTAATATCGTTGTAGAATGGTGATATCTTGGTTGTGGAATTTTTGTACAGCTCACGAAGAATGTTTATGTATGGATGGACGTATGGATGTATGGATGGACGTATTGATCTATGGATGGATGTAAGGATGGGTCCATGGAATGATGTATGGTTGTACGGCTGGATGTATGGATGTATGGAAGGATATCTGGATGGATGGATCGATGGTTTGGGTGGATGTATGGATGGATGTATTTATGGATGTTTTGATGTAGGGATGAAAGTATGGATGTATGGATGTTTGGATGGATGTATTGATGTATTGATGGATGTATGGATGGATGTACGATCTATGGATGGATCTATGGATGGATCTATGGATGGGTGTATGGATGGACGTATGGTGTATGGATGTATGGTTGTATGGATGTATGGATTGATGTACAGATGGATGCATGGATGTATAGATGTATGGATGGATGGGCGTATGCATGTATGGATGGGCGTATGGATCTATGGATAGATGTAGGGATGAGTCTATGGAATGATGTATGGTTGTACGGCTGGATATATGGATGTTTGGAACGATATCGGGATTTATGGATCCATGGTATGGGTGGATGTATGGATGGATCTATGGATGGATGTATGGATGGACGTATGGGTGTATGGATGTATGGTTGTATGGAAGGATATATGGATATATGGATGGATGTATAGATGGATGTATGGATGGATATGTTTATGGATGTGTGGCTGTAGGGATGGAAGTATGGATGTATGGTTGTATGGATGGATGAATTGATATTGATCGATGTATGGATGGATGCATGAATGTATGGATGGATGTATAGATGCATGCATGGATGTATGGATGAATGTATGGATGTACGGATGGATTTATGGATGGATGTATGGATGGATATGTGGATGGATGGATCGATGGTATGGGTGGATGTATGGATGGATGTATAGATGGATGTATGGATTGATGTGTTTATGGATGTTTGGATGTAGGGATGGAAGTATGGATGTATGGATGTATGGATGGATGTATTGATGTATTGATGGATGTATGGATGGATGCATGAATCTATGGATGGATGTATAGATGCATGCATGGATGTATGAATGAATGTATGGATGTACGGATGGATTTATGGATGGATGTATGGATGGATATGTGGATGGATGGATCGATGGTATGGGTGGATGTATAGATGGATGTATGGATAGGTTTACGGATGGATGTATGGTCAATTCGCACAAGATTGTTAGTACTTTTAGTACAAAGTCGCTAACGTTTAGTTTCTTCCTTCGTGTCGTTCAGAGATTCTTTTTCTATTCACCCCGTAAAAAGTGAAAAACACTTGCAACGATTTTTGCATAGAATATCAAACATGCAAGAGAACCTAATAACAGAGAGGGTCAAAACGTGATACCTAAAAAATTATCTCCGAACATCTCCCAATATATTGGAGATCTTGTTAAAGGGAAAAATTGGGCCTATCTTTAGTAAAAGTTTGAAGTTGCAGATAATTCTTCGAGTAACGTAGATAAAGACTCCAAGCTCAGGGTCCAGAATGTGTAAAAGAAAATGTTTGGTTATGGAACTAAATCTAGATTAGTAGCGCGTGTTGTCGGAAGTGCGCTGCAGTACACACCTGGGTTCGATCCTCGCGCCCGTTGGTCACCAAGTCTTCCATCCCTCCGGGGCCTGCATGTTGGTACCAGACTTGTCTGGGAGGATGGAAGACTGGATCGATACATCGGTAGACCATCACGAGTCATTCTAAAGGCCAGATATACATTCGAGCGCCTCCAGCGATGCTTAGTGAAGTAGAATGCATGGCGCATCCCTCAGAGCTTGATCAACGCTGAGAACTTTGTTCTTTATCTTTTTATTGAACTATATCATGAGGCTCTATATTTTGAGTGAAGTAACTTTCAAGGAGGCGCATAGCACAATGGCAGTGATGTCCTGCATCATGAGCATGGTCCTATTTCGATTCCGCTCCGGGCCAACCAAGCCTCTCATCCCGCCGATGTCGGGAAATTGGTACAGGACTTATCTGGGAAAACAAAATACTCTCTGCAGTCCAGTTGGGAACGCTCCAACCCGGGTATTTCTGGACTCCATCGAGAATTGGTCACCCAGCATTCTACGACATCCAAGATGAAATGGAAATCCTCAAGCAGCAATCGAAGCCACGCGTAAAATATGGAAGATCATCGTGGGCAGTCCATGCGAGAAACGAAACGAATGTGAGAAGTGCTGGGATCCGCACAGTAGATGTGAAGGCGGGTCAAATAAAATTTAAAAAAAGGTGACCTTAAAGGTTCATTAGCTATTATCTTGAACCTTGTTATTCCGTTGACTCTTTTTACTTAAATAAAAAACGTTTTTTAAAGCGGGAATAGAAGTATGTTATTTCATAGTTTAATAAGATTGAATAAGAATGATATGACCCACAAATTCACTACTGTGAACATCGAACCAGTTAGTCATGGGACTAAGTGGAACGTGTTCCTAGAAGGCAGATAAGAGGTTAGACATAGACGAAAAACAACTGTGCACTTGCTCTGAGAGAATGGATTTGTATTTGGTTTAACGGGATGGGTATCCTGTCTTTGCTGCGCCTAGCTGGCTTATATCTTTCCTTTATACTTATTCATATTCATAAATACGCGTATGGCTATCGTCGTTTGGACGTGAATTCGGCTCTCTGCAAAGATTTGGCGATGAGCCTGTTGTAAAATGACTTAGAAGAAATAGTAGGCGGCTCGATGTTTCCATGCCTAGCCTGATAATATCCGACATGTTATCCTTTTCTATCCTAACCCGAAAGGGCAGAGTCACAGTAGTTAACCACAGTAATTCTTTTTTCCAGAAAAAGTTAACTAAAGTAACAAATTAATAAAGAAGTGGCTGTTTTTTTACGTTTCTCAGTCACACTGGAACGCGATGTACATTACTAGCACCTGTTCTTGCCACTTGATGACAAACGAGATTAGAGACGCTGCTCTTGTAAAGGAATGACACGGACAGTTTTTATCCTTGTAAGGTGAAATTGAGAGTTACAAAGAGCGAAATAAGAGTTATGGTGCTGATATAAGAATGATATGAACATCTATCAGCTTTATAAATCGAAAGTGAAGGCTGAGAGCTGATGCTGATTTCTGGACCAACTAAGAGTCTCACTGAACTGCTGAAATTTTCATTTTTGTCACCAGCTCATTACCTTTTTTTACATTCACTAAGAATGAGGTTTTACATTTTATTATAACAGCCCGGTGCTAACTCATTAGTCTGAGAATTTACTGAGATTTCATACTTGTAAGAAAAATCCACAGATTAGAACCCACTTTTAACCCGTTCTAATCTAACATTTATATCTTTTAGCAAGACAGTTTAAAAACTTAGAGTTTCTTCTTACGTTGGAGTTTCCATCGTAGTACAGCATAAGGATGCACGCGAATGAAATGAATTTCATCGTTAGACAAGAAAATGATCGTCGAAGCTTTTCCTCGGAGAAGTTTCTGTACAGAGAATCACCAAATATGGAGTCTCATACACCTCTTGTTCACATATGCAAGAGTGGTTTAGGAACTAGTAATTGGATGACTTACGAGTAAAAGACAATGGAAAAGGTTTCGGGGTCTTGAAGCATACGCCGTGCATTCCCGACTTGGTCGATAATCGTAGAGGTGAGTGAATTCATATTTGGCCTATGCGATCACTCAGAATGGCGGAACAATGTACCAAGTCAGTGTTCACATCCTCTTAAACAAGTAAGGTGCCAATTACCAACTCCAGATAGATGGGAGATTCGGTAGCCACTAGGCGCGGGATCCAACCATAAATTGATCTACGGCCTAGTGCTTAGCTACCCTACCCACTGTAGTGCGCGGGCACGACATTTGATGAAACTTCGCCGAAATACAGAGTGCTTTCCTTTGCGGACATTATCCTCAACTTCAGTTTACAAACTTTCTCTAGTGAAGTGCGGTCTATCGTAGTTCAAAAACCATGTCATTTCAGAAATACTTTGATAAGAACTGAAGATTAGATAGTTAGCGAAGAGCTGATTGATAATGAATGATGCCCTACTCATTAATTTATGCTTTTTTAAGAACGACGCGGTGAGCCAATTCGCTCTTTGCTTTAACACGTTTATTCATCCAGCCTCTTGAGTTTTTTTTTCACTTTTAGCTTTAGTCAAGAGACACGTTCGAGTGCTCTACGTTCACACGCTACTCCTTCTAACGCCTATAGCGAAGTCCACTTCACATGGACAGCAGTGAGAAATCGTAAGAATACTGTTAATTGTCATAAACACTACAATTTATAGTGATGCTGATGCCCATTAAATGTCTGGATTCGTCACGCCGTTTCGTTTTTTCTCTTGGTGGAGAAAGCGGCTTCAACAAGCCTTGCGGACGGACGTATTTCACCGCTGGGTTTCTCCTCAGATACGCCGTGCTTGCTCAAGTACACGTACTACAGACACGCTGACGTACAAGTCCAGGAGACGCAGAAAGTTCCACCATTGGTTTTCCTATTCGTAGTATTTAGGAAGCTTTGTGGATGTCGAAATACAGTAAGAGTGAGGTTTTGTTCCTCAGCAAGGTCACGCAAAATGAGAAGTACTGTGTTTTCTAACTACTCGGAAACCCCAGCTAAAAGCAACCAATGTCAAGATTTGCCATCGTGTTAGACGAAACTTAGTCGTCAGGTGGTAAAACACAGGCCGCAACAAAGACCGATGAACAAGACCAGAAGTAATCAAGTAATTATTAATATAATGAAGACATGTTAGTCCAAAAATGCATCGCCATCCGCTGACCCCGACAACAAGTGTGCAAATACTTGGCCACTTTTGATAGAAGTTTATTCCTACACCAACCAGCTGTTCACACTTCTCATATTATCTGGACAAAGTGACCTCAGACCTTTCGCGTGAGGGTGGTCCATGGACACAGTCTCGCTAAAAAACAGAGAGTCTGATACGAAAAGTTCAATGTATTTCAGTACGCTAATTTGCACATTTTTTTTCCTATTTAATAGATCGTTTTTTATCTGCGTCAGGACTCATCATGAAGTTCGTTACAAGATCGAAGTTATGTACTCGGACGACGCTCCCAATATGACAGGTTAGGAATCCGAATTTTATCCTCTTTTTGTTCATGAGAGCGAATGTGGTGCAGTGGTCAAAGGCGTCCTGCAATAGCAATGGGATCGACCAGGCGCCCAAGGCTCAGCAAGCCTTCCATCCATCCGGGGTCGGCAAATTGGTACTAAACCTGCCTGGGAGGATACCACCACTGGCTCGATACATCGATAGGCTATTGAAAGCTATTGTAAAGGCCAGATATGCATTCAATCACTTCCAACGTGCTTAGTCAGGTCGAATGCATGGCGCATTGATCAAGGCCAAGAGCTTTATCCTTTTATCATTTATTTCTTTGTAAGCGCACATTTTGTTGATTGAGTAAAATCTTTCTCTCGAGCTCCTAGAGAGCAGTCTCAAAGATCTTATATGTCCTTACCATACCAATTCCTGTGAATTGAACGGGTATTCTTTGTCTTGTGATTATGATTCTTCTTAAAACACAATGATTCCCCATATGATCATTCGTGGTCGGCTCTCAAGGCAACGATGGTAGAATAGAATCATACTGCTCTTACAGGAATGAGCTCTGCGCTGTGCCATAAAAAAATGTCCGCTTCCAAGATTTGACAAAAAACACTGGAGCATAAATATATATATATATATATATATATATATATATATATATATTTACATCTAGAACATGTGTACACCAAACCATAAATTTTCATGGTGTGGGCGGTAGATATATGCAATAGACCACTTTGTAGTAAAATGTAAACTCTATTTATTCATTTAAGGCCTTCCTGAATGGAATCCACCGGATCCTGATGAAAACGAATCTTCTATGGCATTGTTGATCTCATTTGGACTGTTGCTTTTCACACTGATTCTTCCAACGATCTTTGTTCTTATTGTCAGCCGGTGAGGACATTCTTTCTCCTCCAAGACCATTAATTATAGGCTAGATCAAAAATGGTTTCCGGTAAAAGAGCCAGGGAATGATTATATGCCAGAAATACTTCAATTTTACGATTTTCTAGCCAATGTAAAATTTTTGCAGAGCTCCACTGCGTTGAAATTATATAACAGCCTAGTATTTCCATTGACTAGAATGCAAGCTCTTCACAGGCAGCAGGCTACTTTCTAACTTAATCGTGTGCAAACAGAGAATTCCCTGCATGTTCCATGCCTTTTTTAAATACGACATATGCTTAGTTAGTTATCGCCAAGATTTAACTTCAAGTTTCGTGAGATGACCTATGTGTTATTTCAACCACTTTTTTCTTACAAATCCTTGAGGTATTACGTGGTTGAAACTGTTTTCTAGTCTTTTTCCCACAGAGTTTCAGCAGTATTTATTCAGATGATGTCTCTTCCAGTTTACGATAGATTCTTGGTAAATTCATGAATTTGTAGGTGGAAACAAACCTATTCAGACTTATCAGCTTGGAATAATATTTCCTAAAAACTAGAATTCTTCTCTTGCACATGGTTAAGACTATGTTTGGTTGATTGCCCTCTTTATACGGTGTAGGGTCTTCCCGCACTTCCTCCATTTGCTGCATCATCTTGCAACCATCATTTATGGAATTGCCTCCTTTCATGTGTACGTTCGTCCTTAGCTTTAGATCTCTCACATTCTGTTCTCGATGATGTGATAGATACTGACTGAGCACGGCTCTTCCTAGAACTTTGAAATAGGCGTGCAAAGCGTTCAAAATACTCTTCACCAGCACAGCAGTTGGCTCATTTAGATCGGAAAAATTTTGGCTTCTTTGAGTTCACAGTTCTCCTACGACGGTTATGCTTTGTTGTCGATCAGTTCCAGGAATTTCTAGCTTGAAAGAATCTCCGACCCTTCATTATTACTTGTAGCCATTCTACAACAACTGGAAAGAGAAATTTGAGGAAGAAACAAAAGAGTATAACAAATACACAGAGAAAAGAAAACATTGCAGTGAATAAGTAGAACTAATAGTTGCCAAACCTAATGTTTGATAAAATGGCTTTGTGAAGTATTCTAAATTTAAATTGTAATGGAAAGCAAATCGATATGTACTGGGCTAGGTATTTCAGAAATGCTTAGAAATACGTAATAAAATACACTTGAAAGTCTCTACTGTATTTCTTAGGTTTAATTCAGTAGTTCTGCGGCGCGTGTGGCGCATTGGTGGGAGGCGCCCTGCAATACACATGGGATCGATCCACGCGGCCTAGGCTCACCAAACCTTTCATCCGTCCGCGCTCGGCAAATCCGTACCATACCTTTCTGGCAGAATAACAGCACTGGTTCGATACATCACTAATTGCATTCAATCACTTCCAACGATGCTTAATGAAGTCAAATGCGTGGCGCATCCCCTTAGGGATTTATCAACGCCGAGAGCGTTGTCCTTTTATCCTTTGAATTCAGTAGTTCTGGTTAGATCACTGCAATCCGTCCAGTATAAATACCACTATTTCACTTCAGCTTCAAGCGTTCTTTTAAACGCCACATTGCGTTAAACCCGATGCCAGAAGATCCCTCTCTGTTGGACCATATTTACGATCCAGATGGACGATATCGAGAATCCATATTTGAAGGAATGCTCGTCAGTTTGTAACCTGTTACCGTTACATGGAATTTCACTAATCATCCAATAACTTGAGCGGTCATCGGTAACACTTTACTGATCCTAGTCACACATCAGAACTACATTGCTCTGAGTCAGTCTTCAGACAAGAAGAACATAACACCTTTGGTACGATTCGCCTTCCTAGTGTTTTGATGAAAAGATAGCCATGAGTGACACGTCGGTTTCTGCCGCGGCATGGTTTACTTCCAGATAGGGTACTAGGTGGCGAGATCGTCCTCATCTTGCGATATTCTACTGCGCGAATAAATCGACTTATGCGCACTACATCTCGACATGCAAAGATATTCGCTCTCCTTTCAGCCACGATGATGCGGGTCATTGTTTGCCTAAAATATAATTCTAAGTGAAATGAAATGTTAAATGATGAACGCATCGGAATTGAAAACAATCTACGGATAGAATTTAGAGTGAAGATGCTGCGCATGATGTCGAAATTCCGGCGAAATCAAGAAAGGATGATGGATCGTCGTGGGACCTTGCTAGGGTGGAGAAAATGAACAGCAGTATGTCAATTGCTTTTTTCCAGGGCTTTCCAGAACGGGAATAACTATATTTAACAGCTTACTTTACGATAGAAATCGATCCATATTCACTGCCTGATTTGATATAAACGGGAAAAAAGCTTGGCAAATGTCTTACTTGAACTTAAACGTGTTGTTGCTATTCTGCTAACGCTATCACGGGCTGGTCATGAGGTGGTTTGACAGACTGTCCTGTTGAACGCCTGCACATGTCGGAACGACCCCATTCAAACAACTCGTTAAAAATCTACGTATTAGCACGGTTTGGACGAGAAAAGTTCTAGTTTAACTTCTACACTCTAGTTACTTAGTCGGAAAATCTGCATCGGATCCAATCCGCTAAACCCTGTAAGGGATTGTAAAGGGCGTAGTACCTTTGACAGTTTTCAATTGGGTAAAATCTGGCGACACCATGATGAACCTTTTCGCTCGTCCGATCTCATTGAAGGAAATCTTTACGAACTTTAAGAAATTTTAGTGCCACATATAATGAAACATGCCAGTACCCAAACAGATGAACTGCTCGTCTACAGTGCTGCTGTGAGTCGAAAACGTTACCGTATCGTCTAATCATTGAGCTACTGATTGTTCATAGAATGAAGACATAATGCTTCTCTGAGGTATTATATAGTTGCCGACTTCTGCAACAAGTTAGGAATTTAGGACGCGCACACCAAAGCAGCAGCGCTCAAAAAACTGACTGATACAAAAGAGATTCCCTTTAGAAAACTAGAAAGAAAAAAAACAAACAAACAAGCAATGAAAGCTGCGGACACCACCTAAATGATGAAACAAACATGTTTTCCCTTTGTATTTTAGAAAATTGAAAGTCAAAAGAACTATGCTAGTGTATTCGACTCACCGCTGAAAAGAACAATGGATGAATCCGAACAACTATGCCCGTATCGTTTATTTTTCTGTCATTCTATACTTACAGTCACTATCTAACGTGAATTGCTCACTGTCAGGTCACTCTGCTTTTGGCGAACATCCTTACAGACCTAATTTTAGAATTGATAAATTCCTGCTGAAAGGAACGACGGATCAATTGAATAATAGGTGCGTCGTGTATGAAAGGAGTAGGACTTGAGCTTTCCAATCTTAAAATCAAGACGTCCGCTTCATTCATCCGATGAATGATAGAATTGCATGAAATACAGATGGCATCATATTAACTTTAGTAACTCCTTGAATGTTGTCGGCCATTACCAGTCAGATATGTTCTGTTGACTTCGTACAAAGTTAATTTTCTTCATACTAAAACATTTAAATTACAGAACACCACGCCGATCTACACCGTCACCGAAGGTAGATTCTTTTTTTCGGTTGACATCTATACTACTTACTTACTTGGTACTTCAATGCTCAGTCCTCACTGGTTGTGCGAACCCCAGCATAATCTCTATTTTTCGGAGATTTGCTGGTTAAGCCATTGTGGTTCCCTGGAATCCCGAGGTCAGCCTGGCCAAAGTCTGCTCCAGGTCCTCACCACCACAAGCAGTCACAGCTGTTGTGGACCAAAGAGAGATTTACCACCATGCGACTTTAATACCGGGACGGTGGTGGACCTTGGTATTGATTTACTTTTAGCTAGGTTTCCTGATGGAAACGCCGGACTCCTTTTCAACTTGGGAGAAACTGTCGTGGGATGAATCCCTCCGCTGTACATCGCAGTCCGACACCCAGGAACACCTACCAGCCACGATGAGGCGGTAAACCATTGGGAGGAATGACATCTATACTGACGGAAAAATTAGCTAGGTATTTCCTACGTCTCTCATGTTACTGAAACTAAGTTTCCAGAAAGCCAGCATACTAAATAAATAATTGAAAAATAAGTTGGTGGTTCTGAAGTAGAAATCACTCGAGTTGCAGACCACCAACATTTGGAAACATTACGACTGCTGTTGAACAAATTTTGGTGCACTGCAATATTCACAAGTGGTTCCGATCAAATCCGTACTGATGTAATATGTACCTTACCTACTTGGATACTTGAATGGTCCATCTTCACGAGTTATGCGGACCCTAGCACATCTGCCATTCTTTCCTTTCTCTCGCAATCGTATTCCATGGTGGTGGTTTTGTTCTAGCATGGTAGCGCATGCGAGCCTCATATAGTGACCTGTAAAATAAATGCAGCCGCGGATACAGCTGATTAACCTTGTTTACGAACACGTCCGTCCAACGTGTAGGTGGTCGTCTTGGGGGACGTTTGCATTCTCTAGGAGTCCATTCTGCTGTTCTTTTCGTTCATCTGTCGTCTGTTCCTCACATTATGTGACCGGCCCAGCTATGTTTCGCTATCGATGTATAATCGCCTGGATCTCGAAGATGTGACAGATTTCGAAGGTCAGAGCTTCGCATTCCGGCTAGATATTGAGAGTGCCAGTTATATTTCAGAAGACATCGCTCAAGCACTCTGTGAGTAGCGCGTCGTATTCGTGACGTGGTTAAAGCATCACCTCACGTCTCTGCAGCACAACAGAGCGCTGGAAGGACCATAGAATCGAAAAGGTGAGCGCGGATATTCGGACCCTTCATTTGATCGGTGGCTTCCTTGAAAGGCTCGAATGCAGCCCAAGCTGCTCTCCTTCTGCTGTCTAGTTCCTCCTTCATGTTGTTTTCCATGTTCACTAGTCGCCCAAGCTATACGCACGAGGTGGTCTCTGCAATCAGAGAGCCAACCAGTTCAGTTTTTTGCCTTCGCACCATGGGGTTTTTATGAACTCGGTCTTCTTCCGATTTATGCGTAGTCCGATCTTTTTCCGCGCTTCGTTGAGCTCACTAATCATTGTCTCTGCTTCGCAGGTACTTACTGAGAAGATGATGTCGTCGGCGAAACGGTTTGATAAGAATATTTTATCAATAACTACGCTTTTCTCATCCCAATCGAATGACTTCATTATTTACTGCAGTGCGGCACTGAACAGCTTTGGCGATATTGTGTCGCCCTGTGGAACCCTTTTCCTGTGGGTATGCTAAAAGGTCGAAGGAAAAGCTGTATTTTCGTAGTGCAGTTCCGACAACAATCAGACAGAGTTTTTGTGTAGAACGGAACCAATCCATGGTCGACGAGCGCTCATAGGATTGCATTCGTTTCGACACTGTCAAACGCTTTTTCATAGTCGACAAAGGGTAGGACTAGAGGCAGGGTGGTATTCCCGACAAACTTCGGTGACCCTGGACACGGTTTGGATGTGGTCCATACAGCAAAATCCTGCTTGCTCGACTGGTTGCGCCTCATCCAATATCCTTGATGTGCGCAAGAGGATAATCTTCGTAAAGAGCTTGTAGAGTACACTCAACAAGCATATGGGATGGTAGTTACGAAGATTCCTTCGGTCTCCTTTCTTGGGCAGGATGACCGAACGCGACGTCCTCCACTGGTCTGGGATTTTTTCCTTTTGAAGGTAAGCTGTCATATGATTTGCGAGAAGTACATGTAAATTGTGGCCTCCAGTTTTAAGGAAAACTGGTCCTGGAGCTGTGCGTCTTTTCATGCTTTCTATCGCAACTCGAACCTCCGACGGAAGAATTCCAGGTGGTTTTCCTCCAGCGGGGATATTAGGGTCCTGGACGGGAATTGTGGAACGGAAAAGGTTAGTGTAGAACGTTTCCGCTATTAATCCCATATCATGGCGGAAACTTTTGACGATTTCATCTTCGTTTATCAGGGCTGACAGCGGCACATTATAATCACACAAGTTCCGACGGCATTTTTTCTGACTGCTTCTTTTCTTTGCTGCTTCCAGCAGTTTCTTCTGCCTGTACTGATGTAGGTCTTCCTGCAAAGCGCTTCTGCAAGTGGCATTCATTACTAACCGCGTTAAGTGTTTTACAGTAGGACCACGCTTCAGTTCCCTTCTCTTTTAGAGCAACTCCTTAGTAGTAATGAAATGCGATCGGATTTTCTTGCTTGAGAAACTGAGGCGAATTCGGCAGAGCTTTTCAATCCTTCGGCAAACAGCTCGTAGTTTTCGGTCCGGTCTCCTTTAATCTGCTGGTCACGTTTGGATATGATTTCGTTCAGAATATCTTCACCATGTGCAGCTTAAATTTTCCCTCGTGGTCGATGACATAAGTTGTTTTTCAGCTTATTGCTGAATTGAATCTTCGCACGAAGAAGGCGGTGATCGGATCCAGTTCAGAATGACGGGACTACCTATGTGTCAAGTAGGCAGCATCTCCTCTTTGTCAGAATGTGGTCGATCTCCGCATGAGTCATGCAGTTCAGGAGTCCTGCGAGACGGTTTCCATTCTCATTTATTCCTCCTTATCCAAAATTTCCGATCCTGTATTCGCTCTCGTTGGTCTTTCCTATTCTGGCGTTGAAGTCTTCGACAACAAATTTATGACATGCTTTATCACTGCGGATAACTTCCTGCAACTGTTAGTAGAAAGCATCTAGTTCGTACTCATCAGCTACGTCGGTCCTTGAGTCGTAGTTTATGGTTGCGATCTCCTTATGACGTATCGGCTGAAGACGGAGGACGGCTATGCGATGGGAAAGTGTATGAGTCGACGAGATGGACAATGGACGAATGTACGAGAAGGCCTACGCCGCCGGCATTTCGTAGCGGCACTTTCTGCCCACAGAAGGCAAGGGTCCCACTGTTTAGTTAGCATATGTCGGTCTTCTTGATTTTTGCTTTTTGTACTGCGACCACATAAAATTTAATGCGATCTGCGGTCTCAAGAAGGGCGTGAAGATCGGCGTCTGTGGAGAGCGTTCTGGCGTTTTACGTATAGAGTGAGTAACAATCTTCATGGAGTGTGGTGTGCGTGTTCGTCATATCCGTTACAAATGACCTCTTTCGTAACCTAAGATTTTGTGGCCTCTAACCGGTCGTCTCACCGTCTGACTTCACAGACGGGAGCACCCAGTGTGCGGGGTACTGAGGCTGGCCTATTGCTGTTTGCGCAACTCTGTCCCCCAGGAGTCCTGACTTAACATTGAAAGAGCGTATCCAGGTCTTTACCACGATGTGGAACAGAGGGCGATGTGTTCTCGGCGACGAATCCTTTGCCCGGTCTTCCTATTTGTTAATTCGGTGACGATGCTAAAACATATGTGCTTTATTAAATAGAGATGCAAAAAACCGTAATGGTATCACTTCTGGGATATATTATAGACTTTGGCAGAACTGAACTACGTGAATGATTTTCTATTCACGAAATAATATTGTGTGAGAGGATGGAGTCAGTGGACTTGATACATCGGTAAACCACTGCAATTGGTTGTACAGGTCAGATATGCGTTCATTCTACGTTGCCACGAATGGAGTTGAATGCAAGATGCCTCTTCCCGTGATTGATCGATGCCGAATGATTTATCGTTTATCCTTTGTAGATACCCATCCATGGGAATGTTTCTGAGTTACGATGTAGTGTCAAGTTCGCCACGCAGCCAGCAAACTTAGCTTAACTTGAAACAACCCAAACTTATAAAGAAATAGACATTTCCAGCAGGAAGTCCGAATAAGAGTATGATAATGTTAGAAATTACTACCTTTCTAACAAAATTATTACCGCGGGGTGGTACGTTCCTTTGATCCGAAAGTGTTGTTTGCAGCTATCGCCTGTGTGGACAAGTTGGGAAGGTCTTGATTATTTAAGAACTGAGTTACACAGTCACTTCAAGAGGTTCTATTAGACTCATTCAAATCCTTTTTATAGCGAGCAAAATATGATGCTCTACGACAAAGAAGAAGGCCACCATCTGGGTGAGCAATCCTTCTGGACTTCTATTAGAAATAAAATAATTTCTATGATGCTGAGATAATTGCAGAACTCCGGACCGCAGGTGTCTGCAGTGGGGATGGAACGAACGCGCTATTACCCTTTCCAGGGGCTAACGAGTTCACCATCACGCCATGCAGTTCCTTCGTTCCGACTGTCTCTCAGCTAGAAACGAAGGACCCGCATGGTGCAGTGGTGAGCGCTTTACTCCCCGGAAAGGACAATACCGCGTTCGTTCCCCACCGTAGACACCTGCGGTCCGGAGTTGTGCAAATATCTCAGCATCTTTTTTAACCTTTTTGCCTACTGCCTACTTTTTTTTGATGGCAGGGTATATTGCGAAATACAACTTCAACGAAGCCGAGATATTTGCACAACTCTGGACCGCAGGTGCATATGGTGGGAAACGAACGCGCTACTGTCCTTTCCGGGGAGTAACGCGTTCACCACGACACCATGCGGGTCCTTCGTTTCGCCTGTCTCTCAGCTAGTTCTATCGATCTTTTGCTATCAGCAATCACTCGTCAACGGGATTGATCTGGGGAGCCCAAATCGGCATTGAACCCAGTTAAGCTGAGGCTATAGTTATAATCACAATTTTAACCTTTTTGCCTACTGCCTACTCTTTTTGATGGCAGGGTAGGCAGCAGGCAAAAAGGTTAAAATTGTGATTATAACTATAGCCTCAGCTTAACTGGGTTCAATGCCGATCTGAGCTCTCAAGATCAATCCCGCTAATGAGTGATTGCTGATGAGTAGTGCTCGATAGAACTAGCTGAGAGATAGACAAAAAGAAGGACCAGCATGGTGTGGTGCCAGCAGTCCAGAGTTTTGCAAATATATCGGCATCACAGAAGTTATACTTCGCAAAACACCCTGCCATTAAAAAGAGTAGGCAGTAAATGAAAAGGTTGAAATATTTTCGTTTCTTTACACATTTTCTTAGAAACCGTGCTAAAAGCGAATGTATTGAAAAGGACGATGATGGAAATCGATTGAGAGGAACACCAACAAAATATAAAATGTGAGTCAGCATTTCAATGTGTGCCAATTATTCAAACTTTTTCGTCAAATTCTAAAGCTGATAATTTGATGACAAAACGTTGACTTACTACAGAACTCCAGTATCTAATAAAAACCACTGCCCACATTCCCTTGTTAGCTGACTAACGAATCATCTGACTCGTACGAATCATAATATAGTTCTGACGAAAATTTTTCTTACGCAGATAATTTAAAATTTATTTATGCGATCTTATAAACCGATCTTCTCTAGCTGATCCGAGGTTGGTATAGGTGTTCGTTGACGTTGTCGTTGTTGTTGGTGTTGTTTGTCGATGGCTGTTTCGGCGATTTCGCCTTCGTCAGAGCCTGGACGTATTTTACATTAGAATACTCCAGTTAGCCGGTGTAAAAGGCTAAAGTATTAATGAAGATCAAAGTTTTAAATAGATGGTGGGCTAGGATGCTACAGTCATACTGAAAGGCTACTCACCGTGATGTAACGAGTGGGACTGGCCCACGCGTTGTTCACGTGGGGTCGCCAGCACGACACACCCCGGGGTCAAAATACCATTTTGAAATAGGGCGCCAGGTCACGTGTGACAGTGAGGCATTCGTCTTTCTGGTTCATCCTTGGACCCTTGAAATCCATCCAAAACGCTTCATGAGCTCTGCGCGTCGATGTTCTCGACTCCTGCGCCAGGATCCGCACAGTCACTTCAGAAATCATCGCCGTTGTGCTTTTTGTGCCCTATGCGTACTTAGAGGGAGTGTTTTGACGTTTTTTAGCTTTCCCATCTAGATGTTCTTTTTATGCGGACACAAAGTGGTCTACCTATTTCTCCAATATATTCCTCACCGCATGCGTTACATGAGATCAAGTATATTATATCTGAACTCATGCAATCCCCGTCTCTCCCGTTGGGACAGATCATACAGTTTTTTGAGCTGCACAAACGATCACAGAGACGGTTGCGAACTAACTGAAGGCGTAGGGTATTGGGTGGGATGTCAATAACCGTTATATAATTTTCAAGACCACTTTTTTCTTAAGCATCTCTTAATGGCGTAACTTATTTCATTTGACTATGAAGGGTAGCTTAAAAGGGATCTTACTTACGTCCGAAACATTACTTTTGGGGAACTACCCTACGTTTTTGTCTAACCCGAGTGGCCTCCACGTCGTAGCCATTGGAAATGGCAATTTTTTCGTGCCAGGTTCTACGATTCCTTCCTTTCCTCTTCTCCTGTGCACACATTTTTAACCCTAGGGTGCATGTTTTTGATAAGTGCTTTTTTCATGTGTGAAGGATGAAAGCAGAGGTAGTGAACTAGTATGCTCTTACTACTTGGCTCACGATACCATTTTTGTTATACAGCCACTTTCTGAGAGCTTTATTTGGATGTTTAAGAATGGAAGCCAGTTCTCGGTTGGTTTTTTCTCGTGTAAATTTTATATACTCTGACTGTCGGTTTAACAATTCAAAGCACTCATCCATCTGTTCTTGTGTGGAACAGACGATGAAGCAGTCGTCTATGTATCGACACTAGAGTAATGATCGGTGGTCGAGAACTGGAGCTTCCACCTTAGACATGAAAGCGATGGCAAGACTTGGTGCTAAACGCTGTCCCATGGCCAAACCTCTAATTTGTGCAAAATATTTTCCAGACCACCTGAAGATTGAACAACTAAGACACTGTTTTAAGAGAGTCATTAGTTGCGCAATCGACAAGCCGTACATTTTTATTTTCTTTTCGTGCTCTACCAGCAACTCGAGAATGGCTTGCATTGCGGAGTCATTCGACACGTTGGTATAAAGTGAAGTAACATCGAATGATTTTTGAAGTGACTGTACGGGTCCTAGCGCAGGAGTCGAAAACATCAACGCGCAAAATTCTTGAAGCGTTTTGGATAAATTTCAAAAATCCAAAGATGAACCGCAAAGACGAATGCCTCACTATCACACGTGACCTGGCGCCCTATTTCAAAATGATATTTTGACCCCGGTGTGTGTCGTGCTCGCGACCCCACGTGAACAACGCGTGAGCCAGTCCCACTCGTTACATCACGGTGAGTAGCCTTTCGGTATGACCGTAGCATCCTAACCCACCATCTGTTTAAAACTTTGATCTTCATTAGTACTTTAGCCTTTTACACCGAATAACTAGAGTATTCTAATATAAAATACGTCCAGGCTCCGAGGAAGGCGAAATCGCCGAAACGTCAGCCATCGACAAACAATACCAACAACAACGACAACGCCAACGAACACCTATACTTACCTCGGATCAGCTGAAGAAGATCAGTTTATAAGATCACATAAATAAATATATCAACTATCTATGCCGAGGTTTATAGAAAGTCAGTCTTTTGAATTTAAAATTTGTTTAATACAAACTACTTGATCATGATGAATACATTGTTTAGTGCAAGAACACAGGAAGCCGCATCACCGTGAGTTGCTTTTTATATTGGATATTTTGAGATAAAGCGTGAACACAATGAGAACGAGGTGGTTGCTTGTAGAACAGTTGTCAATTATCCCAGAATGCTCGCGTACTCCACGCTTCGATCCCGGGCCCGACCTCCCTACGAAGTCGGGGAATTGGAAGAACATTTGTCTGGGAGGATGATAAAAACACTGAAGTGATAATTCCCAAGAACGACCTGTGATTAATCTCGGCTCTGATAAGTTATCTGTTGTCTTTCTAACGACCACAGGCGAGGCTGTTACTATTCTATTTATTAGGAGTAACTAACTTTTCAGTGGAATTCGCCTTCTTCAAAGCCTTGGAAAGCCCATAACAAATAACTGCAATCTACTCAATCAAATGCCTCTATAATCTCAACACAAAAATCCAGGAAACGTAAAAATTCTATTGTGCTGGAAACAAAACAGCTTCTTCACAAAATCGCCGTTTTTCTATGAGTCTTCCACTGAGTATTCCATGTGGATACTAACTGCGCAAAAACTCACATCGATGGCTAACGAGCCCCTTTCACGTTAACCTATTGCTCTGAGATATATGAAATTTTCGTGTGATAATGGGAAATCCCTCCCTCCAGTTTATATTTGGATTCTTGGGATTTATTCACAATGCTTCGAGAGTTTCGCGCGCCGAAGCTTTCGATTCCTGTGCAAGGATGGTAACTTTGCTTCGAAAACTTGCCCGTTTTGTTTCTGTGTCCTATGCGCACCCAGCAGAGTATTTAGTTTAGCTTTAAGTTTACCGACTAGGTGCCCTTTTATGCGGAATCATAATGGTCTACTCGTTTCGCCAATGTATTCGTCTCCGTAGTTCACAAGAAATCAGATAAACTATACCCGAACTCATGCAATCACTTTCTCTACCATTAAGGCAAATTCTGCTAATTTGCGTCTTCCATACAGAGTCCATGCAAACGCCTGCGAACTAGCCTATTAGAGTACTCGGCGGTATTTCAATCACTGCGACAGAATTCTCTAGACCAGACCTTTTCAAGCAACGCTTTGGAAATTTGGAAAATTTTGTTGGAAATGAACGGCAGGATGAATGGGACCTTATTCTCGCTAGAAAAATCGTTTGCGGGACTAGGTTTTCCTCTACACCCATCCCCAGAAGTTTTACTTTCGTAGCCATTGTAAATGGCTATTCACCGCGCCAATTTCAGGAACTCTTTCTGCTCCCTTATTGTACACACAATGGCAATTTACTTCTTACAAGCGTCCTTTTAGTGTGTGAAGGGGGGAAAGGAAGGTTAATGATGTAGTACTTCTTTTTTTTACATGGTTTTCGGTTTTGTGCCCAGTAAATGAGAAAAAATTTCGTTTTTCACCTGGTCCACACAGGAGAAAATGGACAACTGTTTCGAGTTATTGAATTAACAGTCAAAGTAAATAAAATTTACCCAACAGAACCGGAAGAAAAATTGGCTTCCACTTTTAATCGCTCAAATTACCCTATTCGAAAAACAGCTACGTCACCAAATGGTACCGAAAAGAAAGTAACAGGACCGTAGTTTCACTCTTCACACACGAAAACTGCTTCTATGAGAAACATAAGCAGCACAGCCAACATTGCCAACAGAGGAACGGAGTAAGAGGAAGAATCCCTGAAACTGGCGCGGCAAATAGCCATTTTCAGTGGCTACGAAACAGTATCCTTTCAGGATAGGTTTAGAGGAAGAACCATGCTCCCAAACGAAATGTCTAGCAAGAATGAAATCCCGTCTATCCTGATTTCCATTTCCAATGAAATAAGTGCACCTATAACGCGTTGCCTAAAGAGGGCCAGCTTATAGGATTCAGTAGCAGTGGATGAAATACCACCGAACACTCTCAGATGCCATGTAGTTCGTAACAGCCTGTACTACAATCTATGCATAACGCAAAGCACCCAATTGCCCTGATAGTAGAGGTGGTGATTGGTTGAGTTCAGGCACTGTGTACCTAGTTTCTTTTAAAGCGTTTGGTGACGAAGATATTGGTGGAAATGATAGACGTCTAAGTGCCATATAAAAGAACACCTAGACGTTATGCTTGATTAAATAATATACAACGCAACGTGCGCATATGACATAGACCCCTAATGGAGATTTCAAAGTAAAGGTCATCATCGTCGCAGTTGAATCGAAAACCTCAGGACGTAAAATCATAGAGGTATTCTGGATAAAATCCAGGAAACCGAGAATGAGCCGCAGAGTCAAGGAATTTCTCATTATCACATGTTACCTTACAGAATATCTTAGATTAATATTTCAACGTTAAATTAGTCGCATTCTTCAACCATGTGAACTCTGTACAGTTGGTGTTCACGTGAAATTCTCTGCAGAAGACTCATGGAAACGGTGAATGTGCGATGAAACTATATGGTTTCCAGTGCGATTGAAATCTAGGTTTCGTTATCATTTCGTTCATATTGTCGAGGTATTTCGGCGAATGGGTTGCAGTTAACTTCACCTTTCCGCATTCTGAATGCGAAATTTACCGAAACGTTAGCTACCGTCAGTAAACAATACTGCAACAACTTCTTGTAGGCTCATCAAGAAAATAATTTACGCAATACATCGAGACCCCAAAAGACACTGTAACAGCCAGAAATGTAGTCAACAACCTCTACGATATTTATGGAGTCGAATGAATAGCAAATACCTATGAGCATTATTGTTACTGCAAATCCGTCTTTTCAGAGACAAATCATCTTTGAATAGCACTCCGGTAACGCATACCCCCATTACAGTAAGTTTTTTCTGTCCAGAGTTACTGTGAGATAGACAATATTTTCCTGGTCAGTCATCAGCTTACAGTTCTATAATATTTACTTACTTGATACTCGAACAGCCCATCCTCAGTGGATGTGTAGGCCCCAGCACGATCACCATTTTTCGGAGATTTGCTGGTTAAGCCATTGTGGGTCTCTGGAATCCAGAGGCCTGCCTGGCCGATGTCTGCTTCGGGTCTTTTCCACCACAAGTACTCGAAGCTCTTGTGGATCACAAGGAGATTTGCCACCATGCGATTTTGATACCAGGACGGTGGCGGATCTTGGTATTGGTTTACTCCTAGCTAGGCTTCGTCATGGAAACGCCGGACTCCTTCTCAGCAAGGGAGACCCTGCCAGGGGCATGAATCCCCGGCTCTACACCGTAGCCCGACACACAGGTACACACCCCAGCCACGACGAGGTGGTAAACCGTTGGGTGGAGTTCTATACATTACCTCAAACTTCTAGGAATTACTGGTTAATGAAATAGTGACGCGATCTAGACAGTTACTACAAAATCCGTAACTATTGAAACTACTGAAGAACTTCAAATCCACCACTTATTAAATGCATTCTTGAATGAACTATGAAAACTATTCAGGAACTATAACTGCAAAGAAGTGCAAGAATAAACACCGAGATTTGTCACTCTTAGCCCTCATTTGTAATTTTTAATCTAATATGTACTTTTCCTCTCAGAAATCGTAAGAATACTGGGTCTCCTAACGAAAGTGCGAATCCTCTTCAAGCCTTTGGAAAAGATAAAGAATCATAGGAAGAATAGGGATAAAGGATTGTATAGGCAATCAGATCAAATAAATGTTTGAAAATCAAGTACTCGAATATGCTCGTTCTACGCATCTTAATTATCTCAATTTCCAAAATTTCTGGACTGTCGGTTGAATATACCTGATTTTCAAAGTGTAAAACAATTACATTTACACTGTGTTGAACAGAGTCAGATTAATCAGAGTCGTAGTCAGAACTGCATGGAACCAGATTGGCGAGAGATCTGTTGGTAGATGTTCTTTAAAAAAAATATGCCAATCCATATTACCTATTTATTTTGTAATAGCAGATCTATGATCGAAACACAAATAGTGGTTCACAAAAAGAGCAGCGGTAAAGTTTCCAGCGTCGATGAACAACCCTTTAAAGAAGCACTATGCATCTCACCCCATCAATTATAGCTAAAACTGATTAAATGCATACTTGGCCTACATAATGACTTTCGTGGCCTTCCGATGAAATAGTAAGTGCTGTTATGCTCCCATACAAGTCTAGTATTAGTTTGCCGACTTCGGAAGGATGCGAGGGCTTAGGGAACCCGAGGCGCGGGGGTAGAATCAATGATCATATGCATGTTGCAAGGCACTTCTAGCCATTGTGCTACAGGCGTCAGTAACTGTTTAAAATCTATTGAGTTGCTTCTATTCATCGTATGTTGCAAGACAGGATTAAAAAACACTGGCTATACAAAGTCAGTCCGGTGATTGAACTTGTCAAAAGAGATGGTGTAGAACTTCCCAGATCTGACAAAATATTATGTACTGTTTAGTGGCATACAATGTAAGTACCAAACCTTTCAAATTATGAAGAAAAGGTGGATACACATGTAAAACAAATGTGTATGATAGCAATGAGACTTCCACGAAAGCCAAAGCATCTCAGTGTTCATTACCCTCATGAAAATCAGTGGTCATTACCCTCATGGATCGCTTAACGGAAGAAGTAAAGCAGCTTACACTAATAAATAGTATGGGAATTCACTGCTAGTTGAGAAACTGACCATGAGGAGAACACATTTTAATAAAGCACCCAAGAAATACAAACTTGTGTTTACTAAGCAACTATCATACGCTAAGGAAAGGTCAATTGAAAAAAAAAAAGGATAAAGCTCTTGTGTTAACCAACCCCTGTGGGATGTACCATGCATTCGACTTCATTAAGCATCGTTTGGAGGCGATTGAATGCATATTTGGCCTTTACAATGACTGGCGGTGGCCTCCGATATATCGAGCCAGTGCTGCTGTCCTTCCAGACAAGTCTGGTACCAATGTTCCAACCCGGAGGGATAGGAGGCTTGGTGGGCCATGATCGCGAGGATCGATTCCACGCACGTATCGTAGGGTGCCTCCGACCACTGCGCGACACGTGCTTTTCGAAGCATAGCTACTAACTGTTATTAGGTCTAGATGTAAGGAATTATCTTGACTTTATGATGTAAATGTGCTGGAATATATTCTAAAAAGGTGAGAACAAGATGAAACCCATGTAACAAATATTTCTTCGTATACAGCTTCAACAGCTACGAAAAAACTTGCTAATTGTGTAAGATGCGGAATGCGAAGTCGTACATAAAGATTGGAAGTTTGATTTTGCAGAACAGTAATTCCATTGTAGATTCTGCACAAATAATGTATGTTGTAAAGGTTGAAAACTGTGGTCACCACTGAGTACTGAGCGTTGATTGTAGAAGTTGGAGATTGGAAAGAAATCACCCACACGCAACCCATTCCTTCCAGTTTGCTCCAAAACGCATGACTCATATATGACTCATTTCTTCGCCAATGTGTTCACAGTGGCATACTTGCTGTAAATGCCCAAATTTATAAAATGGGGAGGAAAATATAAAAACAACAACCTTTTTCTGGTGCCATTCTACAGAAGAAATGCGAAATCTACCGAAACAGTTCAGCTTCAAGAATTATTTATCACAGTGTTCCTCCAGTCTATCATATGTAGAAAACGCAACAATGTACAAAGGATCAGGTCTAGCCAAATGGTTTACATACTTCAGAAATGGAAACACATCCTTTTCCCGATATACTATAGCCATTGCATTGATTGTTGGAGGACATCGAAGTACCTGGATAATAATGCTCTATTATTAAGAACATATTTCTAACAAATCTCGAGACCAACTTTTTTAAATCTCGGCATTGATTGATATTTCACTGCCTTTCTTGATCAGCAAACACGACGTTGATATTAAAGCACTTATTAACACAGAATAGCTGATGTTTCGGCAGTTTCGCTTTCTTCAGAGCCGTTTTGTCCTGGAGTTTGAAGTAGGTGAGGAATGTGCCTGACTCAGGTCATAGAATCCCCGCCCATGTAAGTGCGGCTGGTCCCCACTAAATAACTAGAATACCTACAAAGAACAAAACGGCTCTGAGAAGGCGAAACCGCCGAAAGTCAGCTATTCTGCATTAATAAGTTTTGTAATACCGACCTTGTGATAACTCATTAAGAAAGACAGTGATGTCTAACACTTAATAAAGTCAGCCCATACGTTATCAAATGAAAGAAAATCTCAAGACTGAAGCTCGAAGATAAAATTCCTGCTCTGATCAGCTGCTGTTGCTTTTGACTATCCTGAGGTATAGAACAATCCTCGTTAAACATCAACATTATAAATAAGGTAAACAACCAGTTCAAGTTGTGTACATCAAACGCACTGGTTCTTCAGCGTCCTTCCTAATGTAAACTATCTGACCACCGGCATCCTCAGTCCACTGAGATTTTCCAAAAACAAAACTGAAATGATATATCATTGAGAAACATAAAGGAAATTGAGGATTTTTACAGCATGATGGACTCAAGATTTTGCTCATTAACCAATTACAATCCTTGAATCCAGAGACAAATCATATACATAACACTAGAATGTTGTTGAACACACATCTTACCCAAAAATCACAAGAGTCTCCACTTTTCAGGAACTGTTCAGCATCTTCGTCGCCAAGAATAGTATAGCATCCAGGTGTGAGGCGAAAAATCTGTACCGTAGTGATAGGATCTGAAATGAAATAGCAATAAAAGCCTTGACAACGGATAACCCTCATTACGGTACTTTATGGTGGTTTGTCGCGAGGCAATATGGATACACATTAATGTATGTGTGGGTGTGTTCTCGCCTCATGCAGACTGTATTTTCGAGTGAATTCAGCCAAAACCCTACAATTACGGGACTGGAATGTATGTGGGAGGCGATTAGATGCCTCCTCCAACAAATAAGATCCTCATCTATTCTAGGAGAAGCAAGCAAGATTCCAGTGAGTATACCCAGTCCACACGTTCACAACTCAGCAAGCTATATGTGGCTATCAAACTCCAAACACAGTAACATATATGGTGCTCCTTCCCTGACCCCCAAAAGTGCCCACGACACCCCAGCGTTGGACGAGTACGGATAGCATGCTAAAATCTCGGAGCCATTTTAGGTTGTCTAAATCTCGAAGGACTGACGATTTGTTCCTACAATGCACACTCACCTGCATCTGAGTCCTCGATGGAGAACTCGATCATGCAGGCCAGAACGGTAATGTACCATGTCATCGGACTTGCTAAGACGAGAAGACCCCACCCATATAACGCCGTCTATGATACAGGAGAAGAACTCTTTTTTGAAACATGCGATAATAGAGGAGTAGGCGGTGTTGGCGTTCTCATCAAAACGAGTTTCCCCATGAACAATGGAACGCTTATGGTTGAACAGATGTAGATTAATCAACACTTGCTTCGACAATCTCCGTCTTCTATGCACAGACATCAAGCTATCGGTGAAACGAAGTCAAAGCTTGGGGCTCACTCGAGTCACTCAACGATCATCGAGACGACAGGTGATACAGGTTAAACGATTTCAAAAAACAAGTAGGAAGTAAAGATGGTGTCCTGAGAGGCCCACCTTTATACTGTAGTCGAGTTAACTCTTTTAAAAAGTTCATCATTGTTCGTGAGCGAACAGCCTCTATAAATTTGGCAACACATCTACCAGATGTGAGGTCCTCGAATTCTAACTCTGCAATCCACCTAAATATATTATCAATTAAGCAGGGAAATGTCCGGATCCCGAATATATGGCGCCTCATCACAAATTTCTAAATCTGCCTTCTTGAGAAATTCGTCGTATAATAATCCAATTTATCAACAAGCACTTGGACACCACATGAACTTGTTAGTTAGATATAAAGTCAAAAGAGTTTCAAAAGTTGTTACAACACGAACCTTTTATTCACAGGACCTTTCTCAACCCAATCAGCAGAATCAAGGTCCTCTATCATCTGAGCGTTAAATTTTTCCTAGAAACACTACCATTTGGGCAAGAAAACAAATAATCGACAGTATAATCTTTAGACTCAACTTAATAGTAAAAACAATACTTGAAAGCAGAAATTTTTTTCAGAAAACTGTTCCAGAAAAGCTTTAATAAAAAATGTCATTCACCTGAAAAAGCATTTCTAACCAATAACTCTTTCTCAGCTTCAAAAACTTTTCCCATATCCGTTTTAGACTTCTCTCCAACAATTCGTGGATTGAATATATAGGAAATATCAACTTCCTAGAAAAAGAAAAACATTGGCAAGAGGTATCAACAGTGCGATCTGTTCCTAACGTTTCCTTTGAATTTATTGACGGTAGAATGAAACGCATTTTCCAACGGTTTACGGCCTCATCATGGCTGGGTGGTGCTTGTGGGTGTCGGAATGCGATGTAGAGTAGAGGGGATTCATCACCACGGCAGTGTCTCCCAAGCTGTGAAGTAGGCAGGCGTATCCATCAGGAAACCCAGCTAATAGTAAACCAAAGCCAGAGTCGACCACCGTCCTGATATCAAACTAGTCGCATGGTGGCAAATCTCCCTCTGATCCACAACGGCGGCGAGTGCCGGTGGTGGTGACGATCTGGAGCAGACTTTGGGTAGGCTGACCTCGGGACTCTAGGGGAATCACAGTGACAAAACCAGCAAAACTCTGGAAACATGGAAGTGATGCTAGGTCCCGCACAACTAATGAGGATTGCCCGCCTAAGTAACCAAGTAAGCAAGTAAGCAACAATGAAATTCCAGGGAAAAATTCACTCTTGTTCCTCTGAAGAAAATGCTCCTTCAAAGAACTCAATGATTAGGAACACTCACATCTTTCGGTGAGATACGTGGGAGAGTTAGGGCCGACCGCACACGCGGTTTGATACGCCGGATGGAATGAAACCAGCCATTGATAGAAAGCCGTGGATCGTTATCTTCTCCTAATACTTCCGCAACAGAATGCCAAGAGCTAAACAGACAACTATCCAAAGTATAATATAATATTAAACACTGAGTAATGTAATTATTGAGCTTACCGGTCAGATACCTCAAAAAGCAATAACGAGTTTCTATATGGAAGAAGAGAGGTGAAAATTGTTGTTGGTTCACAGTCCTCTGAAACAACACCAAACAGAATAGTTGGAGCCTACCCATAACTAATCAATAATGTTTCTACCCATCCTACTTTTTTACGCCTTATTAATTCAAGGGTTTCATTGTGAACAACCGAATAAACTCTAGAGATCCATTCCACATTTTTGACACTTTATACCGTTGCTATTGTAGATGTTTGTCTGTCCACCAAAGGATTCTTCCCATGGTTCTTGTGTAAAGTAATAAACGAATGCAAATCGTCTATTATCAACCTGGAAGAGCAGTTCAGAGAGTGCTGAGCTAAACGGTAGCAAGGAAGTACAACTTTCGTGAACTTACCTCATCGGAATGAGGAAGAAGACAGTCAGTGGCAGCGTAGCAACTTCCAGTTGCATCAACTTGAGACAAAAGCTCGACACCGCTAACATTTTCCAACCAGGTGCGGATTTGGTAGCACAAAAAATCCCTAAAGAAACTTCAATCGCCATATATATGGTTGCGGACTTTAATTCCTTAGCACAAACTAAAATTAAAACTTCATACTTTGTTGAGGAAACACGAGGTGTCATTTCATTTTAATTGATGGAAAAGTGGACGTTTGGGCGGATTTCGCCTTCCTCGGGCCTAGAAAGGTCAAGTTGATTACAATCTACCCAGCCAAATACCTCCATAACCAAACAGAGAAAGTATTTAAAATCTTAAAATTTCAAATCTTGGTTAAGCACTTTCTCTGTTTGGTTATGGAGTTGTATGACTCGGTAGATTGCAGTCAAGATTGACCTTTCCTAATTCTGAGGAAGGCGAAATCTGCCGAAACGTCAGCTTTTCCGTCAATAAAGAATAAAGTTACCCCTCGTGTTTGCTCAACAAGAGTATAAAGAATTATTGTACCAAAGCTGAGGTTAACAGAAAGTCGGTCTTGGGAATTAAAACCAATATTGGTTACCATTATCCGCTGACCTTTACACACCATCTTAAGTCTACAGGTTTATTCAAAAAACGCTTAGAAATTTAAGAGGAATCGCAAAATAAGTGATGAAAAGTACCGGAAATCGGCGATGGCAGGTTGTTCAGCTTTATCGATTGTTTGTAGATCAGGAGTTTGAAACAAAGAGTACAAGTCGTTCTCTTTGCGATTCCACGACGGATAACTGATGAGTTCAGCTTCGATTCGCTCTAACACCGACGCATCAACGTGAAGAAAATCACGAAGCTGCCAATGTGGGAAAGGACGTTTGTCTTAAACGTAATCAATATATATAATGATCGAAGATTTTGTAGCCATGAAATAATCACAAATTCAAACACTCAACACCAACAAACATATTCCTGACCCTGTCGACTTAGACCCTCCCAACAGTTTACCGCCTCACCGTGGCTGAGAGGTGTTCTTAGGTGTCGGGCTGCGATGTACAGGGGGGGATTCGTCTCTTTGGCAGGGTCTCCCACGTTGAGAAGGACTCCAACCATCCATCCAGAAACCCAGCTAAATGCAAATCAATACCAGGAATCACCACCGTCCTGGTATCAAACTACTGCATGATGGCAAATCTCTTTCTAATATAAGACAGTGAACGCCTGGTGTTGTGACGACCTAGAGGAGGCTTTGGCTTGGCTGACTTTGGGACTCCAGAGAACCACGATGGCTAAGCCGGCAAAACTCCGAAAAAATGGAGATCATGCTGGAGCCTGCACAACCAGTGAGGAAGGGCCATCCTAGTATCTAAATAAGATGATTTAGACACTTGATATTTACGAGGTAACTAACACCAAACTGCTTAAAAAGCTTGGATCACACAGAAGTATAACAAGTTACCCTTACACTTAAAGTTAACGGAAGATAAAGGTCCCATCATTGATCAATCCATAAGGGGATGCGCCACGCATTCGACTCCAATAAGGATCGTTAGAAGTGATTCAATGTACATCTGGCCTTTACAACGCCTCGTGGTGGATTAGCGATGTATCGAGCCAGTGCTGTTATTCTGTCAGAAAAGTATGGTACAAATTTGCCATCCGCGGACGGATGGAAGGTTTGGTGAGTCCTAGGCCGCGTGGATCGATCCAATATGTATTGCAGGGGTCTCCCACCACTGCGCCAAAAGCGACCTCGCACTAATGGTTACTTCAAAAAAACTGTCCCCCTTAAATAGTAAACAAACTCAGTAAACTTCAAAAGGCATAACAATGAAGATGAAACTTCTGTAGTAAATTTACCTTTAAGTTCAGCGCGAAACTCTTGGGCAAAGGTAGAATCGGTATAAATTGGATTGATGAGGAAGCGAGGTGGTTCGAGTCGGGGCCGCTTCAATACCCCAACGCTTCCAGAAGTGGTGCATTTCTCATATGTCTTCATCATTTACTTTTTTCTACGTTTTCCTCAAAAACAAGCAACTCTAACACTTCGTGTTCAGGAAAAAAATGGAACTATATGACAAAACTGCCATGTATTAAAACAATACACATCTCATATAAACTTATCTGCAATCGATTTCACATTAAAGGAGGAACATGAGGAAATAAATCAAGAGATCTTTAGGACCGATATACCCGATAACTACATATAGGCGTTATTCATATTGTAGCGTGTGTGATCCACACAGTGTTTTTTGGACGCCTACGGTTATGTAGCTCTTCGGCATTGGCGTAGTGGCTCGGTTGGGAACATGGCGAACCACATGTTTACTTCTTAATGTATTAAGATCCATACGATGAATTGCTGAGAAACAGTGTAAAAGGATTACGTTTTCAGTACAAAAAAAATCGTGTAGAATAGTTGTTTTTTGGGGGGATGTATAGCACAGTAGTAATGCTTATCATCACGATAACGGTGCTGGTTCGATCCCGCTCCGAGCTCATCAAGCCGCTCACCTCTCCGGGATAGGATAGCGGACTTGTGGGGAAACAATTACTCTCTGCAATCCAAGTAGGAACGGCTCTAGCACGGCTATCTCAGGACCTCAGTGAGAATCGACTCAACCAGCATTTTACGATATTCAAGATGAAATGAAATTCCTCAAGCAGTAGCCGAAGCCACACTTAAAAGTTGTAAGACGTAAGTGGATGGCGGATGCGTGGAAATGAATCGAATGTGAGAAGTGCTAGGATCCGCACAGTAGATGTGAAGACGGGTCGAATAAAATGGTATACAAAGGATGAAGGGATAAAGCTCTTGGCTTTGATCGACCTCTGAGAGACGCGTCTTGCATTCGATTTCATTAAGCATCGTTTGGGGATGACTGAATGCATATCTGGCCTTTACAATGACTCGCAGCGGCCTACCGATGTATCGAGCCAGTGCTGCTATCCTCCCAGATAAGTCTGACAGGCACCAATTTGTCATCCCTGGAGGCATGGAAGGCTTGGTCAGCCTGGGTTGCTGGGATCAATCCCATGTTTATTGCAGGGCGCCTCTAACAACTGCGCTACACGTGGCCTCTGCCAAAAAATACATGAAATAGGTCGTACTGAACACAAACTAACATTTACAAATCAATGCGATGAGATCCTCCTAAAAAATGGTCCTACTGCGCCTCACGCGCCCATAAAACAATAAAGGATAAAAGCATAAAGCTCTCGGCGCCGATCAATTAAGCATCGTTTGGAGGTGACTGAATCCATATCTGACCTCTGGAATGACTCACTGTGGCGCACCGATATATCGAGCCAATGCTGCTATCCTCCCAGACAAGTCTGGTGCCAATTTGCCAACACGGAAGGCTTGGTGGGCCATGGGCGCAGAGATCGATTCCACGTGTGTTTCGCAGTGGCGTCCCGCCTCCAACCACTACGCCACATGCGCACATCATAAAACAATATGAAATAAAAAAGTGGATAGTTATGTTTTTTCTTGAGATGACTCAGTTGAATTATTCTCAATGTTAACTGCACATCCATCTATTGGTATAGGAGCGTATTTCACAGCAATATCCTTAGTTAATCATACTAATGATTTGCCCTCCAGTGCTGTCTATGGGTTTTCTAAGGTGTCGAACTATGCTATGTGGTATGGACTGATGGTCTATTTATAGTGGACTATTGCAGTGTTATCTAAGCTCTCAAAGAACTGGATATTTTCATTCATAAGCCTAAATAAGAGTAAACCTATATTACAACGTAGCGTAGATGAGCTAACAGTGGCTTTCTCCTAAATAAAAAATAGGAATAAGCCATACTACAAAGTTGCGATACTCTTGGCGTCCATTGCGCGATCAGAGCCTTCTAGGTAACTCCGCTGCGTGATGAAGACGTATGCAGAGTGCTGAAGCTAAACTGAGTTACTGGATGGTTAGTAGTATTACAGATATCATACGCACCCCTAGCAACTAGTAGTTGGGGCTCTAAAAACCTCCCATTGAAATTCCACACTTTTCCTCGCAATCAGCAAATCCTCACTCAAACGGAGACGAAAACTGAATATATGGGATAATGAATGGTCAATGATCGTGGTTGGGAGGCTCTCCTGGGTCTCGTGCTGCGATGTACAGAGGGGAATTTATTTTCCTGGAAACGTGTCCGAAGCTGAGAAGGAGTCCGATGTTTTTATCAAGAAGCTCAGCTAGGAGTAAACCAATGTCAGGACCCGTCATCGTCTTGGTACCAAACTAGTCGCATAGTGGCAAATTCCCTCTCTGCTCCGCGAAGGGGGGCGACTGCCTGTGGTGGTGACGACGTGGGACAGAGTTTGGCCTAGCTGACCTCGGGCCTCCAGGGAACCACGACGGCTGAGCCAGCAAACTCCGAATAAATGGAGATTGCGATGGGGCTCACACAATCAGTGAGGGCCGGCATCCAAGTAACCAAGTAGGTAGTAGTGAATGGTCAATTAAACATTCACAACGAGAAAGACGAAATTAGGGTTCATGAAGTGATGAAACAATGGATATCGTTCACTTTGGGCAAACGCACAGTGACAAGTTGATTTGAGAAATTTCCAAAATTCGACCACGAACATGAAAGAGGCCGTGGACGTCCTGCTATTGAAAACGATGGATTGATTTTGAGAGTTTGATAAAAGCAAATATATGCGCTAAGATGAAGCAGCTGGCTAGCGCCGTGGTTAGTAGTGCCGTCGATCAGGAAGGAGGCATAGTTCGATCCTTTCCAACGCTTCCTCGGTTGCACGTTAGAACGCCTTCACTCGGCTATTCTCAAGATTGCAAGGAGAATCGACTGGCCCACCACTCTACGACATTCATAAAAAGAGGAATAATCATTAAGCAGGAGCCGAAACAGCACGGGAAATGCTCGAGGACCACAATGTTGATTCAAACCCGTGATTAACTTTCCGCGGGTTAACGTGTTACCAACTGCACGCCTGAGTTGCTGATTTGCCTTTTTTCTCGTGCAGTTCTTTAGCTTAACGGTGTAGGGTCTGGCCTGGGACCTGGGTTTTGCAAATAATTCAGCATCATCATGGCTGTGTTTAACATGATATTGCGTTGAAAAAATAAGACACCATAAATAAAAAAGTTATACATTGTTCGAAGACCATTATAGACGATGAATGCGAGGAAAACGAATCGAATGCAAGAATTGCTGGGATCCGCATAGTAGATATGATGACTGGTTATGTAAAATAGAATAAAACAGGAGGAGCGTTAGCGCAATGGTCAAAGGCGCCCTACAGTAAACATGGGAACTATCTCCGCACCTCAGGCTCACCAAGCCTTTCATCCCCCCAGGGATGGCAAATTGGTGCAAATCAGACTTGTCTCGGAGGATAGCAGCACTGGCCCAATATATCGGTAGGACACAGCGAGCCACGCAATGGCCAGATATGCATTCGATCGCCTCTAACAATGTTTAACGAAGATGAATGCATGGCGCATCCCTCAGGGATTGATCAACGCCAAAATAACTTCATAGTCTAATTATTTATTAGCACAGAAAGGATAATAATCAAAACATTTGCTCAGAAGTCCTGCTTTTATGCCTTTTTTATGGATTGCCTTCGCGAAACCGATACGCTTCTGACCGAAATCGTGGATGTTACAATAGGTGCGAATCCAAGCTTCGCCCAGTATCCAGTCCATAGGGAAACTTCCGGATGAAATTTCGAAGAAGGCAAGAACACACTGAAAATTGTATAAGTTCCGGGCACCAAATAAAGAAAGGATTGAGAATCTTGAAGGTTATGAACGATACGCAAATTTACTACGTCTTCTTTTATGAGCTAACGACTATTAACTACTAATGGGTTCTGTGTCTGCGGTGGATCACCCACCTGTCCGTCTCCAACACCAATATCGAGCACGTATTTTTCGGGCGGTATATTGTACTTGACACTGTTGATAGTGAACACCAGGTCGGATTGAGTCTTCATTGTTGAGCAGTCGACGGTGTAGAACTTGTTCAATGAGTCATAGTGGGCACGGGTCTGGTTAGCTACTGCTGCTATGATTTCGGTTGGTGCTCCAATCCACGAGGTACCAGTGCTGGAAATTGCCTGCAAAGATCCGGTGAAAATTTCGATGGTATCAGTGCATTCTGCGAACAAAGTAAAGTAAATAGCCAATCTATGCAATCATTTAATCGAAGTGCACCTTCAAAACAGCGCTCCTCGTGCATGATGTTTAATCTTCAAACAATGCGCGTCATTTACTGACTCAGTAAATATAGGCCTATTTGTTTTGTTCTAGTCATAAACCTGAATAGCGCTCTCTCTAGAATTTATTGTGAGTGGGCAGAGCACCGTACAAGTTGCAGAAGCACCACCACGTTAGACAAGTCAAAAATCTATTACAAACCGGTGCAAACAAGGTGATAAAGTATGGTGTTTACTTTTTTATTCTAAGGATGAATGAATGTTATTTTTTGAAAGTACTTATCCCTCTTTTTTCAAACAAGTAGTCTCTATGGGCTTGCTTTTCACAAAGAAATTTTGTAGTTGGCAATTTATCATGACATAGGCGAGCCAATAAGTAAGTTTCCACCGCCATTGTAAACTACTGTCATCTCCACTTATCGAATAAATGCAGTTATTAGAAGAAAACCGTTAAATCTCGCCCATCTCACCTGTGCGTTTTTTGCTCTGCGAAAAGTTCCCAATGGAAAAACCTTCAATAGGAAACTGCCAATGTGCTTCTTTCGAGAGTGGGACGTAGTTGATTTCCGATTCACAGTTGATGGCATCGATAGCACCGAATGTGATCAAACCGGCGTTTCCGACTTTTTGTGGGGTCCTAAAAGAGACTTTTCTCAACCAACAATTTTTTTTTCATGTGATAGACAGGCTTCAGTTCAACTATGAGTAGATGTAATAGTTACGCGGTCTTCATTCCAACCACCATAAAATCCATCGAAAAACCCATAGAAATGAAGAATAAAAGATTCCATAAAAACTCTCATTATACTGAACAACACGAAAAGAAGTTGTCGTGGACACTGTTATTACAACCGGCACGACCTACATTCGTGTTGATCACAGGGTATCTCGAAAGAGCCGACAATCTCTACGTTTAACTCCTTCGTATTCCAAATGTTCACTGCGGTTCGTCTGTTCAAGGGACACGAAGTCCTTCTTTTAAATGGCATTATTCTTGCTGTTTCTGAGAAAGAAGTAGGCAAATCTAGCAATTACTGTTTGTTAGCGCTTCAAACGTAACTGAAGAACTCTTTTTAATCGGCGTTTTGCTTGAGAAATAAAACCCCAACTGAGCATTGCAGTTAGGCACATGGAAAAGCAATGATGACGCGGTAAACTAGAAACATTAGTTACTCTGAAGAATTCCTAAATTTTTGGGCTTTATGAATACAACTAGAATTTTCACGAAGGATAATCTTTGTACTGGTCAGAATATGAGTGCCTATAAACGGTCAGCACTTCTCTTGTGGTGCACTGATCCGATATTAAATAGTTTTGTGTATTTTACAATGACTTTCCTGGCTTCAAAAAGGAAGAAGAAAACTCAACTTGTGGGAATTAAATGAACAAAGCAGTGGACCATGGTGAACAAAAAACTCCCGCCTTTTAATGCAATTCAATCGAATCATTTTTTTTTACAGTTATTCTTCCTAACCAGATAATGCTTTGCTGATGCGACAGTTTTCCTCAATAAGAACACCGTTTCATTTTTGGCCGAAAACAGGTAGTTGCAATTTCCATGGCCGACTTTCTATTAACCTCGGCATTGATGAATAAATCGCTGTTTTCATGATTAGCGAGTGGTTCTGCTTTCTTCAGAGCCTAGAATACGCAAGTTAACCGCAACCTAGTCACCCAAACACCTCCATAACTTCGACAGAAAACCACCATACCCAATCTTCAATCGAATTGAAAGCAAATAGCTTCTTTTTACACTCACGGCACTGCATGACCCTTCCACTGAGTATTTCACGTGCAGACGAACAGTGCAGAGCTCACATGGAAAGTTAATGAACCGCTCTCACGTTATAATATCAGTTTCAGATGTCATGTGGGAACACGCGTGTTTACGACGCATTGGTCCATGTGTTTCGTTTTTGGATTTTTTGGAATTTGTCCAGAATGCTCGGGAGTTTCACGCACTGAAGTTTTAAATTCCACTGCTAAGATGGTGACTTTTATCTCAAAATATTTCCCATGTGTGTTTGTGTCCCAAACGCGCCAACTGGAGTATTTTGTCAGCTCTACGCTTTCCTTCTAGGCGTTCTGCAATACCGACAAATAGTGGTTTACTGGTTACGCCAATGCATTCACCCCTGTACTCTTTACAAGAGATAAGACAAACCGTACCCGAACTTGTAAAATCAATATCACCGCAGTTACGTCAAATTGTGCACTTTCGCGTTGTGCATTGACTGTCATACAAGCGACTACAAACTTCTTGGCGTATTAGAGTGTTTGGTGGTAAACCAGTCATTGTTACCAATTTCTGCAGACTAAACCTTTTTAAGCCACGTGTTATGGCCTCGCTTATTTCGTTGGAAATGAAAGGCAGGACAAACGGGATCCCGTTCTGCTTAGATGTGTAGCTGGGGGGCGTCGCCCTTCCTCCAAACCTATTCCGAAGGGCTAAGGTTTCGTATCAGTTTAGAGTGGCTATTAGCTGCGCCAATTTCAAGGACTCCTCGTTCTTCTCTCCTCCTGTGCACACGGCTACCCTGTGAAACATGTTTTTTAAAAGCGACTTTTTTGTATGGGAAGGGTGAGAGGAGAGGTAATGAACCAGTATGTTTTTTGCTAATTGGGTTTCGGCACCAACTGGTGATGTAGCCGTTTTCGGTTAGGTTTATTTGCACGTTCAGAAATGGAAGCCAGTTTCCTTTCTGTTTCCCTCTGGTAAACTTAGTACTTAAACTTAGTATACTCTGACTGTACTTGATACTTGAATGGACCGTCCTCACTGGTTGTACGGGCCCCCTGCATAACCTCCATTTTTTGGAGATTTGCTGTTTAAGCCACTGTGGTTCCCTGGAATTCCGAAGTCAGCCTGGCCAAAGTCTGCCCCCTGGTCTTCACCACCACAGGGAGTCGCAGCCCTTGTGGATCAGAGGGGGATTTGTCACCATGCGACTTTGATACCAGGACGATGGTGGATCGTGGTATTGGTTTACTCTTAGCCAGGCTTCCTGATGGAAACGTCGATCTCCTTCTCAGCTTGGGAGACCCTGCCAGGGGGATAAATCCCCCCTCTTTACATCGCGGTCCGACACTCAGGAACACCTCCAGCCACGATGAGTCGGTAAACATTGGGAGGATACTCTGACTACTCACTTAGCAAATCCAACACACAATACCGCGTTCGTTCCCCACCATAGGCACCTGCAGTCCAGTTTTGCAAATATCTCAGCTTCATTGAAGTTATATTTCGCAATATACCCTGCCATTAAAAAAAAGAGTAGGCAGCAAATAAAAAGGTTAAAATGTCCGAAGATTGATTAGGTAAAAATGTAATGGCAAGGCTTGCTGTCACTCACTTGCCAACCTTCTTAGATGTGCAAAGTAGTTCCTGGACTATCCGAAGATTGAGCAGTTTAGGCACTCCTTTACGAGAGTCACCAGCTGTCATATGTGTCATTTCAACTCATGACTAGCAAGCACAAGGTCCCGTTTACTGTACCTTTCATCTCCAACAAAATGAGCAGAGCTATAAAACGTTGCTAAAAAGGGTGCGATCTAGAGAAATCGGAACCGGTGATCGATTAATCACCGAACACCCCTAAAATGGTAGTTAGTTTGTAACCGTTTGTATGGCCCTCTATTCACAACGGAAAATTGCACAGTTTGTCCTAATGGTAGAGAGGGCGATTTCATGAGTTCCAATTTTGTTTCCAATGTGATAGAAAATTAGGCATCGTGGTTTTTTTATTGGGATTGTGAAGACGTTTGGCTGACTAGCTTGCGGTTGACGTGACCTTCCCAAAACCTGAAGAAGACCAAATCTTCTGAGTCGTCGGCTATTGTGAATAAATAATGTATAATAACACCTCGTGCGTGCTAATCAAGAAAGTGACAGGTACTTGTTTTAGAACTTAATGTTTGATTGAGAATATGGAGGAAAGAGCTGTGTTCCATGTTTATCACATTTTATAATCTGTCTCACCTTTTTGTCCATCCAAACGGTGAAGAGAGGAGCGTCAAGGCTCGAGAGAATGTTCTGTAGAGGTAGAGTAACCCAAAATACTCGAGGATTTATTCCGACGCATTTTCATCTTTAGCTCTGAAGAACGAAATCGTCTTGCTCTCGGAACGTCCGAAATCCACCTCGCCTATGGTGATCGCTGGCCAGCCAAGCCCAAGAATGCCGTCAATGGGCATGAAGAAAAAAAGGCGCCCTGTGCTTCCGTAACATGAATAAACTCTTGATTTTCGATCGTCGCACCTGTAACGACCATATCATCCACTACTTCTCAGGCAATTTACTGGTAAATCATTATGTGGATGGAAAATTAATTCACTGTGGCGATTGCACGATAATCACAAGAGAGATGTAAACGTCAAAGTCGAAGGGAAAAATCTATTCTTCTATGGTTTGAAATAAGATTATTAGAATCACGGAGTGTGAAAGTAATGAGTTCTTATATCACTGTAATCATGCACTTTGACTTCATTCAGGTGATCTATAATATCTAAATGGTTACCAGCGAAGGAGACAACGTCTTTTCCAACGGGTCCACTACATGATCCAGCTCCATATGAAAGAGCGATCTGCTTCCATTGCCTAGTGAATGTTGACGATGTCCTGGTGTTAAATCTGCGTCTAGTAAAACCACTTCCAGGAACAACTATGCAGCCGAATGACCTACACGTGGTGTCGAATATCCAGAGATTCGCCGAACCGGTGTCTATCAGCAATGACATGTTTTGGCCTGAAGTTAACGTTGTATACTTTAGGCAAATTTATTCCTGTGTAAGGATAACTGTGAATGGCGTGGTGGACTGGAGCATTCATAAGAGAAATTGGTTTACAACCCACTCTTGATTTTTCCCCACCACCGAATTTAGCTAAGGGCGTTGCAATATAGGGTGCAGCAATTTACAAAGAAAGAATTTAAAAAGTGCAAAGCAATAATAGTTTTCGAGATGGTCATTTTTCTCAACATGTATTTTAAAATCGTACAGCGGGTAATCGATCGAATTATCAGTCACTATTGAGACAACAACATCAAGGTTGGTGAGATATGAGCAAAATTACCTTGGTTGAGCTTTGAACCAGCCAACCCACTTACCGGGAGCTCACGTGATATCCATCACACCATTTGCGACCCTTGCGAGACCTTTCTGTTGCTAGCCTTTTGGCCCTAACGATGCTAACAGCATTAACCCGTTAACGGGAATGACCTGGAGAGCACAAATCGGCGTTGAACCCAGGATGATTAGGTCGAAATCACAATTTTTTAAACTTTTATCTTATGTTTGTTTTCTTTCCCCCCAACGGTTTACCGCCTCATCGTGGCTGGGAGGTGTTGCTGGTTGTCGGGCTGCGATGTACAGCGGAGGGATTCATCCCCACGACAGAGTCTCCCAAGCTGAGAAGGAGTCCGGCGTTTCCATCAGGAAGCCTAGCTAGGAGTAAACCAATACCAGGATCCACCTCCGCCCTTCTATCAAAGTCGCATGGTGGCAAATCTCCCTCTGATCCACAAGGGCTGCGACTGCCTGTGGTGGTGAAGATCTGGGGCAGATTTTGGCCAGGCTATCCTCGGGATTCCATGGAGCCACAATGGCTTGGCCAGCAGGTCTCCGAAAATTGGAGATTATGCTGGGTCCCGCACAATTAGTGAGGACGGCTCGTTCAAGTATCGAGTAAGTAAGTTTGTTTTCTCCATGGACTTTGTTTTTGATAGTACGATTGTTGACGAATTTCTCGACATTATATTCTCAAACCTGGAGTTCCAATTGTGATATTTCCGAGATAGAGATCATCGTAGTAGTCGCGAAACTGGACCAACTGCTTCCTGGGTGCCTGGTCATAAGCAGTCTCCTGCATCGATGGATAGTTTTGATTCATTCCGTTCCTAAATTATTATGGAAAGTTTTATTTATTGTTTCAGTGTGCGGAAAACTGTTTATTAGACAACCGTGCAATTTTTTGCTAATTTCGTTAAACTTCGTGCACCGATCTTTAAGAATCGTGTTCACGCACACATACGTAGTATCTTTAGATCCCTTTGTGATGGCACACTACCAGCAAATTGAATAGGAAGTAAATAGTGAACGTGACATAAAGCGCGGGATAGCATGTTCATTGTCGGCATATGTGAAGAGAATCCGTTTCCAGTAACCAGTTTCAAATAAAGCCACGGAGCTTAGCCACCTTGCTAGAGCAAGAAATGCAAACTAACTGTATTACCACGCTTGCTAAACTAGTAGAAATAATGGGTCCCATTTCACGGACCACCATTATGAAAGCATTTTCCGAAGTGATTATAGGGATACCCTGAAAACTTGTAGGTGCTTTTATGATTTCAAACTGGAAAGGTCACCGTAACCGACCGTATCGACAATGTAAGCAGGTCAGGATCGGAAGTCTTCTGTGAGGACCTAATGTTGCCAGCTATGAAAATCTAGTAGGCCGTCATCAGATTAAATGGGACAATAAGAGACTGCAAGAGACAGGTCGCTTCTAAGAGTGAAGGTAAACTGGGGGCCAGTATGGATTAATGAAGAAGCGAACGTGATGTCCTCGTTAAGAACAGTTTGGTTATGAAAATTGGTATTGCTAAACTGTTAAGGAAATTAGTATGATTGTACGGTCGACATGGATCTACGTCCAATAAATCACTCCTTTTACCCATGTGCGAAGCTTAAGTTTCAACGATGATGACATCGCGATTTTGGATGGACCACCTAAAGTAGCTAACACAAAAAGTTATTCTTTCCACTTTTGACGAGTAAGTCTAAGAATGGAGAACGGCACGAGGAATTGTCCGATGTCAAATAGAAATGGTGGTGCTGTTGTACGTTCAGTATAGGATAGGACATTTGCCTCCTCTACAGAACATTCACTTTCCACAAAACAGGGGATGTGCAAAAATCCAGCAGCTAAAAAACGGTAGACGACTTTTGAGTTCATAAAGCAGATTTGGTGACAGTGTGGTGCTATTGTAGGTTCAGGTTCAATCGAGCTTCTTTTGAAAGACTAAAATTTTAAATTGCTTTCAGGCCTTACTTCATGACACGGGCTTTGAGCGATCCAGTTGAGCGAAGCACCATCTCGTACTTCTTGGCGTAAACAATGCTCCAGATCGCAACGAAAACGAAGACTTTCATGGCTAGAATATAAGATTTCAAACGTGCTTTATGAAAATGAAACATCAGAACTCGATATAAAAGTGAGAATAGGGATTTGTTAAGGAATTTTGCTCACTATTCGACCAATTGTCACGTCCGTGTGTTACTGACATATGGTTATCACATTAAATGCAGTTATTGCTTCTGTCAAGAGAAATCACGTTTATTTCTAGGACCAACTTTGGTTGAGCTTGATGAATCATTTTTCGACGTCTTCATTCGTCATAAAACAATACGTCGTTGTTGAAGACTTTGTACCCGATCTATCGCTGTTACCTCTATTTTCGGCGGATCGGCAAATTGATCCCAGCCTTGTTTCGGACGATGGTGGTGTGCAGGCCAGACGTACTTTCACTCATCCCCAACGATGTTTGGAATCATGGAGTACTCCTCAGGAAATGACTAAACTCGGATACTTCATCCTTTATCTTTACACCAAGTCGAATTGCGTGCAGTATCACACAACTGAATTGACAGCAGCAGTCGAAAAAGATGGATTTCGGGATTACCAACTCATGGTACTGCAATGGAATTGGCTACAGGAGGCGCTTTAAACCACGACATCGAAATAAATTTCATTTGTTCGTTAGATTCTTTCTTTGAATCGAGACACCGCTACAAACGGCCATATAATCGAAATACTGACAAAATCCGCAAAACTAACAAGTATTGTCTTATAAACCTTTTGAGCTGACTGACATGGAATTGTGAGCACGTGTTTTGATGGTCTTGTTGAAAAAAAAGGCAGAAATATTTCTTACAAGATGATATATGGTTTGGCTTGTGAATTAGTTTTTCATTAAGAATAAACAATACAAAATATTGCCTGATTTGTAAAAAATGAGACTATTCAGCGATACATCTGGGCTCTGAAGAGAGCAAAGTCTCCAAAACCTCGGCTACTACATATCAGATGCAAGTGCTATTCTCCTACCATTCAGCTCAAAAAAGCCGAGTTCGTAAAACAATACAATTGAATTGATGGAAAGGTTCCTAACATCAAATATATCACATCGTGAGGAATCCAGCACTGATTGCATTCGATTCGCTTCCTCGCATCCGCCATCCACGAAAGTCTTCCAACTTTTTTTGGTGTAGTTTCTGTTGCCGCTCGAGGATCTTCTAGTCTTCGGCGCTAATATTCTTATATCGAGTTGATTCTCCCTGCAACCTTGAAATAGCTGCGCAATGGCGTTCTCAAGTGGATTCGAGGGACTGAGCCTACCCGATAAATCTGGTACCAATTTCTTGATTCTGGAGCAATGAGAGGCTTAGTGGGCCCATGTAGGGTTGAACGAACTCCGTACTTGTAGTGATCGGCATCACTACCACTGTGTTACCTTTTCCTACATATATGTACTATCACATTTTTACAAAAAATTGGTGCGGAGGGTTTCACTTCTAAAAATGCAATTCCCGAAAAGAGGTTTTTTTACACATTGAATGTATACTATTTGAACCAAAATTGATGCAAGATATACTCATTTTTACGTTTCGCAAAAATTCGCTTGATCGGAACTTGTGGGGTGCGAAGCAGGAAATCAGTTGATATAATTCTTTCTACTTCTGTTTAGCAAACACGAGGTGTTATTTTATTTCTTTATTTACGCACAAGCTGACGTTTCGCCAGATTTCGCCTTCCTCAGAGCCTGGAAAGGTCAAGTTGACTGCAATCTACATGGTCAAACGCCTCCATAACCAAACAGAGAAGATGTTGAAACAAAATTTTAGCCACATTGAACACAGAGTCTTTGCACACTCACCGCTTTCTATGAGTCTTCCACCAAATATTTTACGTGGAGACCAACCGCACAGAGTTCACATGGAATCGTAATGTACCCATCTCATCAGAATAACAGCCTTATATACTGCCCAATATCACGCCTGATAATGAGACATTCCTCCCTGCGGTTCATTTTCGGATTTTTGGAATTGATCCAGGATGCCTCGAAAATTTTTCGCGCTTGTGTTCTCGATTCCTGCGCGAGGATCGTAACCCGTACTTGAAAATCTTCTCCGTTACGTCTCTGCGTCCTATGCGTGCCTAGTGGTGTATTTGGTTTACGTTTGCCGACTAGGTGTTCTTTTATACGCAAGCAGAGTGGTCTACCCGTTTCGCCAACGTATTCGTCCCCGCACGCTTTACAAGAGATCAGACAAACTGTACCCGAACTCATGCAGTCACCCTCTCTTCCACTGGGGCAAATTATACAATTTTGCTTTCCACATAGACGGTCGTATAGGCGGTTACGAACTAGTTGGCGTCTTAGATTACCCGGTGGCATTTTAGTTATCGTTACCGAATTCTCTAGACCGGCCCTTCTTAAACAGCGTTTTTAAAGCTGCACTTACTTCATAAAAATTTATGAAGTACTTTGAAACTTTACTTACTTCTTACTTCGTGCACTTCTGAACGTGCAAATTAACCTATCAGAAAAGCGCTATGTTACGAAATGGTATCGAAAGCCAAGTAGTAAGAACATCTTGGTTCATTGCCTCTCCTCTCACCCCTCTCACACGAAAAGGGCGCTTGTGAGAAACATGTTTCGAACGGCTATCAGCGTGTGCACAGGAAGTGAGCAGAGAGAGGAGTCCCGGAACTTGGCGCGGCAAATAACCATTTCTAATAGCTAAGAAATTGTAGCTCGGGATAGGTGTAGAGAAAACCTCAAGCCCCCCAAACGACAACTCTACCGTTAATAGAGTCCCGTTTATCATGCTGTTCATTTCAACTTAGGTAAGTGCAGCTATAAAACATTGCTTAAGAAGGGCGGGTCTAGAGAATTCGGCAAACGTAGTTGAAATGCCACCGAGTAATCTTAGGCGCAGCTAGTTCGTAACAGCCTATGTGACCGTCTGTGTGCAACGCAAAAATTGCATAATTTGCCCTAACGGTAGAGATGGTGATTGCATGAACTTGGGTACAGTTTATCTGATCTCTTGTAAAGCGTGCGGGGACGAATACGTTGGCGAAACGGGTAGACCATTCTGTGTCCGCATAAAAGAACACCTAGTCGGTAAACGTAAACCAAATGCCCCACTAGGCACGCATAGGACTCAGAGACATAACGGAGAAGACTTTGAAGTACGGGTTACGATCCTCGCGCAGGAATCGAGAACACAAGCGCGAAAAAATTCTCGAGGCACTCTGGATCAATTCCAAGAATCCGAAAATGAACCGCAGGGAGGAATGTCTCATTATCAGGCGTGATATTGGGCAGTATATGAGCCTGTTATTCTGATGAGATGGGTACATTACGATTCCATGTGAACTCTTTGCGCTTGGTCTCCATGTAAAATATTTGGTGGAAGACTCATAGAAAGCGGTGAGTGTGCAAAGACTCTGTGTTCAATGTGACTGAAATTTTGATTCAACATCTTCTCTGTTTGGTTATGGAGGCGTTTGACCATGTAGATTGCAGTCAACTTGACCTTTCCAAGCTCTGAGGAAGGCGAAACCCGCCGAAAAGTCAGCTTGTACGTAAATAAAGAAATAAAATAACACTTCGTGTTTGCTAAACAGAAGTAGGAAAAAATTATCCAATCAATGCCGAGGTTGAAAGGAAGTCGGATGTGGGAGTTACTGCAAGATGTATCGGTTGATATAATTGCAACCGAGGTGTTTTTCTGTGATGTCAGTCAAAAGGCTATAAAAGGGAATGAGCCATCGCTCAACTTTTCAGTGGGAGGCATTAGGAAATTTTTTCGCGAGAGAAGTTTATGCTGAAGAGATGAGAATGAATTCGGCCATATGATGATGGATGGAGTCAAGTGTAACAGTGCTGGTATTTATAGGGTTTCCAACACAAAGTCCGCTATTGGAGGAGTGCCTCCGCCATCGCACTTAATCTACCGTTTTAGTGGGCATTTTAAGATTGATCATCGTGCTAAAAAGCAATTCCCACTGACTTGACTGTGTTCATCGTTCAAAAGACCAACTTTCTATGAACCTCAGCATAAATAGTTGATATATTTATTTATACCATTTCGGAAACTGATCTTTTTGAGCTGATGCGAGGTTGGTGTAGGTATTCGTTGTTGTTGTTGTTGTTGTTCTCGTTGCTCTTGGTGTTGTTGGTCGATGGCTGACGGTTCGGTGACTTCGCCTTCCTCAGAGCCGTGCTGTTGAGAGTGGGACTCACCTTCAAAACCTATACCAACCTCGGATTAACTCAAAACGATTAGTTTATAAGATCATATTAATAAATGTGTTCAACGTGTCTTATGTACAATCAATACCTCTAGTTATATACTAGGTTGTAACAGATAAATTATCTGATTTTAAATGTGAATTTTACATAACCATAACTTTTTTCGTATCAAATCTTATCCATCAAAGTAGACAGCATTAAAATCAGTACGTTTTTTTTTCAACAAGAAGTATGTTTATTTACTCCAATTGCCTAAAATTCTGGAAGCGATGAATTCGTTGAAGGCATCTTTCGCGTTATCGTGGTTGGTGAAGCATTTCTCGCAAACGAAGTTGTCAAGATGCTTGAAGAAGTGGTAGGCAGTAGGCGAGAGGTCTGGTAAATATGGCGGATGAGGCTAAGTTTCGTGGCCCAGCTCGTTGAACTTCTGCAGCGCTAGCTACTCAACGTGACTCTGGGCGTTGTTGTGAAGAATGGTCCCTTTCTGTTGACTAATTCTGGTCGTTGTTGTTGGAGTCTACGGTGCATTTCGTCACCTTGTTGGCAGTGCTTCTCTGCCATGATTGTTTCGTCCGGATTCAAAAAAGCTGTGATGAATCAGCCTGGCACAGGCCACCAAACAGTCACCATAACCTTTTTGGGTACAATTTCGGCATTTGGGAAATGCTGTGGAGCCTGATCGAATCCAGTGCTTACTCCAAGCTGTTCTGAAAGTCTCGAACTGTTGCTCGCGTTTTGCTTCCTCTAGTGCCTTCAATTCGTCGTCGTCAAGTTCATTAGGACGTCCACAGCCTTCCTTAACTTTGAGGTCGAAATCACCAGATCGGGATATCCTAAACCATTTTTTGCATTGTTGATTTACCAACACTACCTTCACCCTAAACTGATGGTATTCCGAGCTCCTGTCGCGACATTATGTTCACTTTTCCGCTCGTACAAAAAAAAGTTCACGAAAATCACGTTGATTCATACCAAAGTTAAAGTTTATAAAAACGTTAAGACAATAAATCTTAAAAAGTTAATAAAAGAAGCAGATTTTAAAAATATATATTAAGCATGCATAAAGAATAAAATTGTCATCTTAAAAACATATGTTACAGCCTAATAGTTATTCAACTGCGGCGCCACTGAAGTCGCCTTGTGGGTCTGTGAGGTGCCAAAGTTGCTTCTTTAAATCTCGCAACGAGGACTTTCATAAACAACTTATAAAGGCCCTTCCTAGGTAGTAGTAAGTTAAAAATCCAAATTCTAGCTTGTGAATTTTGTCCTTAGCTACTCATCGGCGTTGTTTTTTGTATTCATTAAGCTAGATGTATAACACTGGCGAATTTTTTTGAAACATTCCAAATGGTGTGGTTGTATTCCAAAGGATAACTTGAAATACTTGGATGTGAATGAGTGGCGTGTACTACCATCAGACACTAAATCGATTGTGAATCATCTGATAAAATAGTCCTCAGAAACATTTTCGTAGGCAAACAAAGAAAAACCCCTGAAATAAAGTCGCAGTGAATATTGTTGGATGCTTATATTCTTGAATTAATAGACTTATTTGTGAAGAAACACATCAGTTAATGGTATTTTGAATGCGAAAGGGCTTATTCGTAATGCTCTAGTAAAAAAAGGGATGATTTATGCATGCGTGCAAAAGTTCGTGATCAACGGTCGCTTTAGACAGTGATTATGCCCGAGCGGAGAACCATGGCTAGTTACTACAAGTATGACACTTGGTCACATTAATCCTTAAGTGACTCAGGATTACAGCGCTTACGTCATAAATCGCCTCTGTAATAAGTCAGTACTACCACTATCAGCCAGTAGAGTTTCTTCGCTTTAGCGGCATGGACAGCACTTCATATGATTTTGACTACTTTTATCGTTTTTACTGAAACTATGGATAAATTAGAGCTGTGAGACCTTTTTTTCTCATCATCATAAAACAAATATAGATTGGAAGCAATCTCAAAATTCCTACCATTCACTTCACATTCTCCTTATTGCAAGGTTTTTGTAGAACCACAAGGTTTTTGTAGAACCAATGGACGTGTAGTATGCAGTCCACATATGCAAGAGAACCACGTAAATATGATTGAGGAGCTTACAAGAAATTTGTAGTAATTTTTAAGCAGCAGTAAGGCCTTCTGAAGGCATAACTTTAACTTTTTTAAACATAATTTACGCCAATTACGCTTTTCCTGGTTGAAAGAAAAGCAAGACGAGCGCCCCCAGCGGTGCAGCGAGTAACATGTGGACTCGCGTAAATGGTAATCTCGGGTTCTAATCTTGCATGGAGTCTGAGTTTTGCAATTATCTTGGCATCATTATTGTAACTCCTTCCGTCCATTTAACATGCATGCCAGCACAACTGAATGGTCGTCTTTGGTCAACGCTAAATGCTTGCTACCAATTGCCGCCTTATGCACCGTGTAAAATAATCGGTTCGAAATCTGTTGAAATTTTGAGACTGGTTTCTTTGCTTTCTAGGGACTGAAGAATGAGAATTTTGAAGCACATGATTTGTGCACATCGGCACAGCTTTTTTGGTTGACCACGATTGAACGATATTTCTTAAAGTCCAGTCGCAGACATTGCAACTTTGGTGAGACATGGTGGAATTTTCGCCGCTTTAGTCCTTCAGAACTTTGATGCCAACAAACTAATTGAGTCGTCCCTACTCAGTCCTATTATTATGCATTAAATTTTCTTCTTGATGCACTTATCGTTTTGTCTCCACATCATTAATTTGGGGCCTTTGATGGTGAACCCCACATTTTCCAAATCGGGCTGGATTCATCGAACACTCAACTCCAAAGAAATTACCGAGAGCATCGTATTGAGTTTGTGTGGTCGGTATCTCCTTGATAATGGCTGGTGCCTTGCCCAGATATATCGGCGCGAGAAGTTATCTGGATACCAGATGCTCATGAAGCACAAGAGATTTTGCTTTTTTCGTCATGTAATCTGTGCATACTAAGAGATATCGGCGATGTATACACGAAAGAGGTCATTTATTATTACATTTAAGTGATGAGAGGACCAGGTAGCGCAGTGGTTGGGTCCACTATGCGAGTGCTTTTCACTAGCCACTAATTTATTTGATGGTAAATCAGTATTTTTCAGACCGACCCTAATTTAACCTCGACGTTAACACTTAGTACCTTCTTGGATTATTGAGCTAACATGAGGTTCATAAAAAAAGTTTATTCGGCTAACATACTATGTCTTCGTCTTCCCCAAGCCGATGATCCGAATTGGTGTCTTCGTCGTCGAATCGAGTCGGATCTTCTTCAGTAGAACGCCACTCGAATGAGGCAACCTAACCCAGCAAAGCTCTTTTATAGATGACGGTTGTTGTTGATAATCATATTTGATAGCAACTCTCTAGACCAACTTTCTGTTACCTCACCATCGATCAATAATTTATATCATTTAACATTTATTTATTGTTTGATATTTGAGAGTCTTCTGCTAACTCTTCCAAAATGTGCCAAACTGTTTGGCGATATAAAAAGCAGTTCTTGTTTTATTTACTGCCCATTCTTTTTTTCTGCCTTGCAGGGTATTATGTGAAAACGACCAAAAGGATACGATCAAATAATACACTGCTGCTGGAAAAAATTAACATTCAATAAATAAAAGCTAAACATTGTGATTTCGACTGCAGCCTCAGCTTAACTGGGTTGAGTGCCGATTTATGCCCACATCCACAGATCATTACAGTTGACGCACGATTGCTAATAACATCGTTACTTTAAAAAAAGTGGCTCAATGAAAAAGCAAACCAAGGTCCTCGATGGTGCAGTGGTGGGTAACACGTTTGCCCTAGGGAAGGGTAATCGCGAGTTCGAAGGGCACTTGAGGATTCGCGTTTTGCTCATGTCACACCATCGTTGTAGTCGTATTTCGCTTAAAAGGGGTTGACGAAATCATACATCGTTATCTAGAAGACCATAAGGCCGTGACATGGGATTAGTGTTTAAGAAAGAATTTTTATTGTCACGAAATAAATGAACTTGTATCTTGCTTATAAGAATGTGTGAATGCTAATAGCTTTAATTTTGCTTCATTGATTCAAGATTCCTCCCAACGGTTTACCGCCTCATCGTGGCTGGGAGGTGTTCCTCGGTGCAAGACTGCGATGTACAGCGGGGGATTCATCCCCCGGCCGAGTCTCCAAAGCTGAGGAGTCCGGCGTTTCCATCAGGAAGTTTAGCTAAAAGTATAAAGTAGAGTAACATCGAATGACTCCATTACATGCCTGCTGTTTCGTTGTGCGCACCGTAGGTGAACGAGGAATACTTTGGTATTGGGGAGATCAGTGATGTGCCAGTTGTTAGGGACTGTCAGGAAAGAGGTTCGAAGGTAAAGAGCACGTTTTGTACAGATCAAGTGACCTAAAGGGCTTTACTTGTCATTTCGATACATTTTTTATGGCATTTAGAATGGATTGGTCTCGTACTTATTTCGGATTCATACCACATACGGCGGGCAATGCTATTAGGCATGTATAAATTGGGCTGTTAGTTTCAATGACGTGAATAAACCCTTGGTTCTCGACCTTCACTGGTAAACTGATCCGAGCGTGAAAATAAACCGGGCTTATGTGCATAGCGTACTAGTGAGTTCCTATGAGCGAAAATTTGGTGCTGATAATCCACTTTGTACTTGTAACGCAACTCATGGATTGATAGAATTCTAGAACGAAATTAGTAGTGAAATAATATCGTACAAAAGTTTGAAAAACGAAAAAAGAGAAAGGTATGCTTTCAGATCTCTTTACCCTTACAGGTTGATTAAATGCCAATGACGTGCAATAGAGGTACTGAGAATCCAAACGACGCCTTTTCTAACATGTTCACGACGGAATCCGGTTCTATATCCCAGACCGATCAATCACTGTTGCCTAACAAATGTGCAGGGGTTTGAATTTGTGCCCTTCGAGACTTTTGACCCAGTGGTCTATATAGGTGAATGCAAACCCCCGGCGTAACACCTAGAGATTCTCCGAGAACGTATCCACCATCAGAGACGATTTTAGCACTTTGTTGAAGATGTTGTGGAATTTCGATAGCTTATTCTTGATTAAAAAGGCACATTGCATAACCAGTGTTTACGGTTGCGCAGCTGTTGAAATACGAAAATATTACAAACATTTTCTAGCCAGCTGCGAGGAAGGAACATTGCCAGCTCCTACAGCGCATTCTACAGATAGGGACTTGACTTTATGGAACATTATTCAAATAACACAAAAACGTATGATATTGCGAACAATTAAAGGATAAAGGATAAAGCTCTCGGCGTTGATCAATCCCTGAGGGATGCGCCATGCATTCGACTTCATTAAGTATCGTTGGAGGTGATCGAATGCATATCTGGCCTTTACATTGACTCGCGGTGGCCTATCGATGTATCGAGCCAATGCTGCTATCCTCCCAAACAAGTCTGGTGCCAATTTGCCAACCCCGGAGGGATGGAAGGCTTGCTGGGTCATGGGCCCGAGAATCGATTCCACGTGTGTCTCGCAGTGGCGCCTCCAACCTCTGTGCCACACGCGCAACCCAGGAGTGGGTTGTTGGCATCAATATTAGAGAGATCAGGTGAATGCACCAAAATTCTAAGTGCGTAATAACAGCGGCTGTAAAGGGCGACAAAGTGACTTTATTTAGGCTGAAAAGACTTGAAATACAACCTAGAGAAAATTCCACGCTATGTCAAGTAGGACGCGATTGCTTGCGTTGGCAGTCTGAGAGCACTCGTTTCATCAGTTACCAGTTCAAATAATCTCACGGTTAACCGCCAAAGGTGCTATCTTTCATATAAAGATAAACACCAAGAAGTCTCTCATTCGCGTTTATGCTTGTTTGCTAAAAATCTAGGACTGCTTTAGTATTCTTTCACTGGTAAGATAACACAAGCTTGGTAAAGAGATTCATTCGACTAACGTTTCGACGTTTTCGTCTTCGTCGGAGCAGATGATCCAGATTGATCTATATAATGCTTCTGTATCGCGAAACAGGGCGTTTTGTTGCAGGGTGCATGTGGTGCAGTGGTCGGAGGGTCCCTGCAACACACTCGTGGGATCGATCCCCGCGCCCGTGACCCACCACACCCTCCCCTTCCTCCGGGATCTGCAAATTGGTACCAGGCTTGTCTGGAAGGATAGCAGCACTGGCTCGATACATCGGTAGGCCACGGCGAGTCATTGTAAAGACCAGATATGCATTCGATCACCTCCAACGATACTTAGTGAAGTCGAATGCATGGCGCATCCCTCAGGGATTTATTAAAGCCGAAAGCTTTATCCTTTAATTGTGAGACTTAATAACACGACTTTCTAATAAACTAACTAACTCACTAAATTAACTAACTCACTAATTAACTTTCTAATAACAACTTAATACGTGTTTGGTGCAGATCAAATGACCATGTGGTTCAATTTTCGGAGATTTAGAAAGACCTTGTATTTAGCTGATTGTACTTAGCTCTTTCTTATAAGAATTTTAACTAAACCAAAAAGTGTATTTCTTATGCAATTCTTTCCTTAAACCATTTTAACACTTTATTTTGGTCCCAGATGACTATACTATCGGAAGGAAGTAATAAAAGTTCCTTCGATCGACTTCTCTTAATAGTAACCTAAACCGCAGTGAATCCCACCAATCCTTGCAATTATGAATAATTTAGGACAATTCCGCTACATCCTCGAAGTAATACCAAAAAAATGTCTCTGATGATGTAAACCGTCTCGGCTAACTCTTGGTGCTTGATGCACCGTGAGTGCACTCACCTGTGTATGCAGTCGCGGTAAATGGTTCGAAAGACACAGTTTGAGCACCAAGAAATCCTCAATATTTACTATATATTTGCTAAGATTGACTGGTCTTTGGCATGGAAAGCATGAAAATTTATTCTGTACTCTACATATCGGAGAGAACGTCGTTCGGTATCTCGGAAACTATTTACCTACTGTATATCAATCGAAAAAAGTCAAACTGCACGAGAACAACGGTACAGGATCAGACCTTTTTCTTGTTTCCTTTTCGAACTTTTAAGCAATATGATTCTAGCAAGAAATGCATTTTGAAATTTTTCAATCCATGAGTTGTGTTGCAACTGCAAAGTATATTACGACTACGTGTTCAACGCTTTCTATAGAATATTATCATTTTTCTTTTTTTTTCGCCTACAGGAACTCTCTAGTTCACTATGTAAATCGTCTTTGCCTATTTCCACGCTTGCACCACTTTCCTCCACTTCTTTACTAGCAGGGAATTTGAAAAGCAACGTCTGATGTCGTCGCAGGTACGGCTATCGAAATTCAAGAGTTTATCAATGTCATGAAAGCTGGCAACCAATTTTCTACATCCTCGTTGACGATATCTTTGCAAGTGGTTGATCAGCTTCAACCGTGGAAGAACTGTGTCCAAATATTCCTAGACCTTGTGACATTTCAACACTAGAACTAAATGTACCATTCTACATAGGCAAAACTGTTAATGATTTAGATCATTCCACCCATGAGAAACTTTTTTTCTGGGCTCCGACAATATTTCTTAAAAAATCAACGCATTTACAGCAGAAATGATTGATTTAGGATATCGAATTACTAAGACTTTGATGAAAGTGCTGCTGATCAGTGGACTCGTTATAATGTTCGTCTTTACCTAAACTTGCTAGTGTATGATTAGAACAAGATATCAATTGCTACCAAGACTTAACACTTGTCATGGTGAAAAATGTGGTGGTTATAAGATAAATTTGGACGTTTTGAAGAATCACTTCAGCTCGATCCCAGCGAGAGAAGTAGTACTGGTCTGGATCACTTGAGGTACCATCGACATCACTATCTGTCATTTGGAAATCTACTACCTGCCACTGTTATCAGAAACTTACAGTCAATTCTTTCATAACAGCTTCAGTTGGGAGTTATTCAGAGAAGAAAAGCGAGCAAATTACAGCGATGTATTGTTTATTTAGAATCCTCGTAATCGCTTTAACAAGCATCTAATAGAAAAGATTTCACATACTGAATAAGGAATTGCGAAATTTGCCTTTGATTTTTTAAAGAGCACCTTATATAGGAACATCATTGACTGCGGTAGTTTTTTGGATCGGTTGTCCAAGCTGCATGGTGAAGGGCTTCCTTAAGCAGACCAATATCGGTTGATACGGACGTCAGATGATGAAATCTAGGGTATTATTCATGTTGCAGGGCCGACGACGTCTTTATAATTTGCAGTTTTATTTTCCCATATATGTTTTATATGTTAGGATTTCATGAGTGAAAAGAATCACCTGTATCACCAGTGGTCACGTTGTTCGTCGAGTGAATCGAGAGGCACCAGTAAATCTTCCGTTTTTCCCCCTGTAGCGTGCAAAAGCAACAAGTGGGTTCTGGTTGCTTTAGCGATCGCTGAGCATCATACCTTTCTTCCAGGCTTTTTCGTTAAGAACTCTGATCATGGGGTCGGTGGTCTTCCTGCAGTACATTTGACACTCCGAGTAATCCACTCACTAAAGGCTCTTCTCCATCGGTTGCCGTTCATACACAACACGTGTCCGTCCCGCCTTTTTCTTCGACTGTTTGGCGTACAGAACGGCATCCTTTATTTCTGATCATTGACGCAGGTCGGAGCTTCGGATTTCAACCCTTACTTCTGTGAAATGGGATACTCCTGCCATCATCTTTTGGACTGCGCGTTCAATAACGCGAGTGACCTTTCATCCTGTTTATGTAGGGACCAGGATTCTGGCGCATACGTTAACGCAGGACGTGAAAGGTGGGTACGGAGTCGGGTGTTCTTTCTACCCTTCACTACATCCTCAATGCTCTTCAAAGCTCTCCAAGCTGGTCATTTCCTTCTGCTCAGCTCTGAAGCTAAGTCGTTCACCTCGTTGATTTCTCGACCTAAATAGACATAACTGGAGTATTCGGAGATAATCGTTCCGTTGAGCGTGAATGAGGCATACGAAACCAAATCGTTCCTCATCAACATCGTTTTTTGTGAGATTTGGTCGAAGATCGATTTTTTTCACAGGCTTTATTAAAGTCGGCAAGCATTCGTTCCGCTTGGCTAATGTTTGATGTTATAAGAATGATATCATCAGCAAGAGGATGGTATAATTGCCGACAATCGATTTTCACGCCCACATTGTCCCATTCCAGTGTTTGCATGACGTTTTCGACGGTGGCGGTGAATAATTTTGCCGAGATGATATCGCCTCGCCCAACCCCTCTTTTGAGGTCGATGTTAATATCGTTGTAGAATGGTGAAATCTTGGTTATAAAATTTTTAGACAGCTCGCGAAGAATCTGTATGTATGTATTGAGTACGGACTCCCTGAGTGTCTAAAGCTTCCATGACTGCTTCTATCTCAGTTGATATAAAGGCGTTCTTTAAATCGATGAAAGTGAGACAGAGCGGTCTTTTGTACTCTCGCGATACTTCAATGAGTCTTGTTATCGTGTGGATGTGGTCCATCGTACTAAATCCTTTTCGAAACCCTGCTTGCTCACATGGCTGTCCTTCGTGTAGTTTTCTATCAATCCTGTTTAGGATGACTCGAGTGAATACTTTGTAGACGAAAGGCAGCAAGCAGATTGGCGATAGTTGCCTATGTCGTGTAGGTCACCCTTCTTGAACAATAACACGGTCTTGCTGGTCTTCCAGTGGATAGGGAGGGACCTTGCATTCAGACAGGTAACGTGTGAAGTGCCGAGCCAGTGTGTTTGCGAGGACTGACGGAAGGTTTTTCAGGTGTTCTGGTCTTATCCTGTCCGGGACCTGGTGCTGATCGATTTTTTCACCGACGAAACAGTATGTCGCATTTTTGGTAGGGAGAACAGGTGGTACAACATATCCACCCTCCTTCATATTATAAGACGGAAGGACAACATGGCTGTTGAAATGATTTTCTGCATTGACTTTCTGGAAGCTGTAACTGTTCCACCCTGAGCGTCAGAGGGCCGTCATCGTAGTTCTATAATTTTCGAAGCCTCGATGGGCTTTGTGAATGCTTTTCCCAGCCTCTGCATCTTCGACAGTAACTGTTGATATTCTCCTTACTTACTTACTTACTTGAACGGCCCGTCCTCACTAGTTGTGCAGGGCCCAGCATAATCACCATCTTTCAGAGATTTGATGGCTAAGCCATTGTGGTTCCCTGGAATCTCGAGGACAGCCTGGCCAAAGTCTGCCCGAGGTCGTCACCACGACAGGCAGTAACAGCCCTTGTGGATCAGAGGGAGTTTTACCACCATGCGACTTTGACACCAAGACGGTGATGGATCCTGGCATTGGTATTGGTTTACTCTTAGCTAGGCTTCCTGGTGGAAACGCCGGGCTCCTTCTCAGCTTGGGAGACCCTGCCGGGAGGAGGAATCCCCCCCGCTGTACATCGCAGTCTGACACCCAGGAACACCTCTTAGCCAGACATTCTCCTTAATATCTTTTATCACTTGTCTGCGTTGTTTTGCAAGTTCGGACGTTAGTTGGCGGTTGCCTACAGGTCGTGCGATTCCACGCTGGCGTATAAGCTCGAGTGTTTCTGGAGACAGTCGTCTCTTGGTGACTTTCGAATTCTCAGCTTTCATAGCGCTAACGTGAGGATGTTGAATGAACCGATGGTATTCCTCGTCGGTGTTATCGAAAACGCCATCTTTCAATAGCCGACTAGTGAATGGAATAAGCCCAATTTTGTTGGTTTTGGAAACTTGTTTTTGAATTTAGCGTCTTTTTTCTCCTTTCCGCGAGTAATGGAATGTTGAAAGAAGGTGGCGATGGCTGGTCATGTGTAGAATTTCGAGACAACAGCGACACTAGTTAGGCAAAAACCTTCGATTTACTATGATGTGGTCTATTTCGTTGTGGTACTCTCCGTTGGGAAACTTCCACGTCCAGCGTTGGAATGGGACTTCTGAAATTGCGAGTTACCACGAAAGGTCTTGGTCGCCATAATAGACTCAGACAGCCGTTCACCCTGCTCGTTCCATTGTAATCCGTGGGTCCCAGTGTGACGTTCTTCAGGCGCTCTTCTTGGTCAAATCTTAGCGTTAAAATCTCCAGTGATTACCTTGAAGAATGTACGATCTTCTCCGTAGAATTTGTCCAAGTTATTATGGAACGCGTCGACTTCTTCTTCGTCATAGTTTGATGTCTGCGCGTAAATGACGAAGATTGTCAGAGCCACGCACCGTTCCACATCTTTTCAGTCGTAAACGTCCGATTCGGGTTGCTAGTTGTTCGAATGAATCCATGTTCATGAACAAACTCGTGTTGACGAGAATGCCGACGTCACCGACTCCTTTACTGCCGCATGTTCAGATGAACAATTCCCTGTTCGATATTACAGACGGCGTTGAGTGAGTAGGGTCGTTTTGTCTCGGCCAGGCCGATGACGTCGTACTTTATCCTTCTTGCTTGCATGACCAAGTCTTCTATCGAGGCCTCAGATGCAGGTGTGCGTGCCTTGTTGGTACAGATCGTTACCATAGCTCTTTCGCGATTTAGGTAGCTTCGAATGGCCCTGAGATTTTAGCAGCGCGTCCGTGCTCGTCCCTACCCAATACTGCCGAATCTGGGGGCTCCTTCGTTGTCGGGAGAATAAGGCCGCCTTTCTTTTTACTGTGTTAACTTTTTCATGCCCACATATAGCTTGCGGAACTTTGAACATGGAAGCAGGGTATAGTCACTGGTAGCTTGCCAGTCTCTCCCAGAGTGGACATAGAGCTTATTTATTTGAGGCGACTCCTAACCACCTCCCAAGTACTTCCTTGTCACTTCATTGCAGTTTCTTGGCCGAAGTGACTCGTATAATAGAAATAGAGTAGAAATCCGCATAAACGAGAAAACGAAAACGCATGCGTGCATGAATACGTTTCATGAATACAAAAGCATGTGCCAAATCTGCGCAGCAGAAACAGGGAGTCCATCCCCTTGATCAACCTGCGTCTTAGGGAAACAACGGTCGCTAATGTTCCGCGATTAACCCCCCTATTCGCCACCCACTCGGGGAGGCTCCACGTAGCCTCGCGACTAACCGGCCCGAGATCACTCATATGGGGAGAGATCCGTGGTTAAAAGAATTGTTTCGACAAATCTACTACGAATTCAAGCTCGAACGTGCGCTACGCAAACGGCTGGACACATCAACGAGGTGTGGGGCTAAGGAAATGTTAACGCCAGCACAGTGGAAGTTGGTTCTGGAGATTTCCAAAATTTACCTTAAAGATGAGCATTGCCAAAGACGTTCTTCTATTATTGAAGACGGCGAATTGAAGGGGCTAGGTAGAAGCAAATGCATGCACAACTGCTAGAAAACTTGCAGAAAGGCTCATAAGTATCCGAAGTGTTTCGGAGTACGAAAAGAAAATTGGGAAGTCGAGAAAGCCTGGAAGTCATACGGATTGGAATGTATCCTTTCGCGCCCACACGTCGAACTACCGACACTGCAAATATTGGACGGGCTGGGCTACTGAAGTCAACCTCATCCACCAAACTCGCCGTACCTCTCGTTTACCAAATTCTCTTCTTCAACCATCGCAAGAGCTTTGTGTGGGAAATGATTCAGGAACTAACCCAATCCCAAAACCTTTTTCAACGACTTCATGGCCACCAGAATTTCAGAGTTTTGAGCAACCGGAATGTGTCTTTTCTACCCAGAAATTTGCGCGCTAAAATAGAATTTATTTTAATTCTTAAAGCCCATTCTGAAATAGGATATGTCACTTCAAAGAACAGAGGTTGGAATCCTGCATTAATTTTCGTACAATCTAAGAGTTTGCATATGTGCGCGTATATTTATTTCATTATGAGTGGTGCGAGTATATACACAATCTGTAAAATGCCTAAAACAAATTGGTTTGCGTAGAAAAAATTAAAGTGGAATGGGGTCGCGCAATTGCAACTGGCGTTTTCGATCTGGGGTCCAGGGCGCTACTTTTATTGAGCACTTGCGCTCTCCTCCATTCCACAGGCGAACCTCTTAGCTCGCTATCTCCAAGATTACAATGAGAATCCACTCCAGCAGCTCTACGACATGTACAATGAAGGCCAAATCCGCGAAGAACAATCTGAATAACAAGCAAAGTGCTCAAAGGCCTTTGTGGAGGGTGAGTAAAATGTTTCGAATGCAAGAAGTGCTGGGATCCGCACAGCATACATGACGGCGGGTCATGTAATAAGAGAACATGCAACAAATTTGCAGTTCTCAGAAACAGAATGAGAATTTGTTGGCTAAGAATTAGTGCAAGGAAACAAGATTATTGCAGAGTCAGGAGCGAGCAAAGGTCCCTTCCCATAAACTGCGTAATTGATCGCCAGAGTGTCAAAGGGCACTATTTGGAATGCATAAATCATTTTTTGCTTGCGAACTCAGCTGATTCAGTTGAGTCACGAGCACTTTCGTCCTCAAATTAGTTGGTCCCTTTACATGGGTTTTTCTTTTCACTAAATGGATGTTGAAGTTCCGATTTATGCGGGGTCATATTCTTTTTCTCAGATGATGAGCTCATTGAGCTGATCGCCTAAGCGTCATTGGTGTTCCTGGAAAAATTACAGCCGTTGGAAAAGCGAAGGATCTAGAAGAGTCAGCATACGACAATTTCGTTTGTGCCGTCAGAACCAGTACTTTGTCTTCATTCACTCACTTCTCTTCTACCCTCATTTGTTGGCGATTAGTGTTGACGCAACAATATCGAACGTGCCTACCACTCTTCTGGTATCACAAAGATGTGGGTGAATTTGCGGTGGTTCTGTGATAGATTAACGAAAACTCTCGTACTGATTTCTTAAATAAGAGACGTCACTCCTTCGTTGGTAGTTTCTCCGCTGCAAAGCCCATTTTCGTAATCAATTGTTTAGAAGAAGGCTGGGGTGTTATATCCAATGACCAGTTTGTTCCCGAAATTAAATATTATTCTACCTGTTTGATAATCATCAGTGGAATTTGCTAATGTGTCAGTCTCAGACAATGAATAACTTCACAGTCGAATTATTTACTAACATAAAAAACAAATCTGTCAGCATATTTGCTCAGAACTCCTATTTTTAGGTTTTTTTGTGAACTGCCTTTGTAAAAAATCGATACGTTTCTGACCGAAATCATGCATGGAGTGCCTGTAGAACTTACTTTGCAAACCATCCAACATGAAATGAATTTTTTGGAGTTTATAAAAATTCCTTCTCAGCGGCTGAGGATTTACTTTTTGCACTCTCTATCATTCTGAACAAAATTTTCATCTTCTTGTTAACTTCTGGTCAAGAAAGTCGACAAATGGCTGGTGGGTGTTCCTTGGTGTTCGAGATGCCTTGCTGCGGTGTACAGCGGGAGTTAACCTCCTTAGATGGGCTCACTAACCTGGGAATCCGGTGTTTTCATGCTGAACCCCAGATAAAACTAGATTCTATTAACCAGTGAAAAACCAGCTTCGGATTCAAAGCTTGGTCGCAAATATGGAGTGCAAATTCGACGCTGTCCATAAATTCTAATCTTTACACTTCCGCGGAGTTACCTAGCAATCGTGAATTTTCGCCAACATAATTCCTGGTCTCCCATCTGTATAATCCCGTGTAGTTTCTACACTAGGCAGCTGATACGGCAGTGGCGATGATACCGACAATCACCAGCACGGAGCTCGTTCGACCTCACTGTTGGCTCATCAACCTTCTCAGCTGTACAGTGTTCGGAAGTCGGTTCGAGACTTATTTGGAGACAGTTTGCTCTCTGCGATCCAAGAAGTAACGCTCTAGAACGGCTGTCATAGGGTTACAGAGAGAATCGACTCAAGCTGCATTCAACAACTTTCATGACGAATGGAAAATCATCAACTAGAATCCGAATCCACATGTGAATAATTCACAAACATTCGTAAACGATGGATGCAAAGAAACGAATGGAGTACAGGAAGTACTGAGGTATTCACAGTAGTTTTGAAAGACGGGTCCAAACCATAGAACCTTACGGTCAAAACAGAAGATAAGAAATACCTCCGCATTGTTTAAATCTACTTCACCAATTTTCAAGCACTGGCAGATAGTAAAGAGGTGACTTTAGGAGGGCTCGGAGTTTAAAAGCCGAAATAGCGCCTAGTAAGAGGTGTAGTGATCATGTCTGACAACGCTTCTGTAACTATACCACATTTCCTTCCGATGTGCACTCCTCCTTGCGCATATGTGTTCGAACGTTGCCATGTCGTAGAATTGGACCCTGTAAGCGGACTAATGTCGGTCTTATAGGCTACGATATTATGTGTTTTCCGTCTCTTTTCGAGAATACTTTCTTCAATGGTAATGGTTTCACTAGAATGCAGAAAGTTATTGTGATGATTCAATGGCCAAAACACTAGTAAAGCTTTCATTCGGCTTCGCCTACGAACAATCAAAGCCCTTGTCCTACTGGGTCAGGGAATTTGTATCCGACTTGTCAAAGAAGCTCTCACCTATCTCGCAAACTCAAGAACACTTAAAATGGTTGTCCCAAAATTCCAGGAAGAATGCTTTAGACCAGCATTCAATAATAATCATAAAGGACGGCAAAATCCTCAAGCAGCTGTTCACTATTCAACCGAAGTCGAAAATTTCGCGGTTGATGGGTGAACGAAAACGAATCAAATAATACTTTTCTTTCTCGAAGTGAGTTCGTCGTAACGAAATGTCTCTATAGGGTTCCAATGGAGATGTCGTTGCTAAAACTCTAAAAAGCTTACAAATCCCACTCAACCATGCTTTCTCAAATGTGGAAAGACCAAGCACTTTGTGATCTTACAATATATAACTTTTTATCTAGTGCCAATTTTTTTTCCGCAGCAAGATATTATGTGAAATACAACTACAATGATTCTAAGATATTTGGAAAACTCAGAACCGCGACTGCCCACCCTTTTCTGGGCGCTCACGTGTTACCTACTGCACCACTGAAGCCTTTGCTTTCCTTTTCCCCTCAGCTTGTTTTTTTCATTCTAATGATGCTATCAGCCATCACCCTCAACGAGAGTCCTTGCGGGTGCTTGCGGAGCACAAGTCAGCACTGAACACAGTCAAGCTGATGATGCAGTCGAAATTACAGTGTTCAACTTTTTACTTACTGCCTATTTTTTTTCATAGCAATATATTGTGTTATTGTGTCCTTATTGTTGTATTTCACACAGTATACTGCTATGAAAAAAAGGTAACAAATAAAAGTTGAAACACTCCTTTTATATCTCCAAAGCGATTCGCACGTTTTCAAAGACAAGTAGAAACACTTTCAAATAAATTAATCCCTTGGTAAACAGCCCTTGTGTGATGGAAAAGAAATTGAAAACTGTGAATTATGACTTACGGCACATCACGACAATCAGGAAGCGGCTCCATTAGAAGTTTACGTACCGACAACCTAGTAGTCCAAATGGCAGTTCCCTATTGAGGGCTGCTCTAACGTGAGCTTTCTATAAAGCAAAGTTACGACAGCTTTTGCGAAAGGATAGATTTCATCACTCTAATTCATCCACGGATGACCCTGTTCATACGTACCTCGTACATGTCTCCTAACCTACACACATAACGTGAAGAGAAAAGCTAAATCTTTACTGCTTCTTGAACATCTGACCCAAAGATCATTTTCCTTGGCAAAATATGTCGATCAGAGCCCTAAGAAGTGTCATAAAGATTCTAAACAACTAGACTAAATGTGATACCCTCAATAGTTTCTACAGAGTTGACTATTCTATGAGCCATGTCCGATTTGATCAACACGGTCTTCGCCATCAAAAGCCTCAAATTAAATCCACCACTCGAGGAAAAAATACTCCACCGTAACTTATGAAACAAGTGGATAAGTGCACTGAGAAGCAACTTAATTAAGCAATTTTATCTTAAAAACGGCAAAAAATTCCACTGTATGTCACAAAATATGCGATTATCTGCGATGCACTGAGAAAGCTCACTCTCTGCAATTGTCAATTTAGAAGAAGTCGTGGTTTACCAACAAAGCCACCCTGAAGTGCACGAATACAGGCCCTCAAAATCCTCATTTTCACTCCCTTCATTACAGAATCCCCGTAAACACCTATTTTTAATCGTGTATACGTGTATTTTGTACGCATATGGACTACATCCCACATCTGTTGTTTTTGTAGAAACCTTGCAATAAGGTGACTGCGAATTATGTAATAGGAATTTTGGAGCTGTCTCTAAATCACACCTGCTTTGTGAGGACGAGACAAGAAAGTGGCATAGCTTTAAGTTATCCATAATCATCGTTTCGCTAGAAGCGATAAAAACAATGAGTATCATATGAAACGCTGTTCTTGTGTTCCTTCAGCTAATGAACTCCACTGGCTAATACTGACTTAGGACAGTGACAATTTATGACAAATGCGGTGTATTCCTGAGTCCTTCAAGGATTAATGGAACCACAGATGATACTCGTGATAACTAATCGCAGCTCACCGCTCGGGTATAATCACATTCTAAAGCGACTGATGATCACGTACCTATGCATGATTATGTAAATAATTCTCCATTTTTGCTAGAGCACAGCGAGTGAACTTTTTCGCATTCAAATTACCATTACCTGATATTTTGAGTCCGCACACAAGTTAATCATCCAAAACTGTAAGCACACAACAACATTCAGTGCTATTTTTTTGAATGCTTCTTTTGTCTGTTTAAAGTAATGGTTTGAGTTCGAATCTACTAGATGATGCGTAATCGATTTGGTGATAATACAGGCGACTAAGTCACATCCAAATACGTGAAGTTATCCTTCGGAATACAAAAACATCCATTGGAATTTTCAAAAAAGTTCCTAAATGTTATATATTTGACTAACGAGTAGGAAAATAACTCCAGACAGTAGCTAGGAGAAAAAAGCCACATGTTCGGATTTTCAGCTTAGAACTATGGGCCCATAGAAGATGTTTATAAGACTTGTCGTCGCGAACTTTAAAGAGCCAAATCGACAGTTGACGGGCCGCAAGGTTACTTTGTTGGCGGCCCAATTGAATAACATAATAACCATTAACATATAACATATGACATAAAGTTATTAATGATACATATGTTACGAGTAACGCAGTAAGTTTCCTTATATTGCTTTTCACCACCATGATCAAATTTCGAACTTCCACGCCCACCAAAACAGTGGATTAAGTCCGAAGGTGGAGGTACTTCCTCGATATCGAACTTCCTGATCAAAGCCCTGTAAAAACCGATACGGTGCCACCTCACTACATCCATCAGTGAATAGCCGAATTCATTCTCAAAACTTCAGCATAAACTTCCTTCGTAAAAAAACTTTTTAATGCCTGCTAATGATAAGTTGGGTGACGTTTACTAACAGACATCCCGGCAGCAATTGTATCAACTGACTGCATGCTTCATCCGCGAAAAAATTCCGATTGAGTGAATTTCGCGGTGCAAAGAACTGCGTATATCTTACAGTAACATCGGTTCAAATAGGATTGATTCAATGTACAGAAAAATCTCTTTTCTAGGATGAGCTTTAGGAATCGAAATTTGGAGCACTAAATTATTGCACAACATTTTAAATATAGATGAGTATAAAACTATATGCTGAGTAATTTGAAGGAGTGCCAGTGCAGTGGTAGTGATAGCACAGTGCTAGTTCGACCCTGCACGGACCTTCAACAATATCTATCCTCAACTTCACATCTTTTATTTATCTACCAATAATTCCGACAATTCTTCTTAGAGCCGTTACTTGTCTTCCAAGAAGTCTCTTTAAGAACGTAGCTTTACTTTAAGCTCACCGACTTTCTGTCTCCTTCAAACTTTGGCTCACGAGATTTTTTTCGTCAAACATGACATGTCTTGTAAAAAGAGTGGACCAGTTTATGGGTCCACTGACTGTTAAATCTTTGTAAAACAGATAGCGCCTACTCTTTTTAGGGTATATTGTGAGATATAACTTCAATGATGCTGAGTTATTTGCAAAACTCCGGACCGCAGGTGCGGTGGGGAACGAATGCGCTATTACCCTTACCGGTGGATAACGCCTTCACCACCACACCATACGGGTTATTCGTTTCGCCTATCTCGAAAGCTAGTCTTATCGATTCGTGCCATCAGCAATCACCCGTCAGCGGGAATGATCTGGGGAGCCCAGATCGGCAACGAGCCTAGTAAAGTTGAGGCGGTAGTTATAATCACAATTTTAACTTCTTATTTACCACAGTCCGGAGTTTTGCAATTATCTCAGCATCATTGAAGTTGTATTTCGCAATGTAGCCTACTACTAAAAAAGAGTAGGAAGTAAATAATAAGTTAAAATTGTTATTATAACTACAGCCTCAGCTTAACTAGGTCCGTTGCCGATTTGGACTCCCTGGATCAATCCTGTTGACGGGTGATTGCTGATGGTGTTAATCGATAGAACTAGCTGAGAAACAAGCGAAACGACGGACCTGCATGGTGTCGTGGTGAACGCGTTAGTCCAGCAAAGGACAATAGCGCGTTCGTTCTCCACCGCAGACACCTGCGGTCCAGAGTTTTGCAAATATCTCAGCATTATTGAAAACAGATAGTATTTCTTGTTAGCATGGAAATCTATTCCGCTAGACAGGTTCGCAAATCGAAACGAGCCTTGGAAATTATTATCACGACTTTTATGAAAACGACGGCAGTCAGAGGTATCACAAGAGAGAGATGAATGGATGAATGGAGTAGGTGCTTGTATTTATATGTGCGTAATCGGAATTCCTCCTTTATCGCTTACCATCTGTTGCAAATGAAGGCATTTCCGGTGCTCTCACGTGAGAGCTGGTAATTTTTCCGATAGGTGTGGAATCTGGTAAGACCTTATCATTTCATTCACAGGTTGTGAAAAATATTTGCCGATGATTAACGCTTTAGGAAGTAGTGACTTTTTATTACGATGCATGGATGACCAGTCTTAATGTCGTGATATAACGGCCATTTTCCATTTACCTAATATTTCTCATAATTGTAGGCAGGCGCTACACCTGTTACCAACCTTTGAAAACCTCATAGTAGTTTTGACTTCCTTCGTCTAAGATAACTGTAATTCTCGTCTTAAGGTCTTTAAAATGGGCTTCCGATTGCTCGAACTCTTCCTCAACGTGCGTCAATCTACGGTACTACACGTGACAGCATGCCTGCTTTGTAAAATTATTCTTTTACATCTACGAAGTAGTGATCTATTTTGGTGGAGAATAGCAGTGTTAGCAAGTGCAAATTAAAGCCAGTTAAAAACCAAATCATCAGATCAGTACATATAACGATGAAATAAGAAGATAAAACTCTTGTTGTCCATCAATCCTTCTTCGCTGTAACCTCTCCACGAACTAACACATGGCCAAAAGAAAGTCCCATTTATGCTGCCCTTATTAGCGATGAAGTAAGCGTAGCGATTAAACGATGCTTAAGAAGGGCAGGTCTAGAGGAATCGGTAGCGATAGTTGAAATACCACCGGCTACTCTACGTCGTCAGTTAGTTCGTAACCGGCTGTATGACCGTCTATGCGAAACAACAAATTGCGTAATCTGCCCTTACGGCAGGGACGGTGATTGCATGAGTTCAGGTACGATATACCTGATCTCGTGTAATAATTGCGGAGATGAATATATTGGCGAAACGGGCAGGCCTTTGTGTATCCGTATAAAAGAACACCTAGATGGCAAACGAAAACTAAGACAAAGTACCCCACTAGGCACGCATAGGATACAAAAGCACAGTGGGGACGATTTTGAAGTAAAAGTCAATATCCTTGCGCAGGAGACTAGAACACCAGCGCGAAAAACTTCTTGAGGCTTTTTGGATAAATGCCAAAAACCCTACAATGAATAGCAGGGATGAATGCCCAGAGGTCATACGCGACCTGACCCTGTATGTTCGCATCAATTTCTGATGTGGGATGGTGCAGTCATCAACCTTATGCGACCATAATCAGCTGTTCTAATCTTCCCTCATGGGAAGGCACGTAAAAAAGCGGTGAGTTTTTTTCGAGAAGCTGTTGACCATGTAATTACCATAGAGTTTTTCGTCTTTTTTGTAAGTGTCATTGAAGCGTTTGGCCTAGTAAATTGCATGTCAGTATACCCTTCCAGGCTCTGAAGAAGGCGATACTGCCGAAACGTCAGCTACTGTTGTATTGTATTGTGTTTTTGTATGGAAGTAAATGTATGCTGTTTAACAACCTCGCGATTGCTGAACAAGAAAACGACGCATTCATATTCCAATGCCGAGGTTAATAGAAAGTCGATCCTGGGAACTGCTGTAACCTCTATTCGTTGCACCATGAAAACGGGGTAAACATCTGGCCCATACAACGAGTTTCATTGACCTACCAATGTATCAAGTCAGTGCTGCTATCCTCCCAGACAAGACTGATAGCAATTTGCCGACCTCGGGCGATGGAGGGTCTGATGAGTCCGGATCGGAGGCGAACCAGCACTGCGATTTGATGAACAACATCACTGCCACTATGCCACCCACCTATTGATTATAATGATATTACATGAACAAAAAATTGAAAACCCAAACGGAGTTCGCTCACTGAAGTGAATATCAAGTAGGTTTTACTTCTTCTCTGTGACCTTCGAACACATCTACGATATCACCACAGGATACCAACTAATTCGGCCGCATTTAAATCCACATATTCGTTAAGAATGAACAAGGTTCCGAGGTTCCACCACCCTGTCTCACTTAATCTGGGAGGTTCCATGAGGTGAAATTATTAAGATTAGTGAAGTACTGAACTGATTTGTACACTGAATGAGCGTAAAAGTAATCTGACGAATTCTGATTAAAATGTAATGAGTGGTTAACGAATAAATTTATCTTCCAGTTCATAGAACTGATTACAAAAAGTTACAGACGTAACTTGTAATTACCTTCTATTACTTTTTTTTATGGCGTGGTGTGATATGCGAACTGCATCCAACCGAGCACCGCTAGAGTAAAATGTCTGCTGATGTAAATGATAGCACGTGTGCCCCGAGGAAGTGTGGTCGTGGGTTAGACGCCCAATTGAGGTTTCGAGTTTTGTTCATATCTCGGCGTCTTTGTGGTTATATGAAGCCGCGTTATATTGCCTGAAGCATTAATACCATATTTTGACATATTTTCTGTTTTTTTTTACGTATTTTACTAAAGTTTAGCGTAGTCTTATCTTTGCAGCGCCTAATGTTGGACGTCTAGTCTTGATAAGAAGCTTTTCATGTGAGCCATTCGAAATGGCGGAATGCATGGAACAAGAGAAGAAGTCATGGTGAGCAATGAACGGGCTGTGATAGCGTCTATACGGTATTGAAACGAGTGAAGGACAGTAAACGCAGAAGAACGACAACATTTTATAGCACTGATAAAGCTTAAATTCGTTGAATTCCGGAAATTACAAGCCCTTAAAAGGTTTGTGCGTTAAAGAGAGGCTGGATCAGAATGTGTTATGAAATATTCAGGAGGGTATTTCAACTCGTTAGCAACAACCATTATGATTTACGTGTCGAGCAAATTATTGTGGAACACTACTTGAGTCATTGTCGATAAACGTGATCTCAACGAAACCACTGTCACATTCTTTTTAAAGTGAGAATAATTGAAAGCTATTATCAGGGAGATTTTTTGAATGAAAGGTCTCCAACCGACTTTCCTGAACGCTTGCCCCAGAAGTAAGCCAGGTCTAGAAACACATCTAATTGTTGGCTCTTAGAAAGTACATTGTAAAAGCTTTCCAGTGGCTATCTCTTGAAAACTAGACAATATTAGAATATTAGGATGATTCGTCTACACAGGTCATGAAAGCCGCAGTATTTCTTCGCTTCGTCTCTTTTCTTTGGGGGCCCCCTATGGAAACCGACTTTTTAGCGCAAAGTTCACTGCTGTGTCAACATGTGATGTAAAAAACGATCGGCAAAACAGCTAGCTGACTATTGTTAACTGTAACCACATCTATCCATATTTTGGATGGCCGCCTTAGAACACGTTTGCATCGCCTTCGAATTCGTTTCAGTGTCCATCTCTCTCGTCAAGTCTTCTCACAATATAACTGCGCTCTTTGTATTTCACCTTCGATTTACACTCTCCTGCATCCCTATCAGATGTTTTTGAAATTATGAACTCTGTAGTTCGGCTTTCGCTTTTACATTTGTGGGTTACATGGTTAGAATAGATCGTAAACCTTAAGCCAAAGGCGGTTCGGAACGTTCCGTTGCTATCGGCAACAGGCAGATTGTGGGAAGCACACGTGGACGGACGCAGCTCACATATACACACAACGATTCAAGATATGCAAAAAATTGGAATTATGTAAAGCAACGAGTCTGTAACCCCTCAGTTGAATTCGATTCAACAAATGGATGCCCACTAAACTTCAACGAATACCGAAGAAATTGTAGTTATGTATTTTATTCTGTACATTTTCTACATAACGAAGCTGATTTGTTCCTCGATCATATTATCACATGAGACTAAAAGTGGGTCCTACGTTCAGTATAGTGATTGTGCCCGTGGCTCACCAAGCCTTTCATCCCTCCGAGATCCGCACATTTGTATCAGACTTGCTTGGGAGGATAGCAGCACTAGCTCGACACATCGGTAGTCCACCGCGAGTCATTGTAAAGGCCAAACATGCATTAGTTCAATCACGTCCAAACGATGGTTAATGAAGTTGAATGCATGGGCATCCCCAAGGGATTGATCAACAACGCCGAGAGCTTTGTCCTTTGTTTTGTTTTTTGTAGTGATTGTGCACAGAAATATACCCAAAACACCTAAATTAAATAAATGTGCTAACAAGTGTCTGTCAAGAACGGTTTTTTGTTTCGATGAGCTTACCATCATTACGAGATTGCAAGTCCACAGTCGAATTTTAAAGCTTCAAGCGACATTAATAGATGAGCACTCAGCAAGAACTTCATTCACTTCATTTACACTAAACTGAGAGTTGTTATTTCTTGTTCATAGCTCTGACGCATTTTTATCCAAATATCTGTTAACTAATGTGTGATAAAGAATAACGAATATCAGAATGGTGTTTTCACGGTGCGATTTTGTTTTGGCTTTCACAGTGTTCCTGGCGATGTTCACGATGGATGTTTTTCCAATAAGGCTTCTAATGTTGTCTCGTCTAAGCGGATAGATAGAACTTTTTTAGCCTGGTAGAGTTAGAGAAGTTACATAACGCCTTTATTGGCTGGTGGCTTACTTGTGCCCTCGATGCTCTGCTGCCTCATCGCGGCTGTGAGGTTTTCCTGAGTGTAGAACAGCAATGCACAGAAAGCAGTTTATTCCAAGGTGAAAACTTCAAAGGTGAGAGTTTCAAAGCTCGAAGTTTCTACCCAAAATCTCAGCTAAAAAGTGAACCCATGCCAGGAATCAATCCCGCTGTGCTATCAAACTAGTTGCTGCAAATTACCCTTTGCAATTCTCTCATCCACATCAGCTTGCAGTGGCCTGTGATGACAACCTCAGGAAAGCTCCACCTAGATTAGCTTTGGGACTCCTGGAAATCCTAAACACTTTGATCACCGATGAATAAGGCTCAGCATCTTGTACACTGTGCGCTTCCGACTACTACGTACGTCGATGGGATAACAGCTGAAAAGTGATCAAATTTGGATGATGAACAGGACGACAACATCGGATCCGCGTAAACCAACAAGCCCACGAAATTCCACGAAAGGCTGATTCTTGCTTTTTGTGCAAAACACCAAAACAGACTTTTTCGAATGCCGATCTGTTGTGTTCCTCAAGCCGCTTGTAGCATTAAACCCAGTGTTAATGACCTGTAAGAGATCAGAAGCAGGGACACCGACGTGGCCTATTTAGATTATGGAATTTGTTGTTATTTATGAAGAAATAACTCCATCAAGAAATGTTGGCAGCGTCGGTTTGTTGCGTATTTGTCATTTATCAAAAATGTCTTTCCATACCGGCCAACAGACCTCTGAGTAACATTCTTTGGCGCCAACCTCCGTATTAAAAGAAAAGCGTTATTATAGCAGTTGCGCAACTGATGAGAGTGAACAAGACGCATTCTGCAGCCAGCTAGCGGAAGTAATTTTTCAGCAAAAAAGTATTTCTATGAAGTCGTTGTTGCTGATTTCAAGGCCAGATTAGGAACAGCCAAAGAAACTTTCTGTTGAGTTTAGGAAGCCTTTAGGCTACCTAGGTTGCAGTTAACTTGACCTTTCCAGGCTTTGAAAAACAAGGAACCCACTGGAACGTCAGCTGCTTTGAATAAATAAATAGTATAGCGAACAACAAATACCGTTGCTGTTGTTGTATGTACCAACCTCGCATCAGCTCAACAAGAGTGGTGCGTATGAACATATATAAACATATCGATTATTTATGCCGAATTTATAGAAAGCCGGTCTTTTAAGCTATGTAACGAACAGCCGTCAGTTTGTGCACATGAACACACCAGAAGGAAGAATCCCCGAAACTGGCGGGGCAAAAAACGTTTTCCAATGGCTACGAATCTATAGCTCCTAAGGAGTAGAGGAAAACTCCTAGGGCGTAGAGGAAAACCCAGTCCCCGAAGCTACAAGTCTGGCGATAATGAGGCACCACTTATCCTCACTTTTATTTGAAGCGAAATAAGCACAACTATGAAACGTTATTTAAAAAGGGCCGCTGTAGTGAAATCGGAAGCAGTGATTGGATTACCACCGAAAATTATCAGATATCGGCTGGTTCGTTACCTCTTGTGTGATCGTCTACGCACGAGGCAAAATTGTATAGAATGCCCTAACCGTACAGATGTTTGCATAGGTTCGAGCACAGTTTACCTTATCTCTTGAAAAGCGTGTGGGGACGAATAAACTGGCGAAATGGGTTGGCCACTCTGCGTCCGTATAAAAGAACACCTAGTCGGTGCATTTAAAGTTAAACCAAACACTCAAATAGGGGGGAACAGAACATAGAGACGCAGTGGAAAGGGATTTTGTAGAAGAAATTGACATCCCTTCACAGAAATGGGAAAGTACTAGCGCTCAAGGTTTCTCGAGGTATTTTGGATGCATTAAATGAATTCGAAAATGGACCACCTAGAGCGATGGATGCTTCGTTGTCACGCGTGATCTCAATCTACCTAGTGTTAACTTATAGTAACTATGTTAACTGGACTAATGTTAACTTTTTTTCATTGCTTCTTTTTATTCTTTTTTCCACGGCACAGTATAATGAGAAATACAACCACAATGTCGCTGAGATATTTGCAACACTTGGACATCAGGCCAAATTTTAACCCGCGATTATCCTTTCCGTGGGATCACCTTGGTGGTTGCATTTCACATCTAGCCTTGTGAAAAATAATAATGCGCAGGAAATAAAAAGTCAACATTGTGTTTTTTCAGTACAGCCTCCCCTGGATTGGATTCAATGTGGATTTGTGATCTTCAGATCATTCCCGTTAGTTGGTGATTGCTGATAGCACCGCTAGGTAGAAAACTGGCTGAGAGAAAGACAAAGCAAGGGCCTCAGAGGTGCAGGAGGTATACGCGAATCCACGAAAAGAGTAGTCGCTTCTTCGAATTTAGCCTATATCCCAAGTTTTTCAAACATTGCAAACATGCCAGGATCTAAAATTGATATTTTAAAGTTAGAAAGGTACTTTACCCATTTGTGTTAACTCTGTGTGGTTGACCTTCACGCGAAATACTCAGTGGAAGACTCTTAGAAAGCGATGGTTGTATGAAGAAGCTATTTTGTTTTCAGTGGAATTGAACTCTAGGTTTTGGTCTTTTTTTTCTGTAGCGTTATGGAACTGTTTGCCTGGCCGTTGCAATAAGCTTGACTTTCTAAAGCTCTGAATTAGGCGACGGCCGCTGAAACGTTAACTTGCGAACAGATGGTGTGTAAAAACAACCGCGTGCACGTCTAGGGCGAAAATAGCGAATTTAGGTAAATGGACATAGATATGGATATAGATATAGATGTAGATATAGAAAGCGCCTATTGGCCAATAACACGGCACAGAGATAGGCTAAACAAAGAACTCTCATGGCGCGTTGGTGAGCGCGTTAGCCCCCGGAAAGCGCAATAGCGTGTTCTGTCTCCACCGCAGTCACCAGCGTTCGGAGTTTTGCAGATATCTCAGCAACGTTATGGTTAGAGCGAAATTAATGAAGGTGGTTAATTGCACTAGTTAGAGCTATAGGACCATTTTGGAATATGCTGACTTCAGCGGGTAGCATGTTTTTAATATGCAACATACTGGATACTTGATACTTGAACGGCCCGTCCTCACTGCTTGTGCGGGCCCCAGCATAATCACCAATTTTCGGAGATTTGCTTGTTAAGCCATTGTGTTTCCCTGGAATCCCAAGGTCAGCGTGACCAAAGTCTGCCCCAGGTCTTCACCTCCAGAGGCAGCCGCAGCCCTTGTGGATCAGAGGGAGATTTTCCACTAGCGCGCTTCTAGCGTCACGCTCCCTTTATTCCAACCTCAGGCTGATTTCATAACCTGATCAAGGCACACTATTGCTTATAACGAGGAAAATAGTGGGTGTTTAAAGAAGCTGTTTATTATGCGATCAAAAATTTATGTATAAAGTCCTTTTTGATACGTTTATGAAAGTGTTTGACTGAGCAGATTGCACGTCAATTTGACCCTTTCCAAGCTCTGAAGGTGGCTGGACCGCCGGAACGTTAGCTATTGTGTGCTAATAGATGGTCGGCGAGACAAAACATTTTCCATGCTAACAGCACAAAAATACAAGGTGTCAAATTTTTATCATGTTTATGGCTTGCGACTGTTTATGTTCTTCATTCTTTTTCGAATCGCTCTAATGCTCAATAAATGGCATTGTTTGTTTACGTTGCAGCGCTTTGCTGTCGGTAGTGACATCATTATACTTCTTCTTTATCCTGTGTATAGGTCCTTATGAGTGCTGTAAGGTGAGTTTTCAAGGAAATAATGTGGTTTTTGTTCAAAGGACAATGCGTAGATCAATCCCTGCGGAATGCACCGTGCATTCGAATTCATTAAGCGTCGTTGGAGGTGATTGAATGCATATCTGACCTTTACAATGACTCGCGGTGGCCTACCGATGTTTCTATCTAGTGCTGCTAACTTCCCAGACAAGTCTGGTACTAATTTGCCGACCCCGGAGGGATGGAAGGCTTAGCGGGCCATGGGATCGGGATCGATTCCACGTGTGTGTTACAGGGCACCTATGACCACTGTGGCACACGTGTAGTTTGTTTGCACAGAAAAGATAAGAAATTTCTACGACCTTCTTGTACGGCTTTCTCCTTGTTTAGGTCGTCTGTTAGTAGCGTTTCATGGTCGGTTTCATAGACTATCCAAAAATCCTTTATTTCCCCATTTTTGAGACTATCCTGTGCAGTATATAGTGCGGATGTACTATCCACGTGGTCGCGAATCACTTACCTCTCCTCATTCTAGCAAAACACACCACAACGTGCTAAACTAGCCGGAGCGGGTAGAAAATACGGGTTTGGTGTCACTAGGCACCCTCAAGTATGCATCTCAGTCTACATCTTAAATGGAGTGGAACGCACTGGATGTTACCGAAGGATAAATAAGCTATAAGCACTTCATTCTTTTGTTCTTGATTTCTTTGTTAATTCATGCTTCCGAAGGCACATATACGACTTGAATACACTGGGATGTTTCGCAAAGCAAGATTTTCTAAGTTTGCTTGTTTTCTTGACCGTGTATCTTTGGATTTGGGACACCACCAAGATAAAAGAGAAACAAAATTCTGAATTCACACATTATTGTGGCTATAATACACCTTTCCCCTCAACGATTTACCGTCTCATCGTGGCTGAGAGGTGTTCCTTGGTGTCGGGCTGCTATGTACAACGAAGGGTTTCACCCCTCTGGCCAGGGTCTCCCAAGCTGTGAAGGAGTCCGGCGTTTTCATCAGGAATCCTTGCTTAGATTAAACAAATACCAGGATCCACCACAGTCTTGGTATCAAAGTCACATGGTGGCAAATCTCCTTCTGATCCACAAGCGCTGCGACTTGTCATGGTGGTGAAGAACTGGGGCAGACTTTGGTCATGCTGACATCAAGATTCCAAGGGAACCACACTGGCTTTATCCAGCAAATCTCCGAAAAATGGAGATTATGCTGCCCCCTGCACAACCAGTGGAGACGAGCCATTTAAGTATCAAGTATCAAGTAAATAGTACACCTTTACATAAGCTACGCCTCGTTTACGGACAGTCGCAATTCGAGATGAATGCGGGCTCGCTTTCTTGATCATCAAAACTTCTATCTAAAGGATATAATATTCCGCTAATTTGGCTATTTTTTTTATCTTTTTTTTGCACATACCGATTGCACGAAATGTCTCGATTCTAGCACTTTTTTCATTTGATTCTTTTTTTTTCCTCCGTCATTCAAATTAACATTGGCTTTGTATTTCTCCATAAGCGAAATTTTTAGCTGATTCCATTGCAGTGAAAGTCATCACTGTGGTCGAGGTGACCCAATGTCACCAACCGTTGATCGTTGTCGTTCTGTTGCTACGGGCCAACTTATCGCCTATGTTCCCTTTGGGATCGTCCGTTTTGACAACAATGCATAGAATGACGCCACTTTCACTACCACCAAATGCGCATCGCGCTGCATGTTCTAAACGATGTGGTATGTCTTAGTAATTCATTAATGCATTATTTATTGGAAGTATGGAGTTCAGGTAATGCTGCCGTCGATCCTGTTCAAGGTCGTAATCATCATGCGACAACCTTTCCTTCACGATGAACGACCTCCCTTACTTAACTAACTTGTGGACCACCAGGCAACTATTTCCCCAAGGCAAATGTGAAGACTGGATTCTACAAAATATCGGTTACACTTATTCAATGACAATTTTTCAGCACGAGTTTACCAAAATACCTCAGTTCAAACCAGTCGACTCGTCTGTCGTGTGATAAAAGAGAAATACGAAGATCACATTTCATGCCTTGTAAGCGCTCGGAGGCGGCAGCGAGGGGTGTAGCCACAGGTGATCTTCTAATGATGGTTTAGTAAATTAGAAATTTAATCTTCTTTTTCGTGATGATTTAGGCATTTCCATAAAAAAGCTGTCATCTTGTGTCAATCGCACCACTAGGGTGAATCGTGCGATGACAATCCTGACGGTGATTATCGATTAAATCTACTGATTTACGGTGTGAATGATTGTATTTGAGCGCTGCACGATAACATCGTTGTTGCAGTACTTGGAGATCTTATGAAGTTGGTGCACTGTTATATGTTTTCATAATTGATATTGTTTACCGCCACTATAATTAAATAGGGAAATATCAGATTTGTGAGAATCTTTTCCCAAGCATGGCGAGTAGGTCGCTTGAACTTTTTCCGTGATGATAATGTCCGGCCAGTCACCATTCCGCCCTGTGGCTGCCCCGAAATATTGTGACCTAGTTGAGGTAATTGGCTGTTCCACAAGAACACGGTATAGTTAGTGTGTCTTTAGTATGTCATATACAGCGTTATTTGTTCTTTAGGTGTCCATTGCAACTTGGACTGATTCACACACTGGGAGAGTCATTTTGAGTCAAACAGTTCTGCCTAGTGAAGATAGAAAATACAGCCGAGAAGCACTGGTGATTATTGGAGCCCAGCTAGTATCTTAATGCATTTCCGCTGAGGAAGCTAATGGTTAGCTGCTTTTTCTTGGTCTTATTTTTTAGGTAACGTTATTAAACTCAGTCTGTATTTATTAATCCTGGCTACATCAAACCACCCCTTCATGAGTCGAATTTATTCCGCCAGACATCTGATTTACTGATTCGCTTGAACTACTCGCTCTGTGATAACTATGTGAACATTATTGCAAAAAATGCGAAGGCCCACTCACATTTAGCTCGAGATATCTCTTAGCTCTCCACATGGTTCAGCTTAACTTTCCTTCCTTAGATGTACAGATGTGTTCCATAACTTTCATGGAATTACCATTTAAAAAAAATGAAGAAATGTGTCCTTATCCTTGTAGAAGACCTTCGATTCGCTCTCGATAGCACGTGTGATGACTGACTTCACAACATTGACGAAAACATAAATAGTAAGAAAAATTGTAATGGAGTCAATACTGTAACGAAGTCAGCTATTCCCACATATGCTTAAATCGCTGCAAGTGAGAAGCGATTTGTTTTACGAAATTCTTTCAGATAGCTCCGATGAAGATTGGGGAGACCAAAACGTGTTCCCCCCGGAAAATGCTCAGGTTTCGTTTTCATACATCGAATCCAATTCTAATTCCGCATTGGGGGCTTTGGCAAGGCTGTTCTAGCAGAATAAAGTTTTAAGAGACAAGCAATAATTAAAAGTACGTATTTGAATGCTTTATATCAAAACTTCTGCAAAGAAAATCCCTATTTATTGCACTCCATTGGCAGTGGAAATCATTTCAGTACTGTAAACAAATCATTGCAAATGTCGTTTCTTTGATAGTGTTATTTCTCTGCCTTTCATGTTTAGAAGTTTAACAGAGCTTGCAGCCAGAGGCCAAACACCGAAAGTGAAATGAGGGACCTAGAAAAATAAAACAGAGTCTTTTCTTCATAGTTCTCATTGGTTTATATTTCTTACAGGTGATGGATTTCATGTAAATGAAAAATGTTGAGTAGCGATGGGACAACTGAAGATAATGGCGGGTAGTAATCATAGCTGGCCCAGCCTTCGGCGACCATCTGCTATGCCACTGTGATGATCCGTCCAGAATAGCTACCGCCTGGATTCTTTGAAAGACCACAAATAAAGTCGTGTTGGTACACTGTTCGCCAAAGCATTGAGGCATTAAGAAAAAAGTTGGAGTGAAACTTGTTCATTTTATACGGAATCTATCGAAAATTGAAGTGAACAAGGTTTAGAGAAAAATCCATTGACCAATAGTTTTGGTATTTATCAGAATTTTAAGGACTTTGAGAAGTTTACATTTGTCGCGAGAATGGTTGAATGAAACAAATGTTAGCTACTGCCTGTAGTGGTCACCTATGATACTTGATACTTTATACTGGAATGGCCCGTTTTCTCTGGTTGAAAGATCCCCAGCAAAATCTCCATTTTTTTGGAGATTTGCTGGTGAAGTCGTTGTGGTTCTCTGGAATCCCTGAGGTCAGCCTGCCCAAAGTCTGTGCCAGGTCTTCACCACCACAGGTAGTCGTCGCGTTTGTGGATCATAGGGGATTCTGCCACCGTGCGACTTTGATACCAGGACCGTAGTGGATCCAGATATTGGTATTGGGTAAGTAGAATTAGTAATACTCAATTGTCATCCCAATTACCATTCAGTGAACTCTTCGAAAAAAGCGTTTTTTGCATGTTTATAAGTGCATAATAGAGCTTTTTCCTTCCGAAATTCGCCACACCATCTGTGTCTCGACAAGCCGCTGATTGATTAGACGAAGTATAGGAAAAGCACTATGATGGTAAGATATTTTAAAAACTTGGATCCCAGGCCTGATTCGAACCCCTGATTTCTCTGGTGGCTCACATGTTATCCAATGCACCACTGAGGTCTATGCTTTGCCTTCTCTCAGCCACTTTCCAACCTAACGATGCCATGCCAGCAATCACCGTCAACGAGAATGATGCCGTGCTATGATAAACAATAATAAGCAGTGAATAAAAAATTAAACATTATAGGAAAAGCTTTCAATGTACGAAAATAAACCATCAGATAGAAAATAGCCCTAACATAGTCCACACCGACCAGTCGAAATGGAAACCTCCAATACTTATTGCTTACATCATACTTACTTGATACTTCAACTGCCCATCCTCACTAGTTGTAGTGAGCCCCAGCATAATCTTCATTTTTCGGAGATTTGCTGGTTAAGCCATTATGGTTCCCTGGAGTTCCCAGGTCAGCCTGGCCAAATTCTGCCACAGGTCTTCACCACCACGGGCAGTCGCAGCCCTTGTGGATCAGAGGGGGATTTGTCACCATGCGACTTTTATACCAGGACGATGGTCGATCGTGGTATTGGTTTACTCTTACCCAGGCTTACTGATTGAAACGCCGGACTCATTCTCAGCTTGGGAGACCCTGCCGGTGGGACGAATCCCCCCGCTGTACATTGCAGTCCGATTCCCAGGAACACCTCTCAGCCTCGATGAGGCGGTAAACCGTTGGGAGGTGTGAAATGAGAACATTAAGCAAAAATCTGGACTAGAATTACTATGAGACTTAGGCAAAAATTCACAATATTTCAATGGAAACGAAGTGTTGAAGTTTCAGAAGACGTAGTAATCAACACCGCCCAATGTTGTAGTTGCTCTGAAACACGTGTTGCTCATATGCTCATAGAATTTCGTCACTTATACTGCAGTGTAACACCGTATTCGTTTCAAGTCAGATGATAACAGGCGCTGTTTTTGGTGGACGTCTTGATAGGCGTTGGATGTAAATAGGCATTGAATTTCATGTAAGTAAGTGAATTATATGCTCTTTATTCGGAAGTCATTCTGTTTTTTGAAGTGACGTTGCAAATCCCATGCGTTTTTGTCTGATGTCGAAGATGTTGCAGAATTGGTGGATGAATGGAGTGCCGAGAACCCAATCCGGTCCGAAGCCAACAAAATCCATCCCGAGAAGGGCGAAATAACATTTGTTTCCTGGTATCTGAATTTGAAATCCATGCAACCATCAGCCAGAATAGTGAACATAGAACTATTAAGATCTTACTAAGGGTGGATCTTACTAAGCAGATCTTACTAAGCAAGGGCTGGTGGAAATCATTTGAGCCCCTCGGAGAGGGTAGTCGTCGGTCTCGATACCCATCTGAGGCTCCGAGTTTTTGCTCGTATCTGAGCATTATTGTGATTTGGCTTTTTGAAGGTTTCTTTTTTTGGCATTATAAAATCAACATCTATTCATAGTTGACTACTACAGACAGTAGCTAACATTTGCTTATTGAATGGGGATTTGTCGCACTTCGGCTATGTATTTCCATATACGAAGACAATTCCAGGCACTGATTTACTCTTCGTTGAGCTTCTTTTGTGGAGATGTAGACAATATCAATTGGCATAGCAATTTTAGATTAATAATCCGACTTTGTTCATGCTGGACTTCGACATCATGAACGCCTTTCTATTTGCGACGATGAGGTTAACCATATAAACTAGCGGAGAGAAAGGCAAAACGAAGGACCCTCATGGTGTGGTGGTGAACGCGTTAGCCTCCGAGAAGGTAATAGAGCGTTCGTTCCCCACCGCAGACACCTGCGGTCCGGAGTTTTGCAAAATATCTCAGCATCACTGAAATAATAATAATTGTACAATATAGTAATAGCAAGGTTATGCTCATTACAAAGTGAGGCAGTAAAGGTGATAATAACACTGGCTGTGTTCACAGAGAATTTTGTGATAAATCGCTATACTTCTGCTAAGAAAACTCAAGAAACATTATCACTAGACCAAATTATTTACGAAGCATTTTACAATTACAAGAATGCTGAGATGTGTGCAAAACTCTGAACTTGAGTTGGGCTTGAAACCTGCGGTTACCCTTACAGGGTACTCACCTGCAAATCCAACATGGTAATCGAGTCCCTAATTTAACATTGCTCTGTATGCTTTTTTTCTGATGTTTTTACTCCACATGTGCTGGATTAGAATGGAACAAATAAAGTGAGAGGCTATCTAAATTTATCATGACGACCAAGACTATGGCAACTCGCAATTGCGGCTGCTAAAAATCTCAGGGCCAATGGAACCTGCCTGGATTACAAAGAACTAAGGTGACGATCTGTACCAACAATGCACGTACACTTGCATCTGAGTCCTCGATAGAAGACTTGCTCATGCAAGCAAGAAGGGTAAGGTGCGACGTCATCGGCCTGCGCGGGATGAGACGACGCCACCCATTCAACGCCGTTATGACACTGGAGAAGAAATGTTCCTCGGAACATGCGACAGTAGAGGAGCCGGCTGAACATCGATTCATTCGAACAACTTACAACCCGAATCAGACGTTTACGGATAAAAATGTGTGGATCAATATCGGCTTTGACAATCTTCGTCGTTAACGCACCAATATCAAAATATGACAAAGAAGAAGTCGAAACGTTCTATAAGGACATGGAGAAGTTCTACAGAGAAGACTGTACATTCCTCAATGTCATCATTGGAGATTTCAACGGCAAGATTGGACGAAGAAGGACGTCTGAAGAACGTCACATTGGGACCCATGGATTAGAATGGAACGAACAGGGTGAGCGGCTATCTGAATTCATCATGGCTACCAAGACCATCCATGGTAACTCGCAATTCCAGAATCCCCACCCTCAACGATGGACGTGAGAGCCTCCCAATGGAGAGTATCATAACGAAATAGACTACATCATAGTAAATAGAAGGTTTTGCCTAACCGATGTTGCTGTTTTCCCAAAATTCTATCCGGGATCAGACCATTGCCTCCTTCGTACAAGATCCTATTTCTCGCGGAAAGCGGAAAAAGCCGCTAAATTCAAAAAACGAAATCCCAGAACCACCATAAGCTGAGACATATTCAATTCATTAATGGCTGTTGAGAAGATGCCGTTGTCGATAACATTGACGAAGAATACGATCGGCTCATTTTAGTGCGAAACACAAGCGTTGAAGAGGCGACACCAACAGGACCAAGCACTTAAACTTATGATGAGAGCATGAAGGAACATTTTCACTCGTTGTCTAAGTCCATGTCATCCTACTGCTCAATTTTTTTCTATTTGATCTATCTTTACGTCTACCATACGGATATCATCACACCGCACATTCACCTGTTTCCTTTGCATCCATTATCCACGAGGGTCTTCCAACTCTACGTGTGGCTTCGCTTATTGCTTGAGGATTTTCATTTCATCTTGAATGTCGTAGAATGGTGGTCGAACAATTCTCCCTGGAGTCCTGAGATAGCCGGGCTGAAGAGCTTCCGATTGGATTGCAGTGAGTGATTTTTTTTCCCCAGGCAAGTCCGGTATCAATTTCCCAACCCAAGATGGATGAGAAGCTTGGTTGGTCCAGGGCGGAATCGAACCAGCACCATGCTTGTGATGACAGGCATTACTACCATTATGCTATTCTTCCGTTTACTTCTCAATTGTAATAGAAAACTTTTAGATTAAGAAACTCTTTTCAAGACAACCGTATGAACAACTCAATAGGATTGCCGATTCTCTGCCTCTTATTTTTTGTTAAGATTTATTATAAGCGTTGTTGCATGTTTACCAGCAGGATTGCAAATTCGTCAGTCACATGCATGAAATATTTCCAACTGTATGATTTAGTTATTTATCAGCAAACACAGGGCACTCCCAACACACATGTTACTGTGAAAAGTTTTAATAATCCGAATGCTTTGACTTGGCGAAACCGATGCGCCCCTGACCGAAGTCGTGGATGTTGCAGTAGGTGCGGATCCAAGGGGTACCAAGGATCCATTTGGCTCCGTAACCTGCGCTGCCAATCGCAGTGAAGGCCAGAACACACTGAAACCGCCAATTTTGTATTTAAGGCATACAGGTGAGAAAGATTTCAAGCATACTAAACAATATGGAAGTGGTTTTTGCTAAAGGACAAGTCTGTCATGTTCAAAATAGTTAAACATTGGCCTTATAAAAGGCTAAAGGATAAAGTTCTCGGCGTTGATCAATCCTGAGGGATGCGCCATGCATTCTTCTTCATTAAGCATCGTTTGGAGGTGATTGAATGCATATTTGGCCTTTACAATGGCTCGCGGCGGAATATCCATGTATCAAGGCAGTGCTGCTGTCCTCCTAAGGAAGGCGGGCACCAATTTGCCGACCCCAGAGTGATGGAAGGCTTTGGTGAGCCGCAGAGGCAGGGATCGTTTCCATGTGTGCATAGCAGGGCGCCACTGACCACTGCTCGAAACGCGCCCCATGCAAAATTACCCTCACACTCCGTTCAAAGCCAATAGATTCACTATATCTTCCTTACGCCAATGAAGCTACACTTGGTCAACATATAAATAAATGTGTTGAGGTAATTCACTTGCCTTTCCTTCTCCGAGTTCAATATCAACCACATACTCTTCGGGTGGTACAATGTATTTTATGCCATTGATGGTGAACTCCAAATCTGGTTGTTCCATCATCGTCGAGCAGTTAACAGTGTACATTTCGTTCTCGTAGTCGAATAGGGCACCTGTCTGACTAACCACTTCGTTCATTACCCTGTATGGCGCTCCGATCCACGAGCTGGAAGTGTCGGAGATCGCATCTTGTTCCTCTCTCTGGGTAAAACTTCCAATAGAGAAGCCTTCCATAGGAAATTGCCAACAACCTTCAGCGGACAGAGTAACATAGTTGATCTCCGACTCACAGTTGGTGGTGTCTATGGCTCCAAAGGTGATCAATCCGCCATCGCCTCCGCTACACACATTAAGCTGAAAGTAGTTTTTAATAACATCCAATTTTATCCTAATTAATGAACAAGTGGGTAAAAGTCGGAAAGTGGTCTGAATTCAATTGAACTCACTCCATCTAAGCATTTTTTCTTTTTACTTTTTCACTTACTGTTTGCTGCAATTTTCACTGCAGGGTATTATACGAGATCAACCATAACGAGGCTGAGATATTCGCAAAAATTGGACCCTGGGGCAAATCGAACCACGATTTTCCTTTCCGCATAAAAATATTGTGGTTTCGACTGAAGCCTCTGTTTAACTGAGTTCAGTGTCGATATGGGCTCCCCAGACCCTTTTGACAGGTGATTGCTGATGGACAGGTGGATGGAATACTAGCTGAGAGAAACGCAGAGCAAGGGCGTCCGTGTCGCAAGATGTAATGTTTTCACTCATTTAACACATTAGCAGCGATATCGATTTTTTTGTAAATCATGACTCATGAATGTGTGAAAACACATTGGTTTTAGTCCGAAAAACACAATTCATTAAAATGATATTTCACACGGAAAATTATGCGTTCTTGGAACGATAGGACAATCCCTGTTCTATAAGCTCTTTACTTGCGACTGCAAACTATCGGAAATTTTCGATAACCGGTTAGGAAGGATAAAAAAATGATAAAGCTCTTAGCGTTGATCAATCCCTGAGGGATGAGCCGTGCACTCAACTTCATTAAGCATCGTTTGGAGGTAACTAAATGCATATCTGGCCTTTACAATGACTCGCGGTGGCCTGCCGATCTCTATCGAGCCAGTGCTGCTGTTCTCCTAAACAAGTCTGGTACCAATTTGCCGACGCCGGATGGATGGTGGGCATGGTGAATCATGGGCGCAAGGATCGATTTCCTACGCCCATGAAACCGGTTAAGGTCGCTAATATGTAAAGTGGTTTTGAAGCTTAGCTAAACATCGACAATGGATCAGTGTTGTAAACTCTTCATACTATTCCGGCACCACGCTAACATTGGGAACCCTTCTGGTCGCTTTAAAAAAGGTACGAAACATCTCGCTTTCTGCTCACACCAAGTGATTTTCTCAAGAAAATAGTGGAGAAATGAAAATGGCATAGATTTCAAGAAGCCACTGTTCAGATAGAGTGCATTCCTCCAGCACAACGCACTTTTCTATCAAGCCAGACGGTGAAAATGGGTGCGTCGAGGCTTGGCAGAAGGTTCTGCATTGGTGATCTGGCCTAAAACACTAACAAATTTATTATGCTAGCTTGATTTTGTAGTCATTTATCAATAATGTCGCAATTATTGGAATATCTGTATCGACCACGTCCAATGATTGCTGCCATGAAAGCCCGAGGTAGCCGTCGAGTGGCATGAATCCAAAACCATCTGAGATGTCTGCTGCATTAACGAATCCCTGCTGTTCAATAGTCAGACCTGTAAACTGATCATCAATTAACACAGATATTACATTTTTCAGATCTTTTCCGTACAAAATTTTATCTATCAAATATCAAAACTGGCGAACTGGTCCGATTAACTACGTTTATAAGCAGTGAATTGGAGAGTTCAATCGCTGTTAAGCTACTGAAGGTATGAAAAGAGCTGAAAATGCTGCTGCAAGGCACCATATATTAACCATATATTACTTTCGAATGACATATCGTCATACAAACAGCATCTTCAAAAACGTTGCAGCTACAAGGAGTGTGTAGCGATTGAAAATCCTTTTATGACCTACTTGCAAGAAGACTTGCTGTTACGTTTGTGATATACGTTACAACAAAAACAGTTACCGGCGAAAGAGACAGTGTCCTTCACGACTGGTCCTGTCAACCATCCAGAAGGGTACTGAAGACTTGTAGTTTGTCTATACGGGGAGAACGTTGAAGATTTTAAAGCATCATATTTGCGTCTGGTGTAAGCGCCACCGAGGTAGCCATTGCAAGCTCCTGTGCCGCATTTGGCGTCGATCACCCAGAGGATCGACATGCTGGTGTCGAGCAATAGAGAAACATTTTGACCTAAATATGAATATGCTTTAGAGCTTAGCGATGATTCACTCAACAATTAAGATGAGTGAGAAATATTATGACCATACGGCATAATAAAAAGGGAGACGGAAGAAAGTAGCTTTTCAGTTAGAGCATTCCAATGTAGCAGTGACAGGCCTTATCATTCAAAAAACGTGTTTGACGTCGCATCTGTGCTAATTCGCTAATAGCACTAACAATTTCAGTCTTTTTGAAAAAAATTTAGTTTTTTTTTCTGTTTGAAAGATGAAGGATTTTTCTTCACCCTCTTAATTTTCTCCGAAACAAGAAAATTTCGCCTCACACTCTTTGACTCTCTCAATAAGATTCTATCCAAAAGTACGTTTCAGTGGTGATTTCCAAGTATTTTTTCTTTGAAACGAAAACTACCGATGTCTTTTTGAAGATCACAGCACTCACCGGGAGTGCCGACAGCGACGGTAGCGGTGTAGAATTCATCATAGTAGTCCACAATCGGCTGCGATCCCTTCTTGAGTACCTGAGCTCGGCGTAGGTTTTGCTCTTCCAAGTACTTGTGGTATAAATTAGCCCTTCAATACAGTGAGTTCATGGCGATTATCGTATTTCACGTTCCCCTACTTTTCATGATAAAAGTCTCTGTTTGTGGTTGGTTTTCTAATTATGGATGCTTACACGATTTGAGCCACGCAAATGTTAGTCTACTACTCAGCGTTCACTTATGAAGAATGAAGTATTGGTGGCCCGTTTTACTACTCTTCATCGTGTACGCCATCACTACTCGTATACAATGAGACGGTGATGCCAATCCTACTAGAGCGGCAACAAAAAGGTTGCGAATAGATGGTGTGAACACACAAATCATTGCAAATTAAAAATTTAAGAGACCTTTGAGATGTTGGTGCTTCTCTGAATAGCTGAAAACGCCGAATTTCTATAAACGTCGGCGTAATAATCGATATATCTGTATATATGTTCTTACCAGCTCCACATTTTTAGCCGACGTGAAGTTGGTATAGATGGCCTTATTGCTGTTGCTGTCTTTGTTCATCCCTGATCATCCCTCATGAACAAAACACGGGTGGTCCAACTGCAAGACTCTGAGGAAGGCGACGTCGCCGATACGTCAGCCATTGTTGCATAAAGACGATAACAACAATAAGAACATCTATATCAACCTCCCGTCGGCTAAAATTGAGCAAATCGTAAGAACATGTATACTTTGAAACGTTATTGTAGACTGAAACCGTCCCTAATTTTTCTCCAAAAAATTCGATGAGAGGTAGATCTCACTTGATAAGACGGGCTCTGAGCGATCCCGAGGAACGAGTCTCCATCTTGTAGGTACCCGCGTAAAGTACGGTAACTAGCGTGGCCAGGACGAGAATTGCCTTCATTACTGAAAGCCAGAACCTCAAATGTATAATATACTTTAAAAATGAAAGATCGTTGAAGTGGTGAAGACGTTTTTTATTACACGCTACACGTGCTTCGAAGAGCAATAGTAGTTTTCACCGCGTTTTCCTTACAAGTATCACTACTTTTGTTTCAAAACAAACCTTTTCAACAATATCTATCCCCGACTTCACATCTTCTTTTACTTATCTACAAATAATCCCGATAAGTCTTAGAGCCGTTACTTGTTTTCCAAGAAGTTGCTTTGCTTCAAGAACGTAGCTTTACTCTAAGCTCTCCGACTTACTGTCTCTTTCAAACTTTCGCTTACGAGATTTTTTCGTCAAACATGACATTTTGTCTTTTAAAAAGAGTGGACCAGTTTACGGGTCCACTGACTGTTAAATCACTATAAAGCAGATAGTGCCTTCTCTTTTAATGGCAGGGTATATTGCGAAATATAACTTCAATAATGCTGAGATATTTGCAAAACTCCGGACCGCAGGTGTCTGCGGTGGAGAACGAACGCTCTCATTACCCTTTCCGGGGCTAAAGCGTGCACCACCACACCATGCGGGTCCTTCGTTTCGTCTGCCTCTCAGCTAGTTCTAACGATCAGTGCTATCAGCAATCACCCGTCAGCGGGATTGATCTGGGGAGCCCAAATCGGCAACGAGCCTAGTAAAGCTGAGGCTGTAGTTATAATCACAATTTTAACCTATTATATACCGCGGTCCAGAGTTTTGCAAATATTTCAGCAGCACTTTCGTAATGTACCTGCCACTAAAAAGAGTAAGGAGTGAATAATAAGTTAAAATTATGATTATAACTACAGCCTCAGCTTAACTAGGTTCGTTGCTGATTTGGGCTCCTTGGATCAATCCCGCTGACGGGTGATTGCTGTTGGCAAAAAGATTGATAGAGCTAGCTGAGAGACAGGCGAAACGAAGGACCCGCATGGTGTGGTGGTGAACGCGTTAATTCGCGGAAAGGACAGTAGCGCGTTTGTTCTCCACCGCAGACACCTGCTGTCCAGAGTTCTGCAAATATCTCAGCATTATTGGAAACAGATAGTATTTCTTGTTAGCATGGAAATCAATTCCGCTAGACAGGTTCGCAAATCGAAACGAGCCTTGGAAATTATTATCACGACTTTTATGAAAAATGAAGGCAGTCAGAGGTATCACGAGAGAGAGATGAATGGGTGGATGGAGTAGGTGCTTGTATTTATATGTGCGTAATCGGAATTCCTCCTTTATCGCTTGCCATCTGTTGCAACTGATGGCATTTCCGGTGCTCTCACGTGAGAGCTGGTAATTTTTCCGATAGGTGTGGAATCTGGTGAGGTCTTATCATTTCATTCAGAGGCTGTGAAAAATATTTGCCGATGATTAAAGCTTTAGCAAGTAGTGACTTTTTATTGGGATGCATGGATGACCAGTCTTAATGTCGTGATATAACGACCATTTTCCATTTACCTAATATTTCTCATAATTGTAGGCAGGCACTACACCTGTTACCAACCTTTGAAAACCTCATAGTAGTTTTGACTTCCTTCGTCTAAGATAACTGTAATTCTCGTCTTAAGGTCTTTAAAATGGGCTTCCGATTGCTCGAACTCTTCCTCAACGTGCGTCAATCTACGGTACTACACGTGACAGCATGCCTGCTTTGTAAAATTATTCTTTTTACATCTACGAACAAGTGGACTATTTTGGTGGAGAATAGCAGTGTTAGCAAGACAAATTAAAGCCAGTTAAGAACCAAATCATTCGATCAAGGCATATAACGATGAAATAGGAAGATAAAACTCTTGGTGCACATGAATCCTTTTTCGCCGTGACCTCTATTCGTTGCACCATGAAAACGGGGTAAAGATCTGGCTCATACAACGACCTTTATTGACCTACCAATGTACCAAGTCAGTGCTGCTATCCTCCCAGACAAGACTGATAGCAATTTGCCGACCTCGGGCGATGGAGGGTCTGATGAGTCCGGATCGGAGGCGAACCAGCACTGCGATTTGATGAACAACATCACTGCCACTATGCCACCCACCTATTGATTATAATGATATTACATGAACAAAAAATTGAAAACCCAAACGGAGTTCGCTCACTGAAGTGAATATCAAGTAGGTTTTACTTCTTCTCTGTGACCTTCGAACACATCTACGATATCACCACAGGATACCAACTAATTCGGCCGCATTTAAATCCACATATTCGTTAAGAATGAACAAGGTTCCGAGGTTCCACCACCTGTCTCACTTAATCTGGGAGGTTCCATGAGGTGAAATTATTAAGATTAGTGAAGTACTGAACTGATTTGTACACTGAATGAGCGTAAAAGTAATCTGACGAATTCTGATTAAAATGTAATGAGTGGTTAACGAATAAATTTATCTTCCAGTTCATAGAACTGATTACAAAAAGTTACAGACGTAACTTGTAATTACCTTCTATTACTTTTTTTTATGGCGTGGTGTGATATGCGAACTGCATCCAACCGAGCACCGCTAGAGTAAAATGTCTGCTGATGTAAATGATAGCACGTGTGCCCCGAGGAAGTGTGGTCGTGGGTTAGACGCCCAATTGAGGTTTCGAGTTTTGTTCATATCTCGGCGTCTTTGTGGTTATATGAAGCCGCGTTATATTGCCTGAAGCATTAATACCATATTTTGACATATTTTCTGTTTTTTTTACGTATTTACTAAAGTTTAGCGTAGTCTTATCTTTGCAGCGCCTAATGTTGGACGTCTAGTCTTGATAAGAAGCTTTTCATGTGAGCCATTCGAAAAGGGCGGAATGCATGGAACAAGAGAAGAAGTCATGGTGAGCAATGAACGGGCTGTGATAGCGTCTATACGGTATTGAAACGAGTGAAGGACAGTAAACGCAGAAGAACGACAACATTTTATAGCACTGATAAAGCTTAAATTCGTTGAATTCCGGAAATTACAAGCCCTTAAAAGGTTTGTGCGTTAAAGAGAGGCTGGATCAGAATGTGTTATGAAATATTCAGGAGGGTATTTCAACTCGTTAGCAACAACCATTATGATTTACGTGTCGAGCAAATTATTGTGGAACACTACTTGAGTCATTGTCGATAAACGTGATCTCAACGAAACCACTGTCACATTCTTTTTAAAGTGAGAATAATTGAAAGCTATTATCAGGGGAGATTTTTTGAATGAAAGGTCTCCAACCGACTTTCCTGAACGCTTGCCCCAGAAAGTAAGCCAGGTCTAGATACACATTTAATTGTTGGCTCTTAGAAAGAACATTGTAAAGCTTTCCAGTGGCCATCTCTTAAAAACTAGACAATACTAGAATAATAGGATGAGTCGTCTACACTGGTTATAAAAGCCCAGTATCAACTTGAATATTAGAATGACTTGTCTGCATAGTTTATTAAAGCTCAGTATACCTCCACTTCGTTTCCTTTCTTCGGGGCGCCTACGGAAACCGTCTTTTTTAGCAAAGTTCACTACCGTGTCAACCGGTGATGTAAAAAACAATCGGCAAAACAGCTAGCTGATTATTGCTAACTGTAACCACATCTATTCATATTTTGAACGGCCGCTTTAGAACACGTTCGCAACGACTTCGAATTCGTTTCAGTGTCCATCTCATCATTTCTCGTCAAGTCTTCTCATAATGTAACTGCGCTCTTCGTGTTTAACTTTCGGTTTACACTCTCCTGTTTCCCTATCAGATGTTTTTTGAAATTCTGAAGTCTGTAGTTCGGCTTCGGCTTTTATATTTAAGGGTGACTTGCTTAGAATAGATCGTAAACCTGGAGCCAACGGCGGTTTGCAACGTTCCGTTGCTATCGACAACAGGCAGACTCTGGTTATGTCCTTCGTTCTTTTTCGAATCGTTCTGCTGCTCCATAAATAGTATTGTTTGCTCACGTTGCAGCGCTTTGCTATCAGTAGTGACATCATTATACTTCTTTTTAATGCTGTACACAGGCTCTTACGAATTGCTCTTTTTTTAACCGCACGAGGTTGGTGTAGATGTTATGTTGTTGTTGCTGTTGTTGTTGTTGTTGGTTGTTGTTGGTTGTTGTTGGTTGTTGTTGGTTGTTGTTGGTTGTTGTTGGCTGTTGTTGGTTGTTGTTGTTGTTGCTGTTGTCTTTGTTCAGTGGTTGATGTTTCAGCCTCATCGCCTTCCTCAGAGCTTGGACGCACTATGTGTAACAGTAGCTCTTCAATTCGGTGTCTTACATAGTATTAATCAAGATCCGGCATATGAAAAGACGCCAGCTTACAAAAACCACCTACCTTTCCGTTAGACCACCCGTGTGCTGTTCACAAGGGATAATGACTCAGAGCCACCCATGGCAATGTGCATCAAAAAGTTATCCCGAGATAAGGTGATAAATCACGTGTGAGAGCGACGCATTCGTGCTTCCGTTTCATTTTTTGGACTTTTTGAAATTTATCCAAAACGCCTCAGAAGTCTTGTTCATTAAAGTTTAAGGTTCCTCCGCTAGGATCCGCATATTCACTTCAAACTCATCACCATTGTGCTTTTTGTGTCCTATGTGCACCTAGAGAAGTAGTTTGTCGAATTTTTACCCTTTCCACCTAGATGTTCTTTTTTGCGGACACAAAGTGGTCTACCAATTTCCCTAAGTATTCCCCGCCAGCTGTCTTACATGAGATCAAACATATTGTACCTGAACCCATGCAATCCCCACTTCTCCCATTAGGACAAATTACACAATTTTCTGAGCGTTCGGGTTCTGAGGAAGGAGAAGACGCCGAAACGTCAGCCATTGAACAGAGACAACAACAGCGATATGACATCTGCATATATCGATTATTATGCTGAAGTTTATAGAGAGTCGATCTTTTCTGTTGTTTCATTCTTATTTTTTTTGTTTTAAGACTTTTTCAAAATTGAATTTGAGCATATTGATGGTCAGCTGTGATCATCCAGTTCTAAGGAAGGCAAAGGGAAGGCGATGGTGGCGAAACGCTGGACGAGTGAAAATTTCATGACAAACATGTGCTATCTTCACGATCCGCGAAAGTACTGACCATATCGACAGTGCCCTCCATGTATAGTAGATGAGCTCTTGGTCTTTGCTTGTTACGAAGAAAAGGTTTTTTCTGCTTTCTGCACATGTAAACAGGCAGAGTACCGTCACCAATTTGCAACAACAGCCAAATTTATGTACTCATTCCACCAATAGTTTCCAGTTAAGCACTTATTGCTGGCAGTGAATATGACGAACATGCCAACTGTTTTTGGATAGCAAACATTCTGCTGAACGTGATCTGCTTCCATTCACAAGTGATTACCATTATACCATATCAGTGTCCTTCTTATCACGCGAATTCGCAACTGTTGTGCTGGCAGCTGTGGTCGATAACGGAAACAGAATATTTTCAAGACATGGGAGTTCTGCACTCTTTGAAACACTTAGCAAATGCGTCGAAATTTCTCTGAGAAATACAGTTTTATTATAAGATGTAAAAGTTCCAAAGTCCACAGGATCGACTTTCTAGTAACCTCGGCATTGGATTATGAATTCGTCGTTTCCTCTCTCAGCAATCGCGAGGTTGTTAAACAGCATACGTTTACTTCCATACAATAACACACATACAACACAACCGCAGCTGACGTTTCGGCAGAATCGCATTCTTCAGAGCCTGGAGCGTGCATTAATACGCAGCTTGCTAGGTCAAGCACTTCGACAGCGCAAACAGAAGGATGAAAACCTGCACGATAATTACAAGATCTACGGCTTCTCGAAAAAAACCCATCGCTTTTTTTACCTGTTTTCCACCGAAGAAGAGCAGCCGCTCAGAGTCGCATATGGTTGACGACTGCACTTCCCACATCAACGACCGATAAGAAGGTACGGAGTGTGATCACGCGTGATCTCAGGGCATTCCTCCCGCAATTCATTGCAGGATTTTTTGGCATTTATCGAAAAAAGCCTCGAGGAGTTTGCGCGTTGGTGTTTTAGGATCCCGTACGAGGATAGCGACTTTTATGTCAAAATTGCCTCTGCTATGCTTTTTGTATCCTACGGGTCCCTAGTGACATGCCTTGTTTTGCTTTTAGTTTGCCACCTAGGTGTTCTTTTATGCGGATACTTAAGGTTCTGCCCGTTTCGCCAATATATTCGTCTCCACAAGTACACAAGAGATCAGGTATATCGTAGCTGAACTCATGCAGTCACCGTCCCTGCCATAAGGGCGGATTACGCAATTTTGTGTTTCACATAGACAATCATATAGGCGGTTACGAACTAACTGACGACGAAGAGTATTCGGTGTATTTCAGTTATCGCTACCGATTCCCTTAGATCTGCCCTTCTCAAGCATCGCTTCATCGCTACACTTGTTTCATCGCTAATGAGGGGCAAGATAAAGGGGACTTTGTTTCGGCCAAACCGTTCGTTTTGGAGCAGCACTCTCTTTTCAAACTTACCTCGTGAGGTTACAATTTCGTAACCATTGGAGATGGGTATTTGCCGAGCCAAGTCGCGGGATTCTTCCTTTAGTTCCCTACTTGTGCACACAAAGGTGGCTGTTTAAAGCATGCTTCTCACAAGCGCCCTCTTTGTACGTGAAGAGTGAGAAGAAAGGGAATGAACCAGGTTGTTTTTTGTTACTTGGTTTTCTGGTACCACTTTGTCGTATTTTCAGGGTTTTGATATTAAGTGTGGCATTGCAGATGGGCGTCAAATTCAAAATTCATGAATATTTTAGATTTTCTCGTTCGGTGGTTACTGTAGCGGTGAGACCGTCGATCCTGACCAATCTATTGATATCCACATGTTAGATACTAGTGAGTTTCTGTCACAGATTTATTCTGAGTGAAGTTTTTTTTACTTTGCTGGTATTAAGGTGCTTGTTAGGAGTAGTTCTCATGGTTTTCGTGTTAGTAAAATTAATTCGTGTTTATGTTCATTAATGAGTTTTTGTTTAGATATATATCGATGGGTTTTTGTTAAGGCTCACACCGATGTACATGAAGATGATAGAGTTAGTGGCAATTCATCTCAAAAATTTTTTTGGTTGTCATGTTTGGTGATAATAAATGAAAGTCTGTTGTGCCGGCGTAATCTTTACTTTTCGAACCGAAGAAAATTTGTAAAGGTTTTATTTTGAAGACAGTGAAATATCAAAATCCTTTGTTGGAGTCCGTCTTCGCAAAAAATCGTGGATTGCCCTGTTGCAATCTTTATTTTTGACGTAGTTTTTTCCTCGGGCAATATATTCACTCTCCGGATTCCCGCGATAGCTGTGCTAAGGCACTTTCAGGACGTCACCACCCGAATTCGTTCACATTTTTTGAATCGGAGAAGGTTTGTGATCCGGCTACTAAACTGACACGAGCAATGGTCGAAGGCGCCATGCAGTACACATAGGTTCGATCCCCGCACACTAGGCCCACCAACTCTTCTAACCCTTCGGGATGGGCAGATTAACACCATCCTTGTCTGGGGAGTTTGCCTCGATACATCGGTAGGCCATCGCGAGTTATTGTATGGGCCAGATATGCATTCAACCACCTCTAACGGTGCTCGGTTAAATGAAGTGCATGGAGCTTGCTCAGAGATTGATCAACACCTCACCGTCTATTCGTTTTATGATTTCTGCTTGTTTGTTTTGGAGGACAGTGCTTTTTTTTACACTTCCTGTATTCCTTCTCCAACACTGGTGTCAATTCATTTCCTTTCGCTATGATGAGTCATAATTATCGTAGAGTTGGGGGGAGTATAAAAACTGCAAAAAAAATGACATGGACTGCAAATATTCACATCAGTATGCTTACAATGGTGTACAATATGCTGACTTCGTCATGTTCCTACCCCCTACAAATTAGCACGTCTATACTATCCAAAAACTAAACGTAGTCCAATTTGCTGGGCGCACAAAAATTAGGCGTGGTCGTGTATATATTAAAAATAAACTTTGGTTTCTTTTATCAGAGTTTTTAAACGAAAGACGATAATATGGAATTGTTAAGAAGATTGCCTTACCACCGTTATGGACATACTGTATGTGTATACTAGGGGCCGATCCTAATTGTAGGTTGGCCGAAACGATGACTATGGTGCCACTTCAATTCTTCATGAATTCGATCCTGGTAGGCACGGTATCTCCCTTTTCAGTCAAGAGGTAGAAGATTTCTAAATGGCTGAAGTATACATGTCTGCTTTGGAAATTTAAAAGTACTGATTTGCGCTTACATAATTTCGATCAGTGAAGTAAACTGAATGTAAAAAATAGAATGACTTGATTTAGTGTTACTTCGTTGGCGCATTGTACCTGTGGAAGGCGCGTGTACTTATTCGGTGGTTTTGAAAGAGATTTGCAACGACTCAGTCAGGAAACATATGTATTTGGTTTTCTCACAAATCGATGGAACGAGTTAAACACATCAGTGGTTAGAAATTGACTGCTATCGATAAGAACTTCAAAACACGATTTAAACACTTTAGGCCATATGTTTTCAAAGGTGATCAAGGTTAGACTTAGTGTAATCTAAAGGTCTTCTATCAACCTGGTTCAATTTTGGGACGATATTTTCATCCTCAGTTACACGTATAGAGGCAGAAGGCTGTAGCTGCAGAGAAGATCAGATAGAATCCCGTTGAGCATTTGGATAAAAAAAACTGCATTTCACTTCTGGATATAGTTGTTTCCTCCCAACGGTTTAACCCCTCGCCGTGGCTGGGAGGTGTTTCTGGGTGTCGGGCTGCGTTCTGCAGCGGATTCGTTCCCCGGCAGAGTCTTCCAAGCTAAGAAAGAGTCCAGCGTTTCCATAAGCCCGCTTAAGAGTGAACCAAAAACCAGGCCGTTATAGTATCACTCCTTCTGTTCCACAAGGGCGGCGGGTGCATGTGGTGGTGACGACCTGGGGAAGACTTTGGCTAGGCTAGCCTCAGGGCTCCACGGGATCCCCAGCAGCTAAACCAGCAAAACTCCAAGAAGAGTGGAAATAATGTTGGGGGCCCGCACAACCAGTGAAAACGAACCATCCAAGTATACAAGTAAGTAAGATATTGTTGCTTTTCCATCAGGACGTCGTGGAGTGGTCATCTTGATTCGAGTTTTGCTCTCAGCTACTTTTATTTTGCTTGGACTTTTTATTTCATGCTTGAAATTTATTCGACTAACGCTAGAGCTTGTGTAATGCATAATACACTTTTCAGTGCGTGTTCCTTGTTTCCTATTTCTTTGATATTAGTTGTGACGACACATTGTTTTGTATTGTTTTTTCCAGGGTCAACAACCATTGTGGCGCGATTTCCACACAACCGTTGCAATAGATAGCAAAATGTACATTTTCGGTGGAAGAAGCGATCATACTGAGCAGATAATTAACTGCCATCTTTGTGGGATCTTGCCATAACCAGTTGTCAGTTGTTTATTTCATTATCAGCTAAGTTTTTGAAGCATTTGCCACTAAGATTCCCCTCTTGTTTTGCACTGTGTTTGTTTAACACTGCCGTTGGCAGTTTCTGTGCTCAACTTTTGAATGCATGTTCTTATGCTTTCAAAACTGTAGCTACCCAAATAGGTGTGGATAACGATTCAGATATCCAAGAAGAACCTTTAGAAGACCACTTTTTTATGCCCACGAAATATTATAAACACTACCTGCGCACTAACTGATTCTTATGCCATCTTGACGGACAATTCCTTATCGTCGATGCAGAAGTTGGCTCCCAGTTCGTTGCAAGTGAATGTAGTATTAATATATTAAATACACTGCGATGGAATTTTTCGCTTGGCTCGGCGACTCTAGCAGAGTCTCGGATTATTCTGAAAAAGCTTTTCTAACAAATGGCTGACAACTGCTTTAGTTTCATTATTGGCATTTTTTCTGTACCAAGTTTGTATTCTTCGCTTAAATATCTGCTTGAGTAGTCTTACAGGTCACAAAGAGTTGTGCGAATACCAGCGTTGGTTCGTTAAAATTCTCTTAATGTGGAGTCTGGAAAGCTGTACCATGCATCGTCACTGCTTGCCGCCTAGTCACGATGTTGTTGGCGAGATGGCTGTGATTACACGCATTGGCTTACCCGTATCTGAGCTTCATGATGGAAGTGTTGAACTTCTTCTGAGTTTGAAAGACGCTACTGAAGGCTGAACACATTTCGACTATCGGATAAACGCCGTCCACTGTGAGGCGGTTAAGCCTTAGAGGACAGAAATTGTCTTTTTCTTTTGCCTTCCCTACAAAGTTTACTTTTTTGTTGCATTCTGGTACTGTGTCCTTTAACTGTTCCTCTTTCAGTTGTACAAAAGACCGCTCTGTCTCACTTTCATCGGAGAAAGCCTTTGATTCAATTGAGATAGAAGCAGACATGGAAGACCTTGACAGTCAAGGAGTCCCTACTCAGCACGTAAATATCCTTCGTGAGCTGCTCAAAGATTTCACAACCAAGATGTCACCATTCTACAACGATATTAACGTTGACGTCAAAAGAGGAGTTCGGCAAGGAGATACCATCTCGCCAAACTTATACACCGCCACCCTCCAGAACGTTATGCGAATGGGATAATATGGGAGTGAATATCGATGATCGGCGTCCTACCTAACGGTGTCGAATTGGGGGCTCTTTCGTGGTCAGGGGAATGAGGCCTGTTTTTTTTCTGTGTTTAGCATTTTGATCTGCCTCATACGAGGGATCTCGAGCCGGCTAGCCGCGAGGCTACGTGGCTCGTCCCTAGGTGACGGATAGAAGGTTAATCGCGAACCAAAAGCGAACTCTGCTTCCCTGAGACGCAGGTGGATCCAGGGATGCACTCCCTGTTTCTGCTGCGCCGATGTGGCACATGCTTTCTGTATTTACGAGGCGTATTCATGCACGCATATGTGGGTGCGTTCTAGTTTATGCAGATTGTTTTATACGAGTCAATTCGGCCAAAAACCTACAATGAAGTGACAGGGAAATAAATGGGGGGGTAGGCGGTTAGGAGTCGCTTGCAACAAACAAGCTCCATGTCCGCTCTGGGAAAGCCTGGCAAGCAACCCGTGAGTATGTCCAGAACCCCAAATTCAGAGCCCAGCAAGCTATACGTGGGTATCACAAAGCTAAAAACAACAAAGGAAACGGGCCCCCATTTCCCTGACCCCGAAAAAGCCCCCAATTCGACAGCGTTAGGTAGGACGAGTACGGAGAGGCTGCTAAAATCTCAGCGCCAATGAAAGCTGCATGGATCACGAAGAACTATGGTGACGATCTGTACCTACAATGCAAGCACACTTGCATCTGAGTCCTCGATGGAAGACTTGCTCATGCAAGCAAGAAGGGTAAGGTGCGACGTCATCGGCCTGGGCGGGATGAGACGACGCCACCCATTTCAACGCCGTTATGACACCGGAGAAGAACTGTTCCTCGGAACACGCGATAGTAGAGGAGTCGGCGGCGCCGGCCTTCTCGTCAACACGAGGTTGTCCATGAACATCGATTAATTCGAATAACTAACATCCTGAATCGGGCGTTTACGATTATAAAGATGTGGATCAATACCGGCTTTTGACAATGTTCGTCGTTTACGCGACGACATCCAAATTACTGGGACATTTTGGCAATGTGAAAGTCTATACCAAAAAGTTATGATAGGCATAGAACTTCCTTAACTGAAGATAATTATAAAGAAATGACATAGAAAACAAAGATGGCCTGAAGAAGAGAAGAAATGGGAAAATCATTGTTAAATAACCAACCTATTGCGATAATTTCGTTCAGAATTCTATACTCCTGGTCGGGACTGTTACCTGGTTCATAGCTACCAAAATGGAAAATTTTCGTCGACGTGAAATTCATATTTTTGAAACCGACCATGATTAAACCTTAGTAATTAAATAATCTGTAGACAATCAGCAAGGAGCGTCGGCTGTGATGAAGACGAAAATGTCGTAACAATAAACATCTCTATCAACGTCGTGTAGGCTCAACAATATAAACACAGAGTTGATAATTGCCATAAATTTTTTTCCTGCGAAGTTGGAAAGATTACGTTTTCTGGCTACGCGCTTTAGTGACAGATGCTTAAATCCGTCCAATTTTGTGTCACAAACCATTTCTATTGAAGGGGAATCTCAATGATGCTGAGATATTTGCAAATTTCCGGACCGCACTTCTCTGCGCTGTGTACCGAACGCGCTATTACCCTTTCCGGGGCTAACGCGTTCACCACAATACCACGCGAGTCCTTCGTTTCGCCTTTCTTTCAACCATGTTTCACAGGTGCTATCAGCAATTAAGGGGCACGTGTGGCGCAGTGGTCGTAGGCATCCTGCAACACACTCGTGGAATCGATCCCTCGTCAGTAGCCCACCAAGCCTTCCATCTTTCCATCAGGGTCGGCAAATTGGTACCAGACTTCTCTGGGAGGATAGCAACACTGGCTCGATATATCGCTATGCCACCACAAGTCATTGTAAAGGCTAGACATGGATTCAATCACCTTCACATGATGCTTAATGAAGTCGAATGCATGGTGCATCCCTAAAGGGATTGATCAACGCTAAGAGCTTTATTCTTTATCTTTTATCAGCAATCACTTGTCAGCGGGATTTATCCGGGAGCCAAATCGGCATTGAACCCAGTTAAGCTGAAGTTGTAGGATAAATGATACCGTAGTCACTTTTTTATTTACTGTCTACCTACATGCCTATCCAAATTTAAGAGCAACTTTTTTCCACATTAAAATATCACGTTTAAATACTGTAAGGTGCTTGCGCTATGGAGCCCTTAGACGTTATCGCCCTTCATACAAACGTGTAGAATGACTTCGCTATTCAGACCACCCCTCGAACTCATTGTGCAACACGAAGGAGCAATAAACATGTATAGATTCACGACTCAGCAGCTTGTAGCCTTCCAGGAGTGCCTAAACTGATCACTCTTCGGATAATACTGAAAATGTTTCGCATAAATGAGAATTATGGAAATGGAACACGGCTAGCACCAAGTTTTGCCATTGCATTTATGTCTAAGGTGAAAGCACCAGTTGCCGATCTCCAACCATTACTGTAGATGTATAGATGACAGCTTTGTCACTAGTTCGATACAAGAGAAAATGGAAAAATGTTTTTTAAGTAGTTGAATGGATAGCCAGAGTACTTCAAGTCTTCCTGAGAGAAACCGAAGCGAAGCTGGATTCCATTTCTGTGCGTTCAAATTAACCTACTGGTAAGCGAATAATTTCCGAAATGGTACTGCAAGACAACTAGTAAAAACATTCTGATTCACTACTTCATCTCTCACCACTCATCCACAAAAAGGGGGTCTTTTAAAAAAAACTTTTCGAACAACCACCAGCGTCTGGAAAGGAAGAGAGCAGAAGATGGAATCCTAGAAAATGGCCCAGCAAATAGCTCTCTCCAGCGGCTACGAAGCTGTAGCCCCTCAGCATTGGTATAGCAAAAAACCTAAGCCCTAAAAGATAACTGCAGCAATAATAAAGCCCCATTTATTTTGCCTCTCTATTCAAACGAAGCATAAAACGTTGCTTAAGAAACGCTGGTGTAGAGGATTCGATAACAATGATTGAAATACCACCTTACACTCCAAGACACCTGCTAGATGACAACAGCTCGTATGACCATCATTGTTATCGAATACTCTACACTGTCTGTGCACAACGCAAAATTGCAAAATATGTCCTAACGGTAGAGACGGTGATTACACGAGTTCTGGCACAGTACATCTGATCTTTTGTGAAATATGCGAGGATGAATACATTGACGAGACGGGTAGACCACTCTGTGCCCGTATAGAATAACATCTAGTCCGTAAGCTTAAAGTTAGACCGAATACTCCTCTCGGAGAGTATAGGACGCAGCGATGTAACTGGGAATTTGAAGTGGAAGTAACTATTTTCGCACAAAAGTCGAAAACACCGTCACGAAAAAACCCACGAATCATTTCCCACCAATTCCAAAAAATCTGGGAATGAATAGCAGGGAGGAATACTTCGTAATCAGGCCTGATCTCGTGCAATATTTAAGTCTGATGTTTTAACGTGAAGCGCACATAACGCTTCTGTGTGAACTCGATCGAGTTGGCCTTCACGTGGCATATTCAGAGGAAGACTCACAGAAAGTGGTGAATTTGTGAAGAAGTTATTATATTTTTAACGCGACTGAAATCTTGATTTGGTACATTCTTTGTTTGGTTATTGGAGTGCTTGGCAAAGTAGATTAAGGTCAAGTTCACTTTTCCGGCTCTGAAGAAAGCGATATCCGCCGCAACGTCGGCTTGTTCATAAGTAAAAAATAAAGCAATGACCTCGTGTTTGCTCATAGAAGAAACGGTGAATTATTCGATCAGTAGTAATCCTCGCGACCTACTTTCTATTAATCTTGGCACTGATCAAATAATTCTTCATATTCTTGTTGAGCAAATGCGAGGTGTTATTTTATTTTCTGTTCAAAATCAAGCTGACGTTTCGGTGGATTTCGTATTCCTCACAGCCTGGAAAGATCAAGCTGACCGCAATCTACTCAGCCAAACACTTCCATAAACATGCAGAGAAAATGCTAACCCAAGATTTATATCACATTGGACACAGAATGGCTTCACCTCATACTCACAACTTTCTATGAGTCTTCCACTGAATATGTCACGTAGAGACCAACGGCACAAGAGTTTACATGGAGGCGTAATGTTACTCTCACATCAAAAGAAAAGCCTTAAATACTGCCTGATATCACGCGTATGAGGCATTCCTCTCTGGGGTTCATTTTCGGATTCTTGGAATTAATCCAGAAAGTCTCAAAAATTTTGCGCGCTTGTGTTTTCGACTCCTGTTCTAGGATCGTCACTTCTACTTCAAAATCGTTCCCTTTGTGTCTCTGTGTCCTATGCGTGCCAAGTGGGATACTTGGTTTAAGTTTAAGTTTACCGATTAGGTGTTCTTTTTATACGGAAGCAGAGTGGTCTACCCGCTTCGTCAATGTGTTCATCCCTGCACGCTTTACAAGAGATCAGATAAACTGTACTCATACTCATGCAATTACCGTCTCTACCGTTGGGGTAAAAGTATACAATTCTGCGTTGTACATAGACGGTCATGCAGACGGTTGCGAACTAGTTGGCTTTTTAGAGTGCTCGGTGGTATTTCGATTATTCTAACCGAATTCTCTAGATCGGCCCTTCTTAAGCAGCGCGTTATAGCTGCATTTAGTTCGTTTGAGATGGAAGGCAGGATGCATGGCAGCGCAGCCCATCTTACGAATACGCAAATGTTTGTGGATTGTCTACGTAGTGCGCAGGGCAACAGCACTTACGTGATGGAGGCCATCGACGTTACCGCCTTTCATACAAACGTTTCGAATGGCTTCGCTATGCAAGCCATATTCGAACTCCTCATACAAAACGAAGGAGCGTACATGCTTACATACATGTATGGCATCACGGTACAGCAGTTGATGGCACTTTCCACCTTGTCGATGTTCTAGTTCCGAACGCAGCACCACTTGAAGTCATCTAGAACCTAGTACGCCAGTCTCATATCGAAAAAGTGCATTTCGCAGGCCCTCTTCCGCCTTTCTTCATAATTAGAGGTTCTGGGGGCTCGGTGGAAGTGAGTCTGTAGGCAAGCCAGGGCTCTCGCCAATAAGAGGTGAAGGGGAGGGAGTGATGTGTTTCCCGTGTTGCGCGTGCATATATGCATACATCATATATACATACATACATACGTTACATACACATACATACATACATACAGACATACATACATACATACGCAAACACCCACATACGCTTACACACACACTTCATACACACGAGCTGTATCTGCAAATACACTATACACAGAATCATATGCTGCGAAACACGTGCACATACGGATATGTCTGCACGCACTATAAACCCATGGTGTTTATATATATCATATATATATATATATATATATATATATATATATATATGTACGTATATATAGACACTTTATATATATATATATATATATATATATATATATATATATATATATATATATACCCACCACAAATACAAACGCACATGTACTAAGAGTACTACACACTATTGATGCACTGATGGGATCGCACCTGTCGATATTTTAACATGTAAAAAGGCAACACGGGAGTAAATAGCCCACCATTTGCTATAGTGAGTTAGTTTTTATTGTTACCGGCTTTTTAATTTGTTTCTTGCAGTGTCAGAAAATCTTGTAGTTTTTGCGATTTTCCGAGAAATTTAGTAATTATTTCTGCATGTGCTGAGTGCTGAAGAAAGGAAGTTTAACCCCCACAATAGTGATTCCTCCTGGAATTTCCCCTCATTTTCTTCCCGCGACATTGTTGCTTGTCAGCACGAAAGGGTGTCCACGATCTTTGTTTGACTATGGAAACTTTTAGAATTTCACTATCCATCGGTCGTAGGAGACATTTCTAAGATAGTGCTCCCGAGAGCAACATTGACAACGCTGTCTGATCTTTCACCCTTCTTGTATGGCAAATGCATTCCCGAGGAATAGGGGAAAGGTAAAAAAGAATTGTTTTCTTTAGAAAATATATTTGAAAGGATGTTGCTGCTTCTCGGACCATGTATTCGATCTTCGTCCTAACGTTTTACTGCCTCGTCGTGGCTTCGAGGTGTTCCTGGGTGTCGTAGTGCAATGCAAAGCGGCGGATTCACCTCCCTGGCAGGGTCTCCCAAGAAGGAATTCCATCAGGAAACCTAGCTAAGAGTAAACTAATAACATGATTTACCACTGTCCTAGTATCAAATCAGTCTCTTGGTGGCAAATCTCTTTCTGATCCACAAAGGCTGCGACCGCCTGTGGTCATTGAAGACCTAGGCAGACTTTGGCCAGGCTGACCACGGGATTTGCAAGGAACCACAATGGCCTTACCACAAACGTCTTAAAAAACAAAGAATGCTGGGGCCCGCACACCCATTCCCTGGAGTAGTTTTATTATTTTCTACAACTCATGTGCTTACACCAGGTTGTCATGCAACATTTGTTCGACCGACTTCCAGAAGTCTTTTTATCTGTACAGCCGGATTGATCAGAGTCGATTTCCTACAGCCACTGATTCTTCCGATGTGTGCCTTCCTGGTCGTATAGGGACGGAATCTACGGGAGGACTGCTTAAAAATACTAGCTAGAAGTAGTTGTAAAGGATTTCCGCGAAGTGACATTGGCTTACTGAACGTGTGTTATTTGGTAATAATAATCTCGCAATGCGATGAGAAATTTTGCTTGGAAGGGGTCTTTCTGATATAAAAGGCAGCTTAAGTTCGCTGACATCGCTTACGCACAAAGAAGACGTAAACCACTGGAAAGTTGGATTCAATTTTTATTTTTTCGATTCTGACCGACCCAGTAACCCCTCGTTACCGTTTTGCTGCATAATTGCTGATGGTGTCGCGTTGTACTAAAAAAAGATGAATTAAAAATGTTTGACGACTGCTTACATGCAGGTACAATATACCCTGACGTCAAAAAGAGTAGGCAGTAAATAAAACGGTTAAGATTGTGATTATAACAAAAAACCACACGTAAAGTTGGAAGACCTTCGTGGACAATTGATTGGACGAAACGAATTGAATGTGAGGAGTGCTGGGATCCACAGGGTAGATGTGAAGACGGGCCAAATAAAATAAAAAAATGATGTCCTTCTCGCAACCCTCAGCAGTCAAATTCGGAAATATCGAACCCTCACTATCGATTGCTTGATAGGAGATACTGTTACATCACAGTCTCGGTAGTGCTCTAGATAACGCTGCAAAATCTAGCATTTTTTTGCGTGACGTCTAGCGTAGGAGGCAAAGCCAATGCCAAAGTGCAAAAATCTGTGTGGGCAAGGATGTTGTTGTTTTTTCGCACCCTCCACTGAATTTTCGACACTATTGCACTCTCAGTAGCATCCATTTTCGTGCTACCTTGTTCTGGAGCCGATATCTCCATGATATTGACTTCCGAACTCAAACACACATGAACCGCATACATAAAGCTCCAGCAATCTCTCATCCCTCTTGCATATTCATTTCGTTGAGCGGGAATGTGGCATCAGAAACAAATCCGTTTTTTTATAAGATTACATTCAACAGATTTAGGCGAAACCAATGTCTACATGGCCGGCGTCGAAGTCTGCTAACATCACTTCCGTTCTTCTAATGTTTAATATTTTAAGGAGAATACTATCATCAAAGTGGAAATGGTGTAGGCGCGAATCAATCACAGTATCAATACAATTTTCGCACTAAATTCCCTACAGTAGTCGCCAAAAAATTTTGCGAGGTCGATCACACTTCTTTTAGCGATGGTGGTGTCGTGATAGCTGTGAAATGTTCCCTGAATTATCTTTCACTGTACAAACAGTTGGATATTATAGATATCGCCTACCGTGAAATGAAACTGAAAAACACCTTGATATAAACAATCAATGCATCTTATTTCATTAATGAACTAGCACGAGGTTGTTACCACACATTCCTCGGCTGACGTCTCGACGTTTTCGCCCTCCTCAGAGCCGTTGATCCGAGTTTCCCAAGACTTCGAAACGTTAGACAAATAAATATTTGGTAATAATCTCGTATTAGCTTGCCAAAGAAATAAAGTATACTGCAGTATATGTTATCCATATTTAAGTGGTATTTGTTGTCTGACTTACACAGTAACCCTTCATGACCATTTTATTACATATTGCCGGAACTGACCCTTTGCGATAAAAATGAGTTGAGAAGGTTTCACATTTGAACTTGCAAGCATATTTGAGTCAAGGGCAAACTAATGCAACGAATCGTCTTGTCATGGAAAAAAACTAGCCACTAGGCGGAGAGCTTATCGTCGATCTGGCATGGCGAAGTATTTGGAGACAACTGATAAAATAGCAGCCAAATAGAAATTGTGGTGAAGCACGCAGTATTTGTTAGGGCGAACCATGCATACGCATCGAAAGAAAAGCAGAAAACGTTGCTGCTCATTATTCACCATCAATACATCCAGACATAAACATTCACTCTGTTTGAATAAACGATAATCGAATCACTTGCACTGCCTTTCAGCGACTTGAATGAGTCTTGTCTGCTTGCCACAAGAATGAAGGCTTATGAGTTCTCAGGCGAGAACGTCGTAAAGATTACTAGTCCAACATTCCAGCGATTACGCAGCTTCCGGTGTGAACTAAATAAAAGCCACTCACCATCCCACCTCATGCATCCATCCATCTCCATTCATTCTCATAGTTCCCCTTCGTCTTCTAACACTTAGTAACAATCACTGCAACGGTCTTTAAAACCGATGCCAATACGAAAATCTCTCTGACTGAGATGATTTCTGTTTTATCAAGCGATATCACAACATTGAAGATGAGATTTCTGGTTAACATTATGAACGACCAATGGGTCAATGTACATTAAGTGAGATCCATTGTGAGTAAATCTAGTAGGAAAAATTTAGGCGAGATTTGAGATAGAAAATTGTTTGTTTACAGAAGCAAAAGGCTCACTTTAAATCAAATCTTGACGCTGCATGGAATAAGATAGAAAATTAAAGGCGAATGGATATTAGTAAGTGAGAAGTTTGTAGAGACAGAAAACTGCGGCTTATCTCTTAAAAATGGTCTTTTACTTCCGATATGGAGTACAAGACGTAGAAAAATCAGAGAAGATTGGAATCTGACTATCACATCTTCCATTGCCTCTTCAGTTTTAATGTATGTGAAACGATTGTGGTCCTTCTTTTTCAGGAATGAAGACCACTCTCGTCCTGGCCACGCTCGTAGCCGTTTTGTTCGCGAAAAACGTTCAAGATGGAGACTCGTTCGTCAGGATCACTCAGAGCTCGCCTCATGAAGTAAGATCTTTATGCACATTTACCATCAAGCTTGTTAAAAACGAAATCGAACTGAACTTGTTTACTCCTATTGCTCAAAGCACCCACTAGCTCGTAGGATGGAGCATTTTCAGTTATTAGGTGAAATAGAACACGTGCCACTATAGTTCTTCGATATGATGTTGCAATAGTCGAGTGCGTACTGTGTGAATGAAAATCGAGCGTCTTCAATAGTATAGCGTTATGCCAAATAGGTATTTTGACTCATTACGGATGCTATGGAAAAAGAGTGTTTTCGGCCAACCTAAAAAACTCGTCATCGAGTAGCTCATACGAGAATCAGTAATTAGCCTCTGTTCACTCCCGCCGCACAGTAAAGCTGCTCGGTGGGTTCACTTGCTGAAACTGGAAGCAGTAAGTGTGTCACAAAAAGAGCGAATGAATACTTAGAAAATAAACGTTCACATCTCTCAGTCCTTGCGTGACTCCAATAATGTTTTCCCTTAAAGCTTGATGGTGATGAAGCGCGGATGCACATCGCTATTCGACACGCAGCTACGATAAGTCGTTAAACCATTCTTTGTATATAAATGTGAAGTGTACAGTATATAAAAGCCCAATACAAATAAAATTTAACATAATATGATGTATGTTAAACAGCATTATATATTGAATATTATGATGTATTATATATCATTCATAATTTAATATACTACTGCATAATAAACCCTACCAACGGTTTACAGCCTCATCGTGGCTTGGAGGTGTTCCTGGGTGTCGGACTGCGATTTACAGCGGGGGATTTATCCCCTGGCAGGGTCTCCAAGCTGAGAGAAGGAGTCAGGCGTTTCCATTAGGAAGCCTAGCTAGGAGCAAACCAATACCAGGATCCGCCACCGTCGTTCTATCAAAGTCGCATGGTGGCAATTCTCCCACTGATCCACAAGGGCTGCGACTGCCCTGTCGTGGTGACGACCTTTGGCAGACTTTGGCCTGGCTGTCCTCGGGATTCCTGGTAACCACAATGTCTTAACCAGCAAATCTCCGAAAAATAGTGATTATGCTGGGGCCGCACAACTTGTGGGGACGGACCGTTCAGGTATTCAAGTAAGATAATATATTATAAACATCCGTAACATTTTACTTACTTACTTGGACACTCGGACGGTCCGTCTTCACGAGCTATGCGGACCCCAACACATATGCCACCTTTCCCTCGCAATCGTAGTCCATGGTGATGGTCTTCTTCGAGCATGGTTGTGCGTGCGAGTCTCATACCCTCATCTGTAAAACAACTATAGCTGCGGGTACAGCTGATTAACTTTGTTTATGAACACGTCCGCCCAACGTGTATCTGGTCGTCCCTAGGGGACGTTTGCATTCTCTTGGACTCCACGCTACTGTTCTTTTCGTCATCTGTCGTCTGTTCTTCTCATTATGTGACCGGCCCAACTATGTTCCGCTATCGATGTATGTTCTCCTGGATCTCGAAGATGTGAGAGATTTCGAAGGTCAGAGCTTCGCATTCCGGCTAGCTATTGAGAGTTCCGGTTATACTTCAGAAGACATCGCTCAACCGTTCTGTGAATAGTGCGAAGCATTCTTGACGTTGTCAATCCACGTTTCTGCAGCACAACAGAGCGCTGGGGGGGGACCGTACAATCGAAAAGATGGGCGCGGATTTTTCGTGTCCTTCAGTTGGTCGGTGGCTTCTTTGAGAGGCCTGAATGTGGCCCAGGCTGCTCACCTTCTTCTATCTAGTTTCTCCTTCATGTTCTTTTCCATGTTCATTGATCGCCAGGGTATACGTACGAAGTGGTCTCTGCAATGAGAGAGCCATCCAATTCAATTTTTTCGCCTTCGCACAGTGAGTTTTTTCATGAACTGGGTCTTCTTTCGATTTATGCGAAGTCCGATTTTTTTCCGCGCTTCGTTGAGCTCGTTGATCATCATCTCTGCTTCGCTAGTACTTCTTCAGAAGATGACGATGTCGTCGGCAAAATGAAGGTTTGATTGGAATATTCCATCAATACGTATGCCTTTCTTATCCCAGTCGAGTGACCGTAATGCTTTATCGTCTCGAAACAACGAATAAAGTAATTGCAATGTTTAAGAGCTAATCTTTACCACAAATACCTGGAAGATCAGCAGATTCGTCGTGGTCATATACTTAAAAAGCCTCGCAGCCACTCATGGACTACTCTGATGACTTCTATATTGGAAACGTTACCATTGGAACACCAGGTGAGTTATTGATGACGAATGTCATCTCGAGAAAGGCAGCGCGTGCAAATCATTATTAGAGTGGAAATTTAAAGGAGCTTTTCTGATGTGATTGAAATCTTGGTTCAGTATCTCCTCTGTTTTGGTTATAGACGTGTTTGGTCAGTAGATTGTGGTAGACTTATGTAATAACAACCTCGTGAGTGCTAATCAACAAATAGCGGGTTATTTAAAAGAACTTTACGCTTTTTGGGCCACATCTTCACGAATTTAATTTCTGCCAAAAATGTAATCTATTATTATAGCGTAATCATCTAGTCATGTTCACATAAGACTAACTCAACTCAACATAGAGTTCATGAGCGCTCACTTTTTTGTAAAGAGTAATATTATTAGGTTCTGTGAGCCATTAAATTTTTAGAACAAACCTTGTCTCTGTTGCTGGACACCGGCTCATCGAACTTGTGGGTGATCGACGCCGATTGCGACTCTAGTGAGTGCAGTGGTTATCTCACGGGACTCTTCACAAAGTCTGCATTCAACAGAACGAAGTCGTCATCGCTATCGAGGTCAGAACACCACGCTCTTTATTTTGTACGAATCTGGAGAGTGGTGCGGAGGGCCACTTGTAAGCGACGTCGTCTCCTTTGGAGGTAATCATTTCCTTCGTGAAATTTTCTGATAAAAAGAGCTGTCAAAATCTTTCAATAGTAGCACCTCCACAAATGATTTTTTATGCAGCGACATGTTAAAAATAGTTACTACTAGTAACCATAAAAAGAAGAAGTAACAAACCAATTTCGATTTTCATCCATGGTGCCAGACTTGCTTGGAGGGATAGCAGCACTGGCTCGATAGGTCATGGTAGGCCACCGCGAGTCATTGCAAAGGTCAGATATGCATTCAATGACCTCCAACGATACTTAATGAAGTCAAATACATGGTGCATCCCTTAGGGATTGATCAACGCCGAGAACTTTATGCTTTATTTATCCTTTTATACCAACAGCGCTACCGGCACAATACGCATGAGACTACAAGCACATGGTAGCAAACATTGCAGTCTAGCCTTGGACCACAGCTTCAAAGTGCAGCTAAAATCAGACAACCTTCCCTATAAATAATCGATAGCTTATCCAACGTAGATGTGATAAGCGACGCCGGAGAAAGTGTCTACTCCGCACTTGGAATTATGCGAAAATCCGCGTTTCGAAGGAGTTCAGTGACCGGTAATTGATTGTTGTTTTATTTCTAGTCACTAACTTACACCACACTATCACTTAGAAGGGAACGGTATAAAAGATGCAAATGTGCTGGCATGTGCTATAAAGTGCCTTCAAGTACTGACAGATATATGTTGTCGTAGTAGATCAAAGAAGCACCTGGCAAATACTAACATACGTCGCACTTGAGGAATGCAGTCTCTTGCATAATTCCATCACGGTCTCAACTCCTCAAATCCTCCAATTATCGAAACACTGCCGTCAATTGTCGTAAAACCGGCATGCCTGTGCCGGCGAAAAAATTAAGCGTTGGCGCAAACGTGGAAAGGAATGCCGCAACAGTGCAATACAAACCGCACATACAACACAGTCGTAGCTGACGTTTCGGCAGAATCGCCTTCTGCAGACCCTGGAAGGGTACACTGATACCCAACTTACTTGGTCAAACGCTTCAACTGCGCCAACAGAAAGATGAAAATCTACACGATAATTACAAGATCTACGGCTTCTCGAAAAACCCACCGCTTTTTTTCACCTGTCTTCCACCGAGGAAGAACCGCCGCTCAGAGTCGCATATGGTTAACGATTGCACCTCCCCACATCAACGATCGATACAGAGGTACACGGCGAGATCACGGGTGATCTCGGGGCATTCCCCCCTGCTGTTCATTGTAGGGTTTTTGGCACGTATCCAAAAGGGCCCTTTATTAGCGATGAAATAACTATAGCGATAAAGCGATGATTAAGAAGGACAGATCTAGGGGAATCTTTAGTGATTACTGAAATAGCACCGAATACTTTTCGTCGCCGGTTAGTTGGTAACCGCCTATGTGAAACATAGAATTGCGCAATTTGCGCCTATGGCAGGGTCGGTGGTTCCATGAGCTCAGGTACGATATACCTGATCTCTTGCAGTACTTGTAGAGGCGAATATGTCGGCGAAACGGGTAGATTTTATGTATCCGCATAAAAGAACACCTAGATGGAAAACGAAAAGCAAGACAAGGCATGCCACTAGGAACCCATAGAATCCAAAAGCATAGCGGAGGCGATTTTAATGTAAAAGTCACTATCCTCACACGGGATCCTAAAACAGCAACGCGCAAATTCGTCGAGGCGTTTTGGATAAATGCCAAAAAATCCTGCAATGAATAGCAGGGAGGAATGCCCTGAGATAACGCATGATCTCGCCCCGTGCCTTCATGTGGAGCGTTGATGTGAGGAGGTGCATTCGTTAACCATATGCGACTCTGAGCGCCTGTTCTTCCTTGGTGGAAGACAGGTGAAAAAAAGCGGTGGGTTTTTTCGAGAAGCCGTAGATCTTGTAATTATCGTGCAGATTTTTCATCTTTCTGTTGGTGCAGTTGAAGCGCTTGACCAAGTAAGTTGGGTATCAGTGTACCCTTCCAGGGTCTGCAGAAGGCGATTCTGCCGAAACGTTAGCTACTGTTGTATTGTATTGTGTTTTTCTGTGGAAGTAAGCGTATGCTGTTTAACAACCTCGCGATTGCTGAGAGAGAAAACGATGAATTCATAATCGAATGCCGAGGTTAATAGAAACTCGATCCTGGGTAAACTGCACTGTTCTGACATCAATGAATTGTGCTTAGATTGGAGACAGACGTAGATATTCGGTACGGAAATTTCGTTCATTTATTGCAGTGAGGTTGGCTGAGCAGGTGGATTTGTATTTCAAAAAAGGACCGTGAATATGAAGTTCAATGTCAGCATAAATTTAGCACTTTTACACATTTTCGTCACTGACTAGTAGCAGAAGTATATAAATTGCAATCCAAATGACCTGACAAAATCGATTCGGACAATATTACAGGAATGACGATAGAAAGTCAAGGATTCGTTACAGCCACTGATATTGCCGAAATTTATGGTTTCATGCCTCTTGACGGCATCCTTGGGATGGGCTGGCCAGCCCTGTCTGTGGGCCAGGTGAATCCAGAATTACCACGGATAGTGTTGATCCAGTCAACAAAGCTATTTGTTGAAATGCTCCTGATTTTCAGGACATGACGCCAATGCAGAATATTATTCCAAGCCTTGACGCTCCTCTCTTCACCGTCTGGATGGACAGAAAGGTGGGTAGGCTTGGAGAAACATGCTTTACCTGATCAACAACCTCTTTGTCTTTGTGAGATTCTCACGATGCTTTATCTATATCATCCAAATCATAGTATCTAGTTCCCAGCAATCTTCTACAAGACTTGTTTCCTCTCTTCCATCATCCGCGAAAGCCCTCGTATTTCTGTGTAGGTTTGGCCAAAACCTGAGGACTTCGTCTTTTTCATAAATACAGTTGAATGCTAGCCTACTCTTTCTCTAGAATCTCAAGATAACTACGTTATGCCGTTTTCGGGTGTTCAACACAACTAGAAAGATCCTGGAAACGCCAGAGGGACTTCTTAACATTTCAGTCTGTTGCCAAATTTCCAACTACGGAGAGCACATGTTTGACGTAAAGAGGATCGAGCCAGAGCAATGAAATTGATATTGAACGACTTATTTTTTCTTTGTTCGTTTGCTTATTTTTTCACAAGGAACGGTGGTGATCACTTACTTGAGAACAGTGCGCACCACAGATAAGAAATTTTTTTTACTCACTAGACCTTCCTGCCAATAAATTCGTCTGAATGTTTATCGTTACTGGTGGTTCGCAGCTGTGGAAAACGCAGACGGCATAGTATAAATATGAACTATTCGAAGATTCATTTAGCTCAGTCCCAGTATGGGAGGCAATGCCGGTCTGATAACCTACGGGGCCATCGACACCACAAACTGCCATTCTGAAATCAACTACGTGCCATTGACTTCAGAATCGTATTGGCAGTTCCCAGTCGACGGCTTTTCTATTGGGATTTATTCAGAAGCACGGAGAGGAGAGGTGGGTGCATTCATGGGATTGTAGTTAATAGATTATGAATGGTGGTGGGTTTTTCAGCGTAATTATGCAATAATGAAATTTGCACTTTTTTTCTTAACATCTCATGTGCAGGCAATCTCCGACAGCGGCAGTTCGTGGATCGGGGTACCAACCCCTGTCATGGACGGAATAGTAAACCAAACAGGTGCCTTCTATGATCAAGTAAACCAAGTCTATGGTGTTGATTGCTCGACAATGATGGCACAACCCGATCTGGAGTTCACCATCAACAGCATTAAATATACTGTACCTTCTGTAGAGTACGTGATCGACATCGGTCTTGGACCCAGCGAGTGTGTTCTCGCGATCTTCGAAATCCAAGCTGGAGGTTTTGGACCAGACTGGGTTTTGGGCGACACCTGGATCCGTACCTTCTGCAACATCCACGACTTCGGGCAGAAGCGAATCGGTTTCGCTAAGGCCATTCATTCGAGGATCTAAGAACAACTTTTCTTGCTTATATACAGACATTTCAGCAAACATGCCGTGATTTGTGATAAATACCTTCGGCTTGCAATTACGTCTGTTTTGCACTTGTGTCGCTTGAACAACTTAATATTTACAGAATGATAAAAAACGGAAGAACCTAAGGTTCTAGTGGTTTTGTTAGCAGGCTGTGTGCAAATCATTGCTGTTGTCTTTTATTCACAAGGTAATCAGTCGTAATAAAAGAAGAAATCTAATAGTATGGTGGTAACTGTTCAAGCACCGCAATGAACGAGGAATTTTTGCTTCGCCATTACCACGAAGTCTTGTGATTCCACTATTCTTAATGCTCATCATATATCCCAACAAACTGTGAGCACAATCACGCATTTGCTATTACTTTACGAATCAGTGAGAAATTAAGGGATGTGGTGTTTTTCGTCGACAGGAGTTTTGCAATCATTAAATAGCCTGAAGGGTTTTTTAAAAGCTCTCGGCGTTGATCAATCCCAGACTGATGCGCCGTGCATTTTGCTATCATGCGTAAACTAAATGATAACAAAATGAAACAGATGAAATATAACCATAATGATGCTGAGATATTTGCAAAACTTGGATCCCAGACCAGATGGCACCGTTAGGGTAGAAACAGGCTGAGGGGAAGGATTGAACGACTTCATCAGTGGTACACTGAGTTACACGCGTGTTCCCGGAAAGGGTTATCGCGGGCGCGAAACTGGCGTGGGTCTAAGTTTTGCAAATGTCTCAGCATCATTGTGATTGTATCTCAAATAATACCTTGCCGTGGAAAAAAAATGAGCAGTAACTAAAAAGTTAAGCAATGAGATGGATGGATTCATATAAGAACTGACTATATTGATAAAAACGTAGCTCCAATAATAGATTCATTTTGTGCTCCACCATCCTGTGAAAAATCGGATTCTAATCGAAAATTTCTCACTTTCCATACTTCATGATCTTTATATTCTCAAAGGAATAAATTCCATAATTTCCTATGCAAATAATCCAGTTCATTTCCACACCTGCATCAATTTGAGGCGTTAGTTTCAACTGTACACGCTGTATTGCTAGATAATATGCGTAACACTTCACGGGAATGTTGATGATCCATAATTGCTAAGTAGTGGCTAGTGATAGGATCGGTGGACACACGGGCTTAGGCATTCAGAAGGACCACTGCATCCCAATCCCTTAAATGTTTTTAGGAGTGCTCAGGACTTGCCACAGAATAGAATTGGTCACTTTCGAATCACCAATTGCCGTGATAAATCTTGGAGCTTTTGGGTTTTTTTCGGTGGTTTTCCCGGTCTTCCCACAGCACTACTTTGCTGTCATAGTTTCACCCAAACTGGTATAGTTATAGTCAATGATTTCACCAACAAAATGAGTTTAAAACCATCTACAAGTTTGTTTAAAGGGTTTTTTTTGCATGATCCGCGTCACATATTACGCGACCTTTTACATCGATTCGTTTTTCAAACTTCTAATCCATTAAAGTCTTCGGATTTGCGGTCCTAGCTGCCCCTTTAGATATTTCAATTCTCTTTATGGATGTCGTTAAATGACGATGGACTCGATTCTTTCCCAAGTCTTTCGATTGCCCTGCGAACGTGTCCACATATCTTCATCAGCAGCAGTCATCTTGTGTTGGCTCGAATTGGATGAGTGCTATGCTAGACAAGTCTGGAACCGATTTCCCGATCCCGGGCGGACGGTTGGCTTAACTGTACCTGCATGGGACACCCCAGTGCCTTGCTACTACTGAGCGGAATCGCTAGCTCTGTGCTACACGTCCCCCGACAGTACTTTTACAGTTTCCAATTACTGATGAGTTTAGTGCAATATCGAAATGTAATAATTTGGGAATTCTTGGTCAAACTAGTTTTTCCAACGTTTTCTAACTTGACTACGGCGTCCATAGGAGCGAGAAGCTCGGACATTCTTTATCGCTATTGACGTCTTCTTCAGCAGTCGTAACGTTGTTATACATACAGCACATTATTTACTCTATTCTATTTCCTTCTACATCCCTTATAGCATTTTCTATCTCCAGCTTGTATTTTAGACACTTCGCAAAGCTAGTTTATTCGAAATAGCAGAATAGTGAAAGAAATCAACATGTCTTTGTTGTCGAAGTGGTAGAAGATGAACAGATGGTAAGAAATGACAAAGATCGAGATGGCGCCAGCAAATGTGTTCATTTCTTTCATAGTGCTCGCGTCGAAAGATTATTTATCTCTGGAGTGCTTGGTTTTCTCTCTTTTCCAAAGATCTGCCTTGAATATTGATCATTTCTTCAGTCTACGAGCTTCGAAAGAAAACTTACAACGTTTTTCCACGTCGTATAAACACAATGTAAATTCTTCGATCGATGTGTAACTAGGAAAGATCTTCAAGATGATTAATGAAGTCTTCAATGATGGTGTTTATTTGATCACTTTCCTTTGAGTGCCTTAAGTAACGGTCACAAGCCATGCACCGCGAAACGTCTGAGCGTTTCACAAGTGGATCATGACTAAATTCGAGGAAGTTAGATGAAGTTCCATGCAAAATTCTTCGCTAACCACATTTTCTGGAAGGTATCTCATCGATCCGTTTTATTGACGGATCCACCTGCTGTAATTTCTCAATATGGGCGAAACAATTGCATGTGAGAGTAGTTATGGAATTGACGAAATCGACAAGAGACCTACGATGGGTATCTAACTGTGAAACGCGGCAAAAAAAATCATCACGGTGCGAATAAAATGGCAGGAAAAGATATAAGTCACTTGTGTCTCATACCGACCAGTTTGCAACGAACCGCGTTTGTCACAAAGAACTCAACTCCTAACAATTATATTAAAGGGGCTAGGCGTCTACCGATGTTTTTCTATGCACTGTGACTGTTTTTCAACTCACATTCTCATAGATTTTCATTGATGTTATGCTTAAGCCTTGTTCGAACAGATTATTTTCACCAATTGCTCTTTCTACAATCGCTTTCCTTGCACACTTTCTTCACAAGTTAAAATTTGTTATTACAACTCTTTACATGTAATTTACATTTGTTGTAACCTAAAATATTTATATATGTCATGACGAGCGCCGTAAAAAGTGGGTTAACTTTTGATCGAGATTCATGCGAAATGTGATGAATGTTATCGGTTTGCAAAAGCGTCGATGATATAATGGAAGGAGCAGCAACTCCTGTATGCACATTTTGAGACGCCTTTTGCCTTATCGCACGCCACCGGAATGTGTACACCAAGCAAACGGGGCTGGAGATTCGATAGCGTTATGAAATCCGTTATCAGAGAGTTGGTGCAAGAAACATCGCCTATCAAGCAATTGATAGCTAGACTGTAATGTTTCCGATTTGCGGTAGCAATCAATTATGCTCCTTCATTTGTGGACAAGGAGCACTACTGGGGACTCGAAGAAATCTTTCCGCTAAGATTTCATTTATGTGAGCTTGAAACGTGATCTAGGACTTCAGCGGCTATAAAACTTTTACGATCTCTTATTGCGGTTTCCTCTGAGAATTTTTACAAAATGCTGCAGTTTCTGAGGAGGGCTATGAGCAACGGATTACACTAGTGTGTTCTTGTGCTCAATAGTCGTGTAATAGAAACAGTTCGTTGTTTCGTACAAATCAGTGGAATGTATGAAGACGTAGACTAAGTTAAAATTTGCTAAGCCTCGAATCAAATCAGTGTTGACCTGGTCGGATATTTCATCACTCGTAGCCGTTCTTAACACGTGTTTAGCACCAAAGATATCTCTGCAGGTGGAATTCTATCAGTCTATCAGGAAGAAAACCAAGCAGTCCCACTCGTAACAGCACGGTTATTACGAAGGTCAGCATCGACAAACAGTAACAGCAAAAACAACAGCGGCAATAACAACAACGACGACAGCAGCAAAAACGACCGGTAACTTATACCAACCTCGGATCAGCTCAACAAGGGCAGTTCGTCAAAACACATAAATAAATATATCGATTATCTATGTCGAAGTTTATAGAGAGTCGGTCTTTTGAGTTACTAATCAGCGAATAATCGGTAAGTTAATAGGTTATAACATATGAAATGTTCGGTTTTAAGTGTAAACTTTAAGCAACCATAATTTTTTCTCACACTAAATTTTGTTAATTGAAATAGGCTCCTTGAAATCAGCACAGTTTTTCCTACAAGAAACAAGTTGCATAAACAAATATTCCAGTTATTTAAAATCTTGGAGCCTTAGAAGCGATGAATCCATTGAAGACACTTTTTGCGTCGTCGTGGTTGGTGAAACATTTCTTGCCCAGGAAGTTGTTAAGGTAGTTGAAGAAGCGGTAGTCGGTAGGCGAGAGGTCTGACGAATATTGCGGATGAGGCAAAGTTTCGAAGCCCAATTCGTTCAAATTCTGCAGCGCCAGTTCCGTAACGTGAAACCGGGCGTTGTCTTGGAGAAGGATTGGTCCTCTTCTGTCGACTAACGCCGGTCGTTGCTGTTGGAGTTCACGGTGCATTTCGTCACCTTGTTGGTAGTACTTCTCTGCCGCAATTGCTTCGTCCGGATTCAAAAAGCTGTGATGAATCAGCCCAGCTGCAGACTACCAAACAGTCGTCATAACCTTTCTCCGGTGCAATGTCGGCTTTGGAGAGTGCTGTGTAGCCTGATCGCAATCCAGCCATTGAGCTGAACGTCGCTGGTTGTCGTACAGAATCCACTTCTCGTCGCAGTTCACAAGGCGATTTTTTAAATAATCGTTTAATTCGTGCGACACCCTCTTGTCGAGTTCTTTTGTCTTTCCTATGCGGTTCAGGTGAACGGAAATTGTTCCTGTGCTTACTCCAAACTGTTCTGCAAGCTCTGGAGCAGTGGATCGCGTGTTCACTGGGACGTCGGCGGCCTTCCTCAATTTCGAGGTCATAATCACCATGTCGGAATTTCCGGAACCACGTTCTCACTGTTGATTAAGCAATACTACCTTCACCCCAAACTTGATGATATTCCGAGCTCCGAAAATGCGGAACTAATAAATTTGGAAAAATCAATATTAGGTTTAGAAAAACAGGTTTTTTGCTCCAAAACTATGTATTGAACCTGAATGAAAAATGAAATTTTTACTTAGAAAAGCTACACAGAAAACTATATGGCCCAACCTAATACTTTAAAAAAAAGCCTGGTCAATAACTGAAGAACAAGAACGATGTCATTCTTAATCTAAAGGGATTGCGAAATGAGCTTCTGCGTTTGACCAATAACCCAGCAAATATTTCCTCATGCGTGTTTCGTACGAATGCAAACATTTCTCTCTATGTCTCCTCTATAACAAATTTGGCAAGCGAGTGATAATACACGTAAAGGTGTGCCTCGTGAGTACATGTGTAATTAAAACATTTCGTCTCATGTTCACATTGGGTGCTCCTAACACCACTATTTTCTGGTTTAATAAAGCATTTATTCAGGAATTGCAATTCTACATTTATTTACATCTAACGGGCTTGTGTAGCGCAGTGGCTAGAGCCGCCCTGCAGTGCTAACTTAGTTGCCCATCCGTTCCCGAATCCCGGGTTCACCAAACCTTCTATCCTTCAAAGATTGGCGGATTGGTACCCGAACTGTTTGGGAGGATAGCATCACTGAATTTATAGATTGGTAAGCCACCGCAAATTGTTGTTTAGGTCAAATATGAAATAAGTTACCTCAAGCGATACTTGATGAAGTCGAATGCTCGGTGTATCCCTCAGGATTGATCAACGTCAACAGCGTTATTGTCTGTTTAATCGATCTTTTCGTTGGAATACCACGGAAAATTGAAACAGTTATTAAACTGAGTCTACCAAGGTCGCATTCATTGGTGATGCACTGAAACAAGCGATTAATTGATGTTATTGCCACTGAAGAATGTTTGTTGAAGAATTGCATGAAAACCTACCGCCGAAATTGAAATGTTTTTCCTATCTGGCCAGCAGTTCCTTTTCTAAGAAAATGTCGGAGTATTTCTACCATATGGGTTCTATAACGTAGGTTTCTATTGGCTTTTTGTCGTAAATTTCTCATTCGTCAGAGTTTTACCTGTTCTGCAATGTCATTTTCGTCCAACACTTGATTGCGCATGATCACCTTAATGAAAAGTAGGGCAGAGGTTGCTTCGAGATGTTCAACCGAGGAATATCTGCCTCGACGCGAAAAGAAAACGTCACATCGAGAAGAGGAACAACGGTGGGTCGCCGACAAGGATCGTTGGCTGTGATGAAGACGAAGACGTGGAAACGTTAGCCGAATGAACATCTCTATCAACCTCGTGTAAGCTCACCAATAATATAAACACAGTACAGATGTTGCTAGCCACACCAGTTATCGTACTTTCACCCAGTTCTATTGAGATGAACCGCTCGTGGTGCCCAATCCGACGTGTCACGCATCAAAGTTCTTAGATGTGTTCGGCTGGTCCTTTTCTTTCTTTGTCTCCTGGTCAAACCAAAAAATGTGGTAAATGCGATAATGACAATAATAATGGTAATGATAATGGAAAATAACAGTGTGGTAATGAATTTCTCGCATACATGCAATTAGTTGTTTATTGCAAATTGAAAAGGAATGTCTAATAGAATGACTGTGTGCAGATGACGGGTTCAGAATTCAATCACCCCGATGATATTCAGCACCAGTTAGCTACTCCATTGTAGGATCTATCCGCTAATGCAATGCTAAAAATCAAGGCATGTGGAATCACAAGACAGCGAAGTTGAGAATTATCGATGCTGTTACGCCAATTTCCCTGATTGTTCGAGTGAGTGTCGATTTAGAGGCTCTTTCTCAAAATTCACCATGTAACCAGACGCATTTTTTGTAATGCGAAAATCCCACTCATCCTGTAGTTCAAATTGCAAACGATCACGTGGTGCGTTTCAACCTTCCGGCACAAATGGAGGACTGATTAGGAATGAGCGTCTAACTTCTGACTACTGAGTATTAACGAGAATGTCTGATTTTTAAGAAGCTTTGGATTTTCTGAGAAGTTCTTTCCTTTTCCATTCGAATCAGTGTTCCCATTAGTAAATGAAATCCTTCCCGCGACCGTCGGTAGCAATATAAAGTAGGAGACGTCGAGGTCTCACTATCAACAACTTGAAAGGAGGTACGTCTCGATAGTGCTCTCGATAACTCTACAAGATTTAGCATTCTTTTTTGCTTGAGGTATAGCCCAGGAGGTAAGGCTAATGCTATGGTACAAAATCTATGTGGACAAGGATGTGATTATTTTTCAGCACCATCCACTGAATTCTCGAGGTCATTGTAATCTCTATAATATCTATTTTCGTCCTAATATGTTCTGGAGGCAGAAATCTCCATCGTGTTCACTTCTAAACTCAAACACACATGAGCCATATACACACAGCTCCAGCAATGCCTCACTCTTGTTGAACATTCACTTCCTTGAGTGCAAGTATAACATCAGAAACAAATTTGATTTCTTTTATAAAATCGCCTTCGCCAAATTAAGGCGAAACCAATCTTTCGCAGCCGTGATCAATGTGTGCTAACATCAGTTTCTTTCTGCTACTGCTTAACACCTTAAGGAAATTATCATCAAAACTGAGATGGTGTAGCCGCCAATCGTCGAATTTCACACTCAATATATCAATCCAATTCTCGAATTAAACTCGCATGAGTAGCCGTAATGAATTGTAGCGAGGTTGATCACATTTCTTTTAGCTACCGGGTGTCATGCTAGGATGTAAAATCTTGTCTGAATTAGCTCTTGCTGTGCAAGGCAGTTGGACATCATAGATACCGCCTGCTCTGAGATGAAACTGAAAAAACACTGTGGCAGAACATTAAGACAGACTTTCAATTTGCCTTGATACAAATAATCAATGCACCTTGTTAATAAACTAGAACGAGGTTGTTACCACATATTTCCTCGGCTAATGTTTCGACGTTTTCGTCTCCTTCAGAACTGTTGATCCGAGCCTTCGAAGACTTCGAAACGTTAGACGAATTAATATGAAGTAACAACTTCGTATTAGCTTGCCAAAGAAATGAACTATACTGAAGTATGTGCTTAAATTCAAATCCACATTGAAGCTATATTTGTTGTCTTGCTAATACAATTACCCTTCACCGGCACTTTACAGCATCTTTGCCGGAACTGACACATTGCGATAAAAATGAGTTGAGAAGGTTTGACATTTGAACCTGCAAGCATATTTGATTCAAGGGAAAACCAATGCAACGAATCGCCTTATCATGGAAGAAAAACTAGCCACTAGGCGGAGCGCTTATCGTCGATCTGGCATGGCGAAGTATTTGGAGACAACTGATAAAATAGCAGCCAAATAGAAATTGTGCTGAAGCACGCAGTATTTGTTAGGGCGAACCATGCATGCGCATCGAAAGAAAGACAGAAAACGTTGCTGCTCATTATTCACCACCAATACATCCAGACATAAACATTCACTCTGTTTGAATAAACGATAATCGAATCACTTGCACTGCCTTTCAGCGACTTGAATGAGTCTTGTCTGCTTACCACAAGAATGAAGGCTTATGAGTTCTCAGGCGAGAACGTCGTTAAGATTACTCGTGCAACATTCCAGCGATAAGGCAGCTTCCGGTGAGAACTGAATAAAAGCCACTCATCGTACCGCCCCATTCATCCGTCCCCTTCCTTCTCATAGTTCGTTCATCTGCTAGCACTTAATAGCAATCACTGCAATGGTTTCTAAAACCGATTCCGATGCCAAGCCCTCTGGCGGGAGTGATTTTCACGTTATCAAGCGATTTCACTGGGCACAATACGAAATTTCTAGTTCACATTACATCCGATTGATGGGCAAATTTACATTCCGTGAAGTGTATTGTTAACGGAAGAATTTAAACCAAATCTCGAATAGAGAACCGTTTTCCCTAAAAGAAAGAGAATGACTTGACACGAAATTTTGATGCTGCATAGAAATAATTAGGAACTTGATGAGTATCGAGCCAGTGCTGCCTTCCTCCCAGACAAGTCTGGTACAAATTTGCCGACCCCGGAGGGATGGAAGCCTTGATGAGACACCGGCTCGGGGATCGATCCATGTGTGTGTTGCAGGTCGCCTCCAACCACTGCGCCAAACCCTCCCTCTTGTGATGTGGGGTTCCGTATTGAACTATTTCGATAACATATCAGCACCGGTCAGCAATCACACTGTGAAATCTACTCGACAAAGCAATGCTTAAAATAACCATGAAAACATGGAAAGAGTGGGACAGCAACATATGAGAATTGTCGACATTGGCACGACTATTTGTCTAAGTGACCGACTGAGCCTCGATTTGGACATTTTTATTTTTCAAGATCGGCAGTATAATCTAAGGCATTTTTATAATGCGAAGTTCCCATACATATTACAGTTCGATTTGCTAAAGATCACATTGTATGTTTCAACCCTCTGATACGAATGAAGATATGCATACGAATGAACGTCCTGACTGCAGTGTAGAAATGTGAAAGCTTGAGTTTTAAGAAACTACTAGACGTTTCATGGGCAGATAACACATGGAAGTGATCCCTTTCATCATGACCACATTGCTGGCTCGATCTCGCTCCGGACTCACGAAACCTCTCACTCACCCCTTCGAGGTCGAGAAATTGGTGCCGGATTTCTCTTGAAAAAGTCCACTCTCTGTAATCCAAGTGGGAACGCCCTATTCCAGGAATCTAAAGACTCCGGAGTGCATCGACTCGGCCAACATTCAACGACATTCATCGTTAAAGGGAAATCCTCAAGCAAAAACCGAAGCTTTGCGTAAGAGTTGGAAGACTTTTGTGGATGATGGCTGCGAGGAAGTGGTGTAAAAACAAAAAAAATTTTGTTTCTACAAATATCGTCTTCGATGGGCAACCACGTATAACTCCACAATGGCGACTTTTTAAAGAAGCTCCTTCTTCTTTCATTTCAAACAGCGTTTCTTGTCAATAAATGAAGTCGTTTTCGCGACTTCCAACCGTTAGCTTGCGACGGAATGATTGGAACTTACTAGCAATTGCTTCATAGGATATACTGTGATATCATAGTCCCGATAGCACTCTCGATAACGCTACGCGTTCTAGCATTTTGTTTATGTGGGTTCCAGCGTTGAGAGCAGGTCCAGCGTTGGAAACAAAGTCTGTCGTAAGGATAAAAAGGATTAAGCTCTCGGCGTTGATCAACCCTTAAGAGATGCCCTATGCATTCGACTTCATTAAGTATCGTTGGAGGTGACTGAATGCATATCTGGCCTTTAAAATGACTCGCGGCGGCCTACCGATGTATAATTTCCTGTCTTTGGAGGGGATGGAAGGCTTGCTGGGCCATGGCCGCAGGAATTGATTCCACGTGTGTTTTGCAGGACTCCTCCGACCACTGCGCGACACGCGCCCTGAAGCTTGTCGTAGAGTAGAAAATTTCTGTAGGCAAGAATGAGGCTGTTTTCAGAACCCTCTATCAAATTTTCCATGCTATGGTGACCTGTATAATAGTTGTTTCCATCCTACCGTGCTTTGGAGCCGAAACCTTCATCATGTTGACTTCAAAACTCGAATGCACCTGATCCATATACCCCGCAGCTGTAGCAATGTCGCATAATTTTTGCATATTTATTCTGCTAAGAGCGAACGTTACATCACAAACAAATCCGATTTCTTTTTAATATCGCGTTCATCAGATTTAGGCGAAACCAACCTTTCCACAGTCGTCGTTAAAGTCTCCAAGCATCATGCATTATTTCATTGATAATTTGGCATGAGGTCGATAAAATAAACCTCATTCGTATAATGCTGCTACGGCTTCGCCTCCCTCCAATTAAATAATACATGTTGATTAGTCACATAGAGACTAAGAGAAGGTCGGCTTTTTGAAATACCATCACGCTATCTGCTAACATCAGTTTCATTTTACTAATGCTAAGTGTCATAAGAACAGCATTATTATCAAAGCGAAGGTGGTGAAGCGGCGACATACCGAATTTCAAATCCACTACATTAACCCAATTTTCGCATTAAAGTCACAAGACCAGTCATAAGGAATTTCAGCGAATTTAATCACATTTCTTATGGCGACGATGACGTCATGTTAGGATGTGAAATTCTGCCTAAATTATCTCTCGCTGTACACCGTACTACGACATTACCGAATTTTTCTTTTTTCTTTTTTATTCTTTTTTACTTTTGTATGATCCATCGTCATGTCTACTGTGCGGATCCCAGCATTTCTCACATCCAATTCGTTTCCTCGCATCCATCATCCGCGAAGGTCTTCCAAGTTTCTATGCCTGGCTTTGGTTGTTGTTGAAGGATATTCATTTCAACTTGAATGTCGTAGAATGTTGGTCGAGCAATTCTCCCTAGGCTCCTGAGATACCCGGTCGGAGCGTTTCCCCTTGGATTGCAGAGAGTGTTTTTTCACAGACAAGTCCGGCACCAATTTCCCGACCATGGAGGGATGAGAGGCTTGGTTGGCCCGGAGCAGAATCAAACTAGCACCATGCTCGTGATGACAGACACCACTACCACTGTGCCATCCACCTCTCTTTCTTTTTAGATTCTTTAAATTCAAATCTATATTTGGACCGAATTTTTTGTCAAGCTAAGATAATTACCGTTCACCAGCGTTTTATTGCTTATTCGCCGGAAGTGTCACAATGCGAAAAAAAATGTGCTCGGCAAGTTTGACATTTGAATTGGAAGCATATTTGAGCCATGAGTAAACCAATGCCGAATCGCAAAGAAAATTAGTGATAAGGTGACGAGCTTCTCAACAATATGGGCTAGTGAAGTCTGTGGAGACAAACCATGAAGCGTGAAATCGCTGTCGAGTAGAAATTCTGCTGAAGCACGCACTATTTGTTAAGGCAGAGAAGCAGACAATGCGTACAAATAGACGCAAGTCACAAAACGTCACCATCCCTTTATTCACTATCAATATGTCCAAACATAAACATCCGCTTTGTGTATACACGATAATCGAATCATTTGCACTGAATTTCAGCGATATGAATAGGTATTGTCAACTCAGTTGAAGACTGAAGACTTGTGAGTCCTCACATGAGAACGTCGTAAAATTAATCCGTCCAACATTCCAGCGATAACGCAGCTTCCGGTCGGAACCGAATAAAAGCTACTCAGCGCCTTGCCTCATGCATCCACGTCCATTCCCTCTCGTAGTTCCTAAATCTACTCGCATTTGATAACAATCACCACGGCGGCTCCTTAAATCGACACCGGTATCAAACCTCTCTGATTAAAATCATTTCTATCTTACCAATAAGTATCAGCACGCACAATACAGAATTTCTAATTAACAAAAAGAGTCGACTCTGATGGGAAAATTTACATCCTGTGAAGCGCATTCTTAGGAAATCTAGTGGAAAATTTCCAATGAAGCCTCATATGGAAAACCGTGTTCTTTCAAAAGAAGGAAAAAAGGTTGCCTAGAAATCAAATTTTGACGGCGCACGGGAATTAAGAGGAAACTTGAAGCTGAATGGATATGGAGAGATGTGAGGTTTCTAGAGACCGAAAATGACCACTGATTTGTTAGTAAAATTCTTTCAATACTGAGCAATGAGACGCGTAGAAAAGAGAGGAGAGTAGAGTCTTACTATCCCATCTTTTATCGAGCCTTCAGTTTTTAAAATATGTGAAATACTTATGGTCCTTCTTTTCAGCAATGAGGACCACCCTCGTTTTAGCTACTCTGGTCGCAGTTTTTTACGCGAAAACATTCAGGATGGAGACCCGTTCGTCAGGATCACTCAGAGCCCGCCTCATGAAGTAAGATCTCCATGCAAATTCATCATTAGAAATCCTAAAAAATGAAACTAGGTTTGGCTTGAGTCTTGGGTCGCATCGCATTCTTCATTCCGAGTAGCGAACTCTTCATCATCACCTCTTCGAATCTTATTGGTCAACGCATTTAACACGCTCTCCTCAATCACCCACCATACTGTAACAACACCATCTATAATTATAAACAAAACTGAAAAAATAAAACAGATAAGGCGAGAGCAAGATTCCTTTTCAAATGCCGTCTTAAATACACGTGATGTTTTGTAACTCTAATGCCTACAAGAAGGAAAATTGGATATTTTAGAGCAAACACCTACCACAAATACCTGGAGGAGCCACACAATCGCCGTGCTCAAATACTCAAGAAGAAGTCGCAGAAGTTGTACGATTATTACAGTGAGATTTACGTTGGAAATGTCACCGTTGGCACACCTGGTGAGCAGTCGTCGAACAATGTTGTCTTGAAAAGGACTTTCGTCCCAGAAAAAAAGACGCTACAAATTATTACAACGTTGGATGTCTCGATGGAACGTCTTGGACGTTAGGCAGATATCAAGCACAAAAAGTTATAAAGTCGTTGTCTTCTAGCTTTCAGCACGTGGTGCAAAAGTGCATGGAATGCAATGGTGTCTACGCATCGTGCAAAAATTGTATGCTCATCGCATTTTTTTTTGGCTTGAGACTAAGTTGTTGTCAAAGACACAATTATTATCCAGACATAATTAATGCTTTCTACAGCAATTGAAAACCATCACAATGTTCCTTTGTTAATTTTTCAACTGAGATTCGTTAACGCTCCTCATTTCAGGTCAGACGCTGGCCTTGATGCTAGACACGGGCTCGTCGAACCTCTGGGTGATTGACGCCGCGTGCGTCACAAAGCAATGTGATGGCTATGGCTACCATTACTACAGACGGAAATTTGACAGCAAAAAAATCGTCGTCGTTCTTGAAAGGGAATACCACGCTGTTTCTGAAATACGAATTCGGATGGAGCGGTGGACCACTCGTGAAGGATACCGTTTCTTTCGGAGGTAATCTTTTGTCTTGTTGAATCCATAATAAAAGAGAAGATCAATTCCGATAAGAAGCATCCAGCATTTCAGCAGTAGACGAATTTGATGTAATGAGGCAATGAAATTATAGTTGTTGATGCACTTGGTTGTTATCAGGAGAAGGGCCAGCAAACAAATATGTATTTCCAATCCAATACCATAATCGGTCCAAAAACGGATTCCACAATAAGGGGAGTCTCACTAAAATCCAACTGCGCACTACCCTAGATTTATTGAGCGGCCCAAGTACTGAACTTGATGTGTAATATTTAGCACATTTTTAATCCAGATTATCCTATCTAGCGCAGTGAGCTGATCAACGTATTGCGATAATCCCAAAGGTCACCTTGCAGTCTACAATTTAGTCGTGATTATGAAGCAAATTGTCAGCACAGTCTAACCAGTCTTCACCCTTCTAACACTAGCATTTAGAGAAAACTATAACTGATTTATTAGATAGTTCACCAGTTCTGGTTTTAGGTAGCAGAAATAGTGAATCATGCCGACATTCCAGGTCTGACGGTCAAACAGCAAGAGTTCGTTGATGCCACGGGTGTAGACGATAATTTTGGCGGTACGCCCCTTGATGGCATCCTGGGGCTTGGCTGGCCGGCGCTTTCTGTCGGAGGAGTGAGTCCGGATATAGGGAACATCATCAGAAATTCAATCGGCTAAAACAGCTATAAAAAACATATCGAATATAACCCCTAACACTTTAGATCACTCCACCTATGCAACATCTCCTTAGTAGTCTCGACTCTCCCTTGTTCACCATCTGGATTGACAACAAGGTGGGTGGAGCCAAAAGCAAAGCGCTCTACTTTTAACAGTTGCTTTAAGTCTACCGAATTTTTTATTTGCTTCCATTTCTTTATCCTTTACCGTTTTTTATTAAATTCTAAGCAATAACAGTTGCTCTGAGTTAAACACGAGCCATCTTCTGTTGTTGCTTCAGGATGAAGTAGTTCACTTGTCAAGCCAGCATTTGGAAAGAAGGCGAAATCAACAATAAACTGCAAAGTTCCATCACATTAGGAAGCCTTTAAATGAAGAATGACGGTAGCAGGCATGAAATGTGGAGGAAGTATTCGAATTAGATTGCTCTCCTTCATCTTTCTAAAATGGTTCAACTACGGATTCCTCCTACTGATTTGTTCTATTTCATTTTCCTTCCCACTCTTTTTTGTTCGAAGAATCCAAATGTTAATGTGTTCCTTTGAAAACTAAAGAAACAACTACATAATAATGCACATAGACTGCATATTTTCAACGTGCTCTATCATTAATGCCGATAGTGTGATGGAAGTACCTATTCGTGATCAGTGATCTGTTTAGAAATCTCGGTAGCACCGAAACCTCTTGCCATGAAACTCGGCATGATGACGGCTTTGAGAAAACTTTAATGTTTTTATAAATAATTTTAGCTCGATGTAGACATGGGAGACAATACTGGACTGACCACCTACGGAGCGATCGACAACACCAATTGCCATTCGGAAAGTTGGTTATGCTCCACTGACCTCCGAAACGTATTGGCAATTCGCTATTGATAGTTTCTCTGTTGGTACTTTTTTCAGAAAAAAAACAGTGTTCAGGTACGTAGCCACTTCATTCAATTTTAGCTTTTATGAAGCACTTAAAAAATTTTGAGTTGCGTTTTGCACAAAACTTAATAAATCTTGTACCTCGCTCTTTGATGAATTTTTCACCAATAGGCCATCTCCGACACTGGCACCTCGCTGCTTGGCGCTCCAGCGAGCGTTGTGGACGTTGTAGCGAACTTGACCGGTGCCCAGTATGATCCTTTTATGGGAGACTACACTGTTGACTGCTCGACAGTCAAAACACAACCCGATCTGGTGTTCTCCATCAACGGCGTCCAGTATAATGTGCCACCACAGGAATACATAATTAATATGGACAGCGGTCCTAACCAGGTAATGCACCTATTTCGACACAAGCTCCAAATGCCTGGTAATCCTAGCTACGTAAGAAAGATAGAAGTAAAATTATTGCTTGTGAATGCCTCGGAAACTTGAGCTTTTACTAGTTTCGTGGCAATTTCGCTTCTTCTAATTCATTTCCAAAAGAATTAAGTACGCGGTAATAGCTATGCTATACCTTCTTCGATTATTAAATAAGTACAAGATTGATAAAAAGTTTTATAGAAAGATGAAGATATAGCTGTGCTATAGTCCGCTGAAAATACAGGTTATGGAATGGGAGGCTGATCAACCGTTCCTTAGCGATTTGTAGGAACAGATTTTCGCTACCGCTCAAAAAGTCTTAACTTTCTTTGTAAGCGGAGTATTCACTCTAAAACATTTAATACTATATCTTAACTTTTTTATTTAACCGAGATATGAGAAAAAACTCGGCACCTCAGTTAGTTTCGAACCGGCAGTCACACTTATCCGGGACTCACCCGTCAGCGGGAATGCTACTTGGAGCCAAATCGGCAGAGGACTCAAAAAAAAAGCAAAGCGAGGACCTTTGTAGGTGTGGTGGATTGCAAGCGAGCTCCCGATTAAAATTAATCACGGGTTTGAAACTCAACTGAGGCTCTGAGTTCTACTTATATCTTGCTATCCCTCTGATTTTTTTGTCTTATATTTCAAAATCACCTACTTTCAGTGCACTCTCGCCTTGTTCGCAACGGAATCGGGAGGCTTTGGACCGGCCTGGATTCTCGGCAACACCTGGATTCGGACTTTCTGCAACATCTACGACATAGGACACAAGCGCATCGGTTTTGCTAAGGCCATCCATTCCAATGACTAGTAATCACTTTCTTCACTGACATGCATTTCAGCATATACACTGTGAAAGCAGATAAATACTTTTCATCTGAAATTACCTATGTTTTATACATACGATGAGCCCATCAGCACGTCACGATGGTGAAGCCTTTTATAAAATTAGAGGGAAATTAAAAATACGATAATTTGTTATTACACTGGTGTGATCAGAGAGCTTTTTGTAAAGTTCCATTTTGATCTCCATAGTGCAACAGCTGAATAGAGCACTAAAAAATTCACCCTTAAACCCGCACTCATAATGAGTGTTAACCACCTCTTGGATTGCGAACACAATGAGAAAAAAGACGTTCCGAGCCCACATGGATGACTATCGCTGCTAACCATTCCTTCGTTTCGGAAATTTCAAGGTCCATGCAAAGGCAAACCATCGTTTTTTAGTCTGTTTGGTAATTTGTCGATAGGTGATCAAAGTATATGATTAAAAAAAACTTTCACGGGCAAATTGCTATCGGCCATTTATGCTTACCTTTCTTTGAGCTATAACACTTGCTTTTCTTAAGTGAATATTGTTTCTATATCTCACTTGCTCCTTCCACCACTTCTCTGGTCTATTACAGAAGCTTTATCCTTATTGTCAACTTCTCACTAATAATATTATCTTTGTAGTTATCTTTATCTTATGTGTTCTATTTCGTTATGGCACTCTTCACTGGGAGAGTCCCACGTCCAGCGATGTGAGTGGGGTTTTGGAATTGCGAGTTATCTGGGGAGATCTTGGTCGTCATGACACTCAGACAGGCGCTCACCCTGCTTGCTCCATTCTACTGCGGGAGTTCTAAATGTCTTTTTGGGTACAATTTTAGCATTAATGTCTTCGATGACGACCTTAAGGAGTGTACGGTCTTCCCTGCAGAACTTCTCCATGTTCAATCAGAACGGTTCGACTTCGTCTTCTTCATAGCATAATGTCTCTGCTTGGACGAGGAACATTGTTGAAGCTCGTATTGAGGCGGTAAACCGTTGGGAGGCGTGATCCGTAATCATTTTCAAATAGTAAAGCAATCTGGTAACTCAAAAGAAGTGCACCAACCCACTTCCATCTTACATCTTTGCCGTTGCTCTGCGACAAGCTCACAATAGAACAGCCTTCAATAGTGAACTGTCAATGAGTAGAGCATAAGTGATTTGTAGCCGAGAGTAGATGGTATCGATGTGACCGGACCGGCCATCCCGACTGCCGAAGACAGACTTTTTTTCACTAGCACCAAATTTGTTTTAAATGATACGTGGGGTTTAGTTCAACTGTGAGGAAATGTACGAAGTCTTTGTGTAAGATAAACTCTTTATTTTTTTACAGCTCCTTGGCAAGATGTATCCAATACTTTGCCATAGCAGAGTTCCCTTTGTTATCTTCCAGATTGGAAATGTCAAACTCCTGTTTAGCACGGAGTGTTCGAATGATGAACAAAATTGCTAGTGAACATCCAAGTTGGGGCATTGCATTTAAGCACGAAGAGTTGTCATTTTAACCACCCTCCAGAAATCTGCATTTGAATTTTTGATTATTCAAACTGGAGGTAGGGGGCAAATAGCACAGTGGTAGTAATGTCCGTCTTCACGTGTATGGTGCCAGTTCGAGTCCACACTCGGCCAACCATCCCTCAGGGGTCGGGAAATTGGTACCGGACTTGTCTGGAAAAAACCACTCTCTGCAGTCATACTGGGAACGCTCCAGCCGGCTTTCTCAGGACTCCAAGGAGAATCCACTCCACCAGCATTCTACGACATTCAAGATGAAATGAAAATCCTCAAGCAGTAACACAAGCCACACATGAAAGTTATGAAGATCTTCGTTGAAAATGAATGCGAGAAAACGAATCGAATGTGAGAAGTGCTGCGATCTACACAGTAGACGTGAAGACAGACCATATAGAATAAAATATAATAAAATAAGTAATATAAATTGGTGGGGAGTAGCGCAATAGTTAGTAGTGCCTTCCATTAGGAAGCAGGTGATAGTTCTCTCCATGACGTTTTTCCCAATCCACGTTTGTCCGATCTTTTCCACTATAGGTGGGCTGCCTCCGAGAATTCACAAAGGATCGAAAAGTTGGGTAGGGTTGGTTATGGGGAGGGAGACGAAACGACGAATTCATAATCCAGTGCCGACGTTAGTAGAAAGTGGATCCTAGGTTGGTTATAGGGTTGAGACCAGAAAAAGTATCCGCTACAATTACTGATTTACAAAAGACCTTTTTATCGAACGACTTCAGTGACCATTTCGGACACTTCCTGCATGCAGTAGAGCTCTTCCAGCATAACACTCCCCTTATTCCAACCGCAGGCTAATTCTATGACCTGATCTAAGTTGTGCTACCTTCACGATCTAAGAAAGTAGCGACCATATCGACAGTGCCGTGCATAAGGTGAGCTCTTGGTCTTTAACTGTGACGAAGAAAAGGATTTTTCTGCTTTCTTCATAAGTAGACAGGCAGAGTACCATCACCAATGTGCAACAACAACCAAATTTATGCACTCATTCCACCAATTGTTTTGAGTTAAGCACTTATTGCTGGCAGTGAATATGACGAGCATGCGAACTGTTTTTGGATAGCAAACATTCTGCTGAACGTGATCCGCTTCCATTCACAAGTGCATACTATTATATCATATCAGTGTCCTTATCATGCGAATTCGCAAAGGCTGTATTTGCACTTGTGTTCGATGATGGGAACATGATATTTTTCAAGACATGGAAATTGTGCACTCTTTTCAAACACTAAGAAAACACCTGGGAATTTCTTTGAGAAACACGGTTTTATTGCGAGATATAACAGTTCCATTGTCGTTGAAGTGGATTCTAGCGACGCTTCCGTTGTATGCTGTCTGCATTTTTGTAAAAAAAGATCATGGAAGGAGGCAATGGCTAACAAACATTTTGAATTTAAAAAGATTCGTTTTGTGACAAAAAATCTCAAGGAAATATAGCCTTAAAAGCACTTGTTTCAAGATATGATTTAGTATCTACAATTCTGAATAGAATAAAGCATTCAAAGTGTCACAAATCCTAAATGTACCAGTAGTTAACAACTCATAACTAGCATCATTGGAATGGCAAAATTTTATCCCATGTTTTCTCATTTCGCTGCTGCAGTCTGTAGCACCCTCCTAACGGTTTACCACCTCATCATGGCTGGGAGGTGTTCCTGGGTGTCGGGCTGCGATATACTGAGGGCAGGATTCATCCTCGCGGCAGGGTTTCCCATGCTGAGAAGAAGTCCGGCATTTTATCAAGACAGCTAAGAGTAAAACCAATTCCAGGGTCCACCACCGTCCTGGCACCAAACTTGTCGCATGGTGGCAACTTTCCTTCTTATCCACAATGGCGGCAACTGCCTGTGGTGGAGACGGCCTGGGGGCAGTCTTCGGCCAGGGTGACCTCCGAACCTGATAAACATTTATAAGACTTACAAAATTTGGTCCTTATTAATTAAACCCCTTTGGCTATAAAAAAATGCTTTGCTAAGCGAACTTTTCCCTTTTGTTGGAGAAACCAGCACCAAGCAGTTCGTTCCAAACAATTTCCAAGCCATATGACAGCAAGTTGCTTAATTGTATAAGAAGGTAGACTTATACCTTTCCACCTTATTCTCGTACTTTTCACGCCATTCTTCCAAGGCTTTCTTTAAAAACCCTCACCATCGGATCGGTGGTTTTCCTGATGTCCGTTTGACAACTCGAGGAATCCAGTCACAAACGGCTGTTTTTCATCGGTTGTCGTTCATACGCATTAAGTGCCCTGACCAAACATTATCTCCAGTGGTCCGACGTATAAAACGGTATCTTTGATTTCTGATCGTTGACGTGGGTTAGAGCTTAGAACCTCTTGCATACATAGAGACCAGTTTTTCTGACGCATCCGTTAGGGCAGGCTCGTTGTGCCTAGAAGGTGAGTACGATGTCAAATATTCTTTTTGTTCGCTTCACTTGGTCCTTGATGCTCTTGAATGCTCCCTAAGCCTTTCGCTTTTTCCTGCTCAATTCCAGTGCTTTGTCGTTTATTATGTTGAATCCTCCAACTAAATAGACAGCCACCACAGAAGAATCTACAATATCTATGGCCGTCCTTCGCTATAGTTCATTGTTCTTCTAAATGGTTACACCATTGATATCCTATAAGTTAAAAGAAATGGAACAGCTGCTGAAATTGATCATAATCACGAATGCTATACCACTGACGTTCCTTTTACATAATATAATAGAATCAGGAAGCAATGATGTTTAACTAGGGGGTCGCCATGGCATTATGGACAAAATGCTCGGAGATCATTATTACAGTTCCCAGCAAATGACGCGTTTTGAAAAAATTCTTAGTATCGAAATGTTATACAAAGAGACCACAGCAGCAGAGAGGGTTCATATGCCTTATCAATGGCTCTCCCTTCCGATGTCGCACTCATTTTTTTGTCAGCAAGAAACCATGCGACATCTCAATTGCACAGAATTAGACGTCAAAATATCAGATGTCTTATGCCTTTTATACTTCTTAAGAATGTACGAACTGTATCCATCAACACAATGGCCTGACTTCCCATGTCACGTGTTAGGATGAAGCATCTCAAATCATGGAAAAGTCATGAAAAATTGTGCTGTTGAATGAAAAGAGAGATCTGCACGACTTTGGTGACTACTGTTCAGTCTTTTCGCTATTTCTGCTGTACAGGTTTTGCCCTCAGTTCATCTACATCAGCACTGCGAGGAGTTAAGCAAGGTTCCGAAATTTGGCCAGCACAATGGATCATATACATGTGATGGCGAAACTCAGTGAAATATTGCAACGGCAAAAGATACCATTTTTCTTATTTTATCCAGTATGGCTTAACTAGCTAATCTCCGAAAATTGGAGATTATGCTGAGGCCGCACAAACCAGTGAGGACGGGCCGTTCAAGTATCGACTATCAAGTAAGTGTCCAGTTAAAAACGGCCTTGGACTCTGTTTAGAAAGCACTAACCACGCAAGCAGGTAGTGACTCAAACATCTTTCACATTCCTTCGACATTTGCTCTTTTGCTCGTACACATTCGGTCGTCCTCTTTAGCCTCCTGCAACTGTTACTTCAGTAGTCACACTAGCTCAGTAGAAAAAATACGGTTAACATTCTTCTCAAATTACAAAATGTGCAGGTGAAAAAAAATTTGGATAGGGCAGGATTTCTTTCCCTGTGATGCGCTTCACTATTTTCCTACTCCTTGTAGAGGTAGCAACGGCAGCTGTCCTTCAGCAAGCCCTCACATGGCGCATGCCAAAAACGGTACTAATGCTGATTTAAAAAACGTCCTATTTGCTCAAAAAAGCTACCGCTGCAAACAGATGGAAATGATCGAACGAGGCCAGTACGCTGCTTACGTCAAGTACCGTAATGCTCGGCGATCTTCATCAATCACCGTTATCGTACAGCAGGTAAGAGCGACTTTTACCATGATCTTCATTCTCAAGTAGAGTTTCACTTGAAAAATATTTGTAGAACAATATATATTTTACAATCGCGCGTGTGGTGCAGTTATCGGAAGCGCCGTGCAATACACATCTGGGATCGATCCTCTCGCCCACGGCCCACCAAGCCTTCCATCCCTCCGGGGTCGACAAATTGGTACCAGACTTGTCAGGGGAGGATAGCATCACTGGCTCGATGCATCGGTAGGCCAACGTGGGTCATTGGTTATGAGTTGTCGTGGTAAAGGCCACAAATGCATTCAATCACCTCCAAACGACGCCTAATGAAGTGGAATGCACGGCGCATCCCTCAGGGATTAATTAACGCTGAGAGCTTTATCCTTCATCATTTGAACTTCAAAACTATTCGAGGTATTTGTACCACAATGTTTACTTTATGGGAATCATCGACGCGTAGTAAATGACAGCACACATGTAAAGAAAGATGGGACAGAGCCTGCTCGACAATTCTGTCAGGTTAACAAGCGTCAACTTCTATAGTTGCCACAAAATCATTGTTCATTTTCAAAAAAGCCAGCTTATCCGTCAAGTATAAAACTAGACGTCTTCAAAAGCGATGAAGCCGCCAAACGCAAGACGTCCATTATGTGTTAAGACCGACACAGGATCGCTCGATCTTCGGGTGCCGGAATTTCGTTGTGAGTAAGTAGTTGGTGTTACGAAGGCCAAGAATAATCTTTTATTATCGACCTCTATTGTCGAAGTACCTATATTCTAAAACATGTGCAATCTTCTGCTTTAATTTTACTCCTACTATTGTAAACTCACTGCCAGTCTAAGTATCTGGTTTTTGCTTCAATTTCAATTACACGCGGATAGTTATGCTGGTTTGGCATTAGCGACAGGAAATTTCATGAACATATCTGCAGTCTGAAAGTCGAAACAATTTTTAGTGAGTCATACCTTATGAACTACAAGCTTGAATGGGTCTCATCGAGCACATTTGTGAAAAGCAACAAGACCTGGAGTATCAAGTACGGAACTGGAGAGGGTCCTCGGAACTGATGTAATGAAGGTTGGTGACGTAAACCCACTATGGCGAAAATTTTTCTACCTAGTGTGAATTTTTCCTTCGAATGGTTTACCGCCTCAAGGTGGCTAGGAGGTGTTCCTCGGTGTCGGACTGCGATGTACAGTGGGTGGATTCGTCTCCCCCGGTAGGGTCTCCTAAGCTGAGAAGGAGTCAGGCGTTTCCATCAGGAAGCCTTGCTAAGAGTAAACAAATACCAGGATCCACTACCGTCGGCGTATCAAAGTCGCATGGTGCTAAGTGCCCTTTTGATCCACAAGGACTGCGGCTGCCTCTGGAGGTGAACACCTGGGGCAGAGTTTGGCCAGGCTGACCTCGGAATTACGCGGAACCACAGTGGCTTTACCAGCAAATCTCCGAAAAGTAGTGATTATGCTCCGGGCCGCTCAACCAGTGAGGACGGGCCGTTCAAGTGTCAAGTATCGAGTATTGTATATTTTTGGTTTGGAGGATTCAATGAGCAGCAACTGGCCGATCCAAACACCACCTTCGGCATGGGCAATCATATCTCCTCCAATGTGGAAAAAGGTTGGTAATCATCTCCTGGTTTAAAAAATGATGATATGACCGTTCGCTGCAAGTTTGCGCTGACGGCAGCGTTCGCGCCTTTTAGCCAATGCAATGTATTTTCTCCGCTTATCAATGCCATTGACCAAAGTGAGAGATTGTCGCTATAAAAACTGTACAAGTTCCTAATGATATTTACCATTTAAAAAGTATTAGAATTTACTGGATAATCCACTCTTTACCGTTTGGATTCAACATCGAGGAGCACAGCAGCGAACGCCAACAGGCCTGATCACCTACAGTGCCATTGACACGACAAACTGTCGACCACTTATCTCCCTATGGGCCTATTCCATCAGATTACTATCAATTTAGAAAGAGTTGTCCACACACAGTATATTTAAGTTTTTTTTATTGTCTCTGAAACAAAAATTTTAGATGTCCTCTATTGCAATAGGAAATTACACGGAAACAAAGGTGTATGAAGCTGTATCTGACACCGGTACATCGTTTATCTGGGGACCGGATGCTGTCATCGGCATGCTCGCTGGTGCTGGAGGAGCTGTGGTATGAATCTTTCGGTTTTCGGGCTTACTACCAAAACCAGTCTACTTTTTTCATTTTAGTACAAGTCTAATTAGTAACTACTTCATGGAATGTAATGTCACGCTACCCACGCTTGACATTACAATCGGACATATAAGTATTCTATACACCCTTCTAACTAAGTTATTGAAGCAAAATTTAATAAGACATCTTATTTACTTGCCCAGTGCTACTTCTCTGGGTCATTTCTTAGAAATATTTTAATGGCTCTCGGTTTACTATTCTGGCAGATGCATGGATTTCAAATTTAGACACCAGGAAAGAAATGTTATTTCGCCCTTCTCGGGATGGATTTTGTTGGCTTCGGACCGGATTGGGTTCTCGGCACTCCATTCATCTGCCAATTCTGCAACACCTTCGACAACGGTCAAAAACGCATGGGATTTGCAACGTCACTTCAAAAATAGAATGACTTCCGAATAAAGAGCATATAATTCACTTCCTTACATGAAATTCAAAGCCTATTTAAATCCAACGCCTGTCAAGATTGATTTCTCCCAAAAACAGCGTCAGTTAAAATCATCTGATCTGAAATGAATGTGCTGTCACCCTAAAATATACGTGACGAAAGTTCCACGAGCATATCCGCAACACGTATTTTTGAGCAACTACCACATTGGGCGGTGCTGACTACGTCTTTTGAAACCTCGACACTTCGTTTCCTTCATAATTTCATAAATTTCTCCAGAAGTCTTACAGTAGTTCTAATCCAGATTTTGCTTAATGTTCTCATTACAATACACACCGATTACAAGGCAGACTTGTTTCGTAGGGTGCATGGAAGCTTGTTCTCCTAAAGAAACATTGTTTCCGTTATTTCTAGTTTTAAATCGTTGACAAGTAATGGAGGTATGCATTCTAACAGGCTATTGTGAGCTATGTTGCGGCTATTTTCTTTCTGATGGTTTGCTTTCGCACAGTGAAAGCCTTTCCTCCAATGTTTAACATTTCACTCACTGCCTTATTATTATTTTTCACAGCAGGGGTTATTGCTGATGGCATCGTTAGGTAGAAATAGGCTTGGAGAACGGCAAAGCAAAGAGTTCAGCGGTGCAGTGAGTAACAAGTGAGCCCGCATTAAAAACTGCTGGTTCGAATCTGGGCTAGGATCCAAACTTTGAAAATATCTCAACGTCATAGTGCTTTTTCCTATACTTCTGGTAATCAATAAGCGGCTTGTCGTACAATGATGCTGCGGCGAGTTTCGGTAGGGGAAAAAGCTCTATTGTGCACTTAGAAATATGCAAAAAGCACTTTTTCGAACGAGTTTATTGAATGGAAGTTTGAGTGACAACTGATTCTCAACTAATTCTACTCGCCATAATGAGCTAGAGCTACCCAATGATAAAGCTAAAAAACGACTTCCAAATGCTGCTCAATTACTGGTCCATAAACATATCCCCCAAAAAAAGATTTGTAAATGACTAGGTGGAGAAGATGAATTGTCTAACCCGCTTCATCCTACACTGATTTGCTTTCGGTTAACAGTCGAATGAATATAGTGTTTTTATAAGTTCTGTAATTATTAGAGTAGCGGGTCGGAGAAAGTCACTGTACAGCCCTAATACGCATTCAATCACTTCTACAATGCGCGATGAAGTAGAAGGCATGGTTGATCGCTAAAGAGTTGACTAATACTAGGCCGTTTATGATTTTATTCCGTTCACAATTTAGAATAAACTCAACCTTAAACTTCAGCAAGATGTTTGCGATTACATGACAACCATATGCGTTTGTTGTAACGGCAATTTCTGGCACGTATGACTTTTTCGTCCTTATAACACCAAACATCAGCCAAGCGGAACGTATGCTTGTCGACTTTGATAAAGCCTGTGGAAAGATTGGTCTTCGACTAAATCTCACAAACATCGACACCCGACTCCGTGCCCACTTTTTCGACTCAACGGTTCTTCCTGCACTAACGTAGGCGTCAGAGACCTGGTCGCTGCGTAAGCGGGATGAAAGATCAATCAGCGTTATTGAAATCCCAGTCGAAAGGACGATGCTAGGAGTATCCCGTTTCACACAAGTAAGGGAAGGGATCCGAAGCTCCGACCAGCGTCAACGATCAAAGCTCAAAGATGCCGTGCAGTACGCCAAACAGTCCGAGATAAGGTGGGCCGGACACGTAATGCGTATGAATGACAACCGATGGACAGGAGCCGTTGATGACTGGATTCCTCGGGATGTCAAACGCACTGAAGGAACACCACCGACCCGATGATCAGAGTTCTTTACGAAAAGCCTAGAACAAAGATATCGTGCTCAACGAATCCCTAGAGCGAGCAGAACCCACTGGCTACTCTTGCACACGACAGGGAAAATGGAAGATTTACTGGCGCCCGCTCGAGTCACTCGACGATCAACGAGACTACAGGTGATACAAATGATGACCGTCGTATAGGTTGACTAGTTTTTGATGGTTTATGGTTATTAGTTTCTCGGAAAACGCAAAGAATCCATTTCCTCCACTTTATAATCAATCAAACGCTTTTCCAGATGCTGTGGTGGGCATGAACCTGAAAAAGCTCTGTTCTGTACTAAGTAATACACAAAGACCTTTTTTCTTGAAATAGTTCATTTACTGATAATTTGGCGCGCAATTGCTTGTTGTTCCAATCAATTCTAAGCTTTGTAATGCATCGCCTTTATATTACAAACTAGCTGGCATCAAAAGCACGGCAATTCACTCAACATCGGCAACAAAGCCTTCTAAATGCTAAGATCAAGCCGTTTGCATAATGCTCCATCACCACTTATACACCACCATTGCCGAGGTTAACAGAAGAAAGTCGACCTTGCGCCAGTAAATAATTCATTTTTTTCCTGTTGAGTGCAAGAGTAGCCCAGTGGGTTCTGCACGCTCTAAGAAATCGTTGACGGTGGTCTTCCTGCAGTTTGTTTGACATCCCGAAGAATCCAGTAATTAACGGCTGTTTTACATCGACTTTCGCTCATATGAATTACGCGTCCGGCTCCCTTACCTTCGACATTGGCGTATGGAACGGCACCTTGATTTTTGGTCGATGACGCAGGTCGGAGCTTCGGATCCCTTCCCTTACTTGCGTGACACGGGATACTCCTAGCATCGTCCTTTCGACTGCACGTTCAATAACGCTGAGTGATTTTTCATCCTGCCTATGAAGGTACCAGGCTTCTGACGCATACGTTAGGGCAGGAAGTACCGTTGAGTGGAAAAAGGTGGGCACGGAGCTGGGTGTTCTTTGTTCTCTTCACTACTTCCTCGAAGCTCTTGAAAGTTCCCTAAGCCGTTCTTTTCTTTCTGCTTAATTCTGAGCTAAGACGTTCACTGCATTCGGCGATATTCGTTCCGTTAAGAGCGCTTTCCACAGGCTTTATCAAAGTCGGCTCATTCGGCTTTGTTAATGTTTGGTGTTAATAACAAGCAACCAAGCTCACGAAAATTTGTGTCAGCGTGATAGCAGGGTTCCGGCAAGTATTTTACCTCATAGGCTTTTTAATTGCGACATTTATATTGTGTCCATTGTAATTGAAGTTTGTCGTGAATACTAGCTGCCGCTAGTCCTTACCCTTGTCGACTATAAAAAAAGCATTTGATAGATCGAAACGGATGCGACCCTATCTGCGCCGGTCGACCAAGGAGTGGACCCTTCCTAAAGACTGCTCTCTGAGTGTTATTGAAGCTGCCCAATGGAAATACAGCTTTTTCCATCGACTTCTTCTCGTACCTACAGAAAAAAAGTGTTTGACAAGGCGACGCATGCGTATTGATTTAAAAATCCCACCTACTCTTAATTAGGTACATGATGCCGCTTTCTACGTTTCTTTAGTACTGAACACCTTCATGGTTGACTAGTTTATTTTTCTCTTTAATGACGTAAAATAAAACTTTCACAAATAGATTGTCCTTTACAAGTAGTCTATGGCTAAGTTTCCATTTCATGCGACGGTGGCAAATGCTGAGAAGAAGTTCGATCCAAACGGACCCGATGCCAAGCTTCGAACCACTCTGTTCACCACGCCTTGCCACATCTGTGTCGACCAATTCGCCATGATGATATTGGTGGTCGTGAGGTTTCCTGAAATTGACAAGGCTGTCGGAGGAATGAACGACACGTTCCTTCCAGTGTTTAACACACAGGTCGCATTACATACTGCAGTCACTGTGCTGCCATAAAGTATGCATTTTGGTGCCATCATGGCCGTAACTGCAAGTAAATTCTTCAGCCAAACGTTTCCTTCCATTCAGAAAATTTTGATTTCGTCCAATAAACAATCGGCGTGTGGTAGTTGGTAATAAGATACATCGTTTAAAGCCATTCTGGGAAGCGGTTCAGTTGTCTCAACGATGAGCGTGTGATATGGATTGAAGTTATTCGACTGCAAGAACTTCTTAAAAAACGTGTTTTGACTATGACAAAAATCAGAGCACCTTCTTCCATGGTTTGTATTCAACCAAGTTTGTACTGTTTCACTGGAATTCATTCAAGCAAGCTCAGCACAAAACTCAACTTATTCAAGACTAAGAAAGAGTTGGAGAATTTTAAAACTGGTTTCACAATATGACTCAAAAGTCCGAAGAGGTATACCATTTAGCCTAAGAATAACATCTCCTTAGAAATCTTCTTGTGAAGCAGAAAGAGAAACTGTTCGCACAAATCCCGTCGCCTTCTTGGTGGAGCGAGTACTTGCAAACTTTACAGCTTCGATCTACGGAGAGGACATAGAAGCTAAAGGTTGAAAACTTACCATTAATAGATTGTGTAGGGTTTGGATTTACTGCTACGTCTTTGCATTCCAGTGGTTGATAGCTGGTGTTGGCAGTGAGCTGATCCAACATCATTTCGATTATGGCATTGGGTAAGCCGGCAGCACGACCCTGCTGTTCGACAACGTCGAACACCTGAAGAAAAGAGTTGTCCTAACTCGTAGGACTTAAATTGGGTTTTCCAATTGAACTATTCAAAGACGTACAAAGTGTGCTAGTATGAAAACGCCGGCGAATTGCTTAAAAGTTGAACCCCTCTTTCGACACATACAATTACGAACTCACTGCTTGCATTACAATACGCATCACAAATGCTCTCACAGCATCTGCACTCCTTGAAATACCAGCAACTTGAGCGAGAACACTTGCTGCAACAGAGTAGGCCATAGGAACGGGCAAGCTGAAGCCGGTAATGTTGAAGGTCCTCGTGCTCATTGTAGCTAAATTAAACGACCTTCCATTTGAAGAAATGAAAATCAAAACAAATTTCGCAATTTCATTAATGGGTAAATGAAAGTTCTGTTTAAAAAAATGTTGTTCTTTGTACAACGAAGGTTCTTTTACAATGGTGGAATACGAAAGATATCGAAATGGCCTAGGTTTAGGAATCTTCCGGAAGTACCTAGCCCTCCTTGAGTCGTTCCACATCCCAACACTGCAGTGACGGCGAGAAGAGAAAGCAGCAGCAGAATTGTTGGATTCTTCGCCACATTTCTCAGAAGTGTCATCATAAAGAGAATCACTGCTGAAAAATCTAGAAAGCACCACGAGCTTACCGACTCAGCAAAACGCAGGATTTCTTATTTTCTATTGTAAGGAAATGAGCGGAGGATTTTTCTTAAGCATTTGTACGGCAGGGAAGCATACGGCGGACTCTTCAACATTTCGCACGGTTCTACCTACCATAGGACTGCTCGATTTGAAGCAAAAACCCTGCAATCGTCACTTTGATCAAACTCAACGTTCGCATTAAGGACTGTGCTGATTCGAGGCGTGTAGAATTCGTTAACTGTGGTATAACGTACGTTAAACGTTGAATGAGAACGACGTATGCAAGAACGATTACTCAGAAATAATTCATCGAATAGGCTGTCTTGTCAGCTGGTCCAGGTCTTACTGAGTTTCGCACATCATATTTTTATCGTAATGGCATTAATTTTTAACTTCATCGCAAAAATGCAGAGTCGACGAAAGGTCGTCGTTAAGGTTGCTTTTTAAGAACAATTTATCGATGGATATATCGTAGGACAAAAATGAAGCTCAACCAACACGCAACATTCTTAGCACGACATTCCAAGGAAGAGAAAATCGGATTCGTCTTTACATCTCCTTTGAAAGGAAAGTGACTGGAATGCACGAAGAAGCTTATTGCAGAATTCCACGGAAGGAATCAAGAACCGCATCATGGAAAAACGAATACTTTAGAGTGTCAAGTCGCTCTAACATCCCGCACTTTGATAGGACCGAGTGTCCACTGAAATAAGAAAGGAAACTGAGGGTTCCTTGAGAAGGACACTGGAACGCCATTGAATTGCAGCTTCCTTTGATACCTTTTCAAAGGTTCCAGCCCTCTTTGTTGTGATTGCATGGTTGTCGCTTCGGTGATTTCACTTCCTTCTGAATCTGGACGTAATTAAGTGACGATATCCATAACAATTGATGGATAATACATATCACTACTAAGATAAATAATAGATGAAATGGACGACACTTAAAAAAAAACCACTCACCGTTTCGTACGGCGTCAGACGACAACTGTGCTGTCAACGTAGGACGACGAATGAAACCCGCCACAATCAACAAATCAATCTGAAAAAAGGCGCCAGATCACGTGTGGCAGTGGGGGCATAGACTTTTCAGTTGATTTTTTGAATATTTTTCAACTTATCCAAAACCCTGCAAGAGTTTTGTGCGTTGATGTTTTTGATTCCTGCGCCAGGATCATGGCAATCGCTCCAAAATATTTACGGTTATTCTTCTATGCCCTATGTGTACCTAAACAGCATTTAGTCGAATTTTAATTTTTTCCGTACAGACGTTCTTTCATGCGGAAACTGGTCTACTCTGTATCCCCAGTATCCCCATTGTGCTTTCCAGCTCATGCCTCACATAAAAATACTTGTATTTTTACATGAACTCATGCAATCGTCGACACTGCAGTTGGGGTGGGTCACATAATTTTCCGCTCTACAAACGCTCAAGGAAGTGGTTTCCGATAAATGACGGCTATTCGGTATTAGGCGAGATGTCAATAACAGCTGATGAATTTTCTAGACCACTTACCTTAGGCGCTTCTTAACAGCGTTACATATTTCGTTTGATATGAATGATGGCTCGAGAGAGATCTTATTTGCTAGCCCGAGTGCCTGTTGCTTCTTAGCCGTTGGATTTTTCATGCAAATTTTAGCGGTTCCTGTTCTTGCTTTTCTGTTGTGCACACATTTGTAGCCGTTCAGTATCACAAGTCCTTTTACGCACATGAAGGGTAGGAGGAACCCTAAGAAGACGTTCTCGAAATTATTTTAGGACCTAGCCACTTTCTTAAAGGCTTATTTGGAGGTTTAATGATGCAATGGAAGCCAGTTCTCGGTTGGTTCTTCTTGTGCAGATTCTGCTTACTCTGACTGTCCATCTAACGATTCAAGGCACGTGTCCATCCGTTTCTGTGTGGAACAGACTATGAAGCAGTCGTCTATGTATCGAATAAAGAGCAAGGATCGGTGAGAGTGAACTGGAGGTGATGGAGAACTTCCAACCTTGTCAAAATGCCATGGCTCTGTTTGATGCCTATCTCTGTCCTGTGGCCAATTCTCTGATTTCTGCAAAATGTCTCTCCAAGACCCTGAAGATTGAAAACTTAGGCACTTCTTTAAGGGAATTGTAAACTCTTGTACTGACAAAATATGCAAATTTATTGTGTTTTTTGTTTTCATCGGGCAGCTCGAGAATAGCTTGCAGTACGTCTCTTTTTACCCATTAGCATAAAGTGAAGGAACACAGAATGACTCCACTACAAGTGTGCTGTTTCGCTGCGAGGTGATCTAGACATATTTTGGTATCACACTGAAGCGTTGGCACGAATTTTAGCAGTTGTGTAAAAATAAGGTTTAGGAACAAAGTTATTCTGTTCTTTAGTCTGCCCATACAACTTATGATAGGCCTAACATTAAGTGATGGTGGATCGGTGGATACAAGATTGTCATTAGATCGTAAATCGTTTTTTGAGTCGGGCGATAAATAAAGGCTTTGAATCAGCTGCGTTTGCCGTTTTAACCACTCTCGTATTGGTTCCTATAGTTTTTTTTTCAGAGGATGGTGAATGTAAAGGAACATCCTGGAAATTTTCTTCTGTGACTTCCAAACTACCCAGGATGAAAGCAGATTTGCTACCTTTGTTGGTTATAGGCATTTCGGCTGGATTTTGAATTTGTGAGGTGTTTAACCTGACGCGTAACACATTTTTGTCCATGTTCTGTTTTTTGCAAGTCGCATGACAAATCGAATGCTCGATCAGCTCCATGAAATGCCCGACCCTTGCACTAAAAATGTGTGATGGTCGGAAAAAATGCGATAACGATCCTTGTGCAGCTTAATCGCACTTGTAGATCTTCTCAGAAAATTGGGAAAATTCACCATTTTTCTCGCCGGCCGATTAATGGCCGTTTTGGTATTATTCTTTTCATCACGATTTGCTTGGACTCCAGACTTGTCAATAGACTTCGAAGCAGTGCTGCATCCAAACGGATGTGCTCACAACGTTTTTACGACAGTCGCATTCACCAAGAAAATCCCTTTTAAAAAATGCTTCGTTTGTTGGAAAAAAATTGCATTCACATGAAGTAGATTCTATAACCCGCACTGCTTGAAGCTGCATAGGTTTGAAAGAGCGGCCAACCCACCCCCTAGTTTGATTTACCTACTAGGAAGAAAACCGCGCTTTTTTCCCATCAGTTTTTGTCAGAATGCCAGATGAAAGCCTTTGCGTCGTTTATCTTACAAATTACCACTATCAGAAACGAAAACGGAGCCGCTGAAAATCCTCCTTTTAATCAATTGTCTTCATTTTCGACATAGTAGATAACCTAAGAGTAAAGTCGTGATAGTCTTTATACAAATGGCCTTTAGTCTCGTTGTTTAGCTTGACAATTCCAGGTTTCCACCTCACTTAGATAGCATTAGATCGAACGGTAAAAGAGTGACAAATTTTGGTCCTAGTGTTTTCTCCATTGTAAGCAAAGCTCTGAAAAGTAGGCCATACATTTTGAAAACCATCGCAGAGAAATTGTTGCTAATTAGCGGAACTTCAATTCTCAGATCAATTACTTTCGTGAGTTAAAGCACAATGGAGCAGATCTCGGGTTGGAGTGATATCGCTCGCCATCATGTGCTCTACGCATCATTGAAAAGCCGGAGCATAGCTCAAAATTAAAAAGTGGTCCAGGTGATCCACAAAGCCACAAACTTCCTGGGGATTTCGTATGCGTATTATGGACATCCAGAAAAACTACGTCCAGCTTTGAATACTGTTTAGAAGAGAACTTTAAGAAAATTTACTACGGGAAATCTTATATAAGAAGCAAACCTTTAAAATAAGTCAGAATTCCCACGTACTCTGGTAGAAACAGCTAAAATATACTAGAACAGGAGATTCTTTAGAGGCTCAGCTCCTCAAATTGTAATATATTTCGCAAATCCTCGGTTGCAAAAATTAGCATAAAAGTGCTTTCTTATTCCACTATTCATCAAAGTACAAGTGCAGCACTGCACTGCTGAGATTTTTTAAATCGTTCTTTCCATTGAAGGTGGAAATTAGCTTCACCACCACTGCGTAGCGAATCAAGTATGAAAAGAACATGTTTCTAAATTGTTGAGCTTACACTATGTTGATGAACTTGTTTATTTCGGCAAGCGTTTCGACGTGTTTGTCTTCATCAGAGCCGACGATCCGCGTCGGTGGTCCACAGTTGTTCGTTATCTCGATGTGGCGTTTTCGTTGTCGTATCGACACGGGATCTTCTTTAGTGAACACTGCGCGAATTAGGCATACGCCCCAGCAGAGCCCCATTATACAGGGCGGTTATTTTTTGACAACCGTGCTGTTGACAACAATATCCGTTGGTGATTGAAAATTGTTTTGCTATAAAAGAGAACCGTAGAAGGCCGTATCCATCACTAAACAAGGTTAGTGAAGTGGCCCGAACGCCAACATGGCACCCAAGCGGTGGAAATTCTCCTCTGTGTTGTCCCTTTTACAGTAGAAAATGTAGAGTACAGAGCCTTGCGTTCACTTATTCATTTGGGAAGCTTATTGCATTTGGCTCTATTAAGCATCATGGATGTGACAGTGATTGAATGAACTATTTCCACATCTAATCTTTTGAGGTGGCCCATCGATGTATCCAAATCAGTGCTTCCATCTTCCCGAACAATTCACAAGTAAATATGCTGACTTTCGATAATTCATTGACCTTACTCGTTGTTCATCGAGGAACAGCAGAAGGTGTGCATTTAAATCGCAGGACACCTGCAACTTCCACTGCTACACATTTCTGCTTCTGAAGCTTTACACCTTTGTTTATCCCTTCTCTACCCTTCTCTTAATCATGGTCTATGCATATTTGCAAATTTCAAGCGTTTTAAAAGCTTATATATAAGTGCACTGTATATAAGTTACGTGGCTAGTTAGTTAAAAAGGGGCGCGTGTGGCGCAGTGGCTGGAGGTGCCACTGCGCAGCACACGTGGAATCGGTCCCCGCGCCCATGGCCAACCAACCCTTCCATCCTTCTGGGGTCGGCAAATTGGTGTCAGACTTGTCTGCGAGGATAGCAGCAATAGCTCGATACATCGGTGAGGCCACCACAAGTCATTTCAAAGGCCAGATATGCATCCTATCACCTCAAACGATACTTAATGAAGTAGGATGCATGGCGCATTCCTCAAGGATTGATCAACGCCGAGAGCTTTATACTTTTTTATTTTATATAAGTTACGGTTTTTCTTCTCAATTACGCTTTGAAAGTAAGGCTTTCGCGTCGCATAAACTGTTTTTTCTTTACTCAACTCTTACATCTGTTAAAAAACCAATTGCTTCTAAGGGCTAGAGCTTGACCTGCATGCAAGGTAGTCTTTTGGTTAATCATGCTTCATGCGGGAGAAACCCGTTTCTCGAAATTGCTGATTTGACTGAGAAAATAGAAAGAATGACCTCATATATCTGTGCTCGAATGTGCTGTTGAATGTGTCAAATATGCTTTCTCCATCAGACGACCTGTCGTCAAGCACTGTCATTGTCATGGTTTCGAGTAGAGAGAAATATTTATAAAGTGCCATTCGAATTTCGTGATTTCTTCTTAGTGCGCGGGAAACAAAATTTCTTAAACAGAAACGAGAACTTTAATTCGCTAATAAATCTATAAATGCCTAGAAAGAGATCCCTGAGGGATGCGCCATACATTCAACGTCATTAAGCACTGTTTGGAGGTGATTGGGTGCGTATCTGGCCTTTAACTATGACTCGTGGTGGGCTACCGATGTATCGAGGCAGTGCTGCTATCCTCCCAGAAAATTCTGACATCAATGCCCAGAGTGATGGAAGGCTTGCTGGGCCATCGGCGCGGGGATCGCTTTCATGTGTGTGTCGCAGTGGCGCCTCCAATCACTGCGCCCTCACTGGAAATGTCTACTCAAGAAAAATTTGCTGCCTTTACTGGTTTATATTTCGCTTATATCATTGGATAACTATGAGCTATTCAGCATTTCCCCTAGTGTTCAGCACAAGAATTCAATCGATAGCTTAGAATGTTATTGTGTTCCTGACCATTATTTTTTCGTGGAGATTTCTAAATCTTTACATGTGTGATTAATGAAGAAGAAAAAGTGAGAAATAATCTACAAAGATATTTTCGCCTCCACGTGCATTGCGTAATTGTAGTTGCGAAACTAAATGAAGATTCCATTCATTTCCAATGTACTGTGAATTCTTCGAGACGGACCTTCCGCCAACAAATTTTCTTGCACGGGTACGGCGAAACGGAAACATAGTGCTGTGAAACCATCAGTCCTCCAAGAGAATTTTATAAAAGATGATGGAAGCTGAATGGTCACCTCCATACTGCTTCATCGAATTTGTGAGCGACGAGTGGTTTCGCGCTACTTTTCCACTTCACCACTCGTATGGCTTCTTTGTATCATTATTCCTCTGTGCTGTGGTTTTTTAGAAGAACAAATGCTACTATTTCTAAAACTTTATCTCTTACCGGATCAAAATAGTCGACTTTCCATCTAATCGATACCGTAGTGAATTTCGAATTCCGAATCTTTGTTTCTGGAGGGATGGATTGCAAAGTGGTCAGTGATGAAGCCCACCACGAAGCGAGGTTTCAACATTGCTCCAACACCCTGCTCTTATTGTCGTTGGAACACCTTACCTCCGCTATCACCAACTGAGCCTGAGCCTATAGCTGCATGTAACACTAAGAGCAAGCGCAAGCATAAGCCTAAGCCTATGCCGAATCTAAGTCTAAGCATAAGCCTAGGCCTAAGCCCAAGCCAAGGGTCCCCCTTATCCATTTGCAGTGACGCATTAAAAGATTTTTGCATCCAAATGAAGAAAAGAAACTTAGCGTTGCTACGAAAAGTTTTCGACATTTGAAAAATGAGGCGATCGCCTTACAATGTCCCGATTACTGCGTCAGATTTCGAATACTTTTCCACCAGGTTATTTTATGCACTTATTTTACAACAACCTATTGTGATGGTTCAGTTACAAAAAATCCCAGGAAATCTTGTACGTCCTGGAAACTGTCATTTTATCGTAGAGGAAACCAGAAGACAGTGCACTGCTGTGTTTTGGGTGACAGACAAGGGAGAACGTCGACATTGATGGATTAACGGTATATGCAACAAAACTACTTTTTTTACCTGAGTAGTGCATAGTTCGGTTTTCTGTCAACACAAATTCATCAGCTGAAAGTGAGAAAATTTGAAAAAGGAGAAAATGACTGCTTCATGTGTCATTCGAGAAATCAAAAGAACAGGACGTTGAACACGCATCTGTTGTCCAGCAACCAGTCAACAATGCTTTTTTCAGACTGGATAAAAAAGGAAACGGCTATTGTAGTTCGACCTAGTTACCGACTCCTTGTACCATACCAAAAGCTATTTTTTGCTGCATCTGTAAAGTCGATTCAACAAGCCGTTTAACTTTATACCCAGCACAATGTCAAAAGACACTCTGTTGTGCATAAAATTTGCAACCTGACAATGAAAAGTCGTGATTCAATAACCGTCGCACGAAGAGGGCGAAACCTAACAGTGGTTAGATGCCAGTTGCACTCCATTGTATTTCGCTCTTCATAGATGATTACACATAACAATAAAAAATAAAGGATAAAGCTCTCGGCGTTGGCCAATCCTTGAGAGATGCCTCATGCATTCGACTTCATTAAGCATCGTCTGGAGGTGATTTAATGCATATCTGGCCTTTACAATGACTCGCCGTGACCTACCGATGTATCCGGTCAATGCTCCCAAACAACTCTGGTACCAATTTGCCGACCCTTGGTGGGCCATGGGCGCAGGGATCGATCCTATGTGTAGTGCAGGGCGCCTCCGACCACTACGCTACAAGCGCTCCTGAATGTAACAATACAATGACAAAACCGTTTAAAAAATTTTTCCCTAATCATTTGTTTTTGTTTCCACTTCAGTAAATGGTTCGCAACGGTTGTGCGGTGACAGTCACTGCACAAAGGGTTTTGAACTGTGCACTTTTCTCTGCAATGTGGGGTTACACTCCAATAAATCCAGATTCCCCCCTAAGGTTTACTGGTTTGTTGTGGTTGAGAGGTGTTCTTGGGTGTCGAACAGCAATGTAGAGCGGGATGTTCATCCTCGCAGCAGGGTCTTCCAAATTGACGAGTCCGAGCCTTTCAATCAGAAGTTTTGTTGGGAGCAAACAAATACTAAGAATCACCCCCGTCCTACTATCAAATTAATTGTAAGATGACAAATGTCCCTCTATTCGGCATGGATCGTCGGCTCCATCTGATGGTGATGGCTTGAGAAAGGCATCAGGTAAGCTGACCTTGGGACTTCTGGAAGCTGCGATGGCTTAACCAGCAAAAGCTCCAACTTCAGTACCCCGCACAGTGGGTGCTCCCTACCTGTAACATCGGGCAATCACTCTGGTCACACAGGGCGTGACTTAAGCCGGATCTGACAAACATGCACACGGCACATCATGGAGATTGTGGCTTACTCTGCATGTATAATACCAGGAGACACTTTCCACAGACTCCGATCTCCACACCCTTCTTGAAGCCGCAGATAGCATCAAATTTTCTTCAATCTTTTTTACAAGAAACAAAAAAAGTATGCGAGTTAAACAACGGCTTCTTTGTTATTCGCTGAGGAAAGGTCCCTAGTTAAGTATTGGTCACGTAGGCTTCGTCGTCCACCCGTCCGTTTTCCATCTAGTCGACTCACACAAAGTCCTTTCCCTTCACACGGCCATCCTCCGCTTTAAACACACGCGTCATAAAAAAGATCATTGCCACCATTTGCTATTTACCGACCGATGCATGTAATGAGTTTGAATCAAATGTGTTCTACTATCAGCTGGAGGAAGTTGTCCGCAGTGATAAAGTCTATTATAAATTTGTTGTCAGAGACTTCAACGCAGAATAGGAAAGACCAACGATAGCGAATACAGGACTGGAAATTTTGGATTAGGAGGAAGAAATGAGAGTGGAAACCGCTTTGTGCGACTCCTGTCTGCAGCACGTCTCATCAATGGAAACTCGTTTTTCCAGAAGAAAGAAAGCTGTCGCTGGACTTGGGAGCCTCCCTAACAGCAAGACTAATGCGGATATCGACCATATCCCGGCAGAAGGAAGATGGTGCTTCCACGACACATCGGTAGTCCTATCATTCTGAGCTAGTTCCGATGAGCGACTTCTTCGCGCAAAGATTTGCTTCAGCCCTTAGCCTGAAAAGAATTTATACCATCGAACACAAGGAAAAAAGTCTAGCTGTATATGACGGAAACATTCTGAACAAAGTCCTATCCATATGTGACTAGCAGATTAAAGAAGACCCAACCGAAGAATAGGAGCTACTTATCGAAAGCTTTAAACTTGCGCCGAATTCTCCTCACCTTCTCAAGCAAGAAGACTAGATTATAGTTCCATTATCGCTATTAAAATATTCGACTAGAGAAGGAAACCGATGCTTGATCCTATATCAGCACCACTTAGCATTGTCTTTTGATAAATCTTACACTGCGAGTAAACTACAACTAGAAAAAACTTAAAAATAGCATAAAAAGAATGTGTCTCAAGAAATGCCGGCGGGACTTGTGCGAGGGTAAAGCGACATCTCTTGGTGACTTTCGAACTTTCAGCTTTCATAGCGCTAACAAGAAGATGTTGAATGAGCCGATCGTATTCTTCGTCGATGTTATCGACAACGGCATCTTCCCAACAGCCGGTTAATGAATTGAATAAGTCCCAGTTTACGGTGGTTCTAGGACTTCGGTTTCTGAATTTAGCGGCTTTTCTCCCTTTCTGCGAGAAATAGATTTTTGCACGAAGGAGACGGTAGTCTGATCCCGTGTAGAATTTTTGGGACAACAGCGACATCGGTTAGGCGAAACCTTCTATTTACTATGATGTGGTCTATTTCGTTATGATACTCTCCATTGGGAGACTCCCACGTCCAGTGTTGAGGGTGGGGCTTCTGGAATTGCGAGTTACCATGGATGGTCTTGGTCACCATGATAAACTCAGATAGCCGCTCACCCTTTTCATTCTATTCTAATCCGTGGATCTCAATGTGACGCTCTTCAGACGTTCTTCTTGGTCCAATCTTGGCGTTGAAATCTCCAATGATGACCATGAAGAATGTATGTTCTCTGTAGAACTTCTCCAAGTCCATATAGAACGCTTCGACTTCTTCTTCGTCATAGGTTGGTGTTGGCGCGTAAATGACGAAGATTGTCAAAGCCGGAATTTTTCCACATCTTTTTAATCGTAAACGTCCTATTAGGGTTGTAAGTTGTTCGAATGAATCGATGCTCATGGACAAACTCGTGTTGACGAGAACTCCGACTCAGCCGAATCCTCTACTGTCGCATGTTCCGAGGAACAGTTCTTCTCCGGTGTCATACACGGCGTTGAAAGGGTGGTGTCTTCTCGTTTCGGCCAGGCCGATGACGTCGTACCCTTTTTCCCTTCTTGCTTGCATGAGCAAGTCTTCTATCGAGGACTCAGATGCAAGTGTGCGTGCATTGCAGGTAGAGATCGTCACCATAGTTCTTTGTAATCCATGCAGCTTTCATTGGGAGATTTTAACAGCCTCTCCGTACTCGTCCTACCCAACGCTGCGAAATTGGGGCTCTTTCGGGGTAAGGGGGAATAAGGCCCGCTTTTTTTTTAGTGTGTTTAACATTTTGATACCCACGTATAGCTTGTTGGGCTCTGAACGTGGGGGACCAGGTATAGTCACGGGTAGCTTGCCAGGCTCTCCCAGAGTGGACATGGAGCTTATTTGTTGGAGGTGACTCCTAGCCGCCTCCCATATACTTCTCTGTTACTTGATTGCAGGCTTTTGGCCGAATTGACTCGTAGAATACAAACCGCATAAGAGAGAACGCACCCACACATGCATGCAAGAATACGCCTAGCAAATACAGAAAGTGTGTGCCAAATCTGCGGAGCAGAAACAGGGAGTCCATCCCCTGGATCCATCTACGTCTCAGGAAATCGCAGGTCGCTTTTGGTCCGCGAGTAAACCCCCTATCCGCCACCTGGAGATGCGCCACATAGCATCGCGACTAACCGGCTCGAAATCCCTCACATGAGGGTTGTCCGTGGATCTGAAGATGTTTAGTGAAATAGAATTATAAGTTCTGGCTCTGTTTCATTTTGCATTAGTAGTTCTGCTAGAATCCTCCTTCCACCTTTATTTCCGCTTCCACAATCTGCTGCTTCTCCCTTCCCGATTTCTAGTTGCGCGTTGGATGCTCTTGCAAATACAACTAACATACACTGCTACCTCTACATATGTTTCTACTTCATTTTGTCGGCGAAGAAGTAGTGGAACTGAAAGAAGGAAGTGGGAGAGATATGGATGGTTATTTATTACAATTGCTTTGTTGGCGTGAGAAGGTCATATAAAAGGCTTGAATACATGTATAATAAAAAAAGGACAAAGCCTCGGCGTTGATCAAATCACTGAAGGATGCGCAATCCATTCGAATTCATTAAGTATCGTTGGAGGTGATTAAATGCATATTTGGCCTTTACAATGACTGAACGTGGCCTACCGATGTATCCAGCCAGTGCTGCTATCCTCCCAGACAAGTCTGGTACCAATTTGCTGACCCCGGAGGGATGGAAGGCTTGGTGAGCCAAGGGCGAGGGGGATCGATTCCACGTGTTTGTCGCAGTGGCGCCTCCAAACACTGCACCACACGCTCCATTGAATATATATATATATATATATATATATGCATATATACATAAACTTATGTGTCTCCATATTGTGGAATGGTTCAAGCAGTTAAAAAATTACACATTGCCCGATGAAAGTACTCTAATTGATTGACCCTAATTATAACAACACGACATCTGATACCGGTTTTAATGGGTTGTAAACGTGCATAGCAGAAAAAAAATCACTAAATATGAATAGGGCAGAGATTTAGTTAAGCAAGCCGAAAAACACAAAACACGAAACGATACGAGAAAAACTGAAGGCGGTGATCCAGCTTCAGTAGGAGGAAACACATCATCGGTGAACAAATTCGGTGAGGAATTTTGTATACCGACTTTACTTAAACTCGGCGTGAATGTTCTTTATCTTTCTGAATTGTTGAGAATACACAATATTGTCAAAAACCTCAGGTAAATCCACAACTAAAGAATGAATGGCTACGGTTAACTAACTCGAGTCCTTCCGGCTCTGAGTGGAGTTCGCCGAAACGGTTGCAGAATAAAGTGTTGAAATGATCTCGTTTAAGCCGCGCAATTATAGTGATTATCCACACTGAGGCTAGGTGGAATTTAGTTTGCAAGAGTATTACTGCTATATGCTAGATAATCTGATGCCGCCTGCAGCACGATGCTTTATCTTTGTAAAAACAGCTTATCATTATCGGTGAACATTCAATCAACAACCGCTAGTTATAAAAACCAAACACTAAGTGAGGTAACTTCATTTAGTGCATCTGAAAAGAGTCAGCTGCAAAAGTGCTTCCAGCCCGTCTTGTCGAGATGAGGTTAAAAGAAATCCGTATGCCATTCTTGAATTATTTTTCCGACGCACTTGGTTTCCGTTCGTATCTTCGATACTTACCTCGTGCTAAAAGTGAGCGATGCGACAGCTAGTCGTACAATGCTTGCTGATGGTCTTTTTACCAGCAATAAACTATTAGGGAAATCAACTTCTGTAGCATTTATGTTGCTTTTTGCAAGCTCTTAGGTTTCGTTTTTTATAAACGCAGCTGCGAAACAGGAGTTCCTGTCTAAATAATTTCTTGTTTCGTCTGGGATGAGGATGTTCTTGATTGCTGAAGAGTGAGTGGTTAGGCAGTTGAGTCCCTGAAGCGAGAAGCATTTCGACATTTTCATCCTATAAAAAGAGCCATTTCTCGTGTGATACTCTCCGTAATCTGTTTACTAATAGCCGAATAGTTCTTGTAGGCGATCACTATGCATAGCGTTTGCAAGATCTCCGACTTATGGCAGAATATGGGAAAAAAAAGTTGCAGTTTTTTTATCCATTGTGAGACCGTTTTCCACTCCTGGACAGTCTTCTTTGCAGTTCTTCGAAAATGGCACCGGCAGAGGAAACTAGGTCGAAATACACAGAGTGCATTGAGGACTTCATTAAGGACATGCGCGAAATCGCCGTAAGCCATCATGGATCATGTTTATTTCTTTATCGAATAAACAGAACATTTTTCCACTTCTTGCAGCAGTTGCCGAGCAAAGCAGTGCAGGAAGTTGTTGAACCACTAAAATCATCTCTTAAAGTATTAAAGGACCAGAAAGCAAAATATCAATTGGAATTAGGTGTGAAATCCCATCGCAATTTGACATCAGAATTTGTTAAAGTAGTTCCACTATAACGCTCATGTTGCTTTACGTTAAATTCACTGATTTGTTACGTGTAGCAATGAGTTCAGTTATTTCAGAGTTCGGACTTAAGAACAAGAAAAATCTCCAGGAAAGGTGTCGAAAGGTGGTCGAGCAAAAAATCGCGTGGATTCTAAGACCACAGACGAGAAACTCATTATTAAAGGGCCAGAGAGGGGCGCTGATGAGGAATCAAATAAACTGTGGTGTGATAATGCTGTTAAAGAATAAATTTTCGTTGCAATTCATGTGTTTCTACTCAGTCATTCTATGCCTCACTGACAGCGACAATATGCCATTTTTGTCAAACGGCTTAGAATGCAAAACCATTGTTCATCATGTAATCAGTTCTAAAAGGGAGAATACAATAGACATTCTATCTAAAGAAGCTCTAACCATAGCAGTTAATTGATCCCCGGCCCAAGGAAACAGTGGCTCGCCTAAATCGAGAGTCGTAGTGGTCCAAGCGCAATTTTAAGTTGACTGCTGCGTTGCTTGCCTGAAACACCGCTGAGAGAATGACTTTCATTTCTGTACACACTAATTTAGGTGCCGCCTAAGAGAATAGACTGAAGCTATGGAGAATGGGGTGGAATGCCAACGAAACGTCATGTAACCATGCAGTTCATGGCACTCTATGGCTTCCAGCAAAAATTCGCACCTGATATTTGATTTTGAGCCTTCTCCATTACCCAACCTAAGCATCGATGCTCGAGCACCGCGAATTCTTGTGACCATTTCTCGCCGCGAACTGGCAATCAGCACAGATGTAAGGGACCAGAAAAAATTTTGCAGAAAAATCTTCTTTGAATCACGATTTCTTTGAACTCTGAGAACAGTGGATACTAGTGCACAGTGCTCACATCAGAATTACTTTCTGGACAAAATTTCTAGTTGATGAAGTTTTTCTTTACCCGTTAGCTTTTAAAATAACACAAAAATTCTTAGGTTCAGGAAGTGTACAGATTCTCTTTGAAGGCAGTGGATAATTTTCCCGAAAAAGGTACACTTTTTAGAAACGGTGAATCTCATTAAACCTTGCTGCTATGGAACAACCGTGTAAGCTTAGTTTTCAATGAACAATGTAACACTTCGATAATTGTATGACCCGTTGTAAATATCTCGCTACCAGCACTTATGTTTGTTTCGCTTATTATCCTACAATAATCATCCATGAATGTATTCGGATTCTTGTGTGAGATTCTCTTTGGAGTGAAATCTGATGTATTCTTTTTTTCTCCAAATGATAGAATGCTGTTTGAATGTAGCTTTTTTCTTGTAGAATCTCGCCATGCTAAGGCTTTCAGAGGTGATCACGGTAGGTTAAACATTTGTTGATAAGTGAGTGTAGCGAGAAAGGTAGTTCAGTGAAGGCAGCAATTTTTCGTCTGACGATCGCGTCTGATGGTTTTCTATGATCCTGGCGAAGGAATCAAAAAACATCAAAGCGCAAAACTCTTACAGGGTTTTTGATAAGTTGGAAAAATTCAAAAATCCACTGCAAAGACTATGCCCCACTGCCACACGTGACCTGGCGCCTTTTTTTTCAGATTGATTCTTTGATCATGGAGGTTTTCATTCGTCGTCCTACGTCAACAACACACTGATCGTCTGACGCTTTACGAAACGGTGAGTGGTTTTTTTTTAAAAAATGGCGTTCATTTCATGTAATAGATATTTTAGTAGTGCTATGTATTTTTCACCAATTTTGATAGATAGCGTCACTTAATTACGTCAAGGTTGAGGAAACGATGAAGTCACCAAAGCGACAACCATTGAATCAGAACAAAAGCGGTTGGAACCATTGAAAAGGTAGCAAAGGAAGCCGCAGTTCAGTGGCACTCCAGTGTCCTTCTCAAGGAACCCTCAGTTTCACTTCTTGTTCCAGTGGACACTCGTTCCTATCAAAGTGCAGGATGTTAGAGCGACTTGACAATACTTCATGCTCTCAAGTGCTCGTTTTTTCATGATGCGGTTCTTGAATCCTTCCGTTGCTAAAATATGTACCAGATTTTTGAGATGGAACCACATAATGTGGCAGAAATAACACTAAGCAGCTACAAATTCCAATACTCAAAACAAAAGATATTAACAAAACGATGGAACACGTCTAGGGAAGCATTTCTCATGACGACCATCCGCTCCAACATAGAGGGCACAGTGAAAATTGTGTCGACACGAATTTGTTCGTAAGACGACTGCATTTTCCATTGATATCATAAGCAAATGATGATGTTTTGAACGAGTATTTCACCAAGTGCGTTTTTCAAGAGTTACAAGATTTTGTGGTAGGCTAGAGTTCTCATGTATGAAGGGCCCACTCCTTGATCGACGGGTGCTGATGCGACTGCTTTTCTTTAGACATCATCCAACGCTTTTACCGTCAAGAACTAGGTCAGAAAGATGGCATTTCCAACAAGTTTGTATGACCATGGACACGGTCTGGATGTACTCCATGCAGGTGAATCTGTGTCGTGGATGACAGCTGAATGTGGGTATTTCAAAATATTCTATGTGCGTGGTAGGGTTCTCTAAGAGCATGAACAGGTCAGATAAAACCCACCTACATCTTCCTTGAAGAATTCATTGCTGTTGTTTTATCTTTATGCACTAGTTTTTACGGCATTGCATTAAAGAGATGTTTTTGGTCTGTGAACAAGTAACTGTGTTATAAAATTTTCCTTTGCAAAATCTCTACTCTAATGTCTTTGTGAACTTAACGATAGGTTCCATTCACTTGAGGAAGGTGAGACCAGCACAAATAGTGGACTGTTTGGGTACACAAGCATCTCCCACTTACACTCTCTATTTTTATCGCATGCTCTTCGATGGAATTGTTTTTATAAACTTTTGAATGCCGATGTGCGCTTCCCAGATCAATCCCGTTGATGAGTGATTGCTAATGGCAGTAGCAGACAGAAAACTAGCTAAGAGAAAGGCGAAGCGAAGGACACGCATGGGTGTGCTGGTGAACGTGTTAGTCCGCGGAAAGGGTAATAGCGCGTTCCTCCCCACCGCAAACACCTGCTGTCCGGAGTTCTGCAAATATCTCAGTATCACTGTGCTTATATTTCGTAATATGCCCTAGCACTAGGGCGCGTGTGGCGCAGTGGTCGGAGGCGCCGTGCCCAAACACGTTGAAGCGATTCCCGCGCCCATGACCCGCTGAGCCTTCCATTCCTCCGGGCGCGGCAAATTGGTACCAGACTTGTCTAGAAGGATAGCGGCACTGGTCCAATACATCGTTAGGCCACCACGAGTCATTGTAAAGGCTAGATATGCATTCAATGACCTCCAAACGATGCTTAATGAAGTCAAATGCACGACGCATCCCACAGGGATTGATTAACGCCGAGAGCTTTGTCCTTTTTTATCCTTTATGACCCTACACGATATTTTGACAACAGTTCTGTTGTGCTAATGTTTCAGCGCTTTCACATTTTTCAAAGCGGCGATGATTCGCCTCCACTACAGAACGCTGTAACTACGAAGATTCACATCAAAGGACGAACCTGTGTGTGCAATCAAATCACGTCTTTGCGGCTCTGAAAAAGTCTAAGGCGTGGAATTGTATAGAAGTCTTGTAAAAACCTTGCGTAAGCTCATTAATGTAAGAAAATATTATAGACAATAGTCTCTAAGCACTTTGCGCAACGAAAGCGTAGAAGATGATCGAAATGTGATTGAATAAAAAGGCTCTAGCTCACTCATTGTACTCATTGAACCTTCTGATAATCTGATGTTACTTTCCTAATCAGCTGGCTCAGTACTTGTTAATAATTGTATAACAACTAGACCTTTGTGGAGAATCCATTCAGAAGGACTGGATTCAATTCGATGCAATCGCGAAGACCCACATAGGAAGAAGGGAACACCTGTGGTCAATCTACTCGGACCAACCGGGCCCTCAAAAAGACAAAGACTCCGAAATGGAAGCCGGATAAAGTGTTTCCATCAACCTCTTGCTAGCTTGCCAATAAAAATACATGCTGATTAACCACACACAGGTTATTGGGAATCCGGGTTTTGAAAAACGGTGAGTATCTAAAAGAGGCTGTGTAGTACAACTATTATTACCCTGAGATAACCATAATGATGCTGAGATATTTGCAAAACCCCCGAACCGCAGGTGTCTGCGGTGAGGAACGAACGCGCTATTACCCTTACCGGGGGCTAACGCCTTCACCACCACACCATACGGGTCCTTCGTTTCGCCCGTCTCTCAGCAAGTTCTATCGATTCGTGCCATCAGCAATCACGCGTCAGCGGGAATGATCTGGGGAGCCCAAATCGGCAACGGACCCAGTTAAGCTGAGGCTCTAGTTATAATCACAATTTTAACTTATTATTTACTGCGTACTCTTTTTAATGGCAGGGCATATTGCGAAATATAACTTCAATGGTGCTGAGACATTTCCAAAACTCCGGACCGCAGGTGTCTGCGGTGGGGAACGAACGCGCTATTTTCCTTTCCGGGGAGTGACGCCTTCACCACCACCATCATTGAAGTTATATTTCGCAGTATAGCCTGCCATTAAAAAGAGTAGGCAGTGAATAATAAGTTAAATTTGTGATTATAACTAGAGCCTCAGCCTAACCGGGTTCGTTGCCGATTTGGGCTCCTCATATCATTCCCGCTAACGCGTGATTGCTGATGGCAAAAGATCTGTAGAACTAGCTGAGAGACAGGCGAAACGAAGTCCCCGCATGGTGTGGAGGTGAACGCGTTACTCCCCGGAAAGAACAATAGCGCGTTCGTTTCCCACCGCAGAGACCTGCGGTCCGGATTTTTGCAAATATCTCACCATCATCTTAGTTGTATGACCACAAAATTTCCCACATTTGAACACTAGCTGAGATCTGTTTCATTTATTAACTTAGAACGCTAATTTCACATTCTTTTCTTTAAATGGAACGTTTAAAAACATTTCCGGAACCATTTATTGGTAACAGAGTGGACAAATGTTGCGTTCACCTTAATCGTGCAAATAAGAGGTTCATGATGCTTACAGTAATCCCGTTTATGCGATGGACTAGGGGTGTGATCAAAATATGGAGATATGAAGTCGGAACCGCTATGGATATATTGGCATCGAATGTCAAAATTCGGACATTGGTGTATTCAGTTCACTGGCTTTTGACGGCTATCGACACAACAGTTATAATCCACTCTGGAGGTGCCACTCGAGTGAACTGAAGAAACGCGCTTTCTGGATGTTTCTGTGAAACAAGCAACTCGTGAGATGCTCACATTTAACTCATCGTTTGAACTTCTAACGTAATATTTGTCTTATTGTTTAGACGTTTAACGTATTACTCACTAAAGGAAATACTGCTTAGTGTTGCATTTAGTAAAAGGGTAAAGGATAGAAGATAAAGGATAAAGCTTTCGGCGTTGATCAATCCCTAAGGGATGCGCCATGCATTCGACTTCATTATGTATCGTTGAAGGTGATTGAGTGCATATCTGGCCTTCACAGTGACTAACGGTGGCCCACCGATGTATCGAGAAAGTGCTGCTATCCTCCCATTCTGGTACAAGTCTGATACAAATTTGCCGACCCCCGGAGGGATGGAAGGCTTGGTGGGCCATGGGCGCGGGGATCGATTTCACGTGTGTGTCGCAGTGGATCCTCCAACCACTGCGCCACACGCGCCACAATTCAGTAAAAAACAAGACAAAAAACTTTATGTCATCACATATATCTCTTCAACAACAGAAATTTTTTCATGAATGATTAGAGAAAACGGAGCTCATCTTCACGAATAGTGCCGAAATTATTAACTATTAACTTGTCATGGTCACTGTTTATCATGCAATTGTGCACACTCTGAGGCGTTTTTCATGCGATGAATGGGTGGGGATAAAGCGAAAATTGTTATTCAACACTAACTGCGTAGAGGTGAGCGAATGCATATTTGGCATTTAGAATGACTTCTAAGTGCATACTGTTCTATCAGGTGAGTGTTTTTATCCTGCCAGACAAATTCTGCATCATTTTTCCCGACCCTAATGAGAACGAGGTTTGGTTGGCCCGAAGTGTGGGAGAGAGCCAACGAGTTTTTAGGTTTCGTAGCGCACCTTTACCAACTGCGCTGTAAGAGCCCTACAAGGTGTTCGAAAATGTATGAGAATGCCGAAGCAAAATCAGATTATTGTTGAGATCTACAGAGAAGATCTGAAATATTACGCCGTTTCGCCTAAACCTTTGAATTGTCTAGCTATCAAAATTTTGAAGACATGTGAAGGAACACATTATGTTAGCAAAGTAAATAACTCATCTTGAGCGCACCAAATAGAGGAGTCGATTCAGACCGCAGTACATTATCCAGTGCATATTTATCGCGAACACCGTAGATACTGAATCCGGGAAGAGGAATTGGTGATAGTGCCAGAATGTGATCAAACTAGTCAACACCAGAAATAGGATTGCTGCGTGGACGCTTTAACTGCAGCTCGATTCTATGTATGGTGCTTAATCCATGCTTCATCTGGAATTGAAGTAACCATTGTTGTATATATATATATATATATATATATATATATATATATATATAATATTTACTTATGATGCCGTGGCATGAAAAAACAATAATAAGCAGTAAATGAAGAGTTAAACATTATAGGAAAAGCTTTCATTGCGCGAAAATAAACCACCAGATAGGAAATAGCCCTAACATAGTCCATACCTACCAGTCGAAACGGAAACCTCCAATTCTTATTACTTACATCATACTTACTTGATACTTCAACTGCCCGTCCTCACTAGTTGTGCGGACCCCAGCATAATCTCCAATTTTCGGAGATTAGCTAGTTAAGCCATACTGGATAAAATAAGAAAAATGGTATCTTTTGCCGTTGCAATATTTCACTGAGTTTCGCCATCACATGTATATGATCCATTGTGCTGGCCAAATTTCGGAACCTTGCTTAACTCCTCGCAGTGCTGATGTAGATGAACTGAGGGCAAAAACCTGTACAGCAGAAATAGCGAAAAGACTGAACAGTAGTCACCAAAGTCGTGCAGATCTCTCTTTTCATTCAACAGCACAATTTTTCATGACTTTTCCATGATTTGAGATGCTTCATCCTAACACGTGACATGGGAAGTCAGGCCATTGCGTTGATGGATACAGTTCGTACATTCTTAAGAAGTATAAAAGGCATAAGACATCTGATATTTTGACGTCTAATTCTGTGCAATTGAGATGTCGCATTGTTCCTTGCTGACAAAAAATGAGGAGTGCGACTTCGGAAGGGAGAGCCATTGATAAGGCATATGAACCCTCTCTGCTGCTGTGGCCTCTTTGTATAACATTTCGATACTAAGAATTTTTTTCAAAACGCGTCATTTGCTGGGAACTGTAATAATGGTCTCCGAGCATTTTGTCCATGATACCATGGCGACCCCCTACTTAAACATCATTGCTTCCTGATTCTATTATATTGCACACAAGGAACGTCACTGGTGTAGGATTCATGAGTACAATCAATTTCAACCGCTGTTCCACTCGTGTTGACTTATAGGATATCACTGATGTAACCAGCTCAAGGAGCAACGAACAATAGCGAATTCTAGAGTATGCTGATTCCTTCGTTTACCGCAGCATTGTGGAGGCACTGCGAAAAACACTCCGCAGTGACGGCCACAGATACTATAAAGTGCTTCTAGTGGTGCTTGTCTATTTAGTTGGTGGATTCAACACAATAAACGACATAGCACGGGAATTGAGCAGGATAAAGCGAACGGGTTAGGAAGCTTTCAACAGCATCAAGGATCAAGTGAAGCGATCAAAGAACATTTGACATCGTACTCACCCTTTACACACCACTAGCCTGTCCTAACGTAGACGTCAGAAAACTGATCGCTACGTAGGCAAGAGGTCGAAGCTCTAACACACATGAACGATCAGAAGTCAAAGACACCGTTATATACGTGGAACCATTGGAGATAATGTTTGGCCGGGGCACTTAATGCGTATGAACGACAAGCGATGAACAATAGCCGTTAGTGACTGGATTCCTCGAGATGTCAAACGGGCAGCAGGAAAACAACGGATCCGATGGTCAGGGTTTTTCAAGAAAGCCTTGGAGGAATGGTGTGAAAGGTACGAGAATAAGGTGGAAAGGTATAAGCCTACCTTCTTATACAATTAAGCTATTTGCTGTCATATGGTTTAGGACTTGTTTGGAACGAACTGCTTCGAGCTGATTTCTCCAACAAAAGGAAAAAGTTCGCTTGGCAAAGCATTTTCCATAGGCAAAGGGGTTTAACTAAAAATATCAAATTTTGTTAGTCTTATGCAGATTTTTTGTCACGAAACAAGTCTTTTTAAATTCAAAATGTTTGTTAGCCATTGTGTCCTGCCCTGATCGTGTTTTTTCAAAATGTAGACAGCCATACAACGGAAGCGTCGCTAGAATCCACTCCAACGACATTGGAACTGTTATGTCTCGTAATGATACCGTGTTTCTCAAAGAAATGCCCAGGTGTTTTTCTTAGTGTTTGAAAATAGTGCACAATTTCCATGTCTTGAAAATATTATGTTTCCATTATCGAACACAACTGCAAATACAGCCGTTGCGAATTCGCATGATAAGAAGGACACCGATGTGATATAATAGTACCCACTTGTCAATGGAAGCAGATCACGTTCAGCAGAATGTTTGCTGTCCGAAAACATTTCGCATGCTCATCATATTTATTACGAGCAATAATCGCTTAATTTCTTTTTATTTTATCTGATCCGTCTTCACGTCTATTATGTGGATCCCAGCACTTTTCACATTCGATTCGTTTCCTCGCATCCATTGTACACGAAGATCTTTCAGCTTTTACGTGTGCCTTCGGTTTTTGCTTGAGGATTTACATTGCATCTTGAATGCTTAAATGTCGTAGAATGCTGGTCCAGCAATTCTCCCTGGAGTCCTGAGATAGCCGAGCTGAAGAGTTTCCAATTGGATTGGATTGCAGAGTGTGATTTTTTTCCCAGACAAGTCCGGTACCAATTTCTCGACCCCAGAGGGATGAGAAACTTGGTTGGCCCGGGACGGACTCGAACTAGCACCATTCTCGTAGTGATGAACATCACTACCACTATGCTACCCACGCCCTAGTAGTCGCTTAACTCAAAACAGTTGGTGGAATGAGTGTATAAATTTGGCTGATGTTGCACCTTGGTGACGTATTCTGCCTGTTTACTCAAACAGAAAAAGCCCTTTCTTCGTCAGAATTAAAGACCAAGAGCTCACCTACTATATATGCACGGCACTGTCGATGTGTTCAGTACCTTCGTAGGGTCTTTCCATATGCTGGATCTTCATTAATATTATGTAATTAGCCGAAATGAGGGGCCACTGTTACATGTGATATGTCCAAGCTCTGAGGAAGGCGATGTGGTTGTAACGTCAGCCATTGAACGAAGACCGCAACAACGATATAACATCTACACCAACCTCGCGTCGGTTAAGAAACGACAGTTCGCAAGAACCTATATACAGGCTAAAAAAAGAAGTATAATGATGTCACTGCTGACAGCAAAGCGCTGCGACGTAAACAAACAATGCCATTCACTGAGCAATACAACGATTTGAGAAAGAATGAAGAACATAAACAGTCGCAAACCATAAAATGGTGAAATTTGTCATCTTGAATTTTGTATTGTTAGGATGGAAAATATTTTATCTCGCTGTTTTTTCTTCAATGCGTGAGGTTGGTGTTATGCCGTCTATTAGCACACAGTAACTGACGCTTCGGCGGTTTCGTTTTCTTCAAGGCCTGGAAAACTCAGTTTGACGTGCGACCTACTCAGCCAAACACTTTCATAACCTTTGCAGATAAGGCCTAACACATAAATTTGCATCCGTGTACTAAGCAGCTTCTTTTTAAAAGCCGTTTTATTCGTTATGAGTATTCCAGTTAACTGGAAGAGGGCAGCCGCACAAGAATTATACATCGCCGAAGAGCGTGCTTTGATCAGGTCATGGAACCAGCCTGATGTTGGAATAACGGGAGGCGTGATGCTAGAAGGGCTCTACTTCGTGCAAAAAAGTCCGAATTGGTCACTGACCTTCTTCGATAAAAAGGTTTTTTTTGCAAGCCAGTTATTGTAGAGGATAGTTTTACTTGTTTCAACCCTACTGCTTTGATCTGCTTCCGATCAGCCGTCAAAGGAACCTAGATAATGCTGCAGAAAAAAATCTGGAACACGTTGAACTGAAAATGAACACCATAGGGTCCGTAATGCTTCTAGTCTAATCTAAACACATATGGACAATATAGTGTATTCATCGGGCTTTGTTGTTTAAACGATAGCTGGTGAACAAGAAACATGAGAAAGTGCGTTCCACGAAATGTCAAAACGCACAACATAAAGGCCACCGATAGGATGGTTAGCAATCTTTAAGGAAATGTTGAACGAAAAAATATGGTGTCCACTTGGTCGCGAAAGGAATCCAACTGGATTCTACTGTATGTGTCAGAGACAAACATAGACCTTTCTGACACGCCCACTCTGGCTACCGTCAACAGGAGGACTACGACTTCCGCACTGCCCCACCAAAAATGGTTTGTCATAGTCAGTCATATAATCATAATTACTCACAATTATCTTTATTTTCTTACACGGATACCTACTAGGTTTCGTAAGTGTTTACTCCACAATTTAATAAGCCGTAACCTTTTTGGCGACCTCATCGCCAAAAAGCTGTGGCTTGAGCTTACATTTAATTAAAACTGTAAAGAACCTGTCTTGCCTTGGGTTTCTTAAATGCTTTCGGTTTGCACAATACTGATCTACTAAACGATAGTAGTGTCCAATATTCCTGAACTGATGGAAACTTATCTTGAATGGAGATGAAGTCCTATTAATTAAGCATTTAACTGAACACTTTAAATGTTGGGCGGTACTGAAAAAGAGACATGTTTCCAATCCCAATAAAGATTGCTACCAAAATTTGAAAAGGAAGAGGAGACAACACAAACTAGAGTTTCAGCTATCTATTTATTTCTACTCGTGTTGCACCTCCCAACGGTTTACCGCCTCATCGTGGCTGAGAGGTGTTCAGGGTGTCGGACTGCGATGTACAGCGGGGGAATTCGTCTCCGGTATGGGCCTCCCAAGCTATGAAGGAGTCCAGAGTTTCCATCAGGTAGCCTAGCTAAAAAGTAAACCAATGCCAGGCTCCACCACCGTCCTGGCATGAAAGTCGCATGGTGGAAAATCTCCCTCTGATCCACAAGGGCTGCGGCTGCCTCTGGAGGTGAAGACCTGGGGCAGACTTTGGTCACGCTGACCTTGGGATTCCAGGGAAACACAATGGCTTAACAAGCAAATCTCCGAAAATTGGTGATTATGCTGGGGCCCGCACAAGCAGTGAGGACGGGCCGTTCAAGTATCAAGTATCCAGTATGTTGCATATTAAAAACATGCTACCCGCTGAAGTCAGCATATTCCAAAATGGTCCTATAGCTCCAACTAGTGCAATTAACCACCTTCATTAATTTCGCTCTAACCATAATGTTGCTGAGATATCTGCAAAACTCCGAACGCTGGTGACTGCGGTGGAGACAGAACACGCTATTGCCCTTTCCGGGGGGCTAACGCGCTCACCAACGCGCCATGGGAGTTCTTTGTTTAGCCTATCTCTGTGCCGTGTTACTGGCCTATAGGCGCTTTCTATGTCTACATCTATATCTATATCCATATCTATGTCCATTTACCTAAATTCGCTATTTTCGCCCTAGACGTGCACGCGGTTGTTTTTACACACCATCTGTTCGCAAGTTAACGTTTCAGCGGCCGTCGCCTAATTCAGAGCTTTAGAAAGTCAAGCTTATTGCAACGGCCAGGCAAACAGTTCCATAACGCTGCAGAAAAAAAAAGACCAAAACCTAGAGTTCAATTCCACTGAAAACAAAATAGCTTCTTCATACAACCATCGCTTTCTAAGAGTCTTCCACTGAGTATTTCGCGTGAAGGTCAACCACACAGAGTTAAAACAAATGGGTAAAGTGCCTTTCTAACTTTAAAATATCAATTTTAGATCCTGGCATGTTTGCAATGTTTGAAAAACTTGGGATCTAGGCTAAATTCGAAGAAGCGACTACTCTTTTCGTGGATTCGCGTATACCTCCTGCACCTCGAGGCCCTTGCTTTGTCTTTCTCTCAGCCAGTTTTCTACCTAGCGGTGCTATCAGCAATCACCAATTAACGGGAATGATCTGAAGATCACAAATCCATATTGAATCCAATCCAGGGGAGGCTGTACTGAAAAACACAATGTTGACTTTTTATTTCCTGCGCATTATTATTTTTCACAAGGCTAGATGTGAAATGCAACCACCAAGGTGATCCTACGGAAAGGGATAATCGCGGGTTAAAAATTTGGCCTGATGTCCAAGTGTTGCAAATATCTCAGCGACATTGTGGTTGTACTTCTCATTATACTGTGCCGTGGAAAAGAATAGAAAAGAAGCAATGAAAAAAGTTAACATTAGTCCAGTTAACATAGTTACTATAAGTTAACACTAGGTAGATTGAGATCACGCGTGACAACGAAGCATCCATCGCTCTAGGTGGTCCATTTTCGAATTCCTTTAATGCATCCAAAATACCTCGAGAACCTTGAGCGCTAGTACTTCCCATTTCTGTGAAGGGATGTCAATTTCTTCTACAAAATCCCTTCCACTGCGTCTCTATGTTCTGTTCCCCCTATTTGAGTATTTGGTTTAACTTTAAATGCACCGACTAGGTGTTCTTTTATACGGACGCAGAGTGGCCAACCCATTTCGCCAGTTTATTCGTCCCCACACGCTTTTCAAGAGATAAGAATAACTGTGCCCGAACCCATGCAAAACCTTCTGTACGTCAGGGCATTCTATACAATTTTGCCTTGCGCATAGATGGTCATACAAGAGGTAACAAATTAGCAGGCATCAAATAGTGTTCGGTGGTAACTCAATCACTACTACTGATTTCACTATAGCGGCTCTTTTTAAGCAACGTTTCATAGTTGTGCTTATTTCCCTTGAAATTAAGGGCAGGACAAGTGGTACTTCATTGTCGCCACTGTTGTCTCTTCCGGAACTGGGTTCTCCTCTAAACCTATCCCTAGGAGCTATAAATTAGTACTTACTTACTTGGATACTTGGACGGTCCGTCTTCACGAGCTGTGCGGACCCCAGCACATATGCCATTCGTTCATTTCTCTCGCAATCGTAGTCCATGGTGGTGGTTTTGTTCGAGCATGGTAGCGCTTGCGAGCCTCGTACCATGATCTGTAAGACAACTGCAGCTGCGGGTATAGCTGATTAACTTTGTTCACGAACACGTCCGCCCAAAGTGTAGGTGCTCGTCCTAGGAGACGTTTGCATTCTCTTGAAGTGCACTCTACTGTTCTTTTCGTCCATCTGTCGTCCGTTCTTCTCATTATGTGACCGGCCCATCTATGTTTCGCTATCGGTGTATAATCTCCTAGATCTCGAGGATGTGACAGATTTCGAAGGTCAGAGCTTCGCATTCCGGCTAGATACTGAGAGTGCCGGTTGTATTTCAGAAGACATCGATCAAGCGATCTGTGAGTAGTGCGAAGCATTCTTGACGTAGTTGAAGTATCAACCCACGTCTCCGCAGCATAACAGAGCGCTGGGAGGACCGTAGAATCGAAGCGATGAGCGCTGATTTTCGGGTCCTTCAGTGGGTCGGTGGCTCATTGGAGAGGCCCGAATGCGGCCCTAAGCTGCTCTCCTTCTTCTATCTATTTCCTCCTTTATTTTGTTTTTCCATGTTCATTGATCGCCCAAGGTATACGTACGAGGTGGTCTGTGCAATGAGAGAGCCATCCAATTCAATTTTTTCGCTTTCGCACCACGGGTTTTTTCATGAAGTGCGTCTTCTTTCGACTTATGCGAAGTCCGATCTTTTTCCCCGCTTTGTTGATCTTGTTGATCGTCATCTCTGCTTCGCTAATACTTCTTGAAAATACGACAATGTCATCGGCAAAACGAAGGTTTGCTAGGAATTTTCCATCAATACGTATGCCTTTCTCATTCCGTTCGAGTGACTTCATTATCCACTGCAGTGTGACACTGAACAGCTTTGGCGATATTGTGTCGGCGTGTCGAACTCTTTTTCCTATGGGTATGGTAAGAGGTCGATGGAATAGCTGTATTTTCGTAGTGCAGTTCCGATAACAGTCGCACAGTGTTCTTATGTACGACGGGTCCACTCCTTGGTCGACGAGCGCTTATAGGATTGCATTCGTTTCGACGTTGTCAAACGCTTTTTCATAGTCGGCAAAGGTTAGGGACTAGAGGCAAGTGGTATTCCCGACAATCTTCGATGACCCTGGACTCGGTTTGGATGTGGTCCATACGGCAGAATCCTTTCCGAATTCCTACTTGCTCGACTGGTTGAATCTCCTCCAATGTCCTTGATATGCGCGAGAGAATAATCTTCGTGAAGAGCGTGTAGAGTACACTCAACAAGGATATGAGACGATAGTTACGAAGATTCCTTCGGTCTCCTTTCGTGGGCAGGATGACCGTACGCGACGTCCTCCACTGGTCTGGGATTCTTTCCTTTTTGAAGGTAGGCTGTCAAATGATTTGCGAGAAGTACATGTAAATTATGGCCTCCAGCTTGGTAATTGGCGGTGACATTGTCTAGTCCTGGAGGGTGTGCCTCTTTTCATGCTTTCTATCGCAACTCGAACCTCCGACGGAAGAATTCCAGGTGGGTTTTTTCTCCAGCGGGGATATTAGGGTCCGGAACGGGAATGTGGGAAGAAAAAGGTTGGTGTGGAACTTTTCCGCTATTTATTTCATATCATGGCGGGCACTTATGAGGATCCCATCTTCGTTCATCAGGGGCTGACAGCGGAACATTATAATCACGCAAGTCCCGACGGCATTTTTTTCAGACTGCTTCTTTTTCTCTGCTGCTTCCAGTAGTTCCTTGTGCATGTACCGTTGTAGATCTTCCTGCAAAGTTATTCTGCAGGTGGCATTTATTAGTAACCATGTTAAACCTGTTGCAGTAGGATGAAGCTTCAGTTTCCTTCTCTTTTTCGAGCAACTTTTTAGTAGTGACGGAGATGCGATCCGATCTTGTTGCTTGAGAAACTGAGGCGAATTCGGCACAGCTTTTCAGTCCTTCGACAAGCAGGTCGTTGTCTTCGGTCGAGTCTTCTTTAATCTGCCAGTCACATTTGGACAAGACTTGGTTCAGAATGTTCTCGTGGTATACAGCTAGACTTTTTCCTCGTGGTCGATGAAGACAGTTCTTTTGCAGCTTGCACCATTATGGAAAGACGGGACTACCGATGTGTCAAGTAGGCACCATCCTCTGTTTGTCAGAAATATGGTCGATCTCCGCATGAGTCATGCCGCTGGGAGACTCTCATGTCCAGCGGCGCCTTTCTTTCTTCTGGAAAAACGAGTTTCCATGGAAGAGACGCGCTGCTGACAGGAGTCCTGCGAGACGGTTCCCATTCTCATTTCTTTTCTCCTAATCCAGAATTTCCGATCCTGTATTCACTCTCGTTGGCCTTATCCTATTCTGGCGTTGAAGTGTCCGACAACAATTTAATGATATGCTTTATCATTGCGGATGATTTCCTCCAACTGATAGTAGAACGCATTTAATTCGTACTCATCAGCTGCGTCTGTCGGTGAGTAGCAGTTGATGGTAGTGGTGTTTTCTTATGATGCGACAGTTGAAGACGGAGGACGGCTACGCGAGGGGAAAGGATCTCGTTTGAGTCGACGAGATGGACAATGGACGCGTGGACGGCAAAGCCTACGCCGCCGACATTTCGTGACGGGACCTTTTTTTCCACGGATCACAAGGGTCCCGTTGTTTAGTTGGCGTATGCCGGTCTTCTCGGGTTTTTTGTTTCGTGTATTGCGATCACATGAAATTTAGTGCGATCTGCGGCTACAAGAAAGGCGTGAAGATAGGTGTCTGTAGAGAGTGTTCTTGCATTATACGTGCATAGTAAGAAACAATCTCCATGGCGTGTCGTGCTTGTGTTCGTCAGATCCGGTTCCAATGACGTCCTGCGGAAGCCGAGATTATCTGGCCTCTCACCGGTCGTCTAACCGCCTGACGTCATAGACGGGAGCACCCAGTGTGCGGGGGTACTGAGGGCGGCCTACCGGCCTGACGCCACAGATGGGAGCACCCAGTGTGCGGGGTACTGAGGCCGGCCTATTGCTGGTCGTGCAACTTGGTCCTTCCTGGAGTCCTGACGTAACCTTGCAAGGGCGTATCCAGGTCTTCACTACCATGTGGATCAGAGGGAGGTGTGTTTTCGGCGACGAATCCTTCGCTCGATCTTCCTACTAGTCGATTCGGAAAGATGTTGAAACCTCAAACTTGGGTAATTAAACCTAACAAACAAATTCGTAGCCACTGGAAATCGTTTTTGTGGTGTCAATTTCGTGGATTCTTCCTTCTGCTGTGTTCATGTGCACATACTGGCGGCTGTTCGAAACAGCTTAAAAGACAGGCTTTCTATAAACTCGACGTAAATAATCAATATGTTTGCATTTGTTCATACGCACCGCTCTTGTTGAGAGCTGGCGCGAGGTTAGTACATGTAACAACAGCAACGGCACTTGTTCACTATACTATTTATTTGAAACAGCTGACATCTCAATGGGTTACCCCTCTTTCAAAACCTGGAAAGGTCAACTTAATTGCAATCTAGTCAGCCTGACAACCTCCTAAACTCAACAGAAAAAACAGTTTCGTTGGCTTGTCCTAATCTGGCCTTGAAATCAGCAACAACGATTTTATAGAAATACTTTTCGCTGCAGAATCACTTTCTCTAGCTGGCTGTAGAACGCGTCCAGTTTACTCTCTTCAATTGCTCAACTGCCTATAATAACGCCTTTCTTTCAAAACGGACGATGGCGACAAAGAATAGTTCAATGAAGTTGCTAGTGGAAAATAGGTCTTTGAATCAGTTCTCGGCAACGAATAGCCACTAGCTTTAAGCAGAATGCTCGATTTCGTGAGCAGACGCCACGCTGGGCTTTTCGTAGTTGTCACAAGGCAATGCCTCAAACTTGGGTTATTAAACCGTTCGTGTACATAAATGCAACACCCGTACAACAGGAATAACCGCAGAAAAACACTTGCATAAGAGTAAGACACGTCCAAGATTGTAGGCGCTATAACTACTAATGAAGTGAAGCTAATAAGGCCACAATAGTTTAGGATACTATTATAACATTAATACAATGATAGTAGCAACTTGATAACAATGACGACTAAGGGGATGTGGATGATAGCGCCCACACTGATGCGTACAGTGGCCAAGATGCCGATAGCTAGAACAACAGAAGAGTGAGATGCAGACGAGCTGTGCATTAGGCTAAGGTAGAGATCATATGTACAGCGGTCAGGTTTACTTTGACACTGATTGATGAGGATAGCAAGTTACCTAAGCATCGATGGTGGAAGTGACTACGAACGAGATGAGACATCTGAGCAACACGGTCAGGCGGCTGGTCTTGGATAACGACATGTCTACAGCGTGAAGTTTGAGCATCGATGAGTGCCACCATTGCCTAAGAGATAACATGGGCCATAAATAATGCAACTGAGAGCTGATAGCCGATTATATCGGGTATAACATATATAGCATAAGTCCGGCGGCTCACCGGCCGTGTAGGGATGGCGTACCAGTGTGGGAGGAATGGTACATGCCACCGATGGCGTTGCAGACAGAACGCATTTGAGGATAGCCGCTGCTACTGACTACGCACCGCAGATCAATTGACAAAGATGTGAGGTCGGGACACCACCATGCTCCTGGTGAACGACATCACTAACACTGCTCTAACTGCCCGCTGAATGAGATGTCAAGAATTTGAAAATGCATTGTATTTTATGAGTACATAGCCATCTTTTGCATGCATTTTTTAAATTATCCACTATGTACTGGACGGTATTCTTCTTTAAAATAACCAGTTTTAACTTGGAAAAAAAATTATTTTTCTCAAATTTCCTACAACTTCACATACCTTATGAGAACGTCTGGAAGTCGTCGCAGTACGAAATCCTCGGTTAGGCAAACAGGAACAGCTTTTAGCTATTCATGTTTGATGATGGTGTAGATTTCACTCTGCGCTATCAGAATGGTGAAATCGAATCAGCTTGCTTAAATCTGGTCATGGGCGGTTTCAATGTTTCTTTCCAGTTATTCTTCTACGGCTTCGTGAAACTATAAGCAAAAGTGACAAATGAATAACAAAGATACTTATCTGCACTGCACATAGTGCTATGAATTCTGTCTAAACAATAGATTACTAGTAAAGATTGCTAAGCTACTCCCTCTAAAAAGATATTGTTTTCTTCTAGTCGCCTAGTTGTTAGCACGTTCATCGGCAAACTGACCGTTGGCCCTAGAGCACGAAAGCACTAGATGGCTATGTTGAAAATATCGTGTGAACGAAGATAAATAAAGGGTAACACGTTCTGGATGCAGCCATATTTTTTGAAATTTTGTTATGAGAACCCGACCTATGAACAGAAATGGCCACAAAAATAAATGCCTCACTGGAGGCTTGCGGTGCGGTGTTAACTTCGTGTATTTTACCATTTAGTCGGTTGGTGACGATTTTCTTTTATTGTGATGATTATAATAAATCATATTTCATATTGTGAAGACCAAATATGGAATTTGAGTAACGCAAACATAAAAGGCTCTATGTTACGTTGTAGGGCGCGTGTGGCGCAGTGGTCGGGGGCGCCCTGCACCACACACGTGGCATCGATTCCTGCGACCGCCCACCAAGCCTTCCATCCCTCCAAGGTCGGCAAATTGGCACCAGACTTGATTGCAGCATGGCAACACTGGCTCGATGCAGCGGTAAGCCACAGCGAGTCATTGTAAAGGCAAGATATGCATTCAGTCACCTCCAAACGATGCTTAATGAAGTCGAATGCATTGCGCACCCTCAGAAATTGATCAACACCGACAGCTTTATCCTTTATCCTTTACATTAGGCTGTATACCTGCAGAGAAAATAAGTGCAAGCTGGATATTTCAAAAAACGGCTTTCCTTTAACCTCGGAATGACTACTCAATACATATTCTTCCGTTGATAAGCGAACACGAAGTTGACAAAAAACTTCATTCTACTAACGTTTCATCGCCTTCGTTTTATTCGGAGCCGGATTGATCCTAGTCGATTGTCTACAGTTGTTACTTTTTTCCCAATTTGGTCTTCGTGATCGCATCGAGTAGAATCCAGTGGGCACTGCACGGATAAAGACTTCCACTAGGCAGTGCTCTTTTTATATAGGACGGTTGCTGTTAATATTGATTGTCTCTTCGTAATTGTCTCTTTTTTTCCGAACATTTCATCTATAGCAGTTGGTATCATTATTAGCTGAGACGAAGAATAGCCATAACACAAGCATGCAACAAACCAGATGGTATCGTAACCGAGCAGTTGCTGTACTGTTCAGAAGGACACCTGCGATGTCGCTGCTGTCCTGCAAGGATTCGAATTCGAAAACACCAAACAGCAAACTTGTTTTCTGTTCACAAGGGCAGAAGATTGTATGTTGAAGATTTGGAAACGCCGTGACACTACTATCTCGATAGTCTATGAAGAGTTTCCAGTACGAAAGCTGTCAACGAGGAAAGAACACGAGATAAACTTAAGTTGCAGTCAAATCTAGATGGAAATCTAACCACTTCCTGGTTGCAATACAACGAAACGAATGAAAATAATGCTGGGACCAATTCTAATTGTAGGAACTGGTCCTCCAGACAACAGTAGCGCATTGCATGGAATGGTGAAGTGATTGTTGTGATGGAATTACGAATAACAAACAGTTAATCATGTCTGTGAAACGATTGAAAAGGGAACCTTGTCATACATTTCATTCTTTTTGAAACCTCTCTGGTATTTCAAAACTTTGACCAAGCTTCTTCTCGTTTATAAACATCGTTCACAATAGTTTTGATGATTTTAACGTTTGAGATCTTAGCCTGATCCTTATGTAATGACTAGTGCCGTGTTCATTTCTTCATGTAAAAGAATAAAAGGATAATGCTCTAGGCGTTGATCAATCCCTGAGGGATGCGCCATGCATTCGACTTCATCAAGCATAGTTGGAGGTGATTGAATGCACATCTGGCCTTTACAGTGACTCGCGGTGGCCTGCTGATGTCTCGAGCTAATGCTGCTACCTTCCCAGACAAGTCTGGTACCAACTTCGAAGAGATGGAAGGCTTGGTGGGCCACGGGTGCGGGGATCGATTCCACGTGTATACGCGCCTTTCATTTCTTCATAAATAGTCAAAATTGTTGCAATTTTACTTTTATTTCTAGCTCCACATTCTCATTTCATGGTCGTAGTTTGGTGTGCTAGCATTTGATGATTGCCCGATGGTGCGGCCCGTTCTATAGAATATGGGGAATTTAGGATATCATTAAACAGAAAGAAATCTAAGGATCTAATGGCCCGGCTAGATGTCGTATTGTGTTTAGCGTTGTTTTTTCGTACAGCAATGTTTCAAAGAGTCACGTTCATTCTACCAAAACCAGATCTAGGCTAGAACTGCTTTTTGTTACACATATACACACCCACATAGACAATACTATACGCACTATACAGGTGACTGACATTGGCACGACGCCGATGTGCCACTACATCCATTTGCGTTATATGCAAGCTTTTAGCATGACTCTCCCACGGCATTCTGAAGCTTGGAATTTTTTCTTCCTATTTGCTTTTTGATTGCTGTGAGACAACTACTGCCGCTAGATGTTACTTGCTCTGGCAATTGGGCACTGTTAACCGTCATTCTGGGCGCTTCTTACTCTGCAATCCTAATTTTTTTCATTTCCTCTTCATCTCTTTTTTCATATTATTTGTACCTTATTCGCCAGTTTGTACCACTCAGTAATCCGATTAACGTTTCCAGAAAACTTTTATGATTCCGTTTAGTTCCTTCCTAACAGTGTGAAACATACTCCGACAGGTTTCACACTACAATTCTGCACGGCACCTTAAAAATGAATATCAGAAAAAAGGAGGCAAATTCCCGTGAAAAGACAGTAGCATAACAATAACAAGTGCATTACAGTGTAGGAATGTTTCACGCTTCCTATATGGTTAACCTCATCGTCACAAATAGAAAGGCTTTCTTGATATCGAAGTCCAACATGAACAAAGTGGCATCCATCATCCAACATGAACAAAGTGGCATTCATCAATCCAACATTGTTATACCAACTGAGGTCTTCTACATTCCCATGAAAAGAAGCTCAGCGAGAAGTAAATCAATGTCTAGATGTGTCTTCGTATGGGAAAATACTTAATCGCAGAGTGAGAAACCACCATCCGATTAAGAAATGTTAGCTACTGCCTGTAGATCGGTCACCTTTGGACACACGTTGATTTTGTAATCCTAAAAAACTTTCAAGAAGAGCCAAATTACAATAATGCTGAGAAGCAAAATTCGGATCCTCAAATGGGGATCGAGCCCACTATTACCCTGTCAGGGAGCTCATATGTTATCCACCAGCTGTTGCTCTACCTCTCTCTCAGTCATGTTTCAACTCTGTCGGTTCTGTCAGCAACCACTAGTGAACGGGAATGATCTGGAGAACACAATTTGGCATTGAACCTAGTTAAGGGTCCGAGAGTGCTCATATCTTAGCACCATTGTGAGTATATTTCACATCACACATGAAAAAAGAATGGGCAACGAATAAAAGTTGGAGTCAAATCAGTTTCTCAAATATAATAAGTAGCGCAGAAGAGGTATGCAATATTATTTCCAGTGGTATGATAGTTCAGTAGGAGTTGGACGAAGTGTTATGTCATTGTCACCTTGAAACGAAAACTTTGATACTCAGTTGGATACTTGGACGGCCACTCCTGACTAGTTGTGCGGGACACAGCATATTCTCCATTTTTCGGACTTCTCCTGGTTTCGCCACTGTGTTTCTGTGGAATCCTGAGGACAGCCTAGCAAAAGTCAACCTCAGGACGTTACCACAAAGTCTGCCCCAAGTCGTCACCACGTCAGGCAGTCGCCAGCCCTTGTGGATCAGAGGGAGATTTGCCACCATGCGATTTTGATTCCAGGACGGTGGTGGATCCTGGTATTGGTTTTGGTTTACTCTTAGCTCGGCTTCCTGATGGAAGCGCCGGACTCCCTTCTCAGCTTGGGCGACCCTGCCGGTGGGACAAATCCTCCCTCTGTACAATGCAGTCCGACACCCAGGAACACTTTCTAGCCGCGAAAAAAAAGTGAAGGTGTAAATAGGTAGATAAGACTTCAGCATTAGCGGCTGATGTTTTCTAAAAACAAAGTCTTTTTTTTACTTCTGTCTGTGTTTTACTGACACTAACAGTGATTACTGTAAGCTATGGAATGACACAAAATTGAAAAAACTATGCTTAGTAGCGAAGTGTGCTTTCCAGGACCGACTTTTTAACCCCGACATTGACCAATAATACACTGCTTTCTTGGTGAGCAAACGCGAGCCTGTTAACAACAAGATTTATTCAGCACCTTAGTGACCCTTCGGAAATTTCGTTTACTTCAGAGCCAGGAGAGGTCAAATTGCCACTCAATCAAACACTTTCATGTCCTCAACAGATGAAACGTAATACATAAATGTTTATTCGCATAGTAAACAGCTTGTCTTGAAGACTCATCACCTTGTTGTTTATAAATCTTCCAAATATTAATGGAGTCTTACATTGTCGAGAAATGTGCCGGGGCTCAGGTGAAGAAATCAGTCGTTGCTATAGCGCGTGATCACGCATGATCACAAAGCACTTCCCCCTTGCTGTTCATTTTCGGATTTTCGAGTTTACCTCTGCATGTTGTGCTCAAAGTTTTATCTTTGATATTATGATGCGTTTGATTGAGTGGATTGCATATCAATTTGACTCTTCCAGGCTCCGAAGAAGGCGATACAGCCGAAACGTCAGCCAATATTGTGCTGAATAAGTCTTGCTGTTAAAGTGCTCACTTTTGCTCACTAAGAAAACAGTGTATTACAGTGCCCTTTATTGTTCGGTTACCTATAGATTGATAACTAACTGGTTCTAGAAAAAACAATCGGAATTTCAATAATTTTCATTGTCATATTTTCCCTTTTTTTCATTGTTCATTGCCGATTTGAGCTTCCCAGATCACTCCCGCTGATGGGTGATTGCTGATGGCACGAATCGATAGATCTAGCTGAGAAACAGGTGAAACGAAGGACGCGTATGGTATAGTGGGGAACGCGTTAGCCCCAGAAAGGGTAATAGCGCGTTTGTTCACCACCGCAGACACCTGCGATCCGGAGTTTTACAAATACCTCAGCATTATTGAAGTTATTTTTTGCAACATACACTGCTATTAAAAAAGAGTGGGAAGTCAATAATAAATTGAAAAATGGGAATTTCATTCAAATAATTTCTACTTACTTTTTTAAACTACTCAATGATATCGTCTCCGTTTAACTATGGGGTTATTTCGAATATTCGCCTACAATGAATAACAAGAGGATGTACTCTCAATACGAATCACCTAAGCTGAGAATCATATAATATTCTGTAAAATTTCAAAGCGTTAGCCAGTTGTCTGAAAAGGATAAAGCTTCCGATGTTGACCAATCTCTAAGGGATTAGCTAGGCATTGGGTTCTATGCGAAGGAGGAAATTAAGTGCATAATTGACCCATACTTGCTCTGGCTTGCAACTGTCTGCAACTTCAGTGTTTTATACTTCTGGATAAGTTTAGCGTCAAGCTGTGGGCTCCGGGTGAATGGAAGTATTCATGAGAATATTCATGTGGATAGGAGTGTGGAATAGAACCAGGAATCGGAAAGGCCTATATTGTAAAGAACCTCTAACCATTATGCTACACGTTGCAGTGGGGTTAAATGCAATATTGATCTGGGTACACATGATTCTGCGTGAAGACCGCCTATTCATTTACATAAATAAGTATTGAAATAAGTTTTTGACATTGTTATCGAGCTTGCCACACTGACCTTATTTTATTCTTGGGTTTATAATCAATTCAATAAAAAAAAGATTAAATTCGCATTGGAGTGCATTTTGTTACTAGTAGGGAGGAGGTACCGCAGTGACTAGTGACGCCGTCGATCACGAAAGCAAAGGCACTAGTTGGCCGAAACGTTTTACTCCTAGGGAACGCGTTACCCCAGCTACCTCCAATATTGCAAGGAGAATCGACTCAACCGGGAATCTAGGACACTAAAAAAAAGAAGGCGAACTCCTCAGCCAGCAACCAAAACAAGACATGAACTATTTGAAGACCATTGTAGATGATGAGTGCATGGAAAACGAATGGAATGCAATGTTGGGATGCCCACTATAGATGAAATGACGGGTCGTGTACAGCAAAAAGAAAATTGTCAGGAGAGCAAATAACATCCTTTTCCAAACTAAGTGTGCAGTTCTGTGTGATGGAATTTATTTCCCATCCGGATTTCTCAATAATCTGTCACACCATTGTTTTTAAAATCGTTGTTCTGGTAACCACAGATATCTCTCACAGAGAGATCACTAGTCGGTTAGTAGCGACGCAACGTAGCGCATCCTCAAGTAACGGAGAGAGGGTAAAGCGAGGGGTTGACTCGCTTTTTTTTTCTTTGCTTTTGTTTCTGCTTATTCAACATCTTCACGTTAGTGCTATAAAAGCTGACAGTTCAAAAGTCACTAAGAGACGAGCGCTTCCAGAGAAAGTCGAGCTGGTACATCTGCTTGGAATCCCACGAGCAGCAGGTAACCTCCCGCTCACGTTCAAACTTGCAAAACAGAGCATAGAGGTGATAAAGGATCTTAAAGAGAGAATAGCAACAGTTATTGTCGAAGCTGCAGAGCCTGGGGAAAGCATCCGCAAAACCTACCGATGTTTCGCCAATTACAAACCAAGAATGGCTACACTTCGAACACCAGATGGAACTGTTACAGTTTCCAGAAAGACAGGAGAACGAAATAAAGGAAGTTGGATAGCTCGTTTTACCGGTTCTTCCTTCCGAAACTCGTTATGCTACGTGGTCGGTGAGGAATCGAAGAGCACGTGGTCTGGCGAGGATAACGTCTGAGCACCTTAAAAACCTTCCCACAGTCCCCACAAACACACTGGCTCGGCTCTTCACACGTTTCCTATCTGAATGCAAGGTCCCTACTCAGTGGAAGACCAGCAAGACCGTGTTATTGTTTAAGAAAAAGTGACCTATACGATATCGGCAACCATCGCCCAATCTGCTTACTGTCTGTCGTCTACAAACTTATCGTTCGACTCATCCTAAACGGGATGGACAGAACACTGAAAGAAGAACAGCTATGTGAGCAAGCAGGGTTTCTAAAAAGGGATTCGTCAAGATTGACCGCATCCGCACGATAACAAGACTCAATGAAGTATCGTGAGAGTACAACAGAACGCTCTGTCTCACTTTCATCGACTTAAAGGCCTTTGACTCAGTTGTGATAGAAGCTGTCATGGAAGCCCATGATAGTCAGGATATCCATACTCAGTGTATGAAGGATTTTCGTTAGCTGTATAAAAAGTACCACAACCAACATATCACCATTCTACAACGATATTAACACCGACGTCAAAGGATGGGTTAGGCAATGCGATAGCATCTCGCCAGAATTATTTACTGCCACACTCGAGGACGTCGTCAGAACATCAGAATCCTTAGAATGAAACAATAGAGAGATGGAAATCGGTGAAGCAGAATCTCACCGTCTTGGCTTTGCTCATTACATTGTTCTTATAACGCCAAATATTGCACATGCGAAACTAATTGTAGCCATTTGATAACGCTTGTGGAAAGACTCGTCTTCGACTACTCCTCATTAGAAGATTTCCGTGAGAAATGCATAGCTTTTATATTTTCAATGCTCACTCAAAAAAAATGAATATCTACGAATGGCACACCTACATCCAGATGGTGAAGTCAACGTTATGAACGACTTAGGTCCACAGTTGAGCAGGTGTTAGCGAACAGTTTGGGGATCTTTAAAGTACATCGTTGATATTGTGAACAACGCAAAGAACTCCCTACTCTATGCGTACCTTTTCGGCTCCACGATTCTCAGTGCCTTAATGTCTGCGTAGTAATGTGGCCGCAGAGTAGGCAGGATGAAAAAATTACTCAGCATAATTGAAGGCACAGACGAAAGGAGCGATGCTAAGAGTATCCCATATTTCGCAAATGAGAGAGTAAATCCGAAGATCCACAACACACGAACAAGAACAAATCAGAGACTTCGTTATACACGCCGAAATGTCGACAATTCATTGAGTCGGACACGCAAGACGTCTTTACGACATTCGTGGACAAGCGCGATCAGCGACTGGATTCCTCAGGATGTCAAACGCACAGCACAATGAGCACCGAGCCGACGCTCAGAAACAGGTTTCACGAAAATCCTAGAAAAAAGGATATGGTGCTCAGTTAATCTTTAATACAAGCAGAATAAACTCGGCTACTCTTGCATGCAAAACGGAAGAATGGGAAACTTAATGGCGCCCGCTCGATTCACTAGACGATCAGAGGGACGACAGGTGATGCAATTCTCGTTAACCCCTTCCGCTCCGTATGGACACTGTAGTGTTAATATTTAGTTAATTTTTTAACTGAATTGTGTATACTCTTTCGATAGCTAATCGAAAGTAGATCAAAACAGTGAGAACAAAAAGGCCATTCTCTACATTTAATGATTTACAAAAACTTCTTTTCGAAAAAAGTTCACTGACCTGTACTCAGGCTAGCAATTATCTGTTATTTCATTTCCTTATGATTAATCATGGCTATTGGATGGAATTCATAGGTATGAAAAGTACCAGGACAGATTCCATGCAAGTGGGAAGCACTTCCAAATGCAGACAGCGATATATTTGGGTAATGAACCATGGTAACACTAGTAAATACTAGCATACACGTCATTCATGTCAACCATAGAGCAAAGTCCCTTCTGCAACCCTGTCGTGTTTAAATCCCCTCAAGCCTTTATTTTTTAAGCACTTCTTCCACAGAATTAAACTCCCTCTCTCTATTTCTTTAGCATTTTTTCTATTCTGCAACTGCGTCACTACTTGTCATATTGCTTGGCCATGTCGTTAAATATAGCGTTAAGCACGAACGGCTTTTCGTTTGGTTTTTCGATGGCTACAAACAAAGCTCTTCATTTCTCCCAGGGTGGAAAATTGGCACTATGGCTGGAAGGGTAAGAACACTAAGATCATACATCGAGAGACCTTTTCAAGTCAATGGATAGACTAAATATGACATTCAATAGCATCTAAGGGCTCTCAACGGAGTCGGATGCGCGGCACGTCTGCAAGGGAGTAATCAACGTCGAAAGCGTTATGCCATTACGCTTTTTTTTCCTCGATGAATGGAACCAGACACACATGGTGTTGGAGATTCCCTATCCTCGATTTGATTAAAAAGGAACTTCTTGGGAGCGAATTGGCAAGGCGCAACACATCTGCAGGTGAGGAATACAGCCATGATAGCAAATCTCAGTCGTCATCAATGGTCTGAAGATTGGTCATCATCAGTCGTTCTAAGTTTCGTAATCTTTTTTGGGTAATTTTTATATCAAAACCTTGTCCAATGATTTGTGATATAAGAAATTTGATTTCTTGGTTAACTGTTTTCCCACTAACATGTTCGCCACGCCTGGGGAAGCAAAGCAAGCGTAATTGCGGAGGGCTGACTTCCAAACTCTTTTGTTTGACCTTTCACATAAAGTTGTAGTGCTCCTTCTAGCTTGGGTGTTTGGGTGGGAGATGAACTCGCGTTACAAAACACGCTTGGACACTAGGAAGTGGTCTTGTCAGAAGTATAGCACTTAGTTCAGCGGAACATGTCCATCGAACGGTGCAGAACTTTTCATGGCTACTTCAATACAGAATGCTGAACTTGAAACCTGAGTAATCACAGCAAGAATGGCAAAATGACGTCTAAAAAATGCAAGCCTAGATGCGCATACCTATTACATTCCTCCCAAAGGTCTACCGCTTCAACGTGGCTGGGAGATGCTCCTGGACGTTGACCTGCGATGTACAGTGGAGGTTTATCCCACCAGCTAGGCCTCTCAAGTTGAGAACGAGTCCGACGTTTTGATCCAGACTCCCACCTAAAATTCAACCAATACCAGCAATTGCCACCGTTCTGGTAATAAACTAATCATATGGTGGCAGATCTCTCTCTCTGATCCACAATGGCGACAACTTCCCTGCGGTGGTCACGACCAGAGGAAGGCTTCGGACTGGCTGACCTCGGGATTCCAGGAAACCACAGTGCCTAGACCAGGAAATGCCCGGCCAAGTGGAAAATATGCTAAGGTCCGTATGATCAGTGAAAACGGATTATTCAAGTGTCCACGTAAGTAAAGTATTGCATTAATGCATCAGTGATTACAACGTTAACGTGTATGAGACGTCATTTTGGTTAAATTTGCCGGGTGAGATAGACAAGACAGACAGTGGACAGCGGATAGCTCAACAACTGAGTCCTGAAATATTGATTATAAAAGCAAAGAAGTGCAGACTGCATAAACATATCCAAGAAAAAAGGGGTGCCCAATGATGCTAGTTGTAGAACTGGTGGATAATCAGGAGTTACAATGCGATTTCCAGTCACTGCACTCCAACAATGCTTTTTCAGAGCGCGAAAACATAAGAAAGACAGAGAATACGACAGACAAAAAAGGAGAAAGTACATCAGATATTACATTACGCAAGAAACTCCGTCGATACAACCGATTCCTCAGATGAGGATAGGGTAACTTGCAGAAGGTGCTTATGGTAAGAATGAGAAACTTAGCAGGGCAATATTGTTGAACAGGGCGAGATAGGGAAGTGTGAGAGCTCAGTTTTGAAAAGTGGATGGAATGTTAGCTACAGAGCTGAGCGTTAATATAAAGAGAAAAATATTTCCTACAACATAGAGTTCCTATAGAAAATGTTCCTGCCACTTTAGATCTCATCCAGGAGCGCACTTCGCTTTTGTGTGCAATATGTTGTTTCCTCGCACTAACTTTTGCCTAAAGTGTGATTACCGTCAGCCTTCTATTGTGTACTTCAATGAACTATTTCAACGCTGTTACCACTGGTGATTTTTTTCCAATAAACTTTTTCCATTAAAAAAACGTCCTTTATACTCATACCTAGAATCATTTTCCATACAATTTCTATTTTTTGGCGGTTTGGAGCCTCACAGACCGCATAGGAGGATGAGGAGAAGGAAATTTCCCTTCTTTGCCTGAGTAGAGAAAACTACCCAAAAAGTGGATTGCTTATAAAACACTCCTGTACTACGATTCGATAGGAGCTAGTCAACGGCCTTCTTGTTTAGTCACTATGCAAACCATCCCTTGTGAAATTTCTGATTTACAGCGTTTCATCGAATCTTCAATTTTTTTGCGTTATGGAATCTCGGACTTTCTTCACATTGAGCGGTCCCCTTCCATCTAAAAACTCAAAGGTTGCCTCCATAATATCGGCCATGGGCTAGCGGACGCATTTTTTTATCATACGATAAATCCGAGATGGACTGGTTTCATCGATTCTACCAACTGATGCTGTTCATTCATAAACTTGCTGCAATGCTCCTCTTTTACAAAGTGATGACAATTGATGGTTCATCATTGTCTTCGTTAAGACGTATGATAAAGGTATTCATTTGCTCGTACAATATTATTGTTCATTAACTGAAAGGAAGTTTTCATTGACAGGAACGGTTGTTATTGGCATCTTTGACTCATCCAATCAACTTATGCGGTGGCTTCAACAAATTTTGGTCGACTAGAGCTCCATTTCACAAGCTGGAGATCCACGAATTTCGGATGAATTATGCAGCTCAAGCAAAAGTTTTGTAGAGCATAATCATTTCGTTAATGACTGGAAAACATCAATAGCACATTTTTTTCACAAGGTGTGAAATTTATAAATGCCCATCATATGAGTAAGGTCAAAGCTTACATTGTCGCTACTGACTCTTTTGACTTCGTGAGGCCCACCGTAAACCACTATTCGTCATTCACTGTCATCGGATGAGTGCTCCAAAGTCCTTTATTCATCTGCTTACAGCACAGACTCTAAGCATTGTCTCAGTGATCACTTGTTGACCACATTCTAGTCACGCCTGCTGTGTAATCGACTTTAAGGCATACATTAGGACGGAATGAAATTGTTATGATGAGTAGATGGGCATTTCTTACCTTTTCAATTATTTCCTGGACTCTCGTGTATCCTTTTCATGAGGTCCAATGTGCGCAATGAAGCTACTTTTTTTTATTACATTCTTCTACAACGCTTTTCTTTAGCTCTTACTAATATTTCATGCGATGAACTCTGTAGTCTAAAAAATTCATTTGCTCAACTCCATCGTTTACAAAATTGACGTACTATATTATTCTATTCATCAGGTGGAAAATATTCAGCAAATTATTCATTAGGATTGTATGTCGTTGTACGAGTACAATGATAGGTGTGATGTAACTAACCACATTATGGATATACTCTATACCTCACTGCGTTTACTCCTTCTTAAAAAAAAGCGGTGTAACCATAATGATGCTGAGATATTTGCAAAACCCCGGACCGCTGGTGTCTGCGGTGGGAACAGAAAGCGCTACTAGACAATCCAGAGGCTAACGCGTACGCGACCTCACCATGCAACTCCTTAATTTCACCTTAGTAGTTAAAACCAGAAACCTTGCATCTGCGGTGAATAACGAACGCGCTATTATCCGTTCCTAACCTTGGTGGTCAGAATCAGAATAAGGAAACGAAGGACTCCCCATCGTGTGGTAGTGGACGCATTAGCCCCCCGAAAGGCTAATGGCGCGTGCGTTGTTCATCGCAGACAGCAGCGGACCGGAATTTCGCAAATATCTCAGCATCGTTATGGTTAAATTTCACCCTGCCATTAAAAAAAAGTAGGCAATAAATGAAAATTAAAGGAAAAGCAGTATGTTGGTAGCAAATACAGCAAGAAGTTCTTGTGCAGGATTCTGGAGCATTGATGGAGGAACTACGAATGCCAAATTTAACCCATCAATCTCAGTAAGTATTCTTTAACTTCTTTCTTTACATGTTATCTTAGACGCTTAGCTGGACCTTGTTGTAGAAAGATGCAACCATGGTGAAGAGCTTCCTCTGTGTACAAGCTGGTATATGACGAATTTGGCTTTTACAGTTTACCAACAGTTTTTCTTCCGCCAAGTGTTTATATTTCTCCAGAAAAGTAGGATAGAAACTTTTGACCACGACAGAATGAATGGCTTAGTTTATCAGAAGTAGAACATCGAGCTAAGGATAGACGTTAGGCGGATTGCAGGGCAGGACTGCGCTACGACTTCCTTAATGTTGGTAAACACGCATTTATGGATTGTCCGAATCGAAGCGATTGTTTCAGTACCAAAGCCTATTAGTTTTATTTAAGTAGTTCAAGAAATAATGTTTTCGGTTTCATGTCTGCTCAAGAAAGAAAACACTAACTTTTTGTTCTTAACCCTTGTTTAATAATGTATTCACCATTCATTGCAACAAAACTGCTTCAACAAAACGGCTCGTTAAGTGGAAGAGGGCTTCAGTGGCTCAACTTTTATCTAGCTAGCTTTCGTTTATCTATCGCTCTAACAATAGCTCATATTCTATTCGCTGCTATCTTCATCAGCCATCATTGACGTCTGTTTTGTAGTTAAAATAAAATTAACCACTGAGGAATCCACCTAACGTTTCCCAAAAGCCACCACACCTAGGTTAATCGTTCGTGGCTCCTCTCAATTCTTTTAGAGCTTTCAGGGCTATTCACAATAGTAAAAGCAGTCTGCTTAATGTGGTGGTATTAATGCCGTTAACAGCTGGTTTTTGTGTTAGGAGACGGCGACTGCTTGAGGGACAACCTACTTTTGGAGCCTTCCTCTTTTTTTGTTGAGATCTGTGTTTGTCTTTGCTAGTGTTGCTAATTGACTTTTGGTTACTTAGTGATTATAACTATACAGGTCGTGCTTACGTGTCCTGTGGACCGCATAAGTGCTTCCATTCGTTTCGCTACCTATCATCCATAGAGACTATTGGATTCTTGCGTTTGTACAACCACGGCTTGAGGATTTGTCGTTTATGCAATTTATCACAGCTCTGACAGGAATTTCCCAAATTTTCACCACAGGCAATAACTTAATGGAAAACCACTGTTATGCAGAGGTTTTTGCGCTGCACTTGTGATTAAGATCTTTCTTTGCGAGGCGATAACCATTCATGTGACAGAAGCCTTTGCCTCGATAAGCCTAGCGACCAATCAACGGTGATGCAGCTACATAATCACTTTTATAACGTTTTAGCACTACATTCCCAAGTTGGCAATTCCAACCTATACGTTTTTTCACTTCTTCCTGCCCTTTCTAGAATACTATGAGGTCCTAGTCATTGAATTCAAAAGTAGGGGCGCACGTTTAATAAAGATGATGATTTTCGTTAAGTGTTAGAGAGAAGTAGGATTAGTATTCGGATAGAAAGAATTCTTCATAGAAGTTCCATAGAAAATAGTACAGAAGTTTATAGAAGCACATGAGCTATAAAAGAGTGACCGACCAATGGTAAAGCAAAACCGTTAAAGGACAAGGACAAAGCTCTCGGCGTTGATCAATCCCTGAGGGATGCACCATGCATTCGACTTCATGAAACATTGTTTGGAGGTGATTGAATGCATATCTGGCCTTTACAATGATTCGCTGTGGCCTACCGATGCATCGAGCAAGTGCTGCTATCCTCCCAAACAAGTCTGGTACCAATTTCCCGACTCCGGAGGATGGAAGGCTTGGTGGGCCATGGACGTCGGGATCGATTCCACGTGTTTGTTGCAGGGCGCCCATGCGACCACTGCGCCACACGATCCTTTTAAACAGCTAAAGGGATGAATTTGGCGGAAGATAATGCATAAAGTGGAATGGGATTATCGTAACATGTTGTGGATTGACATGTTGTGTGATCTAGGATTTTTATCGGTTTTTATTAACCATGCCTCTTAGAAAACGTACAGAGCCCACTATAAAATGTACAAAAAGCTGTGTAACTAGCATCTGTCCATACAATCTCTCTCTGTAATCGTGAACTAATAATCGTAGAACTTTCTCGCGAATAGTCGGTACCTCTCATTGTGACTATTTCGATTTTTTTTCATCCTTCTATACCACTTGATGACTGATTTCTTTAACCCTGTAACGACCGATGTTTCAGTTGCATCTGAATTAAGAGCAAACAGCTACGTTGTTCAGCCACGGCTGTATTATGATTCTGGAACCTCAATTCAACTTGGCTCATTCTGCTCGAAAATGAATTGGTGCGAAAGGTGCAACTGAAGACCTGAAAGTACTTCATAGCGATTTTCGATGCTGTAACATTCCTAGGAAGAAAAATCACAAGACTTTTAAAATATTGATTCGAAAATGTTGTATATCAATGTATGAGTGCAACCTGTTTAGGTTTTCGTGCAGCAATTTGAATTAAAAACCGTCTGCGTTCACTCGTCGCTCGAGCACCTAATAGGATTTTAATGAGTCTACGTAAACGACCGATCAACGCCGTCACTCCGCACTTGCCAGCGCCTCATTTTAAACAACTAGGAGTTGTTTTTTTTCCTTATCGCCATTACCATCTGTAGGCGTCACGTCCACTATCTTCTTATGGAATTTTTTTGCTTTTTAAAGTCATTAATCATTTGTTTACTACGATATCCATTACAGATGCCTTGCCATGCTGTGTGGGTCCGAGTCCAGCACTTAAAATGTATATCTCACTTGTAAGAAAATCACTACGCCCCAGTCGCTCCACTGTTCTATGTCAGACAGCTTTCAGCAGAGTATTCCGTATAAAGGGCATGTGTGGCGCATTGGTTGGAGGCGCCACTGCGACACACACGTGAAATCGATCCCAGCGGCCATGGCCCAGCGAGCCTTCCTTCCTTCCGGAGTCGGCAAATTAGTACCAGACTCGTCTGGGAGGATAGCAGCGCTGGTTCGATACATCGATGGTCCACTGCAAGTCATTGTAAGGCTAGATATGCATTCAATCACCTCCAAACGATGTTAATGAAATTGAATGCCTTGACGCATCTTCCAGGGATTGATCAACGCCGTGTGCTTTAGCCTTTATTTTTTTCCATTTCGTATAAAATCCGCCTATTTGCCAGAAAGATATTTTTAATGTTAGAAAGGTATATTATGCTTCCATGTGAACACTGCGCGCTTGGTCTACATGTGAAATACACAGTGGCCTTACTTATAGAAAACGGTGAGTGTACTGAAGAAAGTGTTTTGTTTCAATGGGATTGAAATATTGGTTTAGCGTGTTCTCTGTTTGGGTATGCATGAGTTTGGCCGGGTAGGCTGCAGTCAAATTGACCTCTCCAAGCTCCGAAACGTGAGCTTGTTCCTAGATAGAAAGTGAAGTAACAACATTGTGTTTGCTCATCAACGAAGCAGTGAATTTACTAACATAGTTCTGAATTTTTCAAAATGTAATTTTTCTTGATTTTTTCTTCGTTGAGGCCTACATTTCGAACGCTGATACCATTGGGAAGTCAGGATTTCGTTGGACAGGATGTAATATTTTTCCAAGGAGAGTTCATTGTTCGTGTTAGTAGATACTGGTTGGCTGAATTTTTTGCAAACGGTGAAGCGCTTAAAATAACCTTAGAAGTAAAGCAATGTTTTAGTAGTTACCTGTGCGCTCAAGGCGGCTGTTTAAAATCATTTCCATGAGCTTTTCGAGTCATTGGGTTCCCAAGTATTTAGGTTATGGAGGAAAAATAGTATCGACGACTATCAAAAACCCACTTCCTCGCATGGAAAATAGAAAAAAATAGCAAAACAACTGCTTAAAAAAAGGACAAAACCCAGGATGCATTTGAAATCTATGAACGAATCAGATACTCTACAAATAGAACGGTACGTTGGCGATCTGGTAGGAATTTTCGCTTTTATTGTCCCGTCGTTGACTTTTCGTTTTTCGCCCTTTATGACGTCCTTGACTAGTAACCCGTTCTTTCGATGCCGTCGTTCAAGTGGCGCTATGATCTTGAGTTGATGTGATCATCACTTGACACTTGACACTTGAACGGCCCGTCCTCACTGATAGTGCGGGCCCCAGCATAATCACCATTTATCGGAGATCTGCTGGTTAAGCCATTATGGTTCCCTGGAGTCCCGAGGTCAGCCTGGCCAAAGTCTGTCCTAGGTCTTCATCACCACAAGCAGTCGCAGCCCTTGTGGATCAGAGGGAGATTTGCCACTATGCGACTAGTTTGATACCAGGACGGTGGTGGATCCTGGTATTGGTTTACTCTTAGTCAGGCTTCCTGATGGGAGCGCCGGACTCCTTCTCAACTTGAGAGACCCTTCCTGGGGGGACGAGTCGCCCCGCTGTAAACCGCTATCCGACACCCAGGAACACCTCCCAGCCACGATGAGGCGTGAGGCGGTAAACCGTTGGGAGGATGTGATCATCACATAATGCAAACTGGTTTTCAGCTTTTGATCCATGTCTTTCTCTGTTCTTGTTTGAGAGCCACTACTTTGTAAAAACGACTCCTTCGTTTGAAAAATGTATGAAAACCGATGTTGATTCATCTAAGGCTATAGATTTTATCGAATTTCTCTTTGCACATAACGCAGTTCGACCATCTCTCTGAACGGGACACATTGGCGTGGCACCGTTTTCCCTCGCTACCAGCTAACATCAAGTCCTTTAGATATGGGTCCTGTTACATGGAACTGCACTATAAATCAGCGTGCCTATTGGAGGTCAACTTTACAGAGCGGTAGATGAACTGACTAACTCTCTAAATAAAGTCAATAATACGATTAATCTCTTATTCCTTAAATACGATGTGTTTGATTTGTTGGTAGAAATGAGACATCTACTGCAGTGTTAAGAGGTGTTCGATCAAAAGCATCGGAGATGTCCACCATTCTTATAGGACGACAAATTAATATTAGAGTATTTGAACAGTATTAAAATATTGACTTGGTACATGGGCAGGTCATCTTTGTGGCCCCGAATTGAAGTGAGTCGAATGCACAGTGCATCACCAACGAATTGATAAGTCGAGTCGAGTCGAGTCGAATTGGCAAAGTAGAACGCTTTATTAAAATATTACGTTTTAAGAACTTTGATGATGTCATCTCAAAATTTGCTTTATACATACTCTGGTCCTTTTTTGTTGCTCTAATAGCATTTCCGGTGACACAGATGGCAGCTGAGACTTAAAAATTTAATTAAGTTGGTTGCTCTTACCATCGATAGACCAATTTGGCGTTTTCGTGTACTGGTGCGATTATGTAATAGAACGACCGATGGCGCAATAGTAGGCAATAATCGTTTAAATCTATTCACTATTCGTGAAAGACATGTTGTTGACAACTTTGCTAACTCCGAAGTGTTATGCGCTTCTAAATATTCCACTTCTATCTCCAAATCTTCCTCTTTAAAATTTTACTGCACAGTTCAAATCAAAATTCGTAGCTAAGATTCCTCAACTAACAGAGCTCCTTTCTTGTATACAGCTTTCCACGCACTTTTTTAGATTATGTGGAAGTAGATGGAGTGAAAATGCGCTTGTAGCGCAGGTGGGTTACAGAAGCATCATAATCAGAATTGGCCTTTGGTCCGATCACGTGGTGCCCAGGGCTGACCAAGCGTTACAACACTCTGAGGTGGGAAACTGGTGCTAGACTCGTCTAGGAGGATAGAAGCACTGACTCGATGCATCGGTAGATCAGCAGAACTCGTTGTATAGGCCAGATATGCATACAAGCAGTCATGGAAGCCCTTTATAGTCAAGGAGTCCCTACTCAGTATATAAAGATTCTTCATGAGCTTTACAAAAAATTTCACAACCACGATATTACCATTCTACAACGATATTAACACTGACGTCAAAAAGAGGAGTTAGGCAGGGCGATACTATCTCGCCAAAATTATTTCACCGCCACCCTGCGGAACGTCATGTGAACATTGCAAATGGGACAATATTGAAAGTGAAAATCGATGGTCGACAATTACACCACTTCGCTTTACTGATGATATCGTTCTTATAACATCAAAGCATTAGCCAACCTGTACAAATGCTCGCTGATTTTGATGAAGCCCAGTGGAAAGATTGGTCTTCGACTAAATCTCACAAAAGGCGATGTTCATGAGGAACAGATCTGTTTCGTATGCCCCTATTCACGCTCAGCGGAACGAATATCTCCGAATGCTCCAGTTGTGTCTATCTAGGTCGGGAAATTAACATGTTGAACGACTTAGCTCCAGAGATTAAGCAGAAGGTAACGAGCGGCTTGTGGAGCTTTCAAGAGCAACGAGGATGTTGTGAAGAGTGCAAAGAACACCAGACTCCGCGCCCACCTTTTCGACTCAACAGTACTTCGTGCCCTAACGTATACGTCAAAAACTTGGTCGCTGCATAAGCAGGATGAGAGATCACTCAGCGTTATTGAACTCGCAGTCGAAAGGACGATGCTAGGAGTATCCTGTTCACATAAGTAAGGGATGGGAGCCGAAACTCTGACCCGTGTCAACGATCAAAAACCAAAGATGCCGTTCTGTCCGCCAAATTGTCGAAGATAAGGTGGGCCGGACACGAAATGCGTATGAATGACAACCGATGGACAAGAGTCGTTAGTGACTAGATTCTCCGGGATGTCAAACGCATTGCAGAAGGACCACCGACCCGATGGTCAAAGTTCTTTACGAAAAGTTTAGAAGAAAGATATGATGCTCAACGAGTCTCTAGAGCGAGCAGGACCCACTGAGCTAGTCTTGCACGCGACAGGGAAAAGTGGAAGATTTACTGGCGCTCGTACTAGTCACTCGACGATCAACGGGACTACAGGTGAAACAGGCGATATTTCAGTGGCTGTGGGCGCATGTGGAGTAGTGATCAGAGGAGCCCTGCAAGGCACACGTGGAATCGATCCCCGCGCCCGTGGCCTACCAAGCCTTCCATCTCTTCGGAGTCGGCACATTGGTACCAGAGTTGTCTGGAAGGAGAACAACACTGGATCGATACATCGGTAGGCCACTACGAGTCATTGTAAAGGCCAGATATGCATTCAATCACCTCCAAACAATGCTTAATGAAGTCGAATGCATGGCGCATCCCTCAGGGAATCAACGCCGAGAGCTTTATCCTTCATCCTTTTTTTATCTACAAAAGTCTAGACTGGGTCTATGTCTAGAAAATTTGTTAAGAATACAGCAAATCAATGTTTTAAGGCAACGCAACAATCAGCGATTTTGTTGATCATTGAACATTTCAAATTCCGAGTAGAAAAAAACGTATGTGAACGAGAGATGTATCTCTAGAGATTCATGTGAAAAAACAGTACCACGTGAGCTTTGTCAATCATTCGATAGTTGTCTAAACTTGCCGCATTTGCCGCGCGTGTTGATTTCAATACGTACGCAACGCCGTATAAAGTGGAATCTCGTTATACATGGCCCTTTTTGAAAGGTAGGTATTGTCGTGAATGTATTAATATGATGCAGTTTGAACAAATGATTTTCTACTGAGTTCCAAGCGCTTCGCTCTTTTTCTCATGAACTTCAATAGAAAACTTGACTCGACTTTCGGAAAAGTTTGTTCTTGCCTTGTTTACCGACTTCGATGTGATTGACTTCAGTACGTATTTTTAAAAATACGAGTCCTAACAAGTCCTACTATCTTTCTGATAAACACTGCAATAAAAATTCTTGGTAATTTTTTTTTGTTTTGCACTACTTTCTCTGTCTAGGTTGGTCAATCTGGATTCTTCTAAATACATGATTTCGTTCATAACAGACTTTCTGTTAAAATAGAAATTTGGCGCACATACATTAGTGATAGATGAGTACTGTACTTTCAGCACAGGTTTTTCTCATTTGGAGATGATTCAGCTTATCGTTGAACAAATTCTTAGTATGACTCGGTGCGTTACATCGCCCTCTTTCGTCACAGAACTAAATACAGAATGTTAACTTTCTATTTTCAGCCTGTTACAATTTTTCAAGGCAGGGTATTATGTGAAATACAACCGCAATAATGCTCAGATTTTTACAAAACTCTGAACCAAAGGTGTCTGTGGTTGGGATTGAACACAGTGCTATCTTTTCTGGGAACTAACGCGTTCACTACCACACCATGCAGGTTCTTCGTTGCGCCTTTCTCTCAGCTAGATAGAAAACTAAAAATTGAAAAAATCCCGTTACCGCGTGATTGCTGATGGCACTGGTAGGTAGAAAACTAGCTGAGAGAAAGGCGAAACGAAGGACCCACATAGTGTCTTGGTGAATGCGTTCCCCCGGAAAGGTTAGCAGCGTGTTCGATTCCCACAGCAGACACCTGCAGTGCGGAGTTTTTTCAAGGTAAATACAAAACACACTGCTGCCATGGAATTAGGACTTTACCGTCCTGAAGAAAATCGAGCTTCAAATGCTGACGACTGCTTGGGGTGAAGACTTGGAAAAGTCCTAACACTACTTTCTTCTGTTTCCAGAAAATATGCTCAAACAGCATTCAATATGACAATGAGAATAGGAAACAAGATCGTCACGTTGCAGCAGAACTCAACTACAAACATGTTTACTTTCATGAATGGATTTTATTTGGATTGTATGATGACGAACGTCACATGCTAAGCCAAAATTAAAATCTGGCGTGTTAGTAATGTTTACGGTAAGGTATTATTTGAAAGAATGCCCTTCGCTTGTGGATTTCCCTATGAGCTCACCAGCTGAACTTGTGACATTAATTAAGGTGCAGTTGTAATGATGTTGAGATATTTGCAAAACTGCCGACCGCATGTGTCTGCGGTGGTGACCGAACGCGCTATTGCTCTTTCCGGGTGCTAACGCGTTCACCACAACACCATGCGGGTCCTTCTTTTCGCCTGTCTCTCAGCTAATTTTCTATCTACCAGTCCCATCAGCAATCACCCGCAAGGTGCAGTTGTTCATTTACGTTTAGAAGATAACGAAAATGTGTTCAAGAAATGCAGAAAACCACTGTTATGTGATGGTAATCAGAAGGAATTGGCTATACCTCATGCAGTAAGCAATAAACTTTATTTCGTTAATGTGCATAATTTAGCTCAAGTGGACCAATATTAAATGGTGTATATTAAGTGGTATCATTTTCCTCGTTAGAATCACAGTTTTTTAGGGAGAACTTCTTGTTATCAGAAAAATTTATCCTTGTTTTACCCATATATATTTTTTTTGCCTAATAAAGCTACGTTTTTACACCATCGCCTAAAAGGTCTATTCAGTTCCTTGTTATCACATTAATTTCATCCTTTCTTGGAAATTTCTCCCCTCTTTCTTTGTCAAAGCATCCAGGATTTCTCTCACCCTCGTCCTCACTGTTATAAACTAGTCGATATACATGAAATGCATCGAATTTTGTGAGATACGCCTAAAGCTTTTAGAGGCAATGAAAATATATTGAATGGAGAAGCCTTGGTATAGAATATTAAAGCAAAAATAAAGCATGAGAGTAGAACCAGAGTGGTTAAACCGCAAGAAAGGGAAAACATCACGTGTCTTGAACAACTTTCTAAGCATCGGCCTTCGCTCTGTAGATAAGATTTCTTAGTCTTACATCTCCGACAGAATACAAAATTCGTGCACGATTTTAAAGTTACGCCAATTCTGGTTCGCAGCATACAAACATCTGGTGTTTCACGTTATGGTGCGTGATTCTGAAAGATTTGAGCTGATTCGAACCGGTTCGACTGTACGACGAGACCGGCGAGCTTTCACTTGAACCCCGTGCCAGCTGCGAAAATGATCGTAAAGCCAGCTTGTACGGCGATGATTGACGAAACACTGTACGTTACACCGAATGGCATAGATCATCTAAGCTTTTGCGATTCAGATACGATAAAGAGTGCTTTACGCTAAGCGAGAAATCTGCCCGGTTCTACGAAGACCTCGACTGAACGCACACTGTGTACGACTGCCGTCTGAAAATTACGTGCCAACGACGACGATGGTCGGCTGCGTTCCGGCACTGCGCTTCTACAGCAATTCGCAGACACTACAGTAATTCTTAACAAAGTAGTCGTCTTTAAATCGTCGTCTTTGCGAACATAAAATCTCATGGTCTATTACCGTTGTCTTAGCCGAATTTGGCTCAAGTTGATTGTATTCTCTTGTTCGAGCTGAACAAGTTTCACTTTCTACATATTTTAAAATCATTTTTCAGCTATTTCCCATGCGCTCTCTTTCCTACAAAAATGTACAACGTTTTTTGCCTTGTTTACTAGTTTTTTCTTTCATTAGTGTAACGCGTGACGATTCCCTGTTGGCCTTTTTATCCTTCCTTTGAAGGAACTCCGACACCTTATTGAGCAGAGGTTTCACACTCATTCTTTTGTTTTCATCCATAACAAAAAGAGCGAATTAAGTATGTAGCGCACTGTTAAACAAAAATTTGACTGAATATGAGTCTTATGTGACTCATTGATCACTATGCTTTGGTCTTGCAACTTTAAAAATGCATAGCTCAACTCACAGCGAACTTTTTTTGTCGAAGCAGCAGTCACTAGAATCTTCGGATATTTTATAAATTGCTGCAAATCTTATGTTCTCACCACGATGAAATCCTGATATTCTAGCGATCTCGGTTTTTTTTTCGTTTTCATTTTCATTTTCTTTTTTCCTTCGAGCTCCGTGTTTGTAAAGGTATTTGGGTTATCGATAAGCAGGTATCATCTTGAACTAATCAAGTGGTTGACTGGCCAATAATAGGGCACAAGTGATTCAAATATAATCAGTCGTTCGAATGGTCCATGCTAAAGTGCGATTTTCTGTGAAAATCATTATGAATAAGTCAGCTGCATATCTAAAACACTCCACTTACAGCGTTTCAAATAGTTGAATTTGCAAAACCGTTCCTGGAATTTACGAGAATAGTAGAAGATAAAGGATAAACCAGTCAACTTTGATTAGCCCCATAAAAATGCGACATGTCTTCTACTCCACTAAGTGTCGTAGGAGTGATTAGATGCAGATTTGGGCGACACTGTAACTTACAGGAGTCTACGGGGGACGTATCAAGTAAGTTTGTCTAGCTTTTCACACAAATCTGCTAGCAATCTGTCGACAACGAAGGGATGGGAGCTTGGTTCGTCCATTATACGGTGTCGAACCAAGGACCGTGTGTAATGCACGGCAACTCCTGCCATTGCAGTAGACACACCACTATAATATCAATGAGCATTTTTGCTCAGGATTATATGAAATGGGTTTTCTCGTAGAAAAGTTTGTAATGCCGATTGCTTATACAAAAAATACTTCTGATAACTATTACATTACTTTGTTGATTTGCGTAGGATGTGGCACTCAGTTCATTCGCTGACTGATACTTTGCAAACTTTCAGAGACTATTTCTTATCTATACTAGTGTGCTATAAAGACTCGGAGGATCGTTGTCTTCCTGAACGTATCATAATCGTAAGGTGGCAAAAAGTTTCCGATGGGCGATGTCATCAACTGCGAGTAGTGGGGATCTGGAAATCCTTTGTCACGACTTTATTGGGATTCCAAGCCGATCCTGTGTGGAACGTGCAACATACAACCAATGATCTAGGTTTATTGCAGAGAAAACCTAGCCAATGCTATGGATGTGCATCAATATTTGAATACTGATTAATGATCATCAAGTGTCAAACAACTTATTGATATGATTTTTCAACAGGTCGTTACATCAACAGTTCATCATTCTGATCTCTACCACTCAAAAAATATAATTCATTGTTTTAATTTTTTTGAGCTGCAGTGAACACCTTGTACAACTCAAAGATCATCTTTCCACCGATAAAGGAAGGAGACGGTTTGGACATCATCAAACCTATCATTTATCTTGCTTAGTAACGACGAGGTGTTATGTCACTCTTTTATTTACGCACAAGCTGACGTCTCGACGTATTTCGCCTTCCTCAGAGCCTGGAAAGGTCAAATTGACCGCAATCTATTCGGCCAAACACCTCTATAACCAAAGGAAGAAAATGCTAAACCAAGATTTCATTCACATTGACCACAAAATAGCTTCTTTGTACACTCACCGCTTTCTATGAGTCTTCCACGGAATATGCCACGTGGAGACCAACCCCACAGAGTTCACATGGAAGCGTAATGTGCCCATCCCATCTGAATAACAGGTTTAAATACTGCTCAATATCACTCCTGGTTTTGGGGCGCTTCTCCCTGCGGTTCATTTTCGGATTCTTGGAAGTAATCCAGAACGCCTCGAGAGTTTTGCGCGTTTATGTTTTCGATTACTGTGCGACGTTCGTAACTCCCACTTCAAAATCCTCGCCGTTATATCTCGGTGTCCTTTGCGTGCCTAGTGCAGTATCTGGTTTAAGGTTACCGACTTTGTGTTCTTTTTATACGGAAGAAGAGTGGTCTACCCTTTTCGCCAATGTGTCCCGCTCGCTTTACAAAAGATCAGATAAAGTGAACCCGAACTCATGCAGTCACCGTCTCTACCATCAGGGCAAATTATGCAGTTTTGCGTTGCACATAGGACGGTCATACAGACGGTTACGCCTCAAAATTATTGCTTTGTCATACGCAGAAACGTTCTACATTTTCACCTGCTGTTTCTCTTCTCGTATTGTCGCCATCTTGAAACATTTTTTGCAACTCCCACATTTCAGCATTCTCTTCACCGCAGTACACTTACTCGTCATCTACCACTCATCTCTGCTCTTTATGACTTTCTTATTTTTTCCTTCACTTTTCTTCCTGTTTAGATTGAAGAGGTAAGTGGTTAGAAGACGTCATGCGTTTAGTTCTTGGTTCAACCTGGCAACTGTTGGTCCAGCAGCTGTTCGAAGCCACCCACTTACGTCATTTTCGCCATCTTTACGTAAGTCAAGTTGCTCAGCTACTTGGAAATACTTTACTTAGTTTTTTTTCCAAATTATTTGGATGGTTAGATAGCCCTGCTTCTCATGTCATACAGGTCCCAGCAGTTCTTATCTATCTACGCTGTTCTCCATTGGCCATCAATTTGAGCGAAAGTTTATGTGCTGATGTTGACTGTAGGCTGTCAACGTCTATGCTAACAGGACTACCATTCCCTGATTCCTGTAAACGATCAATAACTTGGTGATTTTCCACCTTTCTAAATTTATAAAAGGGGATAGACGGGTTGATTATACATTTGGTTCCATTTCCTTAGAACCTCTCATAAACATATTTGCTAATCGTCGGTTTTGACGATAGGCGCTAAATCAACAAAGAGTTTAAACTGCATTTGCAGCTGGTTGGCTGTAAAATGTCGAGGCTCAACATAAAAGAAAAAGAACCTTTGCCTCGGGTTTTATTTGCTATAAATGCTGTAGTTACAAAGTGATATTGGTTACCTACGATTTTCTCTCAAAATACTTTAGAATCGCATGCTTATCATCCCAATAAATTAAACACACCTAGGCGCCTGCCAGCTTCTTCCCCACTTTCCAAGGCTTATCTTCCATTCATTCTGCACTTCTAGCCTTCCTTTACAGTGCTTCCTACTCTTTCGCTCTGTTTACTAGTATTCGCTCTCGGTTACGCTGCTCTCGACCAGCAGGTCGAAAAATCCGAGGAATCGTTCCCGCCGCAGGAAAGGCCGCTATCTCACGTCCTGAAAAAGGTCCACTCTCAAGGCAGTAAATTTTGCGTCTGATTTACATGGCCAACGACTACTAGTAGTGAAGAACTAGCAACACCCAAACAATGGGATTCTGAGTCAAACCATTTGCGAGCCGTATTCAACATACTGGCGATGACAGAGGACAGCAGATCCTGTCTGAACTGCTGCCGAACCCATACAGAACTTCTACCATATTCATGGACCATATCTGAACAACAAAGAGAAGAATGAAAGGCTTGCAAAAGCTCGGACAATAGAAGAAGGCCGATCATTTAAGTGAAAATATTCACTATGTTCTATTTCCAATCTCGACTAAGTAGTACTACATCGTCTTTCCATAAATGATGAAATCGGCTTTCCAATAGGAAAAAATCTGTATTTTGCCATTGCGTAGAACACTAGCAGCTGATGTGAAGCACTTGTAGCCTAGAATTGTCTCCCCTTACGATCTTCGCATTTGGTACAATTTCTTTTTCATCCACGCGGTTGATGCTAGATTGAAAATTAAGCTCTTCTTCAACTTCTTCAATATTTGGCTCTTAGAGGACAATATATTGATTTTTGACATTACTGACTTGTTCCCAAGATCGACTTTCTATTACACTCCGCATTGGATTATAAATCTGTTGTTCTCTTTTTACGGCAATCGCGAGGTTGTAATTCAGCACACCGTGACTTCCTTACAAACATAACACATACAACACAACGGTAGCTGACGTTTCGGCAGTATCACCTTCTTCAGAGCCTAGAAGGGTACACTAGTGTGCAATTTACTTGGTGAAACGTTTCAGAAACGCAAACAGAAAGATGAAAATCTGAACAATAATTATACGAAAACACATGAAAACGGTGGATTTTTTCGAGAAGCCGGTGATCGTGCATGATTATTGTTCAGATTTTCATCTTTCTGTTCGTGTTGTTGAAGCGTTTGACTTAGTAATTTGCATATTAGTGTACCCTTCCAGGCTCTGAAGAAGGCGATACTGCCGAAACGTTAGCTACCGTTGTGTTATATGTGCTATATTTGTGAGGAAATAAAGGGGTGCTGAATAACAACCTCGCGATTGCTGTAAAAAAAAGAGAACAACAGATTACTGACTTGGTTAGATCAGGTCCAAATAGTCAGCTGAAATCAATTTGTATAGCGTTTCACGATCGTATCCTGTGGTGTTTGCATTCGTCTCACAAAAGTAAACGAACCAACGCTACGACGTCTACTGTGCTTTACCTGACCACTTCAGCAAGATCCACACTACAGCACGTATTCTTATAGCACAGTAAAAAAAAACAAACCGTAGGCGAGCGTGCCCAATTTTAGGTGACTCTCTAACGTGTCACGTGCAACACTTTATTCATTCAATTCGTTGTTTTCCTTATCATCTAACGTGATGATCAGATTTGTATGCGGATTTAGCTGTTGCTCAATGTCCGCCTTCCCTTCTTACTAAGTGACGGTCAAGCATGTTCTCCTAGGAAACTCGAGTTATCCACGATAAGATGTCGCTTAGACCTTATAATGGTCTAAAGCCGGTTATCCTGCCGAGAAAAAAATACTTTGGCCCGGTTGTTGGCAAGTATTTTATATTCCACTTTTTTCGTTAGGTTTCGGGCCTTTGACAATTCTACTACGACCTTTCTATTGGATATCAGACGGACAAAAAGAACAATAGAATAGACTGCAAAAAGAGTTCAACCATCCCTCTCGCTAAGCACCTAGGTGACGCCTGGAAATGGTCAGTGAGCCACAAATTTAGAATGTTACCAGAAAGTTTCATCCGTAATTATAATAGACCACTACTCTGGACGACAATCGGTTATAAGGAGCGAAATATGCTTAGAACTGGAACTAATCGTGAGGTTGGACCATCCAAATATTCAAGTAACTAAGTAAATTGTGCATTAGATTCGTTTTTAGTCCTTCCTTAACCTGTCTACTAATTAGAAGATTGCAAGGCAGAAAACAACGCTCTAGCACAGTATCTTGAGACTGTAGCGAAAACCATACTTGATCCGCATTCAACATTTCAGCAGGAACAGCAAGCAACGGATCGCAAAGCCCAACCGAGCAAAAAAGGTAGGTTCATCTCGTTCATGATTGACGGCTTCAAGATAGCAAAATGAAATATGTTTGGGACAGCTTATAACTGTGAAGGGCCTTCTAAGGATCTAGATACAATTAACAGTCATCTTTTTTTCCGGAAAATGGAGTGAAATTTTTAAAGATAATCAGATGTTTAATTCTTGTGGACCGATTTTACACAAGTAATATTGGAGTAGCGCGTGTGGCGTAATGGTTGGAGGCGCCACTGCAATACACACGTGGAATCGATCCCCGCGCCCATAGCACACCAAACCTTCCATCCCTCTAGAGTCGGTAAATTGGTGCCAGACTTGTCTGGGAGGACAGCAGCACTGGCTCAATACATCGGTAGGCCACCGAGAGTCATTCTAAAGGCCACACATGCATTCAATCACCTCCATCGATACTTAATAAAGTCGAATGCATAGCGCATCCCTCAGGTATTGATCAACGCCGAGAGCTTTAGAGCTTTTAGCTTTTAAGATTGGCGCACTGAAAGATGTAAATGTATCGTGTACACTATAGCACGAATTTACTAGGCGAAGTATTTCCATAATTCCCTAATTTCTTTATGAGCACACACGAACCTGTTCCTTTACTTTTCACTCACAAAAGAAAACTGATGTTTAGGGGAATTTCGCTCTGTGCAGAGCTTGGAAACCTGAAGTTCACTGCAATCTAGACAGCCAAGTACTTCCATAGACTCAGCAGAAAAAAACACGAAACCTAATTTTGATCGCATTGGAAAGAAAACTTTTCTTTCTTTTCACACAAAGCTTTTCATACAGTAACCTCTTTCTGTGAGTCTTCTACTGCGTATTTCAAGTGGACACTAACCGTTTTTATGTCCATTTTTGAAAGTTTAAATCAACCTATTCAAAAACGGCTACGTTACCAAATGGTACCGAGAGCCAGGTAACAAACATTCTGGCTCATTATTTCTCCTCTCATGCTTCACACACAAAAAAGGGAGTTTGTGAGAGACATTTTTCGAACAGTCACCAGTTTGTGCAAAGGAGAAGAGCATAAAGAAGAATCCATGAAATTTGTGCGGCAAATAGCTATTTCCAATGGCACGAAACTCTACCCACTCGGGATACGCGTAGGCGAATAATCATGCTCTCAAAGGATATGAATGGCGATTATAAGGTCTTGGTTATCTTGCCCTTCATGTGCTTAAAAGCGGTTAGAAAAGCCAATGATCGATGCCTAGGTTAATAGGAACTCGGTCTTGAGAATTTCTTTAAAATATTCCAGTTTTTTTTCCTCATATTCTTTCTCTATGTCGAGGTAAACCGACATGTGTGCCCTCGAAAACCAGTGTTGAATCCAGTTTCCCAGTGACTGGAATCATTTTCTCAAAATCACTCACACTGTTACATCGACAGGCCACATTTTTCACGTTTCCGAGACACTACACACATGTATTTTTTCAGGTCGTCCATTCCATATCCTATTCATTTTCACTTTCTGCTTCACGTTTAATGCACGTTTCCTTTCCTTCACTTAGCTCTTTCTTTCCCGAGGCTTTCATAATTCTCATAATTTGTCTCTGTTGTTTTGTTCGTTTATACAAATGAGCTGAGGAAAATGCTAGTATTAAGATTCTGTTTTCATATAGTCATACAGTTATGAATTTTTTTCTCCATGAAGGACTCGATTAAGGGTGTTTGGGAGAAAAATGTGCTAAGAATGGAGCGAATGGAGCGAACTAGCAGACCTCAGCGTTTTGATGTTTGTCTATGATTTGATTGATAGATCGGCTAATTGAAATGAAGGTGAACGGTTGGTTTATTTTCTTCATGAAAAATACCACAATTAACGAATTTATCATATTTCTCGGAAACCTGTTAGCATTTCCTTTCCTCGCTTCTATAAACTTCATTTTTTATCATTTATCACCACCATCGAATCAAACGTCAGTTGATGAGCATTACACTCACTCCGACTGGGTGCTTCGTTGCACTGCCACCGCTGCCCGTTCGACACATTATCGTCTATTCTTCGAGAGAGCAGAGATAATTTTAAGCCGATCGGAACGCCCAGTGTCGAACGGTCTTTTACTCACCAACTAAGCAGAATCTAAGAACTGCTGCCTGTTGTCAGATTCGCATTCAAAAGTTATGTACATATTTATAGGACTTCATTTTGCCACCCTTTTCCTACCAGCATTATATTGTAAGAGAACACTCTGGAACATGTAGCTCTATGCTTAGAGCCAATCTCCAATGCACACTTGCTCTTCGGTCCAGTCCCACGGCATAGTTACCCAAACTCTCTATCCCTTCGTGGTCAACAAATTGATGTCGGATCTGTCTGAGAGGTACTGCACTCAGTTATATCTGAAGTGATTGAGTTGAAGAAATCAATTTCATCTATAGGTTCGACTACGGATTGAAAATATAGTGTCTTCTCTTATCATCAAAGTGCCTAACGTTGGCTAAGCGTGGTTTTCCGCGTAATCCCGAGTTAGGGCTTTCAGCAGATCTTCACCACAGATAATCGCAAGCACGTGAAGATGGATGGGACACCTGCCGCTTTACGTCTAAGATTCCTTCACGATGGGTTCGCGTGATTAGCAAACCGCTCAATCGGAAACATTGTAGTAAGCCGAGTTATTCACTCCCATTTTTCTTGATTTTGTTTAATTTTACAGACACGACATCACATACTATGCAAATTCCAGCAATGGCTTCATTCTATTCGTTCGCTCGCATCCATATTCCATGAATTTCTTCGGGTTTGGCGTGTGGGTTGGGTTGCTACCTGGGACCTTTGGCCTCCATGTGTTTGAATGCTAATTCAAACTATTCTGTCCAGAATACGGAGGTAGTCATGCTAGGACGTTTTCAGATCTTCATCGCAAGAATTTACTAGGTTTTGTGGATTTGGAGAGATTTAACCGACAACTACAGTAGTAATTTTGCCTATTACAGAGGAACTGTAGGCTTGGTTGGCTTAGGGACGAGGTCGAGCAAGGGCCTCGCGTGTATTTAATGGCCTCACTAGTAGTGCCTGCCCGCGCCTTGTTTGCTTCTTGTTGAGCCTAAATGAATTTCCTTTGCTAAGCACTTGTGCCGTAAACACAGAAAGCTTCTCTCAATGATAACTACACATACGTTTTGTTTTCGTCTTTTTTTTCTTTTGTTTTTCGTACGATTCGGTTCGCGTAGGCATCGGTTAGATCAATCTTAATCAGTTTTTTCTCGGTCGGTTTAGTATCGAAAAAATAAAAGGCGATGGTTGTTCTCCTTTAAGTGGTCGTTAAGCGATTTCTGTTCCCTTCTGATGAGGCACTTACTTTCTCTCCAGTCTTCAGCATCACCGTGTATAAATGGGTCTATTCGTTCTACAAAGCGGAGATCGATACATGGTAATTTTTCTTCTCGTCTTAATTTTCCTTTCCTAAGGTCATTTTTCATCTTTTTAGGTTGATCGCTACCATCTCTTAGATTTCAATACCAGTGGGACTTCATAATAAAGTTTACTTTTACATTTTTCATGAATAACATATAAGTAAGCCTAAGCAAAATCGACATTTAGTCCTTCACTAAATGATTTATTCTGATTGTTTTTTTGTATCTAAAAACTGTCCTATTCGCATATTAATCCTACACAGTGAGCAATCTGACGAGACAAAATCGATCAATCGATTGATAAACAAACAGCTCACCTGTTAATGATGCAAATATTACGATGTTTTCTGATGAACGAACCCCTTTCGAGATCTGTGCGATTTTGTGGGAATTATGGATTTCCCACAACATTGCTAACTGCTATTCCGCTTCTGTCTACCAAAGGCGGATGATGTTAATGAGCCTAATGTCAGTTTAACTACCATCTTTTACAAAGGCGAGTCGAAGGAATAGCATGGTGTGGTGGTGAACGCGTTAGCACCCGCAAAGGGTAGCATCGTGTTCGGTTCCTACCGCATACACCAGCGGTCCGGAGTTTTGCAAATATCTCAGAATCATTATGATTATACCATTTTTTTTCAAACTGTTTACTAGGTTACAAAAAATTTACTTTGCTACGTTTTTTTGTATTCAATCGATAGCTTACTAAACACAGATACTGTGTTTGACATTGTCCTTGAAAAGCTATCCTCTACAGTTGGTAATGTACAAAACCCGTTTCGGGACCAATTTTTAAACGCTCACCGCGTGTCGCAGAAAACTAGGCGTAGTCTTGAGTGGCTACCACGCAAAATTTCGGACCTGTTAAGGTAAACCAAGCGAGCCGTTCTAAAGTAGTCACAATTGCTAAACTTCGGCCCTTATGGAATGGGTATATCTATTTAATAAGCAGAGAAATTCATTATTTTAATGAGAACATTCCCCGTTGATGATGAACATACAGTTAATTTGTGATGACCTGATGACGTGCAAATTTTTACTAACTCTGTCCGACTAAGTAACGAAAGTGCTACTTACGATTTACAGTGCCACTTCAGAACAAGTTATAAATTGTAGCACTATCGACATAGTAGTACTTTGAGAAGAAATCCTTCACTAATATGTGTTTATAATTTCCCTTGCTGAGAAGTCATAAGGAATTATAATTGAATAATCAAAAAGATACAACCACAATTATATTGAGAGATGAGCAAAACTGGGAACTTCAGTTGAGCTTCGAACGCCCGATTACCGTTTCCAAGGACTCGCGTACCAACCACTGCACCACCGAAGTCCTCGCTTTGCCTTTCTCTCAGCCAGTTTTTTACTCCAACGGTCCTATCAGTGCACAAATCGGCATTGGATAGTGTTAAAATGAAACTGCAGCCGGGAATCACAATGTTTAACTCCCTATTATTAAGGAAATAATGAGCAGTAAGTAAAACTTAAACAAATAGGTGATTGTTAGTGGAACGGGGCGTCGTTTAGTTGTTTGTTTTCTCGTCGATAGAAATCCTTTCGGCCGAGTCTGTTATTTCAGGACAATACACTTACTACGTTCACTTGGAACTAGTCTGAAGAGAATTAGAGCGGAGAAACGAAAGCAACCAAGTGCAATGCAATTGAGTGCCATAGAAATGTCCCAGTAGTACAATACCACCCTCGCGAGACAGTAACGGAGTAACTTCTTAGCTCACAAGTCATTTTTAAGCGCGGATATTGGCGCCATATCTTATCCTGGCTAGTCAAGTGCTTGATTTTCATTATTTTTCCTACGTGTATTCACTGTATAAGAGAGATCTGTAATGAAAAGTCATATCAGATAGCCGTCGAGGTCAACCTGTAGCCTTCATTTCTTCGTCCTGGTGTATAATTTCAAGTTTTTCTCTGAGCTACTATGATTTACTTCATTTATACGACTCTTCAACTAAGAGAACTAGATACAACTTGTCCTCAGTCAAGTAGAACTGGTGTTTTCCTAAGCTCGTGATCTTTCATAAATGGTTAAGTTGAAGAGCAACATGTGTGCTCGACATAGTCAAAGCTGACCCATGGCGAATGCCAGTGCACTCCGCACCGTTGCCATCCAGGAACGGACGCCAATCGATTTCAGTGATGTCCATGGGATCTTCTACACGCTATTATTTTTTAACTTTTACTTTAAACAATCTTTTTAATATTTGGTTCAAGTGTTTCTTAGCTTGGTTTTAAGAAATCTGATGGAAATAACGCGGTTACAATAGTAGGCGTTCAGTTTCTATTTCAGTAATGGTACAGTTTCTAGCTGTTACTTTTATATTTTACATGTTTCTAAGTGTAGTTTTATAAAGTTGATCTACCCGTTCCACATTTATAGAAGCTACAAGTAAGCAGTGTTCTTAAATTTGCTTTATTCATCCGACGCTTTCGCTTTTCTCCGTTTTGTGGGATGTTTGTGAACCGATGTGGCTTAATCACGGTACTTCTTTGTGGCACATACGTAGTTCGAAGGCTACTAAACGTAGTGATTCTCTATTTCTTTAGTCCAGTCACATGAATCCTCAGCTGTTTTTTGTAAGCGTTTATTTTGGAGTTCATTGAGGAGTTATCCTAATATTGCGTCATCGTACTCATGTGTCAAGGCTAAGTGAAGACTTGTAGGAGTCTTTTTCAGGTGGGTTATCTATTGTCTTTATGAAGGGCGGTTTATTTATTAAGGAATTTTGGCGCAGCCAGACCTTCCGTTGTGATTGAGAAGGCATTTGTATACTCCATCCATCTGTTCGAGATTACAGTTATACATAAGTAATACAAATTCAGGGTTGCTGTAAAACTGTCCTTGGGAATTTCAGATTCAGTTTTCTTCTTTTAATTCCGTTATCAGTACCACAATAATAGCATGCTGAACGCTGACCTTGTTTGGTCATTAGTGGCCTTGACGAGACATCTTGAAGAGTTCCGCGCTTGACAGTCATTAACATCGATAAGATTCCGGGGTTATAAATAGTTTCTTCGCGTATGTGGTCCTTTAAAAAAAACTAGTTGGTAGTCAACTAGTGCACATAATCCTTCGAAAAGCGTTTCAACTCCTGATAAGAATTACAAAACAGATTGAAACTCCTTAATAGTCGTCTTGGTTTAGACCCTATGTGTGCTGTGTAAAATATGACTGTGTGTAAGTTTGTTCTCATCACCACCCTTATTTTGTTGTCGGAAAAATTTTTTAGAACAAAATATTTTCACGCTAATTTTGTCATTCCGCTTCTTATCGGCCTACAGTGAACGACGGGGGATTCATCATCCCATCAGGGTCTCCCAAACTGAGAAAGAGCCCGCTGTTTCCATTAGGAAGCTCAGCCAAGAGTAAACCAATACCAGGATCTACCACCATCCTGGTGTTAAACTAGTCACATGGTGGCAGATCCCACTCTGATCCACAAAGAATATTCCTTTGGTGCATTTTTTAATCATATTCGCAGGCTATCCCTTTATCCTTTATTTGCAGGCTATTGATTGGAATAATTTCGTACCGATCCTGCTAATTATTTTCCAATGTGGGAGTTCTGTTTTCCCATATTTTGACACTCGGTTAGTTTCAACGTTCCTGAATCCACTGATTAAGTCCAGATTGACATAACTGCTATGTAAATAGTTTTTGTAAAAGGATGTAAAATTTTGGATAAAGATACCTGAGGAATCTGGCGAAAGTCATAATCCGAGTAGAAATTCTTCGAGAGAAGAGAAAAACCGAAAACTGAAAGTATGTTCAACAAGGTCAGTGGGTCGTAGTGTCGTTTCGGTGATAAATCCTCTTTTCTTCTTCGATTTGGTGGAGGATGGCATTAAACCAGATGTTTTTTGAGTTTCACTTAAGTCGCCTTAATGTTAGGGTAAACTATTCATAGTTCATTATGGATATCTTAATCTTAAGATGATGTCTTAAAGTTTATTTTTTATGTGTTGTAGGTTACGTTAAATTGCATTAGTAAGCTCAACGATATATCCCTATTTGGATCCACTAGGTATAGGGGATATATTTTGTTTGATTCACAGCTTTTTCCAAGCTTATGTTTGGAGTTCTTTGTTAGGTTTTAGGAAATATTTGTGAGAGTTTTCTGCTAATTTCAGGCTTTAGTTATAGTGCAACTTCTATCAAATTCTTACTTTTTGCTGCTTTCCTTTTTCACACATGTTTATTCGTTTATACAACCATCTTGAATTTTCTGAACAAGCGTGCTTAGTGAATGAATATGCTAAGGAAAGTTCCCAAGATCGACTTTCTATTAACCTCGACATTGGATTACAAATCTGTCGTTCTCTTTTAAAGCAGTCGCGAGGTTGTTATTCAACGTTGTTGTATGTGTTATATTTGTAAGCAAGTAAACGTGTGCTGAATAACAACCTCGTGGTTGCTGTAAGAAAGAGAACGACAGTTAAGGAAAGTCTTGCGTAAATGCAAAAGACGAAACGAACGCTTCGATGCTCGGCCGGATGGGTGTCACGGCTGACCTTGATCGGCGAATGGCACTGACTTGCTTTCGCTTAACCTTCGAAGTCGCGGATCAGATTGTGATCTCGTTTCGCTAGTGAAGTTGTGAAAATTTCTAATTTTCCGTCGTTCACCGACGAATAGACCTTGACACCTTGACATATGTTGGAATACTAGAAACTTTTTATTCAATGTGTTATTACTATTTAGTGCTGGTGTAGCGTACATGGACTCACTGATCTACTTTAGCGGGTACTACTTTTAGTCACAAGTGTTTTTCAGACTTTCTATGTGTTCATCCAGTTGTTTGTCGTTTTGTTCCTTCGAGGGCTGGAGTATTTCCTAGTTGATTTCGCTTTTGACCAGTTGTTTATGGTTTAAATTGGTCAACGAGAGACTGACCAATCTGAAGTATATGTTACTTATTATAACAATGAGGGGAGGGTTATTGTTCTTTTTTTTCTTGCGTAGAGGGTAAACTGTTATGGAATACAACCGTAACGATGCACTTGGTCAACAATACGAGACTCATTCCATCAATTGATTGCCGATTGCTGATGGCACAGTGAGGGGTAAAAACTGGCTGAGAGGAAGGCAAAGCGAAAGCCTCAGTGGCTAACCCGTGAGCCTCCGGAAAGAGTAATCCCGAGTTCGAATCTGGCCTGAGGTCAGCGTTTTGCAAATATCTCAGCAGTATTGTAGGTTTTTAAAATAATACCCCTACTATGAAAAGTAGTAGGCAATAAACAAAAAAGTTTTAAGCTGATGTTTCTTTCCATGATCATTGTTGTTTCAATTACTAAATATTAATTTGGCCCTATTTTACAACACTTCATTTTGTTCCTGTAAATCTGATGTTTTAGTTGCAATTATAACGGATTTTACTCCAATTAACTCATATATTAGATGTAACTATATTGAAGTCACTATAGTGGTCGTTGAATTTGTATCACCAACTTTTACCGACTTCGTCCTATGTTCCTCCTATTTTTTTTCTTTTCTTTTTACTTCTGCGAAAAAGGGCAATCACGATGTCGTGACATTTGTTTTTTAGAATTGTTCATTCTAAATGTAGGCTAGCGAATGTGATTTATATTTCGTTCTTTGGTGAAATTCCATGTTTTTGGTACTATAAGAAGCCACACCTCCTTGCTACAATTCATATTCGATTGTTCTAGCACCTTTCCGCTTTTTTCTTTATGCAGTTTGAAAGCTTCTGTAGTTACTGGCTTTTCACTTGTTCTCTTATTCATTTCGTCGTTTATATTCGTCGAGCTACCACGTTTTTTGGTTCCTGAGAACGTCCACTAAACGAAATTTTATTGTTGCACTGGCGGTTGTTTTCGTGCGCCATACATTCGTGTATGTATTTGATGCGTATCGATTTTACACTGTCGGTTATTAATAATCTTCAGTGTTTTTCAGATTTTTGCAATATTCGCGTTGCAATGCAGTGGACCGTGGCGCTTGAGGGCGGACCTCGTCGCGTCAACCACGCTGCTGTAGCGATTGGTGATAGGGTAATTTTTTCCTTCCTTTTTTTTCGAAGTGGTCTTGGTTTTCTTAGTTTTAATTTGTGCAAAAATACATAAAAAAAGGAAATAAAAGCAGAAGTTTGCCGATGTCAACCAACCATCATGCACGTACATCGCTGATCAGTTACACTGACGTTGGTGTTCAAACAATGATATTTGACTCAAGTTGAGGTCTTTTAAGGACCACATTGTTTAGTTAACGTATCATTTTAATAATGATGCGTGTTACTTTGCACACCACCGTACTCCGGACCACACAATTATATTTGACATTATGTAGGGTTTCAGTATATTATTCCAATATTACGGTGGTTATCGGATATTTTAGTAGAAACAACGACGTATACTGCTTTAATATACTTAAGAGTCGAGAATAGGTGTCAAATTTAGACATTGTTACGAATTTGTGAGCTTGAACACCTTAAAGTTATTTATTGACAACTTGAAATCTTTCCTATAGATTGAAATGTTTATGAAAGAAGTAGGGATAAAACATATTTGGTTATATAGTAATTCACTTCATGTTTTTACACCATTACACGACGCTTGGCGGAAGTCGTCCACCATCTCTACACGAAAATCTTCCACAAGAATAACTTGTCAACGGAATACTTGTTAGATGTGCCAGTATTTGTTAGCAAGCCAAGTTAACATATACCATCTAAAATTCCCCTGCTCTTTGTTTGCCTAAAAATCTTTGTTTTCCAAAAGGATCATAAAATGTAACGACGTTAACATCGAATTTGGGCAGAACTTAACCTCAAACATGCGTGTTTGCTTAATCAGACGTTCCACAAACCTGTTTAAGTGCACCCCAAGTGTGTAGTATTTTTGAAAATCGTCTTTCTTTCCTTCGAAGGTTTGTGAACGGCTAATGTATATTTTTGTGATATATACGTGTATACATTATGTATATATATGTATATATGCACATATTTATAATACATACAATCTTCCTCGTAGAGGGATCTCATCCCGGTTTGTAACGAGGCTACAGGGCGTGATCCCTAATGACGGATAGTGGGTTCATCGCAAACCAGAAACGACTTTTTGGTTCCCTGAGACGCAGGTGGATCCAGGAGATGGACTCCCTGGTTATGCTGCACCGATTTAACACATTATTACCTTCTGCATTTACATGGACGCATTCATGCATGGGTGCGTGGGTGTGTTCTCGTTTACGCGAATTATATTCTTTGAGTCAGTTCGACCAAAAGCTTACAATCAAGCGAAAGAGAAGTTTATGGGAGGGGTCAGGACTCGCGTCCAACAAATAAGCTGCCCGTCTACCCTGGGAGAGGCTGGCATTCAGAGCTCAGTAGGCTATAGGTGGGTATGAAAAAGATAAACACGGTAAAATAAACGGGCCTCCATTCCTCTGGCCCCGAAACAGCCCCGATGCGCCAGCGTTGGGTAGGACGAGCACAAAGAGGACAAATCTGAGAGCCTTCTCTGCTTAGCTCGCAAAGGACTAAGGTGACGATCTGTACCTGCAATGCGCGTACCCCTTGCATCCGAGTCCTCGATAGAAGACTTGATCACGCAAGCGAGAAAGATAAGGTACGACGTCATCGGCCTCCTCGGAACATGCGGCAGTAGAGGAGTCGACGGCGTCGGCGTTCTCATCAACACGAGTTTGTCCATGAACATCGATTCTTTCAAACAACTTACAACCCGAATCGGACGTTTACGATTAAAAAGCTGTGGATCAGTACCGGTTTTGACAGTCGTAGTCTACGCACCAATACCAACTCATTACGATGACGAAGTCGAAGCGTTTTATATGTACTTGGAGAAATTCTACAAAGTAGACCATACATTCTTCAACGTCATCGTAGAAGAACGTATGAGCAACATCACATTGGGATCCAGCGATTACAATGGAACGAGCAGGGTGAGCGTATGTCTGAGTTTGTCATGACGACCAAGACCAATAATGCTAACTCAAAATTCTAGAAGCTCCATTCTGAACGCTGGACATGGCAATACAGAGGCTTTCAATGGAGAGTACCATAACGAAATAGACCACATCATAGTAAATCGAAGGTCTAGTCTAACCGATGTCACTGTTCTTCCGAAATTCTAGACGGGACCAGACCATAGCCTCCTTCGTGGAAGTTTTCATTTCTCGAGGAAAAGAGGAAAGGCCTCTAAATTCAAAAAATAAAGTCCTAAAACCACCATATACAGGGATTTCTTTGGGTCATTAACGGGCTGTTGGTAGGATGCCTTTTTTGAGAACATCGACGAGGGATACGATCTACTCTTTTTAATATCAATACGTTAGCGTTGTGAAAACAAAGAGTTCGAAAATCATCAAGTGAAATAAATGTCCGTCTCTAGGAATTGTTGGGCTGGTACTCCAGTATGGAATTGCACGAGCTACAGACAACCACCAACTCACGTCCAAACTTTCAAAACAATTCAGATAGGTGATAAAAAAGATCTTAGAGAGAGAAGAGTAGCAGTTATGGTCGGAGCTACAAAGGCTGGGAAAAGCATTCACAAAGCCCACCGAAGCTTCGGCAATTACAAAACCAAGAAGATTGCTGTCTGACGCTCATACAGAATAGTTACATCTTTCAGAAAAGCAATGGAGAAAATTATTCACAGATGCTACTCAGATCTCTTCAATATCCACGTCCTACTTTCCTCATATGAAATAAAGGAGGATGGATATGTCGTACCACCGGTTCTTGCTTCCAAAATTGGACATGCTATTTCGTCGGTGACAAATCGAACAGCACTAAGTTCGGACAGAATAAGATCTGAACATCTGAAGAACATTCCGCCAGTTATCGTAAACGCACTGGCTCGGCTGTTAACACGTTACCTGTCTGAATGCAAGGTCCCTACTCAGTGGAAGACCAGCAAGACCGTCCTATTGTTCGAGAAGGGTGACTTCCACGAGATTGGCAACTATCGCCCATTCTGCTTACTGTCGTCTACAAAACTTTTCACTCGATTGTCTTATTCAAGGTTGACGGAACACTGGACGAAGGACAGCCATGTGAGCAAGCAGGGTTTCGAAAAGGATTCAACACGTTGGGCCATATCCACACGAGGACAAGACTCATTGAAGTATCGCGAGAGTACAAAGACCGCTCTATCTCACTTTCGTCGATTTAAAGAACGATTTTGACTCAGTTGAGATAGAAGCAGTTGTGGAAACCTTTGATAGTCAGGGAGTCCCTACTCAGTATGCAATGATTCTTTGTGGGCTATATAAAACAAAATACCACCATTTTACAATGATATTGGCATCAACGTAGAATAGTTAGATAAGGCGATGCCATCCCGCCAAAGTTATTTGCCGCCACTCTCTAGAACGTCATGCGAACATTGGAATGGGATAGCATTGGAGTGAAAGTTGATAGTCGATAATTACACCGCCTTCGCTTTGCTGATGACATCGTGATTATAACACCAAACATTAGCCAAGCGGAACGAATGCTTGTCGATTCAGATAACTTTTGTGGAAAAATTGAGCTCCGGTTATATGTCACAAAAACTGTGTTCATGAAGAAAAAACGGTTTCGCACGCCTAATCCGTGCTCAGTGAATATCTGCAAATGTCTACGTACGTCTATCTAGGTCGGGAAATCAACATAGCAAACGACTTTGCTCCAGAACTGAGCTTGGGCTTGAGGAGTATTCATCGAGGATGTAGTGAGGGAGAACAAAGAACCCTCGACCACCTGCCCACCTTTTCGACTCCACGGTTCTTCCAGTCTTAAGGTATGCGTCAGGAAGCTGGTCGCTATGTAAGCAGGATGAAGAGTCATTAAGCGTAACTGTCAGACAACGAGGGACGGGATTTGGGGCGCTCATCTACGTTTACGATCAAAAAATCAAAACCATCGTTTTATACGGCAAACTGTCGAAGATCAGATGGACCGGACACATAATGCGTATCGATGGCAACTGATGTACAACAGCCGTTAGCGACTCGATTCCTCGGAATCTCAAACGTATTGCAATACGACCAGCGAACGACCCTATTGTCAGAGTTCTTCAAGAAAAGCTTAGATATGATGTTCAACTAGTCTCCATAGGGGAGCAGAACTCAGTACGCTGCTCTAGCACACGACAGGGAGAAATGGAAGATTTACTGGTGCCTGCTCGAGCTACTCGACGATCAAGGGAACGAGTTGACCTAGGTTATTTATGTATATTTACAAATATATACGTTTGTGCGTATATGTGCATATTTATATACATGTACATATAAATATGTATTTATGCAAACTCATATACGCAGTGTGTACATGCTAATGTTTATTTTTTCAAGTGATTTGCAGCATAATTTTTGTAGTCAGTTCTTTTAGCGGAAATACTATGTGTATTACGTGAAACCGACATAAAGTAATTGTCGTCTTCTAGAATGGGAGATCCATCCTATGGAGAAAATGTAGTTGTCTGCTTGCCTAATACTGAGGAAAGGGGTTTATTTGCAGCGAGGATAAAATTGTCTAGTTTTATTAGAAGTATTTGAACAAGTCTATACGTGTTTCTGTGCTGTGAATATAGGGGTACATTCCAGGATGCAGATCTAGAATAATGTGTCGTCTTTAAACGTCTTAAATTACATATAAACAACTCATTTTCCACTTTTCCAACTTGAGAAGTTTTATCACGTAAACCTTGCAGCTATAGTTAAGAGCTGTTCCGTATTTTTTTTTCTTTTGTTCACTTTAAATAAGTGGAGACATTGCTATGGAAGTCGATAGAAAAGTTCTCAGAGTTGATCAATTCCTAACGAATGCGGCTTGCATTCGAGTTCACTAAGCATCGTTTGAGGGGACTGAATGCACATCTGTCCTATGCATTCATTCGTGGTGGGCCACCGATGTATCGATTCAGTGCTGCTATCCTCCCAGATAGGTCTGATACCAATCTGGTGAGTAGAATCGAAGGCTTGACGAGCCCTGTGACCTGCAGACCTAACTTCATATCATGTTTATTATGAGGAAGAAAACATGTTAAAATAATTATAAGTCGTTGTCTCTAGGCAAAACAACAGTCTATGTCCATTTCTTTATCGACTTATGTCTGCACTTCTTAGTATAGGCCCACTCGATATCAAATAATTCACTTCTGTCCCTGATGAGCAAACACAAGTCTATTACTTTACTCTTTATCCACAAAAAAGCAGGCGGGCGTTTTTCGGAATTCTCTTTCTTCAGAGACTGCAATAGTTAAGCTGACTCCAATCTACTAAGGAAACCACTTTCATGACCAAAACGGGAAAAAATATCTATGATAAATATTTCAACTAATGTCAAAAAATTATTGGGCTAGTGACGAATTATCGAGCGATTTTATTGCGTCTTCAAAGTGGCAGATCTCTTCTCTTGGTCTAGCTTTCGCAGCGTTTGTTTTGCGATTTGTGGCTGGGCATTATCGCGGAGAGTGATTGTTCCCTCCCGACTAGTTCCGAGCACCGAGTTTGAAGTTTCTGACGCATTTTGTCGATTTGCGCACGTAGTTCTTCACCGTTATCGTTTCATCTGAATTCAGATATCTGTAATCAAGCTAGCGGCAAACCACCAAACGAGCAGCGTTACTTTAGTGAAATTTCTGCTTTGGGAAGTGCTGGGGTGTTTCATGCGTGACTCAGCCGCCGAGCAGATTGTTGTCGGTTGTCACAGAGGATCCATTTCTCGTCCCACATCACAGTGCGCGACAGAAGGTTTTTTTTGAGAGCGGAGTACACCTCAGTGGTGGTCTACGGCATTTATTTGTGCAGCTGCTTCTACTTTCCAATTTAGGTACTCCGAAACAGTTAAGATGCCTGCACAAAGTTTTTCTGCAGCTGCTCGAACAGTTGTGCAAAGGTTTGCTCTCATCAACGCTTTCATACGCGTTAGAGTAGAAGAACGTCGACGATCTTTCTCATTGTCAATATCGAGTTCGCGAATTCGCTATGACGAATTTTTTTGAAACCAACGTCGCACTATGCAGTTTTTAACACTTTCTCGGGGCTATCTCGTTCTACACCTCATTCTTTTTCAGCTATTTACGCTGCACTGTGAGTGAGTTTGAATCCGTAAAATTATTTTTATCGAGATTCCGATTTTGACGTCTCTTTTCCTAATTTGTAAAATTCGTCAAAAGTATGAATTATTTCTGGAGCTGTACCGAGCGAACGGCGCGTGTGGCGCAGTAGTCGGAGGCGCCCCACAACACACGTGGAATTGATCTTGGCGTCCATGGCCCACAAAGCCTTCCATCCCTCTGGGGTCAGGAAATTGGTAGTGGACTTGACCGGGAGGATAGTAGCACTGGCTTGATACATCGGCAGGCCACCACGAGTCATTTTAAAGGACTGATATGCATTCACTCACCTTTAAACGATGCTCAATGAAGTAGAATGCATGGGACATCCCTCAGGGATTAATCAACACCGAGAGCTTTATTCTTTTTATTTTTTATACCGAGCTAATTGCATAAAATAAGCTTTACACTGATACATAATAAAGTAGCATTTGAGAAATCAATATTGCTAGTACCTTTACGCTGCCAACGGTTTACCGCATCATTGTTGCTGGGTGGCATTCCAGGGTTCCCAGACTGAGAAAGAGTCTGGAATTTCCAACAGGAAGCCCAGTTAAGAGTAAATTAATACCACCATTCGTCATCGTACTGGTATCAGACTAGTCACATGGTGGCAAATCTCCCTCTTATCCATAAACGCGGTGACTATGTTGGTGATGACCTGGGGCAGACTTTGGCCTCGCTAACATCGGGACTCAAGGTAACCACGATGGTTAAGCCGGCAAGCCCCCAAAAAAGTGGATATTATGCTGTGGCCCGCAAAACCAGTGAACGTGGTCCATCCAAGTGTCCACGTATATTGTCTAGTACACATGAAATGTGAAATTTCAATTTCTACACTAGTTTTCTATTAATTTAGTATGTGACAGAGATGCGACGTCCACTACAACCTGAAAACGTTGTCCTTTACCGTATCTAGTTGTAGTCGTTTTTTTTCGGAGTTTTGAAGTATGGCATTGCAGATGGGCGTCAAATTCAAAATTCATGATTATTTTAGATTTTCTCGTTCGGTGGTTATTGCAGCGGTGAGACCGTCGATCCTGACCAATCTATTGATATCCACATGTTAGATACTAGTGAGTTTCTGTCATAGATTTATTCGGGTGAAGTTCTTTTACTTTGCTGGTATTAAGGTACTTTTTAGTAGTTCTCATGCTTTTTGTTTTAGTAAAATCAGTTCGTGTTTAATTGTTCATTAATGTTTTTGTTTAGATACATATCGATGGGTTTTTGTTAAGGCTCACACCGATGTACATGAAGATGACAGAGTTAGTGGCAGTTCATCTAAAAACATTGTTTGATTGTTATGTTTGGTGATAATAAATGAAAACCTGTTGTCCCGCCGTATTTTTTTAATTTTTTAAACTGGAGAAATCTGTAAAGGTTCTGTTTTGAAGGCTATGAAATATCAAAATCCTTTATTGGAGTCCGTCTTCGCAAAAATCTTGGATTCCTCTGTTGCAATCTTTAGTTCTATATTAGCTTTCCGTCGAGCAATATATTCACTCTCGGGAATCCCGAGGTAGCCGTACTAGAGCACTTTCAAGACATAACCACCAGAACTCGCTGACATTCTTGAGTCCAGGGAGGTTTATGATCTGGCTGCTAAGTTGGAACGCGCAGTGCTCGGAGATACCATGCAACACACAGGGTCGATCCAGCGCCCCAGGCCCACTAAGCTTTCCATCGATCTGGGGTCGGCAAATTGGCACCAAGACTTCTCTGGGTGGATAGCAGCACTGGCTCGATACATCGGTAGGCGAGTCATTGTATAGGTCAGATATGCTTTCAATCACTTCTGATGATGCTTAACGAAGAGGAATGCATGGCGCTTCCCTCAGAGATTAATCAACGCAGAGAGCGTTATCCTTTGTTCGTTTTATGATTTTTTGGTTGTTTGTTTTGGAGAACAGTGCTTTTTCCACACTTCTTGTATTCCTTCTCCAACTCTGTTGTTAGATCACACCTGGGCCATAAAAGGAACCTTCTAGACTCCGTAATTTACAAAAAACCTTTTTTGCTTACGACCGGACGAGTTAACTAATCGGTGATTTAACTTTTAATTGAGTGCAGTTTCATTTTCTGCCGCTATAATAAGTCATAATTGTCGTAGGATTGGGGGGTATATAGAAGCTGGAAAAAAAACAGACTGCAAGTGCTCACTTCAGTGTGGTTGCATGGTGGAGCCTATGCTAATTTACCTTCCATGAATACCACTAATGCGGCAAAGCAGGATCTCTTCTGGAACTGCTTCATATTCCTATCCCCACAAATTTTGCAACTGTGAAAAAAAAACTTTCTTATCGAAAAGTTAACACGTCTATATTAGCCAGAAATTAGACGTTGTCCAATTTAGTCCCACACAAAATTAGGCGTGGTACCGAAAATGTCAATAAAAATTGGTTGCCTCTTTTACTGTTGTTTTTTAGATGGAGGACGATAACATGGAATCATTAAGAAGATTGCCTTACCAGCGTTATGGACATACCGTGTGTGCATACCGAGGTCGAGCTTACTTGTGGGGTGGCCGAAACGATGACTATGGCGCCAGTTCAATACTTCATGAGTTCGATCCTGGTAGGCATAGTGTATTTTCCCTAGTCACTCAAGATGCTTCAGATTTCTGGATGGCTGAAGTATGTCTGTGTGCTTTGAAAGTTTAAAAGTGCTTATTTGCGCTTGATAATTTTCATCAGTAAACAAAACCGAATGTAAGAAGAGAGTAACTCCATTTAGTGTTACTTCGTTGGCGCATTGTACCTGTGGAAGGCCGAGTACCACCAGCAAGGGATGGCCACTCTGCAGTTGTCGTTGGTGATCGCATGTACTTATTCGGTGGTTTTGAAGAAGATTTGCAACGATTCAGTCAGGAAACCTATGTGTTTGATTTTCTCACAAATCGATGGAGCGAGTTTAACACATTGGTGGGTAAAAATTGACTCCTATCGATAAGAACTTCAAAAAAGCTTTTTAAACACTGCAGACGACATGTTTTCACGCGTGATCACGGTTATGCTTGCGCATTAGTGTAATTTGAATGTCTTCTGTCAACCTGGTTCAATTTTTTTGGACGATATTTTCATCCTCAGTTACACGTATAGAGGCAGAAGGCTGTAGCTGTAGAGAAGATCAGATAGAATCCCGCTGAGCATTTGGATAAAAAAAACTGCATTTCACTTCTGGATACAGTTGTTCCCTCCCCAACAGTTTACCGCCTCGCCGTGACTAGGAGGTGTTCCTGGGTGTCGGGCTGCGATGTACAGCGGGAGGATTCATCCTGTGACAAGGTCTCCCAAGCTGAGAAGGAGCCCGGAGTTCCCATCAGGAATCCTAGCTTCGAGTAAATCAATACCAAGATCCACCACCGTCCTGGTACCAAACTAGTCGCCTGGTGACTAATCTCCCCTGTGGTCCCTTAAGGGCTACGACTGCCTGTGGTGGTGGAAACCTGGGCAGATTTTGGCCAGGCTGACCTCGGGATTCTAGGGAACCATAGCGGCTTAACCAGCTAATCTTCGAAAAATGGAAATTTTCCTGGGGGCCCGCACAACTAGTGAGTACGGCCTTCCAAATATGCAAGTAGATAAGATACAGTTGTTTTTACGTTAGGACGTCTTGGAATGGTCATCATTATTCGAGTTCAGCGTTCAGCTACTTTTTGCTTTCTGTAAACTTTTTATGTAAAGCTTGAAATTTTCTTGGACTTTGGCTAGAGCTTGTGTAATGCATGTTACATTTTTTGGTGGGTGTACTTTTTTTTCCTATTTCTATGATATGAGTAGTGATGACACATTGTTTCATATTGTTTTTTCAGGGTCAACCACCTTTGTGGCGCGATTTCCACACAGCCGTTGCAATAGATAGCAAAATGTACATTTTCGGTGGAAGAAGCGATCATACTGGGCAGGTAATTGGCTACCACCTTTGTGGGATCTTGCAGTTGCTAGTTGGTAGTTGTTCACGTCGTTATCAACTATTCTGAGGCATTTGGTTAAGTAAAGGTGTAGAAATGAACTGGTGGGTCGAGTTGTATCTAAAGCCAGTGTGAATCCCTGGTGTTTTGCAGTATGCTCGCTTACAACTGCTGTCGGCACTTTCTATGCCAGACTTTTGAATATATGTTCTTATTGCTTTTAAAGTTGTAGCTACCCAAATAGGTGTAGATAACAACCCAGACATTCATTAAGAATCTTTGTGGTACCACGGTGTTATATCCACAAAATATTATAGCATTAGTTACGCACTAACTGATGCTAATGCTATCTTCGTAAATAATTGCTTGTCGTCGATGAACAAATTAGTTTTCAGTATTTCGCAAATGAGTGTAATATTAGTATGTCAAATACAATGCGATGGGATTTTTGCTTGGGTAGGCGACTGTAGCATAGTCTCCGATTATTCTGAGAAAGCTTTCTAACAAATGGCTGACAACTCCGGTAGTATTGTTACTGGTATTTTGCTGTTAATTACGAAGTGTTTTGTTTGTAATCTTCGCTTGAATATTTGCTTGAGTAGCTCTTCCTACAATTTACGAAGAACTGTGCGAATATCTGCACAAATCCTGTTTGAGTGGTAACCTGTTAGTTGAGTAAAATTTTCTCCCCATGGAATCTGGAGTCTCGTCACTATTTGCCGGCTAGTCACTATGTTGTTGACAAAATGGCAGTGATTCCACGCTTTCGTTTACACGTAGCTGACCTTCTAGATGGAAATGTTGAGCTTCCTGTGAGCTTGGAAGACACTGCTGGAAACTGAACACATTTCATCTGTCGTATGAACGCCGTCCAGAATGAAGCGGTAAACAATTAATGGAGGGGAATGGTCTTTTTTTGTATTTCCCATAATGGTTACTGTTTTATTTCTTCCTGGAAGTGTGTCATTTAACTGTTTCTCTTTTAGTTTCATTCAACTCGTGATATGTACGATGAGCGGTTGAAGGCATTGGACTTGCGAACGGGGGAATGGTCAGATCCCATATGTAGCGGAATAGGTCCAACAGGCAGAAGAAGCCACTCTGCGTGTGAGTGGCTTTCTTTTCATTGACCTTCTCATTTTCTTCTCACACTATTTTATGTGAAAGTGGCGTTATTATTTTTGCGCTTCGTTATTTTTTTCTTGGATGGCTTGCTACATACAAATTGCATTTTCGTTGCTGAATGACGCAAGTGTTTCGACTTAGAACACTAAGTAACGCTATGATTTTTTTCCAGTTAAATTATTTAACTTGTTTGACCAAGTATAGAACTATGAGGGAATCGGAAGAAAAAGTCACAATTTTAGGGACATATGGTGGAAAGATGTATATTTTCGGTGGTTATCTTGGAACGCAAAACATGCATTATGATGATTTGTTCTCATTCGATCCGTCCACTAATCACTGGGAAAAGATTAAGGTAAAGGCACACGGGTATTTCTTCGAAACAGTGTCCATTTGAAAAGATTTCATCTAAAATTTAGAACAGTTATGAAATTTATTTAACGTGTTTTACTAAGAAATACTTTTAGACATCTGGTCAAATGCCATCTGCTCGTCGCCGTCAATGCACTGTGGTCGTTGATAGCAGGGTTTTCCTATTTGGTGGAACAATGTGGGTAGATGTTCTATTGCGATTATTATTTTCACCTTTCGTTACTTTTACAACTTTTTGCAAAAATAATCTTGTCACCATATGGTTCATTGCAAGGAAGATTGAAATTATGTGGTGGCAATCACTGAAATTCTGTTAACTGTTAGAAAGAATCTGTGACGCAGGAAACAATTTTTTCAATGCGTTATGCTGGAATGAGGGACTTCATCTACGGCAGAAACACCATCGCCATCCACCAGAAGTTTTCGACGCAGTGAAGCTTTTTCTGTTTTTCCTTGAATAACTCGCAGTGCCTTCGTTTTGAATTACGAAGTATTGTTTGTGGAGTGACCTTGCGAGTTTTTCTCGTGTTGCTAGTTCTTGAGAGCCTGAGAAAGGTCAGAAGTTGAAGGAAGCTATGCTTAGGAAGAAGTTCGTTTACTTCGTAATGGTGGGACGGACTCTTCAGTAGATGTGATCAACATGTAAATCATCTTTGCAGTACACGGGCAACCATAATCGTGTCGGGGATAGTTTTCTCTGGTGTTTCTATTATTTTGATTTCAAGAAAAAATATCGGAATCTTACAACTTCATGTAAACGATAGACCGCCGTAATCAATATGGATTTTGATCAAGCACACAATAAAAATATTCATTTAAATACTCGTTAATAGCAAAGAAAATTCTCCTTCCCGCTTATGTTGGCTTGGCATTGGATTTCGTCATTCTGCGTAGAGCAAAAGTTGGAGTTTACCTATGTTGTTCAAGTATTTTGGACCGAGGGTAACGCAACGGCCGTCGAATACAGGCTAGAACTGGTTTGACTCCGCCTTGTGCCAATTAGCCTTTCACCCCTTTGAAGTAGGAAGCTGGTGGCAATGTAGTTGTTAGCTCAATGGAGTACAGTACTTTGAGTCACCTGTCATAATCAATTAATCACCAGTTCGAGATAGAATGCTCAACTTCATACGAATTTGCAACATGGGACTTTCCGTTTTCGCCGCAGAGCAAATCTTAAGCTTGGCTGATTAAATCTTTACCTGTAACAACAATATTGTATTAATATAACAGTAGTGATATGGCAATATCAAAGAAATGAAAAGCGCATAAACCACCAAGACGATATCCGAATTAACAAGCAAAAATAGACGAAGGAGAAAGAAGTTACGTTGAAAATAAGAGAATGGCTTCTCCAGTAGGCTGGTGAAGCAATATGAGGAACAAGCGCCACATAGAAAACAACTCGACCAAGAAGAATAAGAAGAAAATGACAGCGTGGGAGGAAGTGAGACCAAATGATTGGTAGCGAGAATAGCTTCTGTAACAGATTGGTGAAGTAATATGGAAAAGAAAGTTTCACGTGAAGTTCAGTTTAAATAGGAAAGGTAGGATAGAAGTGGAAGCGGAGAAGAAATTAGACGAATTGGTTAATAGCGAGTCTTAGATGCCGAAATGAAGGAAGATGTTAGTCGGATGGGTGTCACTCCATACCAGGAGTTGTTTTTGCTCATCTGCCAATATTAACATGCAGAGGGGCTACTGAGCATCTCTCAACTTCTGTTTTTTCAAATTTGCAGGTGCAGTAATACAGAGATATTACAACTTTCTGGACGGCTGTGATGACTGCTATGAAATACTTTACAGAAAGTACGACTAAAGTAGGCAAAGACGTAGAGGACATTCTGTATTTTGTGGAGAATGTTATCAATAATCAAAATTATTTGGGAAGAACTCCCTTCGATGTACAGAAGATGGCGACTGTCTGTGATAAAGAACCTGGGAACGCACTAGCACCCCATCCCAGGTTTTCAGGAAGAATCGACCCTATAAACAATCATCAACATTTATGAATAAGCCGGAGAAATTTCCCAAGCAACATTCTCCCAGCGCATGAAATTGGAAGATCTTCTCATGCATTACGGATGTGGATAAAATTTTTTTTGGATAAAATCCTTTTTTATCTAGGTTTTTAATTTGTTCTTCCTACCGTTAAGGGGGACCGCTTCGAGAAATCGATGACTGTCTGCTACCTAAATAGCTTAACTAGTGTAACCTCTGAAAACTTCAGTTTTTGCTGATTTATGCAAAGTGTAGGATTTCCACGTGTTTTTCATATGGTGCCACTGTTGTTTTACAGGCCTGTAAAGAATACCTCAGGCACACCATCTGGTCTCGCTGATCTTGCCGATCTCTACGTGCTTGATTATGGTAGGTAGAGATAGCTTTGAGCTATTTTTGGAGGTTTACGCTTTAGTAATGCGGCACCTGTAATTTTGTTATAATAACATGGGCTTAGAACTTTTAAAGGCTAATCTGTTGTAGCTCCGTCATTGAAACATCTCGCAGCCGGCGTTGTACTTCGCCATAACATCCACAAGATCTGTGCCGATCACATACCGCGTGATTTAAAGTGGGTTTCTCTTGAATATAGTTGGAAAAATTTGAGCATTAGAATAGAATTGTGTTTGTATTCGATAAGTCGCTTCGTATGTACTTTTTTTTTAGAGTTTTGGGTCAACTTTTTTCTAACTACGGGGTTTTCTAACCTGCTTTTTTGGACTCGAGCCCATCTTGGTTAAAAGTCCTTCTGTTACCTTCTATTAAAAGTGTTTTAATTCAGCCGTGAACTATGGGCAATGACCACACCAAACGCCATTTCAACTCCGCTAACGCAACGACACGATGCTACAGGATAAGTTCTAATCTGTACTGTTTTGGTGTGAACCATATCTGATGTAGAAGTATTAGGACCCAGATGGCATGCTGGTCGACACTGAATTCCGAATCATCTGGTTTATTTTAATAAAAATATCCATCTTTTCTCTGCTCAACTACTCTGCTCTCAACACTTTCAGTTTAACCTCTTCAGGAAACTTATTTTCTGTTCTAATTTTTTTTAGTTCCTATTCTCTTTGTAGTACCTATTTTAACGATGTATGAACTCACGGTTCTTCTTTAGAGATCCTTTGTGGATGCTGTATATAGTCACCTCATAAATGTTGATCACAGATTTATCATAGTCTAAGTGTATGCCATTAAATCGTCTCTCTTGATTTGACATATTTTCATGGCTTCTCATTTTTCTAACATCAAAAATCACCTTATTTGCAGTGTAGGGGCTGCTAGGGTTGTTTTTATTGCTTGTGTGTTTGTTGATTTCTTATCACTTAGGATGAGAATTTTGAGAGTTTGGTTTGTTCTTACCTCTAACGCAGCTAACGTGATCTTTGAAGGGTGTTTTAACTTTCAGACTAACGTGTACGAAAACCGTCTACTATTAGGTTTTTTTGACTTACCTAGTCTCTATTTTGGTTTCCGTTTGATCCATTTCTAACCTCTTAGTTATGCTTAATACTCATATGACCTCTTACTAATCAGTAGTTATTCTCAGTGCATACTACGGGCAGAATCTGATCTATGTGTGTATAGAACATCGTTGACACGACTTCATTTGAATTCATGATGTCCACAGGGAGGGTTGAGAGAACCCAAAATCGGATTGCTTTTGAGAATTGTGATTTCAATGCCATACCCTCTAACTAGTGTAAAATCACATGAGTAGCTATGTTTGCTGTGTTTTCTTCTTATTTTTGAGTGCTGTTACAATACTAAAATCGATCGATAGTCTGTGTCTTCAATGTATAACATTTGTGTGTACGTGTGGCTTTTTCCTCCTATTCTAACATCTGGATTTTTTTATATTTCTCACTTTAATATGACGTAGTTGATTTATTTCACTGCTTACTGTGCCTTGACTCTTGCATTGCATCATAGTTTTGCATCCTTGTATCTTTTGGTTATGCCTATTATTAGTATTTGGCTTAAATAAAGTCGTTTCATGTTTTACTCGTGATCCTGTAGCTTGTTATATCTAGAAAGAGAACGTTGCTTGCGTGATATCTGACAAGGTCTTCATGAGTGAAGTTAACCCATTGTGCACTTAGGTTTCCATTGGTGCTCTATGACCCATCTATCGTCTATTGGTCGTCGAACGACGTGAGTGAGACATTCACTGGTCTTTGTCACATGCAAAGGTTCGCTTTTGAGCTCTCTTCGTTGAAAGAGACAGAAAAAGCGTCGAATCACCTTATTTCTTAGAGGATTATTTTGGTCGGAAACTTTTTTTGCTCTTCATATCTCATGGAACGTGATCTCTGCGTGCTATGGTCCACCAGTTGTTGTTGAGACTGAGCACGTATTCGACCCAGCTCCTTGTTCTTGGATCTTTAGTCGTCGAAATGGTTAATAGTTTTAGTTCCTTGTCTCACCTACTTTATACGAGATATTCAAAGCAGTCACCGGGTTAAAAGTGCGTTCGATCATTCTGTCAGTTGTCGTGTTTAGGGGATTCAGGATTCCTGTGTTGGAGAGGGAGGATCTGTAGTCAAAGCGATGGAGTTGAAGATAGGTGTTCTTTGTGTTTTTCGCTGTATCATTTATACTCGTGTATGTTCTACAAGTAGCCCGTTCCCTTACTTTTCGGCCCAGCTTTTGAGCAGAGCTGTACATATCGTTGATTTCCCAAGTCAGATGTATGTAGCTGAATCCTTCGAAGTTCTATTGAGCATGATTCCAGTCATTATTTGCTCCACATAGCTGTTCGTCACCATTATGAAACTCAAATCTCGTACTGATTTTCGCATGGTATTATAGAGAGTGGCTGTGAATATTCTAGCGATATAAAGCTCCAGTTCAGAGCTCTGTACTTTTTCGATGTTAATTTGTTGGTGAGATCGATGAGTGATGAAGTTCTTGTGATGTTTCTGCATTGCTCCTGCAGGATCATTCTGTGCTAAACGGTGATGCTGTTGTTGTGCAGAGCTTCCATGATCGCATCTGCGTTAAGCGAAATGAAGGCATTCCTTAGTCGATGAGAATAATAATCATTGGCATTCAGTATTCATGGCAGCTTTCGTTATGGATGTATTGGATGTAATCTGTTGCACTGAACGATTTTCAAAACGTTTATGCAAGGTAGTCATGCATTCAATATTCTGGCAGTCTAGTAGAGGGTGAAGAGTTCCAGGTAGAGGTTGTGACGGACCCCCCTTCCGAACGTCTTCAGCTTCAGCTTACTTATGGTTTCCTCTGCTTAGGACATTTTTTATCACCTTTGCACAGAACTTCACAAGTTTGGATGTACGTTCGTGATTGTCTACGGCTCGAGCGGCTACTATTTGTCATATTTGCTCGAATTTTTGGTGTATTTCCGTTTTTTTTTCGAAATTTGGATGTTCTCGTAAAATCCGGCCAAAGAACTAGACGACTTCCATATCGTTTGGCTTTGGGACTTTTTTTTTCTGTATTTTGCAACATCCTGTACTTTTTGCGGAGAAAAAATTCGCAGTGACTTTGTGGAAATTAGAGACCAAAGTGATATCTGTCTGAGCTGAGAAAGTCCGACGACATCCGAGAAAGTCTCTTACGGTAGAATTTCAAGATGATGCTTTCCACTGTATGATGTCCACGGCCAATGGCTAGAAGAGGGTTTCTTCAGCTGTTACTTACTATGATTGTTCCGTTCGTCGTGACGAGTCCAAACAATCTCTCACCCTGTTTGTTTTATTCCTATCCATGGGTTTCGATATGCAGTTTTTCAGATGTACTTATGAGGGCAATCTTAGCGTCGAAATTAAAATGTGATTTTTCTTGTGGAACCTGTCCAAGTTCGCATGGACTCTCTATTTGCACCGCCTTGTTTGCATTAGCTCATTGTTGGCCTTTAGGGGAAGAAAGCCGTGAAAGCAAGAATTGATCTTTATTTTTCCTGTGATGAGCATTGGTTCGCTGTTTTTTATCGTAATTTGTTCAAGAGAATTGGTGTTCACTGAGTTCATACCGAGATCTGCGAGCTCAACTCGTTTTTGAGCAGTTCTTCTCCGCTTTCACAAATGGCGTTTACACTGCATTTTCTGCAGAAGATATCGGACTCGGTTTTAGTCTGCAGGCTGTCATTTTAAAATTCCTATGTTGACACGCGTGTGGTGTAAGTACAAATAGTTACCGTAGCCTTGCATAGAGAAATGAGACACTTTGTCATTACTGTTCTTATCAAAAGATTCTATGCGTTTGATTTCCGAACATTCTCAGAGTGTGCATGAAGCCTATTTGTTGGAGGTGAACCCGCAAGGGCAAAACCTCTAAGACACTCGCAGGCATTTTCCAGTTCTGGAACAAGCCAACGTTCTTGATGCGGCCAACCGTCGATCTCTGAGTAAGGGAAATCTGTAGCACTTTCTAAACATGTGTTGTGGTTGTCGTGTTTTACTGATGAGATAGTTGTCTTGTTTTACTGATGAGATTACTACAGAAAAATGTTTATTATAGCAACAGTTTTGACGCCACCGAGTTTTTCAAAGTGGACATCATTCGAATCGAGAGTCCGAATCAGTCGCCTTGTAATCGTAGCAATTGGCAGTAGTGATCTTATTCTGAACGGGCGCATGTAGCCCGGTCGTCGGAGGCGCCCTGCATTACACACAGGATCCATCCCATCGCGTCAGACTCACCAAGCCTTTCATCATCATTCCGGGGTCGGCATATTGGTACCAGAGTTTTCTGGGAGGATAGCAGCACTGGCTTGATACATCGGTAGACCATGGCGAGTTCTGTAAAGGCTAGATGTGCATTCAGTCACCTCCAACGATACTTAATGAAGTGGAATGCATGGCACATCCCTCAGGGGATTGACCAACGCCGATAGCTTTATCCTTTATCCTTGATCTAATTCTGAAGAACGCGATGGCTCCAAAGCATCAGACGCAATGAAATTTTTTGCTATATTCCTGTGTAAACATATCAATAAAACAAGATGTTGATTATTGATGCCAAGGTTAAATGGGTATCATTCTTTAGAAATATCTTATGTTTATCATCCATTCAGTCATTAGGAATGATCTGCGTTTCAAAACTATAAAGTTCAACAAACTGCTGCGGTTCTGGGCTAGTTACGTTTTCTGTGTGAAAACTAACATTAAATGTGTGACAATTTTGCCTAATCACACTATCATGCAATTCCTATGTTGATGGTTTATTTACTTACTGGGTACTTGAATGGCCCTTCCTGACTGGTTGTTCGGGCTCCAGCATAATCTCCATTTTTCGGAGATTGGCTGGTTAAGCCATTGTGGTTCCCTAGAATCCCGAGGTCAGCCTGGGCAAAGTCTGCCCCAGGTCTTCATCACCATGGGCAGTCGCAGCCCTTGTGAATGAGAGGGAGATTTGCCACCATGCGATTTTGATACCAGGACGGTGGTGGATCCTGGGTCTTAGCTAGGCTTCCTAATGGAAACACCGGACTCCTTTTCAGTTTGGGAGACCCTGCCAAGGGGATGTATCCCCCTGCTGTACATCGCGGCCCGACACCCAGGAACACCTCCCAGCCACGATGAGGCGGTAAACCATTGGGAGGAGGTGATGTTATACCGTTTTCATTGTCTTGCTTATTGTGAAACCGTTTTGCTAGTGCTATTTGTTTTGTACAAGTAGTGTATAAACGTCGAAATGGTCTTCTCGAATTGCGTTATCTGATGCACTTTTTGTGCAGTTTATATGACGTACGTCCATGGGGCGCGTAACGCCCCAGAGTGGTTTTGATGCCGTTCATCATGAACACGGCGTTGCTTCAACTCCACACCAAGCCCATCAAGCCTTTGTCCTCCTAGGATTGGGAAATTAGCACCAAATCTGTCTATAAACAGTTCATTCCATGCGATCCGAATGTGAACCCTTTAGCCTGGCTATTCTAGGACTCCAGGAAAAAATCGATTGCACCAGCATTGAATGACATCAATAGAGAAGACCATAATTTTCAAGCAGCACCATAACCCACAGTACAGTTGATGTGGAGAATGGGTTGGGTGAAAATAAATGGTGTACTTTGAATAAGGCATGGCTCGGTTTCGGTCTTGTGTAAAACATTGCATTGTGAATTGCATTCGACAACACTGTATCCTAATATAGCACTAATTGGAGAACACTTGAGCGCCATCATACTCACTCTGGCTACTCAAGTTGTGAGTGTGAGCAGCTTTATTAGCAATGCTTCAATTCTTGAAAGTACTGTTTTTTAAGTGTTCACCTCTTTTTGCTCGATTATTTCATGTTGTAGCATTCAATTTTTAGGCTCACCTTTTACTAAGCTGTATTTTAACCGCGTCGAACGTTGTGCACGCTCATAATAAAAAACGGATAAAGCTCTCAGCGTTGATCAAACCCTAAGGGTTGCGCCATGCATTCGACTTCTCTAAGCATTGTTGAAGGTGACTGAATACATATCCGACCTATACAATGACTTGCGGTCGCTTACCGATGTATCGAGCTAGTTTTGCTATCCTCCCATGCAATATTGGTACCAATTTGCCTACCTCGGAGCGACGGAAGGATTAGTGAGCCACGGACGCGGGGATCGACCTCATGTGTATTGCAGGGCGCCTCCGCCCACTGCCCTATACGCGTCCTTACGCGGTCATAGTTCTAATTAACCATGCATTGAAGTTATTCTTTTGGTATTCCTATGCGAATTGTAATGTATAACTTTAGGAGTGCATGCTGTGAAGACACTCAACATCACGAAACTTTCATGGCGCAATACAGTCCATGTTCCATTCATTGCTGTACCCTCTCTTTTGCTAGAAACTGGACATTATCTTGATACTGACTCAGGAGCTCGCTGTTTCAAAGTTTTTGAGCTGCTTAGTTGTGAAGGAGCAGCGTGGTGACTCGTTAGGTGGCGGAATGGTTTTTAAGCGTAGGCGGAAGGAGCTTGTTTTGAGGCGCAGATAGGTTCAAACGATGTAGTCTCTATATTAACTTTTTGTTTACTGCCTAATACAATTCTTCACGGCTGGATATTATGTGAAATACAACCATAATGATGCTGAGATGTTTGCAAAACTCCGGATCGCGGGTGTCTGCGGTGGGGAACGAGCGCGCTGTTACACTTTCCGGGGGCTGGCGCGTTCACCACCACACCATGCGGGTCCTTCGTTCCGCGTAAATACAGAATGTATGTGCTAAGTCCCCAAGAATGGGTAGTAGCGTGTTCGTTCCCGACTGCGTACATCTGCGATCTGGAGTTTTGCAAACATCTCAGCATCACTGTGAATGTAATCTCTGTTTGTGATTTGCCAGATCCACATACAGTTTCTGTAGACATGCGGACACTTGCTTATATGTGCTTCCTTCGAGGTGGAAAGTATGTCAGTCGATTACTATGAATTACATTGTAGGTGGGTTGAGCTACTTGCAGCAAAGAAAGCTCCACCTTAGCAGATCTGGAATCTGGAATTACGGTGACGATTTGTATTTGCAATACACACGCACTTGGAAAGTGCAATTGAAGATTTGATAATGAAGACGGAGAGACACCGTGCATTCACTACGGACCGTTTGCGATGCTGGAGAAGAGCTGTCTCTCCGATTACTCGGTAATAGTGTAGTAAGTTGTCGTAGAGTGCCGCGACATTTGAGTGACTCAAACACCACACTTATACTCCAGTGCATGTTCTGTTGAACTAGTTTTAGATGCCGTAGTCTGGGTTTTTTATTATTTTAGGTGATGGGATGTGGCACATCAATTTCACTGTCGGTGCTTTTTCCGATTACGTACGTTGGCCTATTGCATATTGTCGACCACAACGGTAAAAACCGCAACGATTTGCAGTCGATACGTAGGCGATTCATAGCTGCTGTTCTTAACAACATACTTTTAATTGCTGTCACTTACGTTGTATTATCCCAGGTACTGTTTTTACTGTTTCTCTTCAAGTTTAATGCGGCATTTTTGTAGGATAATTTCTCTGATCTTGCAATCTGTACGATTTCATCCATAACCAAAGTTGAGCGGCCGCTTGAGAGCGGCAGAAAACGCATATCTACTCAGTAGGTATTCATGGTGGGAGTGAGAACTTACTTGAATGGCCCGTCCTCACTGGTTGTGCGGACCCCAGCATAGTTTCCACTTTTTGAAGGTTTGCTGGTTAAGCCATTGTGGTTTCCTGGAGTCCCGAGGTCAGCTTGGCCAAAGTCTGCCTCGGTCGTCACCACCACAGGCAGTCGGAGCCCATGTGGATCAGAGGGGGATTTGCTACCATACGACTTTGATACCAGGACGGTGGTGGATCATGGTATTGGTTTCCTCTTAGCTGGGCTTCCTGATGGAAGCGCCGGACTCCTCACCTTGGGGACCTTTCCAGGGGATTAGTCCCTCGTTGTACATCGCAGTCTGACACCCAGGAGCACCTCCTTGCCACGATAAGGCGGTAAACCGTTGGGAAGTAGATTAGTTTAAAATATTGAAACTAATTGGCACATTTTTCATCGTTTAGTTGTTTTCCCTTTTTAGCGAAATGATCCATTCCCTTTACGTTCCATGGGATTTCGAACTAATGGCGTTGTGGCTGCAATTATTCTTCCTGCCATTCTTGTCAGCGTTTTATACACAGGACAGTGGCTTATGATATATTTTGATGGACAGTTACACCGAATAGTTTGTAAGTTGCACATATATTTTCCAAAAATATTTAAGCATTTATATTATAAAACTAACCTACTTCTAAAATGAATTGATGGAGTTTATTTTTGATAAACGGAACGCCCTGCCCTTTTATAGCGAACTTGGATACTTGGATGGCCCCTCTTCACTGGTACTGCGGACCACAGCAAAATTCCCATTCTTTCGCTCTCGTGCAATCATCGGTGATGGTCTGCTTAGGACATGGTGACGTCCGCGAATTCCACTTTGTTGTTTTAAAATCGTGCCCTTCTGCGAACACAGATGGTGACGTTCAGCTGCGAAAACGTCCACCCATCGTCTGGGTGGTCATTCATGAGGACGTTTGCTAGAAAGATTCCTTCCGTAGCCCTAGCGCGAGACGTCCTCCACTACTCTTGGATTTTCTCCTTCTGAAATCAAAATGTCATGTAGGATGGGAGAAGAACAGGTAATTTGTGGATTCCGCCTCGAATGAAATCGGTGGTGATGTTATCGAGTCCTTGAGCTGTCCCTCTAATGCTTTCTGCAATATCACGAACTTCACATTGTAGAATCCCCGGCAGTTTTTCTCCATCGGGGAATATTATGTTTGAGATGGGGATTGTGGGTCCGAAAGATTGGTGTAGAAACTTTCTGTTATCAACTCATATCATGGCGGGATGTGATGATAGGTCCTTTTTCATCAGAGTCACTAGCAGAACACTTTAGTGGCACAGATTCCGGAGGTATTTCTTCCGGCTACATTGTCTTTTAGTTGCTTCCTATAACTTTTTTGGCCTATAACAATATGATGGATCTCACTCGCAGCGGGATCTCATGCCGGTTAGTCGCCAGACAATGTGGCAGGTCCCCAGGTGGCGGATAGGACGTTAATCGCGGAGCAGAAGCAACCTGTGCTTCCTTGAGACTTGGATAGATCTAAGGTGTGGACATCCTTTCTACTGCGCCGACTTAGCACATACCTTCTGTATTTACGAGGACGTATTCATGCATGCATTCGTATGTATGTTCTCGTTTAAAGAGATTGTATTCTATGAGTCAATTTGGCCAAAACCCTGCAATGAAGTGGTAGGGAAATATATGGGAAGCGGTTGGGAGTCGCCCGTAACAAATAAGACCATAGTTTACTCTGGGCGAGACATGAAACCTGCCCGTGTGTATATCCAGCCTTCACGTTGACAGCTTAGCAAGCTATACGTGGGTACCAAGTTACAGATACAGGTAAGTGGACCCCATTCCCCTGACCTTAAAAGAGCCCCTGAAACGGCATCTATTGAGTAGGACGAGTATGGGGAGGCTCCTAAAATCTCAGAGCCATTCTAGGGAACCTGCCTATACCTACAATGTACCCACACTACATTTAAGTCTTCGTAGCAGACATGGTCAGTGGATAAGGGGAGGCTACCCATTCAACGCCGTCTGTGACACCGTAGAAAACTGTTCCTCAGAACATTAACAGTAGAGCTGTCGGCGGCGTAGGCGTTCTCGTCAACACGAGTTTGGCTATGAACGTCGATTCTTTCGAACAACTAACAACCCAAGTCGGACGTTTACGGTTGAAGAGATGTGGATCAATACAGGCGTCGACAATCCTCGTAGTTTATGCACCGACATCAAGCTATGACGAAGAAGAAGTCGGAGCGCTCAACATGAACTTGGAGAAATTTTCCAGAGAATACCATGCATTCTTGAAGGTCATCATTTAAGATTATAACGCTTAGATCGGACCAAGAAGAACGTCGGAAGAACGTCACATTGGGACCCACGGATTAGAGTGGAACGAGCAGAGTGAGCGGCTCTGTGAGTTTATCATGATGACCAAGACCATCCATGGTAATTCGCAATTCCAGAAGCTGCACCATCAACGCTGGACGTGGGAGTCTCCCAGTGGAGAGCACCATAACGAAAGAGACCGCATAGTAGTAAATCGAAACTTTGGCCTTAGTAATATCGCTGTTGTTCCAAAATTCTACATGGTAGCAGACTATCGCTTCCTTCGTGGAAGTTTTCATTTCTCGCGGAAAGGAGGAAAAACGACTAAATTCAAAAACCGATATCCCATAACCATCATAAACTGGGGTTTCCTCAGTTCATTAGTCAACTTTTTGGGTAGATGCCGTTCTTGATAACATCGACAAGGAAGCTATCGGCTCATTCAACAGCTTTACGTTAGCGCCATGAAAGCTGAGGGTTTTAAATTTACCAAGAGACATCTTTCTCTAGAAGTACTCGAGCTGAGTTGACTGTGTGGAATCGCATGAGCTACAGGCAAGCCTAATTCCTAACTCGTATTGCAAAGCCATGAAGGCCAGGGATATAGGAAGATCTTAACGAGAGTAGAGCAGCAGTTATGGTCGCAGCTGTAGAGGTTGGGGAAAATATTCGCAAAAACCCATCGAAGCCTCGCGAATTACAAACTAAGGTGATTGCACCGCGATGGCCAGACGGAACAGTTGCAGCTTCCAGAAAAGCAATCTAGAAAATTATTGATGATTACTCCTAGCATCTCTTCAATACTCAAGTCCTCCTGTCCTCGTGTAAAATGAGGAAGAATGGATATGTCGAAATCCGAAATCCGACATGCTGTTTCGTTGGTGATGAATAGAACAAGACCGGAACCGGGCAGAATAAAATCGAACACCTAAAGGACGTTGCTCCAGTCCTCATAAAGACACTGGCTCGGATCTTCACACGTTACCTCTCAGAATGCAAGGTTTCTACTCAGTGCAAGACCAGCAAGACTGTGTTATTGCTTAGAAGCGATGACCTCCACGATATCGGCGACAATTACACAATCTGATTTCTGTCTATCATCAACAAACATTGCACTGGAGTCATCCTAAACAGGGCTGACAGAACAGTGGACGAAAGGCAGGCAGCCATGTGAACAAGCACGGTTTTGAAAATGATTTAGTACGATGGATCACATCCACACGATAGCAAGATTCATTTTAAAAAATATCGCGAGAGTGCAAGATATTGCCTTGTCTCAATTTCGTCGGTTTAAAGAAAGCTTTTAACTTAGTTGAGATAAAAGCTGTTATGGAGGCCCCCGAACAGTTAGGGAGTCCCTACTCACTAAATAAAGATTCTCTGTATAAAAATTTCACAACTAAGATATCATCATTCCCCAACGATATTAACATCGACGTCAAAAGAGGAGTTAGGCAAGATGATACAATCTCGCCAAAGTTATTTACCGCCACCCTCGAGAACGCCATGTGAATATTGGAATAGGACCAAGCGGGAGTGAAAATCGATTGTGGCTAATTACACCTTTTTTTCGCTTTGCTGATGACATCGTTCTTATAACATCATGCATTGGCCAAGCGAAACGAGTGCTTGCCGACTTTGCCAACGCCAATGGAAAGGTTGGTCTTTGACCTAGTTTCACAAAAACGATGTTCGTAAGGAACGAAGTGGTTTCATATGCCCCATTCACGCTCAGCGAGATGAATGTCTTCGAATGCTCCAGCTTCGTCTGTCTAGGCTACGAGATCAACATGATGAACCACTTAGCTCCATAGTTGAGCAGGAGGATGCGAGAGGCTTGTGGAGCTTTCAAGAGCATGAAGTATGTGATGAAGCAAACAAGGAACACCCGACTCCTTGCTCCGTTTTCTTCTCCACGGTTTTTTACTGGCTTAACATATACGTCAGCAACCTAGAACTTTTCAAGAGGGAAGTTCTCTGTACACCTTGCCACTAATTTAATATCAAAACAACGGTGATGTCTAGGGTCGTTTCACTTCTAGCTGCGTGTGTGGGGGGAAACACCTTGTCAGTTTATGATACTCCGTTGTAGGGGTAAATTTCCGCTGTATATCGCAGTCCGACACCAAGGAAAACCTTTTAGCCACTGTGAAGAAGTAAACCTTTAGGAGGAATATACCTTATATCGTCGACCCTGGAAAGGCAATCTCTGAATATATCAGAGATGTTAGAGTTCGTCAGTTGCTGGAGGGGGGGGCATTTATTTAAATGACCCGGCAACAAATATTACATGGGTTCTAACACTTTTACCATTCGATTCCTTTGTTCACATTCATCATCCTCGAAAAATTTGCGTGTGTTCGACAGCTATTGATTATGGATTTTAGTAAACCTTACGGATGTCGTTTAATGCTGTTCATGATTGATGTGAATTGATAAAATATGTTTGATAAGTGGTATACGAGAAGAAGGGGACATTCCATAGATGTTTATATGTTTGCAGGCCAATTTCATTTGGTCTAAATTTATGCAGCTATTGGGTGGCCATGGGTCTACGTTGAACATTTCATACGAGAGATCACATTATTCTACTGGGAATATGTGACCATCCATGGTGGTCAAAAACGAGTAAATGGACTCTCACAAAAGTCTTTCATAGAAACATTTACCAAAGCGACATTGTTGTGGAGGAGGAGTACGGAACAATAGCTAAGATTTTAATACCTTCACAGACTACTAGTGTGAAGAGGAGCCACAATGACAGTGTGTGTTTCAACACAAAAAATACAAGGGTTGGGATTGTCTAATTTTGATAGCATGTCATCATCTGTACAGTTTTTTTCCTAATCATCGTGGCGAATTTTGTTCCTGAGTGAGAAACTGCAACGTACAAGGGGAGCTCATTCTCCGGCTATGTCACCCAAGTTGAGAATGAGCTTGGCGTTTCCATCTACAAGCTACTCATGACCCTTACTTACTTGGATACTTGGACGGTCCGTCTTCACGAGCAGTGCGGATCCCAGCACATATGCCATTCGTTCATTTCTCTCGCGATCGTAGTCCATGGTAGTGGTCTTGTTGGAGCATGGGGAGCATGGTAGCGCTTGCGAGTCTCATGCCGTGATCTGTAAAACAAGTGCAGCTGCAGGTACAGCTGATTAGCTTTGTTAACGAACACGTCCGCCCAACGTGTAAATGGTCGTTAACGTTTGCATTCTCTTGGAGTCCACTCTACTGTTCTTCTCGTCCATCTGTTGTCCTTTGTTTTGCTATCGATGTATAATCTCCTGGATCTCGAAGATGTGACGGATTTCGAAGATCAGAGCTTCACATTCCGGCTAAGTAATGAGAGTACTGGTTATAATTCAGAAGGCATCGCGTAAACGCTCTGTGAGTAGTGCGAAGCATTCTTGACGTAGTTGAAGTATCAACCCACGTCTCCGCAGCATAACAGAGCGCTGCGGGGACCGTTGGATCGAAAAAGGTGAGCGCGGATTTTTGGATCCTTCAGTTGGTCGGTGGCTTCTTTGAGAAGCCCGAATGCGGCCCTATCTACTCTCCTTCTTCTGTCTATTTCCTCCTTCATGTTGTTTTCCCTGTTCATTGATCGCCCAAGGTATACCTACGAGGTGGTCTCTGTGAGAGAGGAGCCATCCAATTCAATTTTTTCGCCTTCGCACCATGGGTTTTTCATGAACTGGGTATTCTTTCGTTTTATGCGTAGTCCGATCTTTGCCGCTTCGTTGAGCTCGTTGATCATCATCTCTGCTTCGCTAGTACTTCTTGAGAATACGACAATGTCATCGGCAAAACGAAGGTTTGATAGGAATTTTCCATCAATACGTGTGCCTTTCTCATCCCAATCGAGTGACTTCATTACCCACTGCATTGCGGCACTGAACAGCTTTGGCGATATTGTGTCGCCCTGTCGAACTCCTTTTCCTATGGGTATGGTAAGAGGTCGATGTAAAAGATGTATTTTCGTAGTGCAGTTCCGATAACAGTCGCACAGAGTTCTTATGTAGGGATGGGTCCACTCCTTGGTCGAGGAGCGCTGATAGGATTGCATTCGTTTCGACACTGTCAAACGCTTTTTTCATAGTCGACAAAGGTTAGGACTAGAGGCAAGTGGTATTCCCGACAATCTTCGATGACCCTGGACTCGGTTTGGATGTGGTCCATACGGAAGAATCCTTTCCGAATTCCTACTTGCTCGACTGGTTGAATCTCTTCCAATGTCCTTGATATGCGCGAGAGAATAATCTTCGTGAAGAGCGTGTAGAGTACACTCAACAAGGATATGAGACGATAGTTACGAAGATTCCTTCGGTCTCCTTTCGTGGGCAGGATGACCGTACGCGACGTCCTCCACTGGTCTGGGATTCTTTCCTTTTGAAGGTAGGCTGTCATATGATTTGCGAGAAGTACATGTAAATTATGGCCTCCAGCTTGGTAATTGGCGGTGACATCTAGTTGTCTTCCTCCAGTCCTGGAGGTGTGCCTCTTTTCATGCTTTCTATCGCAACTCGAACCTCCGACGGAAGAATTCTAGGTGGTTTTTCTCCAGCGGGGATATTAGGGGTCCGGAACGGGATTGTGGGAAGGAGAAGGTTGGTGTAGAACGATTCCGCTATTTATTTCATATCATGGCGGGCACTTATGAGGATCCCATCTTCGTTCATCAGGGCTGACAGCGGAACATTATAATCACGCAAGTCCCGACGGCATTTTTTCAGACTGCTTCTTTTCTCTGCTCCTTCTAGTACTTTCTTCTGCTTGTACCGTTGTAGATCTTCCTGCAAAGATGTTCTGCAGCTGGCATTTATTACTAACATGTTAAACGTGGTGCAGTAGCATCAAGCTTCAGTTTCCTTCTCTTTTCGAGCAACTCCTTAGTAGTGACGGAGATGCGATCCGATCTTCTTGCTTGAGGAACTGAGGCGAATTCGGCACAGCTTTTCAGTCCTTCGACAAATGGCTCGTAGTCTTCGGTCGGGTCTTCTTTAATCTGCTAGTCACGTTTGGATAGGACTTGGTTCAGAATGTTCTCGTGGTATACAACTAGAGCTTTTTTCCTCGTGGTCGATGAAGAGAGTTCTTTTGCAGCTTGTGGATGAATCGAATCTTCGCGCGAAGAGGGCGGTGATCGGAACCAGTACAGAATGACGGTATTACCGATGTGTCAAGTAGCCACGATCTTCTGTTTGTCAGAATATGGTCGATCTCCGCATGAGTCATTCCGTTGGGAGACTCTCATGTTCAGCGGCGCCTTTCTTTCTTCTGGAAAAACGAGTTCCCATGGAGGAGACGTGCTGCTGACAGGAGTCCTGCGAGACGGTTCCCATTCTCATTTCTTTCTCCTAATCCAAAATTTCCGATCCTGTGTTCGCTCTCGTTGGCCTTATCCTATTCTGGCGTTGAAGCCTCCGACAGCAATTTTAATGATATGCTTTTATCATTGCGGGTGATTTCCTCTAACTGATAGTAGAACGCATTTAATTCGTACTCATCAGCTGCGTCTGTCGGTGAGTAGCAGTTGAGGGTAGTGATCTTCTTATGATGCCACAGTTGAAGACGGAGGACGGCTATGCGAGGGAAAAGGATCTCGGGTGATTCGACGAGATGGACAATGGACGGGTGGACAACAAAGCCTACGCCGCCGACATTTCCTGACGGTACCTTTTCTATGTCGGTCTTCTTGATTTTTATTTCTTGTAATGCAATGACGTGAAATTTAATGCGGTCTGCGGCTACAAGAAGGACGTGAAGATCGGCGTCTGTGGAGAGTGTTCTGGCATTATACGTGGCATTATACGTGCGTAGTAAGAAACAATCTTCATGGCTTGTCGTGCATGTGTTTGTCATATTCGGTTCCAATGACGTCCTGCGTAACCCGAGATTTTCTGGCCTCTCACCGGTTGTCTCACTGCCTGACGTCATAGACGGGAGCACCCAGTGTGCGGGGTACTGAGGCTGGCCTATTGCTGGTCGTGCAACTTGGTCCTCCCCCTGGAGTCTTAACGTAACATTACAAGTGCGTATCCAGGTCTTCACCACGATGTGGATCAGAGGGAGGTGTATTTTCGGCGACGAATCCTTCGCTCGGTCTTCCTACTAGTGTCGAATCGGAGAGATGTTAAAACCGAAATCAGAAACGAAAGTAGGCATGAAAAAGTAACCGACCGCTCAAGGACCGTGTAGAAGCCGAATCCCAAAACAGTTGAAAACTGAGAAAAATAAGTACGAGTTACCTGGTAAATCAGGAGGTGAAAAGACACTGTTCGCCACATGTTATTTGTGACAAATGATCACTCATGATCCTAGCTCCATAAACAACATTAACAAAGGACATCGTATTAAACTGTGATGTCTTTGTGGATTTCCAGCAAATGTTGTTCACTGGTTAATTCTGGTGCGCGACGGTTACGAATAGAGTTTTTGCTGGTGCTTATCTTAATCACTCGTTGGTCAATGGCTATAAAGGTGACACAGGTGATACTGTTACTGTCCAAGCGACAAAGAGAGTTAATACTGTAATTTCGGAACTACAGCATGGACAGGTCCCCTCAGACATTCATACAAAATACAGAAATTTCAAGTTTTTTCAATTTGAAGGGAATCTGCCTCTTCTTATTTGGTTGTTTTTGTTTCTGATTTCACTCTCTAGGTGCGGAAAACTTGACAAGATTGAGTATCAGTGAACGTGGGAAAATCGTTTAGACCATGGTAGTTGTTTAAACTGTGCATTCATAGGGAGTCAACCCCGAATGCTTGGAAGGCACCCACGTTTATAGGTTTTAACTATGGTTCTTTTTTTTTGCAAATGTCATCTTTGATACTTTTCAGCGATATCGGAATGGCGAGCGTCGTTTAGCCAACCAATTTGGATTCGTGATGCCATTGTGGTGCGTGTGCAACATTTATGACTGTGTTATACACAAACAATTATTTGAACCTTTTGTTTTTGTGTCTGCAGAAAACATCAGTGTTTTTGAGGCTTAGTTATTCTTTGAAGGATAGAAGTATATTCTTTTTTTTTTTTTTGTTTTTTGAAGTCTTTTCCACCTTTCACTTATTTGTCCTCGTTGCGTTTATAAGCTTGGCGATTTCTACTTTTCTACTTCATTTGCCATGATGCCTAAGTCGTTCTTGATATTCAGTATTCCTATGAATACCATCTTTATAGTCATAGTTATACAGTCTTATAGAGTTATACAAGCAATACATACGGGTTGATCCTCGCGCTCCAGGCTCGTCAAGCCTTGCATCCCTCCAGGGGACGTTAAATTACATCGGTGGGCCTCCTTGAGCAATTGTGAAGGCTAAGTATTCATTCATTCACCTCCAACGATTCTTAATGAAGTCAGATGCATGGCGCATCCGTCAGGGGATTGTTCAACGCCGAGAGCTTTATCCTTTATCCTTTTTATCACGGAGTTGGGAGAATATTAATTCAGAACTTTGGAGAATTTCCTTTTTTACCTATTTCAAGAAAGCTGTTTAGGGCACTATATTTGGATATTACATAGTTGAACTTGCAAGGTTATTCATAAAAGGACACCGATTTATAGGGTAAAGAACCAGAAAACAAAGTGCACTTCATCTTACTGTGTTAGTTGTTTTGCTTTTCATGAAGCACTGTTAGCCGAAAACGACATTCTTATGCAAATACTTGAACAGCATTCGAGAACGACTACATGCGATTTGACGGAAGCACTCGGGGAGCGAACACTTTAGAACGTAGGAGCGGCTTCATGCGCTCGGCTGTACCAAGGTGGTGGTTCATTGGAATTCACATTAATTAAAGGACATCAAACGAACTTCTCCAGTATCGGCTGTTGTTCGCTGATGGACTTGAGCTTGCTGAGAAGTGAGCTGTTGGCACTGCTACAGTGATCAATAACGTTTCTTCTTGCTGCTAAGTGATGAACAGTCATCATCGGTGGGATTTGAATGGGATGTAGTGCTGGTGTTTGGGTTAATGCGAACATCAGTGCTGCTGGCTAGATGCCGTCGTTAGAAATAATCAGCCATTTCGATTCCCTCTTTCTCACAATACTCGACCGTACAGTTCTTTTACAACTGGAGATGCATGTTAAGGAGTCAGTTTTACACTCTGGTGTGACCGGATCGTGTGACATAATTTTCATCGTTTCTGAGCTCTGAAAATTGATTTTTGACAAGCAATTCGACTTCTGTGGCGTCATATCGGAACCCAAGCAGTTTTTCGATGCGCATCAGCCGTAATTGTGGGAAGAAATAACTCGCTCGTCGTCTGAATGCCGATTCACGCTTTTTGGAATAAATTTGAAGATTTCTGAAGACTCGAAAATGCCGCATATTTTTGCTAAAAATCCAATTTCGGTTGCTTAATTTTTTTGTTGCTGCTATTTAATTTGTACGATAAGAGATTTGACGGTAACAGTAATTTTAATAGGCTCCACTAACAGAAGAAATTGCATTCCGATGTTGCTCTGCTTCACTTCTTTCCGACTGTTTGTCACCAGCACTGACGATTATCGTCAGTCCGTTGTTCTTTGCCTTAAGTCATTTTCATCATGTGGTTGATGATACACGGCAAGGAGTTACGTTCTCAGTTTCGATCTTCACAAGAGGTTTGTGCTTATTGTATTAAAGTGGCATTGTTTAGTTCATTTATTCACTTTATTTTACATGGCCCTTCTTCACATATATCGAGGAAATCCCAACACTTCCTGCGTTCGATTCGGTTTCTTCGCATTCATCGTCCATAATGGTCTTCGAACACTTAGCATGTTGTTTCGGCTGCTGCTTAAAGAATTCGTACTATTTATGAATGCCCCAAATGATGATCAAGTTGATTCTTGCAATTCGATAGCTGAACTGTCGTTTCTAAATGGGTTGGAGGAGAGCCTTGAGGGAGGTGGGTGGAGGTGGGTGGAGGTGGGTGGAGGTGGGGGGAGGAGGGGGACCAGCACCTGGCTTCCTGATGGACTGTATCACTAACTACTCCTTAACTCTTTTTATCTTTGCTGATCTGTGCCCACTAATATAATAGCTAAATGGATCGATTTCCATTTTGAGCTTCCATACAAACTCTAGATTTAGGTTATTTTATGTGCTGCATTGTAAATATAACTAACGAAAAGGCACTGGAAAAAAGTTGGTGAACGAGGACCTAGCTCAAACCTTTGGTTTCTCTTCATTGTGAGTTCAAGTGACAGTTAAGCGAAACGAGGGTCGCTGCCCAAGAAAGTTTCACTGTTTTATTGGGGTCTTTTTGGGTCATGAACTGCAACATACAGAGAAGGGTTCACTTCGAAGTTAGGATTTGGATTTGGTGTGAATGGGCTGAAAATTTCCTATTGAATGGTCTGACTAGGAGTAAGTAAATGGGAGTAATCTTTATCTTGATGCGAGATGAGGATTTTTAATAATGTTGAGCAAGTTAACAAAGAGCAATGCACTGAACATAGTCCGCTGTGAGTTGAACCTATGTAGGTGATCGTTTTCATGTTTACATATTTCGATAGTTTCTGTTATTAGTTTCGGAAAGATATTCGAGAACATTATAGCGTTCCAATTCACCTACACTTATCTATTTGGTGTGTTTGCTACTTATTTATTTTTGTCTACCGGTCATGCCTTGGCACCAGTCGTGACTCATGCAATGTGCAATTCTTTAGGATTACCACTATTCAGAGAAATCGGTATGTTTTATTAAATTAAGATGTTTTCGTATTTATTGAACCTAAGACATGTTTCAAATGACCCCTCTTTTTTCTACCGTATATGAGTCCTGAAGGATTTCATCCCGCGTTGCTTTAATGGCATATAAGATGGGGGCGCGTCTAGCGCAGTGGTTCGAGGCGCTCTGCAATACACATGGGATCGATCCTCGCGCCCTAGGTTCACCAAGCCTTCCATCCTTCCGGGCTCGGCAAATTGGTACCAGACTTGTCTAGGGAGGATAGCAGCACTGGCTTGATGCATCGGTAGGCCGCCACGAGTCATTGCAAAAGACCAGACATACATTCAGTCACCTTCAACGATGCTTAACGAAGTCGAGTGTATACGCATCCCTTAGAGATTGATGAAACCGGAGAGCTTTTTTTTATAACTTTAATGTTTCATAATTACCTAAACAGTTTGCGACTGAACGGATTGGCTCCAAACCAAACGTTGAAAGAATAATACCGCCTTCAAGTTCGAACCGATGTAGCTCGAACTGACATGTTCGTGGTGACCTGTATTAATTAAATTAAGAACGAATGGAACCTACAATTATGAACCACATACATGTTTTCCTTAAGATGAAGTTATGGTGTTCTGGAGCTCACCAAACCACAGGTTTTTTCGTCTAGAGTCCTATTTCAAACAACGAAGCAATCCAGTAAAAAGGATATGTTTATTTGTATGATCTTATAAACTGATCTTCTTAAGCTGGTGCTAGGTTGGTATAGGTCTTCGTTATCGTTGTCGTTGCTTTTGGTGTTGTTGGTCGATGGTTGACGTTTTGGCGATTTCGCCTTCCTCAGGGCCTTGCTGTTACGAGTCGTAGTCGGAGGAGGAGGACGAAGCCATGTTGTTAAGAGTCCCACTTGGACGACGAAGGAGGAAGGCTAAATCGCCGAAACGTCAGCCATCGACCAACAACAACGACAACGATAACGAAGTCCTATACCAACCTCGCACTGGCTTAAGAAGATCAGTTTATAAGATCATATAAATAAATATATCAACTATCTATGACGAGGTTTATAGAAAGTCGGTCTTTTGAGTTATTAAGAGATGTTCCGGTAAGAAGGATTTATAGCAACTGGTAGTATTCCCCAGTGCACTGCTGCTGAATTTGTCGGCGTTCCTTCAAAAATTTTAGCAGTTTCACTCGAATTTTTTTCATTGGGAAAATTAGTTCCAAATAAGTTCAAGATTGAAAGAATGTCTTACAGAGATTTCTGCATAGTTGCTGGGCGATAGAGTAAATTCTTTCCTATGAAACTCTGTGACCATCTCCATATCACTACTCTGTTGTTAGAGAATTATTACCTTTATGTAGGAATAACAACGATGTCGGACCATAGGTTTTAAATTCTATAACTTGATTTTTGCACAAGTTTATTAACTGACATAAAAACTTTTAAAATTTACACATTTCAGCATACAAATGCAGATTTTTTTTACTTAAGCGGTATAAATTTTGGTCCGCACGCTTTTAATCCTTCTAATGAGTTTTTAGTAGCGGTTTGGTTGCTCAAGACTTTTTTTTTGCCATCGAAGTAGATCTGAAAGTTCTACAAGAAATTGTAACTGGTTGTCGATTGGTCGCTAAGTGAATGAGGCAGAGGTTGGTAGTCCATCTAGTTCAAAATTACGGCATTAGTTATGCAACGTGTGCTTTAACTAACAAAAAGGTGCAGTATGATTCGATGGATTGATGTTTTTCTTTTGTCTTTCCTGTACACATAAACCTCGTTTTTTATTGAATCTTATCGATTTGGTGACAATACTTCTTTCTTGTAGTCATTTCGCCAAATGTCAAGATGGCGATTTACATAATTTCCTGTGCTGAAGATGAAAATCTCATCGTGGCCCACCGTTGGATGGAAATTAGACTTTGAACGCGAATCGTGGCTTCACCTCGGTCCAACTTGCCAAAATTCTTTTGTTGTCGCACGAGGTCCACCTTTTCACGGTCTGCCAGAATGCAATGAAGAAATGCATCGTTGGCCTTTGTGAAAGTTCCGCTAAGCAGATTTCGTGACGATGATCTCACTTTCGTGGATTCGATTCGTGCAGCATCCATTAATCGAGGTTTTTCATTTCTACAACTCCTTGAGCAGTGTTTGGAAGGACAGCTTCGATTATCGACCTCAGATGCTCGTCCTATGCTGATGGTGGATACCCTGTATTTTCTTAGCGATGAAGGCTCATAGCCGGTACGAAACCTTACCGTTTTTGCATTATGCGTTCCGAAGCTCTTCTCCCAACCATTTTTTGCTTTCTTTTAATGTTGCTGCCGCTGTCTAAATTTCAGCTTATGGAGCGAAAGTGGACGATTATCATGGTTTGAAAGGGTCGTTTCAACTAACCAGCTTAGAATCATTGTAAACGTTTAAACTGCATAATTGTTTCAGAGAAATAACCACAAGAATGCTGATGTGTGAGCAAAACTGGGAACCTCAAGGTGGGCTCCTAAACCGCAGCTACCCCTCTGGAGGCTCACGTATTAGCCACCACACCAACCGAGACCCCTGCTTTTCCTTTTTCTGGCCCAGTTTTCTACTCTCACGGTGTTAATAGCAATCACCCGTCAACGAGCATGGTTTAGGGGGAAGGGGTGAGGGGGCATATCGACATGGAACCTAGTTGGGCTGAGGCTGCACTTGAAAACGCAGTGTTTAACTTTAATCTACTGTCTGTTCTTTCTTCATGGTGGCATAGTATATGAAGTACAATCACAATGATGCTGAGATAAGAGGGAAACTAGGAACTTCAGTTGGACTTCGAACCGGTGACTATCCTGAGGTTGCGAATTTTGCTCATATCTCGGCATCCTTGTGATTGCATCTCACACAATACCTTGCCATGAAAAGAGGGTGGACAATAAGTTAAACATTACATGGCAAGTGTTCAGCATGAAATAAATTTTAGAGTGATAAACAACAACAACAGTATAAATAAGTTAGCATGTTCTTTTTTTTTTATAATTCAATGGGTGTAAGTTTGAACAACTAAATGCCTTGTAAATGTGAAGAATCTGAGTAAGTAATAACTATAGTATCCGATAGGCGTCTCGAAAAGTACTGGTTTTTCATCAAATGTTCGGTTTTAAGACATCATTGAAAGATTGTCAAGATCATAGATTTCCAGGCACCTTCCCTAATAGATGGCAACGAGTCCTCTTGTGGACATTATACGCATCAGGAACGTGTGGTTTCGTAGTTTTACTTGGTCCGTTGACAAGCTCGGAACTATATCAGCACTGGTGAAACGCAATATTCCTGCATTCATAGAGTACGGTGATTAAATATGGTTTTAAAAATCGTGTTTTCTGTTCATCATTCATATCGCTTCTTAACGACGGCTACTATTGATTGATGTACAGGTCTTTAAATATATCCAAGTATATTGGACCATATAACCAATGTTCAACAACAAAATGTTGGAGACTGGTCTGAAACCTTCGTTTGTCTTTACGTTCTTTTGTTCCTTCCAACTTAAGCAACGGATGTTGTATAGTCCAATGGGATGGATCTCTGAATGACTCTAATTCCATTATGTATTGGATTTGTTTAATTTAACAATTAATTATCCCAGTTTTGACTTTTCCTATCTTGTATGAAGCTTTTTTTTTCTGCAAGGCTCTGTTGTGTTATATCTATACTAGGCAAAGATTTATCGAGATTTCAGATTCATTCAATTATCTAAAGAGGATACCAAATCTGTTCGCATTCGTTCTTGTGCCGGTTGCTTAAATCTCCCGTAGAGCAGCGTTTTGTTGTATTCATGAGCTTACATGAGATTGTTATTAAAAACATTATTATGCCCGAGTGGAACATATGCAAACGATATATGCCTTAGAACACATATAAGCTTTTCTGGACGTTTGAATTTTTATTAGTTTAGGAAAGGGATAGTCGCTGCTTTGATATGCACTTCTTTCTTTCTTTATGAAGAAATTGTTTGACGATCTATTTGGCGGCTACACAGTCCGTCATATTTATCCATATGTTCTTACGAACAGCCTTTGTTGAATTGATGGGAGATTGGTATAAGTTGTCATTGTTGTCGTTATTGTTGTTTGATGGCTGACCTTTTGGCTATATCGTCCTCCTCAGAGCCATGCTTTTTATGAGTAGGACTCCACACGGTTCTGAGGAAGGCGAAATCGTCGAAATGTCAGCCATCAAACAACAACAACAACCATGACATTAGCTCAACAAGTGCAGTTCGTAAGAACATATAAATAGATATATCGATTAATTATGCTGTGGTTTATTGAAAAGTTGGGCTTTTGAGCTATCAGTTACAATTTGATCGTTGCTTCAATAAGCGCAAGAACGGAGTTTCTTGTAATGATGCTGAGATATTTCCAAAACTCTGGACCTCAGGTGCCTATGGTGGGGGGACGAATGCGCTATTGTCCTTTCCGGGGAAGAACGCGTTCACCACTACACCATGCGGGTCCTTCGTTTCGCCTGTCTCTCAGCTAGTTCTATCGATATTTAGCCATTAGCAATCACCCGTCAGCGGGATTGATCTGGGGGGCCCAAATCGGCAACGAACCCAGTTAAGCTGAGGCTGCAGTTATGATCACAATTTTGACTTATTATTTACTGCCTACTCTTTTTTAGCGGCAGGGTATGCGTTGCGAAATATAACTTTAATGATGCTGAGATATTTGCAAAACTCTGGACCACAGGTGCCTATGGTGGGGAACGAACGCGCTATTGTCCTTTCCGGGGGAGTAGCGCGCTCACCACCACACCATGCGGGTCCTTCTGTTTCGCCTGTCTCTCAGCTAGTTCTATTGATCTTTTGCCATCAGCAATCACCCGTCAGCGGGATTGATCTGGGGGGCCCAAATCGGCAACGAACCCAGTTAAGCTGAGGCTGCAGTTATAATCACAATTTTTGACTTATTATTTACTGCCTACTCTTTTTAGCGGCAGGGTATGCGTTGCGAAATATAACTTTAATGATGCTGAGATATTTGCAAAACTCTGGACCACAGGTGCCTATGGTGGGGGAACGAACGCGCTATTGTCCTTTCCGGGGAGTAGCGCGCTCACCACCACACCATGCGGGTCCTTCGTTTCGCCTGTCTCTCAGCTAGTTCTATTGATCTTTTGCCATCAGCAATCACCCGTCAGCGGGATTGATCTGGGGGGCCCAAATCGGCAACGAACCCAGTTAAGCTGAGGCTGCAGTTATAATCACAATTTTGACTTATTATTTACTGCCTACTCTTTTTAGCGGCCGGGTATGCGTTGCGAAATAGTTTTTCTTTTTTTCTGTTTCTTGTGTTGAGATTTTCTGCTACTTCAATACGACCAGCTACTAAAACACATTAACGAAGGATATCGATGCTCTCAGTTCCGGAGTAGAGATATAGAGGGACATATGGCTATAGAAAAATGGCTATGGGTTTTTTACATACATCTCCATGTGTCCTGGTGTAAAATATTGTGTAGAGATCAGCTTTATTTCCATTTGATTCATTTCCTCGCATACATGGTCTCTGAAGGCCTCCGGGTTTGCATGTGGGTGGCCTTACGGATGTTGCTGTATATTGGTCGAGTGTGATTCTCACTGCAACTTCGGAATGGTCCTGCTAGAGTCTTACCACGTCGACCACAGCATGTCCATAGAGATAGGAGGATTGAATCAGCGGCGACGAATTCCAATCTTTATAAAGCAACACTGTTATGTTATAGAATGGGGTGCCATGACAAGCATAGAAACGCACTCCACACAGACTACAAAACCTTTTAAATGCTAAGATCAAGCTGTTTGCATAATGCACCACAGTAATATAAAAAAGGATAAACCTCCCGATGCTGTGCAATCCCTAAGAGATGCGCCGTGCATTCGACTTCATAAGTAGTCGTTGGAGGGGATTTAATGCAAATCTGATCCATACAATAACTTGCGGTGTCCTACTGATGTATCGATTCGATGCTGCTATCCTACCAGAAAAGTTTGTTACCAATTTGCCTACCTCGCAGAGATGAAAGGCTCGATAAAAATCTGGGGAGCGAGATCAACCTCAAGTACATTGCACGGCGCCGCTGCACTACATGCGCCCCTTCCAGGGAAGTATGTAGTAAGTTATAGCTGACATGCCATTCATTCTCACGGAGCAATAGGAAGAGCAAGTTCTCCTTCACGGTTTTCTCGTATTTAAACGCTTCAAACCCTCTAGTTATCAAAAAAATATCATTTGCTCTCAATAACCTAGCAAATTCTTAACGACCCAAGCGTCATCGCGACTGTATTGGAGGGTGTAGTGGCCAGTTTTCCATACACCAAGAACAAATATAGTTATTACGAGTGACTGGAAGAGATTTTCCCAAACAAGCTGTGGAGTGATTGCTGTTCTAGGTCTCATTTAGCTGTTTGGAACACTGTGTATCTAGGAAGGCGATGAACGAGAGATGAAAAGCTGGCGAAGATCTGAAGTACCATAGCGATGTGGTCAAAGCACTCGATCTGCATTGAGATGAATAGAGTAATACATTTTGAAGCCAGAATGCGTTTTGGATTTCGGTAATTGGAATAACAGTGGAGGATAAAAGCGTTTTTTTTGTGCAAACGTATCCCCCTATGAAACAACCGAAACATCAAAAATTACCTCTCGATTATTGAGCAATTTGATGAAAATCAATAAAGCCTTCCTTTTACAGGTGAAAGATAGTCCAGTCGCAGTGGTGCCGACATGACGAACACGAACGGTGCTGTTCGACCTTCGATCGTTGATAACTTCTCTCCAGAAATAGTGACGATAAAGTGCACACGTCTCACACGAAAAGAGCGCTTGTAAGAAACATGTTTTGAACAGCAACCAACGTGTGCACGGGAAGAGAACAGAGAGAGGAGCGAAGCATACGGCGGACTCTTCAACATTTCCCTTTGTTCTACGTACCATAAGGACCGTTCGATTTGAAGCAAAAACCCTCCAATCGTCACGATGATCACACTCAGCGTTCGCACTGAGGACTGTGCTAATTCGAGGCGTGTAGAATTCGGTAACTGAGGTATAACGTACGTCAAACGTTGAATGAGAACGACGTATGCAAGAACGATTACTCAGAAATAATTCATCGAATAGCCTGTCTTGTCGGTTGGTCCAGGTCTTACTGAGTTTCGCACATCATATTTTTATCGCAATGGCATTAATTTTTAACTTCATCGCAAAAAGGCAGAATCGACGAAACGCCGTCGTTATTGTTGCTTTTTAAGAAAAATACGTCGATGGGTATATCGTAGGATAAAAATGAAGCAAAACTTTCGGCACATCATATTCTTAGCAGGACTTTCCAAGGAAGAGTAAAGCAGATTCATCTCCTTTGAGGAAAAGGCGGCACGAGAGCACGAAGAAGCTCATCTGCAGAATTCTACGCAAGGATTCAAGAACCACATCATGAAAAAACGAGTACTTTAGAGTGTCAAGTCGCTCTAACATCCCGCAGTTTGATAGGACCGAGTGGCCACTGAAATAAAAAAGGAAACTGAGAGTTCCTTGAGAAGGACACCGGAACGCCACTGAATTGCAGCTTCCTTTGCTACCTGTTCAAAGGTTCAAGCACTTTTTGTTGTGATTCCATGATTGTCGCTTTGGTGATTTCACTCTCTTCTGAACCTGGACGTAATTAAGTGACGATATCCATAACAATTGATGGATAATACATATCACTAGTAAGATAACTAATAGATGAAATGGACGCTACTTAAAAAAAAACACTCACCGTTTCGTACGGCGTCAAACGACAACTGTGCTGTCAACGTAGGGCGACGAATGAAACCCGCCAAAATCAACAAAATCAGTCTGAAAAAAGGCGCCAGATAACGTGCGGTGGCGGGGCATAGCTTTTTCAGTTGATTTTTAAATTTTTTTCAACTTGTCGAAAACCTTGCAAGAGTTTTGTGCGTTGATGTTTTTGACTCCTAAGCTAGAATCATGGCAATCACTTCAAAATATTTACGGTTGTTCTTCTATGCCCTATGTGTACCTTGAGGAGTACTTGGTCAAATTTTATTTTTTGCATACAGACGTTCTTCCATGCGGACAAGAACTGGTCTACTAGTATCCCATTGTGTCCTTCAGCGCATGCCTTACATATGAATACTTATGTTTTGCTTGAACTCATGCAATCGCCGACACTGCCGTAAGGGCGTGGGAGCCGCTGTTTGTCCAAGACCGTCTTCCTTAGGCATCTCTTAACATGTTACGTTACGTATTTCCTTTGATATTAAAGATAGCTCGAGAGAGATCTTATTTGCTAACTCGAGTGCTTGTCGCTTCCTAACCATTAGATTTCGCATGCCAAGTTTAGCGGTTCCTGTTCTTGTTTTTCTGTTGTGCACACATTTGTAGCCGTTCAGTATCACAAGTTCTTTTACGCACATGAAGGGTAGGAGGAACCCTAAGAAGACGTTCTCGAAATTATTTTAGGACCTAGCCACTTTCTTAAAGGCTTATTTGGAGGAGGATGTAATGGAAGCCAGTTCTCGGTTGGTTCTTCTTGTGCAGATTCTGCTTACTCTGGCTGTCCATCTAACGATTCAAGGCACGTGTCCATTCGTTTCTGTGTGGAACAGACGATGAAGCAGTCGTCTATGTATCGACGGTAGAGCAAGGGTCGATGATAGCGTACTAGAGGACGTGGAGGACTTCCACCTTATTTATAAAGGGCATGGCATACATTTGATGCCAATCGCTGTTTTGTGGTCATTTCTCTGGTTTCTGCAAAATATCTGTCCAAGAACCTGAAGATTGAACAATAAGGCACTCTTTTAAGAGAGTTATAAACTGTTGTAGTGACAAGAAATACATATTCATTCCCTTTTCACTTTCATCGGACAGCTTCAGAATGGCTGAGGTTGAATTTTACACATAATCGTAAATTCAAATAATCCCATTGACTCCACTACATGGGTGCTGTTTGGCTCCGTTCACCCAGGTGATTTAGAAATATTTTGGTAACACGTTGAAGCGTTGCTACGAATTTTAGCAGTTGTGTAAGAATTAGGTTTAAGAGCCAAGTTATTCTATTGATTGGTCTGCCCCTACAACTAATGGCAGGCCTAACATTAACTGATGGTGGATCGGCGGATTCAAGATTGTCATTACATGTTAAATCATTTTTTAGTTGGAGATAACTAAAGGCTCCGAACCAGCCGCGCTTGCCGTGTTGACCATTCTCGTATTGCCTCCTATACATCTTCTCAGAAGACGGTCAATAGAAAGAAACATCCCCGAAATTTTTTCTGTTGCTCTGATACCAAATGTCTCGGGATGACAAAACACTCGCTATTTTTTATCAGTTATAGGTATTCGGATTTATTTTGAATTTATAAGATGTCTAAACTGAACCACAATACGTTTTTGTCCATGTGTAATGTTGTAGTTCAATTTTCAATGCCGATAACGATTACGGATTCAGAGAACTTCGTCCGAGAGTAAACGGAAAATGAGGACAATTTCGCTACTTGATTGTTCTTGATTGAAGAATACTCGTGGGAAAGGGATTGTTGTTAATCCCTCTCCTTGCCGTTCATTACTTAAGTTTTATAGCCTTCTCTTATAAAGCAGTTGTCCTTGATGTCCCTACATGTTCATGTTGACTGTATGAGACACTGGGCAGGGTTGTTTGAGAAATGTATCCTCTATTCGAAAATCACGGATCCAATTCATACGGTGAACCCCACAGTATACGAGAGCGCTATGCTTCCTAACAAAGTAACCGTTGATGATTTTGGTGCACTCTTTACCTCAGAGTTGTTACTAAAATCGCCTAGAATGGTAGTTTTCATTTTCTCTCTCTGTATGAGAGATAGACCTTAAAACTTCTTTCTTAACTTGCAAACGTTTTCTAGCAAAGTAGTTTGTCTGCCTGCCGATTACTTGGCGATGAAGCTTTTTAAAAACTTTTCTGGAGGCAGCAGAAGAGAAATATTTAAAAAATTTTCAGTGAGACACCTTCACCACTATGAGAACAGAGTTAGCGTCGATGAATTGAACGAGTTAGTGAAGCTTCCACTCAATCCTAATATGCGATTTGAATTTTCGGTCCCGCCATTTCGGTTTTCCAATTTTTTTTACGAACATTACAAATTCAAAATAATGCAATCAATTTTATCTACAGCCTTTTTCTTTTTTATGGCAGAGTATGATGTGAAATATAACCTAAATGTTGGTGAGATATATGCGAAGCTCCGGGCCACAGGTGTCTGCGGTGGGGATAGAACACGTTATTACCCTATCCGGGGCGAGAGAAATATTCATAAAGCGCCATTTGAGCCTCAACATTTCTTCTTGTGTACAGAAAACAAAATTTCTCATTGAACAGGAAGGAACATCTTAATTCGCTGATAGGTCTACTCGCTATATCGTTCCCTTTTTTATTTAGTAAATGTCTTTTTAAAGGTTTCTATAAAATGGGCGTTGATTTCGCGCACTTTTCGCAATCTTTTCTGTCCATTTATTACTATAATGGGTTCATGTATGACGGTGCGTGTGACGCAGTGGTCGATTCGATCACTGCGCCCATGGCCCACTAAGCCTTCCATCCGTCCGAGGTCGGCGATTTGGTGCTAGACTTGTCTGGTAGAAAAGCAGCACTGGCTCGATACATCGGTAGGCCACCGCGAGTCATTGTAAAGGCCAAATATGCATTCTGTAACCCTCAACTGTGCTTAATGAAGTCGAATTCATGGCGCATCCTTCAAGGACTATTCAGCGCCGAGAGCTTTATCCTTTTTATTACTTATGTGCATGGATTGTCGGAAATATTGAGTGCTACTGAAGATGTGTACTCAGAAAAAGCTACTGCCTTTCGTTGTTTACGTTACGTTAGTATTATAGGATATCTATCAAATAGCGTTATCTGTCATGAAATCCTCCCAGGACTGTCTTAAATCGACCTTTGCTTAAAGTTAGCGTGAAGAGTTACTATGCTTTGTATTACTCAGCTTACACGAGGTTGTAAAAAACCATTATTCTATTAGCGTTTCACCGCCTATCCATAGCCATTCACTCCTAAAATATGGGTCTTCGTAATGTTATCTAACAACCTCGTGAAAAAATGAACAAAGACGTTAGGATTGTTAATAGTGAACGTTCACTATTGTACTACTGCCTGTTCTTAATGATGCTCTCATTTTCATTGCAAACATTTTCGGTGTGCTTACTTTCTTATTTTCTGCCTCTATGATTTTCACGGCAGGGTATTATGCGAAATACAACTACGACGATGCTCAGATATTTGCAAAACTCCGGACCGCAGGTGTCTGCGGTGGAACACGAACGCGCTATTATCCTTTCTGGGAGATAACGCGTCCGCCACCACACCATGCTGGTCCTATTTTCGCTATGCGTTTCTTTCTTGTTTTTCTTCTTACAAGTGAAAGCGTATAGTGCAGTGGCCGGAGGAGCTCTGCAATACACATTCGATCACTGCGCCGAACGCTCATCAAGCCTTCTATTCCTTTGGGATCAGCAAATTGGTGCCAGACTTGTCTCGGAGTAGAGCAGCATTGGTTAGATACATCAGTAGGCCACCAGGAGTCATTGTAAGGAAAGATGTGCATTCAGTCACCTCCAAACGAGTTTAATGAAGTCGAAAGCATGGCGCATCCCTCAGAGACTGATCAAAGCGAAAAGCTTCACGCTTTTTTTGATCCTCCTTACAATACATCTATTCCAAATTTTTTTTCACCTCAAGATTTATCTTACTAATATTTCGGTAGTTATTGTTGGGTATCAGCGGAATGGCAGAAATATATACCGGATTAAATTATACGGAATAAAAACACAACTCCTTTTCTAACAGAAACTTTTCCATTACTTCTTCCAAAGATCCTAATTAACTAACATACTTTGGGGTTCGTAAATCGTTTAGAAACTTTATATTCGTACCCCTCGCAAGAGTTTACCGCCTCATCGTGGCTGGGAGGTGTTCCTGGGTGTCGGACTTCGATGTACAGCGTGGGGATTAGCCCACCCGGCAGGGTCTCCAAAGCTGAGAAGGAGCCCGGCGTTTCCACCAGGAAGCCTAACTAAGAGTAAAGCAATACCAGGATCCACCACCGTCCTCGTATCAAGGTCGCATGGTGGCAAATCCCACTCTGATCCACAACGGCCGCGACTACCCGTGGTGGTGAAGACCTGGGGCAGACTTTGGCCAGGCTGACCTCGGGATTCTAGTGACTCACAATGGCTTAAGCAGCAAATATCCGAAAAATGGTGGTTGTGCTGGGGCCCGCACAACCATTGAGGACGGACCGCTCAAGTATCAATTATTCGTACCATGAGAACAAAAATTGATTTCCAAAACACACCGAGAACAGTGCATCCAACATTTCAATGAAAATGGAAGATAATAACTCCTAAAGCTACTATGAATCTCATGCTTAAATCTGTCAACTTCTATACACGTCCGCTGCACACAGCGAAACGAATCGAGAAGGTGCCGGGACCAAGTTGGGTCACCTAAGCTTTGTAGGCCTGGTCTGTCAATAAAGATGCTGTGAAATGCCGTAAATGGCTTAATGCGGGTCATTTCAGCTTGTTATACTGTCGTGATCATCAGACGCAAAATTGCTGCCTTTTCTGAACTATCTTTCCCGCTAGATATTTAACTATCCACTTATCAACAAAAGTTTAACCCACCGTGAACACCTCTGAAAGCCTTAGCATGGCGAGATTCTACAAGAAAAAAAACTACGTTCAAAGAGCATTCTGCAAATTGGGGAAGAAAGAACGCAGCAGATTTTGTGCCATCCAGAAGCCAACAAATGAATCCGAATACATTCATGGATGATTATTGTAGGATAATAAATGAAACAAACATAAGTGCTGGTAGCGAGATATTTACAACGGGTCATACAATTGTCGAATTGTTACATTTTTTCATTCAAAACTAAGTTTACACGGTTGTTCCATAGCAGCAAGGTTTAATGAGAATCACCGTTTCTAAAAAAGTGTACCTTTTTTCGGGAAAATTATCCACTGCCTTCAAAGAGAATCTGTACACTTCCTGAACCTAAGAATTTTTTGTGTTATTTTAAAAGCTAACGGGTAAAAAAACTTCATCAACTAGAAATTTTGTCCAGAAAGTAATTCTGATGTGAGCACTGTGCACTAGTATCCACTGTTCTCAGAGTTCAAAGAAATCGTGATTCAAAGAAGATTTTTCTGCAAAATTTTTTCTGGTCCCTTACATCTGTGCTGATTGCCAGTTCGCGGCGAGAAATGGTCACAAGAATTCGCGGTGCTCGAGCATCGATGCTTAGGTTGGGTAATGGAGAAGGCTCAAAATCAAATATCAGGTGCGAATTTTTGCTGGAAGCCATAGAGTGCCATGAACTGCATGGTTACATGACGTTTCGTTGGCATTCCACCCCATTCTCCATAGCTTCAGTCTATTCTCTTAGGCGGCACCTAAATTAGTGTGTACAGAAATGAAAGTCATTCTCTCAGCGGTGTTTCAGGCAAGCAACGCAGCAGTCAACTTAAAATTGCGCTTGGACCACTACTACTCTCGATTTAGGCGAGCCACTATTTCCTTGGGCCGGGGATCAATTAACTGCTATGGTTAGAGCTTCTTTAGATAGAATGTCTATTGTATTCTCCCTTTTAGAACTGATTACATGATGAACAATGGTTTTGCATTCTAAGCCGTTTGACAAAAAATGGCATATTGTCGCTGTCAGTGAGGCATAGAATGACTGAGTAGAAACACATGAATTGCAACGAAAATTTATTCTTTAACAGCATTATCACACCACAGTTTATTTGATTCCTCATCAGCGCCCCTCTCTGGCCCTTTAATAATGAGTTTCTCGTCTGTGGTCTTAGAATCCACGCGATTTTTTGCTCGACCACCTTTCGACACCTTCCTGGAGATTTTCTTGTTCTTAAGTCTGAACTCTGGAAATAACTGAACTCATTGCCACACGTAACAAATCTGTGAATTTAACCTAAAGCAACATGGACGTTATAGTGTAACTACTTCAACAAATTCTGATGTGAAATTGCTATGGGCTTTCACACCTTCTAATTCCAATTGACATTTTGCTTTCCGGTCCTTTAATACTTGAAGAGATAATTTTGCTCTCTCAATAAGTTCCTCCACTGCTGTGTTCGACAATTCCTGCAGTAAGTGGGAAAATGTTCAGTTTATTCTATGAAGAAATAAACATGATCCAAGGTGACTTACTGCGACTTCGCACATGTCCTTCATGAAGTCCTGTTGGTATTCCGACCTAGCTTCCTCTTCCGCTGCCATTTTTTGGAGGGCTGCAAAGAAGACCGTCCAAGGGTGGAAATGATCTCGCAATGAAAAAAAATTGCAGTTCTTTTTTCTATATTCTACCACAAGTCGGCGAACAAAATTTGCCAAGCGATGAGCACGCGACTCCACAAAAGTCGTCCAGAAAAGCGTGCTGCACGAGTACAATCAACGTCACGAGATCAAATGGCAAGTGCATGTTTGAGAAACGAGAGGTCTGGTGTCTGCGGTAGGGACTGAACACGCTATTGCTCTTTCCGGGGAGTAACGCGTCCACCACCACACCATGCGGGTCCTTCGTTTCGCCTGTCTCTCAGCTAGTTCTATCGATCTTTTTGCCATCAGCAATCACCCGTCAAAAAGATCGATAGAACTAGCTTTGAATTTGTGTTTATTTTTTTGAAGCTGAGGAGGTAAAAGAACTTCATCAACCAAAAGTTTCGTTCAGAATGTACTTTCGGTGCGAACGTTGTGTACCACTGTCCACTGTTCTCAAAGAGCTCGAAGAAATCGTGATTCAAAAAAAATTTCTGCAGAATTTCTTCTGATCCGTTACACCTGTGCTCATTGTCACTTGGCGTCGAGAAATGCTCACAAGGAATCGCGGTGCTCGAGCATCGAGGTTTGGATTATAGCGTAGAAAGCTCAAAATCAAGAAAAATCATGTGCTAATTTTTTGGTGAAAGCCATAGAGTGTCCTCGACTGCAAGATTATATGTTTCGTTGACATTCTGCTCCATTATCCATAGCTTTAGTCTATTCTCTTACGCGGCACCAAAGTTAGTGTGTACAGAAATAAAAGTCACTCTCTCAGCGGTGTTCCAGGCAAGCAACACAGAACTCAACTTAAAATTGCACATGGACCAATATGGCTCCCCATTAAAGCGGAACACTGTTTACTGGCGCTGAAGGTCAATTAATTAATTATGGTTAGAGCTTCTTTAGTTAAAATTGCTGTTGTATTATCCCCATAAGAACTGATTACATAACGACAAATGGTTTTGTATTCCCAGCCGTTTGACGAAAACGGCATATTGTCGTTATCAGTGAGGCATGGAATGACTGAGTAGAAACACATAAAGAGCAACGGAAAATTTATTCTTTAACAGCATCATCATTCCACAGTTTATTCGACTCCTTGTCAACGTCTTTCTCTGGCCCTTTCATACTGAGTTCCTCGTTTGTGGTCTTAGAATCCACGTGATTTCTCGCTCGACCACCTTTCGACACCTTCCCAGAGATTTTCTTATTCTTAAGTCTCAACTCTGGAAATAACTGAACTCATTGCCACACGTAACAAATCTGTGAATTTAACCTAAAGCAACATGGACGTTATAGTGTAACTACTTCAACAGATTCTGATGTGAAATTGCTATGGGCTTTCACACCTTCTAATTCCAATTGACATTTTGCTTTCCGGTCCTTTAATACTTGAAGAGATAATTTTGCTCTCTCAATAAGTTCCTCCACTGCTGTGTTCGACAATTCCTGCAGTAAGTGGGAAAATGTTCAGTTTATTCTATGAAGAAATAAACATGATCCAAGGTGACTTACTGCGACTTCGCGCATGTCCTTCATGAAGTCCTCAATGCGTTCTTCGCTTTCCGACCTAGCTTCCTCTTCCGCTGCCATTTTTGGAGGGCTGCAAAGAAGACCGTCCAAGGGTGGAAATGGTCTCGCATTGAAAAAAAACTGCAATTCTTTTTTCTATATTCTACCACAAGTCGGCGAACAAGATTCGCCAAGCGATGAGCACGCGACTCCACAAAAGTCGTCCAGAAAAGCGTGCTGCACGAGTACAATCAACGTCACGAGATCAAATGGCAAGTGCATGTTTGAGAAACGAGAGGCCCTGGTGTCTGCGGTAGGGGACCGAACACGCTATTGCCATTTCCGTGGGCTAATGGGCTTACCACCACACCATGCGAATCCTTCGTTTCGCATGTATCTCAGCTGTCTTGTCGACCTATTGGCGCTATCACCAATCATACGTGAACGAAGTTGATCCGTCTTATTGGTGATTATTAAAACACAATCTCTAGGAAACGTCACTGGATTACAGAAAATTTTCAGCAAAAACTTATTATTTCAAGAAGACTTCTCCGACTACAATCAAGTAACAACGAAAATCCCAAATGAAAAACTATTTTGTGGACTATGGGTGCGAAAAAAACGAGTCGAATATAAGAATTGCTAGTATTCGCGCAGTAGAAGTAAGGACGGGTCAGGCCGCGCAATAAAGCACCGATTGTAATATTATTGATAATTCGGTAATAAGAGCGGAATCTTGTAAACGCTATGCATATCGATTGCTTACAAGAACTATTCGGCTATAAATAAAGAGATTATGGACACCAGGTGTGACTCTTTATACAGGATGCAAATGTCGAAATGCTTCTCACTTTAGCGACTCAACTGCTAAACCATTCACCCTTTAGCAATCAAGAACATCCTCATCCAAGACGAAACAAGAAGTGATTTAGAGATGAATTCCAGTTTCGCAGCTCATCGATGAAAACGGAACTCTAAAAGCCTAGAGAAGCTACATAGAGGTGATACACAAGGTGATTTTCCTAAGAGTTTGTTGTCGGCAAAAAGGCCATCAGCAAACATTGTATGACTAGTTGTCGTTCACTTTTTAGTGCGAGGGAACTACCGAAGATACGAAGGCAAATTTAAGACGGCAAGTATATCGGAAAAAGTAATTTAAGAATGGAATACGGATTTCTTCTAACCTCATTTCCACCAGGCGGACTGGAAGCACTTCTGCAGCAGGCCTTCAGAGTCCTTTCAGGTGCTTTCAAATGAAGTTACCTCACTTAGTTTTTTGCTTTTTATAGCTAGTGGTTCTTGATTGAGTGTCAACTGATAATGATAAGCTGTTTCTACAAAGATAAAGCATCGTGCCGTAGTCGGCCTCAGATCAGCGAGCGTATAGCAGTAAAACCGTTGCAAACAAAATTCCACCCCAGCCTCAGTTTGAATAATCATTACAACTGCTCAGCTTGAACGAGATCTTTTCAACACTTTTGTTCTGTAACCGTTCCGGCGAAGGACAAACAGAAAGATGAAAATCTGAACGACAATTACAAGATCAACGCCTTTCGAAAAACCCATCACGCGTGATCTCGCCCCTTACCTTTCTATCAATCGTTGGAAGATGAAAAGTGAGGGTGAGTTTTTTCGAGAAGCCGTAGATCTTGTAATTATCGCTCAGATTTCCATCTTTCTGTTTGTGCTGTTGAAGCGTTTGACCTAGTAAATTGCATATCACTATACCTTTCCAGGCTCTGAAGAAGACGATTCTGCCGAAACGTCAGCTACTGTTGTATTGTATTGTGTTCTTCTATGGGAGTAAATGTATGCTGTTTAGCAACCTCGCGATTGCTGAGAAAGAAAACAACGAGTTTGTAATCCAATGCCGAAGTTAATAGGAAGTCGATCCTGGGAACTGCTAAACGGTTTGTTGTACCGATTTTACAAACGCAGTAAAAAAACAGCCTCTGGCATGGTACCAGGAGTCGGTAACTAGGTTGTACAACAATAGCCATTTTCTTTTTATCCAATCCAGAAGTGCTTTGCTGACTGGTTGCTGGAGAACAAATGCGTGTTCAATCTTCTGTTCTTTTGACTTCTCGAGTGAGTACATGAAGTAGTCATCTTCTTTCCGTTTCCAACTTTTCTTGCTTTCAACTGACGAATTTATTTCGACAGAAAACCGAACTATGCACCACTAAGGTGAGGAAATTTATTAATTCCAATGTTAAAGCATTTATGCCCGCAGAAGCTTCGTTTCCTATTCCGTCAATCCATTAATGCTGGCGTTCCCCGTTGTCTGTCACCTATAACACAGTTGTGCCCCGCCTGCTAGTTCCCTCTACGATAAAATGACAATTTTCAGGAACACACAAGATTTTCCGGAGTTTTCCACTATTGACGCACCACAATGAGTTGTTATAAAATAACTGCATAAAATCAATTGGTGCAAAAGTATTCGAAATCCGACGCTGTAATCGGTGCATTGAAGAGAAGACGATCGTCCTAATTTTTAAATGAGTGATGTAGACGAGAGCCTAGCGCTTGTTAACCCAATCATCGAGAACTTTTCGTAATAGCGCTAGTTTTCTCCACTTCATTTGGATGTAAAAATCTTTCAACGTGTAACTGCAAATGGATTACTTTTCCTTGAAATTCCCTTGATTAAAGGGAGCGTAGTTAATCCGCTATTCTCACTTCTGCAGCTGAGAAGCAACACTGCATGAGAAACTGTTGAATATTTTACAAAAATAAACCCAGCACGACAGGAATTATAATTAAAACACCTTTCATTGCACCGGTAAAAAAAAGATTACTTTCGCAATTATTCCTTGGGATGACTGCATGAATGCTATAGTGACATTGTAGAGGTCGCACTGGAGGACTATTGAATTGATCCGTTAACCTTGGCTCAGGTTTCTGTTTAGGGTGGAGTTGGGCTACGTTTGGCTTAGGCCTAGACATAGGGCTTAAGCTTAGCCGTAGGTTTAGGGTCAGCCCTAGTTGCTGAAAGCCGAGGTAAGGTGTTCCCACAACGATGAGAGAAGAGTGTTGGAGACGTGTCGAGCCGAAACCTCGCTTCGTGATGGACTTCATCGCTGACCACTTTGCAATCCATCCTTCAAAAGGCATAGATTCAGAATTCGAAATTTGCTGCGGTATCAATAAGATCGAAAGGCGATTACCTCGATTCGTTAATGGATAAAGTCCAAGAAAGAGTAGCACATGTCGTCTCAAAAACTATAGCTAGAAGGAAAAATACTATAAAGAACCCATACAAGTGGTGAACTGGAAAGGTAGTGCGAAACCACTCGTCGCTCACAAATTCGTTGGAGCAATACGGAAGTGGCTATTCAGCTTCGACTACCTTTCATAAAATTCTCTTGGGAGGACTGATGGTTTCACAACAGTATGTTTCCGTTTCGCCGTACCCGTGGAAGAAAATTTGTTGGCGGAAGGTCCTTGTCGAAGATTCACAGTACATTAGAATTGAATGGAATCTTCACTTAGTTTCGTCACTACAACAGCGCCATGCAAGTTGAGGCGAACGTATCTTTTAAAAAATTTCTCAATTTTCTCCCTCAGCCATCGCCCTTGTAAGGACTTGAAAATCCCCATGAAGAAATACTAGTCAGGAACACAACTACCTTCTGAGTTCTCGATTGAGTCCTTGTGCTGAACACTAGGAGAAATGCTGGATAGCTGATAGATATCCAGTGATATAAGCGAAACATAAGCCACTACAGGCAAGAGTTTTTTTCTGGAGAACGTATTTTCAGTAGCACTCGGTATTTCCAAGACAATCCATGCACATGCTAAATAAATACTAAATGGATAGAGAAAGATTATGAAAAGCGGACAAAGACGTCTCCCATCTTACAACAATGCTTTTCCTAGAAATTTAGTAAACAAAGAAAGAAAACGATGTAGCGAGTAGATTTACTAGCGATTTAAAATCTTCCTTTCTGCTCAACAAGAAATTTTGTTTTCTGCACACAAAGAAGAAATGATGAGGCTCGAATGGCGCTTCATGAATATTTCTCTCTACTTGAAACCATGACACCTACAGTACTCGACAGGTCGCATGATGGAGAAAGCATTTATTAGCATATTTTTTTCATTTCTTAAAGTGGTAATTTCTAAGAGAAACGACGCAAAGGCGTTGAACTGATATTCAATGGTTGGGAGACCTCACGTTTTCCCTGGGCGGTCGGTCATTCTACGTCTGCCGTCGTCGATTTATTTGTATAGAATATAATGGTCATTGAGATAGAGTTAGCCATGGAGTTAAACGATTCTTGAAGAAGGCTGGACAAAAACTGATGTGAAAAAAAGCGCGGTTTTCTTCCTAGTAGGTAAACTAGGAGGTGGGTTGGCCGCTCTTTCAAACTTATACAGCTTCAAGCAGTGCGGGTTATGGAATCTACTTCATGTGAATGCAATTTTTTTCCAACAAACGAAGCATTTTTTTAAAAGGGATTTTCTTAGTGAATGCGACTGTCGTAAAAACGTTATGAGCACATCCGTTTGGATTCAGCACTGCTTCGAAGTCTATTGACAAGTCTGGAGTCCAAGCAAATCGTGATGAAAAGAATAGTACCAAAACGGCCATTAATCGGCCGGCGAGAAAATGGTGAATTTTCCCTAATTTCTGAGAAGATCTACAAGTGCAATTAAGCTGCACAAAGATCGTTATCGCATTTTTCCGGCCATCACACATTTTTAGTGCAAGGGTCGGGCATTTCATGGAGCTGATCGAGCATTCGATTTGTCACGCGACTTGCAAAAAACAGAACATGGACAAAAATGTGTTACGCGTCAGGTTAAACACCTCACAAATTCAAAATCCAGCCGAATGCCTATAACCAACGAAGGTAGCAAATCTGCTTTCATCCTGGGTCTCTTGGATATTAAAGAAATAGAAAAAAAATTTCTAGGATGTTTCTTTACATTCACCAACCTCCGGGAAAAAAAAAGTCTAGGAACCAACACGAGAGTTGTTAAAACGGCAAACGCAGCTGATTCAAAGCCTTTACTTATCTCTCGACTCAAAAAACGATTTACGATCTAATGACAATCTTGTATCCACCGATCCACCATCACTTAATGTTAGGCCTATCATAAGTTGTATGGGCAGACTAAAGAACAGAATAACTTTGTTCCTAAACCTTAATTTTTACACAACTGCTAAAATTCGTGCCAACGCTTCAGTGTGATACCAAAATATGTCTAGATCACCTCGCAGCGAAACAGCACAATTCTAGTGGAATCATTCTGTGTTCCTTCACTTTATGCTAATGGGTAAAAAAGAGACGTACTGCAAGCTATTCTCGAGCTGCCCGATGAAAACAAAAACACAATAAATTTGCATATTTTTTCAGTACAGGAGTTATAAACTCTTATCTGTATTCTCTTGAAAAAAGTGCCTAAGTTTTTTCAATCTTTAGGGCCTTGGAGAGATATTTTGCAGAAATCAGAGAATTGGCCATAGGACAGAAATAGGCATCAAACAGAGCCATGGCATTTTTGACAAGGTTGGAAGTTCTCCATCACCTCCAGTTCACTCTCACCGATCCTTGCTCTACAGTCGATACATAGACGACTGGTTCATAGTCTGTTCCACACAGAAACGGATGGACACGTGCCTTGAATCGTTAGATGGACAGTCAGAGTAAGCAGAATCTGTACAAGATGAACCAAGCGAGAACTGGCTTCGATTCCACTCTTAAACGTCAGATAAAAACTCTAAGAAAGTGGCTAGATCATGAAATGTTTCTAAAACGCCTTCTAGAACACCTGTTATCTTTCACGTGCGAAAAAGCACTTGTGAGGAGCATATGCTGAGCACCTGCAAATGTGCGCAAAGCAGGAAAGAAAGGAAGGAACCGCTAAACTTTGCATGAAAAAATCCAACGGCTAAGAAGCAACAGGCACTCGGGCTAGCGAATAAGATCTCTCTCGAGCCATCATTCATATCAAACGAAATATGTAACGCTGTTAAGAAGCGCCTAAGGTAAGTGGTCTAGAAAATTCATCGGCTGTTATTGACATCCCGCCTAATACAGTATGCCGCCATTTATCGGAAACCACTTCCTTGAGCGTTTGTAGAGCGGAAAATCATGTGACCCACCCCAACGGCAGTGTCGACGATTGCATGAGTTCATGTAAAATACTTTTTTATGTGAGGGCATGAGCTGGAAAGCACAATGGGGATACTGGGGATACGAGTAGACCAGTTTCCGCAAGAAAGAACGTTTGTATGGAAAAAATTAAAATTCGACCAAGTACTCCTATAGGTACACATACGGCATAGAAGAACAACCGTAAATATTTTGGAGCGATTGCCATGATCCTGGCGCAGGAATCAAAAACATCAACGCACAAAACTCTTGCAGGGTTTTGGATAAGTTGGAAAAAATTCAAAAATCAACTGAAAAGTCTATGCCCCCACTGCCACACGTGATCTGGCGCCTTTTTTCAGATTGATTTGTTGATCGTGGTGGGTTTCATTCGTCGTCCTACGTTAACAGCACAGTTGTAGTCTGACGCCGTACGAAACGATGAGTGGTTTTTTTTAAGTAGCGTCCATTTCATCTATTAGTTATCTTAGTAGTGATATGTATTATCCATCAATTGTTATGGATAGCGTCACTTAATTACGTCCAGGTTCAGAAGGGAGTGAAATCACCAAATCGACAATCATGGAATCACAACAAACTGGGCTGGAACCTTTGAAAAGGTATCAAAGGAAGCTGCAATTCAATGGCGTTCCAGTGTCCTTCTCAAGGAACCCTCAGTTTCCTTTCTTATTTCAGTGGACACTTGGTCCTATCAAAGTGCAGGATGTTAGAGCGACTTGACACTCTAAAGTACTCGTTTTTTCATGATGCGGTTCTTGATTCCTTCGTGAAATTCTGCAATAAGCCTCTTCGTGCAATCCAGTCACTTTCCTCTCAAAGGAGATGAAAAGACGAATCCGATTTTCCCTTCCATGGAATGTCCTGCTTAGAATGCTGCGTGCTGAAAGTTGAGCTTCATTTTTGTCCTACGATACCCATCGATAGATTGTTCTTAAAAAACAACCTTAACGACGACCTTTCGTCGATTCCGCATTTTCTTGTTTGCGGTGAAGTCAGAATTAATGCCATTGCAATGAAAATAAGGTGTACGAAACTCCATTTAACCTGGAGCAGTTGACAGAACGGGCTATTCGATGAATTATTTCTTAATGATCGCTGTTACATACGTCGTTCTCATTTCACGTTTGACGTACGCTATACCTCAGTTGCGGAATTCTATACGCCTTGAATTAGTGCAGCCCTCAGTGCGAACGTGAATGTAATCAAAGTGACGATTGGAGGGTTTTTGCTTTGAATCGAGAGTCCTATGGCAGGTTGTACCGAGCGAAATGTTGAAGAGTCTGCCGGATGCTTACCTGCCGTACAAATGCTTAAGAGAAATCCTCCGCTCATTTCCTAATAATAGAAAATAAGAAATCCTGCGTTTTGCTGAGTCGGTAAAATCGTGGTGCTTTCTAGGTTTATCAGCAGTGATTCTCTTAGTGATGACACGTCTGAGAAATGTGGCGAAGGATCCAACAATTCTGCTGCTGCATTCTCTTCTCGCCATCACTGCAGTGTTGGGATGTGGAACGACTCAAGGAGGACTAGGTATTTTCGGAAGATTCTTGAACCTAGGCCATTTCGATATATTTCGTACTCCACCATTGTGAAAGAACCTTCGTTGTACAAAGGACGACATTTTCGTAAACAGAACTTTCATTAACCCATTCAAGAAATTGCGAAATTTGTTTTGATTTTTATTTCTTCAAATGGAAGGTCGTTTAATTTAGTTACAATGAGCACAAGGACCTTCAACATTACCGGCTTCAGCTTACCCGTTCCAACGGCCTACTCTGTTGCAGCAAATGTTCTCGTTCAAGTTGCTGGTGTTTGAAGGAGTGCAGATGCTGTGAGAGCATTTGTGAAGCGTGTTGTAATGCAAGCAGTGAGTTCGTAATTGCATGTGTCGAAAGAGGGGTTCAGCTTTAAACAATTCGCCGGCGTTTTGATACTAACACACTTTGCACGTCTTTGAATAGTTCAATTGGAAAACCCGATTTAAGTCTTACGAGTTAGGACAACTCTTTTCTTCAGGGTGTTCGACGTTCTCGAACAGCAGGGTCGTGCGGCCGGCTTACTCAATGCCATAATCGAAAAGATGTTGGATCACCTCACTGCCAACATCAGCTACCAACCATTGGAATGCAAAGACGTAGCAGTAAATCCAAACCCTACACAAGCTATTAATGGTAGGTTTCCAACCTTTACCGTCTATGTCCTCTCCATATCTAAACTGTAAAGTTTGCAAGTACTCGCTCCACCAAGAAGGCAACGGATTTTGTGCGAACAGTTTCTCTTTCTGCTCAACAAGAAGATTTCTAAGGAGATGTTATTCTTATACTAAATGGTATACCTCTCAGGACTTTTGAGTCATATTGTGAGGCCAATTTTAAAATTCTCCAACTCTTTCTTAGTCTTGAATAAGTTGAGTTTTGTGCTGAGTTTGCTTGAATGAATTCCAGTGAAACAGTACAAACTTGGTTGAATACAAACCATGGAAGAAGATGCTCTGATTTTTGTCATAGTCAAAACACGTATTTTAAGAAGTTCTTGCAGTCGAATAACTTCAATCCATGTCACACGCTCATCGTTGAGACAACTGAACCGCTTCCCAGAATGGCTTTAAACGATGTATCTTATTACCAACTACTATACGCCGATTGTTTGTTGGACGAAATCAAAATTTTCTGAATGGAAGGAAACGTTTGGCTGAAGAATTTACTTGCAGTTACGGCCATGATGGCACCAAAATGCATACTTTATGGCAGCACAGTGACTGCAGTATGTAATGCGACCTGTGTGTTAAACACTGGAAGGAACGTATCGTGCATTCCTCCGACAGCCTTGTCAATTTCAGGAAACCTCACGGTTTCACTGCATTCTTCTTTGCAATAATACGTTTTGAGAAAAAAGTGATCTCTCTAGACCACCAATATCATCATGGTGAATTGGTCGACACAGATGTGGCAAGGCGTGGTGAACAGAGTGGTTCGAACCTTGTCATCGGGTCCGTTTGGATCGAACTTCTTCTCAGTATTTGCCACCGTCGCATGAAATAGAAACTTAGCCATAGACTACTTGTAAAGGACAATCTATTTGTGAAAGTTTTATTTTACGTCATTAAAGAGAAAAATAAACTAGTCAACCATGAAGGTGTTCAGTACTGAAGAAACGTAGAAAGCCGTAATAAAGTGAATTGCAAGAAGAAGATGCAGCACTAATGCGCCGATTGCTAATTCCGCATGTACAAGATCAGTGGGGAGCAATTTTGATGTTTGTTGTTGAAGAAAGTGTCACTGACTTTTTGCCGAGAGTGAACGATTATAGAGAATTATGAATGGACTGAAATAACACCACATCTGAAATGAACAGTGTAACGGGGTTGGCTTTGAAAATGCTTCAAAAACTCAAACAGAAAATGAGCTCGTTCGCTCAATGAGAACTTTCCATGTCTGCAGGCAGAAAGCTAAGTGAGAAACCTGGCCAGAAGGCTTTCTTCCTTCTCTTGGACTGCCCATTCCACAAAGTTCTTCCGCCACCGTTCTCAATCTTTATCACAGTGAGAAAGGGGCAGTTGAAGAGATTCACACTTTTAAGCTTCGATAAATAATAGACAAGAAATTTCTCCCTCATAATTGAAGATTTTGTTTTGAGAAAAAAGAAAGGGTTTTCCATTCCCGCTGTCAAAATCGATCAATAGCGGTGAAAATGAGACACAGACTCGTCTTGAAGCCTAGTGATTTAATTGTGAAGTTGCACAATGGGCTATTAATAGGTGACGAATAGGATGTGCGTGGTTGCTTTTTAAAGTGCAATCACCTACGTAGAACGTTTCCTGGTGTAGACTTCTGTAAATGCGATTTCTTAAAGAGCTATGAAAGCTGCTTAATATCAAATATCTCATTTAGTAAACAATGAATTTTTACAGGGGATGGCTCAGTGTATAGTGATGCAGTTCACCAGGAAGCAAGAATCTAATTTCACCTTCTCCTAATGCTTTCCTCCAATTCATGTGGGAACTTGTTAACCGACCTACTTCCAAGATTGCAAGTAGTATCGTGTGGACCAGCATTTTTCCACATTCATAAAAAAGACCAATTCCTCAAGTAGCAACCGAATCCACACGCGAAATGATCCAAGAGCTTTGTGGGCGGTGAATGGCAGAAAAAACGAATCGAAAGCGGGAAGTGCTGAGATCCAAATAGTAGCTGTGTTGACGAGTCATCTCAAATAAACACAACCAGAAGATTTGCCATTCATTTCTTTCCGTCGCAATCGTCGCTCGTGGTGGCATTTTTAATTCGAGCATGGTGGCGCGTGCGAGTCCAACACCGCGATCTGTAAAACAAATGCAGCTGCGAATATAGCGGATCAACTTTGGTTGCAAACACGACCACCTAACGTGTGGGTGGCCATGGTGTGGGTGACAGTCTTAGGGGATGTCCGCATTCTCGTGGAGTCCATCCTATATTTCTTTTCGTCCGTTCATCGTCTGTTCTTATCATTATGTGATTAACCTATCTATGTTTCGCTATCGACGTCTACTCTGCTGGGTCACGAAGATGTGACAGATTTCGAAGATTAGAACTTCTCATTCTTGCTAGATATTGAGAATATTGGTTATATTTCAGTAGGCATTGTTCAAGCGGTATTTTTGAAGTGGCTGAAGTATCAGCCCACGTCTCTGCAGCATAACAGAGCGCTGAGGGGACCGTTGAATTGAAAAGATGAGCGCGGATTTTTCGGGTCCGTCAGTTGGTTAGTGGCTTTTTTTGAGAGGCCCGAATGCGGTCCAAGCTGCTGTCGTTCTTCTGTTTAATTTCACCATGTTATGTTTGATGTTCATTAATCTCCCAAAGCATACCTACGTACTCTCTGTCAACAGAAAACTATCCAGTTCGTTTTCCTTCGCATCGTGAGCTCTTCATGAACTGGGTCTTCCTCCGATTTATACGCAGCCCAATCTTTTTTAACTGTTCGTTTAGTTTCCTGAGCGTAGTCTCTAGTTCACTGGTACTCCTCGAAAAGGCGGCATCATATACCTAACAAAGATTAGGTGGAAATTTCAAATCAATACGCATGCGTCGACTTTTTTCGAACACTTTTTTTTCTGTAGGTACGAGAAGTCGATGGAAAAGCTGTATTTCCATTGGGCAGCTTCAACAACACTCAGAAAGCGATCTTTTGGAAGGGTCCACTCCTTGGTCGACCGGCGCAGATAGGGTCGCATCCGTTTCGATCTATCAAATGCTTTTTATAGTCGACAAGGGTAAGGACTAGCGGCAGCTAGTATTCCCGAGATACTTCAATTACCTTAGACACAACATAAATGTCGACAATTAGAAAGCTTATGAGGTAAAGTCTTTGTCGGAATCCTTCTATCATGCTGACACAGATTTTCGTAAGCTTGGTTGCTTGTTATTAACACCAAACATTAACAAACCCGAATGAGCCGACTTTGATAAAGCCCTGTGGGAAAGCGCGCTTGACGGAACGAATATCTCCAATGCTACAGTTATATCCATCTAAGTCGATAAACCAAAAGGGATGAACGTCTTAGCTCCAGAGTTAAGCAGAAAGAAAAGAGCGGCTTAGGGAACTTTCAAGAGCTTCGAGGAAGTAGTGAAGAGAACAAAGAACACCCAGCTCCGTGCCCACCTTTTCGACTCAACGGTACTTCCTTCCGTAACGTATGCGTCAGAAGCCCTGGTACCTTCATAGGCAGGATGAAAAATCACTCAGCGTTATTGAACGTGCAGTCGAAAGGACGATGCTAGGAGTATCCCGTGTCATGCAAGTAAGGGAAGGGATCCGAAGCTCCGACCTTCGTCATCGACCAAAAATCAAGTTGCCGTTCCGTACGCCAATGTCGAAGGTAAGGGGAGGGCCGGACGCGTAATTCATATGAGCGATAGTCGATGAAAAAGAGCCGTTAATTACTGGATTCTTCGGGATGTCAAACAAACTGCAGGAAGACCACCGTCAACGATTTCTTAAAGCGAGCAGAACCCACTGGGCTACTCTTTGCACTCAACAGGAAAAAAATGAAATATTTACTGGCGCAGGGTCGACTTTCTTCTGTTAACCTCGGCAATGGTGGTGTATAAGTGGTGATGGAGCATTATGCAAACGGCTTGATCTTTTAATGCATTTAAAAAGGATTTGTGTCCCATGTTGAGTGCATTACCATGCTTTTGATACCAGCTAATTTATAATATAAAGGCGATGCATTACAAAGATTAGAATTGATTGGAACATCAAGCAATTGCGAGTCAAATTATCAGTAAATGAACTACTTCAAGAACTGTTGACTGATTACGAAAGCCGAGGAAATGGATTCTTTTGGCTTTTCCAGGAAACCAATAACCATAAATCATCACAAACTAGCCAACCTATACAACGGTCATCATTTGTATCACCTGTAGTCTCGTTGATCGTCGAGTGACTTGAGCGGGCGCCACTAAATCTTCCATTTTCCCTGTCGTGTTCAAGAGTAGCCCAGTGCGTTCTGCTCGTTCTAGGGACTCGTTGAGCATTATATCTTTCTTCTAGGTTTTTCTTAAAGAACTCTGATCATCGAGTGGGTGGTGTCCCCTGCAGTGCGTTTGACATTCCGAGGAATCCAGTCATTAACGGCTCTTGTCCATCGGTTGACGTTTATATGCATTACGTGTCCGGCCCACCTTAGCTTCGACTGTTTCGCCTACAAAACGGCATCTTTGAATTTTGATCGCTGACGCAGGTTGGAGCTTCGGATGCCATCCTTTACTTGGGTGGAACAGGATACTCCTAGCCTCGTATTTCGACTGCGAGTTCAACAACGCTGATTGATCTTTGATCCCGCTTACGCAGCGACCAGGTCTCTGACGCATACGTTAGTGCAGCAAGTAACGTTGAGTCGAAAAAAGTGGGCACGGAGTCGGGTGTCGATGTTTGTGAGATTTAGTCAAAGACCAATCTCTCCAAACGCTTTATCAAAGTCGGCAAGCATAAGTTCCGCTTGGCTAATGTTTGGTGTTATAAGCACGATGTCGTCACCAGCGGGAAGATGATGTAACTGCCGACTATCGATTTTTCACTCCCATATTATCCCATTTCAATGTTCGCATGACGTTCTCGAGGGGTGGTGGTAAGAAACTTTGGCGAGATGGTATAGCCTTACCTAACTTCTCTTTGACGTCAATGCAAATACCGTTGTAGAATGGTGATATTTTGGTTGTGAAATTTTTGTACAGCTCACGAAGAATCTTTATGTACTGAGTAGGGAGTCCTTTACTATCAAGGGCTTTCATGACTGCTTCTATCTCAATTGAGTCGAAGGCCTTCTTTAAATCCACGGAAGTTAGACAGAGCGGTCTTTTGTACCGTCGAGGTACCTCAGTTAGTCTTGTTATTGTATGGATGTGGTCTATCGTACTAAATCCTTTTCGAAACCCTGCTTGCTCACATGGCTGTCCCTCGTCCATTGTTCTGTCAATCCTGTTCAGGATGAGTCGAGTGAAATGTTTGTAGACGCAGACGACAAGCAGGAAGCAGATTGGACGATAGTTGCCTATACCGATCACCTTTGTTGAACAATAACACGGTCTTGCTGGTCTTCCAGTGGGTAGGGATCTTGCATTCGGACAGGGTAACGTGTGAAGAGCCGAGCCAGTGTGTTTACGAGGACTGGCGGAAGGTTCTACAGGTGTTGTGGTCTTATCCTCTCTGGATCTCGTGCTGTTCGATTTTTCACCGACGATATGGAATGTCGGATTTCGGAAGGGATAACTGGTACTACAACATATTCATCCTCCTTTATTTCATATAACGGAAGTGGACTTGGCTATAGAAGAGATCTGAGTACTGTTCGTGAATGATTTTCTCCATTGGCTTTCTGGACGCTGTATCTGCTCCGTCTAGGCGTCGGAGTATAATCATCTTGGTCTCGAAATTGGAATAGCTTCGGTGGGCTTTGCGAATGCTTTTCGTAGCCTCTGCAGCTTCGACCGTTACTTCTGCTCATCTCCCTTTAAGATTTTATATCGCTTGTCTGCACTGTTTTGCATGTTCGAAGCTTAGTTCGCGGTTGCCCGCAGCTCTTGCGATTCCACGCTGGCGTATCAGCTCGAGTGTTCCTGGAGACAGACGTCTCTTGGTGATTTTCGAACTCTCAACTTTCGTAGCGTTGACGTGAAGATGTTGAATGAGATGATCGTATTCTTCGTCGATATTATCGACAACGGCACCTTCCCAAGGAGGCAATGATCTGATCCGGGGTAGAATTTTTGGGAAAATAGCGACATCGGTTAGGCAAAAACCTTCTATTTACTATGATGTGGTCTGTTTCGTTATGATACTCTCCATTGGGATACTCCCACGTCCAGCGTTGAGAGTGGGGCTTCTGGAACTGCGAGTCACCATGAATGGTCTTCGTCGTCATGATAAACTCAGACATCCGCTCACCTTTTTTCGTTCCATTCTAATCCGTGGGTTCCAATCTGACGCTTCTAAGACTTTCTTCTTGGCCCAATCTTATCTTTGAAATCTTTAATGACGACCTTGAAGAATGTATGGTCTTCTCTGTAGAAACATCTCCAAGTCCATATTGAACGCTTCGACTTCTTCTTCGTCATAGTTTGATGTCGGCGCGTAAATGACGATGGTTGTCAAAGCCGAAATTGATCCGCACGTTTTCAATCGTAAATGTCCGATTCGTTGTTAGTTGTTCGAACGAATCGATGTTCATGGACAAACTCGTGTTGACGAGAACTCCGACTCAGCCGAATCCTCTACTGTCGCATGTTCAGAGGAATAGTTCTTCTCCGGTGGCGTGGACGGCGTTGAATGGGTGGCGTCGTCTCGTCTAAGCCAGGCCGATGACGTCGTACCTTATCCTTCTTGCTTGCATGAGCAAGACTTCTATCGAGGGATCGGATTCAAGTGTACGTGCATTGTAGGTACAGATCGTCACCATTATTCTTTGTAATCCAGGCAGCTTCCAATGGCCCGGAAATTTTGGCAGCCTCTTCGTACTCGTCCTACCCAACGCTGCGAAATTTGGGAGTCTTTCGGTATCAGGGGAATGAGGCCTGTTTTTTTTACTGTGTTTAGCATTTTTGATACCCACGTTTAGCTTGCTGTGCTCTGAACGTGGGGGGCTAGGCTACACTCACGGGTGCCCTACGAAACAAGTCTGCCTTGTAATAGTGTGTTGTGAAATAAGAACATTGAGCAAAATCTGGACTATAATTACTGCAAGACTTATAGAGAAACTTACAAAATTATAAAGGATACGAAGCGTCGTGGTTTCAAAAGACGTAGTAATCAGCACCGCCCAATGTTGTAGTTGCTCAAAAAATACGTGTTGTGGATATGGTCGTGGAATTTTCGTCACGTATATTTTACGGTGACAGCTCATTTCAGATCAGATCAGAATCGATTTGGCTCGTGAAATACAATCCGCATAAGCGAGAACGCAGCCACACACGCTTGCATGAAAACGTCTAGCAAATGCAGAAAGTATGCGCCAAATCGGAGTAGCAGAAACAGGGAGTCCATCCTTTGGATTCATCTGCGTCTCAGGGAAGCCAAGGTCGCTTTTGGTCGGCGATTAACCCCCTATCCGCCACCTGGGAACGCACCACGTAGCCTCGCGACTAACCGGCTCGAGATCTCTCATACGAGGGAGATCCGTGGTACAACGGTCATACGGGCCAGAAATTGCCGTTACATCAAACGCATATGGTTGTCATGTAGTCGCAAACATCTTGCTGAAGTTTATGCTGGAGTATATTTTAAATTGTGAAAGGAATAAAAATCATATCGTTTGGCGAAAACGGCATATTGTCGTTATCAGTGAGGCATGGAATGACTGAGTAGAAACACATGAACAGAAGCGGAAATCTATTCTTTAACGGCATCATCATTCCACAGTTTATTCGACTCCTTATCAGCGTTCTTCTCTTCTGGCCCTTTCATGATGAGTTCCTTCTTTGTGGTCTAAGAATCCACGTGATTTTCGCTCGACCACCTTTCGACACCTTCCTAGAGATTTTTCTTGTTCTTAAGGCTCAACTCTGGAAATAACTGAACTCATTGCTACACGTAACAAATCAATGAATTTAACCTAAAGCAACATGGACGTTATAGTGTAACTACTTCAAATTAACTAACTAACTACCACAAATTTAAGACGGCAAGTATATCGGAAAAAGTAATTTAAGAATGGAATAGGGATTTCTTCTAACCTCATTTCCACCAGGCGGACCGGAAGCACTTCTGCAGCAGGGCTTCAGGGTCCTTTCAGGTGCTCTCAAATGAAGTTGCCTCACTTAGTGCTTGCTTTTTATAGCTAGTGGTTGTTGATTGAATGTCCGTTGATAATGATAAGCTGTTTTTACAAAGATAAACCATCGTGCCGCAGTCGGCCTCAGATTAGCGAGCGTGTAGCAGTAATACACTTGCAAACTAAATGCCACCCAACTTCAGCGTTAATAATTATTGTAGCTGCGCAGCTTAACAAAATCTTTTAACACTTTTGTTCTGCAACCGTTTCGGCGAACTCCGGCTCAGAGCCGGAAGGACTCAGGGTTAGTTAACCGTAGCCATTCATTCTTTAGTTGTGGATTTTCTTGAAGTTTGGCAACAAGATTGTGTAAGCTCAACAATTCAAGAAGATAAAGAACGTTCATGCCGACAGTAAGTAAAGTCCGTAACAAAAATTCCTTATCGGTTTTTGTTGACCGATGCTGTGTTTCGTCTTACTGAAGCTAGTTCACCGCCTACAGTTCTTTTCAGAACGTTTCGTGTTTTGTGTTCCGTCCTGCTGAAGCTAGATCACCGTTTTTGGTTCTTCTCGGATCGTTTCGTGCTTTCGCGCTTTCCTTTTCAGGCCGAAACGAATCTCGGTCTCATTCATATTTAGTGATTTCCTTCCGCTAAGCACGTTTGCAACCTCTTTCACCATTAATAGATGTCGTGTTGTTACAACCAGTGTCAATCCATTAGAGCACTTTCATCGACCAATGTGAAGTTTTTAACTGCTTCTTTGAAGCATTCCACGATATATTTCGTAGTCCACCATTGTAAAAGAACCTTCGTTGTACAAAGAACAACATTTTCGTAAACAGAATTTTCATTTACCCATTAATGAAATTGCGAAATTTGTTTTGATTTTCATTTCTTCAAATGGAAGGTCGTTTAATTTAGCTACAATGAGCACGAGGACCTTCAACATTACCGGCTTCAGCTTGCCCGTTCCTATGGCCTATTCTACTGCATCAAACGTTCTCGCTCAAGTTGCTGGTATTTCAAGGAGTGCAGATGCTGTGAGAGCATTTGTGAAGCGTGTTGTAATGCAAGCAGTGAGTTCGTATTTGTATGTGTCGAAAGAGAAGTTCGGTTTTTAAACAATTCGCCGGCGTTTTGATACTAACACACTTTGCACGTCTTTGAATAGTTCAATTGGAAAACCCGATTTAAGTCTTACGAGTTAGGACAACTCTTTTCTTCAGGGTGTTCGACGTTCTCGAACAGCAGGGGTCGTGCGGCCTGCTTACTCAATGCCATAATCGAAAAGATGTTGGATCACCTCACTGCCAACATCAGCTACCAACCATTGGAATGCAAAGACGTAGCAGTAAATCCAAACCCTACACAAGCTATTAATGGTAGGTTTCAACCTTTACCGTCTATGTCCTCTCCATATCTAAACTGTAAAGTTTGCAAGTACACGCTCCACCAAGAAGGCGACGGATTTTGTGCGAAATTCTAAGGAGATGTTATTCTTAGGCTAAATGGTATACCTCTCAGGACTTTTGAGTCATATTGTGAGGCCAATTTTAAAATTCTCCAACTCTTTCTTAGTCTTGAATAAGTTGAGTTTTGTGCTGAGTTTGCTTGAATGAATTCCAGTGAAACAGTACAAACTTGGTTGAATGCAAACCATGGAAGAAGGTGCTCTGATTTTTGTCATAGTCAAAACACGTTTTTTAAGAAGTTCTTGCAGTCGAATAACTTCAATCCATGTCACACGCTCATCGTTGAGACAACTGAACCGCTTCCCAGAATGGCTTTAAACGATGTATCTTATTACCAACTACCACATGCCGATTGTTTGTTGGACGAAATCAAAATTTTCTGAATGGAAGGAAACGTTTGGCTGAAGAATTTACTTGCAGTTACGGCCATGATGGCACCAAAATACATGCTTTATGGCAGCACTGTGACTGTAGTATGTAATGCGACCTGTGTGTTAAACACTGGAAGGAACGTATCGTGCATTCCTCCGACAGCCTTGTCAATTTCAGGAAACCTCACGACCACCAATATCATCACGGCGAATTGGTCGACACAGATGTGGCAAAGCGTGGTGAACAGAGTGGTTCGAACCTTGGCATCGGGTCCGTTTGGATCGAACTTCTTCTCAGCATTTGCCACCGTCGCATGAAATAGAAACTTAGCCATAGACTACTTGTAAAGGACAATCTATTTGTGAAAGTTTTATTTTATGTCATTAAAGAGAAAAATGAACTAGTCAACCATGAAGGTGTTCAGTACTGAAGAAACGTAGAAAGCCGTAATAAAGTGAATTGCATGAAGAAGATCTAATGCAGCACTAACGCGCCGATTGGTGATTCCGCATTTACAAGACCAGTGGGGAGCAATCTTGATGTTTGTTGTTGAAGAAAGTGTCACTGACTTTTTGCCGAGGGTGAACGAGTATAGAGAAGTATGAATGGACTGAAATAACACCACATCTGAAATGAACAGTGTAACGGGGTTGGCTGTGAAAATGCTTCAAATATTCAAACAGAAAATGAGCTCGTTCGCTCAATGAGAACTTTGCATATCTGGTGGCAGAAAGCTAAATGAAAAACCTGGGAGAAGGCTTTCTGCATCCTCTTGGACTGTCCATTCCGCAAAATTTTTTCCGCCGTCGGACCCAGTCTTTATCACAGTGTTAAACGTGCAATTACAGACAGTCACACTTTTATGCTTTATGATTAATAGACAAGAAATCTCTTCCTCATTGTTAAAGGTTTTTGCTTCGAGAACTGAAAAACAGTTCTCGTTTCCCGCTGTCGAAATCGATTACTAACGATGGAAGTGATAAAGACTCGTCTGGAAGCTTAGTTATTTACTTGTGAAGTTGTTCCATGGCCGATTCTCAGGTGACGATTAGGAAGTGCGCAGGTGTAGTGTGCTTTTTTGAGTGCGCTCACTTAGGTAGAATCTTTCTTCATGGTGACGAAGACATGTTGTTTTGCACGGTCTCGATACTTCGATAAATCTTTGTATTTGAAGAGCTATGGGAGCTGCTTAATATCTCATTTAGTAGATATCGAAGTTCTGCAACGGAGAGCGCAGTGGTTAGTGATGCAGTTCATCAAGAAGGAAGATGCTGGTTTCACCTTCTCCTAACGCTCTCCTACAATCCATGTGGGAACACATTAGCTGACCTTACTCCAAGATTGCAAGGAATATCCTTTGACTGTCCAGGCTCTGAAGAAGGCGAAAGCGCCGAAGAGTAAATAGCTATTCTCTACTTGAATGCTGTAATACCAAACTCGTAGTAGGTTATCGAGAAAACGGTGAATCCAGCAGCAGCCGAACCCACACCACAAATGTTCGAAGACCTTCGCGAACTATAAATATAAAAGAGACAATGAGTGGAACGCAAGATTTGCTGGGATTTTTACGAAACATGTCGGGTTACGTAAAATAAAAGCACTAGAAGTTCATCCGTAACCACTGCACTTCATAGAGAGAGTCAAGCGTTAACACATCATATTTATTCATGTTAAACAGCTGATAAAACAATAGCTTAATCCACTTAGAAAATCTACCCACTTTTCAAGACGAAAGTAATGAAATGCAGATCAGTAAGAGGAGAGCCAATGAAAGAAAAACAGCGAATCTAAACATGCGGTTTTGGAAGCTCCATTGACTACAAACGGTTTGAAATGAAACGAGATCCGGTATCCGTGGTCTACACTTAAGATTTTCATTTAGCCTACAAGAGATAATCGTGACAACGAATGCTAGGAGTCCACAACATTATGGATATTCATATAATACACGTATTTCCATTCACCCTTTATGCATAAAGTAGAAGTCAACTAGAAGATGGGACAGGATTAGGTAATTTTAGAATGCATCAGATGTTACTGGCCAATATACCAACACTAAGAACCGAGCAGAATTCTACCTCATCATGAAGATTTCACTTAGCGCTGCGCAAATCGGAAAATTACTTAAAGACAGTCAGATGAACAGAACAATATCCGTAGCAGATAGTGGCGTGAATATTTGTGTCAAATTGAATTTTCAAGATGAAATACAACTAAGAGAGATCATTATTGAAAAACCCTTAAGAAGTCCTTATGGCTCATAAAATTGATTTTGGTACGACTGTGTGCCATCATCGTCGGAAATCTGAGAATATTTAGGGCCGGTTCTGTTCTGAAAATAGTGATCAATACAATAACAATCACAATTTATGAACGTCTGAAGATTTAAGGGAAGCGTGTAGCGCAGTAGTTAGAGCTGTCCTACAATGCACACATGATCGTTGGTTCGATCGGGCACCGCTAGTTCACCAACTCTTCCACCCCCTCAGTGTCGATAAAGGTACGAGACTTGTCTGGGAAGACATGATTGGATGCATCGATAGGCCACTGCCAAGCATTGTATAGGACGTACATGCATTAAGTCACCTCTAACGGTGCTTGATGAAATCGAATGCATGGTACCTCTTTTAGAGATTTTCCAACGCCTATAGCTTTAGAGGAATGTGATCTTGATACAACGAAAATCATTACTACAACCAACGTTTTAAACAATAAGAAACCTCGGAAGAAAAAAAGAAAAAGATAATATCACGATTACCTTAAATGGGGGAAGACCCACTTTAATGCAGTAAATACCGAAAATTTTAAGCTCGAAAAGAAAACGGACTTCTACAAAAGAGCTTCGCAGGTACCTTTTAAGCTACTTATTAACAGTAATAATATCCTATCGGTGAAGGTTTCGGCAAATCATATTGCCTGTGGAAAATACCCTCTACCCCCTCCCAAGGAATATTTTCTATTTTTGTACGTTATCAAATCTTTCTGTTGCAATCATATGTTGTTCTCCTAGGTCAATCTCTTTACAATCTGTAGAATACGTCGTAGGAGCCTTCTCATGTTCTTGCTTCGCAACTGCCCGGGATGTGCTTCTAATGCCCTTGAATGTCAATAGATACACAGAGAAACACAGTCGTTAGAAAAACCTTGCGTCTATTACCGCAACGTCTGCCCACAGATGGTACTCAGAAGTCGCCATTAGCTTGTGAAATCATTTCTTCCTTTTGGTCTTCCCTTCTCTTCTCTCTGTCATGGGGACCTTCAGTCCTTTACAACAGACATATTAACGTTTCGTTAGTCCTCACATACTCGCTGAATATCCTTGTTATCCTCGTTATTTTATCATTGTTGTAACAATTTTATGTAAAAAGTTTAATTTTCGAAGTTTGAGATCTACCCGTTTTAAACGAAGAGCACTGTGCCGCCAACTGTAGGAAGGCGACCATTCTATATTCTCGGACAACTAATACAAGCAAACTACTGCATGGGCTGATTCAACAAGCATCTGATACAATGGCCAAGCACTTCTTAAATACTTACATGTCCGCATCCTTACCATATGTTTGAAAATAACTTCATAGTAACCACATTTTTTCGTGAAAAGAAACTGCTCAGAATAATATGGAAACATTCATTCACAAACCTCATCAACCATTCTCATATCTTCCTCAGTCTTCAAGAAGAATCCAGTCAAATTAAACTGTGGCATCTCATAAAGTGTCGCCAAGAATAACATCATGCAACACAATCCAACTAACAGATATACTAAAATTAAACTAATTGGAATACACAGACATTAAACGAGGTAGTTGTAGTACTAATTAGAAAGTCCCTAATGAATGATTCTTCAACCCCCTTAAGTTGGTCTCATTTCGAAAAGAGCATTCTGAGAAGAAGGACCAAAAAATCGAAGCGTTTGTCTTACCGATTGCACTCATCTTTTTTGGAACACGTTCATTTGTTTCGTTGTTAAACTTCATTTTTTACGGACAATATTTAAAAAAACCTCCCAACGGTTTAGCGCCTCATCTTGGCTGGGAGGTGTTCCTGGGCGTCGGGCTGCGCTGCGATGTACAGCGGGGGGATTCATCCCCTGGCATGGTCTTCCATGGTGAGAAGCAGTTCGGCGTTTCCACCAGGAAGCCCAGCTAAGAGTAAAGCACTACCAGGATCCGTCGCCGTCGTGGTGTCAAACTAGTGGAACGGTGGCAAATCTCTCTCTTATCCACATGGGCGGCGACCACCTCTGGCGGTGACGACCTGGGGGCAGAGTTCGGTCTGGCTGACCTCGGGACTCCAAGGAACCACAGTGGCTAGACCAGCAAAGCTCCGAAATAATGGAGATCATGCTGGGACTCGCATAACTAGTGAGGACGTACCATCCAAGTATATAAGCAAGTATATTTTTAAAAAAAGTGGGATTCTAAATTGATGAGAAATTTTGGCTATATGAAATGCTAATCTAAAAACTGTTACATTGATGCAACTTCTTCAATACGAAATGTCTTAGGGAAATGAAATAGAAAGCAAAGATGGGCAGAGGCACAACGAACTGGGAAAATTTAATGCAAAATAACCTGTTGCGATAATTTTGTACACACTTCTATACTCTTGATCGGGACTGTCACCTGGTTCATAGTTACCTAAATAAGAAATTTCCGTTAATAGAGATTCCATCAGTTGAAACAACATTTCTTCGCAAAAACTTGGAAAAGCTACGTTTCTAATGAGTGATAAAGAGAATAAAACAGAACAGAACTCTCGGCACTGATCAATCTAAGAGGGATGCGCTTTGTATCCGATTTGACTAAGCATAGTTATAGGTGAGTGAATGCATATCTGGCATTAGGCACACTAGCGGTGGCCTACCGATCTATTGGCCAGAGTTGCTATTCTCCCGGACAAGTCTGGCACCAGCTTGCCGATCCAGAAAGGATAGAAGGCTTGGTGAGCCTGAGGTGCGGGGATCGATCCTATGCGTACTGAAAGACGCCTCTGACCGCTGCGGCACAGGCGTACGCTAACGAGTGATACCAATACGGATTTACTGATGCATACATAAATCCGCCTAATTTGTCGCGTCGCGAAAAGTTTCAATTGAAAAATCTTTCGAGAAAACATGCGTACTAATAATTGCGAGTAACGACATCCAGAATAACATTTGTGTGAAATATATTGGGTGTCGGACTGCGATTTACAGCTGGGGATTCATCCTTTGGCAGGGTCTCCAAGCTGAGAGAAGGAGCCCAGCGTTTCCATTAGGAATCCTAGCTAAGAATAAACCAATACCAAGATCCACCACCGTCCTGGTATCAAAGTCACATGGTGGCAAATCCCTCTCTGATCCGCAAGGTTTGCGACTGGCTGTGGTGGTCAAGACCTGGGGCAGACGCTGACTTCGGGATTTCAGAGAACCACAATGGCTTAACCAGCAAATCTCCGAAAAATAGACATTATGCTGGAGGCCGCACCAGTGATGACAGGCCACGATGTATTATTATCAATTACATGGAGAAAGCAGATCAAATGAACTCTTTCCGGAAAAATAATCATTCAGTAGGAATACAGCAAGCACTCACCTAAACCTATTGTAGTTAGCGACACAAAGCAATAGTAGAAAGCATCCAAGAATGTCCAATCTGTTTCTATGTTTGTAAAGATCCACGATGGGATGATAAAAACAAAGACGAGGAGGAGTAGACAAACGATGAGTAGATGGAACATCTAGGATATCCTGCTTTTTAAGAGTAACATCAATTAATAAGAAAAAAAATTAACTGAGGAGTGGCTTTGGATTGGAACAGCGACACTGTATCTATGAATATTAATATTTATGATGAAGGGATAGTGTTAAACCGTTCAACGTTCACCAATTGCTTGCGGGTGCTCATGCACTGGACTCCATTGTTGGGTGGCATCGTAGAGATGAGTTAATACATATCTGGCTTTGTGCAGGCCTTTCGATCAAATGATCTAGTCCTATCAAATCAGTGCCCCTGTCCTCCCAGATAAATCTGGTACCAATTTCCCAACCGTGGACAGATCCAAGGTATGGTGATCCCGGGACCAGGATTGGACCAGCAACGAAATCTGTACCACAGAATGCCTTCTAACCACTGCGCAACGTTTGCTCCACTACTGATTATGTTATTATTTAAGAAAAATTTTGATCACACACATATCTCTTTTGCATAAAATGCCAGCAAAGGGAATGGAAAGTGGAGTGATGCTGACACAAAGCATAGCCACGAAGATGGAGAAAACAAATGTTTTCCAATATTTAGAAGCTTACTTGAATTTGATCAGCGTGAAAAATATGCGCCAATCGTCTATTCAGAACGCCTCGCAAGATCTGCGATGGCTGTTTTAATCGCACCACAGTAGCTGAGAGTAGAGCAAGAGTGAGAGGAATACCTAAAGAATTATAACAATCACTTTAACCTGCGAACGCAATTATTTACATTTGACGTATCCGCAACAGCACGAATTGATCTCGATGCGTACGTGCAATTCGTTAGCTGACTAATCTATTGGTCGTTCCCAAGAAGAAGAAAATTTTCTTTTGTATGACAAAGAAATTCTTATCTTCTGAAGTCCACAAGCTGCGTAGAGGTGATTTAAAATCCAGATTTCGTCGTGCAGAAAGCGATGATATCCACAAATTCATCGCTGGTTGTCGGATTTGCATTGAAAACTTCCAAAGTTTAAATGTTAGATAACTTAATGGTTAAAGTGACATTCCAGAAAAATTATGCACATTTCTACTTCGGAAGACCACGTAGATAAATCGTCCAAATTTTCAACTTCTCTAATGCTCTGGTGACCACAAAAAAAACTAAAGGCAATTGTTGAAGAACCAGTACTGTCACGAATAAGTTAAACGAAAAATGCAATTGCTACTAAGTAGAAGCTTACCGATGACACAGTAAACAATTGTAAACAATTTTCCATATTCAGTCCTGGGTGACACACGTCCATAGCCTGAACTTGAATGATTTTCACACTTTTATTCTATCCTATCCGACAACACATATTACGCGGATCTTTGCACTTATTGCATTCTATTCGTTCTCTCGTATCCATCTTCTTACATAAAAGTTTTCGGCTTTGAGTACTTATTCGACAGCTTCATGACAATTTTGATTTCATCGTGGGTGTCGTTCGCGAGACCCTTTCTGAAGTTCAGAGACAACCATGCCAAAGCACTCTTAAATCTTCATTACAATCATTCGTCCATTACGGGAAAGTAAGCAATCTCAGTTAACTCTGAAAAAATACCTCCAAACTCTGAAGGGATAAGAGGCTTGGTTTGTCCCTAGAAAAACTAAAGCTTTACGTCTACTAAACAAAGCAGCCATCGCAGTACTATCAACGCCGCAATAAACCGTGAAGAAAAACGATGTCCATAAAAAATCAAAACATCAGTATACTTTCAAAAAATGGAGCGTTAGTAAACGAATAGATTGAAAATGTGGCAATTCCCAGGAGCGACTTTCTATTAACATCGGGCTTCCAGACTGAAAACGATATCTCTCAATCCTTACGTCTTTTCTTTGAAGCACGCGTGCACTAAAAGATAGTGAAGAAAGGGCTTTTTTCACATATGGTTCTCTAGACTTTCCAGGTTACAGAAGGTTAATGTGAAACTTCATTCCATTAACAATTTGACGTCTTCAATTTCTTTAGAGTCGATAATTCGAGTCGATTATCTACAGCGGTTCGTTCATGCCAAATGGGTCCTGGCGGTCTTTTCGAGCCGAATCTTCTGCACTGAAGCAGCTCTCGAATCTAGCACCGGATGAATGTAATTCAGTTTAGCAAAGTATCACTTTTTTACAGTAGTTTATTCAAAAGTAAGCTGTATGTAGGTGGCGTGTGTAGCACAGTGGTTAGAGGCGCCTTGCAGAACACATAGGTTCAACGCCGCAGCTCAAGCCAATCAAGTCTTCCTTCTCTCAGGGTTAGTCAAATTGCTACCAGACTTATCTGGGAGGGATAGCAGCGCCGACCCACATCGGTAGATCACCGCGGGTCATTGTATAGACCAGATATGCATTCAATCACCATCAGCGGTCCTTGGTGAAATCGAATCCATGGTGCTCCACTCAGAGATTGATCAATGTCGAGAGCTTTACTTTTCTATCTTATTTTCAACTGTGTGTAAGTGGTGCGGGTAACAAAGTGATCAAGATGCCGTTGAGTACGCACAAGACCATGACTCACCTTTACCTAGAGCTACCAAGCCTACCACTCCTCTATGATCGGAGAACTGGTAACAATTAATGTAGGAAACGTTCTCCCATCTATGAGGCATGGCAACGTCGTAACACTACTACTCAAGGATCGAGTCCTGAATTAGAAGAATAGAGCAGACCAGAATCCAACGAATTACTTGAAAATCCAAAGACCTTCATGGATGATGGATTCCAGAAAATGAACCAAATGAAAAAAAAGTGCTAGGATCCACATAATAAGTGAAGATGAGTCAGCCCAAAAAAGCTCTGTTTAGAAAAAACGTCAATGAAATAGGCTAAGGGTTATCGATAAGGATATTATATCGCAGAAGGTAAAGACTTTTAAAAGCAATTTTTACAAATTAACTCAAAAAATAGAACAATCCTAGAGTGAAATTGTTGGAGCAAAAGTGGTCCATATGAGTGGTGAAAGTGATGAAGAGAATGTGAATAAACGAACCAACAGTGCTTATGAGGGTGCCAGCAAAAAAGAAAGCTTGACCAAATGACCAATTAGGGGAGCTGGTAACATTCTTCTCTACCCAGATTCCGTTAAGAACTGCATCGCGAATATCAGCAAACAGTTGATCGACTTCTGATTCTGAAAGGAAACATCTACTTTGTAAAATGTTAAACCTTTGTTGTTCTACTGCCATTGAGATTGCTTTCCGTAAACTACCAAACGAAAACTGGAGCTAGACACCAAATCTTTTTCATGAGCAGGTACCGTGTCCTGCGATACATACAGTGTCATTGGCTCCATCCTGGAATTCGTGTAAACCTATGCTTTCTTCACCCCGTGTTCGTGAAATTGATACCTGTCTTAGCTTGTAGGATAAAAAACACTGACTTATATGATTAACTAGCATCGTTTGGCAAAGACCAATGCCATTTACTATTTTTCCGTAGGAAATAAAGTAAACTACGCTAAATGTGGAAGAGATAGACAGTAGAGAGCAGATAGATTGGGCTATGAAGCCTTTCTTGTGTAACAAAACGGTTGTGCTGACCCTCCATTTATTAAGAACCTTGCACTCTGACAGATAACCTCTGAAGATTCAAGCCAGTGTGGTTATGAGGACTGGCGGAAGATTCTTCAGGCGTGTTTATGCTTTATCTTCTTGGATTATGTGTTGTTCAATTCTTCAACAACGGAATAGCTTGTTGGATTTCCGAAGAGAGAAGCGGTGGAACGACATACCCATTCTTCTTTATTTAACATGAGGAGAGATGGTTATAGAAAACGTCCAGTTTTCTCTCATTTGCTCTACAAGTTGTTGAGTAACAGGAGTAACAGTTGATCATACTGATTTTCTTCTGACGGGCAAATTGGAGGAGAAGAATGGTGAGGTGCGGTGATACGATTTTTGTAAGAGGTGACTAGATGGGGAAATAGATGGGTGTACAACACAGCCAATGGCCCCGAGAATTCGTAACGAAAATTTCCCTCCACGAATGCACGAATGACAAAGGCTATATGATCTAATTGGTGTAGGTCGGAGTTCCTGCTTCTCGTCTTTTGCAGGGCGATCAGACGGAAATTGTTGCAACCAAGTGTCACAAGAAGAGCGGAAAGAGCGGCGACTGAAAAAACTATTCTGCCCTTATGCATTCAGAGCAAGAAGTAGTCTCCAAAGCGGGTAGCGGACGCATTTATTTTGTCCGTTTCTAGTGACGTCCTGGGGAACCCGAGATTTGATCGCAGCACCCATATGCCGAGTACTGAAGCCGGAATTTTCCTGTTTAGTCACAGTGGTTTTCTGGAGTTTCGATATCAACGTAACCGAAACCCTCCTCAGGTCGTCAGCTGTCGTTGTGGATCAGTGGGATTTACGTCACCAAACGACGTTAACTACCAGGGGCAATGGTGCATTATGTATTGGCTTACTCTTAGCTTGGTTTCCTAGTGGAAACGCCGGAGTCCTTCTAAGCTTGGGAGGCTCTGCATGAACCTCTGCTGCACATTGCAACTTGTCACCTAGGAACACCTCCCACTCACAATGAGGTAAACTTTTTGGGGGGCGAGACATTTCTAGAATGACAAAAAGATTTTTTAAAAAAGCTAACGACAGACTCTTTAGGTCTATAGTTGTGAAACTTCTTTTCGTGCATATGATGGCGTTTCAATGCCTTGAACAAATCGCAAGCCAACATAACTCCTCTAATTGCCTGTTTGAGAACACTGCGACGGGAAGCTGTCAGGTGCCATAACAAAGCCAAGCTCCAATTCATTTTTGTTGCTTCTCCTTCACGGGAGAATCCACACAATAAAGAAGCCTAATGTGGCGCAGTGGTTGGAGGCGCCACTGCGACACACATGTGGGATCGATCCCCGCACCCATGGCTCACCAAGCCTTCCATCCCTCCGGGGTCGGCAAATAGGTACCAGACTTGTGTGGGAAGAGAGCAGCACTGGCTCGATACATCGGTAGGCAACCGCGAGTCATTGTAATGGCCAGATATGCATTCAATCACCTCCAAACGATGCTTAATGAAGTCGAATGTATGGCGCGTCCCTCAGGGATTGATCAGCGCCGAGAGCTTTATCTTTTTTTTACCCCGTTGTACCAACAGTTCTTCGCTGCTGGAAGGGTCGAGTGGCACGCGTTCTTCTCACTGCGAGCTCATCTAGTTGCGATCTCTCTGAGATTGCAGGTAAGGAGGAAGGGTTGCCAAATACTTATTGGCATAAACTATTCATATTCGGTTAGAATTTTAAGAGTCCAGATCTCGCTTTGCGGTAGCGGAACGAGTTGATACACCTATCGATGATGGTATTAGCAAAGCTGAACGTCCTGTAGAAATAGCATACGCTCGACTGCACAAATGGAAAACAAAACGAAGAGCATTCTCTTTACAACCAACAGAGAGTTATATTTTAGGACGATCTTAATTTTTGTTGTTATCAGTCCAAAAATCTTGAGGCGTAAAAGTAAGCACATTTTTCACCTTCAATACCAACTGCCAGCAGTCTTCTTGTCCACTGTTCCCTGTATTCCCAATGAGTTTCACGCTCTATTCGTTCCAAAGGATATTCGAGCCTAAATTGTCTCAGACACATTGAAGACTTTGAAGTTAATCCCAACATATACATGCTGAGTTTAAGCCATTCAATTTACTATGGCGTGACAAAGATAATAAATTGTTGTGGCTACTAGTGCTTTATAAAAGACGGTAGGAAAACAGATCAGCCAATTCTTGACGAAACAACGATTCCAAGCTGCCAGTTTTGTTCTCAGAGAGGTTGAAGCCATATCATAACTAATTTAAATGTCGATTCACAACATCATTTATGAATTTGAATCTTGAGTCATGGTGTTAATGAAAAGTTGGTGATGAAACTTTAGGACTAGGCAGCTTGCACTTTTTCAGTGGGTACTGAACTGATAATGGGCGGCTATTGGAAAACTAACACAGTACTAGCGATGTTAAAAAAGTGGAACCAAATCCTATGACGGGATCTTACGAGAACACGGTCAGACAGCAATCCGCATCACCTCAGAAGTATCAACTACCATCCAGAGACGATTATAAAGTAGAAACGACTAAAAGATTACTATGGGGTATGTTTGGGAGTCGAAATGCTGAGATATTCCGTAGATAAAAATCCTATCATTGTTAACAAAAGCGCTGCATTACATCAGTATCGCTCAGCCTCAAAAAGAATGAGAGCGCTCAATAAAATCCCAGATGTTTCTACTGGAAGGCGTTAGCACTTACGGTAAGAACTAGGAATAGACAACATGTCTTACAATCGATATGCTTACTTAATATGGAGATAATCGCATGCAATTTTTAACTTTTGTTTGTTACTTGACCTTACGAAAACGATAGCTCCTATAAGCAGGTAGATGAGCATCACCAGAGCTCCGAAATAGAGACGTCCATTAGTGTCACGCATTCGTCCTTCCATTTCTGTGAGCACCTGACATTAGTTTATGTCACAAAGAAAGTGTCATAAAAGTCGAAATAAAACCAAACGGTGGACTGGCTCTTGTTCAATAGTTTTCTCAGTTCACGTCACTACCAGATTCATTAGGAGTTTGATGTATGAACAGTGAATTAAGTTAAAAGTAATGGCCCATTGAAGCATTTCCAGATCATAGCTCTTCCTTTCAGCGCACCCAACAAGTTTAAATTAAGTCTAAAGGTAGAGAATAAGACGACTAGTAAGTTTTATCCAGGAGGAGTTCGTCTGTTGTATTTTGTCAGGCAAATCAAAAATTGAGAATGTACAGTTGGGGTAATGTGGCTCAGAATTCCTCACATTGGTCATAACAGTCCTCCCTGATATCCGCAGTAGTTAATTCAATCGCTAATACGCATCAAGGTTCTCACCACGTATACCTTTCCAACCCTACAGACATTGATAATATTTCTCTACAACCAAACAAGACACGCTAGCCTAAGGGGGCATGTTTGGTGTAGCTCCCAAAAAATTTTTCATGTATTGAATTTGTTTTTAAATATTCAAGTATTTCGCTTTGCCTTCCACTCTTTTCCTTCTATTGAATCACAAGTTAATGCATTAAAGAAAACGAGAAGAAACGGAATGCTCATAAATCTAAGCTTAAGCAGTGAGCTTTTATCTGATGAAGTTAAAAAGGAGTATAGGCAGTTATCTCTTTCATAATGGGTCATGAGAACTAAGCTTTTTGTTGCCCGCTTCTCTACCAGTCTAAAACATCGTAGAACTATGGCCACAGCCGAAGCCGAAATTAAACATGGCATTCTTTATGTAAGAGCAACAGTCGACCGCGTGCTTGTCCTGAGGCGAAGATGGATTCTAGCGATAGGCGTCTGGCCTCTCTCAACGGAGCTTCTCACGTTACGGATTGATCTACATATTCCGTTCGCACTTTCTTCTGCATACGTCAACAGACATATCGCACACGTATATGCAGATTGTGTCCTTCACGTCGATTTGGTAACAAAATACACTGTACCTTGCAATCCAAATACTGGGAACTGTATGTGAGATGATTTGTAACCAACTCCAAGAACTCAACAATATGCTTCCCTAAAAACCTGGGAAGCTAATCAAATGTATAACCAATTCTCAGGGAAGACCTTGATGAGTCATTAATGAACTCTCCCTTTAAAAAAAACAATTAAAATAAGGAGGATAAAAAAAGGATAAAGCTACCGGCTTTGATCAATCCCCTGAGGGATGCGCCATGCATGCGACTTCACTAAGCATCGTTGGAGGTGATTGAATTCATATCTGGCCTTTACAATGACTAGCGGTGGCCTACCGATGTATCGAGCCAGCGCTGCTATCCTCCCAGACAAGTTTGGTACCAATTTGCCGACCCCGGAGGGAAGGAGGGCTTGGTGAGCCATGAGCGCAGAAATCGATCCCATGTGTGCGTCGTAGGGCGCCTCCGACCATTGCGCCACGCGCGCCCTTTAAATAAGAAACAGAAGAAAGTAGAGAGACCCATGAGAAACGCGTTATGTCTCATGTGTCTCTGAAGTGGACTGAACGCGATTCTATTAATTAAGCAGCTTACAGTTGATGAGCAATCAATTACCATACTGGTTAAAACTGAGTGATAGATATTATTTGCTCAACAAGAACATAGTTAGTCATAGATATCGATTCGCAGCGATTATTGAGCAGGATGCGAACACCTGACTCTTACTGCTTATCCGGGTGATCATCACCAACATTAAGAGAACTGTGGTCAAGAGCACACTTTGGACTAGGGAAATTAAATGTTCCTATATTGTAAGCACCGTATGCCACTTACCTTGTTGTGCAAGGAGAATATTTCTAATCCCATGTTTGCTTCGAATAGACCTGTAATAGCAGGACAGAAATCTTCTCACTAAAGGAACTAAGACGACGATCTTCAATGATCATAGATACTCCAAGAAGTCGTCGCTTGACAAAAATAAGTTTGACAATTTGCGAAAACGAAGAGAAAGATGAATGAAAAGGAAAGAAAAAAACATAACGATGGAATTGGTGAGACATGAGAAATTTCCATGGTGAAAAAATAAATATGCCGGATATTCTTTTCTTATGGATATTTACAAGGAAAAAAACTGTTATGTAATGCAATCAATAAAGACGAATTTGAATGCGATGTAATTCAGGCTATCTGGTCGATTATTGATTGATTTGTCTTTGAAGGCCTCCGTGCTTCAGGACTTACACATGTATTCGAAATTGATAACACATGAATGGCGAATTTTGATGAATCAAGTCAACTATGAACGATCATAGAAAACAACAAGGAAACCAATACTTTCGTGAGTTAGGTGATAAATTCATTCTTAAGAGAAAAGTGAAGAAATAAAAGCATTAAAGCGTTAGAATTACAAGGACATCCCTCACAATGGGAATAACGGGTAGCTTTTCCTTTCCCTAGGCACTTAGCCCTTTACTTCCAGGAGGTGACAGAATTTTATACTTATAAGAAAAAAAACACTGGCAATATGTCAAGCACAAAGTTGCTTTATAACTCCTGTTGATGAACGAGGGAGTACTGTAGCAGGTAATGTCTGTACGTACGCAAAACCTTTTTCGAGATATCTAATAGCTTGGAACGATAATAAAAAAAAAGTCACCGTCACATCAAGAAAAAAAGCTTCAAAACAATAGAATAGAGTCAACGACTGGGAAAGAAGGGAGTAAGGACTAGAACTTTTGTGTGTCTTTGCTTTTTTTTCTACTTGTTTTTGTCCGCTAATTTTAGCACCGCTCTCCACCCATTACTCTAGTGTTGAGAGACGATTGCTTTGTTATTTGATCAACTTAAGAGGAAATGTAAAAAGTTTGTGTTATTGAATGAACAATCAGAGTGCATTAAGCCCATCTGAGATAAATAGAAAGAAAACTGGCATCTATTGCTGAGCGTTAATTGATCTATCCAAAAACGGCTACATTACGAAATAGTACAGAAAGCCGAGTAGTAAGAACATCTTGGTTCGTTACCTCTCCTTTCACCTCTCTTACACGAAAACGGCGCTTGTAAGAAACATGTTTCGAACAGCCACCAGCGTTTGCACAGGAAGAGAGCAGGAGGAAGAACCCCGGAAATTGGCGCTGGAAACAACCATTTGTAATGGCTACGAAACTGTAGCTCTTCGGGATAGGGGTAGAAGAACACTAAAGCCTCCAAACGATAACTCTAGCAAAAAATATAGTTCCGTTCACCCAACTCCTTCTTTCGAATGAATTAAATACAACTGCAAAACGTCACTTAAGAAAGCGCTGCCTAGAGAATTCGATAACAGTGAGTGAAAGACCATCGAGCTCTCTAAGACGCCGACTAATTCGCAACCGCCTGTATGATCGTCTATCCACAACGCAAAATTGCACAATTTGCCTGAACGGTAGAGATAGTGATTGCATGAGTTTGGGTATGGTGTACATAACCATTCGTAAACCGTGCGTAGGCGAATTGGCGAGACGGATAAACCATTCCGCGTTCGTATAAAAAGAACATCTGTTCGATGAACTTAAAGTTAAACCAAATACTGCACTAGGCGCGTAAAGAACACAAAAAAAATAACGACTAAGATTTTGAAGTTGAAGTTATCGTTCTCGCAAAGGAATCGAAAATTTCAGCGTGCAAAACTCTCGGAGCGTTCCGGATAAATTCCAAGAATCCGAAAATGAACCGCAGGGGAGGACTGCCTCGTTACCACGCGTGATCTCACACAGTACCTAAAACTGATATTTCAATGTGAGAGAAAAACAGTACGCATCTATGCGAACTTTATGCGATTGGTCTTTACGTGAAATGCTTAGTGGGAGACTCATAGAATGCGAAGAAGCTACTTTGTTTTCACAACGATTGAAATCTTGGTTTAGTGTTTGTTTGGTTATGAGGTATTCGGCCGGGTAGATAGCAGTCAACTGGACGTTCCCTGGCTCTGAAGAAGGCGAAGTCTGCGGGAACGTCAGCTTTTTCATAAACATGGATCGAAGTAAGAACCTTGCGTTTGCTCATCAAGAAAACAACAAATTATTCGATCAGTGCCGAGGTTAACAGAAAGTCGATCGTGGGAGCTACTTGTTTTTGCATTTGTTAGCGAAATTTAATGAAAACCATTAATTATTCGATTCCTCATCCTTGGGTCTGGATGAGCGTTTGGGTCTGGAAATGCGATGTTGAGCGGAGATCCAACTTTCAGTAGCTAGTGTAAACATGTGAAAGAGTTTCACATCTTCATTCCGAAACCTATCTCAGACTAAACAGTATCAGAAAACACCGCCGTCCTGGCCGCATCTTAGTCACAAGATATGAAATCTCCGATTTATCTGCAGGGAAAAAGGCGTCTTCTTGCGACGATGACTTGCGAAAGCCCTGGCATGGCTGTTTCGAGACCCTAGCGGCAAAAAGCTTGCCGCAACCACCAAATCGACAGCGAAACGGACCTTCCGCAAGGGTTAACACGATTCTTTTTTGGAAATTAGCATTCAAATATTAGAGCAAATATAAACAGCAATTATTAATTTTGCAGTTAGGCTGGAATAGCAATAAAAGCTGGAAGTAAATCCCCTCGGAGGTGGCTGAAGGCATATCTGGCCTATGCAATGACTTGCGGGGACCTGACGATGTACCAAGTCCGTGTTGCTGTCCTCCCTAGACAAGTCTGTTACCAATTTGTCAACCCCGGAGAGTTGGAGGGGTTGGTGGGGAACATCATGTGTATTGTTGATCACCACTAACCGCTGTGTTGCACTCGCCCCAAGGTAGAAATACATGCAATAAACTTGGTTCCACTGGGGAAAATGTCTGGCAGTTACAAAATGGATGTATTCCTGAAATATTTGAGGGATTATCGGCTTACGTTGCATATAAGAAAGGAAAAAAGCAAAAAATATTTGCTGACATTGTGACATTTTCATGACACCTGCTCAAATGTAAACTAACACAAAAAATGTCCTGAACTCGATAGACTAACTGGTGAATGTCATACGGATATTGATTAGCGCTATCTAGCCCAGAAACAAAACACTATTTCTGTCTCATTTTCACAACTGGACTATTCTTTTGTAACATATTTTGTTACAAGGGTCTGTCGTTGCTTGGTAGCAGAGTTGTCTGAGAAAGCCGATTACTGCTTCTATAAAAAGCTCCAATAGAATCATCTGAGGATTACACGGAAAATCAACCCGACAGAGGTTCAACAAGGTTCTGGAAGAAGACAAAGTCCTCAAATGGCAACGGAACCCACGTGAACACTCGAACGTCTTCGTGGATGACGGATACACGGCATTAGGCAAATGAAAGAAGTCCTGTGATCCACAAAATAGTGGCAGCTTAATAATGAAAAAAGAAACCGATACCCGCATACGCTTACGCAGAAAATTGACATATCAGTGGATTTAGCCTTTATTAGACAACGACATGTCAGTGGATTTAGTCCTCTTTGGACAAAATTGCCAATAAGCTTTAATTCCTAATAAGTTTGTTGGATCAAACACTATGTCAACGGTACAGAGAAATTTTAATCACTGATTCTTTCGACACTTGGATAGCCTATGGTTCCCAATCGTGTCAACCTCACAATTATATTTTTCACTTAACACCTTGCTTTCACAAAAGTTTCTTCTTCGGTGTCTCGGGATAGCTGTGCCAGCTCGTTCTCAGGTGTCAACATTCTCAGGATGATTTGCAGAACGAAGTCAGATTTACCATATTAGAAAAAAAATTTCCTCCTGTACGGGGTCAATTTTTGATAGAGTTTCTTTTATGCAAAGTTCCCCGATGAAAAAGCTGAATTACCCAGTTTTGGTGACTTTGCTGAGATGGAGGGCACTTCTTTTACATCACGACTCGGAATCCACGCGATGAGTATGAGTGATTATTTTATTTGATTAGCTAACTTTTTCAAAGATTTTTTCCACAAAAAACCACCTTATAGAAGGTGATATGACAGCTGTAAGATTTTGGTTGGCATGAAGACAAATTGTCGAAGAAGAACAATATTTCATTCTTAGCTTTCTTTAAGGCTCAAAACAGTGAAAACAGAGGTCCAGTGACAAATCACTCAGTGGTGCAACTAGAAAGCTCTCTACAGTGTATAATGCATCAAGAGATCTTTTCTATTGAGCACTGGTAACAAAGTGTTAAGATAAGTCACAACGAATCTACAGCGAAGTCAGAGTACGAGAAGAAATTGAACAAAAAAGTAATTTATGGGTGGCAAGAAAATGTGATTAGTGAAGAGCAGGATCTGAGGCATAGCGAAACTATAATCGGATGAAAAAATTCGAAGATGGCGTTCAGATGACAGGTGAAAGGTTGGAGTCAGACACGAAATACAGTGAAGTTGGACGGTGTTGCCAAAACCAGGTAGTTCCTGAATAGGGAAGAACCGGCTAAGAAATCAATGCGTCATCACGAAAAAAGGCCATCACTCACTACCTAAGGGAGTGTAGAAACTAGGATGGGCGTGGAGCAGAAAGCTAGAAAACTGGAGGAAGTGTGGTCAGGGAAAAAAGATTCGAAAGTGGCTTTCAAATGACGAATGATGAACAGAGCGGAGACTGATAGGAAATATGATGGAGCTGTGCGAAAGTCAACTCCTTATCATCATCGGTCAAGTACAGGAATGAATGCCGCTCATTATAAACGAAACTCTGAGGTAAAAAAGTTACTTCTTTTACTGGATTGCTTAGCGAAAGGAGTGTGATTTATACAGAGATTATCTAGTTTGCGTAGTATTTGAATGAAGTCCAAACTTCATTTAGATCAAAAGCATCGCGTGACTAAGCACATCCTCCATAAAGTGGCTGATTTATGAACGGAATGCGGTTTGAAATGAAAAATATTCGTGCATGTTTTTGTCATAAGGTGGGCCAATATCCACGGACAAATGACGCCGGATGGAATTGCGTCACTTGACTGCAGATGGATTGCGCTAGTGATGGTGTGCCAATGACAGGCCCTCAAACATCCGCCGCCGAAGACGACGGTGACGATGATGACGATGAGATAATAACAGCTCGTTGATGTCAAACAGCATCGATTCTTAGGTAATCCCTTTAAAAAGGTGAACAATTGAGTGGAAATGACTCGACATATTTCTCGCAGGAAATTTCTTATTACAATTCTTCGCTATTTGTTCAGATATCTCACACACGAGAACATGAGGATGGATTCCTAACAATTTATGAAATTTACAATGGAACGAAATTTGATCGAGCTGGTTCAGAGGGACAAACCCAGCTTTAGAAAGCTTAAAGAAGATTACTCGATACTCACGTCAGTGCTTTAGAAAGATTTTGGCGCCGAATCCATAATTAAATAATGGATTTCAGAGCAATGGGTCCTACTGGCTTGCAAGATTAGATTTACGTAGTATTGCATGAAAAAATTGCAATCACATATCCTTATCGCGCTATAGTAACACGCGACATCATGCATACATTGAGTTCAGTGCTTCAGATGAGTAAGTAAAGGGCGCTTTCAATTTTAGGAAGGTCATAATGAAGTTTAGAAAATATTAGAATCTTCAGATTTTTTGCATACAAGGAGCAAGCTATCCCTATCCTGCCATGATAAAATTCCCAGCTTCCGGAGTTGATCATGTATATTTTATCGTCAACATTTTTCCCCAGGGCTTGTGTCTCGCAAGCCAAAGTTGTTGAACAAACGGGATTTCGTGAAGTAGGCCATGAAGGTGTTCCCCAATACCTCGTTCATGCTTATTACTCTACGCATCTCTTGGAAAATTTCAAAAATTATAGCTTGTTTCGATTGTCTTTAAGATTTAGATCCAGACATATTTAAATTTCAAAAGAGCATTGTATAAGAAGCCACGTGTTAATAACGATGAAGCAATGTTTCTTCTATAAAACTGCAAAGTTCCAAGCTTAGATACTTCAGCAATCGCGACATTGTCACCACATTTCCAGAAAAACCTCTTGGGTGCTGAGTGTGAAACGTCAGCTGTATTAGATTTAACGCCTGTATATCCTAAAATCTTTTTATCAATGAGTGACATGAGCTCTGATGGTAGACGTAGTGGCTCTAATCTGAGGCTACCCAAACTGTCGATGCTCATGCGTTTCCCAGTAATCGGACTGCGCATTTCCGACCACATCGGCAGGCCCAAGGGATGTGTAAACATCTCACCCACATACTGCGCTCTCCGATGGGCATGTGTATGCATGCGAGGAAATGCAGGGCTGGCTTAAAACATAGCGAAATCCCTTCCTCCGAATTCGCTTGTGTCTCAGAAGAAGTGTATAGTCGCTTCTGAGTCTCGTTAGGCGCTCTATTAGTGCTACGTAATGTTAGAGGCTATGACATAAAACATTTCTGATTTATCAGAATGCAGTCGCCTTGTACTATAAACCTAAGAACGCAGCTCTCAGTGTTGATCAATTCTTGAGGGATGAGCTATGAATTCGACTTCATCAAGCATGGCTAGAGGTGAATGAGTGCGAATCTGGCCTATACAATGACTCGTGGTGGCCTACCGATGTATCGATCAGTGCTGCTATCTTTTCAGAAAGATGGCGTACCAATTTGCCAACCCCGGAGTGATGGCAGGCTTGGTGGGACTGGGCGGGTGATCGACCCATGCCTACACATAAGACGAGAAAGTCGCTTTGTGTTGTAAAAACTGTGCGATGTAGATTATATTATATTTCGGAATTTCATTACTTTATCAATCGTTTGCCGTAGAACAACGGCATTCGTTAGGTTGGATTCAATTTCGTGCTAGATTGAATAGAATAAGTAGGTTGTGCCAGCTCCAACGCATGTTTTTAGGCAACCAAAGATTTCGTCGATTTGCTGAGGATGATGGATAGCACGAGGAATGACGAATCAGCATGGGTAGTGCTATATAGATAGAGATTGAACTAAGCCTACCAGCGCTATTCTATAACCATTACGACGAAATTTTTGCTTGCGTTGACATAGATATATTAGTAAACGCTTTCTGAGAAATGAAGGCTGTCTGCGATCTCTATTGTGGACACAGGGTGGAAACTGGGGCGGTCATAACGTAGAAATAATGAGCAGAAATTGGAAAGATTCTCAGGGCTTTGCTAATTCTTTCTTTCCTTTTTTAATTTTATTTCAACTCCATGAACGAATTAGTTTGGTTGACCACTACATTGGAGAGAAAAATTAGAGTGAACATCAGCACAATGGGCGTGTGTGGCGCAGTGGTCGAAGCCTCCCTGCGACGCACACACGAAACCGATCCCGGCGCCCTCTGGCCTACCAAAGCTTCCATCCCTCCGGGGTCCGCAAATCGGTACCAGACTTGTCTGGGAGGTAGCAACACTGGCTCGACACATCGATAGGCTACCGCGAGTCATTGTAAAAGCCAGATGTGCATTCAATCACCTCCAAACGGTGCTTATGTCGAATGCGTAGCGCATCTCTCAGGAATTGATCAACGCCGAGAGCTTAATCCTTAATCAGTATATTTCTCGGTTGGCTCACTGAAAAAGTATTCTGGCATTCAGAACAACTAGGAAATCGACCAAACGAAAACACCGTAAGTCACTCCATGAAATCAACCACGGAATTCAGTAAGTAGAAGAGGAGCGTATTTCCCAATAAAATCGTTGATTCCAATATTAGATCCCACCAAGAGATCTAAAGGAAAAGAGACTTATTTCGAAGATAGTAGTTCAACGAGAGCTTGTACCTGGGGCACTCGAATCTTGTTATACCTACGTCGGTTCTACATGGACGGATAAAATTCTCGCGCATCAACCAAAATGCTTCTACGGGCGTGCATGGATTCGTGTGTGGATTCGGTTGCTGTTTGAAGATTTCATGTGTTCCTTTCTTAGTGAATGCTGTTGGACTCTACTTTTCTCTTGAATACTAAGACCGTCATTCTAGGGCGTTTTCAGGTCTTCACTGAAGGCAATCGCTGGAGCCTGTGGTTGGAAAACTTTTTAGCTAGAATTCTTGCATAACGGCAGCAAATCTGGCGATAAGTCGACCTGTCGATCAAGGGCGAAGTAGTTGCCGTTTTTGAAAGACTAACACAGAACAGAATAAGTTAGCAATTCAATGAAGTATCGCAAGCGAAAGAAGATTATCGAAAAAAATAAAATGGAGAGTTAAACGTTGATCAACCCTGTAGGTGGGCATCATGCATTATAATTCATTTAGGATCGTTGAAGTGACTGAATACACAGTTTGCCAATGCCGTGATTTTCATCAGTCTACAGGGATATATTAAATCAGTGTTTCTGTTTTCCCAAACAGATCTGGTGCTGATGCGCACATCTCTGAGGAACTGAGCGTTTGCTTGAAGAGCAGCGATGTCAAGGTAGGAAACAGCATTTTTGTATTGCAGAGCACCTCTAACCACTGCGCTACAGGCGCTCCAAAAAGAGTATATAATGAATGGTTCACAGTGGTCTATAATAATGTAGATTTAGAGGCAAATAATGCAGAACCAAATATTAGTTTTATTTTAGCAATTCGCTAATAATAGTTTAAATCATGGAATACGTCATAGTACATAGTGATATCCAGTGAAATAGTCGTTTTGAATGGCTGCGAAACTGTGGCTACTCGTGAAAGGTGTGAGAAAAGTCCACGCCCCATACGCTAATTCTAGCGAGAATAATGTCCCGTTTTTCCTTTCCTTTATTTGCAATAAAATAAGTGGAGCTGTAGGACGTTGCTTGAGATGGACCGGTCGAGAGAATTCCCTAACAGTTGAAATACCACTAAGCCTTCTAAGACGCCACATAGTTCGCATCCGCCTGCATAGACGTCTATACACCATGGAGAATTGTATCCTAACGGTAGAGACGGTGATTGCAAGAGTTCGAGTACGGTTTATTTGATTTCTTGTGAAGCCGCCTGAGACGAATACATTGGCTAAACGGGTAGATACTCCAGGTTCGTGTAAAAGAACATTCAATCGATAAATTTAAAGCTAAACCAAATAACTCAAAAGGCCGAAAAGACAAAAAGCCCGGCATATGTAATTGAAATATTTGCTCATATGTTCTTATAAACTGATCTTGTTCAGTTGATGCGAGGTTGCGAGTCCTGCTTCTTCGTGTTTATGTTGTTTATGTTTACCAGTTTCCTGTTTGTGGATCTGCCTAATGCCTAGTCCTACTTGTTAACCGATTTTAGTACTTTTTGAATCTGACAACTTTAACTGTGCAAGTTTTTAGTGATTGATGGGCTCAAATTAAAAAATATATATGTAGTGTCACTTGTATACATTGTTTTCACAAAAAAGATCAAAGCTTAACTTTTTATCATCTTCACACAATTTATCGTCTCAAGTAAATCCGTAGCTTCCCTAAAGAAAAAAATTTTACGGAAAACAAACTGATGAACTCTCTGCCTAAAATTCGAGAGTGAGAAACAAATTCCGTGTTCAACACTCACATTAACGGGGATAACCGGAAATCGACATTCATTAGAAGTTGGCTGACCAAGTGATGAGTTCGCTAGCTGGCGAAGAGGTTTTCAGATATTTCTTGTCATCGTTATAAGGAACTGTTCCTGGATGTGGGAATGCGCTTGTATTTACATCAGGGACTTTCTTCGAGGTTTACTTAACTTTGATAGGAAAGAGTTTACAGTTTTGGCTCATGATTTCAGCTACAAGAGAACTTACTTGAAAAAATCTTGACGACTTGACAGAAGCCAATCCCCAGAAGGCGAATATCCCAACTGCCACCTTGAAAACTGTCTTCACTGACGAATTACTAACACTATGGCGCAATTATTTCAAATATTCCGAGAGAAAGAAAGCTAGTTGTACTAGGAAATAAGGATGTAGTCGAATTTGTGCTGATTCGCCCTGTTCATTTTAGGAGGTGTCAGTGGGAGGGTATGTACATTCACGGGCCTCCTGAGATTTACACCTGGCTGGACATCCGATTCCTCCTTCGGCCCCTTTTCGCCTACATATTATGTTACGTGGAATAATTATTTGGCAGACTCAGCTTTCTAATAATGTAGATGTGTTTTCAGCACCTGATGACGACATTCTCATATCATTAGCTAAAAGTTGGATATGTGTGCATATATATATATATATATATATATATATATATATATATATATATATATATATATATGTGTGTGTGTGTAACTAGGCAGACAGATTGACGAGACAGCGATTTTGACCAGATCGATCATGGGAAAGAAAAGTACATCTACAATGAAATCGTGCAAATTCAACACCACCTTCTACCTTTAAAGAACAAAGAACTGATAATACGAGATCTGAACACGAATACAAATTTTATGTAACCCCTAAGTCGCTGGTTAGACAAAATCCTGCGCTTAAAGCCCACCTTATCTCTAGGGTAAAAGAATTTATTACTGACTTGTTTGGGTTTGCTTCGCCCATGGTCATCCACAAAAGCTCGGGACCATCTGTAACGAAGACGTGCGAAGCATTCAACACGGTTATTCCGGAATCCTAGAGATAATCGACACGATTAAGATTTAACACCTTCAATAAAAAAAAGACCAAAATTCTTCAGGCAGCAGCTGAACTCCTATTTAAAATCCGAATACCTTCGTGGATGATGGATGCAAGGAAAAGCATCGAGGGTAAGAAGTTCTAGGATCCGCCTATATAATATGGCGTTGGGTCTTATTGAACAAATGTAAGATAAATAATAAATTAAAAGCAAACGAAATCGCCGTATCACAGTGATCAGCACGCATTATTGTCGATTTCACATTGACAGTTGATCCTCTAGTAGATTTCTTAGGAAAGCTTAAGATCGAGCAAAGAGTACGTTTTCCACACGTGACTTTTTCTCAATGATTTACTCAGCTCTGAATCACAAAGCGACAGATAGTCGTCCTTAAGACCTTATGACCTGAAGTGTTTGCCAAGCACTAATACGAACTGCTATTCTTATTATCCGATCCGTTCGCCTCATTTCAGTGAGCAATCCAGCCTTGCAAAACTACGATACTTGGCAACTTGATTAATGGCTGACTTTCTCTTGCTGCATTTATAGATATTTGAAAGGCGCTGTCTGCTTGATGAAAATCACTAGACGGGTCAGATGTTCGACTCATGCAAGGAAGATTATAAGAGTGGTAGATGGTAGATTCATAAATTCAAAGAAGAATATCTTTCGTGTCGTAGAAGAATACTAATCAACAGTGAACAACATCCAGTGCCAACTAGGAACCTCCCTCGTGGAGAAGATCATGATGAAACGCCAGGCACCGCTGTCGGAGGTAAACTCTGCCAAAATATTAGAGCTTTGTAGTACAACATTGCATCAGCCTTCCTACTATTTTCTTCATGTCATTCTTATCAAATTATCAAAACAGAACAATCTGGAATGCTTTGACCTTTTGAAGTGCCTTTTGGAACTAAAAAACTACTTGGAACCCGGGCCAGATCGAGCCACGATTTCGCTTTTCCGTGGGCTAGACCATTACACAGGGCTAAGGAGGTCTTTGCTTTGCGTTTCTCTCTGCTAGTTTTCTGCCTAACGCTGCCATCAGCAATCAAGCGCCAGAGGGATTGATCTGCGGAACGAGCCCTCGGAAAGGACAATTGTGGTTCGATCTGGCCCGGGGTCCAAAGTTTTGCGAATATCTCAGCATCGTTGTGGTTGTAATTCGCATCATACCCTGCGGTGAAAAAAATGTAGTAGGCAGAAAATAAGAGGCTAACTTTGAAAAAAGGGTTATTTCCCTCAATCTATTGCAATGGAGGCTAAAATCCGACAAAAATGAATTGTTTTTTCGATGAATATTCCATGTACAATACAATGGATACATCGATAAATCCACCAACTCACACATACAGCCATGTGTAGGCGCAATTATACATATATACGTATAAAAACGTGCATAGACAACCAAAACAACTGCAATCAACGGAACGGCGACTTGAACACTAACGATCGTCTGCGCTAATCAATCGATATGCCTGATATACACATCACACGCCACTCTATGGTTATGAGTCGTAGATTATTTAGCGAAAAAAAAGAGGGAAACAGGCGATAAAGGAACGTTGTGACTTTTAATTTTCGGAAAACATGGAAAAAAGAGTTTTTTTTTTCTAAAAACTCGAATTTTCTCACTTTCAATTTTGAGCTCGCAACGGTAATGGGGTCTTAGAAAATTCCATTAACAAACTGTTTCACACAAAATGTTAACTGCTGTTTAAGTAAATAGTAATAAGAGGCTTAGGCGTGTGAGACAAATTCAACCAGTAGGGCAAATCCTTTTCCGTTTTTAAATTTTAAAATTGGCGCTTAAAAACTGGTTTTTCAGTCCAAAGAGATGCATTAATCAGCACATGTTGGGACCGACGAGTGATTTGATGACGATGCGGAAAAATCGAATCAGGGGAAAATTCAGAGCTGCTGGGACTCTGTTGCTCTCCTCAGTACCCTGATAAACATGGAAAATGCAAAATATACAAAAAAGCGAAAGGGAGAATATGAACGGCTATAGAGGACGTGAAAATAACTACTAATGGTAATGATTTTTCCTGAAATTTATAGCCTTTTTGAAGGAAATTCGTTTCTTGTTCACTCCTAAGTTAATTAACGAAAAAGCCAAAAATGTGTTCTTTAACCCCACTTTACTTGAGTTCCAATCTCTTCAAATATGTGAACCCTTCATTATGCCACTGCGATCAGTCGATGAATCAGTTCATGGGATCCATGCCATCCTGAAAGAATCTCTTTTCGCAAGGCAGCAAACATCCAGGAGATTCTTGAGTACCAGCGATTTCCTTTACATGTAGGTCTGGGAACACTTGTGGAAGGGATTCTAAGGACAAGAAACATTCAATATATGAGTGAGGACAATACATAAGGCAAGAAACAAATCGTTAACTCCTACCTCGTGCAACAAATTCGTCAGAGTATTTCCATGGATAAAGAATAAAAGGCAACAAATCTAATTGAGGAAATGCTGTGACCGCAACAAAATATGAGGGGGCTCGTCTAAGTAGACTACGAAACATGAGAGTTCCTCAATCGCATAACGCTAATCATAAATTGTAAGACATACAATAACCTGTGACAGCGAGGCAATGCATGGATTTGGCAGTTTCCATCAATAGCAAAGGAAAACAGACAGATTGCGAAGGCATCGAATCTACTTTCATAGGTTGCACGAATAATAAGTGGAGGTTTTTGTAAAACTACGATTTCCCTCCTCTTTGCTGAAAGTTACGTTGATCCTCCATCGCTATGAAGCAAAGCGACAACAAGGGAAAAATGAGATATACTAGACTAACTCAATTATCCCCTATAATTTATAGAGTCTACAAATCTACAGGCAGACAAAGAACTGATTGATATCGCGATTACACAAACATCACAGGCACCTTTCATCACCTTTTACGTCTTTGACTCTCGTTCTTTTAGGAGAAGCAAATGTGTAGAAAAAACTCGATCTCTGCCAAGCTGTTCATCACGACACTGTCGTAGATAACGAAGTCATCACATAAAAATGAAAAGGTCTTTTAAGTGGAAATCTCATCAACCATTCCCATGGTCGAAGAAATAGTCGGTTTTTAAGAAAGTGCCAGAGAGACACGAATGAACAGGCTTAAAGATGTTTATTATTATTGTATACTATTTCGCTTGTCGTCCGCAAATGTTTCTAAATGGGTTTCTACGATGAGGAATTTACTGCTACCTGCTCGAATCACACAAGGATGAACAAAGCACAGGTTGTAAAAGTGCTTGGATCTTCCAGTGCTAGAGCATATCTTCTCTTTTAGACAATAGCTGTACAGTACAAGGCATCTATTAACCATTTCATTTAAATGCAGAAAGGATGCATGGGAAAACTATTGGAAATATGGGACTACATGGATAGAATATGATGACGACCTAAAGGAAACAATGTTATCAGTATCAGAGTACTGATAACAGCATGAATAACTTCTATGTTCTATAATTAGCTGAAGTGATTGTGTTGTAACTCGGGAAATCTTTTCCTCACAACCAAGAACGACAAAATTTGATTTTGAAAGGTTTTAGTTTGCGTTATTCGAACAACGGTAGTCGATAAGTAGACGGAACCTCATCCATACGCAGTTGTTAAACAGGCTATGTGTCCAAGTTGATGAAAAAAATCATAAGTCACGGAGGATCTAAGAGTCGGCTCCATAGATGAACAATGAGTCCTCCACGCCTGGCCACTCTCTGGAACAGATATGACAAGAAGGGGGGCGGGCAGAATGCGCAACAGGTGCAAAGAAATTTGTTGAAACGGAGCACATGCTTTCTGCACAAGTTTTTAGAAGTGTTCTATAAACTTTCGTCAGATTCTAGACGCTAAATACGTGCATACAGGAGAATAACTTGCATTTTTTTTGTTCGAAAATCCTGTTCTCCCTCCACAAACTGCTCCCTCAAAGCCAGAACAGCACTCCCAAGTCAAGTGAAGCTGTCTAAGATCGACACCCAATTTTTCCACTGTGCTCAGCGATCTATGTCCAGGATGGCGTGCTCTTGACAGATATCATAGAAATGCTCTACCACATTTACAATCCATTTTACATTTCATTTTGACGGCTTGAATGACCTCTCTTCACAAATCTCAAAATATAGTGCGAACGCAATTTCCATTTGATTGATAATTTACTCCTTAGACAAGACTTTTCTTTCATGGAGTCTTGAAAGCCGTGCTAAGTTTGCCTAGGCCATCACCACTTGCTGGTTAATGACTTTATTGTGGCCAGAATGGTTTTGATTCCTAGCTCTAGTTCTTCCTCGTTCACTGATCTTGAAATGTCAAAACGCGTTTTCAGCTTGAGATCCCTTAATAAAGAATGAATTTTTTCACCACACATACCACCTAGACACTCGAGAACACCTATACCACGGTAAAGCCATTAACTCTTGGAGTCGAATTTATATTATTGGTTGAAAACAAAAAGAGTAATGAGAGACCGTCATTAAGAACACGCTCAGTGATGGCCAATATTCATCAGTGGAAAGAACTGAACAATGAACCAGAAAACGTACTCAATATAAAATGGGACACTTCATTGGACCAAGGTTAAGTTTCTTTCTTGGGCCTATTATTCAAAAGATACACTTTTTACGTCAGAGCGAGATGCAAAAAGTCTGTGGAATACCTCTTAGAAAATCAAAGAAGGCCGTGAAAATTTTGAAAACTTCCACAGTTTTAATCCTTCTTTACCCACAATATTGCAATTGTCAAGTGATCCATGTAGGAGCAATTCTGGAACAACAACCTATCGAATTTCTTCTGAGCGACCACGGATTACTTCCGAACAACGGTCATTACGGCGAATCGATCTCACCACGGGGACATTGCGTCTTCGACGCTGAGGTGACATCATAGCACCATAGCTGGTTCTGCGACGAAAACTAGTGAAATTGCTAGAGGCTATCAAGAATATCGGGCGAAATTCATGTTCTTCGTACAAATCGTTGAGATACTACACTGTCTTGGTTTAGCATTACTATAACTTCAGATACATGCTTAAACTAAAATTTAGGTTCAGATGCACCATTTGGAAACTATTACGGGCATTTAGAATAAAAGGATGAAAGGACAAAGCTCTCGACGTTGATCAATCCCTGAGGGACGCGCCTTGCATTCCACTTAATTAAGCATCGTTTGGAGGTGATTGAATGCATATCTGGCCTTCACAATGACTCGCAGTGGCCTACCGTTGCGTCGAGCCAGTGTTGCTATCCTTCCAGACAAGTCTGGTACCAATTTGCCGACCTCGAAGGGATGGAGGGATTGGTGGGCCACGGGCGCGAGGATCGATTCCACGTGTGTGTCGCAGTGGCGCCTCCTTCCACTTCGCCACACGCGCCCATCTTTCGAATACGCCACGACAATAATGAAGGATAAAGGACAAAGCGCTCGATGCCGACCAAACCCCGAGGTGTGCTACATGCATTTCACTTCAACAGGCATCGTCAGAGCTGATTGAAGGCATATTTGGCCTATACCTGCGGTGGACCTGCGGTGGCCTACCGATGTATCGATCAGTGCTCTTATCCACTCAGAGATTTGGTACCAATTTACCTACTCAGAGAGAATGCAAGGCTTGGAGGACCTGGAGCACGGGATCAAACCCATGTGTATTACAGGGCACCTCTAGCCTCTACCCACTCTTTTTCATAAATATAACGCGATTGCTTAAAACTTTTTTTAGAAGTTCATCATCTTTTCTCAGTCCTCATTCTTACTTGAATTCAATTTAATAAGTACTTTTTGATGCTTAAAAACTATTCCAAATAATCATAACAATGAAAGCACCACTTTGAAAACAAGTCTACGCGCTAAAATGATGTTTCCAAAAACATAAAAAATATAAGCTAGTGAAGATACTTGTTTGCGAAGTCTTTGTCAGCGCCGAAGGCAGTCTGATGAACTTCCCCAGCCCTAGGCTGCCCATCATTTTTCCCATTTCTCATTTCAGAAATCGTACCCAAAATACCGATTCACTCATTCTACAAAATGGACTGACAGCTATTATTTCTTCTAAACTATCCCACTGGGTGCAGTTCTTTTGCTACAGATGTAATTTTTTAAAAATTTATTGAACGTTACACTCACTACACCTCAAGGTTTGTTGGGGTTTTTAGAATATTTGGCTCAACGAATACTTTGTCATTTTAAATAAGTAAACTAAGGAGCCAAGCAGAAAGCGTTGTGCCACTTCAGCAAAGTCCTTAAGCTTAGAGTAAGCCATCGAGTGTGAGACGAAGAAGCCAACGTGAGGCAAACAATAATACGAGAGGAAAACTAAACGGGTTCCACAAAACTCAGCGATTGCCTGCCCTAGGACGTCATGCTGCGAGTGAATCTAGACAATGTAGGAAAGCTTCATTAACCAGCAAAGTGCCAGCCATACAAATACTGTGTAAAGATCAACATGACACTTGAATTTGAATGATTCGATGGTAATTCTCACGACCGACTTTCTATTAATACCTTGTATGGCTGGGTAAATTGTAGTCAACTTGACCATTCCCTGCTGAAGAAGGCGAGGTCAGCCTAAGCGTCAGCTTTACCGTAATAAAGAACAAAATAAAACCTCTTGTTTGCTCAACAAGAACACAAATGATTCGATGGTACTTGAAAGTTATCTGAAGATTTTTATGTCCAGAAGATAAAAAGCGGTACTAATATATTATAACAAGAACATCGTCTATCTTCTCAAACTTTTTTGGATTGAAGTATTTTGGTTTTTCATAAAAAGCTCTCTATATGTAAATTGCACAAACCGATGAAGGAGCTGATTAGCGCCATCAGGATAATGAGCTGCGTACTGCACTTTAGTGGAAAACCGTATGGGTTAGTGCGAGATAGTCGTTTCGTCTTTGGTAGATTGAACCTAGAAGTGCTGATATGCAGTGTTATTGGGTGGTAGAAGAGTTTCCCCTTGTCAAGATAACGACAATGAGAGTATTAATCGCTAGTGTTGTTGATGATATGGACGAATTGCTAGCTGACATAACTCTCCAGAGAATATAAAACCTATCTGAATCTCCATCTCCAGTTTTCCTTTCTCCAATTATTGATCAGAATTTTCCGATTTTACCGAGCACCTCCATCAGATTACGGAAGAATTTTATCAATCCTAACGTATTCAGAAATACTTCACAGTTTCTTGAAAACAAGTGGAATGCACAAAAATTCCGATCTGTAGGGGCATTAATGCAACTTTCTCTAACAATCAAATCAAGTCATTAATGTGCATGACTCTATAAGGATAAAGGACAAAGCTCTCGGCGTTGATCAATCCTTGAGGGATGCGCCATACATTATACTTCATTAAGCATCGTTTGGAGGTGATTGAATGCATATCTGGCCTCTACAATGACTCGTGGTGGCCCACCGATCTATCGAGCCAGTGCTGCTATCCTCCCATACAAGTCTGGTTGCCGAGCTCGGTGGGATGGAAGGCTTGGTGAGCCATGGGCGCATGGATCGATTCCACGTTTGTGTTACAGCGCTTCCGACAACTGCGCCACACGCGCCTTTAACATGACTGTATAATTCTTTTAATCTAGCTGTTTTTCACAATTTTTCAGTACGAAAGGTAGAAACTTGGATTCTACCAAGTAATAAGGAACTAAAGATTTTGTGGATTGGTGGTTGATCAACATTTGAACGAGGATGTCACATTCAATGTAATGACTTACAAACTTCAAGCTCCTTAGCTCGATTTCCTGCCTATCAAACGTTTTTTGCAGTTGTTCTTTTTTGTAGCCTCAAGATTTTTCTCCATATCACTTAGCATCATCACTTCACAACGATGGAAGAGTTTGAGGGTTCATGTTTACTTATTTGAGAGTCTGGGTGATTTATCTTTAATTAAAAACGTTTTCCATTCTTTCTTTAAATTCCGGTATTCTTCTCTTTTGATTGTTTATTTACTTATTTTAAGTATCGAAACGTCTACAAGAACGACCACATGTTCCAGTTGTTTCATCTTTTCCCACCAGAGCATCACTCACAGCATTGGTATGTTTTGAGAGCGATGATATCCACAAGCATCGTTCTGTGTACCATAAATCGCTTCCAGCTTCGAAGACAACTCACAGATGTCAGAAAAACTTTTTCCTTTGCCATGAGTGGTGATGACTCACTCGCCTTCGATATGTATGCTCTTAGATCTCGAAGGCAAAATATGTGCGAAACGTTGAACTGTACTCATTGCTTTGTTCAGTTTTCTATGCGGCATTTACTCCTCGGAAGATATCGTTTAGCCTCTTAACTGGTGATACTTAGGAGTACAATTATGACTGAAAAGTCAATTCATGTCTATAATGCATAGCAGTCGGAAGAAGGATGAGTCAAAAAGATGAGCGCGGAGTTTTGTTCTCTCAGCGGGTGATTACGGCCTCTCTAAGAGAACCGATAACGACTCATGCTCATCTCATTTTAAGCAATTTTCCTTTCGTGCAATTTTTCACGATCGCTGAACATTTCGCGTATATGTAGTATGTGCTCTCCGTAATCAAATAGCCATTCGCTGGGTTACCAAATGCTTTTCATTGTGAATCGACATGCCTCATGAGATGGCATAAATGATAACGGAGGAATATGAGACTAGACTACGACGATCGTAGTGATGACGTTCCGACACCTCGGAAAAAAAGCATCGAATAAGGCTAAGGCACAGTGAAGCTTACATTCTATTTTTTCTTATTTAACATTAGCCGTCATCACATTTACTGGGCGGATCCCAGCACTCTTTCCATTCGATTCGTTTCCTCGCATTCAACATCCACAGTGGTCTTCGAATATTTCACGTTTTATTTCAGCTCTGCTTGAAGGTTTCGTCTTCAATCAATTCTTCTTGCAATCTCGAAGATAGCCTTGCTAAGCCGTTCCCATGTGGGCTGGAGGAATGAGTTAGGGCGGGAATCGAACTAGTGCCTATTGCTTCGTGATCGACGCTACCACTAACCACTGCGCTATCCTGTCACTGTTTAGTGATATAGGAATATAAAGCATGAATGGCAATCAAGTGTTTAAAAGTAAAGAGATACAGCACGTCATGTGATAATTTCATGCATAGCAAGCGTTGGCCAAGGCTGACTTTTGTTGATTGCGATCTATTGGATACCCATTAAATGTTCATTCAACAACGGCAATTTTAACTATTACACTACACATTAGTGAAGTGGTAGTGGAACGTTTGCTGAAAAGAATCCTTCAATCCCAGCTTGAAAAGATCGTGCCTCATCCTTTGACGCAGTTCCAAACGTATGTTCTCTTGCCAGTAGATTTGTGGCAATCTTTCAAAGACATTAAAAATCGGAAGCCAGAAATCTAACAGGTTGGTGGTAGCCTTGGTTTTTTGTCGCATTTCTGATCTTCAACGTAGTTTTTTCATTCAGCAAAGCAAATGAGATGAAAAATGGTATTCAAAAGTGGACCGGTGGTTGTATGCGAGTGAATTTATTGTGCTACCAGCAAAAGGCAGAACCATTTGCTGAAATTCATGGATAATATCATTTTCTAATAAAATGAATGTGAACATGTTCACTAATGACGTTCTAGCAAGACAAAAACAAGGTCTGCTTACCACTTGTATCATCTGCAGTCTCGTCTATCGATGTGTGACTCACTACGCACCAGCGATTCCTTGAAGGGAACTTGTGATGTTCGCCTTATTAGTAGAGGCGACCCGATAACCTTTGCTAGTCACTTCACTTGAGGATGTTTGTAAAAAAGACATGCAGGGCACAATCCGAATGAAGTTTGGTTGACGGCGTTGCTGTGCAAACATAGCTGTGGAAGTAAATTCTTTTTTATGAGAAGTACGGCAGGCTGCATGCTGTTGCCGCTCAGAAGGACAAAATTCTGAGACCGGTGGATTCGGTCGCTCTCGAACTGTTGCGAAATCACACGGATTCGTACTTGTTTTGAGGCAAGAAGAAGTCTGCCTCTCTATCAATTCCGGTTCACAGTTGAGTAGAAAATCATCCGTCGTAGTGCATTCCGTTAAAAACGTTTCATCTAAATATGGCAGTGTTGTTGTAAAGAATTGTAGACAGAGGAGGAATGCATGAATTATTTATTAATACAAAAGTCGTTTTCAGTCTTTTGAATGAATAGATTTGGCAAAACCGATACGCTTCTGGCCGATGTCGTATATGTTACAATAGGTAAGAACCCAAATGTCGCCTACTGCCCAGTCAGGTCCAAAACCTCCGGAAGAAATCTCGAAGAAGGTGAGAACGCACTGAAAGTAGGCAGTTTACAGGATTTTGAAGCATGAAAGAGAACGATGTTTCTAAAATATAGTAGCTAGGTACAGCAGGCAAATACGTGCCTAATGATTGGTGCCGAAACCTGTCAATCACCAATCACTATGCTTCTGGTGCTCAACGGGCTTTGTTCTACAATCTGCATTCTTTGTAGAAGTATATAGCAGGTATGATGTGAAATGCAAATGCAATGATGCTGAGATATTTGCAAAACTGCAGACCGTAGGTGTCTGCGGCGGACATCAAACTTATAAAGGATACGCGTGGTGTAGTGGTGAACACGTTAGACCACGGGAAGGTAATAACAACTTTAATGATGCTGAGATATTTGCAAACTCTGGACCGCAGGTGCCTATGGTGGGGAACGAACGCGCTATTGTCCTTTCCGGGGAGTAGCGCGCTCACCACCACACCATGCAGGTCCTTCGTTTCGCCTGTCTCTCAGCTTGTTCTATTGATCTTTTGCCATCAGCAATCACCCGTGAGCGGGATTGATCTGGGGGCCCAAATCGGCAACGAACCCAGTTAAGCTGAGGCTGCAGTTATAATCACAATTTTCAACCCGCTCACGGGTGATTGCTGATGGCAAAAGATCAATAGAACTAGCTGAGAGACAGGCGAAACGAAAGGACCCGCATGGTGTGATGGTGAGCGCCACTCCCCGGAAAGGGCATGCGCGTCCGTTCCCCCATAGGCACCTGCGGTCCAGAGTTTTGCAAATATCTCAGCATCATAAAGTCTATATTTCGCAACGCATACCCTGCCGCTAAAAAAGTAGGCAGTAAATAAGAAGTCAAAAATGGTAATAACAACGTTCGATCCACGCCGCAGACACCTGAAGTCCGGAGTTTTGCAAATATCTCAGCATCTAGCAAAGAGCAATAACAATATTTCAAAACTGACTTCCCTTCAACCTTAGTATTACTACTCAATATGTATTCTTTTTTTTGATGAGCTTACACGAAGTTGATAAACAGTTTTATTCGGCTAACGTTTCGACGTCTTCGCCTTCATCAGAGCCGACGATCCGAGTCGACAGTCCTCGTCTTGATGTGGCGTCTTCGCCTTCGTATAGAGTTGTGTCTTACGGACTATCGAAAAAGTTACTATCACCGGACTATCACAGGTCTGAACCATCAGCATCCTGCATAAAAGGGCATCACCGAGTGAGTATGCCTCATTCGAGAGATGATCCGCTGAGGAAGACACAAATCGATACCACGGTGAAGACGCCACATCGAGACGAAGAAGAACGATGGATTATCGACGCGGATCGTCGGCTCTGATGAAAAAGAAGACGTCGAAACGTTAGCCGAGTAAAACTGTTTATCAACCTCGTGTAAGCTCATCAAAGAAAGAATTCATATCTCAGCATCATTGTAGTTGTGTCTCACATCATTTCCTGCCCTGAAAAAAGAATAGGAAGTAGATACAAATTGACTACATAATAGGCGTTGTCAAGAAACTAACCTCAACCACAATTCAGAAACAAATCAGGTAATTTTTCAACATGCGAATCCACTTACTCTTCACCATACTCCCACGATTATTGCACTTATATTTTCCACGTTGTATTTGACGCATTCCCCCGGTGTACCGCCTCATCGTGGCTGGAAAGGGGTTCCTGGGTGTCAAACTGCGATGTACAGCGGGAGATTCATTTCCCTGGCAGGGCCCCACAAGCTGAGAAGGGAGTCCGCCGTTTCCGTCAGGAAGCCTAGCTAAAAAGTAAACCAATACCAGGATCCACCACCGTCCTGGTATCAAAGTCGCTGGCAAATTTCCCTCTGATCCACAATGGTTGCGACAGCCATTGGTGATGAAGACCTGGTGCAGACTTTGGCCAGGTTGACCTAGGGATTCCAGGGAACCACAGTGGCTTAACCAGCAAATTTCCAAAAGATGGAGATTGTGCTGGTACCCTTACAATTAGTGAGGACGAGCCATTCAACTATCAAGTATCAAATAGGTAAGGCTTTGATTCATTTACCTGTCCATCTCCGATGCCGATGTCAGCGACGTATTCCTCTGCGGACACATTGTATTTAACATCTTTGAAGGTAAACACCAAGTCCCGCTGGGTATTCACTATCGTGCCAGTCAACTGTGCAGAAGTGATTAAGTGTGTCGTACTGGGCACCGGTTGGATTAACCACTCTGCTGATGATGCTGGCTCGATGCTCCGATCCAATGTAATGCCCGTTTCGGAAATGACCTCAATGTCACATGTTTCACGAAGGCGGTAGTGGATTCTTCTGCTTTTTCTCTCATTTCTCGTGAAGAGGTTATGTCCTCTTGGTGACATATGCTTGGAAAAGATCGGTTAAGAATATTTCAAATCCAGACCTCGGTTCAATAAAGCTGGTTTCACCAGATTACCTACGCTCCCCGAAAAGCTTCCAATAGAAAAACTGTCGATAGTGAACTGCCAATGCGTTTTAGAAGATAGTGGTACATAATTGATTTCCAAATGACAATTGATGCAGTCGATAGCACCATGGTGATTAGACCGACGTTGTCGCTTTTTTCTGGCATGTTGAAAACAATATTTCAGAACCCTGTCAGTGATTTCCATCACAGGCAGTATTCTCATTCCTCCAAACGGTTTACCACCTCACCGTGGCTGGGAGGTGTTCCTGGGTGTCGGACTGCGATGCTCAGCGGGAATTCATCCCCTGGCAGGGTCTCCCAAGCTGAGGAGTGCGGCGTTTCCTTCAGGAAGCCTAGCTAAGAGTAAACTAATACCAGGATCAACCACCGTCCTGGTATCAAAGTCGCATGGCGGCAAATCTCCCTCTGATCTACAAAAGCTGCGACTGCCTGTGGTGGTGAAGACCTGGGACAGACTTTGGCCAGGCTAACCGCGGGATTCCAGGAAACCACAATGGCTTAAGCAGCAAATCTCCGAAAAATGGAGTTATGTTGGGGCCCGCACAACCAGTGAGGACGGGCCATTCAAGTGTCAAGTATACTCATTAACTACGAATTAATTCTATGGTTTTTTTTCTTTCAAAAAATGTGGCAAGTTTTGGGTTACAGAAAATGGCAAAATAAGCCGGTGTTTAAAACGTAGGGTATAAAATGGAAAGTGACCATTCTCGTATCGTAGTAAAAATGCGTTGTCCTATTGATGCTTCATTTAAAATACTGGGTTTTCCTACCTATGCAGTAGGAAATATGTTAGCGATGATTCAACTTTGTTAGCCAGATTTCAACCATTCAGAATTCTAGGCTGGCAACCTACGGGCGGACTTCGTGTAGTTTTAATCTGACTTACTGCACCTTGTAGGCTACTGTGGTTTCTAACAAGCACGGAAACTCTCAGATTTGATGGAAAGGACGAGAATAAAAAATACTTAACACGGAGTTCGAATCCCAGGTATTATTTCATCAGAAGATTTTCAAATATAAGCAAATTTCTCAATCAAATCAAATAGTCAAAAGTTTCTTTCCCCATAAACCGACGCTTGAGGAGTTTGACAAAGAAACTATTTTGCTAATAACTGAAGTATAAGTGAAAGTGTCATTAACGTAAAAAAAGCCCGAGCTCACGTATAAGTCATTTCTCCGGTTCAACCCACCTTCTTGTCATGTGATGAAGAGAGGAGAGTCAAGGCTAGATAGAATGCTTTGTGTAGGTGTAGTTACCTAAAACTATCAACTCACTGAGATCTATTTTTTTTAGCTCTACCTCTTAATCGAATAAACTTTAATCCTGGAATAACTGGGCTCACCTCGCCAACAGAAAGGGCTGGCCATGCCAGCCCAAGGACGCCGTCAATAAGCACGTAACTAAAAACTTCATCGACTTCCGTGACAGGAACGAATCCTTGCTGTTCAATCGTTAGGCCCGTCGTTTCGATATAAACCGTTACTTTCATAGTTCTATTGTGTCTGAGTTGACAGCTGACAAGATGTAGTAATGTGGCTATGGAAAGCAACTATGCCCAGATGCACAGTAAAAAAAATGAAGTCTACGGCGTTGACCAACATTCCAGTGATAGGTCATAGATTAGACTCTGACAAACATTATGAAAGAGATATTTTTTAGCCTTAGCTTAACTGGGTTCAATGCCGATTTGGGCTACCCAGACCAATCCCGTTGACGGGTGATTGCTGATGGCGAAAAAGATCGATAGAACTAGCTGAGAGACAGGCGAAACGAAGGACTCGCATGGTGTGGTGGTGAACGCGTTACTCCCCCGGAAAGGACAATAGCGCGTTCGTTCCCAACCATAGGCACCTGCGGTCCACAGTTTTGCAAATATCTCAGCTTCGTTGAAGTTCTATTTCGCAATATACCCTGCCATCAAAAAGAGTAGGCAGTAAGTAAAAAGGTTAAAATTGTGATTATGAAAGAGATTGAATAGATATTGCACCTATATGACAATTTAGGCGATCTTGAAAGGATTGGAGGGTGGGTTAGTTCGGAGCGCTAGATCGAAACACCAACAAAGTGAGGAGCAGGTTGCTGGCATGTATTCAACCAGTAGGCTATGAGTGACCTATGTTCACGACAAATTGCAGAGCTCGGTTACATTGCTATAAAATGCAAAGACTGGAAATACGAAGAGTGTTGAGTTAATAGTCGCAATACATTATTTGCACGGATTCTTATTAACCAATTCCAAGGGTTTAGGAACTGGAAATCATTTAACTTCTCATCAATAATCAGTATCCCCTTATATTAATAAACTAACAAGAAGTTCGTAAAGATTTTACCGAAGGCTAACGCTTCGACGAATTCAGCGTTAGAAGTCACAATACACTACTGTTGTGTACGGATGACCTCTTAGCTAATGTTATGTCTCATCAGCGTGATCGCCGAGCTCCGTTCTGGTACAGGATTACATTTAGCTGGGCATCTGGATTAGAAATGTAAAACTATTTCTGGCTACAGGAACCCTCAAGAGACGCAACCCAAGCTGTAAATCCTATTTCGCCACTGCACTTGGTAAATAGGCTTAGGTAACAACACTTGTTTACCCGCGAAAGGAACGACGTCCTTTGCGAGACGTCCACTACACCATCCTGCTCCATGTCGAAGATAAATTAGTTTCCCTCATATTAGTGAATGTTGACGATTTTCTGGCGTTGAATCTGCGTCTAGTGTAAGCGGTTCCGGGAAGACCTCTATAGGCGAGAGACCGGCATCCGGCGCCAAATACCCAGACATTCGCTACATTTGGCCTGAAACACTTTTTTACACAGCTTACCGAGGTTTAGTTGATCAAAATGAACAAGTGTTGTTGGTGCAAATAAAGGGCGAAGAAATAATTGTTTATTCAACGAGCCTTTTACTCGAAGTTGCAACGGTGGCATCTTCAAGTTTCAGTAAACGAAAGGGCTGTTTTAATTTGGTCTAAATAAAGTTTTAGTAGTAAAAGTAAGAGCACAAACATGACATTTTCTGTGCAATCACTGATGTGCCAAAAAATCAGCACCACATTTATTCCTTGAACTACATTTCTGTTCTGGGTTGGGAGAGTTAAATCTGTGAAATCTTTTAAATAATATTTTGTTCCAAAAATGCGACTTTCGAGCAACAGACATCGACAGGAAACTACCAGCCCCTCTTCAAGGTTGTTTTCCCAAAGAATAACTCACCAGGTGTTCCGATTGTGACGTTTTCAAGGCAGAAGTCATTCGTGTAGTCACGGAACGGCTTCAGTTGCTTTTTTGAATATCTGACCATGAAGAACATCCTGTTTTTCTGGATAGTTTTCAGTGAGTACAGCACTAAATTATCGTTTTTTTTAAGTGTGCAACCATTTTTAATTAGCTTTTTGCCATGTAAGGTTTATTTTTATAAAACGGACGCATTATTACTAATTTTATTTGCAAATGACCCCTACATTTGAAGGAGCTAAATGGCTGTACACACACTGAGAAGGACAATGACGAAAGAGGAGGGAGTTTTCCTCCTACGGAGGTGTTCAGTAAGAGTCTAGGGTGCTTCGAAAAATAAATTGTGGGTCTTGTCTAGAAATTCACAGTGTGTTAGGCAAAAACATTTCAAGCTTCTCACTATAAAGATAGGTTAATTACTTCATGATCTGCTGTGATGTTATCGAACAAACCAAGGATTTAAAAAGACCAAGGTTATCTTAAGATATCGAAGAATACTTGCTATAACAGAAACTTTCATCCTGTTTGAGAATGGAAGATAAAGGTGGGAGCACCATTAACACGAGTTTGGTCATGAAAATTCTTTTTTTTGAATTTTGATTTGCGAACAGCTCGAGCAGGCGCCAACAAACTCTATTCGTACTCGTTTAGAGCCGTTCAGTGAACCTCATTCGCACGATGAGCACGGAAAACACTTCCATGTGATTCTATTTTTTTATCACAGGCTTACTATCAGCAACGTTTAGGTGCTAGAAATTTCTAATTTCTTAACTTTGGACACCGGAACACCCTGTGGAGAGACAGCTGTTAAGTGCCAGAGTGTGATACCTAGGAATGTGCTGTAGTCACATCGAGGAGCAACTTCACCAACAATAATGGTTTCAGTGCTATGTATCTTTATATTAAGGCCTTGACACCAAGAAAAAATGCTGAGAAACTATCTAGATTAAGTAGAGTGATAGTCTCGAAATCAAGCTTTTAGCGCTCCATAGTAGTCTTTTAGCAGGGTGTAAAGAATGAAGGATAAAGAGTTCAGCTTTGATTAATACCTGAGGGACGTACCGGCCATTGAATTCCATTTAAACGCTGCAAAGGCACATATTTGCTTTATGAAATGACGGATTACAAGTCGGTGTTTTTATCTCCTTACTCAAGTATGCATCAATTTTCCAACTCTTGAGTGATGAAAGATCAGGCTTGTTAGAGGTGCGGTGTCGAACACTAAGACTTCGTGTGCAACTCAATGCACCTCCAACAGCTACATTACACTGCTCCAGTGGAGACCAGCATAGCAAGATAAGCGGCATCACAGCAACCTGAGGAGCTTTCATAAATGTTGTTCCTAATCCATTCTGGGTTAGCATCTTTCCATGGTGCAAAATTTTGGGAAAAGTGGCAATATGCAAAAGTCGATATCCCAAAACCAAGAGGGTCGCTAGAGTTGAGGTTTGCTCTAGTTTTTTTGGTCAGCGCAAAGCACAAAGTGTTAATTGGTATTATTTTCGGCGGTTTAAAGAAGCCATCGATGATGTCTTTTGTCTTTTTGGAGCCTGACATTACATGACGTTTCCCGCAAATAATTCAGTGCCAAACTAAGGAATATCACCAGAAAACTAAAATGGGACAACGTGAAGAGGGAGTGGGTGATTGGTAGATACACCATGTCGGTGACATGGTTCTTAGAACATCATTCATTAATCTTAAGAAACGAATAACTGCGAGTTCCACAGCGATTTTGGAATGATCGCTCTTCAGTTGAATCTCAAAGAAACGTTGTTTCTGAGAAGTAAACTGGCACTACATTTAGGTGCAGCCGTAAGAATGTGCAAATCCTCGTGCAATGTGTATTTCCGTTGTTATATCGACATCATGTATGGCTTAATTCTAGAAGTGAACCGAGTAGGTTGAGAAGCTCAAAAGATCACGAAAAAACTAGTGAAAAGAAAATAACAACCGTCTCTGTGTTCCTGTTTTTGGCAATACAATTCCTACTGCCTTAGTGTACTCATCGAATGCCGGAAAGACACCATATGAAAGATCGAAAAGTGCCATCGAAAGAGCAGCATTAGGAGTATCCCATGTCAGTGAAGTGATAATAATACAAAGTTACGACCATTGTTAACCAAAGTAGTGGAGACCAAAGACTTGCCGAATACGCTTAGATATCCGCATGGGATGTATTTTAACACGTTCGCGACGGCGTGACCTCTATAGAAATCATATGATGGGAAAAATAATGGTAGTTCTTAGCTTCGAATCAGTACATTTCAGTTCATGGCAAATTTTATCAACTACTGTGAAGATTTTTTGAATCCACAAATACTTCCCTGCAGGATGGAAGCTCGGCTTCTCAACAAGATGAAATCCTGATTTTCTCGAGCCTATGACACATGTTTCTTAAAGTTTACTGCTTCAAGGTAAACATTTCGAACATGGAAGCAAGTGAACAAGTGGGATTGATGTCGTCTAGTAGAAAAAGACTGCATTCCTCAATGCATCGTTTGTGTTTCCAACCGCAATTTTTTCCGTTGAAAATCTTGAAAACGTAAAGCTCCATTACAATTTTTTAAGGTTTCCAATTTTAAACATGTTTAAATTCAAAACGACATTGTAGGAAAATCATAAAAAGTCATAAATACGGTAAAACAAAGTGTATTCCATTAATCTACGAAGATATGAGCTTTTGAAATTCTCTTCAAACAAAGAAATTATTGCTGTTGTAGAAAAACCAGCTTTATTCCGATGGCATTCCGGATAAGCTATGGAAATCATCCATCCAGGAGTGACATGGATCGAAAATCATGGAGAATTTCATCAATTCGAGCTAGGTTCCTTAATAAAAAATCTCAAAAGGAAAATGTGATTCGTTCAGGCCATTTGACCCAGTGAAATCCGATGCGTAACTCTGGCACGTGCAGAGAAATTCAGAGGCGCCAACTCGGATCCTTCGTGTATCGAAGTAAGTACAGCAATTAGATGATGTATTTAGATGGCGATGAAGTTGACCATATCTGTTAGACATGAAAACGATGTGAAGCCACTTTGGAACCATATTTCAAACAATTTTGTTTCTTTAAATTTTGGTGGTAAATCTGTTCACCAGACCCTACATGTTGAGCCGAGGTTTAGGCAATCCTGACATGCGAATTTCCATCTTGAACGAGTTGGCGTAATGCACAGCTACCACCATGGCGAGAACGAGAACTATTTTCATAACTGAAAAAGAAGGTCTCAGTTATAATTCGCACGCTTCATAACTTGGTGATTCAGTGAAAAAAGTAAAGATATTGATCGAATCATAACTTTTTTCGTAAAATCTTTTGGTTGTAGATTAAGAATGTTTTAACATAGCTTTGAATTCACCAATATTAACGCTCCTTAGTTTAGCGTGTTCTAGTTCATTCAAATTTTCATTCAAAGTTTATTAAAAACTTAGATGGCCTTCAGGTCGAACAGAGCGACCATATGATTTAAACATAAGCAAATTATTTTTTCTTTCTGGAAGATACCCCTTCAAAATTCGATCACTTTCCTGATTTTTTTCTTCCTAGGAAGTGATGAGAAAATCGTTATCAGACTGATTCATGGGAAAAGGGAAAATCTAGTGCGAACAAAGTTGAATGTTGGCAGGCGATCTGCTCGAGCCTTTATAGGGTTTACGGCAGCAAATTCGTTATCACCACTGTATTTTAGCCAATCTCCTTTGAACGACCCTGCCTTATTAATTGACAGTGTTTCGACGGAAAACTGCAGAAATTGTTCTGTTTCCATAGTTTCGTGTTGATCACAAGTAAAGTCTTCATCCACGAATTGCGACTTAAACAATAAACCGACATCAAAACGGCAGCGGTTCTTGGTTTTTCATCTACCTTTAGTCGTTTTCCGAATAGAGACGTTATGTTTGTTCATACTCTATAAGGTCCTACTGCAGCTATTAAAACTGTTGCATTCAACAGTAAAAACCTTCTGAAATTTCTAAATCCAATTACCGCTGGGGAATTTCATAGGTTTCATAGTACGATATTTAGCGGAAGTACAAATCCTCAGCAGCTTTTACCAGGCTGTGAACGATTACGACATTTTCGTTTAAAAAAAGGTTCTTAGTTATGCCGCAGCGGAGGCGAACCAAAAGTGGCCACTTTATCGCCAAAAACAATGGCACCACACTAAAAGTTGAAAGCTTTCTGTCTCCTTTGGGCAAAAGGAACTTACTGAGCAACTCTGGTGTACGACGAGTGCGAAGGTAATTCGTTGGTTATTGCTTGAGATGGTACTTCAAAATACGACAGAATAGGATTAGCAATGTAGCGGTGATGGATATGCCAAAATCTTCGGATTGTAGAGAGCCATAAACTTCCTCATTTGCTCTTTGAGTACTTCTGCCGCGGTTGCTGCCCTAATTGAAGCTGCCCTCCTTCGAGCACTTGTCGTAAGATATCTATAAGACAAACATCCACTGAGTACTATGACGAAACAGATATGGTATTCCCTGTATTTCTACGTCTTACTAGCCACCCTGATGCCAATTTTTACCACGCTTCGCGCATTTCTTCATAATTATAAAGGCTTGTAGAAATACCATAATGTTCGCCACCTCAAATTAACCCACTCTATCCGGGCACCGCATTCCATGGCTGGCCTTACGGACTACGTGCAGTTTTTTCGTCGGTGTTCTATTTCTTAGTTTTTTTGACAACAAAAAGACGTTTTCTCAATAAACTGAGACTTTGAGAAGTTCTGAACATGACAAAATTGTAGAAGAGACTCTGCTCTATCGTCCGTGCGCATGAATGAAATGTATGCTACTATTTACTATGCGTTATTGCCCATTATGCAAGTACACTGATGTTTGCATTTGAAAGAATTTTCCAGCCATAAAATAGCCGTGATTCATGATAAAAGAAAGGATAGAGCTCTCGGCGTTGATTATCGTTGGAGGTGATTGAATGCACATCTGGCCTCTACAATGACTCGCGGTGGCCCACCGATCTATCGAGCCAGTGTGCTGCTATCCTCCCAGACAAGTCTGGTACCAATTTGTCGGCCCAGGAGGGATGGAAGGCTTGGTGGACCGTGGTCGCGGGGATCGATTCTATGTGTGTATCACAGTGGCGCCTCCAACCACTGGCCCACACGCGCCCGTATGATTCATCGTAGGAACTGAAGTGAAGTAACAGGTAGTTATTAATGTGCCTTGTTTCATTGATTCATTAAAAAGCTAACACGATGTTATTACCACTGTTTATTCGGCTAACGTTTCGACGTCTTCGTCTGCCTCAGAGCCGATGATCCAAGTCGATGCCCACAGTCCTTCGTCTTCTCTACATCGGGCCTTCGTCGTCGTATCGAGCCGCATCTTCTTTAGCGGAATATCTCTCAAATGATTCTTATAAAAATCTGAAATCTAAAGAAGATCCGGCTCTATACGACGACGAAAACACTGCATAAAGAAGCCGAACGACTGCGGGCATCGACTCGGATCATCGGCTCTGAGGCAGACGAAGACGTCGAAACGTTAGCCGAATATACGCTGGTAAAAATTTCGTGCTAGCTTATTAACAACAAGGTACATTAATCTTTGGTACCGAGGTTAATTGAAAGTCAGTTTGCAATTATATAGTTAATTATTAGCCAAATTGCCGGTCAGCAAACCTTTCGAAAAAAGGTCACTTGTAAACTACTAAATGTAGACACTCGCTTTCCTGTTCCCTACCCTGTTATTTTGATCGGATTTCGATTAGCTGTCGAATGAATACATAAAATGCGGCGGAAGAAGTTTTGGAACCCTCCAAACTTCAATGTGGACACTATAAAGTGTCCATATAATCGTTTGGTACAGTTCGTTATTGGCATCACTGTGTCTATCCGGGGTGGAATGGATTAAAAAAGACCTTTAAGCTAACAAGCACAAAATTTGAGATTGATCATTCATCTCCCAACGGTTTAACGCCTCATCGTGGCTCTGGGGTGTTCCTGGGCGTCGGAATGCGATGTACAGTGAGGGAATTCATCCCTGGCAGGGTCTCATAAGCTGAAGGAGTCCGGCGTTTCCACTAGGAAGCCTAGCTAAGAGTAAATTAATACCAGGATTTACTACCGTCCTGGTATCAAAGTCGCATGGTGGCAAATGTCCCTCTGATCCAAAAGGGAAGCGTCTGCCTGTGATGGTGAAGACCTGAGGCAGACCTTGGCCAGGCTGACCTCCGGATTCCATGGGACCAAAATGGCTTAACCAGCAAATCTCCGGAAAATGGAGGTTATGCTAGAGCCCGCACAACCATTCAGGACAGGTCATTCAAGTATCATGTATCAAGTAACATCATTCATCTTTCCTTGAAAGTTCTCCGATTTCATGATATGGTACGCAAATCTTTTGTGGTCATCCCTATTGAAGAGCGAAACTCTGCTCTGCAAACACGGTTGTAGAAACGAGGCCGGGCGTTGGTAAGCTCATTTAGTAAAATTAACCCTTCTACTTACTTAATTTTCACTTTAAGTTTTCACATCGAAAAATTTTTCGTCAATCAAGCCGGTCGGAGACAACCAGCTGGGTGTGCTGATTGTGTTCCTGGGGGGCCGTGAAATGCTCGATTTACAGAGTTCATTCCAAAAAGGCCAGAGCACAATGGAACCGAAGATTTGCAAATACAAGACATATGCGGGTGCATATAGTGCAGTAGTTAATGGAGTCCTGCCATATACCTACGGTCATTATTTCGATCCCACGCCTTCAGCTCACTAAGCTTTCTCTTTCCGAGATCTGCAAATTGGTACCAGATTTGCCTGCGAGGATAGCACCATTAATTTGATATATTGATAGGTCACCGAAAGACATTGCATAGGCCGGATGCCAATTCACTCATCTCTAACGATAATTTATGAAGTGGAATGAATGATGCACCATCACAGATTGGTCAAATTCGACGGCTTTATCCTTTATCTTTTTTCCTACGCTTTAAGGCATACATTGAAGTGAGTAGAACAGTCTTCTGAGGCATGGCTAAACAAGCTCTATGGGCCTCCGTTGTCGACATATTGGCAACAGAGGTCTGGGAAGATAAACAATCTATCTTTTCTCCCAGCAAAATTTGCATTGGCAGAATGCGCACTCAATCACCTATAATTTTTAATGGAGCCGGATGCATGATGCGTCCCTGAAGCACTGATCAACACCGACAACTTTATCTTTTGACCTTTAAGGAATCTAAAAGAATGTATTTTCTCCAGTTGTCTCTAGTCTAGCAATACACCACAGCCAACGCTACAGCAGTTAAGAGAAACTGAAACACTTCATGAAGCGCTGAATTTCACTTCGACTGCCGCTTCTGAAAAATGGCTTCAAAAACCTAGTTGCGCTATCTGGAATCTCAAGAATTCAATGAAGCACATGCAGTTGTAACATGCTGTCAAAAAGGTATATCTAACATTGGATGCTACTTCCATCAACAAAATGAATCCACTGCTAAGAAGGGAGTTATGGGTGCTATTATTTGGACTGAACTTTCCAAACAATAGAAATAGTTTATATTGGCGAGAATTGTCAATAGTAGTAATTCTTTTGCGTTTGCAATCAAGACGATAAGAAGGAATGGAGATGGAATCGGGCTACGTAGTGTTGCCATGGTGTCTTCTTTAATGATCTCCAGTTTACGGGTGCGATAGTGTTTTACAGTAGGTGGAAACTGATAACCCTGATTTCCTTTTAAAAAAAGTGAAAATTGCTAGGCTGTGATAAGATTAAGGAATGGACTCAGGGTGGTTAAGTCCATTTTCTACCTGAGCACAAAAGTTTGTTTCTCAGGAGCTCTTAACTTAGAAGCATTCAGTTACCAATTTTTAAAAAACTTTAGTCATAAAAAATGTGCAAGTAAACGTAAGTCGTACGTACGACGAGTTGTCCACTGAATTCGCAGAGAACATCGTTGCTGTTTTTCATATCAACGTAGAGAAGCCATAATAAAAGCTCCAGGACATCGCGCGATGAGTGGAGACCGCTAGAGCTACATCTGGTTTCATCTCAAATAGCTCTTTTACGAAACGAATGTTCATGGAACACTATGCGTAAGATATGCAGCTATAATGTTTTTTAAAACTGACTTCATTGAATGCTTCTAAATTAAGAACTCCTGAGAAACAAACTTTTGTGCTCAGGTAGAAAGTGGATTTAACCATCCATTCCTTAATCTTATCACAGCCTAGTAATTTTCACTGTTTTTGAAAGAAAATCAGGCTTATCAGTTTCCACCTACTGTAAAACACTATCGCACCCGTAAACTGGAGATCATTAAAGAAAACACCATGGCAACACTACGTAGCCCGATTCCATCTTCATTCCTTCTTATCGTCTTGTTTGCAAACGCAAAAGAATTACTATTATTGACAATTCTCGCCAATATAAACTATTTCTATTGTTTGGAAAGTTCAGCCCAAAGTAATAGCACCCATAACTCCCTTCTTAGTAGTGGATTCATTTTATTGATAGAATTAACATCCAATGTTAGATATACCTTTTTGACAGCATGTTACAACTGCATGTGCTTCATTGAATTCTTGAGTTTCCGGATAGCACAACTAGGGTTTTGAAGCCATTTTTAGAAGCAACAGTCAAAGTGAAATTTAGCGCTCCATGAAATGTTTCAGTTTTTTCTTAACTGGTAAAACTTTAGCTGTGGTGTATTGCTAGATTAGAGACAACTGGAGAAAATACATTCTTTTAGATTCCTTGAAGGTCAAACGATAAAGTTGTCGGTGTTGATCAGTACTTCAGAAACCCACCATGCATCCGGCTCCATTGAGAATCATAGGTGGTTGAATGCATATTCTGCCACTGCAAATTTTTCTGGGTGGAAAGATATATTGTTCATCTTCCCAGACAAAGCTGTTGCCAATATGTCGACGATTGAAGGAGATAGAGCTTAGAGCCTTGGCATGAGGAGAGTAGCAATGTTCTCTGCGAATTTGATGCATAACAGTCATTCTGTAAGAGCAAAGTGATTTTAGCGTTCTTATCATTAGCGACCTGTACTAATTGTTTTTTAAATACAACAGTGAGAAACTGCTCACATCAATGGTAATGTTCTTGATATGATGGCCAGTATGTGCCATTGAATATTAGGTATTTCAAAGGCAGAGACAACATTTTCTGCTCCAGTCTACTAAACAGATTAAATGCCATTTCGACTCACCCTACCTCATTTGGAGTAAAGCTGTTATACAACAGCGAAGCATTCACTTAAACAGCAAATAAGCGGAGTTAACTGGATACCTGGATACTTGGATGGCTCCGTCCTCACTAGTTGTGCAAGCTCCAACGTAATCTCCATTTTTACGAAACTCTGCTGGTTTAGCTACTATGTTTCCCTGGAGTTCCGAGTTCAGCCTAACCAAAGTCAGCACCAGGTCTTTACCACTCCAGGCAGTCCTAGCCTTTCTGGATCAAAGGCAGATTTACCACCATGCAACTAGTTTAATACCAAGACGGTAGCGGACCTTCACGAAGACCTTCAAACTTTTACGTGTATTTTTTTCCCAAAGAAGTCCGGTACCAATTCCTCAACCACTGAGGGATGAGAGGCTTGGTTAGCCTGGAGCCGAATCGAACTAGCACCATGCTCGTGATGACGGACATCACTACCGCTGTACTACCCGTGTCTTGTATGCCATTTCTTCTGTCCATCAATATCTTGCACCAAAGGGTTTTCAATTGGCGAAAACTATGATTTGTTTTGAGACTGCTTGATATGTCATGTGACCTTGAACTTCAATACATTGGCGACAATTCCAAATTCTGTTCTGTGTGGGACAATGCCTAGTTTTTGCTAGTTGTTACGTGCATGTTCAACTGAGACAATAGTCTCGACTAAAAGTAAAAATCAGACTTTTTTTCCCTTAGGGAGAAAAAAGTTGTGCCTTTTCCTCGAAAGTCCACAAAATCTAAATCAACGGAATTCCTTTTATCATTTTTCATATATAATTCCTATACGACTGATGCCGAGCAAAGTGCCATAACATGCTTGAGTCACATGTCGCATCGCATGCTTGCACGCATATTTTCAAGTGTAGCCAAAAAATTCTTGTCTTAATAACGAAGACCTCCTTTATCTCTCGTGAAGTGAAAAGTTACAAACCTTATTCCACGCCTACCGATCCAAAGAGTGGTACGAGTAGTCGCTAGTGAGCCATCACAATTTGTGCGATTTTCACTTAGTATATGATATTGTAGAGCGCGCTTGTAGTGCAGTTGTTAGAGGCGCCTCGTAATAAACGTGGGATCGATCCTGCGCTCCAAGCTCACCTAGCCTTCCATCCCTCCGAGGTTGGCAAATTGCTACCAGACTTGTCTGAGAGGATAGCAGCACTGGCTCGATATATCGGTAGGCTAACGTGAGTCAAGGTGTAGGCTAAATATGCGCTCAGTCACCCTTAACAATGCTTGATGAAGTCGAACGCACGGCGCACCTTTCGGAATTGATCAACACGGAGAGCCCTATCCTTTATCCTTTATATGGTGTTGTGGAATAAGTTACTGTAAGCGTATATTAAACGCAATATCAAAGAGGAATACCAATGGCAGGCGAATGCTGTTTTAGCCTTGCAGGGGAAATGCTATGGTTATGATCACAGCCAACGCCTATACGATGCATCGCCACATAAGAGATCACAGTTTGCAGCACTTTTGGTGATGGCGCTAAGGTAACGTTTCTAGGAAGCGAGCGAGGTTTACCTGATGTGTATGTCGGATGTAACTAATCTAGCGCCACTACATTCGCTTCGTATTGCAATCACCCCTGAAAGTATGCAATTGGTCCGAACAGTTCATGGCGAGAATACCTGAACGCCTCTGCCCAATACTGCAAGGACGGACACACAACATTGATAGAACCTATACAACTCGCGTTTGGCGCAGTGTTTGGAGGCACCACTGCGACACACATGGAATCGATCCCCGCGCCCATGGCCCACCAAGCCCCTCTAACCCTCCGAGGTCGGCAGGTTGGTACCAGACTTGTCTGTGAGGATGGCAGCACTGACTCGATACATGGGTAAGCCACCGCGAGTCATTGTAAAGGCCAAATATGCATTCAGTCGTCTCTAACGATGCTTAATGAAGTCGAAAGCATGACGCATTGCTCAGGGATTGATCAACGCCGAGAGCTTTATCCTTTATTTATTTGTAAAACTCGCCATTTTCTTGATAAGCAAGAACGAGGTTGTCATTCCATCCTTTATTAACAAACAGGTGACTTTTCAGCCGACTTCGCCCGCTTCAGAGTCTGGAAAGGTCAAGTTGACTACAATTTACCCAGTCAAGCACTCCATAACCAAAAGAGAAAAAACACGAAGCCTTGATCTCAATCCCCTTGAGAACAAAACAGTTTCGTCGCACACTTACCGCTTTCCATAAGCCTTGCACTGAGTATGTCACTTGGAGAGCAGCCGCTCGGAGTTCGCATGGAATCGTAATGTCCCTCTCTCACATTTAAATATAAGTCTGAAATATTGTATGAGGTCACAAATGATAACGAGGAATCTCTTCCCGGGGGTCCATTTTTGATTCTTGGAATCTATCCAGAAGGCTTCGAAAGCCTTGATCGCTAAAGTTTTCGATTCTTGTACGAGGTTGGTGAGTTCTGCTTCAAATCTTCCCCGTTGTATCTCTGTCTCCTGTGCTCTCCTAGTGGAGTATTTTGATTTGCATTAAGTTTACTGTCTGGATGTTATTTATACGACCGCAGAGTGGTCTGCCCATTTCGCCAATGTATTCGTCCCGGCACGCTTTACAAAGGATCAAATAGCCCGAATTTAAGAATGGTCGGTGTAGAGAACTCGGTAACAGTGACTGAAATATCAACGAGCATGATAGATTCACGGTCAAAATACTCCACTAGGCACGCATAGGAGACGAAGACACAACGGGAAAGATTTTGAAGTAAAAGTTACTATACGCGCACAGAAACCGAAAACTTTGATTCTCTATAAACTCGGAAAACTTTCGAAGCATTCGGGTTAAATTCTGCAGATCCAAAAATTGAAGCACATGAAGGAATGCCTCGTTGTCATTCACGATCTCATGCAATGTATCACACTGATGTTTTAATGAGAATGCACATTATCCGTCAATGTGAACTCTGTGCGGTTAGTGTTCAAGTCAAATACTCAGAGGAAAGCTCACTGAAAGTGGTGAATTTATGGAGAGGCTACTTTTGTTACGAAGGTGTTTTGCTGACTAGATTGCAGTCCACTTGGCCTTTCCGTGTCTGAAGAGGGCGGAATCAGCTGAAACGTCGGCTTTCTTTGTTAATAACGAATGAAGTAACAACTTCGTGTGTGCTTATCAAGAGAAATGCTGCCTATATGCATTTGTCCAAATCAACTTAATAACTGGTGTTGAACTTCTTTGGTTAAATAGACAAAATCCTGCAGCATTCAATGAACACAGATGGTAGAACGAACGGGAAATAACGCAAAAGAAAGATAGCAGAATGGGCCTCGCACGGATTTTTTCGGGAAGCTTGTGCGGCGTACAGTGGAGTGTTTAGGATTCCAACAGAGCTGCCTATGATGAGGGAGTTTGACGTTTACACCTATTGAACAGGCTAAAAACGTACGACTACCAAGAGTCACTTTCGTCTTGGAACCAAATTAGTTGCAAGATGGCAAATCTCACTTTGATCCACAACAGCAGGCGATTGCCTATGGTCACCACTTGAACTCCGGCTAAGGTAAACTCAAGTTTCAAAGGAGCGACAAATCGCTCAACCAGCAATAAACCAGCCTCAGTACCTCCCTCACCCCACCAGTCAAGTCTTGGCTTCCACAGCACGTCACTGGGAAAGGATCAAACGAATGCGCCCACTATACGCCATGAAGCCTCCTTCTTATCTGCACTTGTAACGCAACAACAGATTCTAACGCAGAACATTATGCTCTTCTAGGGCTGCTGATCTCATCAAGCCTAATTTCAAAATCCTACATCGGACGAAAAGCAGAGGCACCAACATACATCTCTTTAGCTGACCAAGCCTCTGGCAATCGTGAGGGGAAACTCGGTTAAGAAATGCCGGCGGCTTAAGCTTTGTTGGCAACATGACGAAAACGTAGTTAATGAAGAACAACACAAGAAGCGACTGTGATCAATTAGGGACTAGATGGTTATTTCATTAGAGAGGTTCGTAAGTGCACCGTGCCTTTTAAATGAACATGAAAAACAACATGAATGAGGAATTAAACCAAATATGGAAAGCATTGAATGCCGAATTTGGGTTTCTCAAAGAAACTGCTGTTCAGTTAATGGACACGAAACTTCGCACTCGCTCTTTTGATCCAACGTTCCTCCCAGTGATTTGTTATGCAACAAATATGTGAACTGCTACAGCACCCACGTGAAGAAATCTGCGCACCACCCACAGTACGCTTGAAAGATATCTGCTGAGATTTATCCACCACCCAAAACGTCTAGACATACTACGTAGCTCAGAACTTCGAAGCTCCTCTTATTTTCGGAATCCAGGAAAATACAAATAGATAGGGAAGCAGAGGTGGGGTGGTCACATAATAAGGAAAAGAGATGACGGATGGACGAAAAGAACAGTGAAGTGAACTTCAATGGATTTGAAGCGTCTTCTTGAAGGACCACCCAAACGGTGGAGGCGGACATGTTAATGACTAACGTGAGCATCTCCATTTGAAGATGGAAACGGTTTTAGGAATTCGGAATGAGCTTTGCCAACCGTCAGTATTTTCGAAGAAGGGAAACATGGATGATGACTGTGTAAGAGAAAAACAAATGGGAACTGTACGAGGGAAGCACTATCCAATTATTTCACATACCTTCTCTGGTTACAATCGATTCAGTTGATCACTAGTTTTGTACTGTTATCGAAAAACTCCGTTTGAACACAGTGAACTTAATTTTAACTTATTATTTACTGCCTACTCTTTTTTAATGGCAAGCTATATTGCGAAATATAACTTCAATGATGCTGAGACATTTGCAAAACTCTGGACCGCAGGTGTCTGCGGTGGGGAAGAACGCGCTATTACCCTTTCAGAGGGCTAACGCGTTCGCCATCACACCTTGCAGGTCCTTCGTTTCGCCTGTCTATCAGCTAGTTCTATCTGTGAACTTAGTTCTCAAGGTCGTTTTTATATTGCCCTCGGCCGCGTCGAATATAGCCACAACATCTGTCATCTGGAGCTCTTCGTTTTGTCTTTTGAACATCCAAAATCCTGAAAAATATTTTTGCTGTCGGAATTACCAAAACAAATCCGACCAAGTGTGGAAATAAACAAAGTATTATATGCGTGGTATTATGTTCAAATTATGGAATTCGGTTAGGCGAAAATCCAAAGATTACAGGAAAATTCAGCAACAAAACAATGACCAAAAGTTATGGAATGCCTTAACCTTCTATTTAGTGCCTATTCTTCTACATGGCAGAGTGTTATGTTGAGTACAACTACAAGGATGCTGAGATATGAGCAACACTCGGAAGTTCATTTAGGATTGAAGCCCTCGATTACCCCTCACCGTGAGCTCACTGTATCACCGTTGCCTTGCTTTGCCTTTTCCCAGCCAACTTACTACATCAACTGTGCCATCAGCGGTCACCCGTCAACGGAAATAATTTTACCAGGACAAATGAAATTGAGTTCGGTTAGCTGGACTTGCAGTCAAAATTACAGTGCTTAATTTTTTCTTGCTGCCTGTTCTTTTTATCTATTCGTGTTCCTGCCTTCTTCCTGAAATCACTCCGATTGACAGGTGATTGCTGATAGCAACAGCAGACCAAAAAATTGGCTGAGAGAAGCGCAAAGCAAAGATCTTGGTTGTTACTATAAAGAGCACGAACTCATGCCAAGAGTAGTCTTGAACTAGACGCCCAACTGAGGTACAGAGTTTTCCTCACATGTGAACACAGAGTTTTGAATTGCATTTCATATTCGCCATAATACAGAATGTTACAGGCTGATTTTTCGTCGATATACTGAACACTCTACTGTGTTTTTCCAAGTTTGGTATAAGTTCAGGAATGATCGGTCCTCCCAACGGTTTACGGGCTCATCGTGGCTAGGTCCCTGCAATCCAACTGGGAACGCTTCCGCCCGTATCTTAGGGACTCCAGGGAGAATTGCTCGACAAGCATTCTACCACACTAAAGATGAAATGAAAGTCATCAGGGCAGCAACCATAGTCACACGTAAAGGTTGAATGATCTTCGTGGACAAAGGATGCGAGGAAACGAATCGAATGTGAGAAGTGCTGGGATCCGCACAGTAGAAGTGAGTGAAGACGAGTCTTATAAAATAAAAAAAAGTTGTTACAGTTATGAAAACGAATTCGATGTCTTGTTTTTATTGTAAGCAGTTCTCTGCCCGCCTTGAATAGTCAAGAAATTGGAAGTTAGTTGTTGATATCTACATTACAAGTCTTCTGATGGAGCAATAAATTATCTCTGCCACAGATGTCGAGGATCTTTTTTTTGATGGCAGCATCTCTCTTTGACGGTATTCTTGGGCTTGATTAACCAGTGTTTTCCGTACAGAAGGTGAAACCTAGTATTCGAAAAACAGGGATAATTCGAACAACATACATTACTGTAAGAATATACAGAAGGAAAACGTCGGATGAGAACGCAGGTGTAGGTGAGAGAGTTTCGTAACTCTCCACAGTAAGTAAGTAAATCTTCGCAGAGTCGGTTACGCATTATTTGACCGAGCTTCGGTAGTACGGCGTACTGCCAATTCGTAACGTATACATTTGCCGTGATTTCTCGACTTTGCAATCTTCGTTAGATCCTCCTTGACAGTTGACGTGGTGTTCTTAAATGTTTGCCTAACCTCATATGGAAGCCCTGAGAACTCTGCAAAATGGTTATCTGAGAAACATTTTCTTCAAAAAAACGACATTTCTGAAAATTATTATTTGTTGCAAGTTGATCGAATTTAGTTATCCGACAATTTTGCTGTTGTCTACCCCCACCTCTGCCCATGGGCCGCAGAGTTCGATTTTCGATTAGTTCGATCTTATCAATGAAAAAAGTTGCGATCCATAAGCGGAATTGATTGTACAGCATGAAGGTCCATCAGACGTAAATAGCAGGTTAAGGGTCTACTGGCCCAGCACTGAACGATATTCCTAAAGAAGACCAAAACGCACAAGTTGCCGCTGAATCCACATGAAATTCTGAAGAAGTGTGTAGATAATGGGTAAAGGAATCGAGTTGAAGAAGCGCCGGGTCACTGAAGGTGTAGTCACTGAAAGAAGGAACTGTGTTTTGAAGTACTTCCAAAAAAGCGCGTGCAATACAGCTACAAAACCTTTCATCTGGAGTTTTCATTGGGCTCGTTGGAACACCAACAATTTGCAAAAGTGTTTCCCTGCCGTCAAAATTATCGATGCAAATCCAACCAAGTGTTAAAATAAACATAGGATTATATGCGTGGTATTACATTTAAATTACGGGATTCAAGTGAGTGAAAATACAAAGATTAAAGGACAATTCGGCGACAAAACAATGATCAAAAGTTATGGGAGGTCTTAACTTCTATTTACAGTCTACTCTTTTACACGGCAGGGTAGTATCTGAGTTACACCTTAGAGGATGCTATGATATCAGCCAAACTTCGAATCTCAGTTATGCTTCAAACCCACGGTTACCGTTGCCGTGGGTTCGCTGCTATCCATGAGACACCAGTCGATGCTTTTGCTTAACCTTTTTCTCATCCCGTTTTTAACCTAACAGTGCTATCAACAGTTATCCGCTAGCGGGAATAATATGGAGAGTGCACTGTGGCACTGAACCCAGTTAAGCTGTAACTGGAGTCGAGATCACAGTGTTTAATTTTTTATTTACTACTCGTTCTTTTTCGCCCATTCTTAACCGTGTCTTCCTCCCAAGATCACTCATTTTGAAGGATTAGGATGGTGGAACCGACAAATTAGAGACATGGCTGAAAGAGGCAAAACAAGAGCCTCGGTTGATGTCGTTGATATCACATGAATTCCGGTAAGAATCATCGATGGTTCGAAGCCCAGCTGAGACTTCGAGTTTTGCTCATATATCATCAACCTTACGGTTATGGAGAGTTGAACTTGTCATTCACATTTGCGACAACACAGTAAGCCATAGGCTGATTTTTAATAGATAAATTGAATACAGCGATTAGTTATCTTTTGGATTCTGCTTTATCAAATTAACCACTTCCTGCATCACTACATTCATGCAATTCGATATCGTTAAAGTGGTATTCATAATTCCCTTCTCAATATGGTAACTAAGGTAGTCGGCTATCTAACGATCAATTAACTCTAGCCTAATTGGGAGACTATGTGTCGTTAGCGTCCTAAAACTTATTGGCAGTTCACTGATGAGGGCTGTTCCATTGCAGGCTTTCGGAAAAGAAAAGCGAGCAAGTGTTATATCATCTGCTAAAATATCTGTTTGATTACTTTGGGACATACGTAACTGAACTTCTCCAAGTACACACCGCCAATTTCTCTCAAACTCGACACCAATCGTGGGCAGCAGAAGAAAAGCTTTCATTTTCTACAATTACCACTTCAGAAAAGCCTACTTTTAACAGGCAGTGGTGAGCTGGTACTCGGACTGCATCTGGAGACCACACAACGTACCTCTGCGAAAGACATGATTCGCGTAATAGAATCGAGACAGTGCAGTTAAATTGCTTTGTACTGCAGTTTTGCTGGCTTTAGGGCCGTAGCTCATTCTTTTTAGTGGTTTTTGTAACCAGGTTCGTAGGATCCTCCAAGGCCACATCACTAATTTGTGAATTTAGAATGAAATAGGGCCTTTTAATGGATCATGACCATTTTAAAGATTTTTTAAATGTGGTTTTGTTTTGCGGTAAATGACGCGTTGAAAGCTTCACGTCGACAAAGAAAATTATATATTTATATTGAGATGCACGGGAATCCAATCGATGGGCTTCTCTCTTTCCTTACTCAGATTCATGTAGGCCTTTACTAAAACAGTCCACAAAATAGAACACAATAAGTCGAAGCCTGTGATTTGTTTGTGGATTACATCTTGCAAGAAACGAACTTTGCATTAGGAAGGCTCAGAAATAAAAACTACCCGCTCCCAGATCGTGGATAAGTAGTAATCCGTACATTTACTTCGTAAATTCCAAGCAACCCATTCGTGTCACTACTGATAAAAAACTAATGAAAACGTCTGGGTAATATTAAAAAGCATTAAACGAAATCCAGCCTTATGGCTCTCGCCTGAGCCACCCAGGTTTGGTGTTGGACAGGGACAATTTGAAACAATACTTTTGAGTTGCTATTATAAACAGGTAGATGAATGATGGATCTACGAGTGCAGATGGTTCTGACCAACGACTCGAGCATGATCATTGTGTATTGTGATAATCACGTCTTCATAAACGAATGTACAGTGCTCTTCTACCGGAATCCATTGACTGAACGTCTTTACGCCATCTGCATGATTTAGTTTTCCGTCACAGCTTGAAACAATTCAGAGGCCCGTAGCTTAAATGTTGCACTGTGTTTAAGCACTTTTTTCTTCATTGACCTAGAGCTCTAGTTTCTGTAGGAGTTTATACGGTGGTAAATAGTTAAGGTAAACTTCTGGTAGTAATGCAAAAAAATTTACAAGGATTTAAATATTTGGACTTTTTCGAAACGTTCCAAAATCGTCTATAAAAGCTATGTATTTCTCATATCGGCTTCAAACACAGGGTTAAAGAGTGAGACAAACAGGTACGACGAAAAGCACGTGTTAAAATACGTCCATTAGAGTTCGCTTTTTTCGTTTGCCCAAAAGAGACACTTCTACAAAACTCAAAGAATATTCTTTCAAAGTTGATAAACTGAACACAAAATCTGTTTACCCCATTCTTATGCGGCATACCAAGAAACCCTGGCACGTGAAAGGCATGATGGGTGAGTGACCTTTACTGTCGCACCATTTAAATAAGTAAACAAGAAAGGGAGGTATGAGTGCTATATGCATCACAACCACGTTAGTAAAATTATATGCATTATTTCCGTAACAATAATCAAATTTAATCCCTGATACCCACGAAAACGCATGGATTAACGACACAGGCGTAAACGCTATTAGCATAAACACTCTGATGGACCTTATAAAAATGGAAATCCTACGAATTTCCCATTCAGTTCAACCGAACTCGATGTCGTTTTTTTTTGAGGGGTAAGAGGGCGAGGCGGTGGCCTTTCTCATTTCTTATGTCAGCTCTTTTATAAAATATTTCTAAGCTTTTGCAACGAAAAGGACTCTTTTTTTTACCAAGATACACTGATCATTCTAATGAAAATTACTTGGCAGTAATTCAGCGAATTTCTTACTCCTTTGCATGCAATAAGGTCTGAATCAGTGGACTCTCACCATGTTGCGCAATAATTTTAATTCAAATAGAACGAGACGTAAAGAACATCCTTATTCAGAAGCAGAACTCGTAATAATCAAAAACTCGCCTTCAATTGGTTTTATAAACTTTCAAATATAGTCAGATCTAAGCATATCTATCCGATGCTGGAGGCGCCTGTGGCGCAGTGGTCGGTGGTACCCTGCAATACACACGTGGAATCGATCTCCGCTCCCATGGCTCACCAAGCCTTCCATCCCTCTTGGTTCGGCAAATTGGTATCAGATTTGTCTGGAAGGATAGCAGTACTGGCTCGATACATCGGAGGCCACCGCGAGTCATTGTTAAGGGCAAATATGCATTCAATCATCTCCAAATAATGCTTAATAAAGTCGCATGCAAAGCACATCCGTAGGGATTGATCAACGCCGACAGCTTTATCGCTTTTTTCATCAAATGTTATTATCGTGGTGGGCATTCTAATAGCACCACTATCTTAAGAGCTGCATCAAGTAAAAACAAGTGTCTAATGCGTAGACGATCTTCCAGTGGTCTTAAGAATCACCTTGAATCGTGTTAAGTGCGACGCTTTTTCTAAGAGATATCAATGGTCATCTTATTTGAACGAACACCTGGTGTTGTCAGTGTAATCGAGCAGTTTTTTATTCATTTAACTTGATGTAAATCCGAAGTTCTGTACAGATAGAGATCTCTGAAGACCGCCCATCAGCTCATCAGAAATCCAAACAAAACTAGCTATTATGCAGAAGATAATCAGAAATTGGCTTCAAAAGCAGCTGTCAATTGTTTGGAAACAAGACGATGTTTATTACAACAATTGTTAAAAGGTAGTAAAAGGATAAGGGATAAAACTCTCGGCGTGGCCAATCGCTGAGGGATGCGCCATGCATTCGACTTCATTGAGCATCGTTGGAGGTGATTGAACGCATATCTGGCCTTTAGAATGACTCGCGGTGGCCTACCGATGTATCGGGCGAGTCTTGCTGTCCTCCCAGACAAGCAATTTGTCGACACTGGAGGGATGAAAGATGGTGAGACATGGGCGCAGGGATCGATTCCACGTGTGTGCCGCAGTGGCACCTCCAACCACTGCCCCATACGCGCCCCTAAAAGGTAGTAACGTTTCAATATTTGGTGATGGAATGTGTGGCGACGTTCCGAAATGAATTAACCTCTCTAATTCTGCATGATTCATGGAATACCAAGCATGTCAATGATTTTTTAACAAAATACCTTTCAGTAATGAAGACTACCTTCGTTTTCGTTACGCTCTTGGTCATGCTTTACGCCGAGACTTACAAGATGGTTCTTCGCTCAACCGGATCGCGCAGAGCCCGTATGAGCAAGTAAGAGCTATGAGCAATTTTGCTGTTCAATTTTCCAGAAAAAAACCTTGAGTAGGGCTGAATGTGAAAAGACAACGTAAACACAGATCCTAACTCCCACTATCGACTTTAACCAACAATTCTAACGTCGGTCTGGGAACCCTATTTGCTATAACTAACCGTAAACTATCTTACCATCATATTGGCTTGACGTCTTAGTTCGTTGAATTTCGCAGCTTTCTTAATTTTTTCAAGATTTTTTTTAATTTCAATCAAATTCTGAGTGAAGTAGGCGACCTTTTCGGTACCACATAAAATATCGGAACGTCAGGAGGAAAAGAGTTGTGATAAAGCATTCCATTTACGAAGATGTGGTCAGTTACAATTAGTCGCTCCTCGTGATAGTCTCATTTTTTCCAAAGGGATATTAGTGATTTAAAAATTTCAAAAGTCCATTGTTACGAGGACACCAAATTTAGTGTCAATGATTTTGTCAATGATGACTCAATGATGACTTTTATTGTCTTTGTTCTTTCATATTGAGGATAAGTTTCTTTTTCATTATTACTAGCACAGCATCTCTTGCTCTCATTGTCTCGGTCACTCTAACGACGTCGCCATGATCTTTATAGTCCTCAGATCGTAACCTGCGATTTAATGTACAGTGAAGTTTCCACATGAAACTCTACAAACGTTAAAGATTAGTGTAGAGTTTCTACTTTTAGATTTTCAACCCACTGGAACGAAGTAAAAAATCGTTGAAATATTTAGCGATGAACCCAAGCGGAACTATCCGTTGACGAAGGATCCTCTTTATTTTCAAGGACCTACAAAGCGCTTGGTGGCATTCCTCGACTACTATGATGATCTTTATCTCGGAAACGTCACGATAGGAACGCCAGGTTACTGGTTTAACACTAATAAAACGTTGATATATTTATTTATATGATCTTACAAACTGATCTTCTTGAGCTGATGCGAGGTTGGTATAGGTCCTCGTTGTCGTCGTAGTTGTTGTTTTTGTTGCTGTTGTTCTTGTTGGTCGATGGCTGACGTTTCGGCGATTTCGCCTTTCTAGAGCCTGGACGTATTTTATATAAGAACACTTTAATTATTCGGTGGAGAAAAGGCTAAAGTATTAATGAAGACCAAATTTTTTAAAAAAGACTACACACCGTGATGTTACGAGTGGGACTGGCCCATGCGTTGTTCACATGGGGCCGTGAGAGGCACACCCAGGGGGTAGCAAAATCATTTTGAAATAGTGCGCCAGGTCACGTGTGATAGCGAGGCATTCGGCTTCCCGGTTCATCTTTGGATTTCTGAAATTTATCCAAAACGCCTCGAGAGTTTTGGCGTTCATGTTTTCGATTCCTGCGCTAGGATCCGCACAGTCACTTCCAACTCATCGCCTTTGTGCTTTTGTGCACTATGCGTACCTACAGGAGTGTTTTGACGAATTTTGACTTCCCCATCTAGATGTTCCCTTATGCGAACTAATAAAACAATCTTGGAAAAATTCGTCAAATAATTTTCTGTGAACAGCAAAGCAATGGCGCCTTTTATAGAAATGCGTCGGTCAGATTCCAACAGTGCAGAACGAGGTGCCTAGGAAATATTTGACATTACTGTGTTTTGCGTTAACGTATGCGTTAGAAACTTGGTCGCTGAATAAACAGGATGAAAAGTCACTCTCCGTTATTGAACGCGCAGTCGAAATGACAATGCTAGGAATATCCCGTATCACGCAAGCAAGGGTAAGGATCCGAAGCTCCGACCTGCGTCAAAGACCAAAAATCAAGGTGTTGTTCTGTACGCCAAACAGTCGAGGATAAGGTGGGCCGACATGTAATGCGTATGAATGACAACCGATGGACAAGAGCCGTTAGTGACTGGATTCCTCGGTATGTTAAAAGCACTGCAGGAGGACCACCGACGTCATGGTCAGAGTTCTTCACGAAAAGCCTAGAAGAAAGATATGGTGCTCTACGAGTCCATAGAGGGAGCAGAACCCACTAGGCTACTCCTGCACGCGACAGGGGAAAAATGGAAGATTTACTGGCGCCTACTCGAGTCATTCGACGATCAACAGGACTACAGGTGATGCAGGTGATACTATGTTTTGGAAAATACATTAGGAAAATTGACTGTCCGAAACTCACTGCTTTGCAAAACGTTCAAAGGAAGACATTTTTAACCAGTTTGTTCCTTTCAGAGTTGTGAAAGGGAAAGTTGTTATGTCGCTGATTGTATTCAGTGCTTTTCTCTCTTCCATGACGAAGGAGAGAGAGAGAAAGGGAGAGAAAAGAGCTAAATAACTGAGCTCTGTTCCATTCAAAAAAAAGTTCGGCTTTTATTTCCTTAGTCGAAAACTACACGTTTAAAACAGCAAAAAATTCAGGAATGACTAAGAGTTAGAACACAATATTGCATCATTTTCGAATATATCCTAAGAAAGACAACTCTCGGAAATTTAGTGATTTTCCTACTTTTTTTCTTTACTTTTTCTCTTTCTTCTTTACTTAATGTGTTTACTTTTTCTCTTTCCACAGAAATCTTCTAGACATTTTACATTACGCATTCCTTAGCCCATTTCTTTTACTGGATTCCAGGCAAACTACAACATGAAATGAACAATCGATGGTTTTAAACCAATTCCTGTCAATTCTATTTTAAGCAACAACGGTTATTCTTATAGCAGTTAGTCAATGTTATGCAATACGTTCAACTTTAGGCCAAGCTATGTCTCTGTTGATGGACACCGGCTCGGCTACCCTATGGGTATTCGACACCACCTGCAGGTCAATTAGCTGCATTGGTGTTCCTGGTAGTGGTTTTACTAGGCGCAGATTTAACACAAGGAGTTCGTCAACATTCGCCAGACAACGGAGATCGATCGATCTTCAGTATGGAGCTGGCCGCTGCAGTGGACCCATTGGAAGAGACGTCGTCTCATTCGCCGGTAACGATCTAGACATTTTGCATCACCTGAATGAAATCAAAATGTGTGGATATAATAACATTGGAACTTACTACTTGAGTAAACTGCAATTCTAACAACAACTCTTTCTTAACACTTGATCAACCAGTAGAAATATTGAGTTCCCTGTCCGATTGATACCTTCCTTACAATCTACTTGTTATCGCCGTACTTACTTGGATACTTGGATAGTGGATGGCCTATCCTCACTGATTATGCAGGCCCTAGCAAAATCTCCACTTTTTAGGAGATTTGCTGGTTTAGCCATTGTAGTTCTCTGGAATCTCGAGGTCAGTCTGACCAAAGTCTGCCCCCAGGTCACCACCACAGGCAGTCGCAGCTCTTGTGGATCAGAGGAAGATTTGCCGCCATGTGAATAACTTGATACCAGGTCGGTGACGGATCCTGGTATCGGCTTACTCTTAGCTAGGCTTCGAGATGCAAACGCCGGACTCATTCTCAGCTTGGGAGACCTTGCCAGTGGGATAAATCCCCCTGCTGTACATCGCAGCCCGACACCCAGGTACACCTCCCAATCACGATGAGGCGGTAAACCGTTGGGAGGACTACCGCCGTACTGAATTCTTTAATTTCAAATCCACGCAACACCAATTTATTTCTGTGTTTCCATCAGTTTGGCCTTCCAATTCAGCAGTGCAAAAGCGAAGAAGTACTGGTTCATAATGCCGTTACAGGTGCAACGATCGAAAATCAAGAGTTTGTAAGTGTCACGGAAGCAGACAACTCCTTCTTCTACATGCCCATTGACGGGATCCTCGGGCTGGGTAGGCCAGCGATCGCCGTAGGCGGGGTCAATTTCAGATATTGCAAAAAACAAGATGAATTCATTTTCCAACTCAGGAATGAAAATGTTTTGGGAAAAAAATATAGTGTTTCAGGTCACTTCACCCATTCAAAACATACTCTCGAGCCTGGACGCTTCACTCTTCACCGTTTGGTTGGACAAGAAGGTGAAATAAATGATAGAAATACGTTTCACATAAAAAATAACTCTTCATGGTTTCATGATTATAATTTGTGCCTTATTTTCCAGGGGCGTGAGTAACGCAGTGGTTGCAAGTGTCCTGCAATAAATATGGGATCGATCCTAACGTTCCAGGCTCACCAAGCTTTCCATCTTTCCGGGGTCGGTAAATTGGTGCCGTACCCGTCCTAGAAGATAACAGCACTGACGCGATTCATCTACACCTACCGCAGCTCATTCTGTAGGGCAGATACGCATTCAGTCGCCGCTAGCAATGCTGATGAAGTCGAATGCTTGAGGCTACCACCTAGGATTGATCAGCGCCGAAAGGCTTATAATTTATCCTTTATCTTAATCTTAATTTGCGAAACAATCGCTGGTTTTAAAAAAGAAACTATTGTCAATGCAGCATGCCGTTAGGAAGAAAAAGCTGCAGAACATGATTCGATTAGTGAAATTGCATCGAAAACGAGGGTTCCATCACCATTGCTCTGCACTTTATTTGTTTATAAATCTGTAACTTCATCTTGCGACCAGGAATTTTAAAGGTCAATACAAAACATACTAGAAACATTGGACGTCGGATAGGGGATTAGTGGCACCACAATAGAGGCGGTGCATGTTCAGCAGCGCGCATGTTTTAGCCAATACGCACGACACACACGGCTTACTCTTCGCAAGAATTCATTACGTGTGTATAAAAGTCGTCGGTTTAGACTGTAGAAATTTGAGAGAGAAATTTTCAAGAATAGCTAAAACTGCTATTGGTTCCCTGTCTCATTTTGACCTGTCTCCGTGTTCAAATGCGATGTCTAACTTTGATATTCACCATTGGTTTTTGTATCTCAAGCAAACTCCCAAACCTGAGGAAAATTTCGACATTCTTGTTTGAAAACCTAACAAAGAGTAGAAGTAATCCAGGAAAACACACGAGTTAGCAGAGGCTAACTCTTGCCCAGAACAGCAAAACTAAAGCGCACTGTACAGAAAAGGTCGTGTATCTCCAAGAGACAGGCCTATTGTTCACTCTAAAACGTGATGGAGACGAGCGTAAATATGCTCGGATCTTCTTAGAGATCCTCTGTGATTAACAAGAATACCGATGTGCAGATGGTAAAAAAAACATCTAGGGCGGTCTCAAATTTTTTTCGTATTGCTCAGCATTATGAGGCTTTTCTTTAGGTGTTATTTATTCTTCTTTTTCATGGATTTTTTAAATTGACTTTGTGGTCACTGAAGTAAAAGCTGCACAAACATTTCATCTATTCACAGTTGAACTGAACTTGATTTATCAGATGAAATAAACCTTGTGCTAGTGAGAACCTACTTTCAGCGCTCTACGGCAGTCAAGACCGCCGGTCTGATCACATTCGGTGCTATCAACGCCATCAACTGCCAGTCACAAATCAATTACGTACCACTCTCCAATGAAAAACACTGGCAGTTCGCTATCGAAGGCTTTTCTATTGGGAGGTTCTCGCAGATCAAACGCGAAGAGGTAAGATGAACGAGGGTTAACAGTGATACTGGATCAAAATAGGGGTACTCCTAAACGGGAGCGATCTTAGTGGCTCGTCTACGTCACGAAAAAATGGGCAACTATAACATTTCCTTCCGAAAATGAAGCCGATCGGACCCATTTGTTCAAGGGAAAAAAGACGAAATATTTTTAAAACCAGCATTCATTTGACCTTAGCATGGAAAAATAAATATCACGGTTTATTTCGGAGCTTACAGTAGTTTGTTATGATTTTCTCCTTGGGCGGCTGTTTAGACGCTATTGCCATTCGTTCAGTACTCCACTCCACTCGATTCGAATCGTTCCCATGCTAAGAATATATGCATCCCGAAACGTTAGACACAATAAATTCTGTAGGTAATTCTAGAAAACAGGTGTTCTATTTGAAGGCCAAAGATGCATCGTAAGATCCAATTCGATGATGCGCTTTATATAAGTGATTGTATGAATAGGCTATTTGCTTTATTTTGTTTACGGAGTGCACTGAGTTCATTGGAATTTCAACTGGATCTGTGTAGGTAGTTTCCGACACTGGTACCTCGTGGATTGGAGCACCAACCGAAATCGTCGAAGCAGTAGTTAAACCAAACCGGTGCACTCTACGACTCACTGAACAAGTTTTACACCATCAGCTGTTCAACAATGAAGACCCAGCCCGACTTGTCGTTCACTATCAACTGCGTAAAATACAATATACCACCCGAGGAATACGTGCTAGATATTGGTATTGGAGGCGGACAAGTAAGTGACTCACCATTGTCTAACAGCCCATTAGTGCTTAATAATTGTGGACTCATAAGGAAGATATAATAAATCTATGTATCACTCATTACTTTCAACATCTTCAATTCATGCTGTGCTCTCAACCTGGAGCTCACATAATTTTCAGTGCGTCCTTGCCTTCTTAGAGATTCCATCCGGAAGTATGACCATGGACTGGATTCTGGGCGAGGCTTGGATTCGTACCTATTGCAACATCTACGATTTCGGTCAGAACCGTATCGGTTTCGCCAAGGCCATTCATTCGGAAATCTGAAGGAAGGATTTCTCAGGAAAAATGTCAATGAATGTGCTTTGGGTTTGCTAATAAATTCATGTATTCTGATGTTAATTGTATTAATTGCCTAGGATTGAAAAATTATCATCCGAACAACTTGCAAATTATTTAATTTTGAGTGGAAGAAGCCTTCAGGAATTAACACCACACACTTGCTAAAACCCTTATTAACTAAGCAAAAACTCGACGACGTAGAAACTATCGATCAGTGATGGGCCCAGCACAGCTCCAATACAACTGGTTCATTGTCCTCTTTGCCTTGTGCAGCTTCGAATATTGGTATCATCTGGACAAATCTGTTTGCCGAAACAACGTATTTGGAAACGAACGGCTCAACTAAGACTAAAGGGTACACATTTGTGGAGAATTTATGCCAATCACGACGAATCCAACTAATATTTCTTTTTGAGAATTGGAAATCACTACAATGAGCACGCATAAAACGCATACAGCATTTCATAAAGTGGAAAGAACACAGCTCATGAAAAAATCTATGGTGGGAAAGTATCCAAATGGAATTAAGTTGTTTTTTGGTTATGGACAACATGAGAATCGGGGCCTTGCGCACTCAGTGGACGTGGAAAACAAAGTGAGAGAGGACTACTTCAGGAAAGGGAGTGCAGTGAGGGCTGCCTCTAACCTCGCAGAGAGGCCACCATCAACTGACAAATGGAACTTGAAAGCATACCACATAAGATGCAATAATACCCTACGAAGAACGCCGATATAATGGAGAGGCAGGTTTGTAGATTTCAAGAACCAAAAGAATTCGCAGCTACGAATGTTCGATGGATCACAAAATGTTTTCGATGAGACTAACGGTAGTAGAAACACGTATCTGAATTAGCAAGCATAGACAGTTGCAATTGCCTCTCTCCGTTCACTAATGATTTAACTTGGCCTTAAATGACTCCCTTACTATCATCTAGCTATCGTTAACTAGTCACTCAATGTCGAAAAAAAGTCAGTATTTGCCGGTGTTGAAATCGTAAGCGAGTTCACGGAATTTATGGCCTTGGCGAAATCAAAGCTGATCATGAATACGTTCATATTTCACAATTAAATAAACGCTTTAAAAGGATAAAGCTGTCGACGTTGATCAATCCCCTGAGGGATGCGCCATGCATTCGACTTCATTAAGTATCGTTAGAGGTGATTGAATGCATCTCCGGCCTTGACAATGATTCGCGGTGGCCTACCGATGTATCGAGCTAGTGCTGCTATCCTCCCTAGACAAGTCTGGTACCAATTTCCTGTCCTTGGAGGGATGGAAGGCTTGGAGGGCCATGGGCACGAGGATCGATTCCACGTGCGTTTCGCAGTGGCGCCTGCAACAACTGCGCCACACGCGCCCGGTTACAATCAAATAATTTTTCAATTACTTATATTGAATTTGAAATCCAATGCCAAGGTTAATAGAACGGCGATCCTGGGAAGTGAGTAATTTTTATTAATTCTGAACAAAGTGAATTGGGACCACATGTTTTTACCTATCGAACTAAAAAAAAATAACAGCTCTTCAAAAAAACATTAGGAAAGAAACTAAATGAAAAAATTATGTGGGAAAATCTTTTAGACTAAACACTAAAAAAAAATGAAGACGTTCTCCCTGGTGTTGTCGCAATCTTCAGTCTTTTTTGTAAGATTTTTTACCCTCAGCGAAAGGACATGTGAAATTGCACCCGAGCAATCCTTCCTGAGCTAACTTGAGGTCGCTATTAACTGCGCGTCATTTTCATCTTTTTTAGAGCCTAACCACCAGCGTTCAGCACACCACATGCTGTAAAGGCAAAGACGGAGAATTCAGCCACAGTATACCTCACTTCTTGCAAGATATTCGGTGACGAATACATTAACGAAACTGGTAAAGAGCTTTGATTTGGCATAGAAGAACAGCTAAATCCAATATGAAAAGCTCCCACTGGACTGGAAAGTTTGTACTACCAGTTATTGATAACCAACATTGGAATTAATTCGAAGAAATCATGGATTTTTACTCCTTGACTATAAAGGGCTTCCGTGACTGCTTCTGTCTCATTTGAATCAAAGGCCTTCTGTAAATCGATGAAAGTGAGACAGAGCGGTCGTCGTGGTTGGTGAAGCATTTCTCGCGCAGGAAGTTGTCATGATTCTTGAAGAAGTAATAGCCGCTAGACGAGAAGCTAACGAATATGGCTGATGAGGCAAAAATTTTTTAGCTCAACTCGTTCAACTTCTGCAGAGCTGGTTCCGCAACGTGAAGCTGAGCGTTGTCGTAGAAAAGCATTGTTTTTTTTTCTGTTGATTAATGCAGGTCGTTGTTATTGGGGTCTACGGCGCATTTCGTCGATTTGTTGACAACACTTCTCTGCCGTAATCGTTTAGCACGGATTAAAAAGCAATAGTGAATCAGTCCGGTTGAAGTCATCCGGAAAGGGTAATAGCTCGTTTGTTCCCTACTACAGACAGCTGCGGTAGAGAGTTTTTCAAATATCTCAGCATCATTGTGGTTTAGTCACACATAATACTGAAAAATTGTAGTAGGCAGTGTTCAGAGTACAGCCTCAGGTTGACTGGATTCATTGCCTATTTGGGCTCTCAGATCAATCCCGTTGACGGGTGATTGCTGATAGGACTGATCGATAGAAGTACCTGAGAGACAGGCGAAACGAATGACCCGCATGGCATGATGGTGAACGCGTTAGCGCCTGGAAAGTGTAATAGCGCGCTCGTTCCTCGCCACCGACACCTGCAGTCCGGGGTTTTGCAAATATCTCAGTGTCATTGTGATTGAGTCAACATAACCCTTTTTTTGGTGCAATTTCGTCTTTGGGAAGTGCTGTGGAGCCTAATCCCAATCCAACCATTCGGTCGAACGATGCTGCTTGTCGTACATAATCCACTTCTCGTCGCATGTCCCAATTCGATCAAGATAAGGGTCTTTTTTTGTTGCGTAGAATAAGAGAAGACGACAGTTCAAAACGGCGATTTTTTTTGAATACCGTTTAGTTCGTGCGGCACCCACTTGTCGGGTTTTTTTTCTTTCCTGTGGGATTAAAGTGAGTAAAAAAATTCTTTCTCTGCTTACGCCAAGCTGTTCTGGAAGCTATCGAACAGTTGTTCATGTGTTTGTTCCTGTTAGTGCCCTCAATTCGTCGTCATCAAGTTCATTGAAACGTCCACAGGCTTATCTTTGAGGTCAAAATCACCAGATCGGAGTTTCCGGAACCATGCTCGCACTGTCGATTCACCAACATTACCTTCACCTAAAGCTTCATTAATGTTTCGAGCTGACTCTGCTGTACTTCGGCCGAGTTTGAACTCATAAAAAGAAAATTTGACGAAAATTTGCTTCTGACATCTGGGAGTGCAAAGCTAAAAAAATGGTTTTAAAAAAACGATTTAACTTTTGACAAAATATAAAAACCCGGTAAGAATGAGCATAAAATCAGGTTTTTAATATTATATAAAAATACATTGAAACAATAAACGTTTTAAAAGGCTCATTTATTTCCGAACAAACTAACACCTGTGTCAGGCCATAGAATCAGCCTGTGGTGTGGGGCAATGTTACGCGTAGTAACAAGACACTACCCCTTACTTTTCATTTTCGGAGTACTGGAATTAATCCAAAACGCTTTAAGAGTCATACGCGCTGATGTCTTGAATTCCTGTGAAAGGATAGTGACTTCTACTTCAGAATCTTCTCCGTTATGTTTCTGTTTCCTACGCGTCTAGTGGAGCGTTTGGTTTCAATTTAGATTTACGCACGAGGAGTTCTTTTTAGCTGATGCAGAGGGGTCTACCTATTTTGTCGACGTGCTTCTTCATACGGTCTATCTTATTTTGTTGGCGAATTGCGCCGAGATCACCGAAATTTTAACTCTCTGTAGGTGACTTCCGGCATCGGAACATCGTGGATCGGTGCACCAACCGAAATCATAAAAGCAGTAGCTAACCAGACCGGTGCACACTACGACTCGCTGAACAAGTTCTACACCGTCGACTGCTCAACAATGAAAACCCAACCCGACTTGAAGTTCATTATCATGGGCATCATATACAATGTGCCACCACAAGAATACCTACTCGATATTGGTGTTGGAGATGGACTGATAAGTGATTCGTTATAGGAAAAACAACCCATTATCGCTTAATAGTAGCAGGCCTGTGAGGAAAATGTAATAAATTTACGTACCGTTCAACACTTTCGGCACTTTCAATCCATGCTTCACTCTATACCTAGAACCAACAAAGTTTCAGTGCGCTATTACCTTCTTCGAGATTCTATCTGGAAGTTTGGCTATGGACTGGATACTGAGGGAAGCTTGGACTCGCACGTATTGCAGCATCTACGATTTCGGTCGGAACCGTATCGGTTTCGCTAAGGCAAATCATTCGGAAAATTGAAAGCAGGATTTCTCAGAACAGACGTTAACGAATGTGCTCTATGTTTTACAATAAATTCTTATGCTCTGACGCTAGTTTTTTTTAATGCCTAGGATGGACACATAATCACTAAAACCGTTCCCATAATATCTGGTTTCTAATGGGAGAAGTCTTCAAGAATTAACGCCCGACAGATTTTCTAACGCTGTTCAACTAAGAGAAAGCATTCAAAGGCATACAGACTATCAACTACGGATGGGTCCATTCTATACAAACGCTGTAACCGACTGCTTCCTCAAACGTGCCGTTACAATGCAGCTTATTCACTGTCCTCATTGCCTTATAACAAAGGGAATGGTTCGATTTGTTAAAAATCATTTCGCCCAATCTCTTCACCGATACATTGAAGGAGAAAGTGAGCAGCTCAACTAAGACGAGAAGGACATACTCATTCATGAATACTCATTGTCGAACATTCGCTTTTTTCAGAAGAATTTATTTACGGGGAATTACAAGACAATCAATCCAAGGGGATTCAGTTACACGTAGGACGCATAGCGCTTTTCATATATTAGATACAAAACGGTTAACGGGAAACCCATGGTGAGAAGTGTTTGAATCGAGCTGAGTTGTTTTTTTGATTATGGAGATCATGAGATATTGTACTGTGAGCATCCAATAGGCATGGAAAACGAAATGAAAGAGTAGTTCGTGTGAGGATGTGAAGCACGGGCTCCGTTCCGACCTCGCAAAGAAGCCATCCCACAATTGAGAAATGAAATAGACCAGATAGTATGCAGTTGTCCCTAGCAAGAACACAGATTTGATGGATATGTGTGCGTGTGGCTCTCACGACTCTCACGAAACTAGTATTCGCATCTAAGGTCGTCGAGTAAAAAGGTGTTAAAGCTTTCAGCGTTGATCAATCCTTGACGGATGCGCTATGCATTCGACTTCAATAAGTATCGTTGGAGGTGATTGAATGCATATCTGGCCTTTACCATGACTCGCGGTGTCGTACCGATGTATCGAGCCAGCGCTGCGATCCTCCCAGACAAGTCTGGTACCAATTTCCTGTCCTTGGAGGGATGGAAGGCTTGATCAACAATGGGCGCAGGGATCGATTCCACACGTGTGTCGCAGTGGCGCCTCCAACCACTGCGCCGCACACGTCTTCTACGGTCTACGGTCGTCGGATGATTGGCAAAATGGTTGTCGATGGCTAGAAACAAGTATCCGAAATGGTAAGGACGAACATTTGCACTGCCCTTTCACCCCTGCACTAATGATGTTTCGCCCCTTTATTATTAGTCAGGAGACCCGGCAACAGGAATATCTGCTCAATCACCAATCAATATTGGGCAAAAACTTATTCTCTTTCCACTTTCATAGCTCGCGACTTTATCGTCTATTCACGTACAAGTGGAATTTTTCGAAGCTTTACCGATAGCTTCCACAATAGCTACGCATACACAGAAAACTCTACGCTGCCGATCAACTTCTAGGCTTTCACATTAAACACTGTGTTCGTCTTCCATCATTACTCTGCTGTCTCCCTACTAAGTCATTAACTGGTTGTACCTTGACAGAATCTGAACTGTCGAAGTGCCCTTCAAGCTCAGCGTATGTGGGAAAACCGAATTCCAAGAAGTATCTGGCTGCACGAAAAATGCTTGTCTGCATAGTGCAATGTTTGCACACATTTTTTTATACTTTGTAAAAGCTATGAAGCAAGGGAAGGGCGCTTGTCGCGCAGTGGTCAGAGGCAACACAAATGTGGAATCGATCCCCGCGCCCGTGGCCCACCAAGCCTTGCATCACCCCGAGGTCGGCAATTTGGTATCAGACTTCTCTGGGAGGGTAGCAGCACTAGCTCGATACGTCGGTAGGCCACCGCGAGTCACTGTAAAGACCAGATATGCATTCAATCATCTCCAAACAATGTTTAATGAAATCGAATGCATGGCGCATCCCTCAAGGATTGATCAACGCCGAGAGCTTTATCTTTTTATCCTTTTATAAAGCGATGCCCCTCGTTATCCTCTAGCTACAGAGAATTTATCGTTTATCGTCAAAAAAAGTCAGCATTTCTTGTGTTTAAATCGCTGAGGGGTTTACCGATTTTCTGGCCTTCAAATGAAAATTTCAACGTTTTTCTAGACTTTTTAAAAAATCATCAAGAATTTTCAACGGAACCAATGCTGGTTGTGTATGTGTTCAGCCTCTAACAGCCAAATAATTTCCATTGCTTCTACACAAAATACACACAAGTAGCTACACTCAGTTCTACACAAGTACTGGTTTGATGTTTTTACCTGCCAGGTCGAAACGAAGTCACTTGCTCTTGTGAGAAAACACTAGAAAAGAAGTTAGACGAGTAATTAAGCGACGAAAATCTTTTAGACTAAGGACTAAAAAAGTAAGAACCACTGACCGATTTTATCTCGATCTTTGTCCTCAAAAAAATTTTCCACTCATACCAGAAAACACATAAAATTAGACTTCAAAACCAGACCATCCTTTAACCTTGAAATGAGTAGTCAATATGCATTCCACCATCGATGAGCTAATACGAGTTTGGTAAAAAAAGACATCGAAAAGAAAAAAGACAGGAACACACTGTGATCAATCGACTTCATTAATCCGAGTCTGCAGAAGGCGAAGGCACTGAAACGTTGGTCATGCAAGGTCTCTTTTATCAATCTTCTATTACCTTATCTTAGACACTTAAATTAGCCTGTCCTCACTGGTTGTGCGGACCCCAACATAATCTCCACCTTTCGCAGAATTGCTGGCTAAGCCATTATGGTTCCCTAGAGTGCCGAGGTCAGCCTGGCCAAGGTCTGCCCCAGGCCTTCACCACCACAGGCAGTCGCAGCCCTTGTGGATTAAAGGGAGATCTGCCACCATGCGACTTTGATACCAGGATGGTGGTGGATCCTGGTATTGGTTCACTCTTAGCTAGGCTTCCTGATGGAAACGCCGGACTCCTTCTCAGCTTGGGAAACCCTGCCAGGGGATGAATCCCCCGCAGTACAACGCAGTCCGACACCCAGGAACACCTCCCTGCCACGATGAGGCGGTAAACCGTTGGGAGCGTTAGCTTATTAATAAAGCCAATTATATTTCATAAACAACCCTTGTTGAGCTAGCGCGAGATTGTTCTTAAATAATCGGTGATTTCTCTTCTTCAGAGTCTAGTCACCACGCTACATCGGTATACAGCTATATACTCCTAGCGGGAGAGATGGAGATTACATAAGTTCCTATAGAATACACCAAATTTTTTTGCAATACCTGCAGTAATGAATATATTGGGGGAAAAAGGATAGACCACTTTGTACAGGCATAGAAGAACACCCAGATGGGATGTGAAGCGCTCCCATTATACATGATTCTTTTATAATACAAGATAGTGGAGGACCAACGACAAAATGTATGAATGACTCCAGCGGAGGCACGAAGTAATTGCGATCTTAGACTTCAGTTTTTTATTAGCACATACAGTAGGTTTTCTAACACACATGTGACTAAGAGAAATTGTCTTTATATGGAATGCTTGGCCTTAGCGAAACCGATGCGCTCTTCACCGAAGTCATAGGTATTGCAGAAGGTGCGGATCCAGGGATCGCCGAGAATCCAGGATGGTCCGAAGCCACCAAAAAGAAGTGGGAAGAGAGCAAGAGCGCACTAAAACTCACAGTTTTATTTACACCGCCTAAGATTGATGTAATCAAAAATTAACGAGGCAGAGCGCGCAGTCATTCTGCTGTGCATCGATCAGCAGATGGAATCACACTCTAATTAGTTAAAATGCATTTGCTTAAGAGCAAATTCTCTTGCATGCATGGTTCGTCATAATATGGGTGCTTTCATGAAATCAATCGTTTAGTGCTCGCTTGGAAATGAAATTAATGCCTCAAGCCAGCCATATGCCAAAACTGTTCAAAAACAGTCCTTTATTTCCTTTATGGCATTAGAAATCATTAAGTGTATAAGCACTTACCTTACCACCTCCAAGATCAAGATCGAGCACATACTCCTCAGACGTTATATTGTATTCGATGCCGTTGATGATGAATTCCAAGTCAGGTTGTGACATCATTGTCGAGCAGTTAACAGTGTAGATATGCTTCTCATGATCAAAGTTGGCTCCTGTCTGATTAACAACTGCTCTCATGATTCCAAATGGTGTTCCAATCCACGAAGTACCAGTGTCGGAAATGACCTACACAAGCGAAGTTCTACTAGAAACTCGAATTTATGCTTCGCTATTTCACTCTGACGAACTGGCTGCATTATTAAAGTGTTATGGAAGCAAATTTAAAGAATCAAGGTGACACCGCTGTCACCGACCACCCACATCATCGGTCCTTTCCTCTGAGTAGCTTTTAATAGAGAAGCCACTAATAGCAAACTGCCAGTACGTTTTCGACGTTAGCGACACGTAGTCGATTTTCTCTTCGCAATTGCTGGAGTCGATGCCACCGTAAGTAATCAGACCGCCGTTGCCTCCAAAGCTTATATTAAGCTAAAAGTACATTCTTCAAAGCTCTAAACTGCTTTCATCATGGCACGCCTTCATGTACTAATATGATTTTTTTCTGGCGCCAGTAGATGCCCTATCGCCTTATTTGGTGACCTTTTTGTGAGCTGTTCTGCACTCTAAGCGAAATTGAAATGGGCGATCAAATCTTTCATCGCGCTAGTCGACATTCCACGCTAAATACTTTTTTTCTTACTTCTACTATCTTCTATGGGCAAATATTATCCTAAAGAAGGCAAATATCCTTTACGATTCACTGATCAGCAAGTGATTCAGAAATAATCAAAGCTCACAATTTACGTGTACAGTAGATAGAACGGAATTTTTATAGGCTTATCACTCCAATACATTTGCCACAATCTTAGGCAATGGCTCACAAATAGCCAAGAAAATCTTTGTCCTTAAGATTTGCAACAACCATATTTTACCGTATTCTTGGGAAGTACACACGAGCTTGTCATTACTTTAGCATTCATTCACAATAGCTGATATTTCGGCAGCTTTCGCCCATTTTGCAGCCTGGAAAGGTCTGGTCAACAGCAACCTAGTCAGCCAAATATCTCTATAGTCTCAACAGGGAAACAACGACACATAATTTTTAACTGCATTGAAAACAAAATGGCTTCTTTGCACATCTTCGCTTTCTACGAGTCTTCCACTGAGTATTTCACGAGGGAGACCAACAGGTCAGAGTTCACATGGAGGCGTAATATGCTTTCCTCATTTTAAAATATCAGTCTTAAATATTGTATGAGATGACTAGTTATAACGAAGCACTCATACCTGCCGTTCATTTTTAGATTATCCGAGTTTATCCAGAATGTTTCTAGAATTTTGCGCCCTTAAGCCTTCGATTCCTGTGCGAGGAGGAACTTCTACTTCACAATATTCTCCGTTAGTTTCGATATCACATAGAGAAACACCTTACCCTTCAATGTGAACTCTTTGTGGTTTCTCCACGTGAACTACTCAGTGGAATACTCACAGAAAACGGTGAATGTGCGAAGAAGCTATTTCGTTTTCAGTGACACTGGAATCTTGGTTTCGTGATTATTCTGTTTTGGTTATGGAGGTAATTGGCTGATTGGCTGAGTATTTTGCAGTCAACTTACCCATTCCAGGCTATGAAGTGAATTAAGAGTGAAATAACATACTGGCGCTTGGTCATCAAGAGAACGGTGAATTATTTGACCGATACCGTGGTTAACACAATGTCGTTCTTGCGAACGTCGTTTCACCTCAAATTGAGCACTATGAATAGGAAGGAAGCGCAGCAGGGACGAGTGCCGTAGTGGCAGTGGTGCATCACGAGCGCAGGGACGATTCGACCTCGCTCGGTTTCATCAAGTATGGAAAGTTCAAAGACCTTTGCTGATGATGGATAGGAGGAAACGAAAGGGATCTAAGAAGTATTTGGAGTGGCAGAGCAGATGCGAAGATGTGTGGTGTAAAACAGATAAGAAATGAAAAAATGACACACTGCCAAAAATGTTTCACCCTTCGCATCTAAGCAATCACATTACAAATTGGAGCGAAGTCATGGATTGAAATAAACTCCGTCAGGTTCTACAGATCGTGACAAGGGGGAGGAGTGCGCGTAACTCAGTGTTCAGAGGTGCACCGAGCGCTATGGACACCTTGTCGTTGGTTGTGCAAATGGGTACCAGACTTCTCTAGAAGTGTAGAAGACACTGATTTGATAAGCGGCAATCTACAGTAAGTCATTGCAGCTAGGTTAAACATAAACTCAATCACCTCTAAGATCCTTAATGGAGTGTACACCATTATGCATCCTCAAAGTGTTTTTCAACTCCCACGGTTTTACGCTGTTGTCACGATAAAAGCATAGTTTTCTGAAGGCTACCATTGTTTTTTGAGCTTTCTTGTAGAAATTATGTCCTTAAAATCAAGGCGACCGTACAATAAATATTCACTGCAAAAACACCCGGGGAGATGCACGAGTGCTACTTTGGTGTTTCAAGCTGCTTCACTGCGCGCGTTAAAACTCTACCATTGGCCGTCGTACTTTTTATTGCTGTTATCTAGTTATGCTCCGTCTATCTCGTAGTTTACTCTTTTTCAACGGCGCACTGCTGCGTAATTAATGGAATGTTGATGGATTTCGAATTGCTATGAACTGCTCCATTAATCATCAGCGCCATACAAGTTGAAAACGAGTCGATATTTCGGCTGTGGAAAGTCCACTTAGGATTAATTAAATGCCAAAGGTCAGGATGGTGCTGACAATAATTGGAAGTCTCACGAATGTAGTCACTCTTTATTTACTGCTTATTTTTTTCTTCATGGCAGACTACGATGTGAGATACAACTACACTGATGCTGAGATATTTGCAAAACTCCTTACCGCAGGTGTCTGCGGCGGGGATCGGACCTGGTTATTACCCTTTCCAAGGGCGAACGTGTTCACTACCATACCATATGTGTCTTTCGCTTCACCTTTCTCTCAGCCGTGCTTTATAGGTGAACGGGATTAAAAAAGAATACGCAGTAAATAAGAAGTGTTTACATTGTGATTTATACAGCATCAGCTTAACTGGGTTCAACGACGATTTGTGATCCCCAGATCAATCATGTATGCGGATGGTTGCTGGTAGTGTTTATAAAACAAGGCTGAGAGAAAGACGGAACGAAGGACAAGCAGAGTGTGGTGGTGAATACGTTAGTCCCCGGAAAGGGTAACAACGACGTTTGATCACCTTCTAAAGCTTTGCAAATATCTCAGCATCATTGTAATCGTATTTCGAATCATAAACGCAAAGCAAGGGCCTCGGTCGGTGTGATGGATAACATGTGACCTTCCGAAAAGACTACTCTCGGGTTAAAAGCCCATCTGAATTTCCTAGTTTTGCTCATATCTCAGCATCATTGTGGTTATATTTCACATAATACCCTGCAGTAAAAAAGAATACGATACGCAGCATTAAACTGTGTTATAATACAAGGATGTCATTGTTTACAGGAAGAGCAGTGTCGTTGTGTGTTTCCATAAACAACTATAAGAAGTCTCCGTTTCAAAACTAACATGGGAAAGACGCATCATTGTAGCATTAGTGAAGAGCAAGACAGTTAGCATTTCCTCTTCTACCGAGTATTCCAACCTTTGAAATTATGCATCCATTTATCTACGTACTTTCAAATCTGGAGATGAATTTCTGCGCACTAAGTTGTCCAACCACCCCGCCACCACCACTACCACCACCACCACACCTCCTCCCCCTTCCCCTTCCCCCGCTCATTTTGGTGAAGATCACTTCCTCTAAAACAGACCACAAAACTCATTCGTTCTTATCTGCTGCAGGAATTGGTGGCTAGCAAATTATGATGTGGGACCCTGTTTCACCAGTGCAAGAGGATTTTGAGGAGATTGCTGTGACAAAATCACTCATGCAGTTTTGCTTTGTAAGGCGGTGAAGTGAAGTAGATGAGTACCAGCCTCACGTTGTCAGTCACGTTGAGTCTCACGTTGTAAGCGAAAAGCAAAAGGCGATCTCACAGGAGTACCAGGGATTAGAATGCTAATTTGCTTATCTTAACTAGTTGTCGAGAAACAATCCGAATTTTCCCTAAAAACTCACGTGGTCGCGAGCCGTTAGAAGATTTCGAAGCAAAGAAATGTATCATTACTGGTTTTATGGAGCTTTTCATTCTAAGTAACGACTTTGCCTTTAAAGGGTGCAAATTCTTGCTGGAACAAAGAGTTCCTCTATCAGGTTAAAACAAATACTTTGTTTAAAAAACTCAAGTATACAAACCTCATCAAATTAGAAAATCCACTGTTTAAACACAGCGCAATTCATCAGCCAAACTGACCTTCCTGTCTAACCAGACGGTGAAAACAGGGGCGTCAAGGACAGGAAAGAGGTTCTGCATTGGCGGAGTCACCTAAAACACCAACGTTTCCGTATTGGTCAGAATTTTTCAAGTTCTGAAACTCTACCGCTTTGTTCTTAAAATTTTTAGACCCACATTTTCCTACAGAAATCGATGGCCAGGCAAGCCCAAGAATGCCATCGATTGGCACATATCCAAAAATACTTGCGATCTCTTCAGCAACGACGAACTCTTGCTGTTCAACTGTCAGTCCTGCAATGTCAACATTACCCAGCACTCTCTAAAAGTTCTCTTATCAGGAAACAGGATCAACCAGCTAACACGAATATTCCCAATAAACTGCGCTTAAGTGCACACTTAAATGGAAACCCAGTAACTTTAGAATAAAAATCTAGAAGTTATTAAAGCGCTGAACATATGGCATTGATGCAGCACCTACTACTTTACTACCATATTCCATCATACACCGCTCAACGAATATCTAAATGGAAAGAAAGATATGATAAGCCGTAAAAGCCTTCGGCGTTGATCAATTCGTGAATGATGCCCCCATTTGGCTCCGTTAAGTATCGATAGCGGTGAAAGCATTCATATCTGGCCTTTCAATAAATCGCGGTGCCCAACCTATGTAGCGGGTAAACGTTGCTATCTTTCCAGATAAGTCTGGTACCAATTAGCCAGCCCCTGAGGGATGGACGGCTTGATGGGCCTGTGCCGCTTGATCGAGCCCACGTGTGTTGCAGAGTCCCCCTAACCACTGCGCTATTTGCACCCCCAAAGCCCCTACTTCGCTTCCCCCCCCAGTAACGTTCATAGAAAGCATGGCTGTATATAAATTTACGACCTGTTAGCGCTGAAAGTCCGTGTTATGATGATACACTACTATCTAGGAGAAACGCGTCTGTTTTATGGTTTCCTATTTGTTGTCCACAAGTGATAAGGGTATAAATATCGCACGACTAAAACTCTACTTAATGAAGTGATAGCACTGCAGATTGTTGACCAAAATTGTCCTTCTGCAGTATTTTCGAGCCTATAGGTACGGTAGCGTGAAAGCGCCTTTGGTCATGCCCATGACGTCATGTGAACGATTTGAGGTGTAGCGAAATGATTACCTGCGAAAGAGACGGTATCCTTTCCGATCGGTCCATCACACCATCCAGAGCCGTACATAATAGTGATGGATCGATTCTCTACAGAGAACGTTGACGACTCCGTTGTATTAAATTTGCGTCTTGTGTAGAAGCTGAGGAAGCCATTGCAAGGGACCTGTGTCGCATTCAGCGTCAATCACCCAGAGGTTCGATGAACCGGTATCTGGTACGACAGAGACGTTCTGGCCTAAAACTGAATGTGCTCTAAGAGCATCAAATTCTATCGATAGTAAATGACCAGTGGCTAGCGCTGTGCAGACTTTGGGTAATAGAGGAAATCATTTGAATTCTCTGAATACTTCAGCGCAACGGCTTGCCTCTAACGAAAAGAAAGGTGACGAAAACTCATTCTAATGTTATTTTTTCGCAAAATGAAGTAGATAGGATGACAAGAAGTAAAATAGAAAAGATGGGGAAAGTAACTGACGTAGTGAGAACCCTTAATACAAATTATTTTGTCTTACTTTTTTATTTCCTGCCTTCTATAATTTTTATGGCAAGGTATTAAGCGAAATACAAGATTGCTGAGATACTTATAATACTCTAGACCGCAGGTGTCTGCAGTGGGGAACGAACGCACTATTGTCCTTTCCTGGGAGTAACGCGTTCACCACCACACCATTCGGGTCCTTTGTTTCACCTGTCTCTTGGCTAGTTCTATCGATCAGTGCAGTCAGCAATCACCCGTCAACAGGATTGACGTGGGAGCTCACTATCGGTACTGAACCCAGTTAACCTGAAACTGTAGTTGAAATCGCAATGTTTTACTTTTTATATTCTGCCTAGTTCAGTTTTTACGGCAGGGGTATTATGCGAAATACAACTATAGATAAATAGAACTAGCTGAGAGACAGGCGAAACAAAGGAGCCCCCATGGTGTGGTGGTCAACGCGTTACTCCCCGGAAAGGACAATAGCGCGTTCGTTCTCCACTGCAGACACCTACGGTCCGGAGTTTTGCAAATATGTCAGCAACGTTGTGGTCGTATTTCGCTTAATACCCTGCCGTAAAAATAGAACTTGGCAGAATATGAAAAAGTAAAACATTGTGATTTTAACTACAGCCTCAGCTTAACTGGGTTCAGCACCGATGTGAGTCCCAGATCAATCCCGTTGACGGGTGATTGCTCACGGCACGAATCGATAGAACTATATGAGAGATAAACAAATTATTTTTTTCCATTTCATTTTCATTTCGTTTGATCCGTCTTCAGATTTACTGTGCGGATCTTCTCAAATCCAATTCGTTTCCTAGCAGCAATCGTCCACAAAGGTCTTCCAAGTTTTTACGTGTGGCTTCGGTTGCTGCATGAGGATTTTATTTCATCTTTGAATGTCATAGAATGCTGGTCGAACAATTCGCCCTGGAGTCCTGATTTAGCCGGGCTGGAGCGTTCCCAGTTCGATGGCAGAGAGTGATTTTTTTCTCAGAGAAGTCCGGTGCTAATTTCCTGACGCCGGAGGAATGAGAGGCCTGGTTAACCCGGAGTGGAATCGAAATAGCACCATGGCCCTCGTGACATATAATTTATTTAGAATTTTCCGAAGAGAAGTTGGGATTATTCCACAATAAATCATGGGTTCAAAATCTGAATTGAACAGTTTTGCGACGCAAACAATTTTTTTGAACAACGTAATTCTCCCTTTCCTCTCTCTCTCTCTCTCTCTCTCTCTCTCTCTCTCTAGCTCTCTCTCTGCGCGCTTGTCTGTCTCTTTCTCTGTCCCTCTGTTTTTTAAGGAGAGTTCAAAAGGCAAATCCATGAAACTCGCTGCACATTTCCTGAATTTTTCCGCGGTGAAAATGTGGTGAAAAGACGACGGATGTCGTTTAGTAAAAACTCTGCAGTACTAGTGATTTCCTCCTCTTTTCCTTCTCCTTCTGTTTCCTTTTTTTTTGTCAAACTGGTTTTTAGTAGGAAAGCCGTAAGATATTTTTTATTAATGCGTGCTTAAAGAAGTAGCACTCAAAAAACTAGAGTAAAGCTCTCGTCAGTGTATTCCTTAAGAAAAATCCGCTGAAAAAAAAATGGTCATGAGTATTTTCTTTAAATGAATAACACTGGAGGGTTTTTTCTGATAACATTACTCAATGGTTACACACCTGGTGTCCCGACCGTGATGTTACCTATGTAAAAGTCATCGTAGTAGTCCATGATCGTCTGCGATCCCTTCTTGAGTACTTCGGCACGGTGTCGGTTTTCTTCTTCCAGATATTTATGGTATAGATCTGCCCTTAAATACAAGGCGGGCTGAAGATTTTAAAAAGTTCCAACTGTTCATGGTGTTTGATCTTATTTCTCTCTATCCCTTTCATTCTTTTCTTTATTTTGGAGTTTATGGGCAATAAATTGTGGTCCTTGTTTCCGAGCCTTACGAGCTTTTCGCTACACAGAAGAAATCTACGGATCGACAACCACTGGTTAAAAAAAATACAAAGTATTAGAAAGATAACGGCTGAAAACATTGTTTGACCGAGATAGATTTAAAAACGAAATAGGAGCTGTTCTACAGGTCTTTGTAGAAAGAAGTGTACTACCAGGATGGTGACTGATAGGACGAGAGAGGCAGTGTCTTCCATTGCAATTTAGAATTTGTGCCATAATATAGCATTATTTCAAGTTCAAACCGGAATGTCTTTCCTTAGGAAAATAGTGAGAGACCAGTGTGTAGATCGTACTTGATGAGCTGAGCAATGAGAGACCCTGACGAGAGAGTCTCCATAGTGAACGTCTTCGCGTGGAGAACGGCTACCAGCGTGGTGAGAACGAGAATGAGCATCATTGATGAAGGACAGGATTTCCTACAAATCAAACATGTTAAATTTCAGGAACAAACAAAAAGGAAAGGATATTCTTTTTATTCCACGCTTTTTACATCTTTCCTCGGCAAACCTTGTTAGGTTTTTCAGTGCGTTTTGCTAAGAAACGCCTCCAACACCAGTTCTCTCAACAATTTGATGTTGTTACTTTCTTCCCAGCACATCCATGATGGAGCACCAAAATTCGTCTATCACTTCGAAAAGATGCTCCTTCTTTAAGTCCACAGAGCACCTTTTTTCAGTAAGGCATTTTGCTCAGGGTTATCACCAGTGAGCGATCGATTTTTAACTGGCTTTTAAAACTAGGAAACAGTTGTTGTATCAGGTGGCACTTTTTGTAGGAATGGAAATGATTTCCACTAAACAAACTCGATATCGTGATCATCTCTAAGAAATTCTGCCGTAAATGTAATCGAAAAAGGCAACAGATGCAAAGGCATAAGAAAAAAGCAGAGAACGGCGGATGAGGAGCGTTGCTGGCTTTTATGACGAACTGCGCCTGCCATCGAAGATGTGTGGTCGGTGACCTTTCAGAATTCCTCATATGGGAGCTGATAATTTTGTAATACGGCGACTAATTGACAACACTGTTTCATTCTTTGAAGGGGCAGTGCAAAATACCTGATGATGGTAGGAATTTTTACTAAAAAATGACAAAGTAAAAAGAAAATACAAAGTGGCACCAGGTGATGCACCAGCTGCAAATTATCGTGTGAAACAGTACAGTTCCCGTTTGGCTAATTTTTATGTGTTTTCGCATGATCTGCAGCTATCAGTGTATGTTGTCAACCATTCTAGAAACGATACACAATAGGATAACCCATTCTGGTTAAGGCTAACATAACCAACGAAGATTACATTTCAAGCGCTTCAGCTAGCTCAGTAGTACAGGGTAATAGTACTATTTTTTCACCAACCTCTTTTTAGCTAATAATCAAACAAGATGTTGTCATCAACAACACATGGAAGAACTATGTCTTGGGCAGAAGCGACCATATGCATTGGGCTCAATGCACATCTTGGACATCCTGTCGACAGTGGATCGATGGGCTTCTGCAAAGATAAGGGTACATTTCTTCAATTTTATGGAAATTCTGGGAAAATTATACAATACACCTGTACATCTGAAGAAGGAAGGCTAAGATGAACCATATGGAAAGCTGACCCATAAACCGACATGCATTCTTGACAGGATATCTCGAGCTAAATAAAGTGAGCCTACGTATTTTTGGCAAAAATGTTGACATGGTTATAACAGAACGATTAGTTTAAAGGAAACAGTGAATTTAGATGCTTGGCCGAATAAATTCGACTCATAAGGGAGTGTGTTAGATGGGGCTAGGATTAGTAAATACAGATTGCGTTTAAAAGCCTTGCTTAAAACTTAGATCAATAAAAAGGAGCTAACCATTAGTCTCTTCAGCGGACGCGCACCAATATGCTACCCGTGCTACCTGGACTCCAATAATCACAGTAGCCACTTGTCCATACTTTCGATCCTTACTAGACGACTAGAGACTAGACACAGTGTATTCAAGTGGTATACGTGCTTTCAGAAGAGTGAATTATCAAAGAGATAAAGAACAGAAGAACAACGTGCTCAACGCTTATTTATCCCTCTGTAGTATCTTGTACATACCACTCCCTTTAGGATCGTGGAATAAAATGCACACTCGAGAGTGCCTAATGATACCATGTCAGTATTTTCTATCCTCTTCGGTTAGTTTGGTACTTTATAGTGTTTTGCTACAACATTGCATGGGAGGTGATCCACGACCATGTCCATAATACAGCGGCACTAAATACTGCACAGCATAATCTCAAAAATGGTGAAACAAGAGATTTCTGGACTGTCATGAAACCGACCATGAAACGCTACTCAGCAATCGACCTAAAGAAAAAAAAAGCCATAGAAGAAGGTCGTAGAATTTTTCTTATGATTTGTGTGGAGTCATTGTTTCCTTGAATCAAAGGAAAGCAGATTTGTCAAGTACGCGAAATATATTAGTGCCCCAGTGCGCTGAGGTCAATGAGTACGCCTCCATTGTGGTTTTGAACATCTCTGGACGAACCATCATCGAATTCGGTCCTGAGACAGGACGATGAACTGGATAGTCCAACTAATCCCAGTCGTGCGACTGCTGCTTAGATTCTAAGTGTTCGCACTGTCATATAAACACATGAATCAGTGCTAAGTATAATTAGCACAATTCGAAACCCAAAGAAGAATCTTCTGCGAGCAGAGCTGTTCACCCAATTATAAATGTGTGCATTGTTCCAACTTTTATTAGCACAGTAAAATAACTTCACAGTTATAATACCTCATGCAGAGCGATAATGTCTAATGAACTAAACAGGTGCAAAATTTAAACAAGTCAGCAGGACGCCGTACTTAGTTAGAAAAAAAACTGAAATTCCTGGAATATCTAGGGTCATTATTTTTGCGACTAAAATAATTTATTCCTCTTCTTGTCCATGTGACTGAACATATAAATGCGTTTGCTTTGTAGAAATGTGCAAACTCACTAACGGGTGGGAATACCGTGAGCTGCGGCATTTGATGCAAAGCGGCACCAAATACTGCCTGAGAACCGATATTGTTTCGAATAAGTCGATGCAAAATCGTTTGACAAACAGAATTATTTAACTGAGATTTTACCAGAGTTAATGTTCGACTGTATCCCGTTCCCATCACCTCATTGACCGAAGTGAAACGTATTGTATTGATACCGTTCAGGAACCGCCGTGCTTGTACTTGGCTGTTCAGAAATAAGTGAGCGCTATAAAAAGTCAGCGTTGGTGAATCAACACTGCGAACATGGTTCCGGAAATCCCGGTCTGTTGATTTCGACCTCGCAGATAAGGAAGGCTGCGGACGTCTCAACGAACTTAATGACAACGATTTGAAGGCATTGGTGGAAGCAAACACACGAGCAACTGTTCGAGGACTGGCAGAACAGCTTGGCGTAAGCACAGGAGCAATTTGTACTCATTGAATCGCACAGCAAAGACAAAAAAAATCGACAAGTGGGTGCCACACGAATTAAACGGTAATCAAAAAAACCACCGTTTTGAAGTGTCGTCTGCTCTTATTCTGTGCATTAAAATCGACCCTTTTCTCGATGAAACTGTGATGTGCGACAAGAAGTGGATTCTGTGCGACACCGATGACGTTCAGCTCAATGGTTGGATAGGATTACATAAAATCATAGGAACGCAGTGGTTAGAGGTGCACTCAAATATTTATGAACCAAACTCTGCTTCGATCCCATGTCCACATCTCATCGAATATTCCAACTCCCATGGGCAGCAAACGGTAAAGATATGTCGTGGAGGATAACAACACCGACTTGATAAATCGGTTGCTCTCCGCAAACCATTGTATAGGCGAGATATGTATTCAATCACCTCTGAAAATACTTAATGAAATCAAATTTAGGTCACATTTCTCTAATGCCATATCAACGGCAAACGCTTTATCTCTCATCTTCTTTATGTGATTAATTTTAGCTTCCTCCCAGCGATTCACCCCCCTTATCGTGTCTGGGAGATGTTCCTCGGTGTCGGGCTACTATGTAAAGCGTGCGATTCATCCCCCGGCAGGGTCTCCCAAGCCGAGGGAGTCCGGCGTTTCCATCAGGAAGCCTAGCTAAGAGTGAGCCAGTACCAGGATCTACCACCGCTCTGGAATAGAACTAGTCGCATGGTGGCAAATCTTCCTCTGATCCGCAAGTGTAGCGACTGCCTGTTGTGGTGACGACCTGTGACAAACTTTGGCTAAGCTGTCCTTGAGACTCCAGGGAACCACATTGGCTAAACCAGCAAATCTCTGGAGAATGAAAGTTATGCCGAGGCTGCCATAATCATTGAAGATAAGCTCCTTGTAATGGAAATTCCATAGAGCTTAGAAACCTTGATATGCATTCAAAACAAAGCTGATGTTGTTAACAATGGGTTTGTTGATTTTCCACTAATTATCTGCAGAATGTTAAAATAGTAAATACTCATTGAATCTTAACTCGGAAGGTACCGTATTCCGTGCTTGACCCAACCCATCACGATCAAATTTTCGTCTGCTGGAGACTTTTTTCGGATTTTTTGTGATGCAAATACCTTTTCTTAACAAACATAGGACTCCAGGGGTGTTCATTATGACAAAAGTGTAAGACAGACTTTGCTTTATGTTTTATGAGCATGAATGATAGGTATGCTACTATTCACCATGTGATACTGTAGTCCATTATGCACATATATTGCTGTCAGCATTTGGAAGTATTTCCCAGTCTATATCTTGTCTATTTCAGCTTTTTTACACCCACACATTTCATAAATTGACCATGAATCATCACAAAGATTAAAATGAAATAAGATTTATTTGTTAGTCATATTAACACTCAATAAACATTCTTGAAAACAAGAATCTTCTGTAGTCATTAAATGCAGAAAATAGCTTTTCTGGTCTCACCTCTACTATTTTGGCCCTAGATTATATTCGAACACCGTCCTTTAAGCAACGGAAAAATTTGGCCTTACGTTCGTGTCCGTGTTTACACTGTGTCCACTTATAGGACGGTAATTCTCCCGTAGGGATCGTTCACAATCCGCTTCAGATTTTCAAAGCAGATTTGTTACTGAAGCTTTAAGAAGCCCAACAGTTTTGAATCCAATGTAACACTGACAATTTTTAATTTACGGTAGTAAAACCATGGCATTGTTGCATTGTTCAATCTGACGTGTCCTGCTGCTCCATGTTTTTTAAAAGAATGCTCTTTTTTTTCTTCGAAGTACAGATATGGTCCAGTGACTTTTACGGTTTGCTTTGTGAAGACATTCTAACTACTGCTTCTAGACATTGCAGACAAGCGACAGAGTGCACTCTTGGCAACTTTTCGCTTCTTCGTTTTTCTCTGTAGTAGACTGCATTTTAACCTAGTGACTGCAAAGTAGTGAAAATTTCGGTTTTTCTTGAAATAAAGATAGGTTTTGCAAAAACGGGTTATCAGCCATAACTTTACCGCAACGAGTATCAATGGCTAGGGACTTTATAACCTGAGCAAATCGGATATGTGTAAAACTGGATTTTGACGAAAAAAGAACCTTCTTGTTATGTGTGTTATGGCGCAGTGGTTGGAGATGCCCTGCAACACACACGTGGAATCAATCCACGCCCCCTATGGCCCACCAAGCCTTCCATCTCTCTGGGGTCGGCAAATTGGTACCAGACTTGTATGGGAGGATAGCAACACTGGCTCGATACATCAGTAGGCCAGGGTGAGTCATTGTAAAGGCCAGAAATGCATTCAATCACCTCCAAACAATGCTTAATGAAGTCGAATGCATGGCGCATCTTTCAGAGATTGATCAAATCCGAGATTTTTATCCCTTATGCGTTTATCGTTACAACCGGTCCCCAAAATTGAAGTCTAAGTTTCAAATGCCCAATATTCGGGTAATTGTCGATTCAATTACGTAGTTACGACATTTGACGGCGACAGAGCACACTTCCCATTGAAGCACTGCACTGTATTCTAAGGAAGAATCCTTCTGCGTGTGGTGAACAATAGGGTTTAATTGACAAGGCCAATGAAGAAAAAAACCACAAAAAATCAGATTTAGTCCACTAACGTTATCTTGAGTCGCATGCAGTAGATACCGTAATGTCGTGCTCATAAGAAAAACATGGGAAAATGATTCATTATAGCTACAGAATCCACCGGAACTCAGTGTTACAAAAGTCAGCAATCAAGTTGTTTATTAAACTCGATGAAATGATGGTTTTGATGACCCATGACGTGTTTAGAAAGAAAGGTATCCACATTTGATGTATTTTCTAATAATCCATTTGCAATGTGTTAGCGAAAAATACCTGTAACCTCGTTAAACTCTTCACCAATTCAGTGGAAATGATTTTGAAGGAGGATTCTACTGAACTGTCGCACAATCTCGTACAAAGTTCCCATCCAGCAGTTCTTTTTTGACGAAGTCGTCATTTCAATGAGGGAATGTCGGCCATGTGGAGCAGAAACAGATCCCTAACATCCTAGTTTTTCAAGGTGTATGAAAACAAGATTTAATGCTTTTACTTCCTCTTTTTAATCCCTAATACCACATGGACTAGACCGAAGTTTCATTCGCTACCGGCTCAACAAAACGCTATAATCTTTTAATCCACCATCATCATTCTCCTGTTTTGATTTATAACACAAGTTCACTGATGAACACCAACAAGATGAACACTTGCGATTGTCGTACGAAATATTTGCAGTTATTGCCGCCAACTGTTTATCAGTGTGCACAGGATATTTAAGAGCACATATGTTACTTTGAAAAGTTGTTCTTAGATTCCGAATGTTTAGCTTTGGCGAAACCGATACGCCCTTGACCAAAGTCGAAGATGTTGCAGTAGGTGCGGATCCAGGGAACACAAAGGATCCAAGCAGGTCCTACATCTCCGGAGTCAAATTCGAAGAAAGTCAGAGCGCACTGAAGCCGGCAATTTAGAGGTTTAGAACTTAGAAGATTGAAAAATTTTAAAGCAACAGGATTACATGCTCTAGCCGGTATTCAGCTGCCCTGAAATCGATTCTTAAGCTCGCATGGTTCAACCTAATATCTTTCGATCATCGCTCAGAAATAAAACAGAAGACGAAGGTTGATCGTGTTTAAAAGCGGTTTTATACCAATGTTCCATTTCCTTTATAGCGTATAGATTCATCACATCTACCTGATGCAAATGAAAGCTTTAAGAGAGAAGAACTTTAGCTAATCCACGAGCGCCTAAAATTTCTGTGTTGAAACCGAGGCACTCACCTTTCCGCCTCCGAGTTCAATATCGACCACGTACTCCTCCGATGATATATTGTATTTGACGCCATTGATGATGAACTGCAAATCGGGTTGCGTCATCATTGTCGAACAGTTAACAGTGTAGACTTTCTTCTCATAGTCAAATTCGGCACCCGTCTCACTGGCCACGAAGTAGATAATGTTAAATGGCACTCCGATAAACGTTGTTCCAGTGTCGGAAACTGCCTGAACGTCATAAGTTCTTTTTTAAAAAACGATTTACTGTTTTGTTTTCGCTTTCTGCTTAACAGAACCCATTACTGTTTATAATTTACTATGTTTTGCATAGAAGAAAGTACAAGCAATCGTCGTAAATTTGTCGGTCACCTACATCTTCCGTCTTTTTCTCTGAGAAATCCCCAACAGAAAAGCCCTCAATGGAGAACTGCCAATACGTTTTCGATGTGAGTGGCACATAGGTGATTTCGGGCTGGCAATTCATGGCGTCAAAGGCTCCATAGGTGATCAAACCACCGCTTCCTCCAGTGCTTACATTGAGCTAGAAATAATTCTTTAAAGCATTTGTGTCAACACATTGAATTTGAAATGAGACATTTATGACTCATGCATCGCTGAAAATAATTTGACTCCTCAGCTTTGGAAGAACGTGTCCTTTCTCATAGGAGAGCTTTTGTAAATAAAACAACTACATGTTGTTACGGACTAAGAAGAGGTTCTAACTTTGCAAAGTCCACAAACCTTTTTTTCTTCTTTACCATCTACCGAGGCTCGTAAGTCCGAAAAAAATCGAGGCGATTAATCAAATGAAATCTTACTCATATGAAACTGTGGGATCCAAGAATTATTGTTGGTTTCCGAGGCACCAGCAGGCGCGTCAAATTTTTTACATATTTGTTTGCATTGTTATTAATATTAATTTAATTATAATTACCTAATTGGTCCTTCCAATGGTTTACGACCTCATCGAGACTGAAAAATGTTCCTGGGTTTAAAGTGTATATACAGCGAAGGGTTTATTATCACACCAGAGCTTCTTATTCTTTGTTCGAAATCGATATTTCTGTTCAAAGGCGCATTAAGAAGAGCATTGAAATTACCAGGAACCACTGCCATCTTGTCAACAACGTTGTCACTAGCTGAGAAATGACGGTAATCTCGGAAAGCACTGACAGAGAAGGCTTCGATGGGAGAAAATACTACTCAAATAGAAATTTTCAGTCAAATGAAACTTGTGATGGCTCTTGTGTGATTCTGCATAATGCGTAAAAACGGAATACTCAAGGACCCAATAAGTGCTTATTTAACTACTTAGATAGTTTGATGTTCGTTCATCATAAACAGTGCGGATCTCAGCACATGCCTCAATCGTTCCTGTTCTTCGCGATTGGTCTCCACAACAGTGGTCTTTTTCGAGGACGAATGTATGATATCGCGGCCACAGAATGTCGTGCATTCGATAGAATTGATTGATTTTAGCATCAAACATGCAGGGGGCAGCATTCGGATGGTTCTCCTCTGGAGGATTCTTCCACACTCGTGGAATTCATTTTTGGTGCGCCGGCTAGATCTCGAAAAACAGTTCAGGCGCATTGGTGTTTTCACGTGAAATTTTTCTCCTAATTGAAGCGTCTTCTTAGCTACGTAGCCCAACCGTGGATAACAACTGAGTGGAAAGATGCACGCGGATTCTGAATAGTTCAGTCGTCTATTGGTTTTTCAAAAGATTTGTGAGGTGCCCGTAATTTCCTTCTGAACAGCTTCTCCTTCATGGTGTCTCCCATATTCATAAAACGCTGCAGTATGTGGTTTCCGTCATCAATGATTCATTCTATTCTTTCACCGACGTATCATAGGTTTTTCGTAAACTGGAGATTTCTTTCTATATGTGCGCAGCTTTCTTCCTTTCTTTCGGGCGTAAGTTAAACCAAGAAGTAGCTAGCATTTAGGGATAAAATTCTTTTGCTTTGGATACGACATAGATGTAATCAATGCAGGAGGATCTCTATCGGAATCCTGCTTTGTTTCACTGCCATAACATCGTTCAGAGTTCTTGACACGTTTCACAATTTCGTGCATCGCTTAAAGAACGCATTTTACAAGGAAATTAGGTTTGTGTTATTGAGCAGAGTGACCATAAGATCTCCAACAGCATAGGCTACTTATCCTTCGAAGATAAGTTTCCATGCAGTTTCCAAGAAATGCGTGTTGGGCGTGGTATGCCTGATTCTTGATCACAATATTGTCTTCAAAGGAATGAATTTAGTGCTGCCTTTCCTAGGGAAGTCTAGAACAAGGGCTGTGAAATGAAAAACGTCCTGGTGGAACTTGTCGTCCACTGGCACTTTCGGATGATGACAGAAGTGATGGTTAAAGGAAGTGATGGCGGAACATTATATAGATACAAATGAACTTTTTGAGATGATTCCAGCATTTTTTTCTGCCTGCATCAATAAAAAGTCCGCCTATAAAAAACTTTCGTAGCTGGCATTAATTAACAGTTGGGCTACGTGTGCTCCATAAAGATCACACGTTGATTTCTCCTTTTCAGAAAATCCTACTGGTTGCGCTTGTGCAATCTGAGTTTCTTGTTTGGCGAAAAGAGACGTCCACCGAACAGCATTAAAGTCCTTGGACGATTAACTGATTAGTCTTCGGCTGTTAACCCTAGATCTGGCGCTAATGCAACGAAAGAAGCTTACCGAAATGAGAACCAGTGGGTTACACATCGACTCTCATTTATTTTTATATGAAGCCAAAAAATGTGGTTGTTGAAGATTTCTATTGCTGGGTGATATTTTCATTTTCTTGCTGGAAACTGCAACTGTTTCGTTTTGCTTGGTGATGAATTGTTTTACACCGGTCTTATTACTTTTTGTCCAATGGAAAGTGATCCCCCCAAAATTCGGTCTGACCTACTGCCAATGAAAATGAACCGTTCCTTGTTGTAAGTACGGAATAAAATGTAATCTGGGTGCTATGTTGTGGACCGTTTCATGTTGGCTCTGTTCCAAAAAAATGACGTGGTGAAATCTCTTTGGAAAATCTTTCGAGTTTTTCAACTATAAGAGTTTTACGGCTATCCAAAACTTGTATAAATTATATCGAAATTTTGCTAATCGAATGGTGTTGTAAACGTTTTTCTTTTAAAGCGGCACTTTCTTGACAAAGAGGACATCTTCTTCTCGGAACTGCAACATTAAACGTTTCGTTCTCAGCTAACAAGAGCAAAAGCGCAAAAGCGAATCTCCTAAACACTAGGCAGACGCTGTTCAAGAAAACCACAGTTCTCTAACCGAAGTCACCTTTCTGTCCAACCAGACGGTGAAGAGAGGAGCATCGAGGTTTGGAAGAATGTTCTGCATTGGAGAAGTGACCTAGAACACTAAGCAATTCACCTTAGTTTATCTCATAGTTCACCTTTTCGCCATAACCGCCGTCTGTTCTTAAAATATCCTAATTCACGTTGGCAACGGAGAGCGCTGGCCATCCAAGCCCAAGGATACCGTCAAATGGCATGTGCCCGAAAATGTCGGAGAGATCTTCGGCGGTGATAAACTCTTGCTCATCGATTTTCAGGCCTGTAATATCGATGTTACCAAGTCTAGTGTGAAACACCAATAATTTGCGGTTATGTGCACAGTGGCAGTTTTCATACCTTGCAATGTGAATACAATGAAAACTGCCAAATATGTTGCATCGAACCTCCCTTTACTACCTTCCTACGACATTCCTGCGAGCTAAAAAATCAACTCTTCGTTTATATTAAAAGCACAGAGGGTAAAGGGTGGAGGATAAAGCTTTCGGAATTGATCAATCCCTAAGGGAAGCGCCATGCATTAGACTTTATTATACATCGTTACAGTGACTGAATTCACATCTGACCTGTGCAATGACTAGCGGTGGCTTACCGATGTATCGAGTTAGTGCTGCTATTCTCTTAGACAAGTCTGATACCAATTTGCCGACCCCGAAAGGATGGACACTTTAGTGAGCCTGGAGCGCTTGATCGAGTCCATATGGATTGCAGCACGCCTATAACTACTGCGCTATACGCTCAGAAATGGTGCAACTGCAAATAGCCACGTGACCTATTTACGGTGAATTTGGTTGTTCTGTCGAAAGCACTATAACCGGAGAAATGGTCAGCTGTTTTAGGCCCTACGTCTAACATCAAAAGGAAAACACTTTACGGTAATATCATGAGATAAAAATTCCATCTAATCAACTGCTGCAACTGTTAATTATTGATCATAATCCCTTTTTAAGCTACCTCTTCCGTCCATTAGCACTACGGAAGCGTAGTAATGTCATGTTTACCAGTTTATGACCTTACATAGGCCATCTTTGGCGGGTCAACAGTGATTGTGCCGTTTTCCGGAGAGAATGTTGACGATTTCGTTCTGTTAAATTTGCGTCTTGTGTAGAAGCTGAGGTAGCCATTACAGGCACCTGTTCTACATGTGGAATCGATGACCCAGAGGTTCGACGAGCCCATGTCCAGCAGCACAGAAACGTTCTGGCCTAAAAATTAAATGTGCTCTTCAAGTTGACAAAACTAATAATAACATTGCTTATGATTGATGATGGCGCTGATCGTTAGAACTATCTGAGAGACCGGCGAAACGAAGGACCCGCATGGTGTGGTGGTGAACGCGTTAGCTCCCGGAAAGAGTAATTGCGCATTCGTAAAATTTTTTATAGACGGTAACTAAAAAGTTAACATTGTGATTTCGACTACAGCCTCAGCTTAACAGGGTTCGTTGCCGATTTTGGATCGCTGGATCAATCCCGTTAACGGGTGATTGCTGATGGCATTGATCGATAAAAAACTAGCCGAGAGAAGGGCGAAAAAAAAGTATCCGCATGATGTGGGTGGTTAACACGTTATCTCTGGAAACAGTAATAGCGCGTTCGTTCCCCATAACAGACACCTGCAGCCCGGAGTTTTGCAAATATCTCAGCATCATTATGATTGTTTGTGATAATAACAGTCCAGGATAAGTGTCTCAAAGAAGGCTTTCTTTGAAACCTATGAATATGTTTGATAGTATGCTTGAAATCCAAAAAAAAATACATGCAATGTAGTTGCAATTGTATATGCGACATCAATCACTGCATTATGAAAAGACTGTTTAATAGTGTTGTAAACCAACTTTCATTTAACATCGGTATGAATGAACAATGTACCTTATTTCATTGATGGGCTAGCACAATGTTGATAAAGGTGTTTATTCGGCTAATGTTTCGATGTCTTCGTCTTCATCAAAACCTCCTAGTCGTTGTACACATTCGTTCGTCTTCTCGATGTGGTGACTTCGTCGTCCCATAACGTCGAATCTTCATCGGTACAGCACCGCTCGAATGATGCAACTTCACCTGGCACCACTCTTTCGCAGAGGAAGGTTGTTGGTGAGGACTCCACCCTCCAGCAGATCTCCGAGCAAGAGAAAGACGTCGAAGCGTTGGCCGAATAAATGTTTGGTAACAACCACGGTAGCTTGTCAAAGAAGTATGACGCCCTTTTTTTTACATTTTTCATGAAATTAGAAAGATCACTGCAGAGTGTAATGCCAGAGAAGAGAAGGAATTATTATTTAATTTCATGGGATTTTCTTATAAGCCATTCCCAAAAATCTGAACAGATGGCAGAACTATCTTCTAGTAAATTTTGACCTTCCCACAGTCTGGATTAAGTCGACAAGCAACTTTTCTTCAACACTGATAAAAATGTTCTTCTCTTCTTATCTTTCTTTCATGGCTGTTCTCTCTCTCCCTCTTTCTTATTCTCTTTCTCTCTCTTTTCCTCTGCTTATGTGTTTTTGTCCATTTCTTTCTGTCTCCCTTAAAGAAGACAAGAAAGTTTCAGTAAACTATCTCTCCTTCCTTAATGAGAACTTTAAAGAAACTCAGCTTTAACGGCGTTTCTCTCGAATGTACGCTGAATTATCCATTCCTTTTCCCCCCTCTTCCTCTCTTCCTTATTTCTTTTTCGGTTTTTTTTCTTTCTCTAAGGAGTTCTAAATGGTCGCTTTTGTACGAACGTTGCAAGCAGGTCTTCCTGCGGATTCGTGATCGAATTAAACAGACTTTTTTATATACTAGATCACAAATATTACAGATGTTTGTGCACTTGTCAAAGAGCCGTTTCCGATCGTGCTGCTTCAAAAAATGAGCTTCAAGGATTTTCTTTGAGAGAAGTAGAAAGTAAAAGGAAACATTGATAATTTCGTCATCGTTGCTTTAGTTAACAACTGTTACCGGGTGTTCCAAAAGTGATATTTCCAGTGTAGAATTCGTCATAGTAGTCTATAATCGGCTGCGATGCCTTCGTGAGTACTTGAGCACGTAGTAGGTTCTGTTCTTCCAGGTATTTGTGGCATAAATTAGTCCTCAAACACAGCATTATTAGAGTTCTTAGGTTTGAGAATTTGAAATGGTACAAGTGCTCATCGTACTTTTCCAGTTCTCATGATTTCTCCAATATCTCGGTTTCTGCTTGTTGTTTTATTTCCGAATGCTGACGATTTTTCGAACACACAGAAAATCTTTTATGATTCAACTGCCTCTAATTAGGAAGGTGCTGATATCAAGATCTATTCCACTGCCCTCACTTTAAAAGCACACAACACCAGTATTAGAGTGTGGTGGGAGAGGTCGACAATCCTCAATGAGGATGGCGACCAAAAGCACACGAAAGGGCGCTGCAGAAGTGTAAACGCATTGCCAATCGTAGCATGAAATCTAGTCGGCGATGAGACATCGTTGTGGAGTCAGAAGCCCCTTGAGTTGTTCTTTGAAGAACGAGATGAAAAAACCTGTTTATTGATCTTACTTGATGAGTTGGGCGATGAGCGACCCCCGATGAATGAGTCTCCATTTTGTACGATTTGGTGCGAAGTGCGGTCACTAGCATGGCGATGACGAGAACTGCCTTCATTGCTGAAAGCCATAGCCTCAACAAAATAGTATACTTCAAAGTCGAGGAACCGATGAAGAGCCAAAGATGCAGTTTTAGTACGAGCTTTTATCAAATATTTTAGCCGGATATAAGCAAACTGTCTACTACATGATGTTGAGTGTTGGAAACGGGAGTGTCGCCCATTTTTTCTTCCTTCAAAAAATTTCATTGCAGCGAGCTCGCATCTTCTTAGGTTCGATGAATTTGAAATTGTCATCCGTTTTCCCAGAAGATTTAAATTCGTTTTTCCAAAGATTCATTCTCTAAAAGACTCTCTCACTAGGTTGCCCTTGCTATTTCTTACCCAAGGCTTGTCTCACCTGATGTGTTAACATTAGGTTTCGTTGCACATAAATACTAGAACAACTGACTGGTATCCTAACTAGAGAATCATCGCTGAATAAGAAGATCTTTTTGCTACAATACAAATCATTTCCATTAAAATGACTCAAGTTCGAAATCAACTCTCGGAATTTTTTTCTTGGAAAGAAAGAAATTATTGTGAACATTATGAAAATTGTGGGTTATAAAAAAATTGCGGGAAAAAAATAGAGATGGGCGGATAGGGAAAGGGGTCGCTTTTATAGTGAAGCTTCTTCATCGCCAAAGATTTGTGGTCAGTGACCTTCTCGAGGTACTCGCATGGGACCTGATAACTTGTCAGTTCAGCGTGACAGCTAACAACACTGTCATGTCTTTGGAAGACACTGCAGATTATTTGGTTGTAGTGGAAACATTTTGTATGAACATCTTTTGTACTGATGAGGAGGTTCGTTCTTCAGCTAACTGTACCGTTTTTTATTCAAGTAATCTTTTTTAAAAAATCATACTCTCATTTTGCGCGGATTTCAGAACGCCATACATTCTGATTCTTTTGGGTTTAGCTAATGTTCGAGGACTTTGGTCTTCCTCATGAATACTGTCGAATGCTCAATGAATCGACCGACTCTGAAATCCTGGAATGACTGTGCTAGGCTTTCCCAGACCTTCATCGCACGATGTCGTTAGAGTTTGCGGATTGGAGCGAGTGAGCTGATTCGGGAGAACTCTGCAACCAATTTCTGTGCTCTGTTTTCAACTCTTTCAAAAAATTGCAAGTCGCTGGAACTTTAAAAAAGTCAAAAAACGAACAAATAACGCTTACGCGACAACGCATAATTTTGCTTGATCGCGGCAATAAGCGACCACTAATTTCAGGTCTTCAAAAAACCTGCTGGTTTTTTCGACAAAGGGCGACTTGACAGAATTCAGCAAGAGACATTGTCTTATCATTCCATGCGTAAGAATGGGATGTTTGACCTTATTTACTGTTTGTCACTATCTTCCGTAAGGGCTCGTGTGGCGCAGTGGTTGAAGGTGCCCTGCAACATACACGTGGAATCGAACCCAGCGGGTCGGCAAATTGGTACGACACTTGTCTAGGGAGGATAGCAGCACTGGCTCGATACATCGGTAGGCCACTGCGAGTCATTATAATGGTCAGATATACATTCAATCACCTGCAAACGATGCTTAATGAAGTAGAATGTACTTCGCATCCCTCAGGGGATTGATCAACGCCGAGAGCTTTATCCTTTATCCTTTTACTATTTTCCTTCACATAAACACATTTTTTGTCAGCGTCTTGAACTACTTTTCAGCTTGTGTTGAGTGTGTTTCTGCATTTTTCGTACCCGAACGTCCCATCCGATGACGATGATTTACTATTTTGATTGAAAATGGAGTAAATTTCTATTACCAGTCGAATCACCTGTAGGTGGACTTGTTCAAAAAACGGTCTTTTCTATATTTCTGCATGCAAAATAGAGCTTTTTCCTAATCAACGTCAATCGAAACATTCTGTCCTGGAAAAACTAGGAACTAGCTGCAAAAATGTTTCAGAGAAGCTCTTTCCAGCAAATTAATCCGGCAAAAAACAAAATGACCTCTATAGAGATCATACAGGCCACTGCACCCTCTAACAACAAATGACTCCCATAGAAGTTATGGGTCACATAAGTGTTGGGAGCTTCGTATCGTGTTCGCTTATCATGGCGAATACAAGAACTTAAATTACCGAGGAATTTACAATTGATACGAACTTGTACTAATAGCTTGGAAACGAAAAAAGTCCTAAACTATTCTGGGAAACCACGTAATTTACTGAATACCTTGACATGTTTACCCTTTATTAGTAGCTGTCAGTGTGTTTGTAGTGTGATTTAGCTTGCAACATCATGAAAATGTGTGTACTTTATCTCGCTTAAATAATATTTATATTTAGCTTTGCAAATTTGGGAGAGATAAGTGAAGAGTTGGTTAACCCGTTAGGGCTAAACAAAGTCAACTAGATGAATTTGGAGTGACTGTGAATGTATATTTCACAAGCATCTTTAATCTGGAGCTTTAAGGACGAACTATAGAAAAGCGATTTTTTTCACACAGACACGCCGTTAGTGCCACTCTCTTGCACATCATCTGCTGTTTTTTCTTGTTTCTTCTATACTTTATTTTTTGTACCCAAAATGCTAATTCAGCGCGCTAAATCCTTCCCGTTAACATAGAATTTTTGTATGTGCCTATTTTGCCTTCGAAATTTTAACCTGCATGAGGATATTCGATGAACCCAAATGCTCAAAACGGAAGAAATAGAATTAAGCCTAAATTCTTCGAAAACAGAAGATAGGAAGTGTCTTGGTGAACAATAGCGCAACCCTGATGGCGCCTGTAGTATGTCGGAATGGTTGGTGGATAACGAAAGCAAGAGAGCAACATCACTTCCTTGTTATGTTAAAGTGCTAATCGTTCAGATTCTCAAAGTTAATAGCAACAGGAATTCAGTATTTTAAGGTCAGTCTATGCCCTAAATATTTGAAATGGCATCGCCTCCACCGTATCTGAGTGCTGAAAAAAGTATCACAACCTATCATTCTGTGCTAGAATTACTTCTGTGGAAGCCAATATATCACCTGCACAAATTGCATGTCCTTAAAATTAGTCGTTCACTTTCCACCAACGCTTCCTGCTCCCACGATTGCTTCCCATATACTTCGTCTGCTTCATTCGGCGTGTATCCCACCTTTCATTTACAGGACGGTCACTACTAATTGCCTTTACAAGCACCTTTTCTTCATAGCAGTCCATTTTGCATTGTTGGGACTTATATTAGTTGGAATATAACAGATTGAAATTTCTTTTTACCCACTGCCTACTGTTTTTTGACGGCAGGGTATATTGCGAAATATAACTGCAACGAAGCTGAGATATTTGCAAAACTCTGGGACGCAGGTGCCTATGGTGGGGAACGAACGCGCTATTGTCTTTTCCGGGGAGTAACGTGTTCAATCCCGTTGACGGGTGATTGCTGATGGCAAAAAGATCGATAGAACTAGCTGAGAGACAGGCGAAACGAAGGACCCGCATGGTGTGGTGGTGAAGGCATTACTCGCCGGAAAGGACAATAGCGCGTTCGTTCCCCCACCATAGGCACCTGCGGTCCACCAGTTTCGATTTTTAGCGCTGTGGGTAGGGTCCCGGACAACGCGCATGAATCGTTGGTTCGATATTGTGGCCCGTGCAAAAACAGACCTCGCTTCACATTTCTTCTGCATGTAATTTTTTCTTTAAAACTTCTCCAATGAGAAAAGCTTGACTCCTAAAACTCTTTTTTGAATAAATCGAATTTTGAATTGTTGATTCAGAAATTAGAGGGTCAACTTCTCTTAACCTCGGCGTTGATCAAATGTTCATTACTTTTCTTGATGAGCAAACACGAAGTTGCTTTTACAGCATTTTTTTAATTCACAATAACTAACGTTTCAGCGCTTTCGCCTTCTGCAGGACCCAAAATGGTCAAACTGACATGAACTCCACTCAGCAAAACAGTTTCGCAACCTCAGCGGACAAAACTTAACACATAAGTTTTCATTCGTTAAATAAACAGCTTCTTTCGAACACTTGTTGTTTCGCTCTTTGTGAACCAACCAGTTATTTTGGGCATACCAGCCACACAAAGGCTTAAATGGGTGAGGAATGTGCCTGGCTCGGGGAAAAAATCGACGTGATATATTGGACGTGGGTCGTGTGTTGTCACAGGGCGCTCCTCCTTGTGGTTCAATTCGGTATTTTTTAAGAGTTTTAAGCACTGATTTTTTAGATTCCTGTGCAATTCTCTCCGTTATTTTTTCGGCGTCCTATGCGCGCCTAGTGAGTGTTTTTTTCTATGGACTCAGAGTGGTCTACTCGTTCTGCCAACCTATTGTCTCCACACGCTTCACGAGAGATTAGGTACCGTAGCCGAACTCATGCAACTACGTCTCTACCGTTGGGGCATATTTTGCAATTTTTGCTTTGTGCGCAGGCGCTCATACAGGCGGTTACGAACTAGTTGGCGTTCCAGAGTGCTAGGTGGTATTCCAATCACTGTTGCCGACTTCTGTGAAGCGGCCACTTTTTAACCAAAGTTTTGTAGCTGCACTTGTCTCGTTCTGAAGGGCATAGCATGGACCTTACTTTCGCGAGAATTTTCGCTTGGAGGAGAGGTTTCTACTCTACGTCTATCTCGAGAAGCTGCAATTTCGTAGCCATTGGAAATGGTTATTTGCCGCGCCAATTTCAGAGGTTCCTCCTTCTGCTCTCTTGTTGTGCACACTATGGAGGTTGTTTGAAACATGTTTCTCCCAGGTGATCTTTTTCTGCGTGAGCGACGACAAGAAAGTTGATAAACCAGTATGTTTTTATTACTTGAATTTCGGTGCTACTTCATTATATAGCCGTTTTCCCATAGGTTGATTTGAACATTCAGAAATCGAAGTCAATTTTCCTTCGATTTATCTCAGTTAAATGTTGTGCACTCTGACTGTGCGTTCAACTCAAAATATTTGTTCAACTTCTTCCATGTGGAGCAGGTGGCAACACAGTCATGTGTAAATATACAGCATAGGAATGGCCAGAGATCGATTTCTGGTGCTTCCGGCCTAGACATACATGCAGTGGCAAGGCTTGTTGCCATTGTTAACCCTCTTATTTGGGCGCAATATTTTCCAGATCAACTGAACATTGAGCAGTTCAGGTAGAGGGCCAAGAACTGCTGAACTGCTGCTCTTTCAGCATTTTTAAGTAGATACGTTACCTTTTGGTCATATAACACCTTCATGACTCTGTAGTCAATCGGTGGCTTCTCGAACACAGATTTCATTCCGAGGCTGGTCCTTGGATAGGTATTCTCTGATACACTTGCAAAACCTATCTCGGACGGTGGAGCAGAACCATTTAATACAAAAAAAACATTAAAAAAAGTCACAGATACACACTTTATCTATCAAACTAAATCGTGCTGAAAGATGGCAACATCCTGGTTAGATAATAAACGAATTTCTGTTTCAACTTTTCAAAGAACAAGGGAGCACGCACACAGAAGGACATTGTCAAAATGAAAAGGCTAGAGAGGCATGGCGAAAATGTGAGGGAACCGATTAATAGCATAACCTCGAGAAATAAGTACGTCGTGTCTCTTGCACGATCTCACTGAGCGTACATCTTGAGTTAATGCGCATTTCCATGACACGCGGTCCGACGAGCCCGACAAGAAAAATGGCCACAGTCAGGATGAGTAACTATCACTTGCTCATTACCAGTATTCCTCCATATTCTTCACATTATACTTGGGTTCATAAGCATTTGTGGACTTTATTGTATCACAATTGTTGTATTAATATTAATGCTGTTCTGATAAAGGTGATACATAATTTTTATGGGTGGCGTAGCTGCAATTTATGAAGAAGACGCGCGTGTGTGACTCGACATTCAATAAAAGACTGTAGTCAGCTGATTGGAAAGTACACGGTAGTTGGTTAGGAGCTGCCACCATAAAATAAGCTCCACATCTTCACTGGAAAAATCTGTCAACTCAACCGTGAACGAGTCCGTTTTTCAGCTTTACAGCCGAACAAGCCATAAGTATGTATGAAGAGCGAAACACAGAGAAAAAAAACTGGGCCTTATTTTTCTTAATGTTAAACGTCCTCGGCTGGGCAGCGTTGGGTAGGACGAGTGCGGAGGAACTTCTAAAATTTCAAGGGCATTCTAGGTCGAAACTTCGTCGGACTACGGTGCCGACCTGTGGCTACAATGGACTTCAACTTGAACCTGAATTCTCTCTTGAAGAACGGATGGGGGCGGGCTCAAATGAAAAGGTACGCTCCGGAAGAGACGAGAAGACACCGCACATTCAACGCAGTCTATGACACTGTTCCTCGGAAATGTTGAAGTACAGAAGTCGGCGGTGTTGTTGGCATTCTCTTCAACACGAGTTTGGATATAAACATACGTTCATATAAACAACTAATAACCCGAGACGGACGCTTACGGTTGGAGAGATGTGGACTAATATCAATTTTCACAATCTTCGTCGTCTCCACACCAAGACATCAAGTTATAGCAATCACGAAGTTGATCCCTCTCTATGGACCTGAAAAAGTTCTATATAGAATATCACACATTTCTTAAAGTCACCATTGGAGATGGTAAGGCTAGGGCTAGTTAGACTCCGAACACTGTCTAAAGAACGTCACATCGAGGACCCACGGAATAGAATGAGAGAAGCAGGGTGAGCGGTTGCCTCAGTTTGCCGTGACGATCAAGAGCATGCATGGTAACTCACAATTCCAGATGCTCCCATCTAATCGCTAAACCTGATAGTCCCTCAGTGGGAAGTACTATAACAAAATACATCACAACAAAGCAAAATAAAAGTTTCAGTAAATCAATTTATATGATCTTATGAAGTGATCTTGTTAAGCTGATGCGAGGTTGGTGTAAGTTTCCGTTGTCGTTGTTGTTGTTAGTATTGTTGGTCGATGGCTGACATTTCGGCGATTTCGCCTTCCTCAGAGCCTGAACGTACGTTACAGTAGTCTTACATTCGGTGAAATATTTACAGTATTAATGGAGATCAAACTTTTAAATAAACGCCACATTGGCGAAAAAGACTACTCATCATGCTCATATGAGTGGGACTACTCAAGCGTTGTTCACATGGGGTTGCAACCGAGACCCACGTAGGTCAAAAAATCATTTTGAAATAAGACAAAAGCTCACGTCTTTTCCGTTCATCTTTATACTTGGTGTCATGTAAGTCATGCGGTGAGGAATGTTTTGGGAAACGGGTAGACCGCTTTATATCCGCATAAAAGAGCACCTAGATGGGAAAGCCAAAATTCGCCAGAGCACTCCTCTAGGTACACGTAGGGCACAAAAGCACAAAGCGATGATTTTGAAGTTAATGTTCGGATCCTAGGGCAGGAATCAAAAACATGAACGTGCAAGACTCTTGAGGCGTTTTGGATAAATTTCAAAAAACCAAAGATGAACCGGAAAGACGAATGCTTCACTATCAAACGTGACCTGGTGCCTTATTTCAAAACGATTTTTTTGACTTGGGTGGGTCTCGCACACTATCCCATGTGAACAACTCGATGGCAATCCCACTCGTAACAGCACGGTGAGTGGTTTTTTGATCAACATGGTGTTTATTTATAAGTTTGATCTTCATTAATACTATAGATATGTTATCGAATATAGTGCTACTGTTTGGCTTTTCGGCTGTGGACCACCTATAGTGATCATCGGCTCTGATAAAGACGTAGACGTCGAGACGTTAGCCGAGATAAATACGTCGTTTGTCAACCTCGTGTAAGCTCAGCAGTCTAAAAAATATGTTGAGAAGGCTACACGCTCTGAGGAAGGCGGAATCGCCGAAACGTCAGCTTTCGAGCAACAACGCTAACAACAACGACAACGAAAACTTGTAGCAACATCGCATCAACTTAACAAGATCACTTCAAAAGATCATATGAAAAAAACATGTCAACTACTTGTGCCGAGGCTCATAGAAAGTCGGTCTTTTGAATTACTAAAAATTTTGACTAATCGATCTCGCTGTTTTCGTAAGATTTTGCACACCGTCAAACCATCGCCTTCTTCATGCAGAACTTCAGTTTTCGCGAAAAGGAGGGAAAACTGTTAAGTTCAAAAAGATTGATCACAAAACAACCATAAGATACGACTTATTCAGCTCCTTAGTCTGTCATTGGAAGGTGCCGTTCTTGAGCACATCGGCGAGGAACACGACCAGCTTTCGAAACATCTCCACATTAGGGCTATGAAAGCTGAAAGTTTAGAAATCGCAAGGAGATGTCTGTCTCCGGAAACAGTTGAGCTAGCACACCAACGCAGAAACGCACAAGCCATAGGTAACTATTAATCCACGTCCGAACTTGAAAAACCCTGCAAAAGGCGATCATAGAAAATCTTAAAGATAACATATCAGGAGTTATGGTTGAAGCTACGCAGGCTTGAAGGAGCATTCGCAAGGCCCATCGAAACTTCTCCAACTGCAAAACTAAGATAATTGCACTCCGTCGTCCAAACTAAACAGTTAAAGCTTCCAGAATGACAATGGAGGGAATCGTTCCCGGTTACTGCTCAGATCTCCTCAAGACCCACTTTCTCCCTGTCCTCATGTAAAATAAAGGAGGATGGATATATCGTTCCCAATATCGACTTTCTATTAACCTCAGCAATGGATTATGAATGCGTCGTTTTCTTGTTCAGCAATAGCAGGTTGTTATAGAGCATACATTTATTTCCATACAAAAAACACGCAATACAATAGTGGCTGACGTTTCGGCAGTATCGCCTTCCTTCTTCAGAGCCTGGAAGGGCATAACGATATGCAATTTACCAGGCCAAACGCTTCAATAACACATATAAAAAAGACGAAAGTCTCTATGGCAATTACATGATCAACAGCATCTCGAAAAACACACTGCTTTTAACGTGGCTTTCACTGAGAAGGATTAGAACAGCTGATTATAGTCACATTTAGCTGACGACCGCACCATCCCAAATCAAAAATTGATGCGAAGACACGGGGCCAGGTCGCTTGTACCTCTGGGCATTCCCCCCTTGCGATCCATTGTAAGGTTCTCGGTATTTATCAAAAAGCCTCAAGAAGTTTTCGCGCTGGTGTTTTAGTCTCCTGTGCAAGGATATTGACTTTTACTTCAAAATCGTCCCCCGCTGTGCTTTTGTATCCTATACGTGCCTAGTGGGGTACTTTGTCTTATTTTTCGTTTGCCATCTAGATGTTCTTTTATACGGATACACAAAGGCCTGCCCGTTTCGCCAATATATTCATCTCCGCAATTATTACAAGAGATCAGGTATATCGTACCTGAACTCATGCAATCACCGTCCCTGCCGTAAGGGCAAATTATGCAGTTTGGTGTTTCACATAGACGGTCACACACGCGGTTACGAGCTAATTGACGACGTAGAGTATCCCTGTGGTATTTCAATTATCGCTACCGATCCCTATAGACCTGCGCTTCTTAAGCATCGTTTTTATAACTACGCTTACATCATCGCTAAGAAAGGTCAGCATAAACAGGAGTTTCGTTTGGTCAACTGTTTCGTTTTGGCGCGTCTTCTCCTTCTAAACTTATTCGTGTGGTTACTATATTGTAGGCATTGGATTGGAGGCTGCTATTTGCCGAGCCAGGTCGTGCGATTTCTCCTTTAGTTCCCTCTTCGTGCACACAAAGGTCGCTGTTCGAAACATGTTTCTCACAATCACCCTCTTTGCTGGTGAGGGTGAGAAAAAATGAAATGAAAAAGGATGTCCTTATTATTTAGTTCTCAGCACCACTTTGCCATGTAACCCCTATCTAATGAGTAAATTTGAACGTTAATGAATGGAAGCCAATTTTCATTCGGTTTCTTCCGGTTGAATTTAATGTACTCGGACTGGCTAGTCAATAATTCAAAGTATTTGTCCATCTCCTCCTGAGTAAAGAAGATGACAAAACAATCATCTATATATCTGCAATAGAGTAACCACCGGAGATCGATAACAGGGGCTTCTATTTTAGACATTAATGCAATAGCGAGAGTTGGTGCCAACAGCTGTCCCATTGCCAGCCCTCTCATTCGCGCGTAATAATTTCCAGACTATCTGAAAATTGAGCATTTTAGGCACTCTTTTAAGAGAGCCATAAGCTACTGAATAGGGAAGCCATGCATGTGTATTCCTTCTTCATGTTCAACAAGAAGTTCGTGGTTGGCTAGCATTGCGGAGTCACTCGATATGTTGGTGTGCAGCGCGGTAACGTCGAAGGACTCCATCACGTGCGCGTTACTGGGAGACGCGTTACGTAGACGTTCTAATAACATTTGGATGTTTGTGAGGTGAGCTGGAATTGGTTAAGCAACTGGGTAAGTATTAGGCTTAAGAACCAGGTTATTCTATCCGTTGGCCCGTCTACACAGCTGATGATGGGTCTGACCTTAAATGATGAAGGATTGGTTGACTCAAGATCATCAGGTGATACCAACTTATGTGTTTTAATAAGTAGGCATAAGACAGGACATGTTGGTTTATCGATTTTAAGGTGAGAAATAATCGATGGTTTTAAACCTGCAACCTTTGCCACACTGAACAATTGATCGTTTAGCTTTCAGTATTGTCTTTAGTATTCTTTTTTCAGACGATGAGCGATAAAGGGTAGCATCACTAAGGTGTTCTTCCGTTATCTCAACATCTAACTGGCGAGGAATAACGACGAACTCTCCCTTTTTGCCACTAACTGATAGTCTAATAGTCCTCGAATTTATTAAATCCCTAATTTCTCGCACACCGCATTTTTGTGCAGCTATGAGGTTAGAAATATAGTTTCTTTCGCCATACGGGCAAAGGCGTTTCGTCCGAAAACGTGCGAAACCTTGCATTAATTTCTACGCTGGAGTCCCGTTGTATGAAGAACGCTCTGGTGAAAGGATATAGTGGCAATAGCGTCATTTCTTCATTTCTATTTCCATGTAATGTTTTTATGGTCTTATAGCGGGGTCGATCTTAAAGTCCATACAAGCGTCGTGCGACCCTATCCACGATTGTTTTAGAAATGGGTTGTGGCGCTGAAAAACTTGAGCCCTATTCTAGTAGTGAGCGTGCGTTCTCAGGTATGGCTACCTTCCAAGTACGGTGACCTTAGATCTTCTTGGTGCATGATCAACGCTATTTAGACTATTATCAAAAAGCGTAAACAATTTGTTGCGGCTGTTTCTTGAATACCCTCATCGTGTGTCATTATACCCTTTCACGCTCTGAGGAAGGCGATACTGCCGAAGCGTCACCTACTGTTGTATTGTGTTTTTGTATGGAAGTAAATGTATGGCGTATAGTAACCTCCACGGAGGTCCCTCATAAAAGGGATCTCGAGCCGGTTACTGGCGAGGGCTACGTGGCGCATCCCCATTTGCTGGATAGGGGGCTAATCGCAGACCAAAAGCGACCGCATGTTTCCAAGACGCAGGTTGATCAAGGTGATGGACTCCCTGTTTTACTGCACTGATTTGGCACATACTTTCTGTATTTACGAGGCGTGTTCATGCATGGGTGTGTGGGTGCGTTCTAGTTTATGCAGATTGTATTCTACGAGTCAATTCGGCCAAAAAGCCTGCAATCAAGTGACAGGGAAGTATATGGGAGGCGGTTAGGAGTCCTTTCCAATAAATAAGCTCCATGTCCACTCTGGAAGAGCCTGGCAAGCTACCCGTGAGTATACCAAGCCCCCCCACGTTCAGAGCCCAGCAAGCTATACGTGAGTATCCAAAAGCTAAAAACAGTGAAAGAAATGGGCCTCATTCCCCTTGCCGCGAAAGGCCTCCCAATTTGGCATCGTTGGGTAGGACGGGTACGGAGAGCCTGCTAAAATCTCAGGGCCAATGGAAGCTACCTGGATTGCAAAGAACTAAGGTGACGATGATCTGTACCTACAATACACACACACTTGCATCCGAGTCCTCGATAGAAGACTGGCTCATGCAAACAAGAAGGATAAGGTACGACGTCATCGGCGTGGCCAAGACGATAAGACGCCACCCATTCAACCACGTCTATGACACCGGAGAAGAACTGTTCCTCGGAACATGCGACAGTAGAGGAGTCGGCGGCGTCGGCGTTCTCGTCAACACGAGTTTGTCCATGAAAATCGATTCATTCGAGACAGCTTACAACCCGAATCGGACGTTTACGATTGAAAAAGATGTGGGTCAATACCGGCCATGACAATCTTCGTCGTTTACGCGCCGACATTAAACTATGACGAAGAAGAAGTCAAAGCGTTCTATACGGACTTGGACAAGTTCTACAGAGAAAACCATACATTCTTCAAAGTCACCACTGGAGATTTCAACGCTAAGGTTGGACCAAGAAGAACGTCTGAAGAACGTTACAATGGGACCCAAGGATTAGAATGGAACAAACTGAGCGGCTCTCAGAGCTTGTCATGACGACGAAGACCATCCATGGTAACTCGCAATTTCAGAAGCCCCAGCCTCAACGCTAGAAGTGAGAGTCTCTTAGTGAAAAGTATCATAACGAAATAGACCACATCATTGTAAACCGAAGGTTTTTGCCTAACCGATGTCGCTATTGTCCCAAAATTTTACACGGGACCAGACCACCGCCTCCTTCGTGCAAGATTCTATTTCTCGCAGAAAGGAGAAAAAAGCCAGTGAAATCGAAAACCAAAATCCCAGAGCCACCACAAACTGGGACTTATTTAAGTTGGCTGTTGGGAAGATGCCGTTGTCGGTAACATCGACGAGGAATACGATCGGCTCATTCAACATCTTCACGTTAGCGCTATGAAAGCTGAGAGTTCGAAAGTCACCAAGAGACGTCTGTCTACAGAAATTCTCGAGCTGAACTACAGTCCGAATTTGCGAAAATAGTGCAGACAAGTGATAAAAGAAGATCTTAAACAGGGAAGAGCAGCACAAATGATCGAAGCTGCAAAGGCTGGGAAAAAGCATTCGCGAAGCTCACCGAAGCTTCGCCATTTACAGGACCATGATGGTTACACTCCGATGCCCACACGGAACAGTTACAACGTCCAGAAAGGCAATGGAGGAAATCATTCACGAATACTACTCAGATCTCTTCGATTGCCACGTCCACCTTCCGTCACATGAAATAAAGGAGGATGGATATGTTGTACCACCGGTTCTCCCTTCGGAAATCCGACATGCTATTTCGTCAATAAGAAATCGAACAGCACCAGGTCCGGAGAGAATAAGATCTGAACACTTGAAGAACGTTCCGCAAGTCCTCGTAAACATACTGGCTTGGCTCTTCACACGTTAGCTGTCTAAATGTAAGGCCCTTGCTCAGTGGGAGACCAGCAAAACCGTGTTAATGTTCAAGAGTGGTGAACTCCACGATATCGGCAACTGTCCCCCAATCTGCTTGCTGTCTGCCGTCTGCAAACTTTTCACTGAAGTCAGGAAGTCAGTTCAGAAGTCACCGAAGTTTCACTGAAGTCTAAACAGGTCTGACAGAATATTGGACGAAGGGCAACCATGTGAGCAAACAGGGTTTCGAAAAGGATTTAGTACATGGACCACATCCATGCTATAACAAGACTCATTGAAGTATAGTGAGAGTACAAAAAGACCGCTCTGTCTCACTTTCATCGATTTAAAGAAGGCCTTTGACTCAATTGAGATAGAGGCGCTCATAGAAACCTTTGATAGTTGGGGAGTCTCCACTCACTACATAAAGTTTCTTCGTGAGTTGTACAAAGATTTCACAACCAAGATATAACCATTCTACAGCGAGATTAACGTCGACGTCAAAAGAGGGGTTAGGGAAGGCGATACTATCTCACCAAAATTATTCACCGCCACCCTTGAGAACGTCATGCGAACATTGGAATGGGATAATATGGGAGTGAAAATCGATGGTCGGCGGTTACCTCATCTTCGCCTTGCTGATGACATCTTATAACACCAAACATTAGCCAAGCGGAACGTATGCTTGCCGACTTTGATAAAATCTGTGGAAAGATTGGTCTTCGACTAAATCTTACAAAAACGATGTTCATGAGGAACGGACTGGTTTCGTATGCCCCATTCACGCTCAACGGAACGAATATCTCTGAATGCTTCAGTTACGTCTATCTAGGTCGCGAAATCAACACGATGAACGACAGCAAGGGAGTTGGGTAGAAAGAAAAGAGCGGCTTGCGAAGCTTTCAAGGGGTTCGAGGGAAGTACTGAAGAGAACAAGGAGCACCCGACTCCGTGCCCACCTTTTCGACTCAACGGTACTTCCTGGCCTAACGTATGCGTCAGAAACTTGGTCGCTGCGTAAGCAGGATGAAAGATCACTCAGCGTTATCGAACGCGCAGTCGAAAGGGCGATGCTAGGAGTATCCCGTTCCACACACGTAAAGGGATGGGATCCGAAGCTCCGATCTGCGTCAACGATCAAAAAATCAAAGATGCCGTTCTGTTTGCCAAACAGACGAAGATAAGATGGGCCGGACACATAATGCGTATGAATGACAACCGATGGACAAGAGCTGTTAGTGACTGGATTCCTCGGGACGTCAAACGTACTGCAGTAAGACCACCGACGAAATGGTCAGAGTTCTTCACGAAGAGCCTAAAAGAAAGATATGATGCTCGACGAGTCTCTAGAGCGAGCAGAACCCACTGGACTACTCCTGCACGCGACAGGAAAAAAAAATGGAAGATTTACTGGCGCCCGCTTGAGTCACTCGACGATCAACGGGACTGCAGGTGACACAGGTGATAACAACCTCGCGAATGCTGAACAAGGAAAACCATGGGTATATCGTTCCAGCGGTTCTCGCTTACTGAAACCCGCCATGTCATCTCATCAGTGAAAAATTGAGCAGCACCTAGTCCAATGATCCCAACCCCTAAATACCTTCCACCAGTCCTCACCAACGCACTTTCTTGGCAGCTCACTTGTTACCTGTTAGAATGCAAATTTTTTCTAACATGGGGGACCAATAGGACCGTGTTATTGCTCAAGAAGCGAGTCCTTCACGATATCGGAAACTATCGCCAAATCTGCTTGTTGTCTATCGTCTATAAACTCTTCTCTTGAGTCATCCCAAAAAGCATTAACGAATACTGAACGAATGACAGCCATATGAGCAAACAGGGCTTCAAAAAAGCACGCTATGTACACATGATGATAGATCACTGAGCGTCAAAGTAGCGCGGTTGGAAGAATGGTGCTAAAGTATCACGCATTAGGCAAATGAGATAAGAGGTGCTAAGCTCCGACCTACACGAACGATGAAAAATGAACGACGTCGTTCTACACGCCATTTTGACGAAAACAAGGTAGAACGGCCATATGAACGACAACCGATGCATAGGGGTCGTTAGCGAATAAGTTTCTCGGAAAGGTAAAAGTGCAGCGGTAACGCCACCAGTCGGATGGCCGGAATTCTTCAAAAAAACCGTGAAGGGAACATATGCTGCTCGGTAAACTCTAGTGCGAGCAGAAGCCACTAGGCTATACAAGTGTGCTTGCGCTTGTTCGAGTCAATTTGAGATCAACGTCGACGGGTCAGAGAGGTAATGTTAAAGAACGGTTCCCAAAGTGGTTCATAAAGTCTCCAGCCGATACGCTTCTTCGTCCAATTTCCAACTCAGTTCTAGAATTGACATGCCTCATTTTCTAATTTACCGACGTTCAATGAAGCAAGTTCTCGAAGCGTGATGTAGGAACCTGATGATGTCGGCGCTGGATCCACTCACTAAACGAAGCGATGGTGCTTGTAGAACGACTACTCAAGAGGTTTCGTCATTTTCAGAGAAGAAGTGATTCAAACCGATTGTCGATATCCGTTCATTCATGCCATGTGGGTTCTCGTGGTCACACGGAGTAGAGTCCAGTGGAATGCAGCGTGACTCAAGCTAAGCTCGTTCGAGAGGCAATATTACTATTATTATCATTATTATTATTACCACCGTTGTTATTATCAATATTGATCATTAGTGCTGAGGCTAAATAAAAGTCAGTTTTTAGAAGAAACCACTGCCATCGTTAGCAATATACTACATGCATCACGCTGCATCTTTCGATTGACTAAACATGAAGCAGATATCGCCCTGCTTCCTGTATAAGACTGTTTGGAGGTTAATGGTGTATTTCTATCTCTGGATTTTTAAACCAGCACGTTTCACCTCAAAATAAACTACTAGGATGGAAACCAGTTGAACCTCTACATTTTTTGCCAACGAGAAACAAGTTTCTCTTTAGCGGTTACGTAAATTTCTGTACATCGGAAAGCGATGGACTCGTTGAAGACAGTTTCAGCCTCTGCTTGGTTTCTGAAACATTTTCGAGCAGAAAGTCGACGAAATGCTTTAAAAATTGTTAGCCCATAAGAGAGGTCTAATGAGCTGGATGGATGAAGTATAGTTTGGAAGCACTGGTCGTTCAACCCTTGCAGCGTCGTTAGTGCAACGTATGACCACCCATCAATGGTGTTGCCAATTTATACGACATGTACATAACCTGGTTGAATGAGCAAATTAGTGCAGTTCTGGGAGTTCGACTTCCGAATTTTGTAGCTCTCTTTCCTGCAAAGAAAAATAACCCTAGATGAAGAAGACGATGATCCAATCTTGTGCACAACTTCAGAGTGAATGTGGCACCACTATGCCACCAATTTCTATTAACCATGTTCAATAATGATCGAAAGGCTTTTGAAATCATAAGGTACTGTGGTAGACTTTTCCATTATGGTGAACTCAAACAGCCACACACCCTGTTTATTCCACTTCAACCTAACCTGAAGTTTTCCAGATATTCATACAAGGTGAATTTTAGAGTTGTAGTCACGGAAAGAATGGTACAAAATATGCTTTTTTCCCGCAGAACCGCCGCGTTTTGAAGGGAGTGTCACCCGGTTCCCCTTGCCCTGCATCATCAGCTTTTCAATGGAGGATTCCCATAATAGTGCGCGTGCCTGTAGGTATTGATCCACACGAAAGAGTGGTCATGAGATTTTGGCCATACTATGAGCAATCTAAGGGGTGCGGGCAACCTAGTGCCAGTGATGTCTTTCATTTTGGCACAAAGAGCTGGTTCGACCCAACAGTAAGCCAACCAAGCATCTCATCCCTTCGAGGTCGGAAAACTGGCACCATACCTGTGTAGGAACAACGTTCTTTTCTTCGATCAGTGGAAATAGGCGACTACATGTGATTAAGATCTAGAAACATCCTGGCATGGCTCTTCCAGGGTTCCAAAGAGAATCGACTCCGCTAACATTGCACAACTTTTGGAAGACCAAAAATCCTCAAGCAGCAGGCGAAACCACAAGAAAAATCTGGTCTTCGTGGAATATTGGAATATTAGTGGAGCGAATAAAGTGCAAGGAATCCTGTATTCCATGCAATACATGATGCCGTTTTCTACAACATTTGACCATCAAAACTGAATTTAAATACCAATGATTGGACAAGAATTCATTATGTAGTCGACATGTGAAAAGGAGCTGTTGGTATTGCTTCTTTTCCGGTTCTCTACTGCTCAATTGTGAATCTCTTTAAGGTTTTGCTTAGCCGTGTTTGAAAGATCTCTCAGAAGAACTGTGCAATTTCTATAGTTTGATAAACAGTTGTGCATGACAGATCACCTACATAATATGACACGAAAAAAACTAGTGCAACAAAATGTCAAGGGATAAAGTGGAATACCATTTTATAATTTATATTGTCGGGCTACCTAAATACGCACTGCACTTCGGCGCATAGGATTAGAAACTAAAACGTGCAAACAAGATCTCTAGATCTCTAATTAACCTGGTGGGTTGCCAAACACGATTTGGACAAGGAAGTCCATTGTGCCAGGAATTCCTCGGAGTACGCGGAAGAGCAAAAGCAGTCAGCGCTTTTTCAGTGCGGAGCTCTACGACCCTGTAACTCATTGTTGAAAGTGCATGAATAAATTCAAATGTTCATTTGTGGATTTGACATCGTTTGCAAAGAACTGCACCACCAATCAGATTTTTGTAATCAGAACACTGGTTGTGCGACAGGTGCGCAAACAAATTTGTTAGGATGCTCAATCGCATGTAAAAGGCAGATGATTTCAGAATTCACTTCATCAGCAGCGCCATCATCACTGTCATCTCTAGAGGCAACAACTCTCGGTCTAATCTTTATTATTTTATCACTTTTATAGAATCGAGCACTTGCGAACTACATTGAGCACTAGGGTTGTACAGAGATGCAAAGTATTTCCAATGGTGCAAGGAATTCGCGAAAATCGAAGATTTTGATGTATTTTTTTATTGACATCGGATTCTTATGGACGTATGGCGCAGTGGATAAATGTGCCGTACAACGGGAGAGGCCGTTGGTTCGATTTTACGTTCCGGCTAACCGAACTCCCATCTCTCAAGGATAGAATAATTGGTTCACGAATTGAATGGAGGCACAAAAAACTTTTCTTTGGCAATGTGCCACGGTCAAATGCGCACGCAATAAATAATCTTTTTTTTTATTTATGCTACATTTTGTTTATTTTTTATTTATATGTAAAAAACATAACGCTGTGTCACATGTATTATACTGTACTGATCCTAACACTTCTTGCATTCGATTGGTTTCCTCGCATCCGCCATTCGCGATAGCCTTCGAACTATTTTGTATGTGGGTTCACTTGCGGCTTAAGGGTTTTTGGTATTCGTTACGAATGTCATTGAATGCTGGTCGCATCGATTTTCTCTGGAACTTTGAGATAGTCGTTTCAGGGCGTTCCTGCGTGGATTAGAGGTAGTGAACTTGTCCTGATCAAGTCTGGTACGAATTTCCCTAACCCCGGATAGATTAGAGGCTTGGTGGACCCTGCGCCATTTCGAAATTGAATGGAATCACAACCACTGTACTACGGCGCTTCCTTAATGATTTACACGATATTTGATTGCTTCGAATACATGGCACATACTTAAAAGAGTATCAGCACCAAGCGCTTCAACCTTCATCGATTTTTTTGTCAGATTTATCAAAGTCGGTTCATTTAGAGATGAGAATTATTCCATTTCTTCTCACCATTGCCCTTGGTGAAGTACTGGGACATTACTAATTGTAATACCGAAGTAAATGCTTTCCTGTTTGCTCCTCAAGAGCATCTGAACACAGTGACAGTCAGCTGACAAAATTAAAGGTAAGAAGTCTTTCGTAATATTGAACGTAAAAAAAGCGGACACTACTAGGGCGAGAATCGCCGCAAAGTCTCCCACCCTCAATATAATTTATTCGGCATGAAGAAAACACCAATGAGGGAACCGAGATCGTTTAAAGAGCTACAAAACAAAACCAGCCAAAAAACTTATGGTGCTTATTCACTTCCGCTGTCGTAAATTCTATAAATAACTTTATTCGTCTGACAGGTTATTGAAGCGAAATCGTCTGATTACGGCCCACTGTCAAACAAATTGTATTTCGAGAAGAGTTCTGAACCCGATTTTGGACGAATTATGCTTCAGAGTGACATCGCCATGAGCACTGAGTAATCCCCTAGATAGAAGATCCTTCAAGCCTCATGCTCACAAAGTGCTATGATAAATTGTGTTCAGAGGAGAATCCGAGCAGATCGTCGAAGACGTCAAAAGTGGTGATCGTAGAAAAAGACAAATCTTGAAGAATTTACCTGGAATGGAATCGTCGTGGAAGAATGGCGTGGTTTTCTATACGTTTAACACATCAGGTCAGCTTTTAAAGCATCAGAAATTAAGCGATGGGAAGCACCAATTTTTTTTGGAATGGCTCAATGATTTTGACGACAACGATTTTTAAGCAAAAAAATACTACAGATAAAATGTAGGAGAACTGTAAAATTTCTACTATTATTCTTTACCTCTTGTATAGGGCGCGGGTGGCCCAGTGATAGGATTCGCCCTGCGACACACACGTGGAATCGATCCGTGCGCCCATGGCCCACCAAGCTTTCCATCCCTCCGCTGTAGACAAATTGGTACCAGGCTTGTCTGGGAGGATAGCAGCACTGGCTCGACACATCGGTAGGCCACTGCGAGTCATTGTAAAGGCCAAACATGCATTCAATCACCTCCAAACGAAGCTTAATAAAGTCGAGTGCACGGAAAATCCCTCAGGGGATTGATCAACGCTGAGAGTTTTATCCTTTATGCTTATACCTCTTGTGTGCCAATACTCTGGTGTGCCAATGGAAAGGTTTTCATGTAGTATTACTTTCACAATACTAGATGCTTTCTCGATTTCCCCTATTTCAAAGCCGTCAAAACCGCCCACTTTGTACGAAGACTTAAGTTGCTATCGATCAGCCTTTCCAAATTTATTAATAAGTGCAGTTTAAAAGTGAAAGTTTCAGACCATGTCGTGCAAAAAATTGTTTAGAAAGGGGACAAAGATATGGAGTGACGCCAGTTGTATAGAATTCGTAGAAGACAAAAATGGTTTGTCCTAAGCCTCGCGTTAAATAAATATGTTGCGCTTTTTAAACAAACTTCTTGTAGCTCAGGACAAAGTGGTAGTAATCAAAGGCGATGGATGTTTTGCCAAGATTGGACGACGTGGTGGAGATCAGGTTCTTGCGCTTAGTGAGAATGTAACGGTATGATGGCTTCAAATAAACCAGTCTAAAAATAGCCGCCTTTTAAAAATCGCTTTTGGCCTAATCACGCTTATTTGGGAAACTAAGTTCGACATTCGTTTTAGGTAGGATTTGCTGTCCATGAAATTGGGCATGCTCTCGGATTTCTCCATACAATGTCACGATTCGATCGCGACAAATACATTAGAATCATCATAGATAATCTTGATGTGAGTGGATTTAAAACCACTAGTCGTTTTAGTCCTTAATAGCGCCTATAATTTATCTCTAGCTAGACTTGTGGAATGATTTCGGAATCCTGGGCGAGCCTTACACTGAGGTCTATGGACTCGCGTATGATTTCGGCAGTGTTATGCACTATGGTGAGCTAAGGTTTGTGAAACGTGGTTGAAAATTTCCGCAAAGCTTGCAACTGCTGTCCATTTTTCAGCGGTTCTATCAACGGGGATCCGACTTTAGTTTCAAGAGTACCGTTTTATCAAAAGACGATGGGATCTGAAATGATTTCCTTCTCCGATATTTTCATGATAAACCAACATTACAAATGCGGTGGTCAGACATGGCAACACTTTGTAGAAGAACTTGACAAAATATGGGAAAATTGGAATCATTTAGCAAAATGCAACATGGCCACGTCGGCCAAATGTGCGAACGAAGGATTTCCTCACCCTCGAAACTGTTCCATATGTATCTGTCCGGGAGGCTACGGTGGCGCTCTGTGTGATCGGAGGGTAAGAAAAAAGCATTAGGAAAAGGGTGAAAACAAGTGCGGTGGGAAAATTGAAAACGTTCCAGCCACCAGGATGTGGACAAGACCTCGTGGCAACAACTGAGAAACAAACTGTCAATCAAAGACTAGGCAATGGATCCGACCTTAGGGAAGACTTCGAGTATTGCAATTATATGATTTCGGTACGACTGTTTGGATAAGTACTACGCTGCATGTGAAATACAAACGCATTCAGGCTCCTGAAGGGAAAAAAAATCGAAGTAGACGTTCTGTCGATGTCTCGTGGTTACGATAAAGGTGGGTGTCCAAAAGGTGGAGTTGAGATCAAGGCTCAAGCCGATCAAAAGTTGACGGGTCACCGGTGAGTGTCACTACTTGATAATTTCGCAATTCCTAGCACAAACTCTCATGTTTTTCTCTCTCAGGTTTTGCTCGACTAAAGGCACCTGGGGTCCCATCGTCTCCAGCTTTAATGTAGTTCCTGTGATCCTGTTTAACCGGTTCGGCACAATGGCGACAAACTTCACGTATCGTTATATTAACTAAAAGCGAAGAAGTGTTCAATCTGAACAACACGTTTTACGCACCAAATTATGTCACTGGTAATAAAGAGTTCGCAGAAGAATGAAGAGCAAAAGTCTTTCTCAAAGATGTGCACTACGAAGATGTGATGAATGGCTTGCAAGGATGTGGGCATTCACTGCATAAGTCGGACCATAATGCGAGCTTATCTCTAGCAGCGAGTTTCGTTGTTCTTGAAAACGTAATTTCAAAGGAAAACGGATGTTTATACCCACATTGACAGCTCAAGCGAGTGCTAAATTACAACTTTCAAATCACTCGCGGTTTTTCCAAACAGACCGAATGAATGAGGCGGGACAGTTTCGGAGCACTCAAAACACAAAAGAAGATGAATAGTTTATAATATGTGCTAGTAAGTTCACTTGATATCTAAGTTACGAAATATTGAAGAAAAGCTGAGGGAAATAAAAGAAGCCAACGGAACAGGATCGGTTTGTAAAGGAAAACGGGCAAGCAAATACTGTTGAAATGCCCCCCACCACCCCTCCCCCCCTATGATTTACCAAACAAATTAAGGAAAGTCGATCTCGTTCTCGAACGCGAACTGCTTTCAGTTTTTATCCAACCACCAGCAAAGTCCTCAATTTTCTGCGGTGACGACTTTCTCACTGAATTTTTTGTCCCTGAGCGACCGCTCATTAAATTGGGTTGGCATAGAAGTTTCAGCGTATTATAACACAAGTGGCATAGCCTGGGATTCACGCCTATGCCGAATCTTCTCCCCGCAGCATTTGCTGCTCTTTGTGCGCTCAGTTTGTTGCAGTACTGGTGACAGTACGTGAGAATTTCTTGTTTGCAAAAAAAAGGTGGCCTATAGAATGCCAGTTTTTCCGATCCACAAATGAGTAAACTGATTCCAACACAACCAACAGCTACATTTCTTCAAGGTTGCCATCCATTCTTCCCATTCACCTCGCGACTGTATTGAACTTCTGCACAGTTAAAAACGACTAGTTCTACAGAAACTCAATGACCGTTATTACTAAGTCTGAAAAATTTTAGAAAAATTAGTTGACTTAGTAGATATTTGATACTTGATACTTGAACGGCCCGTCCTCACTGGTTGTGCGGGCACCAGCATAATCACCATTTTTCGGAGAATTGCTGGTTAAGCCATTGTGGCTCACTGGAATCCCGAGGTCAGCCTGGCCAAACTCTGCCCCAGGTCTTCACCTCCAGAGGCAGCCGCAGCCCTTGTGGATCAGAGCGAGATTTTCCACCATGCGACTTTCATGCCAGGACGCTGGTGGATCCTGGCTTTGGTTTACTCTTAGCTAGGCTTCCTGATGGAAACGCCGGACTCCTGCTCAGCTTGGGAGACCCTGGTGGGCGGATGAATCCCCACGCTGTACATTACAGTACGTCACCCAGGAACACCTCCCAACCACGATGAGGCGGTAAACCGTTGGGAGAGACTTAGTAGATACCCGAAACTATTAAAGCACACTGTATTTAAGAAATTGCATCGTTTTCTTGTTCAGCAATCCCAAGGTTGTTATACAGCATACATCTGCTTCTGTAGGAAAATACACAATACAGTACAATATTAGCTGACGTTCCGGCAGTATCGCCTTCTTCAGAGTAGCTGTTTACGTGACTCTATGTCATCAACCATATGCGACTGCAATCAGCTGTTCTAATCTCCCTCATTGGAAGTCACACAAAAAGCGGCTTTAAGAAGGTGCAAAACTGATGAGATGTCAGCTACTACGGTATTGTTTTGGGCATTTTTCTATGGAACTAAACGTATGCTGTTTAACAACTTCGCGATTGCTGAGAAAGAAAACAGTGCAATCATATTCGAATGCCGAGGCTAATAGAAAGTCGATTCTGGGAGCGAATGGTATTTAACACCAGATGGACATTGCATTTCCGCGGCAAGGGTAACAATAAAGACATCAAATCAACCTGGTCAACAAAAGTATTGTGCAGTCCTCCTTCTTTTTGAAACAACAAACTGAGTGACTTCTTTTGAATTTGATGCCATGCTGACAACTGCTTCAACATTAAACCATTTCCCTATCACTGTGACATCATACTGATGAAAAAAAACAACCAATCGCTCTACTCGAAAAACAATCCTTCCCCTTTGAAAAGGGCTCTGCGATAAATTGGAGAACGCAGAAGCGCATCTGTGCTTGACTTGTTGACAAGATTAAAAGTAACATAATATCGTAGAAAGCTATGTCGTTAAAGCCGACGATCCGTGTCGGTGGTCCACAGTTGTTCGTTATCTTGATGTGGCGTCTTCGTTGTCATTCCGAAACGGGATCTTCTACACTGAACACCGTACGAATGAGGCATACTCACCTGGCAATGTTCTTTGCGGCTGCGGTTGTTGTTGATATTGTTATCTGTTGATAATAGTTTGTTCTTCAAAGGATAACAAAGGATAATTCAAAGGAAAGGATGTTCTTCAAAGGACACTGTAGCAGTCTGTATGATGTTAGCTAGCACAAAGCGAGTAGCAAAACAATTTTTTAAACCGACCGTCGTTCAACCTCGGTAGTGAAAACTATTATCAACGAATAGTCTAATCAACAAGAACCGCCCTGTATAAAATGACACAGCCAGGTGTGCATGCCTCATCCGTGCGGTGTTCAGTGAAGAATATCCCGTATCGGTATGACAACGAAGCTGCCACATCGAGATAACGAAAAAACTGTGGACCACCGACGCAGATCATCGGCTCTGATGAAGACGAAGACGTCGAAGTAAGCTCAACAATTTAAAAAACATGCTGATTATTTCACTACAGAGGTTAAATGACGGCCGGTTTGAAAACTATACCGTTAGATTTCACTCAAATCCATCTTGGGAAAAAAATGCCGCTCGATATTGCTCATAAAGAGCACGGAGATTGCGAGATTGCTGGACTCCCTGCAGAGCCCATTAATCCTTTCTTTCCCGGGATACCGGAAAATTGGTGCTATACTTGTCTGGGCACAACTCATTGTTTTCAAATCCAGCCATTCTTTAGTGGTGCTATCTCAGGAGTCCAGCGTACGCTTGTAGCTTAGTGGTTAGAAGCTCTGTGCAATCACACAAGTCCCATTAGGGGGCTCCAGGTTTACCAAGCGTTTCATTCGTTCGTGTGGGCAAATTGGTACCAGACTTGTCTGGCAGGATAGCAGCACTGGCCCAATACATCGCTAAGCCACGGCAATTCTTTGTGTAGGCAGATTTATTTTCATTCACCTCTACAGGTGCGTCATGAAGTCGAACGCACAGCGCATTCCTCCAGGACTAGCCGACGTCGAGAACTCTACCCTTTCGTCCCTTTTTTACAGGATAGTAATAGTAATAATAACAATGTTAGCCTTTTTATTTGCTGCCATGTACAATTTTTTTATGCATTGGTATTATGCGAAATACAAATACAAAGATGCTGAGAAATGTGCAAAACAACGGACCACGGGTGTCTACTGTGGAGAATGAATGCGCTATTACCCTTTCCGGGGGGATTACGCGTTCATCATCACACCATGTTGTCCTTCGTTTCGCTTGTCTCTCGGCTAATGATAATAAAAAAGTTGATAATAATGATAATAATGACGAACTCAACGGGGCGCGTGCAGTGCAGTGGTCAGAGGCGTTCTGCAATTCACACAGCGTCCTTGTTTAGAGAATGCTTCCAAGAAAAGCCAAACCGTCCACACGACATGGCAAAAATTGTGCCACACTTGTCTGAGAAACTAAAAAAATAACATGATATATCAGCACGTCCTCATAATTCATTGTATAGACTAAATATGCATTCAACAAGGCTGGGGTTGTTCGGGTACACCATGCTTCCTGTCCGTCGTCGGTGGAGAAGTTCCGATTTTTCTGAAATTAACTAGCTTCCTATAGTCAACAAAAGTTGATGAGGTTGAGGCATTTAAAACAAAAAAGGTATTCATTCACTCACTTTTACGACGCTCAATAGGGTTAAAACGCATGGTCCATCAATCGAGGATTGTGCAGAGCCAAAAAAAATTTATGGACTGAAAAGTGGAAAATGAACGAAAATTGAGAAATTCCTACAGAACTCTAGTGAGTACATGAGATTACCATGGTTTGGATGAGTTGGGGTCATCACTACACTGTTTATTGCACGACAGCAGACGACCTGGCTTTCGCCTTTTTCGCAAGCATCTAAGTCGCCTAGTCTCTCAGAAATTTGTGAATTGCAACTGACTAGCCGGTTGAAATTCATTCATGAGTTCAATCATACGCTTCAGAAACAAACCGATTTCGTTATATTCGAATTTTCTGCGATAACTTCTAGCGTAGCAACACTGTAGAGAGACCATTCATTTCAAGTTGCCGCGAACACCTCGAAGCAGTTGTCTGACTGAAAAATTGCAAGTGTTTCTACTGTCGCAATGTTTTATCTTTTTATTTGCTACCTACTACAATTCTTCACGGTAGGGCATCATGCGAAATGCAACAACAAGGATGCTGAGATATTTGCCAAACTCCGGACCGCAGGTGTCTGCGGGTCCTTCGGTATTAGCCCTCAGAAAGGGTAATAGCGCGTTCGCACCCTACCGCAGACACCTGCGGTCCGGAGTTTTGCAAATATCTCGGCATCCTTGTGGTTATGTTTCTACTGCCATTCTCAAGCAGTGCTCTGCTCCAAATGATTCGACTCTGTGCGACTAAAAAGGCCGAAGTCGAAAGAACAAACGGCTAAGGGAATTCACTCGAATTATTACAGGTGTGATGAAGATAAGGCTACCAAAATCTTAACCGAATAAAGTTCCATATCAAATTCGTGTTAGGGTTGTTAAGGAAAGAATAATAGACATTATCTGTGATATCCTTCGAAGCCAGGCGCTTTCAGTAGGAGCAAGCTTTCATGGACACCTGCCTCCAGATTTATGATAGAAAGAAATCAAAGGCTTTTGCGGAAAACATGCCTTTGTAGCACTTACGATCCATGAGATCGTCAATCTCATGCTCTCCATGTGTGCTCTGTTAGGTTTATGATGCCTTTCCGCCCTTTCAAGAGCGGAAAGAGGATTCATAAATATCTTCTCAAGTTTCTATTTTAAAAATTCCCCAGAATAGCGTGAATTATTCCTAGCTTTTCTACATGCTCGATAAAGTGCCGCTCTCAAATAGCACATATCGGTGATTTTGATGTGGTTGTCTGGCAAACTGGCCAACATTTGCGCAGATATCTGAGGAGAAAGATGATTCTCCAGTTTAGGTGGAGCTGCTTTGTAAAAAACTGAATTCAGTAAATGAAAACTGCAGCTTTCTAGGACATCCGTAGTTCTATCGCTTAACGATAGACACAGCACCCAAGATCGACTTTCTATTAACCTCGCAATTGGATTAAAAAATCTGTCGTTCTCTTTTTCACAGCAATCGCCAAGTTGTTATTCAGCACACGTTTACTTCCCTACAGTTTCGGCAGCATCACCTTCTTCAGAGCATGGAAGGGTACACTAATATGTAATTTACTAGGTCAAACGCTTCAACAGCGCAAACAGAAAGATGAAAATCTGAATGATAATTACACGACCAGTGGCTTCTCGAAAAACCCACCGTTTTTTATTTGCTTTCCACCGAGGAAGAACAGCCGTTCAGAGTCGCATACGGTTGACGGATACGGATACATCAACGATGACTGCACCACCCCACATCAAAAATCAGTTCTTAGATACGGGGGCTAGATCACGTGTTATCTCAGGACATTCTTCCCTGCTATTCATTCCCGGATTTTTTGGCATTCATTCAAAAAGCCCCGAGAAATTTGCGCGTTGGTGTTTTAGTCTTCCATGCGAGGATAGCGACTTTTACATGAAACTCTTCTCCGCTATGCTTTTGTATCCTATGAGTGGCTAGTGGGGCACTTTGTCTTGCCTTTCGTTTGCTATCTAGGTGTTCTTTTATGCGGATACGTAAAATATATTACTGTAAAAAAAGAGATCACAGCATCATTCCGACAAAGTATTCCTTCGAGTTTAACCTTGGATAAAATTAGATTTTTTGGAAAACTACAGTTAAATTCTTGGAAATATTAACGCAGACACCACAGCAGGAAATACGGAAATGCATTAGCGGAAACCATCGTGTTCTTTCATTCGAAACTCACCAGGCTCAATTGCTCGGCTTTTTCGAAGTGCAGGCCTTGACGTGAAAGAAAGAAAAGTCTACAACTCATTGGGTTCAGAACATCCCGACGGAATGATATAACTTGCATCTTATAGTCCACAACGGGTAAGGACATGCAGACTTAAATTTGAGGCTAGCAATCGATTTCGTATAAGCGTGCGTCGAAATCAATGCACGACGTTTCGGGTGTGCTATGATCTCCTTGCATGTGAAATGTTGCTTGTATTTTTTAATCCCGACGAAAAATCGTTCAAATAAAGTAACCAACCAGTGGACAAAAAGCTTAAGAAAAGTGGTCTTGAAAATTATGTAACGATTATTGACCTCTCCACCCAATACCCTATGCCATCAGTTAGTTCGCAACCGTCTCTATGATCGTTTGCGCAGCTCAGAAAACTGGATGATCTTTCCCAACGGGAGAGACGGGGATTGCATGAGCTCAGGTATTATATACTTGATCTCATGTAACGCATCCGGTGAGGAATATATTGGGGAAACGGGTAGACCACTTTGTGTCCGCATAAAAGAACATCTAGATGGGAAAGTTAAAATTCGTCAAAACGCTCCTCCAGGTACGCATAGGGCACAAGAGCACAATGGCGATGATTTCGAAGTGATTGTGCAGATCCTAGCGCAGGAATCAAAAAACGCCAACTCGCGAGACTCTTCAGGCGTTCTGGATAAATTTCAAAAATCCAAAAATTAACCGGAGAGACGAATGCCTCACTATCACACGTGACCTGGCGCCTTATTTCAAAACGATTTTTTTGACCTGAGTGGGTCTCGCTCGCCATCCCACGTGAACAACTTGTGGACAGTCCTCCCTCCTAATAGCACGGTGAGTAATTTTTTGATCAATAAAGTGTTTATTTATATGTTTGACCTTCATTAATGCTTAGCCTTTCTTCCACCGAATAATTAAAATATTCTACTATAAAATACATCCAGGCTCTGAGGGAGGCGAAATCGCCGAAACGTCAGCCATCGACCAAGAACACCAACAGCAACGACAACAACGACAATAGCGACAACGAAGACTTGTACCTACCTCCCATCAGCTCAACAAGATCAGACTATATTTGGATACTTGGATACTTGGATACTTCGACGGTCCGTCTTCACAAGCTGTGCGGACCCCAGCACATATGCCATTCGTTCCTTTCCCTCGCAATCGTAGCCCATGCTGGTGGTCTTGTTCGAGATGGTAGTGCGTGCAAGTCTCATACCGTGATCTGCAAAACAACTGCAGCTGCAGGTACAGCTGATTAACTTTCTTTACGAACACGTCCGTCCAACGTGTAGGTGGTCGTCCTAGGAAACGTTTGCATTCTCTTGGAGTCCACTCTACTGTTCCTTTCGCCCATCTGTCGTCCGTTCTTCTCATTATGTGACCAGCCCATCTCCTGCATCCTGAAGATGTGACAGATTTCGAAGGTCAGAGCTTTGGCATTTTTGCTGGATATTGAGAGTGCTGGTTATATTTCAGAAGACATCGCTCAACCGCTCTGTGAGTAGTGCGAAGCATTTCTTTGACGTGGTTGAAGTATCAACCCACGTCTCTGCAGCATAACAAAGCGCTGGGAGGACCGTAGAATCGAAGAGATGAGCGCGGATTTTGGGGTCCTTCAGTTGGTCTGTGGCTTCTTTGAGAAGCCCGAATGCGGCCCAAGCTACTCTCCTTCTTCTGTCTATTTCCTCCTTCATGTTGTTTTCCATGTTCATTGATCGCCCAACGTACACGTACGAGGTGGTCTGTGCAGTGAAAGAGCCATCCAATTCAATTTTTTTTCGCCATCGCACCATGGGTTTTCCATGAACTGGGTCTTCTTTCCATTTGCAAAGTCTGATCTTTTTTCCCCGCTTCGTTGACTCGTTGATCATTATCTCTGCTTCGCTAGTACTTCTTGAGATGACAATGTCGTCGTCAAAACGAAGGTTTGATAGGATTTTTCCATCAATACATATGCCTTTCTCATCCCAGTCGAGTGACTTCATTATTCACTGCATTGCGGCACTGAAAAGCTTTGGCGATATTGTGTCGCCCTGTCGAAGCCCCTTTTTTCTATGGGTATGGTATGAGGTCGATGGAAAAGCCGTATTTTTGTAGTGCAGTTCCGATAACAGTCGGACAGAGTTCTTATGTAGGACTGGTCCACTCCTTGGTCGACGAGCGCTGATAGGATTGCATTCGTTTCGACACTATCAAACGCTTCTTCATAGTCGACAAAAAGTTAGGACTAGAGGCAGGTGGTATTCCCGACAAACTTCGATGACTCTGGACACGGTTTGGATGTGGTAAGTGTAGCAAAATCCTTTTCGAAATGCTACTTCCTCGACTGGTTGTGCCTCATCCAATGTCCCTGATATGCGCAAGAGGATAATCTTTGTGAAGAGCTTGGAGAGCACACTCAACAAGCATATGGGAAGATAGTTACGAAGATCCCTGCAGTCTCCTTTCTTGGGCAGGATGACCGTGCACGATTTCCTCCACTGGTCTGGAGTCCTTTCCTTTTGAATACAGGCTGTCATATGATTTGCGAAAAGTACATGTAAATTGTGGCTTCCAGCTCTAAGGAAATCGGCGGTGACATCGTCTGCTCCTGGAGCTGTGCCTCTTTTCATGCTTTCTATCGCAACTCGAACCTCCGACGGAAGAATTCCAGGTGGTTTTTTCTCCAGCAGAGATATTAGGGTCTAGGATGGGGATTGTGGGACGGAAAAGGTGGTGTAGAACGTTTCCGCTATTAATTCCATATCATAGCGGGAAGTTTTGACGACCCCATCTTCGTTCATCAGGGTTGACAGCGGAAACATTATAATCACACAAGTCCCGACGACATTTTTTTCGACTTTTCTTTTCTTTTCTATGCTGCTTCCAGTAGTTTCTTCTGCTTGTACCATTGTAGATTTCCCTGCAAAGCTATTCTGCAGCTAGAATTTATTACTAGCTATTACTAGCCACGTTAAAGCAGGATCAAGCTTAGGTGATAAGGCATTATAAATAAGGGTTATAAGACAATATAGATAAAAAAAGCTTGCCATCCACATCGTATTTTTTATACCGCGTAAACCCGTAACTTAGTATCGCCGTTTTAACTATATAGAACTATTTCGCGAGTTGGAATAATTAAATCACTCAAATTTGAGGTTAATTCAGCCTCTACTGGAAAAAGTTCCGCGTGGCTAGGCCAAAAAGCGAGCGTTCCAAACCAGTTTTACAAGAACCGTCTTCATATTTATTATGCGGATCCAAGCGCCTATTGCACTTATTTTTCATTCTTCGCACTTTTGTTCAACGAAGGTCTTTTGCAAGCGTCTTCGGTTGTCGACTGAGAATTTCCTGCTTCTTCGTTGAATGCTTGCCGAGCCGATTCTTCCTGGTCTCTCAGGATACGTGCCAGGGAGGTCCCACATGGTCTTTGGAGTGTCAGACGATCCCGGAAATTCCAGTCAAAAATAACAATTTTTCTGACCCCGGAGGAACAGAAATCTTTGTAAGCCCAGAGCGGGAGCGAACAGGCGCTTCTCTGGTGACAAACGATACAAAGGCTCTATCCTAAGCTACGTGAGTAAATATTATCATGCTAATGTCGTCACATCGCAAACCGCTCACCAGTAGTAGAGTGGTGAGCATCCGTGTCCACCACATTGGTAGACAGAGGCAACTGTTTCGGCCAATTCAACAAGCATGTTCCGGTGAACCAATTGATACAGCATGTGTCTATCTCATTTATGAGAAAATCGAAAGGTATTATAAGCTACCATCCCAGAATCTCGGACAGGACATTATTGAATGCACTCCAGACACAATCAAAAACATCCATTAACTTGTCATTAAAAACCATCTGCACGCCGATTAACGCTATTCATCTTTCTTCCTACGCGAGTTCCTTCATGCCCACTCATTTTATAGAGTTCTTACAAAAAACATCTGAATATTTTCTAGTGACAAGGCTGAGCGATGAAGAATAGTAAAAAGTTTTATTTAGCTGAAAGTTATTGTCTCAGCTATTCATGGACTGAAATCTTTTTAGTGACGATTTTTTTTCAACAGTTCTGGAATACGATAAGCAATAGTTTCAACAAAGGAGCTACATCCTTATATACAAGCGCACGTGCGCATATAGATACATATACACATACACATACATTTACACATACATATAAGCAAATACGTACGTGTAGTTAATCATCTTTACTTAAGAAGCAGAAGAATCACTGAAAATGTGCTGCAAAGCCCACGTGAAGACAGTTCGCTAATTTATTTAGCTTCCAAACATACACTCGACTTATAACACTTCATGAAATGCAACTAAGACAGGTTCTTAAAATTCCGAATGGTTAGCCATAGAGAAACCGATTCGCTTTCGACCAATGTCATAGATATTGCAATAGGTGCGAATCCAGGTCTCGCCGAGGATCCAAGCAGGTCCAAATCCGCCGGAGTTCATCGCGAGAAAAGTAATAGCGCACTAAAATCGATATTTTTTTGCATATACTTTCAAAACGACAAAATGTATTGTAAATTGAGAAATAACAAAATAAAGCGCTCACTGAGGAAAAGACTGGTGTGGTCCAACCAATCACTTTTTGTATGTAGATTCCAGCCCTTTTTTTCATTGCTTTGCATCCGTCTTCTGCAAAGATCTTTGTTAGTTACTATGTGAATTCGGCTGCTACTTGACGGCTTTTTTTTCTCCCATGAATGTTTTTAAATGTTAGTTGAGTTCATTCTCCGTGACATCCGATAACAGCTCTTCTAGTTCATTCCCAGTTCTTGACCAGAAGCGGTCGCAGCGTATGTATATGGGAGGGAGCTTTTCCCAGACATATGTGATAACACGTGATAACAACTTACCAATCCCAGAGTAATGACAAGCTTGGCTGGACCGATGTGGGGCCGAATCAGTGGGTATAGTACCTGTGTGGCATCTTGACTATTGATTGAACTTTCCGTTCTCTAATCTTTCATTATGGCGGGAACGACATGTTTGACATATGCCTGAGCAATGTGCTCAACGTTTTCATGACATAATAAATCCTTTGTATTCCTTTTTGTGCAAAGCAAATAACTCACTAGAATTCTGAATTTAATAACGTCGCGTTGAAGTCAATGCAACAACTTACATTTCCGTCTCCGAGGCCGACATCAAGAACGTACTCCACCGATGGCACCTTGTAGTTGACGTTGTTGATCGTGAACACCAAATCGGGTTGAGCCGTCATCGTTGAGCAATCAACAGTGTAAAGTTCGTTTGTATAGTCGAATTGAGCACCAGTCTGTGCGACGGTCGCGTCCAGAACGTTGCTTGGTGTCGCGATCCATGAAGTACCGGTGTCGGAGATTACCTGCACATATGAAGTGTAGTTGAAGAAGATTTCGTAGTTCATGACATGCCCAGTGTGAAGATAGAAAACACAGAAAGCATTCATATTCAATGATTTATTTGCTGTTATGCGATAATCTTAAGCATTCTCTTTTGTTAACTATTTGCTTTTATGAAAGCAGCTCTTGGTCGATTTATTTCCGTGAATAGAATAGGAGAAGTCAGCTGTTCTCTTTTTACAAAATTTCTATTCGTATTCAACTAGGTGCACCTCACTCAACTCACCTCCAAACGATGCTTAATGAAGTTGAATGCCTGGCATATCCCTCAAGGATTGATCAACGCCGAGAGCTTTATCCTTTTTAGAGCTTTTTTATTCAACTAGGCGAATATGAGGACCCTTAGTCAGTGAGTCGAACATCATCCACTTACCTGTGACCTTCCAGTCGTCGAATAGCTTCCAATAGAAAAGCCGTCAATAGGGAACTGCCAGTATGTTTCGGCAGACAGTGATACGTAGTTGATGTTCGACTGACAGTTAGTGCTGTCGATAGCTCCGTAGGTGATCAGACCCCCGTTGCCTCCAGTGCTCATGGTGAGCTGGAAGTATTTATTTGAAACAAAAGAATTTTTTAACGACTAGATTGTCTATTTGTAACAAATGAACTCGGTACTTTACTTTTTGCTTCGGCGCGTAACATTCAAGCCCTGAAATGAACAGAGGAAGCTTATATGACATGGGTCTAGCTGAAATCCAAAGTTCTAATGTTATGAAAAGGACTACATAAAAAATTTCTTTATGTTGAACAAACCTGATAAAGCAGGGATTTTATCAGAATATGGACGGAAGGAAGATATGAAAAAAACTAGTAGAAATCGCTGTTAAAAACGAATTTCATTGGCATAACACACCTTCCTCTCCATCCATACTGTGAAAAGAGGAGCATCGAGGTCTGGAAGAATGTTCTGCATAGGAGGTATAACCTACAACGTAACGCTTTTTCATCTTGATCATCTTCTTAATCATAATTCAGTTTCGCTTGTTTATCATTACAACACATCAGAACTGCCTATTTTGCCCGTTCAGAGAATACTGAAAGCAACACATTTTTGTGGCAAAAAATTTATTTTTATTATACTGCCGAAAGGGCGCGTGTGGCGCAGTGGTTATGGCGCCACAGCGACACACACGTGGAATCGATCCCCGCTCCCATGGCCCACCAATCCTTCCATTCCTCCGGGGTCGGCAAATTGGTACCATACTTATCTGGGAGGACAGCAGCACTGGCTCGACACATCTGTAAGCCATCGCAAATCATTGTAAAGGCCAGATATGCGATCAATCACCTCCAACGATACTTAATGAAGTCGAATACATGGCGCATCCCTCGGATTGATCAACCCCGACGGCTCTAACCTTTTTAGCTTTACATTGTCAAAAACCAGTTGTGGTTAGTTCAGCGGAATCTACAATGGCAGAGGTTTATACATAGTTGGGCTTCCGGAACGAAACTCTTCTTAGCCTAAGTTAGGTTACTAAAATGCTGAACCCCTGCCAAAAATCCTAGCCCTACACTCATATGTTCTGGCAGGAAAAATAGCAGTAGGTAGCTTATTGAGCTCTGCTGCGTTCTTTTTCCCGCATGCAGTTGCCAAAGTCCATCTGATATTGGGACACATTACTGGATAATGAACAAGCTACGATATATCTCACTTCAAGTCTCAAGAAAGGCTACTTGCCACAGTGGGATAAGAAAGCATTAAGGAGCCACTTCAATACATTTTCTACGAGTTATCTGTGTGGAACGTTTTGAGAACTGCTTCATTTTGCAATTACTTCCACGAAACACTTCAGTCCACCTTGTCGACAGCAATTGCTGGCCAACCGAGACCTAGAATTCCATCTACGGGTTGGTAACCAAAAACCTCGGCGATGTCTGTGGCAATGCCAAATGTTTGCTGCTTGACTTCCAAACCTGAAATCAATTATTATTTTTCATGAAGATCTGTGAACACAAGTCGAACTGAAGGTTCACGTTAATGAAGAATTTAGCATTTTATAACAAATATAGCTGAGATTAGGGATGCATAATAAGGATAGTTGAAAAAAGTCAAAAACAAGGTCTTAGTGGTCGAGTGGGTAACACGTGAGCCCCCGGAAATGCTAGTCACGGGTTCGAATCTCGCTCGGGGTTCAAGCTTTGCAAATAACTGAGCATCATTGTGGTTGTATTTCAAATGAGACTCTGCCGTGAAAATCAACAAGCAGGTGGTAAAAAATTAAACAGTTGTTGTAATGATGATTAAAATAATTGATAACCATCCTCCGAATGGTTTATCGCCTCATCGTGGCTGGGAGGTGCTCATTGGTATCGGACTGCGATGTACAGCGAGAAATTCATTCCGTAGCAAGGTGTCCCGAGCTTAGAAGTAATCCGGCGTTTCTATAAGGAAGCCTAGCTAAGATACCAGGATCCACCACCGTCCTGGTATCAAAGTCGCATGGTTGGAAATCTCTCAATGATCCATAAGGGCTGCGACTGCCTGTAGTGGTGACGAACTGGGGGCAGACTTTGGCCAGGCTGACCCCACGACTCCAGGGAACAACAATGGCTAAACGAGCAAATCTCCGTGAAATGGTATCCCAGTATCAAGTATCAAGTAATTGATAACTATGTAGAGATAGCATAGCACGCTGTGGACGTTAGTTAGTTAAATCACTTGAAGTAATAAAAAATTGCACAGATTTTTTTTGTTGCGCTAAAATTGCCATCCACTGTATTCACTAAATAATTTGCTTAATACTATTAAATCATATTTAAACAAATGCTTGAAGATTTGAGCCGTCCAATCGTACCTAGCTTTCGAAAAGCCAAACCTGCTGTAATATTTACTTACGACACTGCACCCTACACGGACACACAATCAGCACTTCGTTCTCCGTAAAAATGCATCGGATATCGTAGCCTTTAGAGCACTAACGATTTTCTTATTAGCATTTTATTACAAATTTCGCCTGTTTTTTTGATGCCACAACTAGCCAAAGAAAATGGTTTGTAGCGTAGTTTTCAACAGCTCGAGAAAAGCAATTTGCAGAGAAGCGCTATTTTTCAGCACATTGCGAGTTGGAATGTCTTTTTGGACTTTACCAGATGTTCTTCTCTCTGGAATTTACTTACGCTTTACTAGGCAACTAAAGAAGACAACTCCCGAAAATGAGCAATGCCTGTGCTTTTCGCTATTGTCCTCATATTTAGATGTTATTTAAGTAGAAGAGAATAAACTTGATACCAGCGAAAGATAGAGTGTCTACTGCGAGATATCCTTCACATGATCCCGATCCATACGAAATTTCGAAAGTGCGGGATGTTTTGGTGAGTGTTGACGACTGTGTGGTGTTGAATTTGTGTTTGGTGTAACCACTGCTTGGATAGCCATCGCAGGCCTCTGTGCTGCAGGCAGCGTCGATCACCCAAAGGTTAGACGAACCCGTGCCAAGCACTACGGTCATTTTTTTGAGCTGAAATTGACGGTGCTATTGTAGTTATAGGAGCTACAGAAAATATTTTGATTGGTAACTGACACTAGGAATCTCTACTGCGATTAACCTTCACCTGAAAAAAAATTTGCTCTTTCAATTATTTATTTATATGACCTGACATCACATATCGTGCGGATCCAAATATTTCTCTTATTCACTCCATTTCATTTTACCTTTGAGTCCTGCGAAGGTCTCCGAAATCACTTTGTTAACTTCTTGGTCATTGCATATTATAATTTTTTCATGGCAAGGATTATGTGTGAAACAACCACGATGATGCTGAGATATTTGCAAAACTCCGGACGGGAGGTGTCTGCGGTGGGAAACGAACACGACGTTACCCTTTCCGGAGGCTAACGCGTTCACCACCACACCATGCGAGCCCTTCGTTTCCCCTGTCTCTCAGCTAGTTCTATCGATCAGCGTGGTTGTTCCACACGTAACACCCTGCCATAAAAAATTATAACAGGCAGTAACTAAGAAGTTAACATTGTGATTTCGACTACAGCCTCAGCTTAACTGGGTTCGCTGCCGATTTGGGCTCCTTAGATCAGTCCCGTTGACGGGTGATTGCTGACGGTACTGATCGATAGAACTACCTGAGAGACAGGCGAAAGGAGGGACCTGCATAGTGTCGTGGTGAACGCGAAAGGGTAATAGGGCGTTTGTTCCCCACCGCAGACACCTGCGGTCCGGAGTTTTGCAAATATCTTAACATCATTCTGAATTCACTCTTGAGTTCAGCTGCCATTTGAAGGCATCGCTTCCGGACCAATGTTTCTGAGTGCTGGTCAATTTTACTAGCCGTGGATTCTCTGGATAGCCCTACTAATAGCGTCCTCGTAGTAGGCAGTGTCCTTGCTCTATGAACTGTTGTGAGCTTTCCTATATATACATGTAAATATATATATATATATATATATATGTTGATGCATATATATATATACATATATATATATATATATATATATATATATATATATATATATATATGATAAAAAAAGAAGTGAGTTCTCAGCTGTTGTATTGTATTGTGTTTTTGTATGGAAGTAAATGTATGCTGTTTAACAACCTGCGATTGCTGAACAAGAAAACGACGCATTGAGTTCTCAGCGTTGACCAATCGACGAGGGGTGCGCCCTGAATTCGACTTCACTAAGCATCGTTAGAGGTAATTGAATCCATATCTGGCCTATAGAATGACTGGCTGTGACCTGCCGATGTTTCGAGTTAGTGCTGCTATCCCTTGCAAACAGGTCTCGTATCAATTTGCCCACCGCGGAGGAATGGAAAGCTTTACGAGCCTGGAGCGCAGGCTCGAACTCATGTGTCTTGCAGGGCACCTTTCACCACTGCGCTATGCGCCTAAGCAAAAACTAAACTGTTTGACTGCATGTATATATATATATATATATATATATACCTAAGATCAAATTATAAACCCCAGGATGATGCTGCGCTTGGTTAGATCGGCTTGTACTTTAACCAGTGAACACACATGCATTAAGAAGTGTTTCTAACTACAGCGGCTTTCACGCTCCGGAAAAAATTCAACTGCGCGATTATTAAGTAGACGAAAAATAAGGTAAATATACTCTTCACTTGGTCGAACCGAGTTATCTGCACTTTGCTCTACGATAATATCAGTTCGACCTCCAACTTGGTATAGAAAAAAGGAGGTTTTTAATTTCATATTTTGACATAGACAATTCCAATCTCGAAATTTCCCGCGACAAATTAGCTTCACGTTTGGCCCATAATTTGTAGCTACGCGGTATTTTTTTCAGTTGGCAAGAAAAGAAGTGAATGAGGATGTTGTAGAAGTATTCATTTCAAGGAGCATGCTGTTAGAAGTGATTCGCCAAACCACTCTTTTTAAAAAAAAGAAGTCACTGATTTCTTACAAGACCATCTAATGACGGTAATCTACCTGGTGTTCCGATTGTGATGTCTCCAACGTAAAAATCATCGTAGTAGTCCATGAACGGCTGCGATCCCTCCTCGAGTATTTGAGCACGGCGAACATACCGTTCTTCTAAGTAATGCATGTATCGATTAGTCCTAAAATATCCGGTTATCCTTGAGTAGCATTTTTTAATCAATCTGGAACGTTGCTGATGTTAAAATTTTCTTAGCAATTTCCTAAACTATGCACTACGTTTTACAGGTAGTAGAGTGCTCCATCTTCTTGCTTTACCAGTGATGAAGGGATCAAATAAACGCTGTTTATAGAATTTACCAAAACGGATTATCAAAGCTATAAGTGCTCAAGCGCCGCTCTTAGTTACGAGCTGTAATAAAAAGAAATGAGATATCAAAAGCACTGGCCAATAAAATGCGAGGTGGTGGTGCCAACAAGGAAGCCAATTTTACACGAGAATCTGGAATGGAAGCAGCTTCGTCCGCAAATCAACAGTAGTCAGATTTCGTCTTCAACGATTTAAGAGATAAATTCGCTCGCGCGATTAGTCGTGCTCGTAGCGATCCTGAGGAACGAGTCTCCATCTTGAATGACACGGCGTAAAGCACGGCGAATAGCGTCGTGAGAACGAAAACGGTCTTCATCCCTATACGACAAATTCCCCACTGGATATTTTCAGCAACACAGAAAAAGCTTAGACGATTAATGAACAGTTTACCACGCGAACCTCAATAGACTCTCATTTTATACTTTAACCGAGTGCTAAATAATTTATCATTGCATCATTACCTTTGTAATCGTCTCACCACTATTTCCCCTTCTCGTCGAATTTTACCTGCTCATGTTCTTGTATTAAGTATTATTAAGTAAATATGCAAAAACTCATGTATTATCTAGATACAAGTTTAGTTAATCATTCTTTTTAGTTGACATTTCTTTTATCTCCTAGCAAAATTCACGACCTCTCAACTGTTTACCACCTCATCGTGGCTGGGAGGTGTTCCCTGAGTGTCGGACTGCGCTGTACAGCGGGGATTCATCCCTGGCAGAGTCTCTCAAGCTGAGAAGGAGTCCGGAGTTTCCATCAGGAAGCCTAGCCAAGAGAAAACCAATACCCGGGATCCACCACCGTCCTGGTATCAAAATCGCATGTTGGCAAATCTCCCTCTGATCCACTAGGGTTGAAACTGCCTGTGGTGGTGAAGACTTGGGGGCACACTTTGGCCAGGCTGACCTCGAGATTCCAGGGAACCATAATGGCTTAACCAGCAAATCTTCGAGGGATGGAGATTATGCTGGGGCCCGCACAATCGATGAGGACGGGCAGTTCAATTGTCAAGTATAAAGTGAAATTCATGAAGCTCCAACATAGCATTGTAAAACTGATTGCATTGAAGACTTTCCTGGATTTCTCCAGCTTAAGAGTCTGGGTTTTTTTACGGCTTTTAGTCGATTAAGCTAATCATTTATTAATAAAAGGCAAAATTACATAAAAATGATCGGCTTTATTAGATCGTGTTATTCAATGAGGAAAACACGATTTTCTTCGGCAACCAATGCGCTTAGGCTCAGTACGACGAATTTTCGTAATATGTAGTTTCATGCCGATGCGTGAACCAGGAAGTGATAGGAAGTGATGAAAAGTTGAAGACAGCGGAGCTGAGTTGGGTCAGGTGGTTCGGGTATGGCTTTATAGGGCTATTGTCACAAATTTCCTTATAACAGGAATTTTTCCACTACCGCCCTTTTTACGACCACAGCACTACAATTGATAACGTATTCAGGTTTTCCTATGATAACTCGGAAAGGTCATTTACTTTCCACAGAGATTGCGTTTCAGAATCACCGAAGCGTACAACCAGTTCATCCACACCTGCTGTATCACTTGTCTTCCTGCTTGTCGTCTAGCGACCATGTGAGAATAGCGTTCGTGAACCATAGGAATATTTCAAGAGATAAACGAAATAAACTGAATTTGCTAGAAGATAATGAATTCTTCAATATGATGCTTATAACTTCTAGCTAGCAAGGAAACAACGCTGACAACCACGCGAAAGGTAGATGGATCAAGGTGATCTCCAAAATGCTTCAATTTCAGTGATACTGAAATATGAGCAAAAATTCGGAACCTCAGATGAGCTTCGAACTCGCAACCACCCTTTCCAGAGGCTCACTTCTATCCACCGCACCCAACGACGCCCTTGCTTTGCCCTTCCCTCAGTCAGTTCTCTTTTTTTTCTTTTCCGCAGGCATCTATTTCTTCGTTTCCGCTGACGAGTGATAGCCGATAGAACCGCTAGAATAAAAAAATTGGCTGAGAGAAGAGCAAAGCACTGGCCTCGGTTGGTGAATTTGATAACACATGACCTTTTGGAAAGGGTAACCAAGGGCTCCAAGCAGAGGTGAGGCTTCGAGTTTTGCTCATAACACAGCATAATTGTGATTGCATTTCACATAATACCATGCCATGAAGAAAGAATGGGCAATAAACAAAACTTAAAATATTGTTTTAGTTTACATAATTGTTCGCGAATCCTACTGCAATCCTTCTGTCCATTGTCCAAGATTGGGTAGCGAAGAGCGTTTAAATAAAAAACGATAAAGCTCTCGGCGTTGATCAATCCCTGAGGGATGTGCTATGCATTCGACTTCATTAAGCATCGTTTGACTGTGATTGAATGCATATCTGGCCTTTACAATGGCTCGCGATGGCTTATCGTTGTGTCGAACCAGTGCTGCTATCGTACCAGACAAGAATGGTACCAGTTTCCCGACCCTGGAGGAATGCAAGGTTTTGTGGGCCATGGGCGTGGGGATCGATTCCGCTTGTGTGTTACAGGGCGCCTCCGACCCCTGCACCACACGCGCCCTTAGAGACGAGGGTAATCGATATCTGTCTTTTTTTTGGCGGATAGTAACACAATGGACAATGTGCGTTGTTGATCAAGCAATTCAACTGTTTCCTTAATGAGCAAACATAGGTTAGTTATTTCAATTTTTATTCAAAAAAAAACCCGACGTTTCGGCGGATTTCGCCTTCCTCAGAGCCTGGAAAGGTCAATTTGTCGGCAAATTATTCAGCGATACCCCTCCATAACTAGAAGAGAGAAAACAGTAAATAAGGATTTCAATCGTAGTAGAAAGAAAAACAGCCTTTTTCATACAGTCACCAGTTTCTATAAGTCTTCCGCTGATCATTTCACGTGGTGACCACCTGCACAGTGTTCAAATGGAAGCGTGATGTGTCTTATTGTATGATATCGCGTGTGATAAGGCATTCCTTCCCGCGATTCATTTTCGGATTCCTGGAGTTCATCCGGAATGTCCCCAGAGTCTTGTGCGTTGCTGTTTTCGATTCCTGTGCGACGATATTAACCTCTACTTCAAAGTCCTCCCCGTTTGCCCCATGCGTGCCTAGTGGAGTATTTGGTTTGACTTTAAATTTACCAACTAAGTGTTCCTTTGCAGAGTGGTCAACCAATTTGGGCAATGCATTCGTGCCCGCACGCTTTACAAGAGGATAAACTGCATCTCATCCAATCATCGTCTCTACCGTTAGGGCTATTTATGCAAATTTCAGTTGTGCATAGACGGTCATAGAGGCGGTTGCCAGCTTGCTGGCATCTGAGATTGTTCGGTGGTATTTCAGTCACTGCTAGTGATTCCTCTAGACCAGCAAAGTTTTGTAGCCGCAGGTACTTCGCGGGAAATAAACGGCAGAATAAACCGGACCTTATTCTGGCTACATACACCGTTTGGGAGAGCTGTTTTTCCTCTGCAGCTATCAAGAAGTCACAGTTTGCTAGAAACTGAAAATGGCTATTTGCCACGTCTATTTCAGGGATTCTTCCTTTTGCTCGCTTTCTGTGCACAAACTTTTGGCTATTCGAAACATTTTTCTCACCAACACCCTTTTTGTGTGTGAGGGTGACAGAACCGACGTGGTTTTATTATTTGGCATTCCGTACCACTTGGTTATGTAGCCGTTTTCGCATTGGTTAAATTGCACGTTCAAAAATGGAAAGCCAATTTTCTTCCAGTTTCTACTGCACGATGAGTTTTATGTACTCTAACTGCTTATTCAACAACTGGAAACATTTGTCCGTCTTCTATTGTGTGGAGCAGACAAGAAGCAATCATCTATACAATAGGTTAATTGCAGGAGATTGGTTACTGGTGCTTTCAACTTAGAAATAAAGGCAATTGCAAAGGTTATTACCAGTCGGTGTCCCATTGTCAAGCCATTTAATTGTAATAAATATTTCCCAAACCACCTAACTAGACTTTGAACAGCTGAGGCACTCTTTCAAGAAGGCCATCATGAGCTGCTGAGTCGAGAAGTCATACATGCCTGTTGCTGGCTCCTGTTGTATCAGGAGTTTGCTGGTGGTTTGCGCAATGGAGTGATTGGACACGTGCGTATAAATGGCGGCAAAGTCGAAAGGCTACATCACGTACCGCGACGCGCATTACGTAGAGGATGCAACAACATCTGAATGTTCGTATGATGGGCCGTAATCTTTTTTCAACAACTGGCCAACAATGTTGTTCTATCCACTGGTCCGCCTTCACAGCTAGTGAAGGGTCTAACTTTGAATAACGATGGTTCGGCAGGGCGCATTATCATCAGTGAATAGTAACTTATGAGTAGTAGGATAAGGAGGGACATCTTGATAAAGCAACTACGAGTTGCAAAATTACTAATATTTTTAAACCAACGGCTTTTAACACCTTCACCCGTTCGTTGTTCAATTTTCGGTATTGACTTTTGAGTAACTTTCCACATGATGAGCGAAAAGGGAAGCATCCTTAGGATGCCTTTTCATTATTTCAACACCTAAGTGATGATGAATTATTGCAAACACTCCACCTTTATCGCTAACACATAATCTACTGCTTTTTTAACCTTATCAAGGAATTCGTTGCATACCTTCTTTTGCACTTCTGTGAGGTTGGAGCGAGACTTCTTCGGCTGAGTATGATTAAGGATTTTGGAAGTTTCCTTCGAGAATATCCGAAATTTTATATCAACTTCACTGATGGAGTTTCGTTGCCTAGAAAACGTTTGAGGAAACAGCAGGGAGTCGTAATTCCCGTTCTTCTTGCCGTTCATTCCTATTTAGTGCTTCAACTCCAGCATTGTTACGGAGCCTATTTTTTAAGTTCATTCAAACTATATACGACCCCATGAAAGGATATTTTAGAAGCGGCTCTAACAGTGGGGAACTTGGTCCCAATTCTAATAGCTAACGCACCCCGTCAAGGAGATGAGATCCATATCTCCTAACACAGTATGACTTGATTTTTTCTGGAATATTGTTCACGCCACCGTGCTTCGTTTGATCTTCGTTGTGTTTCGTTTTTGGACGGTGTTTTTTATACTTTTTTGAAGGTGTATTATGCAGTTTACTCAAAAAGGTCCTCGAATTTTCTCTGTAAAGTTATTTTAGCATTAGGCCTAGTAGAGTTGCAAATCAACGATGATCCACACACTATTTCCTTCCAAAGGCGGCACTCCAAATATTAAGCACATTGGTGATCCTTCGCCCTGTACTTCATCAAATGAGAGAACATTTTGTCTCATTTGCTTCATAAACAGGCACGTCGTAAGCGCTCTTCGATTTTCAGTACACTACATACTGCAGTAATTCGCAGGACCGACTTTCCATTAGCCCTGGCATTGATCAAATAATTCACGTTTTCCTTAATGAACAAAAACGAGGTTTTTTATTTCACTCTTAATTAGGGAGAAAGAACCGACGCTTGTTGATTCCGCCTTAAAAAAGCCTGTTTAGAGAAATCGGTAGCAATTACTGAAATAACATCGACAACTCTAAGACTTCAGTCAGTTCGTAACCACCTCTATGATCGTCTATGCATATGGCAAAATTGCAAAATATGCCCTAACGGTGGAGACGGTGACTAGAAGCGTTCGGGTAAAGTTTGAAGCGTTGGGGGTAGAGTTTATCTTATTTCTTGTAAAACGTGCGGGGACGGATACATTGGCGAAACACTCTGCTTCAGCATAAAAGAACACTCACCCGGTAAATTAAAAGTGAAACCAAAGGCTTCATTAGGAGTGCCTGGGACACAGAGACATAACGGGAAAAATTTTTTCAAGTAGAACTTAGCATCCACGTGCAAGAATCAGAAACCTCAACGCGCAAAACAGTCACACCATTCTGGATAGATTCCACGAATCCAAAATTGAACCGCAGCGAGGAGTGCCACATTATCATACTTGATCTCACAATATTTGAGATTGATATTCCAATGTGAGAGAGGCACGTCACCCATCCATTTGAGCTTTGTGCAGTTTGTTGAAATATTCAGTTGAAGACCCATGGAAAGCGGTGAGTGTGCTAAGAAGCTACTTCGTTTTCAATGCGGTTGAAATCTTTGTTTCGTGCCTTTTTTTCTGCTTCGGTTATGGAGGTGTTTGGCTGAGCAAGCTATGAAAAAGAGTAAATGCGCCGAAACGTCAGCTTTAGCAGGGAGCAGGAAACCTCTCCCACAAACTGATGTAGAATCACATTCTCACCGCCTTTCTATTCGCATTCTTTGCCGTGCTACAAGAATCTTTACTCTCTGTCGTAAGATCGTTTATGTTCCTCTCTCCCTCAATTATTCTCACGTTGTGAGTGCCGGTTAAATTTCAGATGACTTCTTTTCCGCTTCGTTGAAATCGTTAGGCGTCATCTCTGCTTTAATGGTACACCTCGAAAAAATGACGATTTGCATCGGCAAAACGAAGATTTGAATGGAATTTTCCATAAATTTCCATAAACACGTACGTCTTTCTCGTCCCAATCGAGTGACATTATTGTCCACTGTAATCCGGCTGTAAACAGTTGTGGCGATATTGTGTCGGCTTGTCGAAGACCTTTCCCTATGGGTGGTGAAAGGTCAATGAAAAAGCTGCATATTTGTGCTGCAGTTCCAGTCACACTCAGCTAATGTGCCAACATTGGGCGAGTCAACTCATTGGACGACCAGCGCTAATACGATTGCATTCGTTTCGACGCCATCAAACGCTTTCTCGTAGTCGATGCAGGTTAGGAAAAGAGGAGATGATATTCCCAACAGGGTTGTATGACCCGTGATACGGCTTCATAGTGGTCCATGCAGCAGAATACCTGTCGGAATCTTGCTTGCTGAACTGGTTGTGCCTCATCGAAAGTCTTCGATATGCACAATAAGGTAATCTTCGTGAAAGATTGTAAAGTACACTCAACAAGTGTATTGGATGCTAGTTATGAAAATCCCTTCGGTTACCTTTGGTGAGTAGGATGATTGTGCCCGAGAGCCTCTAGGATTTTCTTTTCCTGAAGGCAGAATGTCATCTGAGCTGAGGGGAAGTATATGTAATTTGTGGCCGCCAGCTCTAAGGGAAATCGGCGATGATATTATCGGAATCTGGAGCTGTGTCTGTCTTCATGCTTTCTATGACAACTCAAACTTCGAAGGGTAGAATCCCGGGCGGCTCTTCGCCAGCAAGAATTTCGGTGCACAAGCCGGAGATTGTGGAGCGAAAAAAGATTCTTATGGAACCTTTCCGTTATAAAACCGTATTATGACTGCTTATGGTGATAGTTGCATCTTCGTTCATCAGGGCAGACAGAGGATCATTATAATCGCAAAGATCTCGACAGTGCTTCATCAGACTGGATCCTTTTTGAGTTGCTTCCAATAACGTTTTCTACCTATACCGATGCAAATATTTTTGCAAAGATCTTGTGCAGTTGGTATATAGAAAACATTCTTCACCAACATAGGAATGTTCTCTATGTAAAACATATCGAATACTGTTTCCGGTGACCTTATTCCTATTTTCTATATTGGTGTGAGTTTCTTGTTCACCTGTAACTATCTTAAATCTATCTTCGCATCTTCTCTAAATTGCCTCTTAGCCACTATCTCATGCGGATGCCTCGCAGGTGACTGGTAAGGGATTCTATAACTTCTTTCAATAAACTGCTCTTCTTTGTCCGTCAGTTGGGGCACTGAATCAACAGCATTCAGCTGAATGTACTTTCCAGCATCTGCCGTCCCAAAGAAATTTCCGAACGAGCAGCTCCGCCCTTTCACATGTAGCTCTATCAGATTGTACTAGTGGAAAAAAACCTTTAAAACCTCTCTCACTAGGCGCCGTCTTTAGTTCGCTCTGAAAGCTCCACCCACGGCAGAAGGAATAGAGAGGGAACCGAGGGCATTCGTCTTCAAGTGTTCGTAGCGTTCGTCCAGTGTTCATCCAATCCCTCCTCAGTTCCTCAGTGCTCCAACTCCAGTGTCCGTCTAGCTTCCTTCAATTGTATCACTTGTTCTCATTTCAATCTCGCTCGTATATACCCACCTAACCACATATCGTCATATATCAGATATCATTATTGTACCGTTGTTATTGCCATAAACTGTTATAACCCAAACTCGAGGTTGTTCACGACAGTTACGGAAAAAGTCCCGCGTGTCAGCTACAAGAACTAATATTCACAACGACTTGGTATTCATATAAAGTTGAGAGCTCAACGCCGCAACAAATCTTTGGTGCATTGGCCGGGAATCAAACCCAGGTGGCCCGCGTGACGGGCGAGCATTCTACCACTGAAGCACCATTTCCGAACTACATTAAAACCCTACGATTCACCACAGTGATTTTCGGACTAAACACATCGCCATCTCTTTTGGCCGGAACAATACATTTTCATCTTGGTCATTACAAAGAAGAAGCAAAATTAATAATGCAACTCAAAGACAACTTATACGTGGACAATCTAGTTGTAACTGTCGATGATCTCGAAGAAGCATTTCAGATCTACTTACGCACAAAACAAATATTCAATGACCTCAACAGAATCTTCGCGAATTCGCTTCTTATAATATTGACCTAATGGGAAAAATACCTTCTGGCACATAGCCGATATATTCATCTTCATATGTCCTATATAAAACACATTGCCGTCTGTATTCTTCTAGCTATAATAGTCGTGTCCACCTACGCATGTCTACGTACTTGCAGAACCCAAGACGCATTATGTATGTTCGAAGCAATCAAGCTACTTCTACGAAATATCGGCAGACTAATTTGTCTCATCCGCCTAATTCCCTTTAAAAAAATCAACTCCTATGAACAGCAAACTACTCTAAATCGCTCAACATATAACAGTTCTAAATTTCTATTCAACGTGCTCTACTAGTCCTACTCTACTGTTCTATATCGTATTTTCTCCTTATAACACCCTAACAGACAACCAGCGTCAACATCAATGGGACCTGGTATATCAACGCGCAATGCGGCACCATAATACTAATAAGCAGTTCCAGATATCAAACAAAATGGATAAGACTACGCAAACTCCACGAGCACCACAGAAGGACGCCAGCACACAAACACAAATCAAACTATTTCTCCACGCAGCAACACAAACGGGAACCGACAACACCAAACCAACTACGAGCAGTGCAACTCAAACCAGGCATCTCCACCCGACAGGACAAGCCAGAATCGCGGTGCAAACACTGCTCCACAAAGTACCAGGCTTGTCATCAATGGTTAAACAAACGGTTTGACTCTTTGCCGTAAACCCACTCCCCTGTGCTCTTGCGAGGGGGGAATATAGAGAACATTCTTCACCAACATAGGAATGTTCTCTATGTAAAACATTTCGAATACTGTTTCCAGTGACCCTTATTCCTATTTTCTATATTGGTGTGAGTTTCTTGTTCACCTGTAACTATCTTAAATCTATCTTCGCATCTTCTCTAAATTGCCTCTTAGCCACTATCTCATGCGGATGCCTCGCAGGTGACTGGAAAGGGATTCTATAACTTCTTTCAATAAACTGCTCTTCTTTGTCCGTCAGTTGGGCACTGAATCAACAACAGTCAGCTGAATGTACTTTCCAACATCTGCCGTCCCAAAGAAATTTCCGAGCGAGCAGCTCCGCCCTTTCACATGTAGCTCTATCAGGTTGTGTTAGTGAAAAAACCTTTAGAATCTCTCTCTCTAGGCGCCGTCTTTAGTTCCCTCTGGCCACCCACGGCAGAAGGAATAGAGAGGGAATCGAGGGGCATTCGTCTTCAAGTGTTCGTAGCGTTCGTCCAGTGTTCATCCAATCCCTCAGTTCCTCAGTGCTCCAACTCCAGTGTCCGTCTAGCTTCCTTCAATTGTATCACTTGTTCTCATTTCAATCTCGCTCGTATATGCCCACCTAACCACATATCGTCATATATCAAATATTATTATTGTACCATTGTTATTGCTATAAACTGTTATAACCCAAATGCGAGGTTGTTCACGACAGTTACAGAAAAAAAGTCCCGCGTGGCAGCTACAAGGACTAATAATCACGACTTGGTATTCATATAAAGTTGGTAGCTCAACGCCGCAACATGGTATTTGTTGTGAGCTATGCCAGGTGTGTTGCAATACGGTCGAGCTCAGAGTCCTTCTTTTTTCCAACTAACTCCTTAGTCCTGATGGAGATGAGGATTGAGGTCCTCATTTGAAGAACTAAGGCGAGTTCGGCATAGGTTTTCAAAAACTTCAACAAGCAGCGTGCGGTCCTCGGCCGGGTGTTCACTTGTTGGTGCGAGCCCATGCTACGAAACCCATACTATGAGTGTATGATGTCCTCTAGTCGTATTAGAAGAGGATTCTACAGAGAATATCCTTGTGATATACGACTTGTTTCGTTATTCCTGGAGGATGACAACAGTTCTTTCCCAGCTTATGGCTCAATCCAATCTTCTCATGGAGAAGGCGGTGATCAGATTCAGTACAAAATCTACAAAAAAAGTACAGAAGCTACCAGTGGGGTGTCAAAGAGGCATTACCTTCTTCTCGTGATAATATGATGGATGCCGTGCCTTTAGAAGGCTCCAATTTCCATGGGCCATGGTCTCTGCTTCGGAAAAATGAACTCCCATGGAAGAGAAGTGCTGCAAGCAGGAGTCCTGCAAGTCGGTATTCATTCTCGTTTCATTCTCTTATTCCCAATCTCCCTATCCTGTATTCCTGTTCGTTGGTCGCTTCTAATCTGGTGTTAAAATCTCCGACAAGGAATTTGCAGTACTTCTCATTGAGGACTGCTTCCTCCAGTTGGATGTTGAATATGTCCAATTCGCTCTCATCTGTTGTACAAGTTTGTGATACTTACGTGCAGATTAGACAGGATGAATGGTCAAGCAGTGTTTGCCACCTTACAACTAATTTGATACCAGGATGGCTATTAATCCTCGTACTTGTTTACTTTTTAACTGGGTTTCCGGATGAAATTGTCGGTTGCTGAAGGGAACTCTGTACAACGCAGTGCGACATCCTGGAACACCTCGCAGCCACCATGACGCGGAAAATCCTTGCGAAGTTCGTTTAAATTTACAAAGTTGTGCTGAGCTGATACATGATAACCGCGCACATTTATCAGCCTTATGCAGTGAAGAGAATTAAGACACAATCGTTCGATTTCTTCTAATAACGCAGTTGCCTTATGCGCTAAACGTTCACTTTATGAGTGGCCCCGTCTTGATTATCAGTGCAAACATCTACTTCAGAATCTTCAGCATGTTGAATACCGAAATGAAGCACTCAAGACCGGAACGCTAATGAATTCAACCAGTAGCATCGGTTAAAAAATTAGACTTGGCTAGCTTCATTCCATACAAAAAGATATCTTTATTTTCATTACAGCCAATTTCATCAAGCATCGGATCGGTTGTAAAATCGCGTTCCTGTTGAGCTCCGATAATTCCAAGACTCGATATTTACAAAAAATAAATTTCTATGAGTTAAATCCTTAGTTATGGAACTACAAATCGAAATTGGTCCTCTGTCGCTGTTTTCAAGTGAGATATGATAAACATTCTTCCTCGAGTAAATCATGTCATTGTGAGAACAGAGTATTTGTGAATATCATGTCTGATGTGCAATGTAAGTCCCCATTTAAAATATGCAAGTAATCATGAGCATTTCTGTTACTTCAAATCTGGGACAGAAATGCTTCCCAAGAGTAATGCATTGCTACCCGAACCGTTTAGCGCAAAATATCTCAAGAACTCGGAAAACGTGATAAGAACGAGCTCGTGTAATCCATATGTCAGCAGGAACCGTTGAGATATGTTGAACAGAAGAACTCGAGCATCTCTGGTGATAAATTCGCCCACTTGAATTCCGTCGAAACTTACATTACTTTCGGTAAGGTAGTGCTTGAAAGATGATTGACAGCGAAATACACTCGCTTGTACTAACTCATTCGGATGAAATGGGAATTTCTCAACAGCTTTACTTATCTCAGCACATCTCATACTGCCAATTCTTCTTTGTTTCCTTCTCGAAATTGTTATTTTTTTCGTCATATAGAGAATTCCTCTATCAATCCTCGAAATTCTCTATCTACCTAATCAATGCATCCCATGGGTCGATGGAGACCGCGTTGCTACAACGACGCGTGCGTACTCTGCGTCTACGTCCCGTTCGGGTCAATAGGCATGAATCCCTCTACAGATAGAGAGTTCTCTATCCACCTAATCAATCCATCCTATGGGTCGATGGAGATCGCGTTACTACACCGACGCGTGCGTACCCTGCGTCTATGTCCAGTTATGGCCAATGGGCAAGCCGCTCGCTGGGACGCAGCCACGCCTACCGCCACTGGCATTTGGCCAAGCGACGCCTTGGCGAGCCTCCATCATTGCTTCTCTTCCGATTGATCTTTCCTTACAGTTTCATTTGCTTAGGTCGTAGTGATAGGAATTGTAATCACTCTCGCTCTTGCCCTTACTCCTCCGTTAGCTCTTGCATTGTTATTATCTTGCTCTTATTTCTCCGTTAGCTCTTGCATTGTTATTACGTTAATGTTATCGTTGATTTTCGCATACGTGTTGACATGATTTCGATGCTCTCATCGTTCACAGGTATTCCACAAACGGCTCGCCACTATTATTCTCTTTCTCGAACGCTCTTCATACTCTTGTGCTGTGAGCCGTTACATTGGTGCATGCATTATTGTTAAGGTATTTTATTAGAAAGAAGAAGAAATCCACTGAACCACCTTATTTGTAGTTTGTTGTGCATAACCTCATTGTATTGTTGTGTAAATAGTATATATGTATGAATAAAGGTTTAATTACCCAAGTTTGAGGTATTCCACAAACGGCTCGCCACTATTATTCTCTTCCTCGAACGCTCTTCATACTCTTGTGCTGTGAGCCGTTACACGTCAAGGCAGGAACTACAAGGCATTTGGGTTCCGATGTGCTACGTAGCCTCCTGACCAGACGTCCCGATCTCTTCCACATGCGGTAGGACCTGACTGCAGATTCGTCACTCTTTGAATTAATCATATCGTACTTTTGCATTGCCATAAAATTTGTGTTCAAGAAAACACTTCAACATTGATCAATCCCTATAATAATGGCTATGCATTCGACTGTATTCGTATTGTCGTTGTGGTGGCTGAATGTATATCCGACCCACAAGGTTGGGTTGACCTACCGGTGTACCCGACCAGTGCTTTTAACCTCCGAATCCTTTCTATACTCGCAATAAATAGTATCTTTCTCATCCAATGTTTTATGTATCCTTTCATTTATAAGTACTTCGTTATTTCAACCCTCGTATAGTCCTACAACTTAAAAAAATCATTGCTTATTTCAAAAACGAAGCTGGGAAAAAGGCAAACAAGGGTCTCATCTGCCCTGGTGGAGAGCACATGAGCTGCCCGTAAAGATAATCGCGGGTTCGACGCCCACAAGGCATCCCGAGTTTTATTGACATCTCAGCATTCTGGCGGTCGTATTTCATATCGTACCCAGCCATCAAGAAATAATAGATAGTAAATAAAGGCTAAAACATTTCTCATTCCGTTATCAGCATTGCTAAGAAACTTATAATCAGATACAACACTTAGAACCATATGTATAACGTTTGAACTCACATCTCTTACTACAATCCTGAATTCTTTAGTTCTCTCAAAGCCAACAGAAAAACCAACTCATTGATCATTCGCACTTTCACAGATTTAATGGTAAGATGATATTATATATTCTAACAGCTGTTTTTTAAAAGGATATCAGTTATACGACAGCTCAGATGACTGCTCGTAGCCAGCTGACACAACTTCTTCATACGGTTCTCCCTCAAATACATCGGCTGACATATCGTCGTAATGCTCTTCGGAGATCTGTACTCCGTAAGGCGCCTCGGAACTTTCAACTTCTATCTCAAGGCAGACTGTATCGTCCCGATCCACAGCTGAAAATCTCTAAATTTTTCCATTATTTCAAATTGGAACAAAATATAATCCTGTGAAGAAAATTACGATTACGAATTTAAATAAAATAATGAGCAAATGTACCTCGAGAATAAAAAAAAATTCTCCCAAATTTTTTCTAAAGAAGTAGCTACTGCCTTCTCGTCCATACAAGATGATTTGTCAACCTTCTGTGAGAGATGAGACACGACACATTTAAGCAAATAGTTATTCAGTTCAGGAATTAACGCCACATATTCCGCTCAATTGTCCATTAGATCGGAAATTAGACTCCGAAGCCATATAAAATTCTCACAAATTCACTGTTCCCCAGAAGTGCGATGATCTGGGAATAAATTCCATTCACGAAAATGTTAAATTCTGCAGCATCTAGTTTCTACAGAAGGTAGTTCTCTATTGCAAACAGAAGAAGCCTGACCTTCTCAACAGAAGTGGACACTTACACACGATACCAAAACTAGTGTGTTATGGTGCACCTTCAGCGCCAGCTTAACAAATATCAATAACTCTTCAACACTAAGGAGTTGAATCCATTGGCCTTCTGTGTATGGGTTTCTTGGATCATAAAATGATGGACAGAGAAACCACCTATATAAACCATCTGAGCCGCGAACCGACCGAACAATGGTCAGGAATTGCTAGCAAGTATGTGTCGAACCAGTAAACCTCAGGCTGAGAATGCCGTGATGTTCAATTTGTAGAGAACAGTGTTCGTCGATCAACACCCTGGTATGACACCTGCGGTGGAGAGCGGTAAGGCAGTCTCTTCTATGCTTTTTGCATTCACTATACGCTAAAAGAATTGACATAGAAACTACAAACCTGTAAAAGAAGTTGTTGCAACATTCTCTACCAAACTAACATCTTACTCTGGAACTATGTAAACTCACGTTCGTATACAAGATCATCTTCATCTTCTTCGCCATCAGGCTCCTCTTCAGCCAAATGAAAAAATGTTGTCGTTTGCGGAACTCCTCGAACAAGCTGTCCTTGCAGATTCCGCACTTGTGCCATTAGTACATCCCGTTTAGACGTATCCACAGCCCGTTTTATTTGATTAGAAAGCACCTAAATATCGCCATTGGTAACTAATTGAGTCAATACACTTTCGTGTAATACTTTAAGTGATATTACATTTATTCTCCTCTTCAGACTAGTCATCGTTTCATCAAAATCAGCGTTGCCTGTCGGTTGTGGTTCCATCAATAGCGGTGCCATTTTGGATAACATCGTCTTTGCAATATTTTCTGCAATTGAAGCCGTTGTGCTTAGTACAGGTAAAATTGCATCCATCGCTGTTCACAATCTACGTTGGTACGGCAAACTGTACTTTTAAAAACCTTCACCACTTAAAACACCTCATGTCACCTCTTCTCCTCTTCGCATATTGCTCTATTGCTATTCTTTTCGTTCGTCTTTCCCTTTCCTAGCTTATTTTTTTGAAAGAAATAGATCAACTTTTCTAGTGAGATTTTACTACAGTTTCAGTTCTAGATACGGCATCCAATGTGAGCTTTATTACATGACCGTTCTACACCTGAACTAACTGAGTTTCTCTCGAGTGCTCGTAGCAATCCATACGTCCTCAGCATGAATCGTTTGGAATTTTGTTCAATTGAAGAAATGAATGATGGAGAAACCACAGTACACAACCTGGATCAATGATTCTGCTCATGTCATCCTTACGCTTTGTTAGATAGAACCAACTATTACGATCTCTTGAACCTTGATAAGGCTATCACAAAATATTTCTAGGGAATCAAAAAAAAATTTGATCAAGAACTGCAACCGGCAATGTATAATCAAACGAAACCTATCGCTTATAGATCACCAATTTCTCAAGCAACAAATTTGGCGTGAGAATATTCGCAAATAGTCAGTCAAAGACGCCTTCGACAACTGCACTGGATCTAGACATCCAAGCTCTCATACGCTATAAGAGATGCCTAATTTTTTTCAAACACAACTCGATTATTCTTGCCCGTAATGTTATAACTTTTATTTAGTGGTTACTCTTTTACATGGCAGGGTATTATGTGAAGTACAAATAGAAGGATGCTGGGAAATGAGCAAACTCGGGACCTCATTTCGGCTTGGAGCTCTCGATTACCTTTACTGTGAGCCCACGACACAAACCGACGCCATTGTTTTGCCTTTCGCTCGGCCAGCTTTTTACCTTGCTGTGCTATCAGCAGTCACCCATTAATGGGAATAATCTAGCGAGCATAAATCGACATTCAATCTAATTAAGCTGAAAATTCAGTCGAAATCACAATTTTTTCTTATTTTACATGACCCATCATCACATCTACTGTGCGGATTCCAGCACTTCTTGCATTCGATTCGTTATACCCCACTCATGATCCACAATGATCTTCGAACAGTTCGCGTGTTGTTTCAGCGTCTGCTTAAGGATTTCGTGTTCCTTATGAACTTAGTAGAATGCTCGATGATTCCATTCCATTTGCAATCTCGGAGATAGCCGAGCTAAAGTGTTCCTACGTCGATTGGAGCATTGAGTCGAATCATCCCTCTGTTTCCAAATGGACTGTATCACTAACCACTACGGCACCCCTCTCCCCTTCCGTTATCACAAAGCGTAATCTTTGAAAAGTTATATCAGCACTTTAGGACTTTGAACTTTAAAAGTCCAACATTCCCCATTGAACGACCTGGGTCTGACAACTCCCCAGCTCGTTTCTGAACGAATGCGCTTTGAATTGGAATCGCCTGTCAAAATGTATAACTTTCGAAAATCGTTTCACCTGTTGTAATTTCCAAGCCCAATAATAAATTCTAATGCATTTAAAACCGCTCAATCCTTAATGAGGTGATCCACTTAAGGGAAGCACTCATGTTTTCCCATAAAACAATAAACACTATGTTTCACCTCTTATTTTCTGCCTACTACAATTTTCATGGCAGGGTAGTAAGCGCATGCAAATATCTCAGCAACGTTGTGGTTGTATTTCGCTTAGTACCCTACCATGAAAATTGTGGTAGGCTGAAAATAAAAGGCAAAACATTGTGATTTCAACTACAGCCTCAGCTTAATTGGGTTCAAGGCCGATGTGGGCTCCTCAGATCAATCCCGTTGACGGGTGATTGCTGATGGCAAAAAGACCGATAGAACTAGCTGAAAGACAGGCGAAACGAAGGACCAGCATGGTGTGGTGGTGAACGCGTCACTCCCCGGAAAGGACAATAGCGCGTTTATTCCAGAATGGATAGATCGTAGTAGCCTTGAGTTTTAAACACTTTTTTCTAATGCACTAGATCATTCTATTAGAATAAAACCAAATCTTCACTTCAGATCTGGCGATTGGATACAACGAATAAAGGATAAAGCTCTCGTAGTTGATCAATCTCTGAGGGACTCGCCATACATTAGACTTTATTGAGCATCGTTAGGGGTCAATGAATGCATATCTGGCTTACACAATGACTAGCGGTGGCGTACATGTATCGAGTAAACTCCACTAATCTCCCAGACAAGTCTAATACCAATTTACCAACCCCAGAGGGATGGAAGGCTTGGTGAATCTGGGGAACGGAATAAACCCATGTTTACTGTAGGGCACCTCTAACAAACCCGCTACACGCGTGCTTGAAAGGGCTGGATATAAAGGCAACAATTTTGAAGGAAAACAACACACCATTTCTAGCAGGATTAGTGTCCAGCGGGCTTTCGTGACTTTCTGTCTCGTCAATAAAATAAGTCAGTGAGTGATCTACGTCTTCTTCATCAACTACCACCTGAAATTTATACTTCTAACAAAAATTGCCTATATATACGGTCGAATTTCTTCTAGAATAGATCTCACCATATCTAAGTTGTTATACTCGTCTTCTCCATCATATTCTGTATAAGTGCTTGTACCCATAATCTAAAATGTATAGTACACATAAGACCACTGATCTATCATATTGCGCATAACTGTTCCATACCGGTGGTGAAAGATCCCGCAATTCTTCCACTACGGTATGTGACGCCGTAGTGGGATTGTTCGGATTCTGAGAACTGTAATAACGAAAAGAAGATAAAACTTAGAAACTGTAAACCAATGCAACCAAAGAGATAGAAACCCGCCATATCTTGGTTCAGTTTTAACTACACTGAGGTGATGAACCTTGAAATGGGTTGCGCAGTTACTTTATAAAACTGGTCAATATTCTTCCCTCGTAAAAAATTTAGGAACATCTGTTCGAAGTTGGACAAAATGGAGGCTAGAACCAGCTACTCAGAAAAAGGAAACAATGCCCTATTTTATCTAGCTACGTCTTCACTAGATTAAAGCAGTGACATACCTCCAATGATGCTGCGGTGGGGAACGAACGCGCTAATTTCCTTTCCAAGGAGTAAAAGCGTTCACCACCACACCATGCGGGTCCTTCGTCTCGCCTGTCCCTCAGCTGGTTCCATCGATCTTTTGCCATCAGCAATCACCCGTCAGCATGATTGATCTGGAGAGCCCAAATCCGCAACGGACCCAGTTAGTCTGAGGCTGCAGTCATAATCACAATTTTAACTTATTATTTACTGCCTAGTCTTTTTAACGGCTTTTAAAGGCAGTACATAATAAGTTAAAATTGTGATTATAACTGCAGCCTCAGCTTAACTGGGTTCGTTGCGGATTTGGGCTCTCCAGATCAATCCTGCTGACGGGTGATTGCTGATGGCAAAAGAACGGTAGAACCAGCTGAGAGAAAGGCGAAACGAAGGACCCGCATGGTGTGTTGGTAAACGCGTTAAACCCCGGAAAGGACAACAGCGGGTTCGTTCCCCACAGCGGACAGCTGCGGCCCGGAGTTTCGCAAATATCTCAGCATCACTGAAGTTATATTTCGCAATATATCCTGCCGTTAAAAAGAGTAGACAGTAAATAATAAGCTAAAATATTGACATGGTAGTTTGCATAGTAAACAAAAGGATAAAACTCTCGGCGTCGATCAATCCCTGAGTGAAGCGCCATGCATTCGACTTCATAAAGCATCGTTGAAAGTGAATGAATGCATATTATGGCCTTTGCAATAACTCGCGGTGGTTTACCGATGTATCGAGCCTATGCTGCTATCCTCTCAGGCAAGTCTGGCACCAATCTGCCAACCATGGAGGAATGGAGAGCTTGGTGAACATGGAGCGCAGGGGCTGATACTATGTGTATTGCACGGCGCCTCCGACCACTGTGCTACACGCGCCCGTTTTTTCCATAGTTTGCATACTAGTGGGAAAAACGACGAAAACTCCATAAATAATAATTGAGTAACAAAGCAGACAGCCATTCTAGAAACATATGGAAAGAACAATACGGCCGCTTCACTAAATGAACGGGCCACTCACTGCTGAATGGCGTGTGTAGAGTTCGTTGCTGATTTTGAGTGGGTGAATTCTTTCACTTTCGCAAACGAGAACCAAGAGCATCGTCCATGTTCCCTGTTAGTTAAGATAAAACGAAGCATAAATACGTAGCCGAAATCAAAAACGAAATTGGAAACAGAGAAATTTCAACTGGACATTAATACATGGATAACAGAATCCAACTACAGATGTACACAGAGTAAAACAAAAATACATGTCGTACTAGTGAAGTCTGCTACCAATCAAACATAACTGAAATCTAATCCATCTCCTTACCATGAGTTTCCTTCAAAAACCATAGCATGAGAAGAAACTCACTCAGGCAACGATCGCATAGATTGAAACCTAACAAAATGATTACCACTGTTGCCCTGCAAAGAGTAAAACAAAGAGTTCAGAAGATCTAGAAACAATGCAGTAATGCTTGGAATGTAAAACCCACAGTGATTAACTGACTCGGTTTTGCTGTCGAACGAGTAGTATGCAGTAAGGAGAGGGCTGTTGTGACATGAAAAGTCAAATGATAGATTTCTACCCACAAAACCAGATGCTCTGTTGTGAATACAAATCGTCTTAAACCTTGAAATGCTTCAACGATTTCAGTTCTTTCTTTAAGCATTGTTCGGAAATTAGTGCCCGACTTGAAGATTCATTTTTCTTGTGTACGTTTTAACATTAAGTTTTTTCACGAATACTACCACTAGATATAACTGAAACTCATTTTTGCACTTCATCTTTGTACAATTAAGTTCTAATACAAATCGCACTCTTGATAAGTCTTAAGGTTAGGTCTTGTGATGTTAAAATAGCCACTTCGACGAATCTACTTATACGAATTCATGCTCAGTCGAGCACAGTGCAAACGATCCGAAACGTTACTGAGGGATGGGGCAAAGAGATATTAACAAGTGCATTGTATAACATTGGCCTGAAAATTTTCATGGTGTCGAATTCGCTATCAAACTTGAAGAACGTTGTGGACGTGTTCTGCTATAGAGCACGACGAATCGAAGGCTTTTGGTGAAGAAAATACATGCATAACTGTTCGAGAATTTGCAGATGAACATGGTGTAAGCACATCAACCGTTTCGGAGCATCTAAAGAAGATCAGAAAACCGAAGCTCCACAAATTGATACCGCATGAACGGAAAAATAATCAAAGAAATGGCTGTTTTCAAGCACCCCTGGCGACTCTTCTGTTGAACTAGAACGACACGATCGTGGACCTTATTGTGACGTGTAATGGGAAATGCATTCTATGGTAATCTGCGACGACCGCCTCAGTAGTTGCGCTGCCATGAAGCTCCAAAGTACCCCCGAAAGCAGAAATTGCATCGAAACAAGGCCATACTGAGTATGTTAACTTTTTATTTGCTGCTTACTATAATTTTTCATGCCAGGATATGATATGAAATACAACCACAACGGTGCTGAGACTTCGCAAAACTTAGACCCCCGGCCAGATCGAGCCACAAATACCCTCTATGGGGGCTCGCGTATTATGCACAGGTCCTTGCTTTGCGTTCCTCTCAGCTATACTGACTGTTTGATAGTGTCGGCGATTTGAACCATCAAAGCTTTCTGATTCCTTGTGAAACGACTAGACGGAGAAGTATGTCCTGCACATCGATGAAATGCACCAAAAACTCCAACGGCAGCGCCCAGTAACTGGTAAGAAATCGGTGTAAATAAACTTGTTTAACGTTAGCTAAAATATGTAGACTTTAAAGTTTTTTGTCCTTCGATTATTCTGTGCTGAGATATGCCACTTTAAAAATACCGGTTGAAATCCGCCATTTCCTGAATAACCTGACATTACGCAGAATCATGACATCTATCCGACCTCGTTCAACGTTTTGACAGTCTATGAACTAGTACATAAGTACAAAGGCCGCATGTAGAGCTGTGGTGGGAGGCGCTCTGCTATACACATGAGATCGATCCCCGCGCCCTAGGCTCATCAACTCTTCCATCCCTTCGGGGTCGGCAAGTTGGTACCAGACATGTCTGTAAGGATAGCGGCACTGGCCCGGTACGACGGTAGACCACCGCGAGTCATTATAAAGGCCAGATAAGCATTCAATCACACCCAACGATTATTGATAAAGTCGAATGCATAGCGCATCCCTCAGGCATTGATCAACATCGAGAGCTCTTTTTATGCAAGTGTAAAGATAGCCCGAACCATATTCGCAAAAAATGTCCATCTCCATCTCACAGACAACCATCTCATTCACTGGTAAGTTCACCAAATGATATAAACACAGCATAGCTTATAGTGACTAATACCCCTTAAACAACGAATGTTGCTTCGAAGTTGTCTACTATGCCATCCATTTCTAATGCATTGAGCATTCCGTCGTTTGAAACTGACGAAATGTTTCGGAAATCAGAAATTTCCGATAGAAGATTGAACAAAATCCAAACTTATTTGCCAAAATTATATTCGTCCATAAAAGTCAACATCAATAACGGAAGATCTCTCCTCAAAATCTTTGTTCCCAAAGATCTTGCATTCATTCCTAAATTCGATAAGAACTTCCCTATGTTGATCACATACGAACAGCACACGTACCGTTAAGACTGTGCATGCGATACTCTAAACCTTCTCGACTTCCAATAGGTCTTTATCAAAACGACCGCTGCTTTGTAACTGATTACATGTTTTACATATTGAAACCTGAACCCATAAACAAAAGGAAGAACTCTGACCGATACGGCACTGCTATATTGCTACCTTTGTGCTATTCTAAAAAGCGTTCAGTAAGATCACACCATAACACAGAACTTGATCGAAGATTCTTATCACTACTCTTTCCAGTAGGTGTCGAAGCAAAAGAAATATCCTGCTAGCTCAATGAAGCACACAATAATGCAGGTCTAGAAACTGAAGGAAGAACTCGCAGAAACGAAAGCATGCACGAAATTGACTATTTTCAGTGGAGTAGAAAAAAGAGTTGACACTGCGTGGGAATATGGAAAAATTAACGAGTACATTAAGGTACCAATACACACATGCACATGCACGAGTACTCTTGGTACCCTTGTAAACGCGACTGTTGACAGGATTTTCATGGGGAGACAAATACATACCCCAACCAAATATCTACAGCAGTCGAAATCAGGTGGATTCAGTGAGTGCACGCTTTGTCGCTGTTGCATCGCGTTAGATTGACTTAGGCCTCCCTGTACACAAATAAATATGATGTAAGTGCAGCTATAAAACGCTGCTTAAGAAGGGCGGGTCTAGAGAATTCGGTAAACGTAGTTGAAATGCCACCGAGTAATCTTAGGCGCCAACTAGTTCGTAACCGCCTATACGACCGTCTATGTGCAATGCAAAATTGCATAATTTGCCCTGATGGTAGAGACGGTGATTGCATGAGCTCGGGTATAGTTTATCTGATCTCCTGTAAGGCGTACAGAGACGAATACATTGGAGAAACGGGCAGAGCCCTCTGTGTCCACATAAAAGAACACATAATCGGCAAACGTAAACCAGATACCCCACTAGGCACGCAGAGGACCCAGAGACATAGCGGGGAGGACATTGAAGTACGTGTCACGATCCTCGCGCAGGAATCGAGAACACAAGCGCGCAAAACTCTCGAGGCGTTCTGGATTAATTCTAGAAATCCGAAAATGAACCGCAGGGGAAGAATGCCTCATTATCACGCGTGATATTGGGCAGTTATAAGGCTGTTATTTTGATGGGAGGGGCATATTACGCTTCCATGTGAACCTTGTGCGGTTGGTCTCCACGCAAAATACTCCTCATAGAAAGCGGTGAGTGTGCAAAGCTGTGTTCAATGTGATTGAAATTTTGGTTTAGCGTTTTCTCTGTTTGGTTATGGAAGTGTTTGGCCGAATAGATTGCTGTCAACTTGACCTGGCTCTGAGGAAGGCGAAATCCGCCGAAACGTCAGCTTGTTCGTGAATAAAGAATAAAAATAACACCTCGTGTTTGCTCAACAAGAATACGAAGAATTACAAATAAATATATTCGTGCACAAGTCAGCGCGAGTGTACGTAATACAAAAAATCATATTAAGCCCCACACACATTTCCAAAAAGCCGTCACATCAGAACACTGGAAGCTGGTCTAGTTATCTTCACGCCAAAAAAGAAAGAAATGAAGGCCTGACGGGATTATGGCAGGTGGGAAAGCCAGCGGACATTTACAGGCATACCACACCACAACATACTGTGTTCTATTTGTGGTAATCCTTTTCAAACTCTTACCGTCTCCTTCTCCTTTGGCAATAACAATCCACGTCTTCTCAGTTTCTCAGCAATATTTCGAATTTCATAGCGTTTAAGGTAGTATCCTCGCTCTCCTGATGAATATTTTTCTGAAACAGAAACCGTAAATGATAGGTTTACAATGCGCGGAGTATTCGCATAAAAAAAATATAATTCTTTATTCGAAAACAGATCAAACAGAAGTCGTAAATTGCCATTTAACACGTTTCTTAATCACAGACACAGAAAACGAGGCTTGCTTCGCTTGCGTGCTTTCTCCAATACTTGGATACTTGGATGGCCCGTCTCCACTGGTTGTACGGGCCCCAGCATAGTTCCCACTTTTTCGGACCCTTGTTAGTCCAGCCACTGCTGTTCCCTGGAGTCCCGAGGTCAGCCCGTCCAAGGTCTGCCCAGGTCGTTTCCACCATATGCAATCGCCGCCCTTGTGGATCAAAGGGAAATTTGCCAACATGCGACTAGTTTGATACCAGGACGGCGGTGGATCCTGGTATTGGTTTACCTCTAGCTGGGCTTTCTGATGGAAATGCCGGACTCCTTCTCAGTTTGGGAGACTCTGCTAGGAGATGAATCCTCTCGCAGTACAACGCAACCCAACACCCAAGAACACCTCCCAGCCATGATGAGGAGATAAACCGTTGGGAGGACTTTCTTCAATACAAAATAGTAACTTGAAAAAGTCTTACTTCGTACAGTGTCTTGTATAGTTCGCGCATGAATGCCTTTGAGAAGCAATTCGGACACTTCCTCCTTCACCTTATTTGGTAATGGCAAACGACGAACGTCGAAACCATGCCCGAAATGTCCCAGGCAGCACTGTACGGTAATCACTCTAAAAAAAATTTTTTTGTTCTATCGTTTAAAAACCTGTTAATCAAGTGAAGGCCCACATCTAAAGTCATAACAAAACCAAATTAACCAAGAGACAAATAGCTGCTACCATGTTTTAAACTGCCATCTGCCCTCAAACTTAAATGCAAATTTTGGAACGATAACATGCTTCCGGTTGAAAAGGACTAAAAAAATGCTGATAATATTGTTAGTAGAAAAACTACTGTGCAATTAGAAATGTTCGTCTAAAAATGACCTCAAAAAACGTGATTCCTGTCTTCATATAAAACGAATTTTCTTAAAAGGTAAGCATTTCTGTCAAACAATATTGGTCACGAACAAAACATTATACTATGCAACCAGATAGCCCAGATTTAATGAGTTTTAGCCGCTTTTGGACTTTCGAGCACTATACTCTTAGAAGTCCTTACCCATCCAACAGTTCTTTCGTATTAATAAATGCAGTACAGTAACGTCCTAGCTTCTTTGTCGTTCTTGAACGGGCTGTGGACATTGACGAGTGGCGCGAACGGTTTGCATAGCCACTCAAGTGGCACAAATAATACGATTGTATTATTCCACTTGCTCGAGTCCGACTAGACGATAGGACGAATTTAGATATCGTATCTGTCTCCACTTGATCTTTCCAGTTCTTGAACTTATGGAGATCAGGGAATCTGAATTCTTCAATCACCAAGTCATCACGACTGTGTTCTCGTGCAACGTGTTCGCACAATGTCGACATACGGTCACAGACAACATCACAATGTGGATCACCGCATTCTATGGTGGTTCCCTTAAAAAAAACCGAATCCGCGTGTTTTTCGTTTACGTGACGATTCATCATTACATAAGAACCGAACCATTTACGGCAATATTTGCACTGTGCGGGAGATGTTTTCCATCGGTCTGTTTGAACGTGAGAATCTGGAACCCGATTAACTGTAGGCGGCAACTTTTTTCTGTGCCCAAGATGGGCGAAGCAGCCAAAGACGACGATATAAGTTTGTTGACGACTGATAGACACTGTGAAATGTGCGGGACATCCCAATAAGACTCGCATGCACATCCCTTCTTCGCTGGAACCATGTTTTTCGAGTTTTCGTCGCCATCCATCACAGTACTCACAACTATACCGTAATCGAATAACTCCTTCATTCTCCTCTCTATCAGTTTCTTCAATCATTGTGGTGGCGAATAACTTTTCCTGCGAACTTTTCCAAGCCTCGTACTTTTCCAAAGATATAAACGTCAACTTCCTTTGTCTAAACTGATGCTGGCAGTGAAATGAGACTAAATGTGAGATTAAATCATCAATAATTGGGAACGACAACTGGCAATGTGGATGTGGACACGCGAGCGCATCAAACGATGACTGAAATAAACGCATAAGAGTCAATATAACAGCAAGTTATTATGAGTACTACAAAATACAAAGGAGTTCACGAAAATATTTAGTACGATTACACAACTTTCCATAATACTCACTTACCTGGATGCTTGGATGGCCCGTCACCACTGGTTGTACGGGCCCCATGATAATATCCATTTTTTTCGGTTTTACTGGTTTAGCCGTTGTGGTTCGCTGGAGTACCTAGGCCAGTTAGGCTAAAGTCTGCCCTAGGTCGTCACCACCACAGTCAGTCGCCTCCCTTGTGGATCACAGAGAGATTTGCCACCATGTGACTAATTTGGTACTAAGACAGTGACGCATCCTGGTATTGCTTTACTCTTAGCTGGGCTTCCCAAGTGAAACGCTGTACTCCTTCCCAGCTTGGGAGACCTTGTTGGAGAAAAGAATCTTTCTGCTGTAGTTCGCAACGCGACACCGGGGAACAGCTCTCAACCATGATGAGGCCGTAAACCATTGGGAGGCTCTTCATAATAAACTAATCCAAAAAGAAGACAACAACCAGCAATAATCTATTATTTTCAATGGTAGTCAAAATAAGAAATTGTAACATTATTTCCCACTATCAACAATGCTAAAACCATTAATTCATTTCTACAGATTGCACTATCCAAACGAAATCTAAAACGTTGCAATAGATGTGTTACAAGAATGAAAAGCAAGACCCATTCGTTTATTTGATACTAAGTGATTATACAGAAATGACTACAAATCAGTCAATGGTAGAAAATCGGAGAGTGTGATGCAACCACAATGATGGGGAGATATTTGCAAAACTCCGGACCGCAGGTGTCTGCAGTGGAGATCGAACCCGTTATTACACTCTCCGAGGACTAATGTGCTCACCACCGCACCATGCCAGTCCTTCCTTTCGCCTCTCTCTCAACCAGTTTTCTATTTACCAGCGCCAATAGCAATGACCCGTCAACGGGATTAATCTGGTGAGCACAAATCAACATTGAACCCAGTTAGGCCGAGGCTATAATTGAAATCACAATACTATTTGTTTATATTTCATCTTATTTTTTTCATTTTCTCATTTTTTCATTCATTTTGCTTTATTTCTGATTTATTTCAAAAAACATGGTTCTAAATGCAATAAAATTGGTAACATTATCAAATACATAACGTAAAAAAAGCTGTTCAAAATACAGAAAAAAAGAGGAACACAGATATCCTTACCTTTGTTCTAATGGCCTTCCTCTGATTTTCAGAAGAAGTCGAGGGTTCCACGTCTGTAAATGGATTTCATGCACTATTAACTGAACATCCTGCTTATTGATGTAAACAAAGAAAACCCACTCGTTGAAACCTTTGCGTTCCTGGCAACAGACTGGTGGCGTTCAGTATCCGCCATATGAACGGTCCCAGCCTTTGATAAACTATGATCCTCTTGAATAGCTCGCAACACCTAAACCGTTTTTTTCAGCAACAAATAAATGACTACGATTTTCAACCTCTTAGAAGAATTTCGATCTTCTGAAAAATTACAGACTCCGAATTTTGCAATTTTTACAACCTTCGGCTCAAATTCCTGTTCTAATCGTACAGATATTTCACATTCATACGGATTTCTTCGAAGGTTCACAGTGAAACCATTACAGTTCTCAAGATTGACTTTCTATTAACCTTGGCATTGGATTATAAATCTGTTGTTCTCTTTTTTACAGAAATCGCGAGGTTGCTATTCAGCATACCTTTACTCCCTCATAAATATAACACATACAAGACAACGGTAGCTGACGTTTCGGCAGTATCGCCTTCTTCAGAGTCTGGAAGGGTACACTATTATGTAATTTACTAGGTCAAACGCTTCAACAACGCAAACAGCAACATGAAAACCTGAACAATAATTATACCATCATCGGCTTCTCGAAAAACCTACCGTTTTATCTGTTTTCACCAAGGAAGAACAAGTCGCATATGGTTGATTACTGCACCACCCCACATCAAAAATCAGTTCTGAAATAAGGGGCTAGATCACGTGTTATCGCAGGGGCATTCTTCTCTGCTATTCATTCTCGGATTTTTGGAATTTATCCAAAAGCCTCGAGAAATTTGCGCGTTGGTGTTTTAGTCTCCCATGCGATGATAGTGACTTTTACATCAAAGTCTTCTCCGCTGTGTTTTTGTACCCTATGCGTGCCTTGTGTTGATTTTCGTTTCCCATCTACGTGTTCTTTTATGCGGATATATAAAAAGTCAGCCCGTTTCGCCGACATAATCGTCTCCGCAAGTACTACAAGAAATCAGGTATATCGTACCTGAACTCATCATGCAGTCAACGTCCCTGCCGTAAGGGCAAATTACGCAATTTGGTGTTTTCCCCATTCTCGGTCTCCGGCCGCTACTCTACTGCAGGTACATAGATGATTGTTCTGTCGTCTTCTCTACGCAGGAGGAAATGGACAAATGCTTCAAATTATTGAACGAGCAATCTGCGTACATTAAGTTCACCGAGGGAGAAACCGAGAAAAAATTGGCTTCCGTTTTTAAACGTCCAAATAAACCTATCAAGTAGCGGTTACCTGACAAAGTGGTACCGAACGCCAAGTAACAAGAACATCCTCGTTCATTTCCTTTCTTCCCACCCTTCACACACAAAGAGGGCGCTTGTGAGAAAACATGTTTCGAACAGCCACCTCTGTGTGCACAAGTAGGGAACTAAAAGAAGAATCGCGCAACTTGATTCGAGAAATAGCCATCTCCAATGGCTACGAGATAGTCACCTCACGAGATAAGTTTAGAATGAGAGCGACGCCCCCAAAACGAAGGGTTTGGCCGGAACAAAATCCTGTTTATCTTGCCCTTCATTAGCGATAAGTACAGCGATAAAGCGATGCTTAAGAAGGGTAGATCTAGAGGAATCGGTAGCGATAGTTGAAATACCACTGGATACCAGTATACTCTACGACGTCAGTTAGTTCGTAACCGCTTGTATGACCGTCTATGTGAAACACCAAATTGCGTAATTTGCCCCTTACGGCAGAGACGGTGATTGCAGGAGTTCAGGTACGATATACCTGATTTCTTGTAATAATTGCGGAGACGAATATATCGGCGAAACGGGCAGACTTTTATGTATCCGCATAAAAAGAACACCTAGATGGCAAACGAAAATCAAAACAAGGCATGCCACTAGGCACGCATAGGATACAAAAACATAGCGGATAAGGTTTTGATGTAAAAGTTGCTATCATCGCACGGGAGACTAAAACACCAACACGCAAATTTCTCGAAGCTTTTTGGAAAAAATTCCAAAAAATCCGAGAATGAATAGTAGGGAAGAATGCTCTGAGATAACTCATGATCTAGCCCCCGTATCTCAGAACTGATTTTTGATGTGGGCTGGTGCAGTAATCAACCATGTGCGACTCTAAGTGGCTGTTCTTCCTTGGTGGAAAGCAGATAAAAAAACGGTGGGTTTTTCGAGAACCCGGTGGTCGTGTAATTATTGTTCAGAATTTCATCTTTCTGTTTGCGTTGTTGAAGCGTTTGACCTAGTAAATTGCATATTAGTGTACCCTTCCATGCTCTGAAGAAGGCGATACTGCAGAGACGTCAGCTACCGTTGTGTGTGCCATATTTGTGAGGAAGTAAACGTGTGCTGAATAACAACCTCGCGATTGCTGTGAAAAAAGAGAACAACAGAAAGCATTACGATTGCAACTGAAAACAGAAATATTTAAAGTCCTACCTTTGTAGACATAGACATCTCTTCTAATGGAAGTTTCGCTATGGCAAATGTACCAATACCCTCATCCTTTAAAAAACAAAATCTTTTTTCAAAAAGAATGTAGTGCAACAGAAGCATAAAACCGGCTAAAGAAAGTAGAAAAAATTGGGACAATATCACTGTTTTTGATTTCTAAATGCATTATAGGTAATACTGTAATGCTCTACATCAAAAAGGATCTACTCACTGCCAGAATGGGGGCACGTTTGGATGTTGCAATCGGGCCATCATCCGGAGAACCAGAATGTCGTCCGATGTCAATTTTTCGAGGACCAGTCACAAGGGATGCTGTCAAGTTCTCTGGTCTACCTAGAGCATAGTGCACAACTTTTTGTATTTCCTAAATCAAATAACGACAAAAATATTAATATTACCGTAAAGAGAACCAGACAACAAGGAGACTATAGCAATGTTTGCACCACCTAGACAAAGGTGTTTTCAATGGGTTTAAAAATTATTTCAACCTAGAGTATTTTTATGGTGCGGATAGCACAGTGCTGGTGGTGCTGATCACCACAAGCACGGCGATGGATCGACATCGCTCCAAACCCACCACGGGAAATTGGTACTGGATTTGTCTCGGAAAAAAATGACTGTTCAAACCCAAATGGGAACGCGCTAGCCCGGCGATCTCAGGACTCCAGGAAGAATCGACTTGACCAGCATTCTACGATATTCAAGGTGGAAAAGAAATCCTCAAGCAGCAATCGAAGCCACACGTAAAAGTTGAAAGACCTTCGTAAATGGTGGTTGCGAGGAAACCAATCGATGGTGAGAAGTGCTGCGATTGAGGCGATTCCAATGATCACGAATCATCTTGAAGATCTTCGTTCTTAAAAGACTACTCAGAAATACATAACCTGGTAACGAACAGAACTACATCAGGTTGCACAACGCATCGTTTAACATTGCCATTCTGGCATATGGAAAATTACACTAGACCAGTTATGGATAGACAACTACGCTTCGTGCCATTTCAGAAGGGACAAAATAATAATGCGGATTCTCTAAAAACCGTAAATTCACGAGAATAATGTAACGGCGCGTGTAGCGCAATCGTCGGAGGCGCCTTGCGCTACACATTGGATTGATCTCCGCGCCCCACGTCCACCAAGCCTCCCACCCCCCGGGCTTGGCAGATTGGTAGCAGACTTGTCTGGAAGAATAGCAGCACTGGCTCTATACATAGGTGGGCCATTTCGAGTCAATGTAAAAGGCCAGGTATGCATTCAATCACCTCCAACGATACTTAATGAAGTCGAATGCATGGCGCATCCCTCGGGGATTGATCAACGCCGATAGCTTTATGCTTTAATATTATGGCACGCCTAGATTTTCTATACGACGAGAAAGAATACTGGACACCCTATGCTATGCGAAATTTATTACTAAAACAAATGGGGTTTTAAGACAGTAGGCCTTATGCGATAAAAGGAACTACTACGAATGGCGGTTCCACATTAAGAAAACCGAACTTTCTCGAAGACAAAAACAATGAAAGTCAAGGAAAGAAAAACACCAGCATTGTTGGTTATGGGATTTAGAACGGTATAAATTTGAAAGGTGAACAATCTGAATAAGAAGAAGGGATAAAAAAAAGGATAAAGCTCTCAGCAATGAACAATCCCTGAAGGACGCGCCATGCATTCGACTTCATTAACCATCGCTGGAGATCATTGAATGCATAATTGGCCCATTAAAAGACCTGAGGTGACCTAGCGATGTATCGACTCAGTGCTGCTATCCTCCTAAGTCTGCTACCAACCTGCCGACCCCGGAGGGATGGAAGGTTTGGTGAGCATGGGGCACGGGAATCGATCCCAAGTGTATTGCAGGGGCACCTCCGACCACTTCGCTATACGCGTCCCTTCAATTAGTATACGGCAAATATAGTTATAACTAGAATGAACATTCTAACTGTTACAACGCATACCTCGACCAACTAAAGTAATTCTTGGAGTAGATCGAGTAGAAAAGGTTGGCCTAGTCTGGCGAGAAGCTTCATGCTCTATACGAGGTGGAAGCTTTTGCAAAACTGTCTGGTCTAAAGCATTTATGAATCAAGCTCTAACAATATTTTTCCTAACTTTTTATAACAGTCAACCTGCCCTCCTCTCATGGATTGAAAGAAATGTCAACAACTTTAACAGAACGTTAACTGTAGCCTACCTTACTAATTTTATTACCAACTAAATACATCTAGAACACTTATCACATGCTTCGAGAACAAAGTAGGCAAGACTTGAGTGGAACAGCTTTACCTTTAGTGTCACATAAAGAGGCTGTCTGTACATCAACAAAATGAGCAGTCTGGATCTGAAACACCCTGGATAACCAGTAGCTTAAAATTCTGGAAAAATTCCAACTACTTTTGAACTCCTCGCCATCGAACCAGCTCAAATATGTGTACTAAGACTTCAGCTTGCACTATTATAAAAAGGAAAATAACCAATTATGGCCATTCCAGATGCCTTGATTTACATCCTTTAATATGGAAACGAGAGAGAAAGACATGAAGATAAAAGTGAAGAAACTCGATCTCACGACGATGACGTCATCGCCCATAGTTCTTACTTCAAGAAAAAGTATTAATAGTAATAACAAAACCATGAAAATCGTTATATGTTCAATAATAACCGTCTCCACGTCGATGATTTCCTCCACGTCACTGTCAACGCTTCGATTCGAAGAGGTTCCCACGGCACTTTGGTCCGGAGTGTACGGCCTTTTCTGGACAATCCGTCGTCTCATGCTATCTGTAGGAAACAGAATATTCTTATCGCTTCATGATCCATACAATGAATCCAGATTTATATAAGTGTCGACAAAACAAAGCGCTTAGTTCTTCCAGCTTCTTTTCTCATTTATCCCTCTGGTCAAAAAAAGAAAATAAACTAAACTAAACTATAATTAGCCATAGTTGTAAACTGAAGGACCAGAATACACCCAGTACAAAAGCTTCCAGCACAGTTCTCAGAACAAAATGAGATGTTTGAAGAGAGTTCCTGGTGGTTAATAAGTAGGAGGCGATGGTATGGCTTTTCCTTAAACTAAGAGTATCCACTTGAATACCATCACAGAAAGAATGCTCACCCAGTTACTTCTAAAAATAATCTTTCCATAAGAAACAGCGAATGATATGATCCAGTCCGTGGAACAATCCAAGCTCAACGAACCGTCAACGAACTAGAGAGAGATCGCATAATCTCTTGTGGTATCTGCGACCGCAATATCTCGTAAAACAACGCCCCAATTGCACCCTAAATGACGCTACGTTTTAGCATTTTGCGGTCTTGCAACTGACACGTTGCAACTGTTGCTGACCTGGTGTGGTAGGACTAATAGCACTTCATGGCTAATACTTGCATTTGCAGAACTTTCCGTGGTTACTACATCTGTCTAGGGGATGGATGGCAATTTGGTAGCGATGCCGATCATCACAAGCACGGTGCTGGCTCGATCTGCGTTCCGGCTTACCAAGCCTTCCATCCCTGCGGGGTCGGGAAATTGGTACCATACTTGTCCGAGAAGAAATCACTCTCTGCAGTCCAAGTGGGGACGCTCCACTCCAGCTATCTCAGGACTCTAGTGAGAATCGACTGGGCCAGCATTCTACGACATTCAAGATCAAATGAAAATCATCAATGAGCTGCTGAAGCCACCCGTGAACGTTAGAAGACCTTAGTGGATGATGTATGCGGGGAACGAAATCGAATGTGAGAAGTGTTGAGATCCACAGAGTAGGTGTGAAGACGGGTCATATAAAGTAAATTTTAAAAAAATACTAGAATCTGTCTAAGGGCCTTTCAACGGTTTACCGCCTCATCGCTGCTGGGAGGTGTTCCTGGGCGTTGGGCTGCGATGTGCAGCGGGGGATTCATCCCCAGCAGGGTCTCCCAAGCTGAGAAGGAGTCCGACGTTTGCATCAGGAAGCCTAGCTAAGAGTAAACCAATACCAGAATGTACCACCGTCTTGGTATCAAAGTCGCATAGTGGCAAATCTCCCTCTTATCCACAAGGGCTGCGACTGGCTGTGGTGGTGACGAGATGGGGGCACACTTTGGCTAGGCTGACATCGGGACTCCAGCGAACCACAATGGCTAGACCAGCAAAACTCCGAAACAATGGAAATTATTCTGGGGTCCGCACAACCAGTGAAGACGGGCCACACAAGTATCCAAGTGAGTAAAATCTGTCTAGACCGTTATCCATTATTACCAACAATTTTGAGCGCAATGGTGACTAAGATGGAGATTTACCACATTAAAGACTTCATTTTCTTATTGCTCGGGGCATTTATGTCGTTGTTTGTCACAACATCGAATTACTGCACTCAGATGAAAGAAATGCATTTGATCGTTGGTTAGAAAAGCTACTGCAAATTAGCTCACGAATCCGCAAGGGGAATCCGGGAAATCAACCTTCTCTCAAAAGCTCTTAAGTATGGATGCTTACTCCTGATCAAGCAGAGTTCTCACAAACTCACAGTTCGACCAATGTATCGGCGATCTGCATCACCTACCAAGCATCCTGTGAATCCGTCTCGTCTAACAAGTTGATAATTTTTTTTCCTGCTTTACAACAAGACTTTTTGAGACATAGGTGGTCCACTGATAGAATGTTCTCTAATTAAATAAGGCCTGGTTTCGGTATTTGCAGATAACCAACTATGGAAATGTTTAACTACGTTCGTACACCTTGAGGCCTAAGTTAGAACATGATTAAAGTAACTCTGTCTTAACGGATCCATAAAGTGTATGGCATAAAGGGGTTCGGCCTGGTTCTATCCCTGACGGAAACGTCGCGTGTTCGACGTCATCAAATGTCATAGAGATGTCTGAATACATACAGCATGAAAGAGGACAAAGGAAATGGGCGAAATATACCAGCGTTGGATAGACTGGAAGAATCATCGAACAACTTTCGATAGCCTGCTGATGGATGGAGTCAGTACTTTTATCCTCCCAAACAAGTCTGGTAGCAATTTGGCGACCTGGAAAGGTGAAAGGATTGGTGAGCCTAGGGCGCTGGATCGAACCAAGGACCTCGTACGTACTGCAGAGTATCCCTAACCACTGCGCTGCACGTACCCTTGATAAAACAATAATTAGTTAATCCCATGACCAAATAATTCCCGTTTTCTTCACCAGCAGACATGAGCTTGTTACTATACTGCTTGCTCGCTCAATAGTTGACATTCCGGCGGTTTGGCCTTCTTCAGAACCTGGAAAACACTAACTGTCGCGCATCTACTCAGTCAAACACTTCCATAACCTCATCAGATGAAACATAATCCATAAATCCTCATTCGCATAGGAAACAGCTTACGTTTTAAAAGTGCTTCCAACTCCACACAATACTAAAGGTTTCATTGTATAGTCGTCTACACAACCAAGGTCTGGGACATTCCCAAGCTTCATATTCTTCCTTGATAAGATATCACTTTCCTAGCTAGTGTTGCATGACCTCTATGTTTGGAGGGGATAGCAGTCCTCTTGCTGCTTGCGAATTGCGTGAACCATGGTCCCCGAATTCCGAGTTTTTAAAAATTTTATAGCCCTCATAGAAACTTAACTTTTTTTCTCTGATTTGATTTACGAATTTCCTAGCGTTCCAATACAAATGTGTGTAGGGCAGCGGTCAGAAGGGCGCCCTGCAATACACGTGGGATCGATGCCGCGCCCGTGGCCCACCAAACCCTTCATGCCTGTGGGGTCAGCAAATTGGTACCAGACTGCTCTGGGAGGATAGCACCACAGGCTCGAAAACCATCTGTAGGCCACCGCAAGTCATTGTTTAGGCCAGATATGCATTTAATCACCTCCAACGATTATTAATGAAGTCAAATGCATGGTGCATCCTTCAGGGGATTGATCAACGCCGAAAGCTCTAGCTTTACCCACACAGACCCCGTTAGTCCGATGATATGTAAACCAACAAGAACTACAAACTCTTAAAAGTAAATGTTCATTGCACTGTGCTGTGAAAAAAATGCAATCTAGATATCATTTCAAGACTGGACGTCTTCTATGGCTTCCTAGTGTCTCTTCAATACGGCTATTCAACGCCGTTCTTGACCAGGGCTAACTCTAAATAACATCACAAATGGATCTCTCCACTTCAGTTCACCTAAATTTATTGGAAAGTCAAACAATCAAGGATGAAGCAATGAAACCAAGATATTTAATTGACCTCTTCTCTTGTGCCAAATATATCACAAAAATAAGTGAAAAAAAACTCGTACATAGAGACCACCATTAAGCATAATAAGAACCAAAAACAAGTAAAACCACATATGTGCCTGCATACGGTAACATTTTAATGGAAAGAATAGTTAATCCAGGAAAAATCCAAGCCACTTATGTGACAATTTCTATACAAAGTTCGGATCCACTATGCGTCAATCCCGTTTCGATTCGAAGGGAACCTTATCGATGGTGCTAATACCTTCAGAAAAAATGCTTTAATATATAAATCCAATATCTACAACTCTATAAATCTTGCGTGTACAGCTGTCCTAGACCTTAAATACGGCTAATCTATGGAAAAAGTTTAGATTCGATGCAGATCCATTTACGTATCCTGAGCATCGACAATCTCTCAAGTAATTCACAAAGCTTTCATTCAGATTGCTTCAGATATAACAAGATCATTCAATCACACAGCTTTCGATATGACAAGATCATCTGATCATTCAGTTTTAGAGATGACAAAGTCAATCATTTGATTATTCAAGGAGAAACGCTCCCACTTAACTAAATCGATTTCCGGTGCTTATGAATAAACATTACCATACTTATACAGAAAGGTAACTTCTCTGGGTTTAACAAACACCTGTAAATTTCTCCTAAGTGTAAGTACAAGTTATAGTCCAACTGGTACAATTCTTGCATGCCAGAACAAGTCGAACTAAGCCGATGAGTTCGATGAACGTTTAATTTTCTCCTCCCAGTATTTGATTTTCATCTCAACCAAATAACGTTTCCGTTGAATCAATTCCATTTCGGCATCGACAAGACGGTGCCGTTTAGCAGTAATGTCCTCAAAATCATCGTCAAAAGAACGCCTAAATAAATGAGACAATAACATAGCATAAACAGGAGATAAGTGCACATTTGAAGAGTTAGGTAGGTTATTAATTGCAGGTCAAGAAAGGTTTTGACCAAAACGTTCCCGCATGTTTAACCCAGTGGGGCCAAACTGAGTCATATCTGAAATGAAGCACGCGTTTTCGAGAAAATTGGCTAAGGTTAACCAATTACCACAAATTTTCCTTCTCCACCACTGAATTCTGAGGCGCGGACACCGCAGTGGTTACAGACACATGGAATCGACCCTGCGCCCCACGCTCACAAATCCTGCCATCCCTCCGGATTTGACAAATTGGTTCCAGACCTGTCTGAGAGGATAGCAGCACTGACTTGATACATAAGTAGGGCACTGCGGCTCATTTAATGGGCCAGATATGCATCCAATCATCTCCAGCAAAGTATAATAAGGTCGAATGCATGACGTATCTCTCAGGAATTGACCAACGCCAAGAGCTTTGTCCTTTTACCCTCTCCCCTAAACTCCTCCAGGTAACCAGGAATTGTCTTCTAGTGTTGAAAAATTTGCAAGTCAACACCGATATGAAATTAGACGTCCACACCTGTGGATTAAATATGGGATAAAATAAAAAGAAGCATAAAGGTCTCGGCGTTGACCAATCCCTGAGGGATGCGCCATGCGTTCGACTTCATTAAATATCGCTGGAGGTGATTGAATGCACATCTGGCTTTTATAATGACTCGCAGTGGCCTACCGATGTATCGAGCCAGTGCTGCTATCCTCGCAGACAACGCCGGTACCAATTTGCCGACCCCGGACAGATGAAAGGCTTGGTGGGCCAGGTGGGAGGGAATCGATCCCATGTGTATTGCAGGGCACCACCGACCACTAAGCCACACACGCCCTTAAATATGGGATATAAACCACAAATTATTGTAATGAAAAAGACATTCGGCACATCACATTCACTATGTTAAAAAACAAACCAATAGCAGAATTTGCCAACGTTCTCACGTCTTTTTAAAAAGGAGTATTAAACGTTTTGAAAAAAAAATATTTATTTGTATGATCTTATAAACTGATCTTTAGCTGATGCGAGGCTGGTATAGGTCTTCGTTGTCTTTGTCGTTGTTTTGGTGTTGTTGGTCGATGGCTCACGTTTCGGCGACTTCGCCTTCCTCAGAGCCTGGACGTATTTTATAATAGAATACTTTAATTATTCGGTGGAAAAGGCTAAAGTATTAATAAAGATCAAAGTTTTAAATAGATGGTGGGTTAGGATGCTACGGTCAAACTGAAAGGCTACTCACCGTGATGTAACGAGTGGGACTGGCCCACGCGTTGTTCACGTGGGGTCGCCAGCACGACACACCCCGGGGTCAAAATACCATTTTGAAATAGGGCGCCAGGTCACGTGTGATAGTGAGGCATTCCTCTTTCCGGTTCATCCTTGGATTTTTGAAATTTATCCAAAACGCTTCAAGAGTCCTGCGCGTTGATGTTTTCGACTCCTGCGCTGGGACCCGTACAGTCACTTCAGAATCATCGCCGTTGTGCTCCTGTGCCCTGTGCGTACCTAGAGGGAGTGTTTTGACGAATTTTAGCTTTCCCATCTAGATGTTCCTCTATGCGGACACAAAGTGGTCTACCCGTTTCCCCAATATATTCCTCACCGCATGCGTTACATGAGATCAAGTATATAATACCTGAACTCATGCAATCCCCGTCTCTCCCGTTAGGACAGATCATACAGTTTTCTGAGCTGCAAAAACCATCATAGAGACGGTTGCGAACTAACCGACGGCGTAGGGCATTGGGTGGGATGTCAATAATCATCATACAATTTTCAAGACCATTTTTCTTAAGCATCTCTTAATGGCGTAACTTATTTCATTTGATATTAAGAAAAAGTGGTCTTGAAAATTATATAACGATTATTGACATCCCACCCAATACCCCACGCCATCAGTTAGTTCGCAACCGTCTCCATGATCTTTTGTGCAGCTCAGAAATCTGTATGATCTGTCCCAACGGGAGAGACGGGGATTGCAGGAGTTCAGATATAAAATACTTGATCTCATGTAACGCATGCGGTGAGGAATACATTAGAGAAATAGGTAGACCACTCTGTGTTCGCATAAAAGAACATCTAGATGGGAAAACCAAAATTCGTCAAAACACTCCCTCTAGGTACGCATAGGGCACAAAAGCACAACGGCGATGATTTTGAAGTGACTGTACGGATCCCAGCGCAGGAGTCGAAAACATCAACGCCCAAAACTCTTGAAGCGCCTTGGACAAATTTCAAAAATCCAAAGATGAACCGGAAAGACGAATGCCTCACCATCACACGTGACCTGGCGCCCTATTTCAAAATGGTATTTTGACCCCCGGGTGTGTCGTGCAGGCGACCCACGTGAAACAAACGCGTGGGCCAGTCCCACTCGTTACATCACGGTGAGTAGCCTTTCAGTTTGACCGTAGTATCCTAATCCACCATCTATTTAAAACTTTGATCTTCATTAATACTTTAGCCTTTTCCACCGAATAATTAAAGTATTCTAATATAAAATACGTCCAGGCTCTGAGGAAGGCGAAATCGCCGAAACGTCAGCCATCGACCAGCAACACCAACAACAACGACAACGACAACGAAGACCTACACCAACCTCGCATCAGCTAAAGAAGATCAGTTTATAAGATCATACAAATAAATATATCAACTATCTATGCCGAGGTTTCATAGAAAGTCGGTCTTTTGAGTTATTAAAAAAAAAGATTTTCTTTGCTACCCCAATCCTTTCGAAACAGGTGGGCATAAAAACCAAAATCTGTTGGATGAAATCTACAGTGCAGAAAACCACTGGCTTTTTTTTATTGCTAAATAGCGGAGGGGGAATAGTAGAATTCTTGAATGGTGTTACGGGAGCCACAGGAGGCAGATCGAGAACTTGAGCCATCGTCGAGACGTGAGATAAATTGCTTATTGATGAGCCCTAAAAAGAATTATTAATTGTTTCTTTGGATTTCAGCATCAGACGAATGAAAATGGTATCAAATCAATATACCTCAATATTATCGTTAGCACTTGTTTCGACATCAGGGTCAGTATCTGTACATTTACCCTCATCAACATTAATTCCACCAACTGGAGATAAAGACTCCTCTTTCACATTCTTCAAGAAATCGTAAAATCTAGCTGCACTATCGTCGATAAGGAGATCTAATCCAGTGTCATTCGACTGCTTAGTATATTCTTCGCGTAACTTCTTTTCAAGTTGTTTCAAATGTGGCGGCAAGTCATCCACGCGCTTAGTTCGAATGTTTTCACCCTGGAATAAATCAGTCCTTTAGACATCTCTTTATGAACAGTGGGTCAATCAAGGTGTACAACCCTTAATCCCAAGATTGTCACCTTCATTCCCTGAATAGGCGCTCTATTTCACAGCATCCTCCCCCACTGGTTTACCACCTCATCGCAACAGGGAAATGTTCCTAGGGTGCCTAGCTGCGGCGTACAGAGAGCGGTTCACCTCCTTAACAGGGTTTTCCAAGCTGAGAAGGAATCCGACGTTCCCATCCGGAAGCCCAGATTAGAGTAAGCCAAAACCAGGACCCACCACAGTCCTGGCATCAAACTATTCGCATGATGGCAAATCTCCCTCTGATCCACAAAGGCCGCGACTGCCTGGGGTGGTGACGACTTGGGGGATGGCCTCGTCTATGCTGACCTTGGGACTTCACCAGGGAACGACAGTGACTAAACCCAGCAAATCTCTGGAGAATGGGAATTATGCTGGGGCCCGCACAATCAGTGCAGATGGGCCATCCAGGTGTCCAAATACTTCACAGTATCACTACATCGCTACTCATTCATCACATTTAAAAACTCCCGGAATTCATTTCGCAACCAGTACCCAAATGCTCTAACTATTCGCAGAAGAGGTGAGCAATGAAAAACGTATTAAGGGAGCTTTATTTGGAATCTTCACAGAGTAATCCGGTTTCCATTAACCATGTGAGATTACACATCATAGAGCTTCTTTGCTTCGATATGCTTATCACTGATCAATCAGAGGATGGTTGAGTTCATGGTCCTCACTGCCCATCCATGACGTTGGCGATCACTGCAGCACTCAGGCCATAGCTTTCGTTGACGGTCAACATCATAGGACTTGGTATGTAAGCTTCGCATATTGTAGATAGAACATTATACATATTTCATCTACTTATTTGCTTGGATGGCCCGTCTTCGCTGGTTGTGCGGGCCCCAGAATAACCTCCATTTTCTCGGAGATTTGCTGACTTAGCCATGCTGTTTCAATGGAGTCCCAAGGACAACCTGGCAAAAGTCGGCCCCCAGGTCCTCACTACCACAAGCAGTCGCCGCCCTCGTGGATTAGAGAGAGATTTGCCACCATGCGACAAGTTTGATACCAGGACGGTAGTGTGTCGTGGTATTGGTTTACCTAGCTAGGCTTCCTGATGAAAACGCCAGACTCCTTCTCAGCTTGCGAGACCCTACTAGAGATGAATTCCTCCGCTGTACATCACAGCCCGACACCCAGGAACACCTCCCAGCTATGAACATGCGGTGGACGGTTGCCAGGTTACACACATTTACAGAAACAAACACAAAAAAAGCACCCCAAAACGCCATAATACAAAATGGGCTCACGAGTTCCAAAAGCAAATGAACAACCTGATTAATCGTATGCGCAATATGTAAAATCATTTCCTTTCCAAATCAGAAAGCTTTTGTAAAAGCAAAGTTGTCCGTAAACGTATGAAGTGACTCTATGACGAAATAATTAAAATAAGGAAGAACATACATTGGTATTAATAAATTTTCTTGTCACGATGATGCTCTTCTTGATCTTTTCGGCCACTTGAGCCGGTGTACGCCTTGCGAATCGAAGATTTGTCAGTTGTTCAGCCCATTTCTCATGTAAGGAATCACGAACAGCTTTTATACCTTTCTTCGAACCTAGAGAAAAAAGTAATTTCGTCAAGATCGATAGTTTCACCTATAGTGATAGTGGCCCAATTACTTCTTTTATATTCTTGTTCAGCTAACACGAGGCGTTACTTTATTATTTCATTTCTTTATTTACGTACAAGCTGACGTTTCGGCGGAATTTGCCTTCTTCAGAACCTGGAAAGGTCAAGTTGACCGCAATCTACCCAGCCAAACACCTCCATAACCAAACAGAGAAAATGCTAAACCAAGATTTCAATCACATTGAACACAGACTAGTGGAAGACTCACAGAAAGCGGTAAGTGTGCGGAAGGAGCTATTCAGTTTTCACTGTGATTGAAATCTTGGTTTAACTACTTTCTTTTTTGGTTATGGAGGTGTTTGGATGGGTAGATTGTGGCCAACTCGACTATTCCAGCCTCTAAGGAAGGCGAAATCCGCCGAAATGTCAGCTTGTGCGTAAATAAAGAAGTAAGATAGTACCTCGTTTAGCTCGACAAGAATATAAAGCAATACTTACTAGTTCACGAATAATATAAATAGGCAGTATTGGTTCATTTGCAGACAAAACACTTAATGATACCGTATCCAGACGTAAACTGACAGTTAAAACAGCTTCTTGTCTTCAGAACAAGCATTCTATTAAATCAGAGAGGAAAGGAAAACAATAAAAAAGCCACATAATTGATAAATATAGTAAAATTGTGTTTGCTTAATCTACTGTTTTAGTTGAGTAGTTGAACATCGTATGTGAAAAGAGAAACTGAGCAACGATGAAAGAGCATACCGTCAGAAAACTTTAAGTAATAGGTGTTGTAGCTCTCTAGGAATAATTTGATGATGAGGTCGTTCTCCTGTGAGCACCAATTCACTGATTTCTTCCGTTTCTGCGTAAAATCCATAGCGTAATGAAATTCTGTAAAATACTCTAAGGGACTACATAAGAATCAAGCTATGAAACTTGAACAACACTTGTCATATTCATAGAAAATCTCCCGATAGGCGGCAGGAATCTAGCGACTTGTTCAACTACATACTGTTTGTTAGTTCATATGTTCAACCCCCGAGGCATATCAGGTCTCTTATCCCTCTAGGATACCGGAAAATTGGTACCAGACTCGTGTGGGCCCAACTTATTCCCACAAATCCAGCAACGCTCTAGTGTGACTATCCCAGGACTCCAAGGACAATCGACTCGACCAGAACTTAACGGTATTCGTGAAGGAGATAGCAGTCCTCAAGCAGCAGTCGAACCCAAACAGAGAAAAAGTTCCAGGACCTTCGTGGATAAGGGACACGAGGAAACGAAGGGATGAAGGGCTGGGATCCGCAAAGGAGATATAAAAATGTGTCGTCTAAAACAAATAAATAATAAACTACTCCATCTTCGATTCTCCTTCTTTGATTTTTATTTTTTCCTGCAAATTTCCAGCCGCTGGAACAAAACAGCTTAAATGACGTAACTATAACACCATAAAACAAAGTGCTAAGTAGACTAGACGTTCTTCAGTGCCCTAGGTCCAGTCGGGCTTGCCGAAATAGAAATCTACAGGACAAATGATGAGCATTGCAATGACTGCTTTAAAAATAAAACCTAAACTAAAGCTAAAGTAATGAGTAAAGCCTTGAAACCGGCATAGCCCAGTAGTTTTGCGCGCTCAGCAAGCGCGTGCTACCGATGACGCGCGCCGAATGTCAATCGATGAAACGTAGCGCACGTCGCCGCGCCCGAAGTCAACAAACGTGTCACCTGTCTCCTGTAATTACCTGTAACCTGTTCAGGAACGACTGTCTCAAGCCATGACCAGTAGAGTCTCCCTCTCTCTCTCTGAATCCGTGTTAACGGATACGAACAATATCACACTTCCGCAATATCAGGCGCACCCCCATTTTACGGATTTTTAAATCTCCCATAAAGTAGACGTAGGACTGTGGAGCTAATTTGTTGGGGCAAGCCAGAGCTACTTACGTCTGCATGACTGCATCTACGTCCATGGGCAAGGTGGTAGTTAATCCGGCACGACAGAGACACGGAACCAACGCTCACTTGCGCCACGGTGGAGGGACAAGGTCACCCCTTGAGGGAGCGCGTTTAATCCCCAGCCGGCCGCCGCCAGTGAACGCGCCACGTGGCCTCGGCATTAATCGGCTCGATATCTCCCCGCACATGAGGGGATTCGTGGTAAGTCGAAGTATAGTAGTGGAACGAGCTAAATCAGATGTGGTGTTTCTGGCAGTTAATGTGGGAAAACGACAATGAATAAAACGTCCGGAGCTAATTACTGCTTAGGGGGATGCGCCATACATCGGAACTCTTTCAAGCATCGTTGAAATGCGCTTTACTGGTTAATACATGCAACTGAAGGAATTCTTCGTAAAGAGCTAATTTTTGTACAATAACAAATTCGTACATACATGCCACAGAAGGCGCGTAGTACAGTGGTTAAACGTGCCGTGCGACAGGCATACGGTGTTTGGTTCATTCCCATGTCCTGGGTAAACAACGCCGTCATCCATTAAGAAACCTCCGGATTAATAATAGATCGGTAACCTCGCTGAAGACTTTGTGTAGACCAAATATGCATTCAGTCACCTCTACAGTACTATGGATGGAGTCGAATGCGTGCTAGTGGATTGTCAACACCGGGCTCCTCATCATTTATATTTTTTTTATGGTTAGTGCTATAAAAAAATGTGGTCCCTAGCCGTACATAGACAATTAATTCATCTTGTCGTTCTTTTTTTAATGAAGTTACGATCTTGAAAAAACTGTCTCTCCTTTCAGATGATGTTCTCCATCTCTTTATTTTTTTTACCTAATTTTTTAGATCGTTACAACTGATGACATCGTGGGAAATAAAAAGCGGTACTTGTTAGGAAGATAGATACTGCAGTACAAACTTTTTTTATTTTTATACGACCTGTCTTCACGTCTACTGTGCGGATCCCAGGACTTCTCACCTTCGTTTCGTTTCCTCGCCTCAGTCATCGTCGAAGGTCTTCCAACTTTTACGTGTGGCTTCGACTGGTGCTTGAGGATCTTCATTCCATCTTAAATGTTATAGAATGGTCGGGCGAATTCTCGCTGAAGCCCTGAGACAGCCGGTCTAGAGCGTTCCTAGTTGAATTGCAGAGAGCGATTTCTTTCCTTGACAAGTCCGGTACCAATTTCATCGCCTCGGAAGGATGAACGGCTTGGTGACTCCGCAGAGAGATCGAGGGCAGCACTGTGCTCGTGGTGGTCGGCAGCACTAGCACTGTGCTATCCGCCCTCTTGCAGTACAAACCAGACCGTTTTTGTTTCTGGGGTCCAGGGTTTGCAAATATCTCAACATCATTGTCATATTATTTTTTTCCTATTTAAGATAACTTAAATGTCCATTCTCCTTCTGCTGTCCTCCTTTTGTTTTACCGAAGGGAAACTTTTATTGGGAAGATAGAATAAAAATAACTTATATCACCTGTAAAGTACAAATGAAGGATAGAGTTTTTCGGCATTGGTTAATCACTGAGGGATGCGCTATGTATTCGACTTCACTAACTATCGTTGGAGGTGATTGAATGTAAATCTGCCCTTTACAGTGACTCGCAGTGGCCTACCCTATCTATCGAGCCAGTGCTGCTATCCTCTCAGACAAGTCTGGTACCAATTTGTCGACCCCGGAAGGACCGAGACCTTGGTGAGCCTGGGGCACAGGGATCGATCCTATGTGTATTGCAGGGCTCCTCCGAGCACTGCGCCACTCGCGCCCTTTATTTTTTAATTTGAACCCAATGGATTAATGGTTCCTTTGGGAAAGATTATAGAAGTGTTGGTTTGTCATGCCATATAACGGATATCTGGGATAAGAAGAAAAAACAACTGCTTCAACAAGAGAAAATGCTGTTTTTACATCAGAGTTTCCCAACAGCAGTATTCAACTACTATTAAAAAGGTATTTTTCGTAAAAATCTATCTTATTTTAACAATATTTGTTTGAAATGCTGTTAGCGCATCCTAGAATATCTACGCACACATTATTGATCGATGACGTCGCTCAAACGATGGTCAATTTGAGCATAGTGGCCGATGTCGGTGCGAGTTCGACGCGATGCACATAGGATGCGTCCACATGGCCGAGTTCCTCTCCCGTCCACAGATTTCGGAGTTCGTATCCGGCCGGATTCGTCAAGCCAATCGAGTTCAATGAGAACTGTACCTTCTGAAGAGAATTCGAATTAAGACTTACAGAGCTACGGACTTTGGGAAGAACGCAAATACCTAGTATGAAAACTGTTGGTACGTGGTGTCTACAACAAGGACGTCGTTCACTGAGTAGTTCATTTCCTGCAGTGAGATGGCAGAACATGGTGCCCGATAAAGAATTATTGACAGGCACCGTCAAGCCCTTCAATTTAACCCTAGAGGCCATGTACTCTTAAGCTGTCATCTTTGTTACTTTATTTGGATTAAGATCATAGTTTCGGAGACGTTTTGGTGACAACGCGTAAAGATTTGTTTTTATTCTAATATGAATAGCTAATAGCTGAATGCAAAAGTACAAGGATGACATGAGGATATTGTTTTTGTACTATAAATATGCAGCTGTTTCAATTCTACATAGTTACGCTCGTCCAGCGGAACACGCAAAGCGAACCTTAGACCACTAACCACTTTTTTTCCCAAAATATGATCTATATTCACCATATTTTTTAAACCAACATTTTTTGGACAAAGCTGACACAACATGGAATTTCTCATGCAGATACAGCAACGGATCACACTGATGACATTCCAGGACATCACCGTGTCCTGCTGGGTGACGCTGTACTTTCTGATCGCCTTGTTTTTGCAATTCAAGTCTCGGTAGAACAGCGGAACAGGATTTTTGATGTTCAGGAAATCATAATTTCGTTGTTATTTTCCAAGTAACGGAGAGCGTGTAGCCCATGATTAGACTTGCCTTGCATTACACACGTGATCATTGGTTCGATCCCACTCCCCCAGCCTCAACAAGCCTTCCGTCCGTCGGGGTCGGCAAATGGGTACAAGACCTGCCTGGGAAGATAGCAGCACTGATTCGATACATCAGTTGGCCACCACGAGTCGTTGTATAGGCCAGTGTGCATTGAATCACCCCTAATGATGCTTAATGAAGTTGAATGCACGGCGATTCTCTCATGGATTAATCAACGCCGAGACACTTATCCCTTTATTGCAAGGAGCTCGAAATAGTGTTGGCAAAGGTTTACAGATTCTAACGGTTTTCATTTTAACCAACAGAATTTATCATTAGCTGGGAGGTAATTTGAAAAAGGCAATGATTTTCTGTTACGTATGAGTGGAAATCAATCTATGCCGACCATTCTGCATCACTTTTCATCGTTCGTTATAATAACTCCCATCAACTTACTTGTCATCTTTCTATTTTGAACTAGAATACTCTGCTGAAGAATGCAAGCTAATTAATCCTGTGGTTTGAACTACTCAAATGTCGCAGGGCGACTGTTAAAGACTGACAAAAAGCTTGATATCATTTGGAGGAATTGTCGGCAGCATTCCACGTAGTCCATCGAATGTTCTTCATAATTGATGAGAACTAGATAAATAATAAGGGATAAAGTGTTTACCGTTGGAAAATCCCTAAAGAATGCGCCAGGTATTCAGCTTTATTCGTAACACCGTGGAGATGAGTGGATGCATACATGGCACATAGAGTGAGTTGTAGTGGCTTAACGACGTAGCAAATCAATGCTCCTCCGTCTTCCCAGACAAGTATGGCGCGTATTTACCAGAAAAAAGGAGTGGAAAGGTTGTTGAACCTAGAGGCATAATCGAACCATCAACTGAATGAGTGTGTATTGCAAGGTGCCTCAAATCACTGCTCTGCAAGCTCTCGGATGGTACAATGTCCCCTTCATAAAGGTTCATGGAAATCGCTAATCTTGTCGATATACGATTTCTCCCAAGAAAATACATATTGTCAACGTCACATGACTTTGTAGTAAAACTCACCCTGAACTCCAGTTCATTCTTATTCACTACTGCGATAGCGAAGGAAGTACTATCTTTACGCTCGGGAGTTACCGGCTTCACATAGACGCTGATCGATTCGGTCTATAATGTATTTGATCTGGTAGCGATCATAATTTCAAGAATATGATTGTTATGAGGAAATTCATATTCCTGGCTCACCTTACGCACAACCTTTCCCATTATTCCAAGCGGGTCCTGATCGATGGCAATGACATCTCGATTTAGCAAAATTTTACGGAATTCGGGCTTCAAGGATCGCAAATCGTTCGACATGATCAAAGGTGATGACCAAATAGACCTGTGATTAGAAGACAATTACTTGCTTTCATTCGTACAACTGTTAAGAAATTGTATGAGTTCACCAACCACAACGTCATCTGTAGTCTAGCCTGATCAAAGGTTACATTTGGCAGCCCAATGACGAGCTAGAAAATCTCATTATTTTAATAATCGCTTATATTTTGGAGAAAATAGCGAAGGTTTTCCGTATTTTCAGTACTTTTTTTCCCGAAAACCACGATTTTGTAATGAAGCAGAGAGGGATCTGAAGAGTTGCAATAATAAACAACCTTATAGAAAGTTTTCCTGTTGAGTGAAGTCAGAAACCTACTCATTAATCTTAGTGGACTACTGGGGCTTCCCTGCTCATTTCAGATTACGAGCGACCCGGCTCTATTTCCATTATCTCTCGGTTTTGATCGATCCCTTAGGGATGCACTGCGCATTCGACTGCATTAAGCATCGTTAAGGGTGACTGAATGCATATCTGGCTTTTATATTTACTAGTGGTGGTCAACCCATCAGTGCTGCTATCCTCCCTATACAGGTCTGGTAGCAATTTGCCGAACCCGGATGAATGGAAAGCTTGATGAGATTGGAGCGGGACCGAACCCATGTGTATTGCGCAGCGTCTCTAGCCATTGCTCTACGTACGCCCTTCATTTCCTTTTTTATGGTGAAGCTTGACAGTGCTACAAAGAAACTACCTCTCATTTGAGTAATTTGTCATCAGTAAAGATAATTTCATTTTTCTTGCTCTCTGTGAGACTCATATTTTTCCCAGCAGTGATCTGATAGATGGCGATCTACCCCGACTTCCTCTGAATTTTCCTTGTTACATTACTCTTTTCACGAGCGTCGAGAAAATGTTCAGTTACAAAGTGAAATCTTCAAAACCGTAGTAATATTCAACCAGTGTTCGGTACGCTGCTCTGGGTTTGGTGTACGGTACCAGGAGTTGTGAACATAGAAACCCATTGCAGGGGAACATGATGTGACCTCTTCTGAATGGCAGGGCCTCATAAGAATGATTATAGGGATGAATAAAAAATAACACAAGTGAAACGAGGAATAGATAGTTACCAGGCCATTAGTACTGTTTTTATTGCCGCTCGTCTTAAACGTATTGTTGTTTTTAGTTCAAATGAGAAAGGACTAAAGCGTTCGGCGTTACCAATCGTTTAGAAATCTGCCATGAATTCGACTCCATTGAGCATTGTATACGCAATTCAATGAATAATTCGCTCGTACTATGACCTGTGGCTGCATGCCGATCTATCAATCCAGTGTTTTCATCCTCCCAGATAACTCTGCTAGCAATTCATTGATATCGCAAGCATTGGGGGACTTAACGTCGAGCACGGGGTTGAATCAACAATCATGAGTGTATTGCACGGCACCTGTAACTAATATGCCACATGCCCCTGCTGTTGTTTATCGTCGTCCATTTTTTCAGAATCCACTCATTGCTACCGACGTAATCTCAGATGAATTTCTAAGGTCTTTGTTAAGGAAAGAAAGAATACAACCACAAAAATTCTGAGAAATGAGCAAAGCTTGGGACTCCAGTTGTGCTTCGAACCCCTCGATTACGCTTTCCGGGAGCTTACTTGCTATCCACCACTCCATCCAAGGTCTTTGTTTTGGCTTTCTCCTAGTCAACTTTTAATCTATCTGCGTTATCAGCAATCAGTTATCAACGGTAATGATCTGGGCAGTACAATTCGGAATTGAACCTAGTTAAGTTGAAGCTGCAGCTGAAATCACAACGTTCTAAATTTAGTTACCATTTATTCTTCTTCTATCGCACTGTTATACGTGGGAAAAACATGGCTGAGAAAAAAAAGTGAAGCAAGGGCCTCGGTTGGTGTGGTGGATAGCTTGAGAACGCCCGCTAAATGCAATTGAGTGTTCGAAACCCCTTGTGGTTGCATTTCACACATTGCACCCTGCTGTTAAAAAAACAAAAGGTAGTAAATAAAACTTAGAACATAGAGAAGAATGAATACAGAACTAAGATACCATATCAGGATCATTCCATCCTCCAGGCGCTTGCGCAGCCGCTAGCACTTCCTGGTTATCGTCCATATACTGAATGATGCCGGCAATGGACCTCCACGATCCCTCGATATCAAGGTAGACTCGCCACGTATTGCAAGCCGCCCTAACAGCTTTGTAGTCGATCTATGAGGTTATAAAACTTCTTAAATCTCTTTCCATATCAGATTTACTGGGGGAAAGTTCACTATTCCTAGTACAGTTTTTTATCGTCCTGAAATAACACGATATCACAAAAAACATCACACATCGATCCTGTGGTTTCCTTCATTTTTTAGCTTTCTGAGTTTTTTGTTCTTTTTTCCATATCAACGGTTTACCGCCTCATCGTGGCTGGGATGTGTTCCTGGTGTCCGACTGCGATGTACAGTGGAGGGGGATTCATGTCTTCGGCAGGCTCTCCCATGCTGAGAAGGGAGTCCGGCGTTTCCATCAGGAAGCCTAGCTAAGAGTAAACCAATCCCAGGATCTACCACCGTCCTGGTATCAAAGTCGCATGGCCTCGCTCTGATCCACAAGGGCTGCGACTGTCTGTCGTAGTGACGACCAAGAGCAGACTTTGCCAGGCTGTTCTCGGGATTCCAGGCAACCACAATGGGTTAACCAGCAAATCTCCGAAAAGTAGTGATTGTGCTGGGGCCCGCACAACCAGTTAGGACGGAGCCGTTCAAGCACCAAGTAAGTATCAAGTTTTATCCCATAGCTCATTTATTCGCTTATGAGTACAACTCGATTACTACCTATTATTTGTTAGACATTTCAACCGCTCTTTTTAATTTTTGCACGAAATACATAGCTGCAGAACAATTTCTGCCTTTTTTTCAACTGAGAACTGTCTCTATAACTGTCCCCTTGCCAAATTCCTCATGAAACCATTCTATCTTTACTCTATTTCTCTTTTTCATCTTCATCTGCGAAATGAAAGAACTTTGAGAAAATATGGTAAAAAAAAGGACAAAGTTCTCGCCCTTGATTAATCCCTAGGGGATGCACCATGTATTCCACTTCATTAAGCATCGTTTGGAGGTGATTGAATGCATATCTGACCTTTAGAATGACTCGCGGTGGCCTACCGATGTATCGAGCCAGTGCTGCTATCCTCCCAGACAAGTCTGGTACCAATTTGCCGACCCTGGAGGAATGGAAGGCTTGGTGAGCCATGGGAGCGGGGATCGATTCCACGTGTGTGTTGCATGGCGCCTCCGACCACTACGCCACACGCGCTCTGAGAGAATATATATATATATATATATATATATATATATATATATATATATTCCTTGTTGTAATTGGATGATTAAAGCAGAGGATGTTCTGCTTTAGGGAGCAGGGAAAGCAGAGTATGAGCACATAACACAATCTTACTCTATCGTTATCATTTCCGCTAGTTTCGTTTAACATTCTTTCTTGATATTCAACAATTTACTTTATCTTTCAAGCCGGCTGTGTAGAAGAACAGCGGCCAGCCACAACCGTATCCCATCCGTCGACCTGTCGCGTTCAGTGCTCGTCCCATTTTCTGGTAACCTAAACCGTCCAACAATTATTGGAACCCCAACCGCCATCGTGACAAAATACCGTCAAAGAAAAATTCTCCATGGTTTCGATCTTGTTATTGTCTTATTTAGAACAATGCAAAAGGACCAATTCCTAGTTTCATTTTCATAAAAACCATTTGTTTGGCGAGAAAAATTTGACTCATTTCATTTCCATTTTGACCAGAATTAATAGTTTGTTACCGTGGAAATTTAGAAAACAAGGACCGAATTTTCCCGCACTATTTTGAGGAAAGTAGGAATTCATCCAAGTAAACTAGCGAAGTAAACCCACCGTATAAAAAAAGGTTTCGATTCTGATTAAATGCTTCCAAGGTAGTTTTCTTGTTTTCTAGTGAGATAATTTTAATGTTCTCCCAACGGTTTACCGCCTCATACTGGCTGGGAGGTGTTCCTGGGTGTCGGGCTGCGATATACAACAGGCTTCTCAAGTTGGGAATTAGTCCGACGCCGAAGAATCGAGTAGCCAGCGACTCTGCCCCTCGGTTGTCGTTCAAGTACATTTTGTCTGGCAAACCTTCGCCTCAACAATTTGGCGTATGGAACGGCATCTTTGATTTTTTGGTCGTTGACTTAAGTCGAACTTTGAGATCCCCTCTCTCATTTGAGTGATACGGGATACTCCTTGCATCGTCGAAGTAATATGGTGTTTTGGTAAATACGGAACTAAGTTCCGACGTATATCCTTTTAGTTATGGTTCGGGTCCTGTTGTTTACAAGGCACTTAGGAGCATGAAGGAGGAAGGCTTAAACTTTCGGTGTTTATCAATTCCTGAAGGATGCGCCACGCTCTCGACTACGTGAACATCGTAGAGGTGAAATGAGCATTTGTTCTATATATCTTTGTTTTTTTCACCGTACAAGACAAGTTCTTCCGCTTCCGACTGACGAATTAGTCGGCCGTAGGGGGTTAGAGGGGCTTGTTTGTACAGGACGCTTGATCAAATCAACGCCCACGATTTTTATTCCAGGGCACCTCAAGTTATTGAGCTACAACAGGCCACTGGTCAGTCCCCTGAGTGATGCGCCATAAATTCGACTTCATTAAGCATCGTTAGAGATTCAATACATCTGCCGTTTAAGGTTGCTTGCGTGGCTCACCGATGTATCAAGTCAGTGCTTCTATCCTCGAGGACAACTGTAGTACCAATTTGCCGACCCCCGGAGGAATGGAAGGCTTTTTGAGCCCGGGACGTATGTTCGAGCCAACAACGACGGGTGTGGTAACCAGTGCGCAACGCGCTCATGGAACCCACCATAATAAGTGGCTAGCTGCAGAACGAATGCGAACAGTTTTTTTACCATGAGATGCAGACGGATTTAAGTTGTGGACCTCTATTTATATCCTGTCGAGTCACTCCGTGACTAATGGGATTGAAGATGATGTAAATGATGCAAGCTTCATCTCTGATATGGATTTAAGTTATAAATGAACTTTTTCCTTTCTTGAAGCCGTTTAAAATTTCACATTTGTTTTTAAGAGGATCAAGTATTTTCTGAGAAGGCAAGCTAAAAGGAAGGTATATGTAGCATTCATGCAACTGGAGAAGAGTTATGGATTACAGATTATACAGTTATGGTTTTTTCCTCAAGATGCAGAAAACGGGTCAGAATGTTGCACGACAATCACACGAGAAACGTGCGAATGGAAAATGTGCTGTTGCTCGGCAACTATTTTAGACGAACCATATAAATTGCAAAAACCGAAATACGGTACACGGGTTTATTTCTTACCAGAAGGCATGAATGTGGTGTTTGCATAGCATCCGTCCATTTTCACGTAATCAGCGTCCCACGAGGCAAAGGTGTTAGCATCGACCCTAAAGAATACTCAAGAAGTTATTGTGAAAAGTATCCGGATTGTTACTCACTCAATCCGGTTGTCTTCAATAAGGAGAGTTAAATGATTATGTGCACTAACAGTTAATTAGTGCACTAAAAATATGCACTGAGAAGTTAATAGGAGGCGGTTTTGAACTGCCTTCAACAAATAAGCTCCAAGTAGGCATGTCCTTTAGACGGAATTAATAAGAATAAAGTGTTCCATAGGAAAAGTATTGTTTTCCTTATGACCATCGAGCAAGCGGATTCGAAAACCCATTTCTGGCCCACTACTGATAAGAAAGATACCTGGCTGGGGGCCCGGTGCAGTGACTTGACGCTAACCTAATAATGACGACGATTTAATTTTCAGACTTTATGGACTTAGTGGTTTTTGACGGTAAACTGCATTAAAATGACCGGTAACTAGAGGACCTGAGCGGTTGTCGCATGACAGGATTGCAGAAGAGATTTCCTCCTATTGCTCTATGAGCACTACTACTTACTACTCGATGCTGTAGTCCGTTATCCAAGCGTACTGCTACCGCATTTGAAAGGTTTTGCAACCTTTGTGGAGTTTATTTCGGTATTTTTTATACCCAAACATTCCATTCAATAACGATGATTCATCTAGCTCTCAAGATGAAGTAACAGCTAGTAGTTAGTTAAATTACTGTTCAATGAACTTGTCCTGAAAAAAAGGCTTGTTGTAAATTATTTAGCGTAGAGGTTGCTTTTCTAGACACATACATCCTAGTTTGGTCTGTTTTAGATCAGCTTGTGAATGAGTACTTTGTGCGCTAAACAAGTCCTGAAATCTACTATATTGAAAATGTACACTAATCCGAATCATAAATACGAGGGCAAGTTGTTCTTTAGTTGTCTTCATCGATATTTTTGAGTGGGTCAAACCTTAATGGAATCCATGCTGCCTGGATAACCTGCACATGTTTTTGTTCCGATGTCCTCATAAATTCCAAGCTCCAGGTGTCGATCGTGCATCTAAATTCATTAAGTTGACATCTTCACAAAGGATAACTCGATCAATATTCCTCCTAATCAGTTTTTGCTTTAGTCATCGGAATTCTGCACTACAGTTGTGCATCTAGTGACAGCTGTCACATTTCTATTCAAGAAATCAGTGGAGATTTTTTCATTACGACAATGTTAAAGTCTTTTTTTTGTGAAGTTAAGATTAGTCATCCTACGTATTTCGACAAGTTCTTTATTCCACTAGGAAATCGTTTATGATCAGCTATCAGTCGTCCCTTCTCATCCCTCAAATTTTCCATCCAGCAGTCATCTATGTGAATACGATTGTAACCAGCAGCAAGAAATCCGTCCTTAACTAAACATAATTATCAGCTTTCTCCAAGAAATTATTTCGTAGGATTTTCGTTCCACTTAACTTACCGAGATGGTCAGCCATGTCACGATAGAGTTTTTCATTGATACAGCTGTTCGGGAATTTTTCGCAGTCGATTTCACAATAGAATGCTGCCCATGACATCCAGCCCATCGGAGGAGTTCTATAAATCGGAATAAATCCACAAATTTTGTGGACCTGCGTAACAGCTTGCAGCTAAACTTCACTTATATAGGCCATTGTCCAGGCTGGATACTGTAATAATGCAGAGGAGGAATATTGGCCAAGTGACGTACATCATGCTGAAAAAGTCGTAAACGTAGCAAAACAGCTTGTTTTGAAGACTATAGTGAAGATCGGTGGTCGTGTATCGAGCTGAATGAATAGTCAGACAACCAGAAACGATTAATGAAACAGTTGTTAGTTATTGCCGCGGGTTGCTGTCTTTTGCTGTGTTATGATGCTTATTGCTGCTATGCCGGACTTGTGGAAGCTCGGATGTGCACGGCCTCCGTTAATTCTACTCGAAATCTTGGCTGCTAAACCTTTATGTATAAAAGGGTGCAACAATAAAAGCATAGCGAAAGTTCAGCATGTATAGGGAATGGAGATTAAAGAGTAACTTCAGTACATCATTGATGTATGACTGTGAGAAATAAAAGCTGGAAGGATAGAGCTCTCGAATTCACCAATCCCCTGCAGAATGCGCCATGCAGTCGACTCCAGTTAACCACAGATGACATGAGACGTTTAGCGCAGTTCCTCCTTGAAGCGACACCTATCTTTTCAGCCTTTACAGACTTGATAGTTTTTTTTCTTTTTAACATTAAACAGTAACCTCTTGAAGACTAGATGGCATGAAGAGTTGGGGACAATACAAGATTCTAGCAGCAAGTACTTTATTCTATCGTTCTATATGTATAAATTACATGCGTGCCTATCTACCATGCGTTATTACTGTTTAAGGACGCGCGTGTCCCAGTGGTCTAAGGCGCCCTGCAACAGGCACGTGGAATCGATCCCTCGCTCACGGTCCACCAAGCTCTCCAACCCTCTGGGGTCGGCAAATCGGTACCAGACTTGCCTGGGAGGATAGCAGCACTGGCTCGATACACCACTAAGCCACCACGAGTCATTGTAAAGGCCAGACATGCATTCAATCACCTCCAACGATACTTAATAAAGTCGAATACATGGGCATCCCTCAGGGATTGATCTACGCCGACTGCTTTATCCTTTTTTTTATTTATTACTGTCTCTCATCCAAGCCTTTACTTTCAGTGTTTGGAGGAGGTTGCACCTACTGTTGACTTCATTTGGTTTTTTTTAATGCTCGCATATTTCATAGAATAAGGATGATATACCTTAATGATTAGATTAAAATAACACTTCTTTTAGTCAAATAACTGCCCAATGAGCTTGTCTGGAAAAAAGGAGTTTTTGTGAATTACTATGTGCGGTGAATGCCCTTTCTGGTTTGAGCCCTTTAGGGAAAGGAAACGCTTGCGGCGCAATGGCTAGATGTGCCATGAAATACTAAAGCGGTTACGGTTTCGATCACGAGCCCCGAATTGATAAAGTGCTGCACTTCTGCTAGGCAGTAAATTGCTGCAAGACTTGTCTGCGAGGTTAGAAGCACTAACCTTATAGATCAATGCGGTTAGATCCGGTCATAGAAGAGGAGCACACAAATCACCACATAGGTCAGATATGCATCTAGTTATCTGCAAACGCAAATGAATGCATAGCGTATCCCTCAGGAATTTACCAAGTCCGGACACTTTAATTTTTACATCCTTTATCTTTCATAATGGTCAAAAAAAGGACTAAATTAAAAGAGATAAGGCAGAACGTATGTAGAAGTTCCCATAAGGGTGGTGAAATATTGCAAAGCTGTTTACATTTTTACAACCGTTGTGCTGTTATCACACAGAGGGATTACACATTACTTCCAGCCATCAATGAAACAAGTACATGAGCTAGTTGTCACGAAGCGCTTTACAAATAGTGCAAAGAAAGTGTATGAAAATATGGAAATCAATAAATGAGATAGCAGTCAGGAAGGACAGTTTGCTGCCAATGCAAGGGATGACTATGAAGAGGCAAAAACCACTATTTTGTGCAGGGTGCCCTCTTACAGAAGGGAGTACAAGGGTTTATCATTGTATCACCTGTTGTCTGGTTAACCATCGAATGACTCGAACAGGTGCAATTAAATTTGCAGCCCCACTGGGTTCTGGTATCTCTAGATACTGGCTGAGCTTTGACGTTCCGCGGAATCTTGGCGCAAACGGCTCTTGTACAAACTGTTGTCGTTCATACGCATTTTACGTGTCTGGCCCATGGCCCATCTGATTTTCGACATTTTGACTTCTTTTGATTTTCGAACGTTGACATAACTATTTTCCTCAATACATCCTCGATATTCTTGACAGCTTGCCAAACCGCCACCTTCCTCCTGCTCAGCTGAGCTAAGTTTTTTGTCATGTTCACCTTCCGGTATAGGTAGACAGAGATGGAGTATTCGGAGACATTCATTCCATTGAGAGTGAATGAGGCATAAGGAACCAATCCATTTATTATTAACATCGTTTCTGTGAGATTTAGTCGAACACCAATTTTTTCCACGGACGTTGTCAATGTCGACAAGCATTAGTTCCTCCTAACTAACGCTTAGTATCATAAGAACGATGTCAAATGAAGATAGTGTAGTTGCCGACCATCGATTTGTACTCTCGTTTTGTTTCATTCCAATCTTCGCGTGACTTTCTCAAGGGTGGTGGCAAGTAATTTTCTCGAGATGACATCCCCCTTGCCTAACCCTCTTTGGTGTCCGTATTAATATCGTTAAAGAATGGTTAGATTTTGGTTGTGGAATTTTTATATAGCTCACCAAGAATCGTTCTAAGCTGAATAGGGACGCCATGGCTGTCCAAGGCCTCCATGACTGCTTTTTTTCTCAACAGAGTCAGAAGCGGAGATATTTTTCAATAGTCCGCACCACAGGTTTCTGTGGTGGGGAACGAATGCGCTATTACCCTTTCTAGGGGGCTAACCTGTTCACCACCACACCATACGGGTACTTCGTTTCGCCTGTCTCTCAACTAGTTTTATCGATCTTTTTGCCATCAGCAATCACCCGTCAACGAGATTGATCTGGTAGCACAAATCGGCATTGAACCTAGTTAAGCTGAGGCTGTAGTTGAAATCACAATCCTAACTTTTTATCTGCTGCCTACCACAGTTTTTTACCCAGAAATTAGTCTCCGGAATGGGTAGTAGCGCGTTCATTCCTCACCGCAGACACCTGTGGTCCGGAGTTTTGCAAATATCTCTGCACTATTGTGGTTGCTTTTCTCATTATACCCTGCCATTTCAACTACAGCCTCAGCTTGGCTGGGTTCAATGCCGATTTGTGCTCCCAGATCAATCTCGTTGACGGTTGATTGGTGATGGCATTGAAGGAACTACCTGAGAGACAGGCGAAACAGAGGACCCTCATGATGTGGTGGTGAACGCTTTGGGCCCTGGAGAGGGTAATAGCGCGTTCATTCCCCACCGCAGACACCTGTGGTTCGGAGTTTTGTAAATATCTCAGCGTCATTGTGGTTGCACTTCGTATTAAATACTGCCCTGAAAAATTATAGTAGGTAGCAAACAAAATGTTAGCAGAGTTAAAAGCTTTCTTTAAATTGATGAAGAAGTGAGACAAAGCGGTCTTTTGTACTCTCGCGATGCTTCGATGAGTTTTGTTATCATGTTTATGTGGTCAATCGTACTAAATCCTTTTCGAAATCCTGGTTGCTCACATTACTACCCTTGTCCAATGTTCTATCAATCCTCTTTAAAACGATTCGAATGAATAGTCCATAGAAGACAGGCAGTAAGCAGATTGGGCCACAGTACCCGAGTGAAGATCATTTTTCTTGAACAATAACACAGTCTTGACGGCATAAAATTGAATAAGAAGCCTGCGCTCTGACAAGTAGCGTGCAAGGAGGCAAACCAGTGTGCTGATGAGGACGGCGGAACGTTCTGCACATGGCCAGATCTAATCCTTTTTAGATCAGATGTTGCTCGATTCTTTACCGACGAGAAAACGTGTCGGATTTCGAAGGTGGCATCAATGGGCTAATTGGTGATGTTTGAATAGTAACCGTGAATAACTTTCTCGATTGGCTTTCTGAAAGCTATTACTGTTCCTTTTAGGTGTCGTAGTCCAGTCACCATGGTCTAGTAAGTGGTGAAGTTTCGATGGATTTTGCGAATGCTTTCTCCAGCCTCTACATCATGGCCATAACTTTTGCTCTGCCTGCATTGCTTTGCAGATTCGGAAGTGAGTTGGCGGTTGCGTATACTTCGTGCGATTCCGCGCTGCCATGTCATCTCGAGTGTTTTTGGAGACGCACGTCTCTTGGTGACCTTCGAACTCTCAGCTTTCATAGCGCTAAAGTGAAGATGCTGAATGAGCCGACTATATTTCATAACCCGACTTTTCCTTTAACCTAGGTGTAACAAATCAACATGTATTTAAATTGTATAGCTTACACGAGGTTGATAAATAAATTTTATTCAGCGAACATTTCGACGTCTTCATCTTAATCATGGCCTATGATCCGAGTTATTGGTCTCGGTCGCCAAATCGAGAAGACGAACGAAAGATACCTAGAGCCATGGAGACTATAGTCTGATCCCGTGTAGAATTTAGGGACAACAACGACACCGGTTAGGCAAAACCTTCGATTTACTGAGATGTGGTCTATTTCGTTGTGCTACTCTGCACTGGAACATTCCCACGTCCCACGTTTGGCAATGGAGCTTGTGGAATTTTTGAGTTACCATGAATTCTCTTCGTGTCATGATTAAGGTTCTCAGTGTGACGTTCTTCATTCCTGGGTTCAATCTAAGCGTTAAATTCTCCAATGGTAACTGTAAAAAATATGTGGTCTTCTCTGTACAACTTCTGTAAATCCATGTAGAACTTCTGCTTCGTCATAGTTTGATGTTAATGCGTAAACGACGAAGATTCCCAAAGCCGGTATTGATCCACATCTCTTCTACCGTAAAGGTCCTATTCCGGGTCTCAGTTGTTCGGATGAATCGATGTTCCTGGCTAGATTCGTGTTTACGAGAACTCTAAAACCGCCAACTCCTTTATTTCTGCACGTTCTATGAAATAATTGTTCTACGGTGCTACAAGCAGCGATAAATGAGGGGCATCTTCTCGTCTCATCCAATCCGATGACAACGTACCTTATCCCTATTAGCCTGCATCACCTGGTTCACTACAGAGGATTCGAATTTAAGCGAACGTGAATTACCGGTACAGATCATCACCAAATCCTTCTCGTTTAGAAAACTAAGAGTGTCCCTGGGATTTGAGTTTCTCCGTAATCCACCTATCCAATGCCGCAGTATCAAGGGCTTCTTTCAGGGTCAGGGGAATGACGGTGCTGTATTTTACTGCTTGATTTACAATACTCAAGCGTAGTTTGCCTGACTGTTCATGTGAGCGTTAGATCTACTCACGGTTATCCCTACCAGTCTCCCACAGAGTAAATGAGGAGCCTATTTCTTGGAGGCGAAACCCTAACCATCCCCCCATGTATTCACCACTTACTTCATTGCAAACTTTTTGGCAGAATTGACTCGTAGAATACAATTTGCATAAACGAGAACACGTACGCACGTGTGCGTGAATAAGGATAAGTAAAGAGGAGGTAGTGCCAAATCGCTGCGATGAATCCATTCCTTGAACTCATTTAAGTCTGAAGGAAACGCAAGGTCATTCTTGTTTATCGTTTGATCCTCTCGTATTGTTCCTTCATTTCATTCATTACGAAATGACCCGCTAAAAAAATTTTTTTTCTCGTGAAGATCACACCATGAATTGTCCTTCTGGACAAAAAAGTTACGTAGCAAATCCCAGAACCGACTTTTCGTTTAACATCGGTATTGATCAAGAATTCACTTTTTTCTTGCTGAGGAAACACAGGGTTGTTATTGTAGAATTTATAGATTTACAATAGCTGGCGTTTAGATATTTTCGCCTTCTTCAGAAAGGTAAGTTGACACGTAATCTGCTAACCCAAACGCTTTCATAAATCTCAGCAGATAAAGATTAATGCACGAAATTTATTCCCTAGTTAACAACTTCTTTCAAACACTCATCGTTTTCGGTATCTGATTTTTTAGTGTAATAATTGTGATAGTAGCCTCCTTTTTCCCAGTCATAAGATTGATCTTCTGACTAATTAAGACGACCACAAATCAGTTATAGTTAAGAGGATTTTTGCGGAATACATGGCTTTATTCATAAATAGATGGTTATGATGGAGGGCCAAGATGAAGGTCATTCAGTTGCTACTAACGAAAGAATTGTCGTCTCCGACTGAATCACCTTCACCATGTCCAGTGCTTCATCGCAGCCATCTATTTCTCAATAAAGCCATTTATTTTGTGAAGTTCCCTTAAATGTAACTGATTTGTGCTCGTCTTAATTACTCAGAAGATCGCCGTATTAATGGGAAGAAGAAGGTTACTCACCGTTTTGTTTTTCGTAAACCTTTCAGTTATTTGCTGGAAATCAGCCGTACGTCTTACATAGGTGGGGAATATGCGTGGGTAGGGTCAAAAAAATCTATTGGATGTATGGCTCGAGACCACACGTGATTACTAGGCAGTCCTCCTTGCAGTTCATTTTCTGGATTTTTGAAATTTATCTAAGGGCGCGTGTGGTGCAGTGGTTGGAGGCACCACTGCGACGCACACGTAGAATCGATCCCAGCGCCCATGACCCACCAAGCCTTCCATCCCTTCGGGGTCGGCAAATTGGTACCGGCGTTGCCTGCGAGGATAGCAGCAGATGCTCGATACATCGGTAGGCCACCACAAGTCACTGTAAAGGCCAGATATGCATTCAATCACCTCAAACGACACTTAAAGAAGTCGAATGCGCGGCGCATCTCTGAAGGATTGATCAACGCCGACAGCTTTATCCTTTATTTATCCAGAACGCCTCAAGAGTTTCGCGCGCTGATGTTTTGGATTCCTCTGCAAGGTTAGTGACTTTTATTGCAAAATCTTCCTATGTTTCTACCTGCTATGCGCGCTTAGTAGAGTTTTTGATTTAACTTAAAGTTCACCGACTAGATGTTACTCTGAATGGATGCAGAGTGGTCTACCCGTTTCGCCAACGTATTCGTCCCCACCCGTTCTGCAAGAGATCAGGTACACCGTACCTGAACTCACGCAATCACCATCTCTACGGTTAGGGCGTATTACGCATTTTTTGCGTTGTGTATGAACGGTCACAGAGACAGCTAGGAACTAGCTGGCGTTGAAAATGCTCGCTGGTATTTCAGTCATTGCTTAGTAAAGGTGACATATCACAAGTACTGCCGGCTTTCTTATTCTCATACTACTGGCGATGCTGAAATTGTTTAACATTCTATGAGCTTCTTCACATTGGGTGCGTATAGCGAGCTACAATAAAAAACATAGTGGTTGGTTCGATTGCCTCCGTAAGCTAGTCAAGTTCTTCAACACTGTTAGTATAAAAAGTGCTTACTTGATAGATCGTTAGCTCTTCATGGGTCATTTTATGGACTAATCAAGCTAGGGGGAGTTAAACACGGATGAAAAGTGTATTCGGTGTGACCAGCGCCGAATTTTTCCTTTATTTTCTATATGTGCCTAAAAGTATTCGCGCCTTGATGCTGCTGTGCTTGTGTGTGCATGTGGGATGTTTGCAGAAACCTCTGTCAGATGAGCTCCATATCTACTCTAGGTGTCACCACCTTCATTGATAAAACCAGCAAGGAATTTATTTTTATCTTTATTCCATTTTACACTGCCCTCCCTCACAGCTACTAAATGGACCTCGTACTTCTTGCAGGTCGATTAGCCTCCTTGCATCCATTATCCACGAAAGACTTTGAATTTTTAGCTAGCGGTTTTATTGCTGCTAGAGGATTTTCCTTTCTTCATCAATCGTTGAATGCTGGTCGTGCCTTTTCTGTCAAGTTTTGAGATAGCCGGGTAGAGCATTCCCACCAGAATTGCAGAAACTTCTCCCAGATAAGTTAGGTTCCAATTTCTGCTTCCGGAACGATGACAGGCTATTTGGACACGGGGGCGAGGAGGGAGGTCAAACCAGCACCATGTTCGTGAATGGATGGCATCACTACCAGTGCCCACCCCTACTTGCCCTCTCCCTCCCATATCTCCGTGCAGCAGTTTTGAATAGGGTGGAGACTTATTACTAAAATCTCATAACATTTCTAAGCAGCTCTAATCTGAAAGAACTATAGTGATGATCGAGTTATGACACATTTATTTTGCTGACGTTTTGGCTTCTTGGCGCCAAGCGATATACCGAGTTAGTGCTGCTATCTTCTTTAGAACCGCGTTGATTCAAGTCGGTGATCCACAGCCGGTCGTTGCCTCGTTGTCGGTCTTCGTCGTTATATCAACTCCAATCCGATGCAGTGGAGCACAGCTCGACTGACGTATGCTTATATGAAGGGGCCTGTTTATGCAGAAAGGTTGCCATTCTCTTGCCACCCAATAAAAGGAAGAATAAAGCTCTCGGCGTTGATCAATCCCTGAGGGATGCGCCATGCATTCGACTTCACTAAGCATCGTTAGATGTGATTGAATGCATATCTGACCTATGCAATGACTCGCGGTGGCTTACCGATGTACCGAATCAGTGCTGCTATCTTATCAGACAAGTCTGGTACCACTCTGGAGGGGCGGAGGGCTTGGTGAGCAAGGGGAGCAGGGATCGATTCCATGTGTATTTCAGGGCTCCTCCGACCACTGCGCTACACGTGCCCTTTTCATCTAATACGATCTGCTACTCTTCAGAAATACTACTCATTTAACTGCACTTATGATGCAGACGAAGAGCTGCTCCTTTTAGTATGCGATAGAGTACAAATCATCGGCATTGGTGTCCTCATCAACTGAGTCGAGAGTGGAAGTCGGAACTGCTAATGTTTGCCCGCGCACGTCATCACTCAAACCGGCCACGGAAGCCTTTGGTATTCGTCTTCACAACGCATATGGAACAGATTTCGAGATTTTTTTTTGTTTCAAGCCGTTCCATGCCGGAACCATATTACACCATAGTGATTAGAAATGGAATAATGATCCATTCCTAGTAAAGGCTGGTTGTTAGATGGTTAACCCGTAGAGAGTGATGACGCTTTCTCGATAACTGCCGATAATTTTTTGATTACCAAACCACATGCGAAGTTAAGAACTTGATAGATTTAGACATAGACTTTACTTCGTCAACATGGGTTGGTATATACCTTTTCAAAATGCTATTTAGTTCCGAACTTGACTAAAGGAAATACTTTCGAAATTGTTGAATAGACGTTGAAACTTCTGAGATTTTTTTGTTGGGAACGCGGTACGCTCAAATATCAACAACGTAATGATGTGTCACGCCTCAGGTCGCTATCCCGCTTGTTTAATAGCTTTGGTGTTTGAAGTACGAGCTCCGACGAAGAAGAAAAACATGCTGTTTTCTAGAAAATCGGCTCCAGAGACGGAAAATACAGAAATACACCGTTTTCTTGGTGAACAAACACGATGTTAACTTTTTCCAGCTGGGGTTATGATAGCGTCCGACCGAGAGGATTGCGTGTCAATTTGACCTTTCTAAGCTCTAAGGCGATAAGGGGGAACCCGCCGAAACGTTAGCTACTGTCTATTAGGTTGTAACATATGAAATGTCCGATTTTATTGTTTTGATTTTCCGTGTAATTTTTTCTGGAGAAATATTTTCGCTCTTTACTTATGTTTAATGTATACTTTTAAAGCACAAAATCTGTTCTTTCTACACCTAATATAGGTTTTTCTTAAGATTTAATATTTTGGCATTTTTTGTAGGCTTTAACTTCGGTGTGAATCAACGTGATATTCGTGTTCTTTTTTGTACGAGTGGACAAAATGCCGCGGCAGGAGCTCGGAATATCAAGTTTGGGGTGAAGGTAGTGTTGGTGAATCAACAATACAAACACCGTTCCGAGAAATTCCGACCTAGTGATTTAGACCTCGAAGCTAAGGGAAGGCCGCGGACGCCCCAATGTACTTGACGACGACGAGTTTAGGGCACTCATTTACTTGATACTTGAACAGCCCGTCCTCACTAGTTGTGCGAGCCCCAGCATAATCACCACTTTTCGGAGATTTGCTGGTCAAGCCATTGTGGTTCCCTGAAATTCCGAAGACAGCCTGGCCAAATTCTGCGCTAGGTCGTCACCACGACAGGCAGTCGTAGACCTTGAGGGATCAGAAGGAGATTTGCCACCATGCGACTTTGATGCCAGGACGAAGGTGGGTCCTGGTATTGGCTTACTCTTAGCTAGGGCTTCCTGATGGAAACGCCGGACTCGTTCTCAGCTTTGCGAGACCCTGCCGGGGGAACGAATGCCGCCGCTGTGCATCGCAGTCCAACACCCAGAAACACCTCCCAGCCACGATGAGGCGGTAAAGCGTTGGGAGGATTTAGGGCACTACTGGAAGCAAACAAGCGAGCAGCTGTTCGAGAGCTTGCAGTACAGCTTGACGTAAGCAGAGGAACAATTTTCACTCGTTTTAATCGCATAGGAAAGACAAAAAAAAATTGAAAAGTGGGTGCTGTACGAATTAAACGGTAATAAAAAAAATCGCCGTTTTGAAGTGTTGTCTGCTTTTAAAAACCCTATCTTGATCGAATTGTGACGTACAACGAGAACTGGATTCTGTACGACAACCGGCGACTTGCAGCTCATTGGTTCGATTCCGATCAAGCTCCACAGCATTTCCCAAAGCCGTGGTTGCACCAAAAAAAAGGTTATGGTGACCGTATGGTGGTCTGCAGCAGGGCTGATTCATCACAGCTTTTTGAATCCGGGCGAAGGGCAGAGAAATATTGCCAACAAATCGACGAAATGCAGCGTAAACTCCAACAACAATGACCGGCATTAGTCAACAGAGAAGGATCAATCCTTCTCCACGACAAAGCTCGGCTTCACGTTGCGGAATCAGCTCTGCAGAAGTTGAACGAGTTGGGCTACGAAACTTTGCCTCATCCGCCATATACAGCAGACAGCTCCCGTACCGACAAGCACCTTGAGAACTTCCTGGGCGAGAAATGCTTCACCAACGACGATGGCGCAAAAAAATACCTTCAACGAATTCATCGCTTTCAGAGCTCTAGAATTTTAGGCAACTCGAATGTATAAGCTTGTTTTTTTGTTTAAAAAAATGTACTGATTCCAACTGTGCTTATTCCGATAATAGAACCTAGTATAAGAGAGTTATGGTTTATTTTAAAGTTTACATTTAAAATCGGACATTTCATATGTTACAACTTAGTGATGATAAGTGCTGTAATAACAACCTCATGTTTGCCTTTTAAGGACATGGCGTTCGGCGTTGATGAAAAATCTCACCTTAATGTGGCTTGTATTTGACTTTTTCCGTAGCATCTTAAAAAATGCTCGAATACATATTTGCTTTTATATAGTTGCTCATATCCTCGCATACAAATCTGGTACTTATTGGCGTCGATCCCCCCTAGGGATAGAAGGCTTACTTTGCCTTAGGCATGCGATCAAGCTAACGATCATGTGTGTATTGCAGTGTGCCAAACGAAAGGCGTTGTCAACCTCATACACGGCTTAGTGGATCAAGGAAGGCACATGTATACCGTACACAGGTGTTTCATCGGCTGAAAGATTGTCAAACAATAACGCAAGAAAGATAGGAATGAATTTCCCAAGCATGCCAAGGAGAATCTGATGAGTGTGCAAGAAGTGCAGGAACAGCTTTTCATGACAAAATAAGCGGGCGAAGAAGATGCGAATCATAGATGACTCATGCCAGTACGAATATGTTGAATAAGGCTTTTGATTAGCTTAAGATAGAAGCGATCGTACAATCTCTCAACAACAAGGACACCTCCGGTCAGCAAACAAAGGTCCTGAATGAGCTAGGCAGCAAATTGGCAAACGAACCATATCTAGGCTAGATTTTTTCTTATGTAACATTGTATATATACTAGAATAATGATAACAACGGCTGGCAGTAGTGGCTTTCATTTAAATGATCGTTCGATTTCCTGAATGGAGGTGACTTCTGATTGACAGCATGCGAGCGTAAGAGTAGCTGTGGATGAGCGATCGTTGTCTGTTGCCCTTCGATTTAACACAACAGAGAAAAAAATTGAAAAGGAAGTAAGGAAGTGGTTTGTGGCGCTTTTTATGGGCTTGAACTACAGTTTTTTTTATTGGCGTTTACCGATGAACAATGGCCATCACAATTTTCAAAATAAAGAACACTTATAGGGGAGTGGCTAGATGTGGCTTGCCGTGTACATGGGGTTGTTCGCTTTATTCTCCACCCTGACGAACGTAAACACAGCCCTTTATTCTTCCGGGATCGGTAAATTAGCACTAGAGTTGTAAAGAGTAATAGAAAACAGTTCAGGATACATCTATCGGGTGCCTTAGAAGTTATTATGCCAGCCAAACATGCATTCATTCGTCTCATTGTGAAACGAGTACAGTTGAATGCACGGCGCATCCCTAGGAGACTATTGAACGAAGTACGCTATACGTTTTACCCTTTAATCAGTAAATATGTACAATTTGAACAATCTGCACTTACGTCACGTTTTTGTGGCGAGTTTCTCTTGAAATCACTCTATTTTGCTTCATTATATCTACAAACAGAATAACAAACTTGAATATCATTATGATGAAGAGTTGTCGATCGTTCGGTGCTGATAAGCGGCTTATCTGACCGTTCTCTTGAGCGATCAATTGATGTTTTTAGTGAAGTTACTGCTGTCGCTCTCAAGCAGAGTGTTGGTTCGATTTCGTTTAATTTTTAAAACTTTTTCTGCTATTCAACGTCAAAGCCGGCTCCTTGATTATCGTTGTGTAATACCATTCTCTTATATAACTCATCAGCTTTTGTCGCATATAATGACAGACATATTCTTCACCAATCTCGCTCGTTGTGCATTCGTCCCTCTCCCCACCTCTCCCCTCCCTGACCCAAAATCCTTACTATCACCTGTATCACCTGTATCACCTGTATCACCTGTAGGCCCGTTGACTGTCGACTGACTCGAGCGCACGCCAGTAAATCTTCCACTTTTCACTGTCGCGTGCAAGAGCAGCCCAGTTGGTTCTGCTCGCTCTAGGGACTCGTCGAGCATCATATCTTTCTTCAAGGCTCCTTGTGAATAACTCTGACCATCGGGTCGGTGGTCTTCCTGCAGTACGTTTGAGATTCCGAGGAATCCAGTCACTAACGGCTCTTGTCCATCTGTTGTCATTCATACGCATTACGTGTTCGGCCCACCTTATCTTCTCGACTGTTTGGCGTACAGAACGGCATCTTTGATTTTTTGATCGTTGACAAGGTTGGAGCTTTGGATCCCATCCCTTACTTGTGTGAAACGGGATACTCCTAGCATCGTCCTTTCGACTGCGCGTTCGATAACGCTGAATGATCTTTCATCCTGCTTACGCAGCGGCGAAGTTTCTGACGCATACGTTAGGGCAGGAAGTACCGTTGAGTCGAAAACGTGGGCACGGAGTCGGGTGTTCTTTGTTCTCTTCACTACATCCTCGATGTTCTTGAAAGCTCCCCCAAGCCGCTCGTTTCCTTCTGCTCAGCTCTGGAGCTAAGCCGTTCATCATATTGATTTCCCGACCTAGATAGACATAACTGAGGTATTTCGGAGATATTCGTTCTGTTGAGCGTTAATGGGGCATACGAAACCAATGTGTTCCTCACGAACATCGTTTTTGTAGGATGTAGTCGAAGACCAATCTTTCCACAGGCCTTATTAAAGTCGGCAAGCCAACGTTCCGCATGGCTAATGTTTGGTGTTATAAGGACGATGTCACCAGCAAAGCGAAGATGATGTAAGTGCCCACCATCGATTTTCACTCCCATATTATCCCATTCCAATGCTCGTATGACGTTCTGGAGGGTGACGGTAAATAATTTTGGCGAGATGGTGTCGCCTTGCCCTAAGTCCTCTTTTGACGTCAATGTTAATATCGTTGTAGAATGTTGATATCCTGGTTGTGAATTTTTTGTACAGCTCAGGAAGAATCTTTATGTACTGAGTAGGGACTCGTTGACTGTCAAGGGCTTCCATGACTGCTTCTATTCAATTGAGCCAAAGGCCTTCTTTAAATCGATTGAAGTGAGACAGAAAGCTGTCTTCTGTACTCTAGCGATACTTCAATGAGTCTTGTGGATGTGGTCCATCGTACTAAATCCTTCTCGAAACCCTGCTTGCTAACATGGCTGTCCTTCGTCCAGTTTTCTGCCAATCCTGTTTACGATGACTCGAGTGAAAAGTTTGTAGACGGCAGACAGCAAGCAAATTGGGCGATACTTGCCCGATATCATGGAGGTCACCATTCTAGAACATTAGTACGGTCTTGGTGGTCTTCCACTGAGCAGGGACCTTGCATTCAGACAGGTAACGTGTGAAGAGCCTAGCCAATGTGTTTACGAGGACTGGCGTAAGGTTCTTCAGTTGTTCTGGTCTTATCCTTTCCGGACCTGGTGATGTTCGATTTTTCACCGACGAAATGGCATATCGGTTTTCGGAAAAGGAAGACCGGTGGTGCAACGTATCGATCCTCCTTTATTTCATATGACGGAAGGTGGACGTGGCTATCGAAGAGATCCGAGTAGTATTCGTGAATAATTTTCTCCATTGCCTTTCTGGACGCTGTAACTACTCCGTCTGGGCGCCGGAGTGCAATCAACTTGCTCTTGTACTTCGCGAGGCTTCGGTGGGCTTTGCGAATGCTTTTCCCAGCCTCTGCAGCTTCGACCATTACTGCTGTTCTTCTCTCTTTAAGATCTTTTAACGCCTGTCCCGCATCGCTTTTGCAAGTTCGGACGTTAGTTCGCGGTTGCCTGCAGCTCGTGCGATTCCACGCTGGCCTATATCAGCTCGGGTGTTTCTGGAGACAGACGTCTCTTGGTGACTTTCGAACTCTCAGCTTTCATAGCGCTAACGTGACGATGTTCAATGAGCCGATCGTATTCTTCGTTGATGTTATCGATAACGGCATCTTCTAAACAGCAGACTAATGAATTGAATAAGTCCCAGTTTACGGTGGTGCTAGGACTTCGATTTTTGAATTTAGCGGCTTTTTCCTCCTTTCTGCTAGAAATAGAATCTTGGACGAAGGAGACGGTGGTCTGGTCTCCCATGTACAATTTTGGGACAACAGCGACTTCGATTAGGTAACACCTTCTATTTACAATGATATGGTCTATATCGTTATGGTACTCTCCATTGGGAGACTCCCAAGTCTAGCGTTGAGGGTGGGCTTCTGGAATTGCAAGTTACCATGGATAGTCTTGGTCGTCATGATAAACTGTGAGAGCCGTTCACCATTCTAATCTGTGGATATCAATGTGACGTTCTTCAGACGTTCTTCTCAGTCCAATCTTGGCGTTGAAATCTCCAACAATGACATTGAAGAATGTACGGTCTTCTCTGTAGAACTTCTCCAAGTCCATATAGAACGCTTCGACTTTTTCTTCTTTATATGATCTTATAAACTGATCTTCTTTAGCTGATGCCAGGTTGATATAGGACTTCGTTGTCGTTGTCGTTGTTGTTGGTGTTGTTGGTCGGTGGCTGACGTTTCGGCGATTTCGCCTTCCTCAGAGCCTGGATGGACGTATTTTCACATTAGAATACTTTAATTAATCGGTGGAAAAGGCTAAAGTATTAATGAAGATCAAAGTTTTAAATAGATGGTGGGTTAGGATACTATGGTCAAACTGAAAGGCTACTCTCCGTGATGTAACGAGTGGGACTGGCCCACGCGTTGTTCACGTGGGGGTCGCCAGCACGACACACCCGGGGGTCAAAATACCATTTTGAAATAGGGCGCCAGGTCACGTGTGATAGTGAGGCATTCGTCTTTCCGGTTCATCTTTGGATTTTTTGAAATTTATCCAAAACGCTTCAAGAGTTTTGGGCGTTGATGTTTTCGACTCCTGCGCTAGGATCCGTACAGTCACTTCAAAATCATCGCCGTTGTGCTTTTGTGCCCTGTGCGTACCTAGAGGGAGTGTTTTGACGAATTTTAGCTTTCCCATCTAGATGTTCTTTTATGCGGACACAAAGTGGTCCACCCGTTTCCCCAATACATTCCTCACCGCATGCGTTACATGAGATCAAGTATATCACACCTGAACTCATGCAATCCCCGTCTCTCCCGTTAGGACAGATCATACAGTTTTCTGAGCTGTACAAACGATCACAGTAACACGGTTGCGAACTAACTGACGGCGTAGGGTATTGGCTGGGGTGTCAATAATCACTATATAATTTTCAAGACCACTTTTTTCTTAAGCATCTCTCAATGACGTAACTTATTTCATTTGATATGAAGGGTAGCTTAAACGGGATCTTACGTCCGAAACATTGTTTTGGGGAACTGCCCTACGTTTTTGTCCAACCTGAGTGGCTTCTACGTCGTAGCCATTGGAAATGGCAATTTTTCGTTCCAGGTTTTGCGACTCCTTCCTTTCCTCTTCTCCTGTGCACACATTTTTAGCCGTAACATGTTTTTTGATAAGTGCTTTTTGCATGTGCGAAGGATGAGAGGAGAGGTAGTGAACTAGTACGTTCTTACTACTTGGCTTACGATACCATTTTTGTTATATAGCCACTTTCTAAAAGCTGCATTTGGATGTTTAAGAATGGAGGCCAGTCCTCATTTGGTTTTTTCCCCCTGTGAATTTTTTTACACTCTGACTGTCTATTTAACAATTCAAAGTAGTCATCCATCTGTTCATGTGTGAAACAGACGATGAAGTGTTTCGACAGCAGAGTAAGGGTCGGCTATCGAGAGCTTGAGCTTCTACCGTAGACATGAAAGCCATGGGAAACCTTGGCGCTAATCGCTGTCCCATGGCCAAACCTCTAATTTGCGCAAAGTATTTTCCAGATCACCTAGAATCATTAGGTGATGCGAGGTTGGCATAGTTTTTCGCCTTGTCAACCCATTTCTGAGCAAATCGTGCCCAGGATCACGTGCAGTCTATATGAACTTCATGATCAGCTGCGTTATAGGGATAGGCTAAAAAAGGTTAGGTAAAGAAGTGCTAAGAGGGGAGCTACCACCACTACATTTTCCCCGAGCTTCCTATAGGCAAGAACAACCAAATAGCGAAATTGACCCTGCTTTCTGCTTATATCTGAGGTGGTTCTCCGCGTACTCATTCGCTAGCAACATAGAAGATTATGATCCATCCTTATACACCAACAAAATAGGGCAGGCGCCAGGTTAGAGAGCTTTCTAATTCAAAATCTGTTAGACTTTCTATTAGTGATAAAGGTGGAGAATTTGTTATTCCTAGTCAGTTGGATATTAGAATAACAGAGGAGCATCTCAATGATGTTTCTCTCTATCGAGCATCCTCTGAAAAGGAATATAGAAATCAATACCGGAAATTAAATGAAGAATGGGTCAACACGGCAAAGGCCGCAGGTTTAGAGCATTCAGTTATTTCTCGACTTAAAAACGATCATCAAATTTGCCCTGTCCTTTACTTGCTTGTTAAAACACACAAGCTTACTTCAACTGATAATATTACATCAACGAACCCATCATCATTTAAAGTTAGACCTATCATCAGTTGTATAGGCGGGCGAACGGATAGAATAACGTGGTTCCTAAACCTTATCCTGACCTAGTTGCTAAAATTCATTCTCACCCATCTGCCTAACACCAAAATATTTCTAGACCACCTACGGTGTGCAACCAAACAGCACGCATGTAATGGAATTATTCGATGTTACTTTATACCAACGTGTCGAACGACTCCGCAATGCACGCCATTCTCGAGTTGCTGGTAGAGCACGAAAAGAAAATGAAAATGTACGGCTTGTCGATTGCGCAACTAATGACTCTCTTAAAACAGTGTCTTAGTTGTTCAATCTTCAGGTGGTCTGGAAAATATTTTGCACAAATTAGAGGTTTGGCCATGGGACAGCGTTTAGCACCAAGCCTTGCCATCGCTTTCATGTCTAAGGTGGAAGCTCCAGTTCTCGATTACCGACCCTTACTCTACTGTCGATACATAGACGACTGCTTCATCGCCTGTTCCATACAAGAACTGATGGGTGAGTGCCTTGAATTGTTAAATCGACTGTCAGAGTATATAAAAATTTACACGAGAAAAACCAACCGAAAACTGGCTTCCATTCTTAAACATCCAAATGCAGCTTTTAGAAAGTAGCTATATAACAAAATGGTATCGTAAGCCAAGTAGTAAGAACGTACTAGTTCACTACTTCTTCTCTTATCCTTCACACATGCAAAAAGCACTTATCAAAAACATGTTACGGCTAAAAAATGTGTGCACAGGAGAAGAGGAAAGGAAGGAGTCGCAAAACCTGCCACGAAAAATTGCCATTTCCAATGTCTACGACGTAGAATCCACCCAGGTTAGACAAAAACGTAGGGTAGTTCCCCAAAATAATGTTTCGGACGTAAGTTCCCGTTTAAGCTACCCTTCATGTCAAATGAAATAAGTTACGCCATTAAGAGATGCTTAAGAAAAAGTGGTCTTGAAAATTATATTATGATTCTTCGTATTCTTGTTGAGCAAACACGACGTGTTATTTTTATTCTTTATTCACGAACAGCTGACGTTTCGGCGGATTTCGCCTTACTCAGAGCCTGGAAAGGTCAAGTTGACTAGCAATCTATCACGGTCAAGGGCCTCCATAACCAAACAGAGAAAATGCTAAACCAAGATTTCAATCACATTGAACACAGCTTTGCACACTCATCGCTTTCTCTGAGGCTTTCACTGAGTATGTCGCGTGGAGACCAACCGCACAGAGTTCACATGGAAGAGTAAAATACCCCTCCCATCAAAATAACAGCCTTATATACTGCCCAATATCACGCGTGATAATGAGGCATTCTTCCCTGCGGTTCATTTTCGGATTTCTGGAATTAATGCAGAACGCCTCGAGAGTTTTGCGCGCTTGTGTTCTCGATTCCTGCGCGAGGATCGTGACACGTACTTCAAAGTCCTCTCCGCTATGTCTCTGGGTCCTATGAGTGCCTAGTGGGGTATCTGGTTTACGTTTGCCGACTAGGTGTTCTTTCATGCAGACACAGAGGGGTCTGCCCGTTTCGCCAATGTATTCGTCTCCGCACGTCTTACAGGAGATCAGATAAACTGTACCGGAGCTCATGCAATCACCGTCTCTACCATTAGGGCAAACTGTGCAATTTTGCGTTGCACATAGACGGTCATATAGGCGGTTACGAACTAGCTGGCGCCTACGATTACTCGGTGGCATTTCAACTACGTTTACCGAGTTCTCTCGACCCGCCCTTCTTAAGCAGCGTTTTATAGCTGCACTTACATCATTTGAGATGAAGGGTAGGATAAACGGGACCATTTTATCGCTAGAGTTGTCGTTTGGAGGCCTAGGATTTCCTCTTACACCTGTCCCGAGCTACAGTTTCGTAGCCATTAGAAATGGCTATTTGCCGCACCAAGTTCCGGGGTTCCCTCTCTGCTCTCTTCCCGTGCACACGTTGGTTGCGGTTCGAAACATGTTTTTTTACCAGCGCCCTTTTCGTGTGAGAGGGGTGAGAGGAGAGGTAATGAACCAAGATGTTTTTATTACTTGGCTTTCGGTACCACTTCGTCTACTCATGGGTAGCTTGCCAGGCTCTCCCGGAGTGGACATGGAGCTTATTTGTTGGAGGCGACTCCTAACCGCCTCCCATATACTCCGCTGTCACTTGATTGCAGGCTTTTGGCCAAATTAACTCGTAGAATACAATCCGCATGAACAAGAACACACCCACACACGCATGAATAAATGCGCCTAGCAAATACAGAAAGTATGTGCCAAATCGGCGCACAGAAACAGCGAGTCAACCCCCTTGATCCACCTGCGTCTCAGGAAAGCAAAGGTCGCTTTTGGTCCGCGATTAACCCCGTATCCACCACCTGGGGACGCCCCCCACGTAGCCTCGCGACTAACCTGCTCGAGATCCCTCAAATGAGGGAGATCCGTGGTAAATCCTTACTATAGCCAAAAAATCTTCGTTTAAAGTTGAAAAGTATGAAGGCAGCAGTTTCCGGCCTTGCTATAGCTGAATTTCGTTCGAGCTAGAAGCTACAAACTTCGTGCACCCATCTGATCTTATCTTCAAAGTGAAAGGATCTAAGACCCAGTGGTGAACCTCACAGATGGTAATTCTTCTCAGGAAAGGTGACCGAAGAAATCACTGTAACTATTAGCCGACTTTCTTGCTGAACGTACTGTCCATAGATGGCATCCAAAGCGTGTCCAGGTCTACAGAAGTTTGTCAGGATTTTTGTACCACTTTCTTTTTTCCCATTCTTCTATCCTTTGTCGAATATGAATACAAACTCCTTCTACTAATTTTTTTTCTACAAAAGAGCGTTTTACATGGTCGAAACAAGTGTACTCCTATCAAAGCATGCTGAGGAATGGTTGAGCCTGTCCTACATAGTAACTCTTGCTAACTGCTCTGGCAAATGCACTGCAAAAATACACCTTTCCTTCAATCCCCTTACTGTAACCATAGTAATACGTGTCCGACAGGGAACATCACGTCGCCAAAGTCATTCATCAGAACAATGAAGTCACGCAATGGTGAACAAGTTTCTGTAAAATGTAGTTCTACTGATGACATCAGTAGAACAAAAATTGTCTTCTTAATGAAACAAGATCCAAAAAATTAGTCATCTTTGCAGATATAAGCTTAACGAACCAGAAAGAGCAACTGGACAACACATAAATCGGTATGATACCCAGTTCATGAGAAATTCGTAGTGCGAAAGTGAGCAGATCAAACTGTTTGGTTCTTGCATTACAAGAACCGAATCCTACGTGTACCACTACGTTCTACGGTTACAGAAAATGACTTGAAAGAATTTGAAGAAAAGAAGGTAGCATTTGTTGAGTTCAAACCTGAGAGAAAAGCTAAACATCAACATTCGAAATTACCATTTAAGGGACCCAAAACCCCTGTGCACATCTTTTACCATTTTCACGATGAGTAACACGTGCAGGTGTCGTAATGGTTTTGCGGGAGTGGCGAGAAGGACACCCATATGTCTCATCTTCTTTCCGGTGGCGTATTTTAAGAAATAGAACTATTTCCTTCACCTTCTTTCATTAATTGACGTGTTGTTTGGGGGTTGGTCGGAAAATGTTCTATTCTATACTTAGAAATAGAAAAAAAATGTATACATTTCATCGCTATATGTGCATTACACATATGACCTGTTCACCTGTCGTCCAGATAAAGCATATTGTTTTCTACAATCCATTCATGTTTTGCAACTCACGAAGTGCTCCAGCTATCGAGAAACTGTTGTTTGTTTTCAAAAAACTAGCAAATCTACAAGCGCTGAAAATAGATGTCGTCCAGTCCGCAACACACCCGTGGTTATGCGTCATCGCTAGAGTGCCAAATTTTGTGGGCATTTTTGTCCTCTGCACTGCAGCAAGGACGTCCAACACACAGTTAAGCCTTCAACAGTATAAAGAATTTTTCGCAATATATATTGGGTGCTCTCGTGGTATTCTGTAAGGGGTAATCGACACCGACGACATACAGCCGAAATGCGCTGCTCAGGCTTCTGAAGGTTGTCTTGTCTTCGAGATTCAAAAGAGTACCAATCGAAAGCACAAAATTCTTAGGGCTCCATACCCAAAGGAATGAACGATTACGAATGAAAGAAATGGACAAGTGGAATAGACCTTAAGCATATGCAAGCATACTTTATGACAATCACCTACATGATGAGCAGACGTGATCGTGGCTCTCGTCAACCAGCTGGATTCGCAACTACAAACGCTTTACAGATCAGAATATGATGTTCTCACACAACCAAATACCCGGAGCAGACATCATTATGGCTCCAACAGCTCGTGATGATACGGCGTCCAAACAAAAGGATAAAGGATAAAGCTCTTAGCGTTGATCAATCCCCTGAGGGATGAGCCGTGCACTCAACTTCACTGAGCATCGTTTGGAGGTGATTGAATGCATATCAGGCCTTTACAATGACTCGCGATGGCCTGCCGATGTATCGAGCCAGTGCTGCCACCCTTCCAGACAAGTCTGGTACCAATTTGCCGACCCCCGGAGGCATGAAGGACTTGGTGGGCCAAGGGCGTGGGGATCGATTCCGTGTGTGTGTTGCAGTGGCGCCTCCAACCACTCCGCCACACGCGCCCTAATACTCAAATATAATCGGTATCCAAGTAGCGACCAGTGGAAATTGATTTCAGTTCATTTGTCGCATTTCCTTAAGTTTAGAAAAAACATCTTTCAACTGCTAGTGAATTTTTTTGACTGAAATAAAACTGTCAAAGCTATATTTTCTCTAATAAGGCACAAATTTAATTATTCTACAACGATAAAATTCCGAGTTTCTAGAGGTCATAAAACCTGCCTTTCTTCTGCATTGTTCTGTATTGTTCAGCTAAAACGAGGTTGATGAAAAAAAAACATTTCTATTCGGCTAACGTTTCGACGCGTCTGGGTTATTCAGGGCTGCGTTGATCCGAGCCCACACCAGCTTGTTGCTTCATCGACTATTCAATGGAAGAAGCACCGTTCCAATTAACTATGCTCACTCTGCTGTACCGTTTTATGAGGACCGTTGTTGCTCGAATCACATCCAACATGATCTGGTTTTTTTGGCGGGATTGCATCCTACAGCTGGAACATAGTGTAGAAAAAAGATGTTTACTCGGCTAACGTTTGAAAAAAATAAAGGAAACAAAAAGAAAGAAAGAATTAAAGAAACGAAAGAAGGAAGAAAAAAAAGAATTAGAAGAAACAATCGAATAAACATCTTTACAAACTTCGTGTAAGCTCAACAATGTAAAGAGATTTTGATTATTTTAAAATCGAGGTTAAATGACTATCGGTTTCAAACTTACAGCGTAAAAACATCTCGAAACCGACTTTCATTAAACCTCGGCAAGATAAGTGAATGTTTGTCAAGACTAATGAACCTATTCTTTTGGTCTTTGTAATGTGTTTTGATGTGGTTTTTTAAGTGTTTCACCGATCTCATCTTCAGTGTTTCTCATCTTCGTAAAGTCTGCTACCAATTTCCTGATCCCAGAGAAATAGAGACCTTGGTTGGTCAAGTGCGTTGGATTTAACCAATGACCACGTGTATTCTACAGGGCACCTCTAACTATTTTTTTCACACGCGCTCCCAGTTTGCGATTGTCGTTGAAATTTTCTCGCACATTCTTTGCGACGTAAGTGTGAGACATTCTGTCGTAGTCTAATAGTATGAAGCTAAAAAATAAAGCACTCGGCGTTGATCAACCCCTGAGGGATGCGCCATGCATCCAACTTCGTTAAGCATAGTTCGGAGGTTATTGAATGCATATCTGGCCTTTAAGATGGCTCGCGGTGGCCTACCGATATATGGAGCCAGTGCTGATATCCCGCCAGACAAGTCTGGCACCAATTTGCCTACCCCGGAGGAATAGAAGACTTAGTGGGCCATGGGCACGGGATCGATCCCATTGTTGTGTGTGTTGCAGGGCGCTTTCGACCACTGTGCCACACGCGCCGTTCTAATGCTAATAAAGCCTAACGCTTTTCAAATCGCGTTTTTCCTTGTCAGTTTCCTTCGAGAACTTTGTGGTCGTCAAATACTGCTGTTGATGTCGATTTTGCAGTTCCACCTATGATGCTCGGTGTTGTTTTGATATTTTCGTGCATAACGTTCGACACCGCGGCACAGGTTATTCATCTGAATCCGGGAAGTGTTCGCGGTTTCGAGTATCAAACCAAAAATGGCGACGTTGCAGAAGTGTTTCTTGCGATTCCATACGCCAATTCACCAACTGGTGAGCTAAGATTCGAGGTGGGATTTCATTTGAGGTTCTTTGAGGAATCGCAGTCACAAACGTATCACTCATATAGCACCTGCTATCTTGATAAGCACGGAAGGGCGTCAACATAATAAACTAAACATTAAGGTTGGATTTTTTAGTAGCATCCCTTTGAAATAAATAGGTATCGGATTGCGTAGGACACCAGTTACCTACACGATGTCTTTGGTTAAACATTTCATCTGTATCAATAGTACAACCTTTCTTGATAATTTTACGGCAATGGAATCACATAATTTAGAAACCTTCTCCAGTCAGACCGTGGCAAGGGATTCGCGATGGGACCACCTTTGGCGCCACATGTCACCCACATGCACGTGAAGCTGCTCTCAAGCCACCACCCAGTGAGGATTGCCTAACTCTGAACATCATTCGCCCTAAAAAAGCGGTATTTGAATATTTCATTCTTATAGTTTGCAGTGTAGAATTAAATGTCTAACGAAGGAAATTTTTTGCATCTTTCAGGAGCTTTTCTTTACAACTAGTTGCTTTGTGTTAATAGTACATAGTGAGCCCAAAACTTTCCTACCATATTTCCCATCGAGTTGTCATGGTGACAGCATCAGTGAGTAAGGCAACTGTGTTCATTTTAGGCTTCTGTTGGCGGCATGCCTGTACTTCTGTGGGTGCACGGCGGTGGTTATGAAATTGGCGCTGCGAGTGTTTACGGCTATGAAGGATTTGCAGAGATTTATATTCCGCATGACATTATCGTCGTCTCCATACAGTACCGTTTGGGAGTATATGGTAAATATTCGGGTCACGTTGTTAAGAGCGCTTGTTGAACAAGTGTTTCTTACATTTAAGAATAGTTTTGGCTCCGTAAAACTATTGTTTCATTAACATTATTTGTTTGTCTTGCTGTTATTGTCGAACTTGCTTTAATTACTTCTAGTCTTGCCAGTATTAATATTGTTTGTATCTTATAGTTCACATCTCAAGGTAGCAAAAGGGCGTTCGTCTGCATAGGAACTCCGGTGTGCACCATGAAGTTTGTCAAGCAACGATGTCGACCAAACTGAGAAAAATTTCTGTATTGCCATTCGAAAGTAAACCTATGATATGAAATATCTCAATGGGCTAAATGTGGTTCTTTGACTCTTGACACTTCTCTGGCTAATTTCTCGCCAAAAACAGTAGAAAGTAACCTCATATGAAATTGCGGTTCACTTCGTGCTCAGCCGGAGTCCTTTATCAAGTGGGATAATTAACCCTTCCGCGATTATTGATAGATATAGCCACTTCTAAGTTTAAACATTTGAAGTTGGCTTTGCCCAGTACGTTCTTTCAAGGATTTTTCTCTTCCGGAGACGCACGCATACCGGGAAATCTTGGCTTATTCGACAGTGCAGCTGCTGTTAAATTTATACATTCCAATGCGCACAATATCGGTGGTGATGCCTCGCGTATCGTTGCGTGGGGACTCAGCTCTGGTGGCGGATCAGTTGGCCAGCTGATCCTTAGTCCAATATCTAGAGATTACATTGCTCGGTCGATCGAAATGTCAGGTACGCCTTGGGCTTCGTGGGCGCTTGGGCCCAACGTTGTGAACAACTCACTTCATCTAGCGAAGGTGAATGGACTTGATTTGAAAGTTACTTATTTGGATAAAAAGTTGCAGCAAGAATCTTTGAATGTCTTACATTTCTGACAGGACGTAGTTGCAACTAAATTACTACGTGCAACTGTTTATTTCAGGAGCTGGGATGCTACGACGATCTTAAGGCTTGCATGAAGAGCAGAGCAGTTGATGATATTTACGACGCAGTTAAGAAACATAGTGAGTTTTTTTTGGGTGATGGTGAACGTGTTACTCCCCGGAAACGATAACAACGCGTTCGTTCCCCGCCGCAGACACCTGCCGTGCGGTCCGGAGTTTTGCGGATGTCTCAGCACCATTAACGTTATATTTCGCAACATTTCGTGCCATTAAAAAGAGTAAGCAGTAAATAATAAGTTGAAATAGTGATTATTAATTAAGCAAAGACGAAACCATTTTTGTTTGTTAAATAAGCGGAAACGTCAACATTGGTCGTAGTTCCGTCTGTTAGCTCGAAACAGATTATTTTTTCAAATTTTTTTCGACTCTTTGTGGCAAAGAGGTCCTTCTGCCTACTGTGTTACAATACACGTGAAAAGACCATCATCAACTGGGCAGAGTCTCCTGAACTATCGATAAGTTCAACACCCAGAGGTTTACCTAAGGAAAGTACTTCAGGTTTTTAGGTGATTCTAAAGAGCCTCATTAGCGAAGTAAACCCAGAGCCTTCTTGTGTTCACAAACAGAGCCACTCCAGCACAGATACTTAAGAGAAAAAAATTCAAGAAAATTTACCTCATTTAACCAACCCGGTACCGATTACATGAACCTTTTATGGGGTGCACTATCATGTTCGTTGACTGACCAAAAATAATGAAGTAAGTCAATATAACAGGATAGGTGATAACAGGATACCAGAATTTTGGTAACCATGAACTAAAGGTGAAGTCTTGGTAAAGTTAAAAGTTTTGAGTTAAAAGTTAAAGTCCTGGCAAAAGGGGACGCGTGTGGCGCAGTGGTTGGAGGCGACACACACGTGGAATCGATCCTCGCGCCCATGGTCCACCAAGCCTTCCATCCCTCCGGGGTCAGCGAATTGGTGCCACACTTGTCTAGGAGGATAGCAGCACTGGCTCGATACATCGGTAGGCCACCACAAGTCACTGTAAAGGCCAGATATGCATTTAATCACCTCAAACGATATTTAGTGAAAGCCGACGAATGCATGGCGCATCCCTCAGGGATTGATCAACGCCAAGAGCTTTATCCTTTTTTATCCATTATCCTCGCAAACTAAAAAAATCAGCACGTAAAAAGCTTGAAGCACTATGGACAAATTTCAAAAACCGAAAAATTAATCGCAATGAGGAGTGCCCTTTGAGCATTCGTGACCTTTCCCCACATCCAAGATTCATTTTTTTGAGCTGGGCCAAGCACACGCCTTACCCATGTAGGCTCTGTGTTGCTGATCTCCAACAAGAACTGGATGCCTTATAAAGAATAGAACGGTGAATGTCAAAAGAAATTATTAATGTGTGAACAAAATTTGTGTACTGACTTTGTCTGCTGTAATTTGGAAAGTTTTTTAACTGAGTAAATTGCACTCCAATTTGATCATTCCTGGCTCTGAAGAAAGCGAAACCGCCGAGATCTTGGCTATTGTTGGATGACTCTTGTACTAGCAACGTCGAGCTCCTCATGAAGAAAGTTTTAATTTATTGATCAATGCATTGCTTAATAGAAAGTTGTTTCCTCAAGGTTCTGAAGAAGACGAAGCCGCCGAAACGTCAAGTGTTGTTAATTAATTTTATGAACAACTTCCTACCTACTCGTCGAGAAAATAGTGAATAAAAGATATTTTGCTGTAAATACGATCATCTGTGATATTTCTACTGAACTTTTTGATAAGATTGCATTGGTTAATAGATATATAATCAACTCGTTAGATATGTCAATGTTGGCCAATTTTTCATGGTTACACCTCGAGCGGTCTTGACGTTATCAAATGGGGTCCGGTGATCGATGGAGAGTTCCTGAAGCATCCTGACGAGTTGACGGCTTCAGCTCCACCAAAAAACTCGATTATCGGACTCTCTAACAAGGAGGCATCATTTTTTAGTCAGTTTCCTTTCATGGTTGATATGACCTATCATTTGATATAACATGTATTCTTTCTATTTCACAGTTGTTGTATTAAAAAGCTTCACAGTAAAAAAAAGCTCAGAGAACATTTTTCTAGCCGTCAAAGGGCTTTCGCCGACTATTCACAAATTCGGAGTTAAATTTGCAGACTTTCAAACATGGGACAGGGACAAATTGATTAAGGCTTTGGAGGTAAATTGCGTTGTATTCTTACCCGCGTTGTTTATAAATTTGCTCACTTTTGCTATACGAGATCCTCTCACTGCGCTTGACCATTCTTCATCTTTAACTTCCGCTTTAAAAGGAAACCAGTATCATCAACTGCTACACACCAACCTGTTCAGCTAGAAAATCACCGGTTGAATGGAAGACTCTGAACGGCACGATTCAATCGGATATCGACGATATACTCAAGAAAAGAAAATGGCTCCCCCTTGACACCTCAGTGGTGCCTTGATTCGGTACTCGACTCGATCAACGCTCCACGGGCGGAAATTCCATTCACTCAGAGGCTGCAAAAGAACTGTCATCATCCACGGAAAACAACACAACTCGTATATGGCAAGAATATTCTTAATAAAATCCTCTCATCGTATGACTAGCAGATAAAGGAAGACGTGACCGGGAACTACAAGGCGCTTGTCGCAGAACTTAAAACTTGTGCCGAACTCACTTCATTTCCTCAAACAAGAAGTTCAGACCGCATCTCCACTACCACTAAAGAGTTGCTCGAAAATGGAAAAGAAGACTGAGATTCGAAAAGGAAAGGTCCTGTGAAGCCGAGATTAGTGATAATATATGCCAGTTGTAGAGGAATTTTGCAAGAGGATTCAGATCCCCATAAGCAGAAAAGATTTATAAGAAGCACATCAGAGGAGATCTAGTCTTAGCAAGTGCCATCGGGATCTTTGTGACCATAACATTTCGCTCTCCGGCGTGATGAACGAAACATGGGACCATGACTACACTCTTCCATAATATAGAATTAAAAACGGAAAGTTCTGTACCAGCCTTCTTCTCTCCCAGCTTTTGTGTCGAACCACGAAATCCTTGCTTGAGAAGAACCATTCAAGATTCGACCTGTTGAAGTTCCGGTTGCGGTAAAAACTATGAAGACAGGCACAGCTGCGGACCCTGATAATATCACAGCCGACTTTCTTCGAGCTGGTAGCTGCAAATTAAATGTACCTCTTGCAACCTGTACAACATGGTTCAGAAGGAAAAAATCCCAAACCAGTGAAGAACGTGGCACACAATCCTTCTGCCAAAAGCAGTAGGCCGAGGGATCTTCTGAACTAAAGCCCGATATCCTTGTTGGTTATGCTTTACAACTGCCACCAAGGTTTCTCTTTCATTCCAAGTCATTTAAGTCTGCTGGGAGCACCACACCATCCACTCTTTGTCTAACTTTTATCGTCTACGAAAAAAGCTTTTGACAGCGAAACGAATGCAATCCTATTAGCGCTCGTCGACTAAGGAGTGGATCCGTTCTACATAAGAACCCTGTTCGACTGTTTTCGGGACTGCACCACGAAAATACAGGCTTTCCACCAACCTCTTACCGTACCCACAGAAAAAAGAGCCAAAGCTGTTTAGTGCCACATTGCGGTGCATAATTACGTCATTTTTTGGGGTGAGAAGTGCATATATATTGGTGAAAAAACTATCAAATTTTTCGTTTTGACGACGAGATCCACTTTTCTAGACATACTAGTAAAGCAGAACGAAGATCAATGAGTCAGCGAACTTAGAAAAAAGATTGTACTACGCATAAATGGGAAGCAGAACTAGTTCAAAAGAAATCCGTGGTGCGAAGGAGGTCAGATGAAACTTGGTGATTTTCTGATTGCGGAGGCCACCTCGCACGTATACCTTGGGCGACCAATGAACGTGGAGAACGACATGAAGCAGGAATTAGATAGAAGAAGGAGAGCAACTCGGGCAGCATTCAGGCCTATCAAAGAAGCCACCCACCAACTAAGGAACTCGGAAATCTGCGCTCACCTTTTCAATTCAACAGTGCTCCCAGCACTCTGCCATGCAGCAGAGATGTGGGCTGACACCTTAGCCACGTTAAAAACACTGCACATCAGAGTGATTAAACGATGTCTTTTGAAATATAAACGGCTCACACGGCATCTAGCCGAAATACGTGGCCAAGATCTATCTCATCTTCGAAACCTAGGGAAAATACACATCGATACCAACGTGCCGCAGAACCGGTTTTATAATAAGGACAACCGATGGTACATGGACGAAAAGAACAGTGCAATGGGCTGCAAGGAAATCCAAGCGTTCAGTGGACGACTAACTAAACTATGAGCGGACGTTTTCATGGCTAACGTTATTCATCTGTATTTGCAGATGGCAAGCTTTAAGGATTACGGAATGGCCTTCGTGGGCATCATCATGTTCAAAGCAGGCTACCACTATCGACGACGATTGCGCCAAGAAGAATAGAATGGAAATTTTGCTGGCGCATTCACTACCAGCTGTGAACTTTCTTACAATGATACTCTCCGGCTGTTAAATGCCTGATATCTTGTATACATCATGCAGATCATTAGACTATTAAATTGTTGGCAATGATGGTGACACTTTCACAAAAAAGTACAAGTACCTGAGCGATTCCATAATTCAATGCAATAGACAAAACCGTGCTCAAGAATTGGGGGTTTCAAAATACGGAGGTTGAGATTCGGATTTTACATAGTGCTTGACAATCCTAGTCTCATGGTACTTCCAAGTGAGCAAGAGCCAACATTGCTTTTGGTGGCTGGACAAATAGAAATGCCCTGGAATGGTGACCTCAGGTATTCAGGGAAGATTACGTTTTATCAGTACTGGTCAGTGAACAGGGAAGACCACAGATCATCATGTCAGTGTCCAACAAGCACACGAGCTGCACCCGTTCCTTGGGTAACGTGTGTGAGATGAGTGGAAAGGAAGAAGTGCTGGTACTCACACTGCGGATCACCTATAGATTTATTTTTTTATTTTTAGGTGTTTTGATAATTTCAGTTATGTGTTTTTATGTGATTTGACGTGTACTAGATGAGACGAGTAGTGAAATGTGCGATTACCACGTTCTCGGTTAACGCAAGCACACTGGTTTTGTGTGGTTACACGTCTTAGGCTTAATCTCTCTCTGTTTTCTTTTAGAAACTGATTCCACCCGCATATTACGACCATCAGTGGAATGATGTAATCCGGGATATTATTGCTTACTACGTGGACAGAGATGAAAAACATAGTTACGACTTCTACCTCGATCGTTACACAGAGGTAGATGCGACCGCATGCACATCACACTAGTTTACATGTGTGCTGCATGTTTGTATTGCATTTTATTTCGTGTTTTTTAATTATTTTTACTAGCAAGCACCTTCATATTATTGAGAAGTATTCATGTTTTGGACCAATGATGTTTTAACTATTTATTTACTGCCTGCCCTCCCTAACGCTTTACTGCCTCATAATGGCTGGGAGATGTTCCTAGGTGTCGGGCTGCGATGTACAGCGGGGGAATTCATCCACCCAGCTGGGTCTCGCAAGCTGAGAAGGAGTCTGGCGTTTCCGTCAGGAAGCCCAACTAAGAGGAAATTAATACCTGGATCCACCATTGTCCTGGTGTCAAACTAGTCGTGTGGTGGCAAATCTCCCTCTGATCCATAAGGGTAACGACGTAATGACCCGGAGCAGACTTTGGCCAAAGCTGATCTCGGGACTCCAAGAAAACACAGTGACTAAGCCAGCAAAACTCTGAAAAAGTGCACAGTGTGCTGGTGCTCGCACAACCAGTGAGAACGAGCCGTCCAAGTAACCAAGTATTTTCTGCCTGCTGTGTGAAATACAACCACGGTAATGCTGAGATATTTGCAAAACTCAGACCGTTAGGCCAGCTTCGAACCTTGCATTACCGTTTCCGGAGGCATGTCACTCACTACACCACTGAAGCCTTGTTTGACTTTCTGTCAGTCATTTTTTTACCCAAACGGTGCTATAAGCGATCACACGTCAACGAGAGTAATCTAATGAGCACTAATCGATATAGAACACAATGAAGCTGAGGCAGTAGTCGAAATCACATTGTTTAACGTTTTATTTAGCACCTATTATTTTTTTTCGCTGCAAAATATTATGTAAAGTGCAACCAAAATAATGCTGAGATGTTTGCAAAGCTGGGAATCCCAAGCCAGCTTCCAACCACTGATTACCCTTACGGGGGGCTCACGTGCTATTCACCGCGCTGAGTGGCTTGCTTTCTGACGGGCGGTTTTTTACTATGTTGGTGTTATCAGTAGTCACCCTTCAACAGGAGTTTCGAGTTTTGGTCATTTCTCAGCATTTTTTGTGTTTCAGTCCTACATAGATGACGTGGAAGCTTCATCGCCTTTCATCGATTACCCCACCTTTGTAATAGCCAAGAATATTGCAGTGTGGGGCTTTTGTTATGTTGCTAGTGTGGGTAGTGTTCTTCTTGGAACCCTGAAATCTGCAAGTGTGTTTTGAAATCATAACCACCACTCACTGAATTTTTCTTGGTTTTCTGGAGATTCCCCGCCGTACAGCTTGTTTCTACAACTTTGTATTATTCCTACCATTGATGATTTCTTTCGATGTTCGGACGGAAACGTCGAACTTATTCTTCACTTTAACAACGTGTCTCTGCGATTAGCACCAAGCTACATTTATCATTACGACGTTCAAGAACACTCCCCCTTACAACTGCAAGAAAGATGTTGAATTACTGCTTCACGAAACTTTCACTCCAGTTAATTTTTTCTTCTCTTTTTTAATCAATGAGGTCTTTTTAGTTTATTAGCGACTTCCTATTCAATGTTGCCGTTGTCGAAGGAATTTTGGCCCGCCATAAAGCCGGGTGGAAGTTGTACGCGTATTCATTCGATCACTATAATGAAGCCATATGGGACCCGAATACTCCAGAAAGACTAAAAGGTATGAATATACAATCTTTCTTACGTTTTCTAACGAATACAATGAGAATAGATCAATTGTACTTTTTGATTACCTTTGCGATGTTAGAAGTTCACTGTTTTGACAAGAACGACGTCGCTTACATCGCAACGTTATCCACTCGTTTGCATCCCTTGTTCAGGTCAGATATGACTGCATCGTATGGTATCGTTGTCTCATGTAATAAATAAACAGCTGTACAAAATACTGAACAGAAAACTTCGACTTTCTAGTTCTCAGAAGTAAAAATCTTTTTCTCTATTCACCTAGTGTAATATTGAGTAAAGAAATTTCCTTAAGCAATAAAAAATAAAGCGTTTTTCACTTGTGGCGTGCCGTATTTTTGCTAGATTATTCATTGCTGCCATTTTCGCAGTTATTAAGTGGGTATAGGGATAAGTAGATAGGGCGTTTGTGGCGCAGTGGTCGGAGCCGCCCTGCAACACACACATGAAATCGATCCCGCGCTCATGGCCCACGAAGCCTTCCATCCCTCCGGGGTAGGCAAATTGGTACCAGACTTGTTTGGGAAGATAGCAGCACTAGTTCGATGCGTCGGTAGGCCACCGCAAGTCATTGTAGAGGCCAGATATTCATTCAATCACCTTCAAACGATGCTTGATGAGGTCGAATGCATAGCGCATCCCTCAGAGATTGATCAACGCATAGAACTTTATCTTTTATAGGGATAGGTTGCCTTCAATAATGATGTATTGGTGAGCAAATTTCATTTAGCATGCTGCTTTGTTATTTTGGCGTTATTCCCAGGAATTGTTTTCCCATCATAGTTAGAAGGGAAATTTTCTGTCTTTGATAAGACGTTTCTGTGAATACTGGAAGTTCCTTACGTTCGTATTCGTTTCTAAGTCATCAAATATGCGAAGATTTTAGGTAACTGGAAGGCAACATTTTTCGATTGTGTGTCGCTATTGGGAGAGTGTGGAGCAGTGGTCGGAGGCACCTTGCAACACACAGGTGAAATTGGTCCCCGCGTCCATGACCCATCAAGCCTTCCATTTTTCCGGGTCTGCAAATTGGTACCAGACTTGTCTGGGAGGATAGCAGCACTGGCTGGATACATCGGTAGGCCACCGCGAGTCATCGTAAAGGCCAGATATGCATTCAGTCACCTCCAAACGACGCTTAATGAAGTCGAATGCATGGCGCACCCGTCAGGGGACTGAACAACGCCGAGAGCTTTATCCTTTGTTTTTTTATCCTGTCTGCACTACACTTATATTCGCTTTTATTCATATATTTACATGATGTTAAATCACCTGTTGTTCGCGGCCCAGTATTTCTCGCATTCAACTTGTTTCCTCGCATCGTCATCCGAGAGACGTCATCTCGGCTTTGTACTTGGGTTCGACTAATGCTCAAGAATTTTGGTGTTTCTAATGAATGTCGTTGAATGCCGGTCAACTCGATTCTTACTGGAATTGGAGGATAGTCGCACTAGGGCGCTAAGTCGTGCTTAGGTCTTCACCATTTGCTATTGCGAGACTTTGTGGATGCGAGCTAGCCTTTCTTTCCAAATAAGTCCAGGTCAAATTTGCCGACCATGGAGGGATTGGGAGTATTCGTTGGTCCGGTAAGGTTCGAACCTGGGACAATGAAAGCACTGACACTTAAGAACTGTTAGAGATTTTTTAGAGAAAACAATTTTTTGGTATTAGTATTTAACCATCGGAAAACATTGAGTGAAACCGGTTATTGAAAACAATATTACATTAGTCGGCATTCTCGTATAGTACATGGAAAGAAACTACGGGAAGAAACTCAAATTTTTGAACCCCTTATTTGTGTAGGAAAATGAATTTACTATATTCATTTTATTAGGGTCACCACATCTGAATGAATTTCCGTATATGTTCGACGTCTATTCGTTAGGACGCTATGAAATTGTTGGCGACGAACGGATTGTTGCGGATGTGGTACAAGAATCCTTCATTAGCTTTGTAAAGAATGGGTGAGTATTTTCAGAGTTGATTTGTAACTCAGCTTTAACATCACATTTTTTTCTATGGATCTATCCAAAAAGTGAAGTGCAATTTCGCTCATGATAATTTTTTGCTGTGAACATGCTAAAACGCGAGTCTTCAGTTTGCTCCTTGGTATGTTGTTAAATAAAAAGGATTTAGCTCTCGGCGTAGATCAATCCTTGAGGAATGCGCCATCCATACGACTTCATTAATAATCGTTGGAAGTGATTGAATGCATATCTGGCCTTTACAAAGACTCGCGATGGCCTCCCGATGTATCGAGCCAGTGCTGCTATTCTCCCAGATAAGTCTGGTACCAATTTGCCGACCCCACAGGAATGGAAGGCTTGGTGGACCATGGGCGCGGGGATCGATTCCACTTGTGTGTTACAGGGCGCTTGCGACCACTGCACAACACGCCCATTGATATGTTGTTAGAAGGTATAAGTGTCATTTTAGTAGAAGATGAGGAACAATTTGCCCACAGATCACTACGAAATGTCTAATTTTTTACGTTTGAGCGAGCAAGAAGAAAATGGTGCTGTTATGTGTAGATTTTCTATTGGAAAATGAGAATCGAAAGTTGGAACACCGTTTACTAATTAGCGTTATACCAAAAGTGGTCTAAACTGTGAATAAACTAAGAGACATGGGAAAAATTGTATAGTGGACTCAGAAAGGCAGCAATAAAATAAGGATTAGGAGAGTCGTTCATTTGAATTTTAGTCTAACGATGGCGGTGTTATAAGATATAGAGCGCTTTTTACTTACATGGATACATGGATGGCCCGTTTTCACGAATTGTGCAGACCCCAGCACATCTTCGATTCGTTTTCTTGCTTCGCAAACGTCGATGATAGTGGTTTGATTCGAGCATGGTGGCATGTGAGAGCCTCATATTGTGGCTTGTAAAGCAACTCCAGCTGCGAGTGCAGCTGTTTGACTTTAGTTACCAACACGTCGGCACGTTTAGGTGCTCGTCCTAGGAGACGAATGCATCCTTGTGGAGTCCACTACATTATCCTTTTTGTCCGTATGCTGAAGGTTCTTCTTATTATGTGGCCGACCCATGCATGCTTCGTTATCGATGTGTCTGGAAGAAGAGTTAGATTTCGAAGACGAGTACTCCGCATTCAGGCTAAATCTGGTCTGTACCGATTACGTTTCAGATGACATCGTTAAATCCATTGTGGGTAATGCGTGTAATTCTTGACTAGCCAACTTATCTGGTGCATAACGGAGCGTTGGGAAGACATTTGAACGGAAAATGCGAGAGGACATTCTTAGGCTTTTAGTTAGTTGGTGAGAAGCTCGAATGCACCCCGTGCTGCTGTCTTTCTTCGCTCTAATTTCTCCTTCGTAGTGTTTTCCATGTTCATTTGACGCCCAAGGTACGTTTACAAGGCGACTTCTGTAATCAGATTTGATCTGTTCACTTTCGAGCCACAGGGCGTTTTTCACCGATAATAATTTGTTTGTTCAAATATTATCCCAAAACGGTGTTGATTGATATTAAAACATGTATTGGTGGATAGGTAGCACAGCACTTAATTATCGAGTCAATCAGGAAGCAAAGTTCTGATTCGAGCGCCTTCCCAAAGCTCTCCTCCAAATGTACGTGGGAACGCCTTAGCTCGCTTATCTCCAGAATAGCGTGCAGAGTCGACTCGACCAGAATTCAACGACAATCATAAAGAAGTTGAAATGCTCAAGCAATAGCTAAAACAATACGCGAGATATTCGGATCTTTTTGGTGTAAATGAAGTAAATATCCAAGTTAAGTGATTTTAAAATTGTCAGCAATCAGCGGTCGACTAGCTCAGTCTTCAGTAGGTTATTTTTTTATTTTTTCATTTGATCCGTCTTCACATCTACTGTGCAGATCCCAGCACCTCCCACATTCAATTGGTCTCCCTGCATCCGCTGTCCACGAAGATCTTCCAACTTTTACGTGTGGCTTCGTTTGCTACTTTAGGATTCTTCATTTTATCTTGATTGTCGTAGAATTCTGGTTGACCAATTCTTCCTGGAGTCCTGAGATAGCTGGGCTGGAGCGTTCCCAATTGGATTGCAGAGAGTGATGTTCTCCGAGATAAGTCCGGTACCAATTTCCCGACTCCGGAGGGATGAGTGGCATGGTTGGCCTGGGCTGGAATCGAACTAGCACCATGCTCGTGATGACTGACATGACTACCACTGCGCTATCCGTCCCAGTAGGTTATTCGGTGTTCCGAAAAATAAGCACGTTAACTGGGATGACGTTCAAAATGACGACATTCAATACTTGAGCATTTCACCTCGACCGCAAGTACTTAAAGGATTCTATAACGGTAATTTTATTAATAAAATTGTTTGAAAAAATCAGCCAAGTAACAACGTGTGCTTCATTCTCGAAACATTTTGAGAGTAACATTCTACGTTTTTGTTTTCCTCTGTGTTCAGATTAACGACACTAAGTAGACATTGCGCACAGGAGTGGCCATTGATTGCACTGTTTCTTAAAGGCTGCAATTTTTTAAGCGTTTCAGGAAATTAGTATTTCAAGAAGAAGTCTAACCATCGCATAGTTGGTTGCCCAAGTTTATAGCTCACATCCGTGAGTACCATTCCTTAACGGCTGTTCTCCAGCAGTTGACATCTTATGTGACCGCCATTTTTGATTTCCGACATTCTCGTCTATCAACGTTTTTGAGCTTTGGTACCAGATGTATGTCAGAAAATTGTGTGTCTAGCTCAAAAATGCATGATACGAGGGTACTCCAACTGTGGTCGTCTCAGTAGAGCGTTCGATAACACTGACCGCTCCTTCAACCTGTTTACGTGGCGTCCACGTTTGCAAACTATGCATCAAGGTGAGGACAATCGCGATTTCTAAAGCGTTCTTCTCTTCACTACGCCATAACATCTTGTAGTCTCAGATCAGTGATTTTCTTTGTGTAGATATTATATGTCGTCTCAAACCACTTTCGAAACACTTCTAGACACCGACTTTCATCTAACTTCGCCATAGTGTCTTGGACTATTACGCCAACACGAGTTTGGTAGAAAATCTTCCTCGGTCATTCCTCGGTAACATTGTGATTTCAACTAGAACCTCAGCTTAACTAGATCCAGTGACGATTTGTGCTCCTCAGATCAATCCGCTCGACAAATGATGGCAGATGGCACCGGTAGATAGAAAGCTAGCTGAGAGACAGGCGAAAGGAAGGATCCGCATGGTGTGATGGCAAGCGCGTCAGCCCCGAAAAGAGCAATAGCGTGTTCGTTCCCCACCGCAGGCACCTGCGGTTCAAGGTTCTACAAATATCTCAGCAACATTTTGGTTGTATTGCACATAGTACCCAGTCGTGGAAAATTGTAGTAGGCAGCAAATAAAAAGTAAACATAGTTGCCAGTGTTGCGTAACTCTCCTTTTTTTGCGCAACGACAAGGGTCCTGTTGTCCATTATTGTTTCAGAATAGCTTGTACTTTGGCAGATAACGTTTGAAAAACTAGATTAGTGTTTGGAGAAAACATATGGCAGGCTGTTTACATTGTAGTGCCTCCTGGAATGTCTGAAATCAAAAGAGAGGGTCATTGGAGGTATACATGCGATTAGTAGACGACTTTCAGCACTGGCGTCCTTGTAATAAACTTACACAACCTAGACAATATCAAAGCAATGCTTTAATTTGTGTGTAGGTTCTTAGCAAGAAATTAGCAGGTTAGCAAGTATAATTCGTAGGAAAACGGTTCCAGGCCAGGTTGTGGGTAGTTTTTTCAATTAGTCAAGTTACCGAGCGATGAGAATTTTAGAAGTTAGGGAAGTAGATAGCGAAAGTTTTTGAGCGCGTGCGTATCTATTATTTGGTGCAATGGAATGGTGTATAGTTGCCGTTGAATTCCATTTGGATTGGCCAGTACACCAAATGTACTAGTTGGTGTAATGGAATATGGGACTTTGGATCAGTGTTCGGAACAGAATAATTACTAACTCGAAGTAGAATGCTCGACGGTGTATGCGTGCGCCACGCCAGACTTTTTTGTGTTAGGCACGCAGAACAATCTCAAGCTTGGGTTATAACTTTCTATAGCAATAATAACAATATAAATCATCTGACGATGGCTATTTGAGTGAACGGGTACGAGAGTAACTGAAATGAGGACTTGAGGGAAGTTGGACAAACATTGGAGTTGGGACACTGGTTGAGTGTGGCACGAGAGTGCCGAGACACTGGAGCACTGGGAAACTGAAACACATGCACTCAAAGACAGGTACTGGAGCACTGGGAAGTGAGCAACTTCCTTGATGACTCATGGTGCTCCCTATATCCCTTCTGTAATGGAGTGGGGCTTTAACAGAGGGAACTGAGAACATTGCTCAAAGAGAAGTTCTGAAACCTTCTCAGCTGGTAAAAATCTCATAGACCTACTTGCACAGAACGTTCGTGAAGTCTGTACAATAGCTTATGCAGAAGGTGCATGTGACAGCGATGCGGTGGCTCATACGAAAGATTCGTTGGAACGGCAGATGCTAGAAAGTACATGCAGCTGACAGGTGCTCATTGACAGCGACCCGAAATGTCGGACAAAAAAGAGCGATTTATACAAAGAAATCACAGAATCCCTTTCCAGCCAGCTATGAGGCAAGTGCGTGACATGGTCGCTAGGAGACAGTTTACAGAGCATGCAAGGATAGATTTATGATAGTTACAAGTAAACAGTTAATATAGGGAACATACGATATTGTTGAGAATAGGAACCATTTGAGAAGTAACTTCAATGAAGCTTCAATGATCTTTTGCCATCAGCGATCACCCGTCAGCGGGATTGATGTGGGGGGCCCAAATCGGCAACGAACCCAGTTAAGCTGAGGCTGCAGTTATAATCACAATTTTTAACTTATTATCTGCTGCCTACTCTTTTTTAACGGCAGGGTATATTGCGAAATATAACTTCAATGATGCTGAGGTATTTGCAAAACTCCGGACAGCAGGTGTCTGCGGTGCGGAACGAACGCGCTATTGTCCTTTCCGGGAGGTAACGCGTTCACCACCACACCATGCGTGTCCTTCGTTTCGCCTGTCTCTCACCTGCAGTCCGGAGTTTTGCAAATATCTCAGCATCTTTTTTTAGTTTTTTAATAGAACTAGCTGAGAGACAGGCGAAACGAAGGACCCGCATGGTGTGGTGGTGAGCGCGCTACTCCCCGAAAAGGACAATAGCGCGTTCGTTCCCCACCGTAGACACCTGCGGTCCGGAGTTTTGCAAATATCTCAGCATCATTAAAGTTATATTTCGCAATATACCCCTGCCGTTAAAAAAGAGTAGGCAGTAGATAACAAGGCAAAAAATGTTTGAGGAGTAATAACTATGGCCTATTCGTCCACATCATTTTGATCATATATGTCCGGTTCAGTCGCTAATTTTCTAAACGATAGGTGTTCATTGCCAAGCTCTTGATAACAAAAAACACTAACTCCGTTTCTATTGCATGCTTCTAAGAAAATCTTCCATAATGCGTCTCTAATCAGCAGCATCTTTGCGTTCTATGCAGTTTGATCTCACAGTTCTTGATATTGTTTGCTAATATTGTCAGATCCCAAGTGAGGGATTTCGATTGTAGCGAGCTAGAACTCGGGAGAGTCTACGGCTTTGTTTACCGCTCTCGATGGGAAATAGCCGACATGTTCCGCAATGCTAGATACTCGGAACCCAATTTTAGCAAATACGTGCCACAAGCTTTTCTGAATCGACGTGCATTGTGCAATTCAAATGCGCGCAAGTACATCGACCTACTTATGCTTAAGCATATGCTGTTATAACAGAGGATAAAAAGAGTACCCTGCACGGTGGAGACACGAGAGTCAACCCTGCTTTAATGCCCCTGAGAGCATATAGAAGTTCGGTTTTGGTCTGTATTTAACCCTATATACGTCATCTAGTGACGCGTCACGTCTCCTATCAAGTGGCAGTTTATCTAACGAGTTCCATGGACAATTATTCTTTGGATATCACTTACTTAATTACTTGTTTGCTCAACTACGTGATCAGCTCTTCTTCAGGAAGCACCTTGCAGGTGAAACGTATTTCCGCTGTCATGCTTTGCTGATTTGATAAGTCTTCCCTTTGGAGTCACAGTAACGCCTGTCATGGTTTTCATGGTATGCACCACGAGCAGTCAAAGACATTTGTAGATAAAAATGAGGTTATTACCATTCAACTCTTTTTCCTTGTTGGACGGACAACTGTCATTTCCTGCTGTCATTTCAATTCGAAACCGACGAATGTCACACTGCTAGGACCTAGCAGTAAACCCACTTGGACGAGTTTGATTTTTTACGCATTGTTTCATGATTTTAATTGAATTTGGGTAGAATTTAATCACAAAAATGATTTTCCTAAGGTACGAGACGCAACAAAGTGGATGTTGAAAAAAACCTACCCATGCTTCAAAAGTCTTTTCGAACATTCGTGAGAAGGGATCGGACGCAGAGCTTCTGCTAGCTCTAGCTTTGCTCATTTACTTCGGCTAGCTGTAGCTTAACTCATTTACTGCTAAATTTCTACCATAGTTTGTCATTTAGAAACCCACTTCCTCTTCCTTGATGACACTCTGATTTGCGGTTCTTGACAAAATCTTACCGTAATTGATATATAACATCTGTTTTGTAACTCTACAAACATGCGGCTAGCGCAGTAGCAATGATACCGTTCATCACGAATGCGTGCTGGGTCGACTGCCTCCAGCCTTTGGGCTCACCAAATTCTCTCCACCGTCTGGGATATCGGAAAACTGGTACCAGATTTGTCTGTGCCCAACTCGCTCCCTGGAATTCACGCAGAAACGCACTAAGACAGCTACCCTTAGACTCAAGAAGGAACCAACTAGACCAGCGTTCAATGGCATTCATAAATAAGAATCCGCAAGCAACAGCTGAGCTCGTACGCTGAAAATTAAAGGACCTTCGTAGACGATGGATGCGCGGAAACGAATGGATGCATGAATTCTGGGATAAACGCAGTAGATGTAAAGATGGGTTATGTAAATAAATAATTTGTAATCTACCACTTACGCATTTGCTTTAAAAAATAAAGCATAGAGCTCTCAACGTTGATCAATCCCTTAGGGATGCTGCATGCATTAGACTTCATTAAGCTCGTTTAGAGACGATTGAATGCGTATCTGGCCTTTACAATGACTGGCGGTGGCCTACCGATGTATCGAGCAAGTGCTGCTATCCTCCCAGACCAGACAAGTCTGGTACCAATTTGCCGACCCAGTAGGGCTTGGCGGGCCATAGGGGGCGGGAATCGATCCCATGTGTATTGCAGAGCGCCTCCGACCACTGCACATTGCAGCAACACATTTGCTTTATCGATCGTAAAGTTACTGGATTTTTCAGAATCGGCTTCATTTTGGCGCAGATTACGAGAATATGGATTCGATCTTGTGGCAATGCTTCCCACGCGGAGATCTATTGAAAAAGATGAATTGTAACTATGGTTGTCACTTACGAAAGCGAACTTCTGCTTAAGTGTTAGATTGCAGTAAAATACTCTATTACTGTTCTACTGTCAAAGAGTTAGAATTGAAAAGTGTTGTAGTGGTCGTAAAACTTTTGTAGTAACGATGGTACGCTGAGATATGGACGTCGGCTTTTCTTACTACCACGTTCTCGTCGATATGCATTTTTTTTTCTTTTCAGTTTCTTTTATTACGGATATTTCTTGAGCCTCACAGTTGTTTGTTCTCTGTTAGCTTTCACACTACTTTGGGAGCTTCCAAAAAAATGTAAATTAGAGACAGAATGAGAACCATCACCATAGGCATTTTTGCAATTTTCTAAGAGGCTTTCACAACACATCGGAGGACAGACTGTATTTCTGAGTAGTTTGACTGTGGCAGGAAACAGTCCTCCAGCAGTTACGAAATCTTTTGCCGAAAGATTTATACTTATTGCATTTATGGGATAACCTTTGTCTCATGTGTTAAGAATTCCACTTGCTACTTTTATGAACCTATGCTGTTATTTTATGAAGGATAAATATTTTTATTGTAGATTAATCCATTAATAATTCGCTGTTGATCCAAGTCCATTCCTAGCATCGAGACGGTCGTTGGATGTAAATCTATTCTAAAAAAATGACTTTCGTTGGCATACCAGTCCACTGGTCAATTCTTCTTTCTTTCAATTTTCCGACCTTCCCAAAGGGTTTACCTCCTCACCGTGGCTGGGAGGTGTTCCTGGGTGTCGGACTGCGATGTACACCGGAAGATCCATCTCCTAGCAGGGTCTCCCAAAGTGAAAAAGAGTCCAGCGTTTCCATCAGGAAGCCCAGTCAGGAGCAAACCACTGCCAGGATCCGTCGCCGTCCTGGTGTCAAACTAGTCGTATGGTGGCAAATCTCCCTGTGATCCACAAGGGCTGCAACTGCCTATGGTGGTGCAGACCTGGAGCAGACTTTGGCCAGGCTGACCTCGGGATTCCAGGGAACCACAATGGCTTAACTAGCAAATCTCCGAGAAATGGAGATTGTGCTGGAGCCCACACAACTAGTGAGGACAGAGCATTCAGGTATCAAGTAAGTATCAAGATCCGGAATAACGGAGGCCATGGTTCACCCGAGGCCTGCAACCGAACCAACGACCATGTGTGTATTTCGGGGCTACTCTAACCGCTTCACTACACAATCCGTGTTGTTCTATATTATTCAATAAGGGTTAGGTTTTACAACGCCAAAATTACTCTTAATTTTTCGACGAGAATACTTGGCAACATTACGCGAATTATCAAGACCGAAAATGGAGATGAATGTGAGATATAGGACTTTCACGTTCACGTTCATTCACAGAAGCAAGAACTAGTAGAATCACTGATTGAGTTCATTGTAAGCTCCCGAGTCTATTGTTTCATAATTTCTAGTGCCTAAAAAAGTTCAATTCTTTCACTCTACATGCTAGCTTATAGATGTTCCTGTATGTCGAGCTACAGTGCGCAGATATTTCACCACCTTCGGCACTAGCAGGATCTCCTAAGCTGGGAAGGACTTCGACATTTCCATTCAAGAGAAAACTTAAATCACGGTTAGATTACCTACCTGTGGATACTTTTTACGAAGGAAAATAAAGTTCAGAGATAGGGCACATGCTAAAGGTGTAGTAGTCCGTAGCTCTTATTACATTCTACAGAAGTGAACAGCGATTTAAATAGTGCATGCTGATTTTTGATATATCATATTGGCCCAAACTATCGGAAAGCATCACGTCAGTGCCACAGTTTCCTCAAAAGTTCGGATGTTTCCCTTTATGCTATTCTTTGCCTTCATGATCCTCCTCAAACTCTTTGTTCGACTTAACCGAATCAAATATCTAGTAAATCTTCCAGTGTCAGTTTTCTATTTAAGGTCGATCTACTTACAGATACACTTTGAAGACGAACGATAGGTTTTATGTTTATAAGGTAGACGAATTAACTGTCTTTACGACATCTACGAATTTGAAAAAGAAACAGTTAAGCTTATTTGATATATAAATAGTTTCTGAACTCTTGTAAACTGTTTACACTAGTCGTTTAACCGTATTTAACCCCGGTGTTAAGTACCCCTTCATGTTGATTGCCTGATCAGACCGGAATCTCTGGATTATTCAAAGAAAACCGTTCCATCCTGCGTCAGTGGGGAATAAATAAACTAGCTCCTTTCTTCTGGACATCGTTCTGATTTGGTTCACTTGTAGAACACTCTTTTAACGTTTAAATCAGCAAACTCTTTCGCGCTGAATAATGCTCGGTGTAATGAGAACAATATCACCAGGAAAGCGAAGATAGCACAAATGTCAGACATGCACATTTAGTCTCATAAGGTTATTCCATGACATTTCCTGGAATGCAGCTCGCCAATAGTCTTTACGAAATGGTTTCACTTTACGAACACCTCTATAAGTCAACGAAACTGAAGCATGCGGCATTTCGCGCACTCGCGATCCTTCAATAAGATTCGCGTTGAGTACGAATCGCACACAACTTCCTTCAAAAATTACTTCTTACAAGACTTTCCTTTATCCAACGTTCTTCCACTTTCGTTGAGAACCACCTTAGTGGACAGTGAGATAATGGTAAAATATGACCAATGACTGCCGATGCTGTGTAAGACTAAATACTTCTGGTCCTGTTGTTTATCATGAGGAATTGTGTTGATCGCCGTGATAATTCTATTTAGTCTCTCAAGCTGGCCCCATGTCAGTCTGCGAATCATAAACATTTCCAAAGGGATCAATGATCGAAGTCTTTTCAGTTTTGCGAAACAAAAGCTACAAAAAAATGGAGGTGTTTATAAAAAATCTTACCACTTGTTTACATGTAAGTATCAAGCTTCTTTTGTTGTAGTTATGGAAATATTTGACATGTCAACTGCATTTGGTGTAGTAGTTTCCAGACTACGGAAAAGATGAAATCTGTTAAAATATCAGTAGCGTTGTAAAGTAGGTGTAATATTGGCAACGTTTAGTCATATCGCCATAACATCAATTATTGCCAAGATTAAATAAATGCATACGGAGGATAGCGCTGTGGTGATGATGCCGATCATCACAAGCACGGTGCTGGTTCGATTCCGCTGTGGGCCATCCAAGCCTCTCATCCCTCAGGGGTCGGGAAATTGGTACCGGACTTCTCTGGGGAAAAATCACTTTCTGCAATCCAACTGAGAACGCTCTAGACTGGCTATCTTAGGACTTCAATGAGAATTGACTCGACCATCATTCTATTCAAGATAAAGTGAAAATCCTTAAGCAGCAGCTGAAGCCGCATATAAAAATTGTGAGACCTTCGCGAATGATGGATGCGAGAAAACCAACTTAATGTGGGAAGTTTTGGGATCCGCACGATAGATATAAAGAAGGGGTCACACAAAAAAAATTAATAGATGCAGCTGTCAGAAGCATTTTCTTACTGCTGTTTGAAATCGCTTGCGCTTTTTGTAGAACCAATTCAAGTATCGTTCGTGTAGACAATTATCATTGGTGATTATATGTGGCACGAGAAATAACCTGTCGAGAGATTTTCTTCAAAAGTGTTGCTCGCGAAATCCATATAAAAGGTTATCCCGTGCTCAATGTTTGTCACGAAACTAGGACAACCCATGAGTGGTATGGAAGCAGGTGTTAGACCACGCTGACGAAACAAAGTAGTAATCATACGTCCCAAATTGGTTGTTCAATCTTGACTTCGATAGCCCACCACTCCCACTACTTCCCTCATCCGGCTTTTCTGCCGAAGATTATACACTTTGAAGAAACGTACTAGATACAGAACACCCTAAAGCTTCGACTTTGTGCAGATGATGTTCATGGAGGGTATCGTGCAAACTTGTCGGAAGAGTGAATTTTGTTGAAAAAAGGTAAAATTGGATCTCCGTATCTTTTCAGTGGAACTAAGAATAAAAATGAATTGTCGAAATCAACGTTAACGTGGGTTGCTCTGGTTAAGCAGTGGTATACAGCGGAGAGTTGGATATTACGCAAGTTCTATTGTAAAAGATTTCAACAACCTATCTTCTCAGTTTAGCAATGCTTCAACAATTTTTCGTAGTGAAATGCTGGATGGGATTCTTTGTAGGCAACGAAGAGTTGAAAGCAAGATTTTCCACGAATCCCTCCGTCAAGGCTGTTATGTTTCGCATGTAATTCAAGCAGTTCGATATTGTGGAGTTGGATCCCGTGGGATAAGTTTTATTTTTGATCGGTCAGATTTTTTCTTTGAAGCGGCCGTGACAAAAAATCTTGAGATGAGTGTGGAAATGATCTCTGTAAGCATTTTGAGGTGCTTTTTCAAGAGCACCTGGTAATAGCTGGAGAGTCAGTCTTCAAGATGAATTGAACAATTGTCAACTCACCCCTATTAAATTGATTTGTTGACAAAATATTCCTTTCGTACTTCTGAGGAACTTATGTTAGGGTATCCCCAAATTGTGAAGGTGATTTGCTGCTTGCGCCAAAACGACGGTGATTCTTCGCATACCTTATTCCCAGCTAGGCTTCCGGATTAAAGTGTCGATCTCAGCTTTAGTAGTCCTACTTGAAAGATGGATCTACGCTTTGCATTATATTTCGGCAGCTGGGAGCACCATGTTTTCACGACTACTTGATGAACCGTAATAGCTACAGCAAGGAAACTAACTGTTATTCAATACGTTCCTTTATACAAACTTTCCTATATAAGGTAATGACTGGAACTGATGTAGAAGATTAGAATTCGAAAAACTACCCGGGGCATCGAATCATTTTTATAGAAATTCATGGCAAAAATTTCGACAAGAGGCATACGCTACCACATCCACTTGTGTTTATTTATCCTTGAGTGCTTTTTTAATTAGGAAAAACGTGATTTGAACTTTTCTTTAAAAAATATCTCTATAATTCACAATCTGTAGAGCCATTTATTCCACAATTTGTGTGAATTACTGCTGAAGGGCGAGTGTAACACAATGGTTAGAGGTGCTTTGCAATGCGCACATAGCTCTTAGTTTCATCCCGCATTCCGCGCTAAGTTTTCATCTGTCCAGGAGCGGTAAATTAGTATCTAACTTGTCTTGGAGAATAAGAAAAATTGCTCCATATATCGTTATACTCTCATGAATCACTTTAAAGATCAAATATGAATTCAGTCAACTCTAGTATTCTTAGTATAACCGTAATGGACGAGTTTTTCATAGTCCGCTCTCGTTATCCGTGTCAGATTTGTGACACAATTCATGTGGTTGCGAACCAAACACACTAATTTATTACACGTTTACGTCACTTACAAGAAATTGGCCATACTCCACTAACGAGCACTCGTTGAGCCACCTAAACGAATCTTAGGGTCTGGGAGATGCTATGGTCGGTATACACATTACATTCGAGTGATCGTTTACAATAAGCGACTGCTCAATAGCGCCAACATTACAGGAAGTCCAGGCGAAGACACTATATTGATTTCACCCGTGTCGCTAGCTTTCGCGCTTCACCGACGGTGATACGTCCCTTCAGACTAACGAAGGTTGGGAGGGCAATCCTCTACCAATGATAGATAAATCCTACGCTAACCGAGAGGCTATTCGGGCACAAAGAGAAGTGAATGAGCAGAAGCGCTCAACTGTTACCATTCCACTGCCACTAAGAGACATCTACAAATTCTCGGTTACTATAAAAAGATAACTCGATGACCTAGTCAATACTTCCGCGGCCGTTAAGAAAGAAGGTCTCGAAAGAACTGCTAACGGTCTATGATAGCTGGTTACTTTATGACACCGAACCGTCCCTATTCTTCTGGAGAATCCCGGACAACAGCCTTCAGAGGCACTGTGAACGATTCTGATATTCTTGAACGCTTCAGAGATCCCCACTTCGCTGTGCCGAGACTATCGTGATTAGACTGAAAGCTTTTCATAAATCGAATTCCGTAGAAGGATTCCTCTTCGCAATCGCTACATTTCATATTCGCTTTGGCAGTCTATTCATTTTCTTTGACAAAACGATAGTGACGGATTGGTGACAAGATTTATTCAAATATTTTGCCCATTTTTAAAGAACAATCACTTGGATAAGTATGAACATCTACAATCTGAACAACGAAGAAGAAAGGAGGAAAGAAGATGACATATGTAAAGCTGCAAAATCTTCATATTACACAGGAAAATATACAAATTGATAGAAATATGAGAGATAGTCAAATTTAAAAATCTCACATTAAGCTTAACTCGTCGAACGAACTCTTCACATCTTCTCCTAAACTACATGTAAGCAAACTGAATTGCAAAGGGAGAAATATCAGTCAACATTGTGTAAGAAGATTTTACCACGAAGCTCAATGAAAATCTCCATATAACTTGTCGATAATAACGGACCACTGAGTTTTTTTCATCATCATCGAAAGATAGACGTTGATGTCACTCGATGATCTGTCGATAAATCGATAAAAATGAAGCGAATGAAAAAAGAATCTACCTCAAAATCGATCGATCGCTTATAGCTTCGTATATCTTATCGATTTTCTCCATAAATCACTTCGACTAACATCAACGATTTTGCTCGTATTGATTACTAAGCTATTCAAATCCCACAGATCACAAGCGTTCATTTAGCCGGACTACGAATAAAAATAACAATAGAAGCGCGGTAAAATCACATTTTGCGTATGGATCACTGGTCATCGGTGTTTATTGTAATGAGATAGACGAGACATCTTTTAAATCACTCAGCACTTTCGCGCCAAAAGTTTGCTTTCTTTCATTTTTCCATTGTCGCAGAAAAATTAGGAGTGATCGATCGATTAGCGCACGCGCGCGCGCGGGTTGAGAGTGTAGTGAATGAGGAGGCGCCGACACGCAGACAATTATGATCGCTGCGTGCAAGTGGTGCACGGTAAAAAGTGTGCGTAAATGAAAATGATGTTCGATTTAATCGATAAAACTAATCATACCATGGAATTATGGCTAATTATATATATTCTCGCATTTTTTAACCCATTGGTTGAAATTTCCATGATTCCATCCCATACGGATTAGCGGTCGTTGCTGACGACGGCTGTGTGTATTGGAAGTAATCCATAGGACTTTGGTAGTTTCCTGAAGTAAAAAAATCATAATACGATGGAATTTAGCGACTATTTTAGTGTTACGACAAACTATGATTGCCATAAAACAATGATGTTGAGCTGTCATCCCTCAACGGGAATTGATTTGCTGATGACATTGTTAGGGTTAAAAAAACAGGCAAAGAGAAAAAAGCAGAGAGAAATGCAAAGTAAGGGTATGGGTGGTGCAGTGGGTAGCACGTGAGTACCCAGAAAGGTGGTCCCAGGGTTCGAATCTGTTGTGGGGTGCAAGTGTGGCAAATGTATCAGCACCACTTTGCTTGTATTTAACATTGAGATATTTTTTCAGATTTTCCACACTGACCAATTCGGTCATTTAACCGCAGCAATCTTTGCAGTCTTAAAATATCCTCTCGCAAGGAAGCAAACGTCCTTCAATCCATAACGCTCAGATATCGCCTGTGGTAAAAACCTAAGAGTGTTTAGCACGGATGTTTCTGAATTTCAGCGAAAATCGTACTCCTCCCCGCATTTAACATATCAGTGAGAACAGAAACGATAGATGGTCAAGTCGAAACAGAAGTTCACAAAGAAACTAGAACGCTGTGAAAACGGGCTAACCAAGCACTTGGAATTCCACATAATTTTTTCTCCACGATATTGAAGAATCTTTTTTGGTTGAGCCCAATGAACTTCATATGGGTAATCGTTCTCCGAAGCACTAAAAAATAGAGCTCTTATCCCAGTGTTCATTGATCGAGTGGAGCTCACTCGCAGTTCTCGTAAGCAGTATAAACGAACGGAGTCTTCATCTGCATCTGAATCGCTCGATAACTAGCGGATGGTTAAACGACTACACACTATTCCTAGTGATCAACTGTGTGCTCAAAAATCATTTGTCGCTTAATCACAGCTGCGTAAGTGTTCCTGGGTGTTGAACTGCGATGTACAGTTGAAGGCTCCGGCTATAAAAAGGCCATCCAAGCTGACGAGTTCGACGTTTTTGGCATGAAACCCAGCCAATAGTAGATCTATTTAATGGCAGAGTCAAGAAAGCAATTAGTGGCTAGATTCTTGCTAAAAAAAAGTATGGATGATACACTACGAAAACAATTGTGTTCGACATGCTTGTGTACATGGCCTGCAAGTGTAGGAAAGTGTCGATGACAGCTCCTTTAGAAATCCACTTTACACAGAAATTTCAGTCTAGTCGATGATTGATGAGCCGCTGAATTCAACTCAATCGGCTGAATGAATGACCGAAACGATAGTAGATTTAAAACTACAGTGGGTTTTAGACTATGTAGACGCCTAAGTGATGCATGATAGAAATCTTACTGCATGCATCATTCCAGCTCACTTGAGCGTACCAATTTAGAACAGTTGTTCCCTGGCTATGGTAATTCGTTCCGTCCTTTTAACCAATTAGTTTCTCCCAGTAATTTCAGGTTGTTACCAAATTCAAAACTATGTCTATTGTCAGTGATCCTCACAAAACTTTCCTATGTAGATGTCATCGTTAGCTATTCCATAAAAATAGCACGTGAGGATTCATCTTCAAATACAATATCATTTGCAAAGGATTTTCAATGAATACCTACCGTAACTATACTGTGCTTGTGGTCGGAACGATGCAGCTGAGTAATTGTTCGGCGAGGCGGCCGTGGTCAAGTAGTTGTTAGCCACTGTTTTGTCGTCAGAACATGGACTCTGTGAGTTTTCGCTTAACGTGGGCTCACCGGGCTCTTCGGACTTAATCTGGAAGAATAGATTTTGAGAAAAAAAAGCAGCCGCTTTAGTTAAACAACGCAGAACTGTTTTCAGGGCCAGGAGTAGAATACCTTAGAATACCTTGCCCACGACTAGGCGTCAATAATGGAAGCGTTTTCATCAAAACAAACACAAGAACGCCAGTTTCTTTTTTGTAGTCAAGAGTTTCTTGTGAACAGCTCTGGATGTAGAATCACTTTGTATACAAAATATCACAACCAAACTACCGAAACCAAATATTAAACTTTTGGCACTTAACTATCGTCATTACTTATGAAAAAAATACCACTTATCAATTCAAAATTCCATTTATTATTCCGCTTTTTCGATTTTCACTGAGTATTTCTCTCTACAGTAACCTACTATTGAACACTACAGGAGAATAAGTGGCAGATGTAGCGCAAGAGGTGCCCTGCAATTCGCACGCGTTGTTAGTTCGATGGGATGCTCTGGGCTAATCAACTCCTCCATTTCTTTGAGTTAGCAAATTGGCACGAAATTTCTGTAGATGACAAAAAAACCAGTAACTTGACAGATCGGTTTTCCTCGGTTAACATGTAAGATGAATATTGCTCTATGACGTTTCAAGTGGACTCGAATGTATAGTGCATTTCTGACAAAATGATCTATGGTGAGCATTTCACCTTCATCTCTACAGTAGGTATGATGTTCACCGTTCCATTTCACAGCAATTTCGGTATTGTTGCCTGCTTCAAATTAAGATGGCTGCATATATTAGCACAGTGTTTCATATTTTTCACAGTGATCTTGCACAAGTCATGTTTATAGTTCAAATGAATCTGGTTTAGGTGACGGCTATTATGGATCACGGTAAGCACAGTTCAGTACTAGGAAGCGTACAGCGACTGACATTCACATCAGCGTCAGTGGTCGATGCCGTGCCTTCCGTGGACGACGAACCGCTGCTACCAGCCGAACTGTTTTGTTGTGACTTCTTCTGCTGTCGTGCTTTAGCGCGGCGATTTTTAAACCATACCTGAAATACAATGCACTAGAGAAGTCGTTTTTCCGTGCAGTGCTGATTTTTTATGCAATCTATAAACCGCTTACTAATATGAGGATATTTTTCGGCGGAATATTTTGAATAACGATGAAAAGCAAGGAGACAATTTTAGAAAACGAAAACTTGAAATAAATTGGTGATAAATGGCTAATAGTTGCCATAACAAGTCGCTCATCAGCGGGATTGATCTGGGAAGCACAAACCGGCATTGAACCCAATTAAGTTAAACCCTAGAATTGTTATGCGTCAAGGTTTAATCCACACTATTTCCAATGAATTTATTTCCATGCGCTGTGCCGATAAATCGATACGGTCCTTAGGGCGAGTTTTGTTTGATTGACGTTTGCCCGCACGCGCGCGCGCTCGGCGTCAGGGATTACGGTAGAGGCAAGTTTTCAGTTCACATGGGCCTATGTAAAGAAGCATTGCGTTCGCAGGTAGCAGGCAATGAAATAAAATTGTGAATAACAATACTAACGGTTACACTTCTTGTGAAAACGCAAATGAAAATACTGTGGAATTTAACATTTAAATCATCACCCGTTCGTCTTTTTATTGTTACAATTTTGCTCATTTCTTCACTGGATTCTTTGATATTCAGATTATTAGGTTCGGGTTTAGTTCTCTTATTGGTTAAAATGAAAAATTTTGTATCAAAATCTGTTAATAAAACTGGAGAAAATGGCATGACCATAGCTAGAAAAAATGAATTTTCAAACCTGAACTCGACTTTCGGGTAACTGAATTTTTAACGCCATATCTTCTCGCATAAAAATATCTGGATATCTGGTTTTTAGGAATGCATGCTCTAAAATTTCCAGTTGACTACGGGTGAATGTTGTTCGTTCACGACGTTGTTTCCTGGAAAATCAAAAATTCTAAGCCCTCGTAGACATTTGCAATTCTGTAAAACTTTAGAATTGTGGCTATTTTTAGTAAATCACTTAACAGTAATTGACGAAGTTAAACCAACGAATCTGCCAAGATTATAAATTTTAGACACACTTATGATTTAGTCTGCCATGAAGAATATTTTCATGCTGATCTCCCATCAAGTCAATAAAAAAGCTAAAGCTCTCGGCGTTGATCAACCCATGAGGGATGCGCCATGCATTCGACTTCATTAAGCATTGTCTGGAGGTGATTGAATGCATTTCTGGCCTTTAAACTGACTCGCGGTGGCCTAGCGATGTATCGAGCCAGTGTTGATATCCTCCTAGACCAGTCCTGCAGAAATTTGCCGACCCTGGAGGGATGGAAGGCTTGGTGGGCCATGGGTGCGGGGATCGATTCCACGTGTGCAGGGCGCCTCTGACCGCTGCGCCACACGCGCCCCTATTAAGTCAATATTTTCCAAGAATTTTCGACCTATCCGACTTTATGGGAGACGATTGTTTATTGTTGCGACGTATGGCTTAGGATTAAAAAGAAACATTTTACGAAGAAACCCTCATTGATTGATTTTTTTGTTGCCAAATTTTTTGTCATTTTGATAACCAAACAATTTTGTTGACTTCCAGAATCGCCTAAATCGCTTCTTCTGGATAAAAATATCTCAACGAGAACATGTGCGGAAAGTTTTCTCAAGAAATATTTAGAAGTTACATGATTCTGAAGTAAAATCAAAGTCGTCAAAATTAAAACCGATTAGAAGTACGAAATGTGCAGCCATCCAACCAAAGACGAACTAAGGAGTTTCTTAGCTGATGTTCAGTGCTTAAATTTAATATTTTCTCAAGAAAATTACGATCAACAGATGCGTTTCAAATGGAATGAACCAAATAGATTGTCGTACCTTGGCGGTCCGCCGGCATTCCAAGCGAGTCCTCCTGGTTGACATTCAGCTAGACTTCCACCAATGTATCCCATACCAGTCGGTAAAAAATTGTGCGTGGGAGCTGTTGGGAATCCCAAATGTGGAGCACCATAAGCAGCTCCTTTAGTGTTAAAATAAGCTGCGGTCATGTTCGCCACCGATGACATGTTGGCGGCTGCTGCTGACGATACCGACGGAATGTACGGCATCGACTGAAATTCTATGAATTACCTACGTGCTGCTTTCCAATGAAAAAATCTCGTAATATGCTAGTATTCCATTATCATTTTGCATGGATGGTGGATGGTATCCACGTCGTGTAAATTAACTTTAATGGCTCTAGTCAGACACTTCGCTGCCAGTTCCACACCGTCTATTGCCTAGCTTCATTAATAAATCCCAAAAAAATATAAATTACTAATGAAAATTAACTAATAGACTTCTTATTTGTATATGTTGGCTAGTCCAATAACTCAGACCTTTTCGTTTGATCCACGTTTTTGTTTTAACATTTACTGAACTCCGCTTCATTTCCCACCTCACAATGTCGGTGTGAAACCCTCTGGAAGTTAAAGTCAGCCTAAGTATTCTTCTTCTTGTTGACAAAGAACAAATTCATGTGACAACTTAGGATCCTATAAATTGACTGTATTTTCTATATTTTCTGGTGTCAGTTGGTGATACAAGTAAATGAAGAACGGATAACTGTTCGCCAAGAGGTCTTAAGCTGGATGAATGAGAAAATAAAAAGCAGAGAATTCTGAGCTTTTCCAGTGTCGAGTTTTTTTACACGATATATGTCTGTTATCATAACAATCCCTTTTCTATAAAGATCTTTCATAGATCCATAAAAAATCTTCCGTCCTGATTCCCATTCTTCCCCACAAAAATAAGTGATTTTCATGAAGAGGTCTTGTTCACCAATCTGTAGTACTTTCTATTTTATCGATTTAAGTCCAGTTATCAAATTTCCAAGAATATTTTCATCCTTAAGAAGTTGCTTAGTTACAAAGAAAAAATACTTCTCAAAGAACCTAATCAACGAATGTTTTAATAGTTCCTTTTTAAATAGTTGCCATCAACCACTTGTCTTCTTCTAAGATAAAGATAGATAGATTCTTAAGATAAAAGATCGTAACGCAACAATAGAACAACAAATTTAGTATTTGTATAAAACATCCCATTCGACCGGCACTCTTTATCAGTTGTCAGCTGCCGCTACTTTTTTAGCTGATATCATAAGAACAAAACCACTGTGTTAATCGGAGTCACTTCTCCTCCCTATGATCGGCTTGGTGATTGTGCACCGCTATCAGCGATAATGAAGCGCCAAATTGGATTCGAAAGGTGTTAAATAGCCATTATGAAAATATACAGGAATAGATGATTTTCTCCTATTTTCCTCGAGAAGAACACGACTTATTGATTTCCCGCAGATCAACACGACCAATTAAGCCCAGCTTTAATCTCAAAAAGGGTCAGCAAAAGATAGATGTGTATTTTAGAATCAATGTAGAAATAAAATTTAAAAAATTATCTCTCATAGATGGTCTCTTTTAGCGTTAACAAGCAAGAAAAATTATGTGAAAATTTCGTATTGTAAATGTGAAAATTCAAACACTACGGAGAGAAAAGTCTTTTCTGAAAGGTCGGTTAAAACGCCAATTTCGATTGGAAGAGTTCGGTTTTCTTACGTTCCTTGAATTCTAAGCGGTTCTTAATCCCACCGCTTAATTTCCAGTGCTGACAATAAAAAAATTCGAAAATGGCACTACCCCAAAACCACTGGGAACAAAACCATTATGGACTAGAGAAATCCAAATAACGACTCATGGATTTTGATTAGATCGACAGGATTCGAACAATGAGTGAAAATCGGTCGTAGGTGATACAGAACTATTTTAAGACAGCCATTTGTCATTCGAAACAAAATGCTTGTAGAACGCAATAATTGCATTTGAGTTAGTAGGGAACCATTTCATTCTCAACTGCACAGTTTTAATGAAACTGCAAAATATCTCGAAACCCCAGACTAGCGCTTGGTAAGGAAAATACAGCGTGAGAAACTAACTAAGCCGTCATAAAAAAAGATATAAAGAACCAAAAGATCCTGAAGTAGACATGATATTCTACCGATCATCGATTTATTGATTTTCGAAGGTCTAAAAGTATTAGTAAGTGCAGTTTTCAGTAAGCATTTGGCAATACGTGGAAGAAATGAGTTCGCCCTATATTTACTCAAGTGACGAATTTGTTAGAGAATGCAGAAAAAACTGTGTAATATTACTAGAAAGAGTGCTTTACAAAGCGTATGGTGATTAAGGTTCGTAATAACCATTGAGCTAATCAAGTAATTGTTTCAAGACGGAAGATTAGTTCCGTTGCTAGAAAAGATCGAAGAGTTTACCATTTTCGGAGATCCAGCTATGTTTCGAACAAAAGAAAATGAAGTGGTGGAAAACATACTCAGGAAAAAAAATTAGATAACAACTCACAAAATTTCCGTTATTCATCGTTGATGTCGGGATCATCTGATGGAACGAGGAGTCGAATTTTCCCTACAGAAGAATGCGAATTTATCGTAGCAGGAATAATAACCAACAAAAGAAGCAATGACCATCATACTAGGACGGAACAGCTATAGATTGGTAACAAACGAAAGAACGGTCGGCTAAGCACTGAATTGAGAAAAACAACACGAAAAACATACTTTATATCGAAAAATACAAGTTTACCTGGTCGAGAACACCTGAACCGAGGCCAGCTTATGCCATTCATAGCTGTCGCGCTGTGATCTGCAGCGACAAATCGCAGCCGCAGGCAACTGTGGGCGGCGACGGCGACGGCGGCGGTCTCGACCCGATAAGCCTATCACATCATCCTCAGATTACGATAAACCAGCAGCGGCGAGCTGTGGAGAGCGCGACGAGCCGGCGGCTCAGCCAGCCACAATGCGATTTCGCCGCGCAATCCGCCGTCGCGACACGCCCCGTCGCCGGTCTCCGTGTCGCCGTGTGCTCATGCGCGATCTCTCGCCAAACTGGCTCCGCCCAGCGCGCTACGACCAATCAGCGCGCTGTCGACGGCAAGCGCCCAGCGCTCATTGTTTGAGCGACAATTCTGTTTTGTGGCCTCGGCGGATTACGGTAGTGAAGGAAACGCGGTCGGCTGATAGAGACACAACTAGAAAGCTCAGCAGAGATGAGGAGTGGAAGGGAGCACGAGTATAATAAGGAAAATGACGAGAAAAATTACTGCTAGGCGCGAAAATGGTACTGGAAGCATTGACTTTGCTTAAAAAAGGAAGAAAATCCTGTTTTAATATGGGAGTTTTGGAATCAGTTAGAATTGCTGATTTCGAGTCAATTTCAGGCGGAATTCCTGCAATAAACCTGGTTCCTGACGTTCTAATGTGGCCTTGCCGACTCATTCGACGAACAAGTGTTGCGCATTACAAATCCGCAAATAATCCTGATAAACCTATCTGTAGTCTGTCTTAGAGACGGTTAGAAAAGTAAACAATTGCCAGACAGCAGACTGCACGGGGTTTGATTGCTGATCGAGAAGGTTCATTGGATGAATTCTTCCAAATATGAGTATTTTTCTTTTCAAATAATCACTAACTGGATTAAAGAGTGCTTACCAGATCTAGGCTGTTGTTAAGGTTATTTGGATAACTCCGACCACCTGAGGACGACACCGAACCTAGGCCTTGTTGACCAGCTGTAAGACGAAGCTGGAGCTGTCGAGAAAGTCAATCGTAGAAATGAACAGTGAAGATCATACTAAGACATGATGCATAAGGGGGTAGGCCGGATAAGCCATCTACACGATACGGATTTGCCGACTGTCAAGCTAATATTGATAATGGATGCACGAAGACACCTTGACGTCGGCATCAATCCCTTTCAGCCTATGTTTAATGAAGCAATCACAACAGAGAGATAAAACACAAGATACGCGAAGGATATCAAAGGAGGCAACGTGGCTGAACAACACCTTGATGTCCGCAGTGAAAAAGCTGGAGCGCCAATTATCCACGGAGCACGATTACGTGTGGAGAGTCGGCATCTCAAAGAAACGTTTTTATTTACTATATATGAAAAAAAAGCTTCACTTAAGGAACTTTCGGATGGAAAAAATCCAACAACTAGTCTTGAATATTGTGAAAACACCTAAATTCCTTTAAAGGAGAGTCAACATTCGGAAAACGTGGATATTGGAAACACCAGCTATGTTTTCGAAATAAAATATTCCACTCTTTAGATATCTCTAAAAAAAATAATTAGTTTTTCTAAAAATCGATAAATGATGGATAGACGATCGATACCAATGCATGTTCGTCATGTAGTTCCTCTGAGCGTTGTGCGCGTCCCGACCGCAGTCGGCAGTGTTGATTTTTTGGCTTAGCTATTCGACTGTCCCACCTTTTTGGTGACTAGTATAGGTGTGATTAGTTTGATAACATTTACTGATAATCTCACAGTTTGGCATACCAAAGCAAAGAACTTTCTACAAACAATGAAACGTCTTCAATAGCGACTTATTGAAAGTTGAACATTTCTAACGATCTTCACAAGATCATGAAAGCTGAAATCCGCTTTTATCCCTTATACCACTTAAGCTATCCTGTCCTCATTTAACACTAACCACAAAAAATGGTGTTTATTTAAATAAATACACCCGACCAATTTGGTAGTTTAGAAAGACGACTACTTTCTACAAATGTTAGGATATGGAGCAAACTGTGCCACTAACCGTTACACCGGCGATTTGACTTGTGACAAAACTTCGTTTTTAGTTGCCAGACACCTCACTTACAGCGTTTCTAGGAATAATACAGTGCAAATTCCATAAAAGACCACAAAATTTGACACTATACTTCTCATTGAGATAAAACCGCATAAAATTTTAGAATTCTGCTCGATATGTGTCATGTGATATGTCGCCTATTTCGGTAACAATCCAGTCTGCAATTAGGCGTCATGCCTTTACGTACTCGGGTTGCAGCCCCAGAAAATTCGTCAACCCGATACAGTACAGCTGTTCGGATTAGCCACAACTAATCCGACATCGTGCGTCCCTGAATCAAGGTGAATGGTCGTCATTCGACCTCATGGTACCGTCAGCCCCATGACAGCAATGAGGTGGAGTCGCGGCAATCCGTTTTCAGCGTTCGCTTTTACAATTACGAAGAAGAGGCCATCGATGTTATATTCTCTCAGAGTTAGGACAGGTAAAAGTCCTCACAATATGGACCACTATCAATTCAGGTATTCAGATGATTCAACATGGGTAAATAAAATTTTCTAAAACCCTTCGAGCTAGTGGAAAGCCAAGGAAAAAAAGGAATTTGCTAAGAAAACGGAGGAAAGAACAAATTCTCTTGTCGCCCCATTTATAATCTAGTTTTTCATGATCACTTTTTGTCATTTCCTGAGAGATGTGCAGTCTGAGAAGTCTTTAGTTGCCGTCTTCCTGTCTGTTCTACGTGAAAAGGTGGGAAAAGTTGACAGCGAACACTGCATCAACATCATTGGAAGCACTTGTATTTTTCGGCATTCACACCATCGAGCCTTGTTCAACGAAAACTGGAAACTACATTGCATGACATTGCATGATTCGGTGCGACGATCCGCTTACATGCATAGATGAGTATCATTATTTCCACTATCATCAACAAAACCGGAACATCACCACCGTATTTATTCCGAGTACGGTAGTTATGATGACGTCGAAAGATGGAGAGCAATACGAGCACGTATCTATTACATTTCTGTTAGGGAAATATCAAATTACATAAATGTGCATGTGGATTACGGTCTTATAAATGTTTTTTCGGTTCGGATAAATACTCTCATCTTGAAAGGAATGGAAATCCGACATAATATCATGGAAAAAAAATGTTTTGGGTTGCTTTTCACAGAATCTTCAAGTAGCAATAGTCTCTTAACAAAGTAAATCGCCTAAGCAATGAGATGTAAGAGGTTTTTCTCTTTTTTTCTAATCTATTATGGGACGGTCAAAATCCACAAAATCGACGACCCAGTGGAGACATCGGCGTGCAAATCACGACACGCCATCTCATATGAAATTCCTAAGCGTTCGGGATATCCATGTAACCGAAATCCAGAAATAAATCACTAGTCTCTATCCTCTTTGCCTACCAACTAGATTGAGATTAAACATAGAATAGCTTTTATGAAACAAAGAAGAACGCATACAGCTCAAGAAGAACATGTGCGATTTTCTAAGATAGTATGGATTATTACGATGCATCATAAATCAGCCTCTAATCTTCCTGTAGCTTATCATCAAGATTACTAGCATAAATATCTAGTTTTATAATTGCTTCAAATTGTACAATAATGTATAAATTTGTTTTGGATTTTATCATCAGAATACAGCTCAGAAGGGAAGAGGAATCAACCAGAATTGCAGAATAGAACCATGTGTTCTCACCTAAACAGCAGTGAAGAACACAAAGACCAGATGGGTGTCCAATTCATCAACTTCATTCTTTTTATTCTTCCTACTCTAAGCCTACGTTTCGAAAATGTGGACGACACGTATGTACAATAAAATGGCTCCCAGGGTGAACCAATCGCGAAATGAACGGAACGACGATCCAAGTATCCCATCGCACCCAAATGAGAAACGGTATTCGAATTTCAAATAAAAAATCAAAGATACTGTAATATGCCGTTAGGAGTTGTACATCAAATAGTTTCGCACGATATCAAGTGTACCTCAAGGAGACCGCACTGGTCTGATGGTCAGATGTCTTCAGCATTTCTTCCTGTTTCTTGAGGAATGTGAGCATAATGGACAACTCTTCGCGCGACAAGGTGAAATAGAGCATTTCTCTGTGTCTATTGAAAAAAGGCGATGATCAACAAGTGATTACAATCGGTCGCACTTCTTGCTGTCTGCAACACTATCGATTTAACCGGTCTAAACGGATATTTTGCTTATTCTCGCTAAGAAAACAACCTCTTAGGAGGAAATAATTTTTCAAGCGTCCACAGAAATGACTTGATGCTACCACAAATATTGATTTGCTCTCAAGATTGGATCTTACAACATATTTAATCGAGTAGATAGAAAAAGACTTTTAAAGGTCCGGCGTATTTTCTCTTTCGTTTTTTTAGTCGACAATTAAGCAAACTTTGCCAGTATTTGTCGTTCTGACGTGGACAATAGAGTAAGCAGAAGATTAGCGGCTACATCCTTTGGTCAACGGTGTTATCGCCAAACATTCATTAAGAGAGATGGTACCGCACCACTCAAGAACCAATTGACAAGTTTGGAGAAGACGACAAACGTTTGACGATGGACGACGGATGGCAGACGGCGGACCGAACGACACCACAGACGGCACCAGAAAGCAAATAGTCATGCTAGCTCTTTTTTTCTCCTAAAGCTCTTGTTTCGCTTTAGAAACTATCTAAAAGAAGTCAACGAATTCACGGATGCGTCGAGCCTACTAAATAAACGACATCTGCGTGGGAACGATTCGCTGCCATAACAATTTTTCGCGGTTTTCTCCTCTCATCAATGCCTACAATGGCATGAGTGAAGAAGAAAAAAAAACGTTTTTGTTCATTTTAAAGCAATACCTAAACAATTTCATTAAGTTCCTTCATAAATGGGCACGTATTTCCCTTCAGTAAATCGAGTCGAACACGATGCTCCGAATTCAACCTTTGACAGAAGCCTTACACTATCATGAGATTGACGTCAACTGTCATCGTATGATCTCAAACTAGAATGACACTTTAGGGTCTGTCCTCTCTCTCTCCTTGGGCTCCGTCGTGTACACGGTCCTGCGATTTCGGCAGTTTGCCATTAGGTTCGACCGGGCTGAGCCGGCTGATCGCCGTCTCATCCCCTCGAGCGGCAGCCGGCGTCACATCAACGCCACCGTCAGTCCAACTCCTCATCATCACCGACATCAAACGTTCTCAAATCTTTACTATACTACTCTAAGCTGACATTTCCAGGTAGTACTGAGGTGAAACTAAGTGCAATTCCATGTTTTTCATTGACTTAGAGTGTTATTACTGACGATCAAATATACACTTTGTTCTAAATGTACCAAACATAGGCAGTTCTCCACATTCATGATTACCATCACCATCTGTAGCTTCTTACCACCTCTAGCCCACCATAACTCCTTCGGAGCGTTCACGATATAGAAGTGAACGCTGACGCCTTTGATTCATATTAGGAGAACTTTCAACACGAGTTTCTTCACTAATATCCTTCTTGCACGGAAATCCACATCTACACCTCACTTTTTTCTTACCATAAATGTACTGTAAAACCTAATCATTTCATTAGTAACTACTTAAAAAAAATTTTGAAATTTACGGTATAGATAAAGAATTTAAAAAGTATAAGTGAAAAAGAAACGAAATAACTTCTCGTCAACTAAATCGCTCATACCACTTAAACAGTGATTTTTTCGAAAACATTTTTGTACCTCGACATTTGAATCAGGTTGTCTGATCTTTTAGAAAAACAATTAAGTGGATAAATAAAGTGAAAAAGTAAGTGAATAAGCATATCGTTTTAAATCAATAGTGCTCTCAAGGATACGGTAAAGTCAATTTCTTATCGTTCCACTCGAGATTCTCAAAAAGGCATGTCTATTTACTTACTTTGTCGTTCATTCACTTAATTATTCAATCGCTTGAAAAATAGGATTTTAGTGACAAAAAAAAACCCTAATCAAGAGTTACATGAAGGAATGTACGACGAAGCGATGGGAAATCCAATGGAAAATCTACGAGACGTACATATTAAATGTAAATGTCACAGTAAATTTACATATCATGTCTTAAAAACAACTTTTCGGTGTCCGGAAAGAAGAAGACTTAAGTGGAGAAGAAAATCTTCGAGAATGAACGATTAGTCGATGAGTGAATAGTTGGCACGGAGCCAGTATGAAAACTCGCCTTCCATTGATAGGATTGTCGCGTCTGTGTACCAGACTACTTAAAAAACGCCCTCTACACTACCAACACCCACAGCCCATAACTCGTGTTCACACACTCTTCTCATTCACTCACATCAAAATTCTTCGTTATTTTACCGTTACATCAATTTCGACATGTCGAATAACGTTAGCCAAATCGATGCGCATGTTTTCCACATGACTGTGTGCCAACCCATAGAGACAGCTCAAAATCTCACGCGCAATCTATGCTCATCCCATAAGAAGCTACCGCGTGGTATCTATTGTTCTACTAATATGTGGAATCACTGAGAAAATAACAATGTTTTTCCATTTGCTCATGAAATTGTACAATAGTATCAAATTACATAAAAGCTCTGTGTTTTATACCAACTATTTCCGATGCTATCGTAGGCTTCCTCAACTGCACACTTTCAATATACTGTATCTGTAGCCGAAATAGCGAAATCACTAGATATCTATGCATAACATATACAACATCATTAGATGTTGCTGATAGTTGCATGTAATCGGCTAATCGTTGAACGAGTAAAAACTCAGCAGGAAAGTAACTATTCTTCAGTTTTGAATCCGTCCAGTTTGCTCATTTTCACTGGAGGAACATCAAAAGCACTATAGGGTTTCCTACAAGACTCTCTATTTCCTACTGTTTATGGTGATAAGGCTCATAATTATTGCTTATCGGGCTTTTCAAAAGCAGAATATGAGGTTTATTAGTTGGACACCACCAAGGACCGTCCGATAAGCACCTCCTGGTCAGATGATGGTTGAGGCCTTTGGAGGAAAGGATGTCGAGGATAACCATGTGTTCTACTTTGATCCACAATTAACTTATCATACATAGAGAAGGAAACCAGGTAACCACATGACTACCTGCCTCAGGATTCCTGACCTTAAATATTTAGGGTAGCGATCGCTATTTTCATTAATTTATCGTCATTCATAATAGGGTCCAAAGAAATTAATCCCGATAACGAGATGATTGCACAGCATGCAGACCGATAAATGACCGGTATCTCTTAGACAGTAGTACCCCCTGATCGATGGAGAGATTGGTATTCACTATTATTACAACTAAAGGATAAAGGATAAAGCTCTCGGCGTTGATCAATCCCTGAGGGATCCGCCATGCCACTCGACTTCATTAAGCATCGTTGGGGGTGACTAAATGCATATCTGACTTTCACAATGATTGGCGGTAGCCTATCGCTGTATTGAGCCAATGCTGTTATCCTCCCAGACAAGTGTGGTACCAGTTTGTCGACTTTGGAGGGGATGGAAGGCTGGATAGGCCAGGGGCGCGAGGATCGACCTCATGTGTGTGTCGTAGTGGCGCCTCCAACCACTGCGCCACATGCGCCCCTATTACAATTAAACCGAAGAAATTTTCGCAACCTGTCTCTCGAACTGTCTAGACGTTTAGATCAAAAAAATTGATTGTTTAAAGATTTTCCTCATAGATAGGTATTCTACAGAAGATGTATGCTAGAAAAATTAATGATCTATTAAAAAAATTGTTCATATTTCCTTAAGACTGAAAGTGCATTTCCAGAAATTGCCCTGATGAGGCTTCCTATTAGTAAGTGTTTTCTCAGTCCTTTTTTCTTTTAGTCTTCTATATAGATAATCGCCTTGCTACAAACTTAAGAGATTTCTAAGCGGTGGAATGTTTTCGTGAACGTTCTGAAAGAAGCGATGAATTTCATTGAACATCAGCTTAAGAGGACAATTGATATTGCTCGGATACGCTTCTCAGGATGTCTGTTTGCCGTGCCAATTATACTAATGGTCTGCTTCCCAGCGTAAGTGATGCGAATCCGAGCGTACCGTATCTGACTGGTGTTCAAAGTTAGTCATGGTCAACATTAGAACAACAACAAAGTTAAGCTGTATTTATCACCTGTTTAATTTATCACTATCTTCATAAACAATTTCTATGTCTCGTCAAAGTTTGTCTGTTGCTTTCAAAAAGTCAAATAATTCCATGATGACAATCGGAAGCTCAACACAACACCAATCTTGCATAGATAAAGTATATGTGAACACAGGTTTTGTGGTTAAAAGTTAAAAGAAGGCTTTGAGATCTTCCTTCTCGTTTTCGACTCCACGTGAACAAAATAGCTGAAGTTTACATAACTACTTATAAAAACAGAACAAGTAAATGTGAAAAATGTTCTGTTTCGTTCGCATTCGTTCTCTAAGTATTAACTGAAAAAAAAAGCCCATAAGCACACGTTAACATTCTCGTGAAACGAAGTTACGTTTCCTCAATTTTCTAGTCTTATTCTCGTGAACTTTCATTTAAACTGGCAGCGGTCGTGCCAGCACTTGTCTTGGAGTGCCGTAATCTACGAACTGATTATTCGATTTCAAAACGCATCTACCACGAAAGTCTCCCAACTAGTAAATAGAAGAATCCTTTGAGAATAACTTTCCGCTTCGAGGTAATTCGTGGCAAAAGCTCTAAATACGGTAGTAAAACCTTGATAGATAAAAAAAATGATGAGCAAATCATTTCTAGGAGACCGAAAGAAGTTGACGAGCCACCATGATAATCAGCATTTTATAATTCTTTTCGACCATAGTCTTATAAAAAAGCTCATGGACGTTTATCTAAAAAACCATAAAAGAAAATTTAGCGCAACAACAATAATAGGACTTTCAAAATATGGTTTTCGTTGATATTCGAAGAAATTACCACCAGGTCCACACCGTTTCCAGTGATAGCCTTTTAAGGCCGATAAGAATGTTATAACACACCAGATCGATGATTTTCCTTTCTGACGAAATATAAAGTGAATGAAGTCACTAGAAATTAGAAGCCATGCTAAACACATAGTTTTCGGTACAGAAACGGTGTTCAGATAGTGAAATTCGCGTTGACGTTCTCGCTGTTGTTCACGTTTTTCGTTCTGCATTCGCTTCATCGCCGTTACCGTAAGCCGGAAACGAGAAACAAGGCACTGAAGAGTGTGCGAGACGGGCAGACAAATGGGGAAGATCGACGGCCGCGTCTCTCTCTCTCCCTCTCTCTCCGTCGTCAAATGCAAGCAAATCGACAAACCACAAAGGGACTGATTTTATCGATTGACGGTTATTAAGAGACAGTATCGATCAATAAAAGTGGGTGAGTACATGGATGGGAGAGGAAAAATCCCATTAATCTAATGTGACTCTACTAACTAAACTCGACATTTGATAAGTATAAAAAATAGCGAAGGCATGATTGTTGCTGCGCTAAATTTTTTGATATTTGGTATAGTCACAGCGAAATTTTCAGTCGATCACTCCATGAGAGTCGATCATTTGGTCAGATTTACTTATCAAGAGCACTTTTTCGGAATAGATGACTCAGGACATTGTCCGTTCGCATCGAATGAATATCATTGCTCATAAATTTTCACTAGTAATTAGCAAGTCTTTTTTCAGCAATACTCATAATATTACCCATACAGTGCTAGAGATATGCTCGATGGGAAGCTTAAGACGAGCTCTTTCAGTTCTTTCCATGCCATCATTAATTTTCCTTTTGATCGACCTCAGTAGACTGTTCTACGTTTAAGTAACATCCAATTCATTGTTTCCATCCTTAAAATTAATTTATAAAGTTTGTTTTCTACGAAACGTAGATAATGAACCTAAAAATCATGGATGTATGACCAGAGATGATCCACGAAACTAGTTTAGAATGCGTTTTCAGTGCTCTCTTCTAAAAAAAAGCCTTATAGAAGGATTCTGAATGCGTCATGGATCATGATAAAGTCATATCTAACAATCATTCTTTTACCTCCATATTTATTCTTTTTTATTAATCTACACTATTTTATCAGTAATACAAGTACACATCCCGGCACTTAGTGCACTTAATGTTAGCAGTAATCATTGAAAGAAAAGCAATCGCTCTACATTTCCTACTCTGGAGTACTTCTTCAAACTTTTCCATAAGATCTAGTCAAATATAACAAGATAGAGGGCAATAACAAACAAACGTTCATGTCTTCTGCCTAAAGGTTAACCGAAACCCCAGCTAAGCAATAAAGTTGAAATCTGGCTATTATACCTACGATGTCGACATATCAGACAATATTTTCATCGTTTATATAGTCTGTACGCTTCATGTCGTCTTGATTGAGTTAGAAGAGCTTCTGAACAAAAGTCATCTAGAACGTTGACCGTTATTTAGGGCGTATTATGGATAGTAATGAAGGCCTATCATGAGAGTCGGTATTCAGTGCGCGAAATTGAGCACGTCGCTCGTCGGCAGAGTTCGAAAAGGATTTGCATATAATCCAGCACTGACCTTCTCGCCGCCGGCCCCCCTTCGGCCCTTAGCCGTCGGCCGGCCGACCGTTCACCCGTCATCTCAACCAATTGACCGTACCTGAGCGCTCTTCTCTTTCACTGTAGCGATTGTTCTACAGTGTTCTGAGTGAACCAGAAGACCTCAGAAGGGGATTTGATCAGACAGAGCAACAATTCTCGTGGACGTCTCGAAAAAACTAAACCTCACAATCTGGTTTTACTTCTAGCACTTCTTTCTCACTAGGGATCGCAGTTAAGTTCCTAAACAGCATTTGTAATCTCTTTGAGGTCGAAAAAAAATACCTTTCTTTCAATTACTGAGAAATTACGCTTACTATATACTTATGCCGACAGCAGTGTGTAAACGTTAATAAAGGTCTCTGAAGATAAAATGAAGCAGAATCACTTCAATGAAATGATCACTCTTTGATCATTGTCCGGACCAAGACAGTCACGATTTGCTTCACTCCGGATTGGATGTCTGTTAGAAGCAAACATTCCCACTAGATGAATTCTGGCTGCTAAGAAAAAAAAAGTATTGATAAATAAGACGCTTGTTGATTAAAATAAAGGAATGTATTCAAAGGTATTGAACAAGAGAAGTGGGATAAATTATGCTGGATGAAAACGCAGGAGCATATTTTTTAAACCAGCTAAAACTTTATTTATCTAAGGGTTACTTGAAAGCTACGCAAATATGTTACTCCCCAATGTTTCATTTAGAAGGCAAGGCTAAAACTCTAAGAAATAACCCATTTTTTATCAAGAACTTTGGCAGGGGGGTTTCGTTCACAATAGGGTCAGCAAGGATACTTGAGAGGAGACACGTAAAATTTAAGACAGAGGTCAACTAAACGAACTTGACGCTCACTACCATCAAATCCAAGGCCAGTCATCCTACGAACGTCTTCGTAGTTGCTCTTATATTTTACAGTGATTTAATTCCTGTTGACATTCGGGAGGAAAAATGTCATTGTAATCAAAAAACTTCGCACAGTGAATGAACATCGACGATTTGTGTCGTAAAACACAGTAGGTGGTATCGGAGTTCATGAAATGGGAATTGACTGCAAGAATTTACGAGCACTGAGGATCGATATCATCAAGAAGAGGACATGATGAGGGATGCCAGTTCAGATGGTGTGAAGGTTGGGTGAAAATCAAACGAGCAGATTAACAGGAGACGTTATGAAGGAGATTCAGAATGACTACGAACTTGGTTATTGACCAACGAAATAGTATTGATTTGCGATTTAGTGCTAGCAAGTTACAACGACAACATCGTTGTAACTTGAATGCGTATTGATTGTTGTGTTGACCTATTTTTTCGGTGATGAATGTGAACACTCAGTTTTGTGTTTCATCTATGAAAATTCACTTCGTAAACAGTGTAGAGCATTTCTCACACTTCCATTCATCTTCTCAACACTATGAACAATTGTTGCCACTACTTACCGTAAAGTTCTCGCTCACCTTTTCGAATCTTTTTTCGGTTCGTAAAGTTTTCTCACTTGATATAACTTTCTGATTACAATAAACCAGCCGTAATAACTAGTCATACTATTACGTTTCTATAAACCAGCTACTTGAATGAGTATATGAAATAAAAGAGAATGGAAACATGGAAGGAAGAGAAAAGAAGGAAAATGGACGCGTGTGGTACAGTGTCTAGTGGCGCCTAGCAATACACAGATGGTCATTGGTTCGATCCCACGCCCCGAGCTCACCAAGTCTTCCAGATCTCCGGGGTGGGCCAGCTGGTGCTAGACTTGTCTGGGGAGACTGAAGCACTGAGTTGATAGAAACGTAGCCAATAATAAGTCATTATACTCGTCAGTTATGAATTCGGTCACCTGCAGTGGTTAATGAAGTCGAATACACTGCGCATCCCTCAGGGGATTGATCAAGGCCAAAAGCTTTGTCTTTTCATGGGAGACAATATACATAGTCTTCCGAAAATACCAATATCATTGGTTAACAAGTCATCGTTAAAACCAACGCTATAAGAATAGCACTGAACAAACAATTGAGTACATTCTGCTTGAAATAAGGCCATCCCCATAAGAAAAGTGTGCCCTTCTATGCTTCGCTTCTCTTCAACTCTTAACCGCTCTGAACACAATAGGGTTAGTCGTGATGGATGACGCTCATCCAATAGTAGCTTCCGTTAATTCACTTCCAATAAATCACAATTCCACTAGTAGCGCTGATGCCACTTCATTACCATTCGTTCACCATTTAAAGGACCGTTCAGTACGCGTACATCCACCACCGCCGCCGCAGCAGCCGTTAGGGGACCATTCGAATAATGAGAATGTTCTCTTTAGAGAAAAAACACTTTGTACACAATTCATTTCGTCACGGCAATCACCTATTCCGGGTGGTCGAATTGCCAGCTGTGTGGCTTTCCTTATGCAAATGTTTGGCCGGGAGCCATTTGCGTGGCGTGGGAAAATTAGCCATCTTCACAGCCGAATTACGGTAACCGCTATTGATTCTTGACAATGAAAGAGCTACAGCAAGAAACAGCAACAACCACAACAACAGGACCATCAGAAGCCTTTCGGTGCTGATAAAACAGCATACGACTAAAGAAATGAGCGAAAACGTGAAGAATAGATGACGTAACGTCAATTAATCGAAAGTCCTAACCATACATGGTCTGGTTGGGTAACCGTAGTTATGTTAGACCTTCTTCTATAACAGAATTTGCTAAAACTTATTCAAACAGGAAGACTACACTCTATCAAAAATCAACAACTGAAGATCTCAACGTAATGACGCCTATTGGACCTTGTAGTTGAAAAAAAATTATTACCGAGATATTTTTTAATGCGAATACTGTAGGTGGTAAGACAGAGAAACGTCAAAATCGTTTTAAAAAAAACTAAACTAACAGTTTACTGTTATCTTAAGCGAATAATCAGCTGATACGATAATCGTGCCACTTCCCAATATCGCAAATGATTTTGTTACATTTCATTGAAACGAAAAAAAACAAGGAATATTGAAAATATCACAATAAGTGAAAAATAATGCTATCTAATGGAAATGAGAAATCGTTGAAGGCCTTGGAAATCATGCCCTTTTCATTACTTTGTAGGTCCAGTTAGAAAACCTAAGTTTTGAGGCCCTTTTTTTGAAGGTTTTTCAGCTATGTTGCCACTTTCAAATATTGCCCGCTTTCGAATGTTGATTTTACGGGAGTTTTACATAATTTAGTAATAAATGTCCAGAGAAACCTTACAATTTAAGTTCCACTGTCATTAGTTGTAGAACATACACGCTGAAAGCTTTTGACTTTCATATTGCATGGTTTGTCTTCATATGCTACTTATTCTATAACTGATCAAATCTCACTCCACTCTCCTCTACGCATAAAAAGCGCTGAAAGAAAAGCTCAAAATCACTTGATAGTTCCTGCTAATTATTGGCCCATTTCCACATCTTCTTCATTTTTTTAGCCCGATAGAGAATACTATACAGCAGTACCCATGAGCAGTTTAGCGATATCTTTCAAATTCCTTAAAATAAACATGATACCGCCGTTTTCACCTCTACTGCCGTCATTTGTGGAGTTCTCGGAAATTCCACTGAACTCTTTCGAAATAAAAGTTTGCTTACCTCGTGTTTTTCCATTGAAGATGCATTCTGATTTTTTTGAATTAGTCCTACTGTTTTTATTACCATTGCTACTATCATTATTTTGGTTATTCGAAAATCGATTCCATAGTGCTGCGAGCTGTATTTTTTGAATGTTGTTCGCTCGATATTGACAACGAAGGAGATTTGATCCGTTCCGGGCGAGAAACAGACGTTTATAATCCGGAAATAGCTACGGTCTACAGGGTTATGTAACCATAGGGCCAGGTGGAGACAGCACGTACAGACCTTCCTCATGGGGGTTACGTCATCGCAATTTACATACACATAACGCTCATCATATGATACGCGATATGTGTTCTGTATCAACATCAAGCTCACTAAGGTCATCAACAGAAGGACTACGAAGACGACAAAGGGAAGAGAGGGTAGTCGATGAGGACGGAATGAGTTTTTAATTCGATTTCAGAATCAGCGAATCGTGTTTCTCAAAAGGCTGAATATTCGAGACACTTTAGAGGAAAAAAATCATGACTCTCAGTCCGCAAAAGTGAGCAGCAAGCACTAATTACAGAGACTACCGAGAAAATCAAATGAGCGCGTGTGGCGCAGTGGTTGGAGGCGCCGCTGCGACACACACGTGGAATTGATTCCCGCGCCCATGGCCCACCAAGCCTTCCATCCCTCCGGAGTTGGCAAATTGGTACCAAACTTGTCTGGAAGGATAGCAGCACTGGCTCGATACATCGGTAGGCCACCGCGAGTCATTGTAAAGACCAGATATGCATCCAATCAATCACCCCCCACCAATACGTAATGAAGTCGAATGCATGGCGAATCCTCAGGGGTTGATCAACGCAGAGAATTTTAGAGATCTGGTTGAAGCTTTATTCCCTGTCCACTGTCTACTACTAACATGTTAAGAAAGCTCACGAAGAATCAGAGTCAAAATTATCCGAAAAACTGCTCAAAGATTATTATCGATTTGAATCTGATACTTTAATTCACTTCCGAAAAGTAATTCCCGTAAATATACGATTAACTCTGTTGGAATTGTTAGCACCATCCTTTATACCTATTTGCTAGAAATATTTATAAAGTGTCCATTAAGGTCTATGAGCTGCCTATTGTTGCTGATCACATGCTTAACCTCCGTCCAAGAAGAATAAGATGGTTCCCAGCTCGATAGGCACTTAACTGAAAGATGGATTTATCCAATGAATATCATTATCATTAAGGCAGCTCTTCTTAATGGCTATTAAAAGAGTCAAGAAAAAACATTCACCATTCTTGATAAAAAGTATTTTAGTGTATTTTTTATGTAAGCGTGCGTTTATTGCCATCGATTCTCGTTAAGAATGCTTTTTGGAAAGAAGGGTCAAATGTTACCTCGAAGTAATTTCCATGGAGAATGTAATTCAATGGCGTTTCAAGGAAAACGAATTCGAAACTTCGGTCGAATATGCCTTTTTTTCAAACTCATGTTAGCTTAATAATCCAAGAATGTAAAAGCTTTGTAATGGCTATCTTTAAGCATTTAGATCTGCCAGCTACTATATCAACTAGGTCTACTAAACATGTCGAGAACTTCATCACAAAATGTATCAGTGCAATTCGTTCTCCATTTCAGTTCAGTAGCACTTTACTAACTGGTATTTAACAAAGCATTCAAGCCGCTACACAGCCTTTGTTTGTTCGTTAACTAGACGTCTTGTCTGCCTGGAAGAATAACAGTCAAAAGGCGCAGACATGTCTGCGATAAACAACGTTCGGCAAATGCTTTCGTTGAAGGGCCTGGAACGACAGAACACGGCCATGTCCGAATTCTAAATAACACCGTTGTTTTCATTTCACAGGAACAGTCCAACAGGAATCAGCTTTTTGCACTCGGTTAGAAAACTAACCACAGGGAATCGATACCATCTCTCAAGGGTCTTGCCCGCAAGGAAGCAAAGCTCACTTCGATCCACAAAATCAGCAATTTGCTATGATTAAGACCTGCGAACACCTAGGCACAACAAACGGTCTTTTCGTAGCGGGAATAAATAACATTTAACACATTAGCGACGACAGAGAACAATAAATCGTTAAGCCACTGTGTAACCGACATGCAACAACCTTTTTTGGAAGATTTGTCAAACCCAGTACGACATATGAAGACTAGGCATTCAGATATCTTATCTAAGCAGATACTTAAGTACGTATCTTTGCAGTTCCCGAGCGTTAATGAAAAAAAGTTAATTCCACTTCAAGACTAAAGTTCTCGTCTTTTATTCCTTTCAGGATTAATAAGTAGCAGTATTTTAAATCCCCATATTAGCAATATCCTAACGACCTAGTTAATAGAATAGAACATGTATTTTCAAAGGAATCATGAGGCATCAAGTACGCCATCGATGATCACATGCAGAAAGTGCATTGCAATCGTCGTCGCATAATTGCGGACGAGTTTGACGATGAAGAACGATGTGTATCGCCGTAAAAAACGCACTTACACACTCGTATTGTCATTAAAGGATTTCGCATACATTTACAATGTACCATGTCCTTACGTATGTCGGATTTCTTCGGCTATTAAACAACATCATCATCGATCATCAGCCAATTCACAAGACGATTCGCGCAGTCGTCACAGTTGTAAACACTGTATCCGGCATGGATTACGTTGATTAATGAGCGTATCGAAGTGCGCGAATGGAAATTTTACGACCGTCGTCACCTTCGTGTCGTAGTAGACAGGGATAATATGAGAACTTTCTCAAAACGTGGACCACGACCACAATCTGACTGCATGACAACGGACAATTTGATAATAGCATCCAATATAGGGTTAGGCACCTAACTTGCTCTGACAAGCTAACACGAGTTTGACAAAAAGGGTTTATTCGGCTAGTGTTTCGAATTCGTCTTTTTGTAAACGAAGGTCGTTTCGAGAAATATTTCATCACGACCCTTTCTAGTCCTAGTATTGCGCTGTGGTCTACATGTCGTGGAGAAAGCCACTGTATTATAGTGGTCGTGACCTGAGCGAATGACAAAGAGTAATGTTGTAGTTGAAACAAATACAGAGGTAGTTGTTTAAGCTTGCGATTTGCACCTGATCATCGACTGTTCTTGCTCCCCATTTCAAATTGCGCTATCATCGTGTTAAAGAAATATTTAACTATACGTTTTATTAGCAGTTTTTTCAGGTGTTTGTTAATTTCCAATTCATTTCGTCTGTTTATTAAATCATTTATGGAGCTGCTATTAACGCAAGTTAGGAATAAATCTGAGCAGACAGTTGTTTCGTCATGCCTAAGCACTTAAGACAGAATTAAGGTAGGAGATTTGTTCCTAAGAAAAAAGATGCTATTAGGAAAAAAAAAGTGGAGAAATGACCCTTTTATTCAAATCGGACAAAGTTTCTTTTATCGTTAGGATGTAACGTTCCCATACATTCTTGTCTAAGGACATCTGGATTATCTGGATAAATCTGTTAATTTGAGATTTGAATTCAGCTTTGAGGCGAGGATATGTATTCTTCAAATCCTTTATCTAATTCCGCTTCAAATTTTGTTCTACATGCACTATTAGAAAGATATGCGTGAACCATATACGACTCACACGCTTGTGAATGTCTCACTGCATTTGTTCATATTGCGTATGTCACATTGTTCTAAGCCCGTTTCATACTTGGTTAGGTTTAAGAGTCGTCATTTTCCTAAAGTGATCAGAAACGTTCTTCATAGAAATCAAACTTCATTTCATTCAGTCTAAAGCTTATGCAACCTCCGTTAAACTTTTTTCTACTAATTTCTACCTTCGCATTTGCTTTACAATCCAATAACTTTTTTCACGTATTGATTGCTTGTGAATTTTAGAAAGTTACATTTAACTTTTACAAGCCTTTTAACCTAAAGACTCATAGAGTTAAAGAAAAGAACGTCAAGGAGCAAAAAATCGCTGCAATCGTCCAGTTTTCATCCAAAATTGAAAAGTGTGCAAAAGCTGCGCGGTTTTTCAGATCATTTAGTCAACAACACTGATTGGAATCATTCAAATTCCCAATCACACTTATGCGAAAATGATTTGCCCTTTATGGATAAAAAAACATGTAATTAAATGATTGATTAAGGCGATAATACGACTGACATGCGTGTCGATGATTTCGATCTGCGCTTGCGTAATGTGAACAGCTGAGATTACGGTGGCGTAGCTCAACTCCACACGCATTCCGACACCATAATCATCACCATCACCTTTAAACGACTACATGACACATAAATCAGGAGGGATTGGATGTACAACCCAATGCAAGTAGTGAAGTGGCTAGAGTTGCCTTACGATATATGTCAGTTCATTAGTTCCCTCGCCCGTGCGGACAAACTAGGCTCATCATTACTCACTGAATGAGGAAATGAAAATAAACTTGTCTGAGGATCAAAAGCGCCCATATTATAGATTTATAGGCATCAAAAAAGCATTGAGGCAAAGTATTCAATGAGATCACTTCTACGATGCTATGAATGAAGTTAATCCTCAACGGATTGGTGAACGCAACGCCGATTGCTCCACTCTTTTATCAATATTCTTTCAACAGTTGTTTCTCAATGAAACTCGTTTTCCGACAACACACGACGATTTTGTCGTTAATAAACCAATAGGGGAGTTGAGAACGTTGTACACTAACAGAAGAAAGCTTTATGCATCGCCTTAAGGGATATACAAATTGTATAAAAAATATCTTTTGAACTTTGAACTTGTTCAGCGTAAAGACTGAAGACAAAATTAAAGCTTTCAGAAATCTTAAAAAAGCTCGCGACCAACATGAACTAGCGATACAATGAAGAACGTCATCGTGTTCTACTGGACGAGATCTCCACTGTACACCTGCTTTCTTATGTGGAACACCAGTGATTATTGAAAGAAGAAGTGAATATATTCTGAAGGCTGCAGAAATCAGAATTTCGTCTTTGTAGAATAAAAGAACTTCTACCTCATACATAAAAATCTACAGATTGCATTGGCTTTTACTTGATACTTGAACGAACCGTCTTCACTAGTTGTGCGGGCCCCAGCAAAATCACCATTTTTCGGAAATTTGCTGGTTAAGCCATTGATTGGCTTTTACTGGAATTAATAAAGGTCACTATGAGCTGAAATATGTTAGTTCAAATTTGAAAGCACCACTATTGTCGCATCATACGTATTGAAATCAAAGCTAATCGTTGTGAATTTGTTAAAGACTTAGCTCGACGAAGTCTTGCAACAAGTTAACTAAGAATGAACAAATTAAACCATATAATGTTAGATTTCTTGATCGCAAAACAATTCTAGCCGGCTAGCGATCACACTAACTGTAAGAAACTTGGGACATGAAACTACTGTGCTGATTTTATGCTCAAAAGTTTAGAAAAATTGAAATGTATAACAATGAAAAAAAGTTCTTAAGTACACACTTTAGAAAGAAAGCCACTTAAATCATACTTTCATCAGTACTGGCAGAAGTAACGTGATTAGCGCTACAAGTTTGTGTACCGATGTAAGGAAATTATTCCAGAAACATGAAGAATTGATCAATGCATGAATACCTATGGTTTTGCTTAGACTCGTAAGGTTAACTAGAAGCTTTATTTTAGAACGACAAAAATGTAGTTAAGATTCGACAAAAACGTTTAAGAAAAGTTAATACATTTAACTTAACATTAGTAAGGCTCGTTAATTAATAAATCATTCCTTAAAAGTTCTTAATCTTTAAAACTTATCTATAATACCAAATAATATTTCAGAAAAACACCCACTTACATGAAAAAATATTCGGCAGAACAGATGGGTCTACTTGCATCTACTAGAAATCAACTGCATTGCATAGTTAGATCATTGTCATCGTTATCTTAGATACAAATAAAGATTTCATTGCCAGAGAACTTAGAAGAATTTCTTTTCATTTTCAACTTGGCTTTTCATTTTTTATTCTTTTTGAAGGTTTTTCCAACTAGTTGTCATCCTCTTGATCTCCTATGTTCCTTAGTCTTAACGGCACTTCATAATCAGCCTTTATTATTTTCTTTCTAAAACATAAGGAAGACATAAAATTACTCTAAAGATCGTATATATATATATATATATATATATATATATATATATATATATATATATACATATATCAATAGATATATGAATTTTTTATGGTCTCCACTTTTTTCGTTTTTTCCATAGATTTTTTTAGCCATGGTCTTAATAATCCCTTCGTTTTTTCTACTCGATTCGTCGTTCCGCGCGTTTTCTATTCATAACACGTTCCTAGAAGGCGCTACCGTAACCCGTTGGCAATACAGCCAGCCACCAATCAACGGATCAAACCCTGAGCAGAAGACGTTCGAAATTGTTTTGTTTTCATGTTCTACACAGATACCGTATTTAAATGAGAAGAAAAAAAAACACGAGATGCGAAGCGATTTTTTTTAATTTTGCTTCAATCAGTAGAAGTGTTTTCATTCCTAGCCGGCAGTCATCGAAATATCAAATTACTACCTATATAGATATCGTGTGTTCTACGTTGCTGTTCTGGTTCCGTATAATTTCTTCTGATATCTGTCCATTTATATCAAGCGGTAAAAGGGCGCGTGTGGCGCAGTGGTCGGAGGCGCCTTGCAACACACGTTGAGTTGATCCCAGCGCCCAAGGCCTACCAAGCCTTCCATCCCTCCGCGGTCGGCAAATTGGTACCAGACTTATCTGGGAGGACAGCATCACTGGCTCGATACATCGGTAGGTCACCGCGAGTCGTTGTAACGGCCAGATATGCACCCAATCACCTCCAAAGATGCTTAATGAAGTCGATTTCATGGCGTATCCCTCAGGGATTGATCAACACCGACAGTTTTACTTCTTATCCTTTATCTGTCCATTTACTCTTATATTGTTTATAGATGACTCTAGGTTCATAAACTAGTTTTTCATGTCCTTTTCTGTCATCACAGAATGAAGGAATCCGTTGTAAATATTCGGTGGAATTAAAAGAACTTCGAGCCTTCGAATGTTCAAGGTAACCTAATCAAGTACAGTACGAAAAATACCTGTCCTATTATAAATATCGGGCACACTATTTGCCATAAGCTACATCCCATAAGGCCCCAGTACATCAAAAGAAGAACTACGCATGACGATTTCGTAAGTCGAAGTAATAAAATTGTCAAAGATAGGATATAAGAGAAAAATATTCCTTATTGATACAGAAAATGTCAGTCTTGGTAAAAAAAACCCTAGTTTACTATCTTCATTCCAACAGTGTACACCCAATATCTGACCTAATCATTACTGCAGTACAATAGTTGTGTATCGCGCAATGGTGCACATAACTATAATCTCTTCAAACAGAGCTCGATTGGTCAGGCATATTTGCAATTTACTGACAGACAAACACACAGATATAGAGATAAACACACATCTACACACACACTTAAGTATACATACATGTGCGTGTATATGTATATATGTATATATACACATATACATACATATATGTATATATATACATATATATATATATACACATATATATACATTCTCTACAGATCGATACGGACAGAAACGAACAGGAACTCATTTTCGGTGAAATTATCTGTATACCGATGAAATCAGGCCCTGCTAGATATATCCGTCAATTTTTGTCGGCTAGTAGCAAGGTAATAATTTCATCTATATGATCTTATAAACTGATCTTATGCTGATGCGATGTTGGTATATGGTTCACTCGTAACATCACCGCTCTGAGGAAGGCGAAATCGTCGAAACGTCAACCATCGACAAACAACAGCAACAGCAACAACAACAACTACGACAATGACAACGAAGACCTATACTAACCTCGCATCAGCTAAAGAAGATCAGTTTATAAGATCATACAAATAAATATATCAACTATCTATGCTCAGGTTTATTGAAAGTCGGTCTTTTGACTAATAATTTCAATCCCAATCCACCAAAACCGTCACACGTCACTACTTTTCCTTCGATACGTCAAACCGAAATATAAGTACGTCGTTCAACAATCGATACTGTTACGATCGTATGATGTGAATGGGAATTCAGTTTCAACCAGGAAATCGAATAATCGTTTTAGTGGAAACCTACTGCCAGCCGTTGTCATCATTATTCTAGTCAGTACACAATGTTATGTGAGAAAATGCAACTTCGAGATAGCTCGTTTACAAATTTTTTTGCATAGCTAATTTAGGACCTTTGTTTGCCGACTAGAGGCCTCCTGGTTTTCGTCGAGGGCTTTTATGACCGCTTCTGTCTCAACTGAGTTGACGCCCTTCTTTAACACATTTGTATCGGAATCGTTAATACTTGATTTATTCATTTTGGGTTGCTTTTGCCGCGAAGATGCATTTCGTGTTGTTTATTTTATTCACTCAACCGAACCCATTCCGTTTTCCTAGTATTTCTTCTCTCATCAACACTTGTTGAATGATCTGCTTGGGACATTCATTCCAAATTTTACTGGATACGTGATCCAATAAGTCTTCCTCTTGACCAATATTTCAGCTAAAGAAACACAAATTATACAATTATTGGTACACAGCTGCCTTCTACATGCTAAAGTGTCGAAGATAAGGTGGGCCAGACACGTAATGCATATGAACGATAACCGACAAAAGCCGTTAGCGAAAGGATGCCTCAGGATGTCAAACTTCCTTCACGAAGATCACCGACCAGATGGTCAGAGCTTTTTCAAGAAAACCCTAGAAAAAATGTATGATTCTCAACAAGTCCCTGGAGCGAGAAGGACAGATTGGGCTACTCTTCCACGCCACAGGAAGAAGCTGAAGACTTACCGGCGCCCGCTCGAGTCACTCGACGATCAGCGGGTAGACAGGTGATACACGCCTGCCCTAATGCATTAAGACGTCCATGAGGCTTTTCACACCTTTCGTTTGTAAATGAAAATTTTGCGTGCATTGACTGTGAGATTTCAATGAGAAATCAAGCTGAGCAAGCTGATCAGTAGGTTCATCTTGTTTAAGGACATAGAAGGCAGTGTGAAAATCCGCAAATCTACTATAGAGAACAGCACATTAACAAAGCTTAGAAAAACAATTTTCAAACAGTAATGAACAACGAAAGCATATGTGGTGAAAAGTGAAGGGTTGTATCTCCCACTAAAATAGTGGAAACATACACCGACACCGTAGGAGATGAACAACCCACGCCATGTGCACGTATTCGACGGAGCGCAAGAGTAACATGGACAACAAAGAGAGCAAGATATACTAATACATTAGAGAAAAACGATGTAATTATTGAACGATTGCGAAACCCTTTACGAAAACGTCCATAGAAGAATATAACATTAGAGGTCCCTAAGAACTAGTAGTCGGTTTTAAACTGTGCTTACTACGAATTCTTCGCCTACTTGGTAACAGACGCTTTCGAATCGAAGAAAAAACCTACTCTGACGCTCGGAAATGGACGACGTGAACCCGAACAGACAATGATTAAAACAATGAGGGTGAGTTGCTTCATTCGAGTCGTCGACTTGATACGACGATCTGCGGACCATTGATTCGGATCATCAGCTCTGAGGGACAGGAAGATGACGAAACGTTAGCCGAATAAATATCTTTATCAGCCTCGTTTTAGCTTATCAATGTGGCACATTGATCCGTCATTAAATGAGAATTGGTTTACAATTGTGACACAGTGAGATAAAAAATTACATAAAAAATCAACTGACCAGAAAGGTGCGTGGAGCGGTTCGAACTCACCAGTACTAGCATAGGCAAGGATTTCAGATTACAGGAAGGCAGATGAGACTATAGCGCGGGTGATTCCCTTTATGGACACTTTTTCTCCACTAAGGAAATGTAGAGAGAAAATATCTGAACGTTAGAGACAACGACAATGCAATATGTGGAATGATAATATGTGTATAGGGAAAAGTGAAATGATAACAGCTAATAGTTAGAAAGAGATAGCTTGTATCTAGTGAAGCTAGATTTAAATGACGGGACTTAGAGTCAGGTAAGTTCCACAAAGGTTGTTTTGGTCACAGATTTTTTCTTTTCCCTTGATGCTTTAAGTAAATTAAGAAAGATCTTGTACATTTTCTATACTGACTACTTATTTAGATAAATTCTTTGGGTTTCGTGCAACATCGAGATTTTTCAAATGGTTGTTATTCTTTGAAAGCAATTAAACTCCTTTTCCAACTAGGATGGCATTTCGTTAGATGATTTAGGGTTAAAATAAACTCATTCGTGAGGAACGAACGTTTCGCCTGTCTCTCAGCCAGTTATATCGATCTCTGCCATCAGCAATCACCCCGTTAGCGGGATTGATCTGAGGTGCACAAATCCCACAGCATACACCTGCGGTCCGGAGTTTTGCAAATATCTCAGCATCATTGAAGTTATATTTCGCAATATACCCTACCATTAAAAAAGAGTAGGCAGTAAATAATAAGTTAACATCGTGTTTAAAACTACAGTCTCAGCTTAAGTGGGTTCGTTGCCGATTTGGGCACCTTAGACCAATCCCGCTAACGGGCGATTGCAAATGGCAGAGATCGATAGAACTAGCTGAGAGACAGGCGAAACGAAGGACCTGCATGGTGTGGTGGTGAACGCGTTACTCCCCGGAAAGGATAATAGCGCGTTCGTTCCCCACCGCATGCACGTGCAGCCCGGAGTTTTGCAAATATCTCAGCATCACTGAAGTTAAACTCATTGGCTTCGCATGATTGTGCCGCCTTCATTTTTAAAAAAAGAGCTTTTACCTCAGTGTTACAGTAGGTTCAAAGCCGAGTCACCAGTTTTCACCGAAAGTTTGCCTATAAGAAGTCAACAGCCATGAAAGACACAAAGCAAACTGGAATGACTAGAAAAAGGTCACGCACTAAGTATTCCTTCCTGTATGGATTCAAATTTTCGGTAAAGTTCTGCAAATAAAATCCTTCAGATACTGTAACAACTATGGAATGATGTGGCGACCCGTGCAGGGGGTGCTTCTGTTTGCAATGAAGAGGTCACTCAAACAGGATTAGTAACGAGGTGTGAGCTCACTGCACACGGTGAGCAACAAGGTCACACCAACAACCATCCGGATTCCGGAACTCTTGGTCAATCTTATCGAAGGCGGGGAATCAACACAGCAGATGCTAGCAATCACTTAATATAATACAATCATAATGTATGCCAGGGAGTGTCCGCTAAAACTCGACTAGGTCCTCGTTTTTCCTTCCATAGAAAAACATGATGCTATCAGTGGACTCCTTTGCAGCTCTCCATCTCAAAAAATGTGCAGTCTGTTGTATTTCCTATCACTTTCGCATATAGTAGGGAGAACCTGCATAAATGCCCAAAAAATACCTCTGAATTCCGCCCTTTTTTTTGATAAGAAGATGTGAAACCATCCACCAGCGGACCTGCCCACAGCTATCTGTCCCAAAGAAAAGAAAAGCGTATAACAACCCTTTTTTTAAACATAAATGGTGCCATTTTGTTTCCTGTTTCCTCTTTTCTTCTACAACAAGACAAATTCACACAATCGTCCTAGAGATCGCTTAGAGTTTTGTTTTTTCTTTGGTAAAAAGATGTATGTATATTTATGACGTAAGAAATCTGCTTTCCGGCTTTCATCCTCAGAAAAACAGACATGACGTTTTATAATCGTTCACGGCAAAGTGAAATGCCCCGTTTTATAGCATTTTGTACATTTCCAAGTTACAAGCCATATAAAGCAGCTTCATGAAGTTATGCCCTCTATTTGTGGAATTTTGTTCACCTGCTCCACATGGTGCTACGAAGCGCATTTTATGTTTTCAAGTGAGTGTTCACAGTAGAAGAAACAGGAGGAAAAATTGGCAAAAAAAGCTTTCCGCATTCAAAGAGAAGTTCGCTTCGAAATGTTTTATAATAACCTTGTCACTGAAATATCTCTAATACAAAGAAAAAAATAGGCATTTTATAAAGATATCAACGAAATATATTGAATAGGATTTTGCCATAATAACTTGGGAATTTTTGTCGTAGGCAAAGAGCAATGACACCGCTGTTAGCACTACTCTCGAAAATGAGAAAATGAGTCACATGGATAGGTTAGAAATAGTGGATGACGCAATGCTAGGACTAAAAGTTTCTTCGAGCTACCCTAACCAGAGTATGAATTCCTAATTTTTCATGCGCAGTGTGAGTCCAACAAAATTCAGCTTGTGGCATTGTCCGCAACCATTTGCCGGTTAACTCTAAAGAATCCTAGCAGATACCTTATTCCTAGGAGAATTTTAGTTGCAAGACAAAGAAGCTCTCTCATTTCCTCAAAGATCCACAAAAAACCTGCTCTTCTAGCAGTTAAAATATCACTAAGAAAAACAAAATTGTTCTTAAGCTGGAGTAAGACCTATACATAAACCTTAACACCTCTAAGGATTACTGTTGCAAGAAAACAAAACAAACGAAAGAAGTGCCAGAACCCACACAACGTGAGATGGACTATCTGTGGGCATCGACGTATCCCTACATCTACGTGAGAATTTTGAAGAATAGAAACGATAAACAACTGACCTTGCTCTACCTCTTGATTTCGAATGCCTTATCTTTACTGTTCAACCACCAAGTAATAAGTACAAAGATGTTGAGATAAGAACAAAACTCGGTACTCCAAGTGGGCTTCCAACACGAGATTACCTTACCGGGGGGCTCAAGTGCTATCCACAGCCTCAACTGAGGCACTTGGTATGCTTTTCTTTCAGCCATTTTTAACTCTATCGGTGCTCTCAGCAATCAACCGTCAATGGTAATCATCTGGAAAGCACGAATCAGCATATAACCCGGCTTGCTTAAAGTTAGTTAGTTAACCCAGTTACTGGTTCCCTTCGTACACTGCCAGAAAAAAATAATAGGCAGTAAATAGAAGTTAAGACACCGTGATTTCGATTGCAGTTTCAGCTAGTTTCAGTGCCGATTTGTGCTCCCCAAATCAATCCCGTACACTGTTGCTGCTGATGGCGCTGGTAGATAGAAAACGAGCTGAAAGAAATGCAAAGTATGAGGCTCAGTGGGTGTGGTGGACAGCACGTGAGCTCATGGTAAGGGGTAATCTCGGGTGCGAAGCTCACCTAAGGTTCCGAGGTTTGCTAGTATCTCAGTAGCCTTGCGTTCCAGTTCACGTCATACCGAGACACGAAAAAAGTACAGGTAGTAAAAAAGAAAATTAGAACAATGTGATTACCAAGCAATAGATCGATCCTTGTGCTCTATCCTTATCTTGTACTTACAGTAACTGTTTATCCAAGTCCTTCTTCGATCGATCACTCTAGTTAATAACTCAAAAGACCGACTTTCTATAAACCTCGACATAAATAGTTGATATATTTATTTATATGATCTTATAAACTGATCTTCTTTAGCTGATGCGAGGTTGGTGTAGGTCTTCGTTGTCGTTGTCGTTGTTGTTGGTGTTGCTGGTCGATGGCTGACGTTTCGGCAATTTCGCCTTCCTCAGAGCCGTGATGTTACGAGTGGGACTGTCGAAACAACGACAACGACAACGAAGACCTATACCAACCTCGCATCAGCTAAAAAAGATCAGTTTATAAGATCATATAGATAAATAGATCACTCAAGTTTTTCCAGCACTCCAATGATTTAATGCTCCGTGAAGCGAATTTTCCACGAGAACAAGAAATTCCGCTATCCTAATGTTTGAAGGGAATAATCCTTTTCACTGAGAAAAATTAAAAGCCGCCTACCATCGTCTAGTTCGCAAAAAATTATTTACTACTGTCACTCCAACTACTGGTTTCTTGCAACATTATTCTCCTTCAATTACTTCCCAGATGATTTAGAATTTTAAAGCGGCACGCACAGACTTGTTTTCTTTAAAAAGAAGCCTTCTAGAGAATTTGCTGGTCAAACTCATGCCGCTCGCCACCTTATAGAAGAAACAGAAGGATAGTTTCAAAACTAACTATTCAATAACTTCGCTTGTAGCACAGCGAATCCATTGGTCTCAGAATGATGGTGGAAATTAGATTCCATAAATCTACTGTAACGAAATGGCACATCACTATCAAAACTTAGTTCGGTTTGCATGTCATTTCTGAAAGAAATATCCAGTGTATTTGTAACAGTCGATTTATGACGAAAGCACTTCTAGCCGATATGTGTCTGATTGCATCGAAAGAAATCTGCTAGATTTTGTTATTTCGTGCGTCACGATAAGCTATTTCTTACATATTATGAAGATTTATTACATTAAAGAAACTACCACATAAATGAGATGTGAGCTGACTTATGTAAATAAATTACAATAATCTTGAATGCCAGCACATGCTGAGGATTAACTAAGGAATGTTACGATGAGACTGCAATGATCTAGAAATCTCTATAATATAATGCTGAATATCATGTATGAATGTGGTCTTTCTGATTTTGATAACTAGTCGAAATAATTGTTGATGAAGCTTCAAGCGAACCTATTTTTGATGATAAAGCCCTCGGTGTTGATCAATCCATGAGGGATACGCCACGCACTCCACTTCACTGAGCATCGTTTGGAGGGGATTGAATGCACATCTGGCTTTTACAATGAATGACACTTGATGGCCTACCCATGTACCGAGCCAGTGCTGCCATTCTCCCAGGCAAGTCTGGTATCAGTTTGCCGACCCAGGAGTGATGGAAGGCTTGATGGGCCATGGGCGCGGAGACCGACTCCACGTGTGTTGCAGGGCGCCTCCAACCACTACGCCACATGCGCTATTTTTGATTCTGTTATTTAAGATAAACACTATCTTCTGTCGAGCAAACACGAGGTGTTATTTATATTCTTTATTCACGAACAAGCTGAAGGCGAAATCCGCCGAAACGTCGGCTTGTTCGTGAATAAAGAATAAAAATAGCACCTCGTGTTTACTCAACAAAAATACGAAGAATTACTTGATCAATGCCGAGGTTAATAGAAAGTCGGACGTGGAAGTTACTATCTTCTTTCCTCAGGGATGCAATCTCTCTTACAGAAATACCTTATCATGACACTTTCAAAAAACCCTTGGCATGAAACTATTCCGTAAGTGAAGACTAGTGCTACCGTAATGTTTGCAGTGACTTTTACAGAGAAATACATAGTCCATTAGACGGCATAAGAGCAACCTATCATTAACCACAAACCGCTGCCTCTAATACCGTAATGGTTAGTTGGACAGATGAAGGCGTTAATGATCAGAAGACGGGTCAGCAGGCGGTAGTTTATGGATTCATTCGATGAATCGAAAACATTTGCGACGATATTGGGATGTCCAAGTGAAGAAAGATGAGTTCGAAATGTCGAGTTAGTGCGACAGAAGAGTAGGAAAATAAGAGAAAATTTTTCTTAAAAATAAATTTTGGATTTTCCTGACTGATAGCAACTAAATTGCCTAAGCAGTGACTCTCAAACGGCGGTAGCGAATGCATTCATTCGAAGAATTGAACACATCTGCGATGAGATATGAATGTCTAAGTGATGGGAGTAGGGTTTGAAATGTCAGTGAAACAAAAGAGTAGAAGAAACAGAGCGAACTGTTCTACAAAGCAGACTATGGAGCTCCCTTGCTAACAAGGAATAAACTGAATTGGGAGTGTTTCTGAAGAGTTAATGATGTTCATTTATGGTACTGTGTAGAGATATGAAACTGCAACAGCGCGCGTGTGGCGCAGTGGCCGGAGGCGCCCTGCCACACACACGCGGAATCGATCCCCGCGCCCATGGCCCACTAAGCCTTCCATTCCTCCGGGGTCGGCAAATTGGTACCAGACTAGTCTGGCAGGATAGAAGCACCGGCTCGATTCATCGGTAGGCCACCGCGCGATTCATTGTGAAGCCCAGATATGCATTCAAACACCTCCAAACGACGCTTAATAAAGTCGAATGCATGGCGCATTCCTTAGGGATTGAACAACGCCGAGAGCTTTATCTTTTACCCTTTTATGAAACTGCAGTATCACAAGAAGACCATTCCATGTACCAGAAAGGCTTTCAATCACCATAAAATGAAGAGGTCTACAGTAATGTATGCCATATTCTTACAGATCGCATTCAGATTTGTTTCCAACCTTTATAAAATGAAGAATACTAAAATGAAGTATATCGGATTCTGTAAAGATCACGTTGAGATTTCTTTAATATATATTCATTAGTGACTATAGCAAACTGATAGGCGTTAGAGTACCAGCGATCTATTGCAAGAAAAAATTTGCTTCACCATCTATTGTGAGATGAAATCTTACTTTCCATAAGCAAACTTTTATAATAAATCGCTGCCACCACCTCTCAGCACAAAATTACAAATAGCATTCAGTTTTCGGCTATGGTAACCTTCTTTGTTATTACATAATACAAAATGCTACCAATTACCAAAGATAACAAATGTACATAAATTCTTCAACCGTACCGTAGTCATGAATCCATGAAGATTTGTCTGACTGGTGTTCGTGTAGAAAGTTCCAGTAGCCGAACCATTGAGACTAAAGTTATCCAGAAGACCGTGACCCATATTCTGAAATTCGTCCTAGAATAAAGAGAAGGTAAGTTGATTGCTAACGAAAAACTCATAAGCTTTCAAAGTAATCGCAAAGACTGACCTTCTTCCCGAGATAGCATTATGTTTCGTTTACTTTTAACAAAATTTCTTTGCTTGTAATGTGATGTGACAGCTGTTTTAGCCGATTTATTATTTCAAGAACACAGGAGCATAATCACAAACTCCTACGTTGAGCTATTGTCTTACAGAGATTCAAACGGGTACTTTACTGCTACACCACCGCTGTGTTTTTCCTGACAATGGTGATGATCGTCTACATTACTCAGAACCTAATTGGAAAACCAGAAGGGCACCGGTACAATATCCATTCCTATCCGTTACGCACCAGAGCCATTTAAGTCGACTTCGCTACTCCAAAGAGCAGAAACAGCACAATACTTTTGGTATCTACCACTTTCGGCGAGAAAGTATTCACAGTTAAGAGAAAGCATTAGAATCTGCCGTGGCACTGACTTACTCTTAAATGGGCTTCTGAACATCTCAACACTCACCTGCAACCACCAGAGCCTGTAAGGTGGCAGATCAGGGAAAGAAGGTACGCAACAGTTAGTTATACATGAAGCAGATGTCATACGTTTGATTACCAGAAGTAAATACTTCTGTATGATTTTGGGGTGAAAAGGTAGGAAAGTTCAACATGACCTCATTGGTGTTGCGAAATCAGACCGGGTCTTAAAGGATGTATTTTGAAGGCGAACCAATGAACTAGCAATGCGAAACTCTGCTATTTGAAAACGGAATTCCAAACCATTTGACTAAACAATAGTGTAGCAGCCGTCCATCGCTTTGTTGTGAAATTCCTGAATCTCTGCCCATATGCACGAATAGAACCTCTGTGCTGCATGTAAATTACAAAGCATATTTGATAGTTAAGTAGTCTTTAGTAGTTTAACAAGTTTTCTCATGTCGCTGATTGTTGCTGTTAAAAGGTCACGTAAATGTTTAAACGAGGGTACGACTACGATTTCTCATGAATTTGAAAATGGAAAAGTGGCATACAGTAATCGGTGAAGTGAGCTGGTCTGCTGCCGTAATGCGACTGGTGAAGCTTCAGATAGCGGACCGGCTGAGGCTGGCTGAGCAACGTCATAAGACGACTATGCGAATTACGACACGACAGATGAAGCTTTTTTAGACGACCATCCTTAGATGCCCTGTCTTCACATCTCATGCGGGCATCTGCACTTCCACAGTTTATTTCTTCTTGTTCCAACCGTTATCCACATAAGTGTTTTGGTACGGGTGTAGATTTGGCCATAACTCAAGGGTCTATGTATGTTGACTGCTGACAGAACCTGATTTTGAGTGTAAATTTGGGATAGACGTGGTAGAACATTATCCAATCGTCAGCAGAAAAAAATTTTAGCTCTTGTAAATAGGAGAAAAACTAGAGGCGTAACGATTCCAGCGACTTTTCGAAGAGTATGTAACATGCCCACTCAGTTACTGAACAGCCGTTTGAAACAAAGTATTAAATATGAATGAAAACACACTTGTCAACAATGGACTGTTATCAAAAAAAAAAAAAAAGTTCAGAAAAGTTTCACATGTCACGTGTTCGAGAAAACAGACTCACATTCTTGCCGAGTTTCGCAATTATGTCGAAATTCTTTTCAGATGGCTTCCACGACACAACTGTAAATCGAAAGGACTCCAGTTTATAATAGCAGCATTATGAACTTTCCACTTGCAAAAGCTGAAAACGATGAAGCTCCCGGGGTTGATCAATTCCCGGGGAACGCGCCATATTTTGGACTTCAATAAGCACCGTTAGAATCTGATCTATCAATGATTTGCGGTAGCCTACCAATGTATCCAGTCAGTGTTGCTATGCACCCAAAGAGGACCGGTACCAATTTGCCAAGGATGCCAGATGGATGGAAGGTATGGTGAGCTCGGTGCGCTGGATCGAACCCATGTGTATTGAGGGCACACCTAACCACTGCGCCATACGCGCGCCCATGTATTCTCACTTGTAAATCGTATCCCCTATAATCGTGTTGATCATGGAGCGACCTGAACCACCAGAGGAGCTCTCGCCATTAATTACGAACTCTTTGTCACACAAAGCAGAGCTGTTCAGTAGATTCCGCTGGTTTCACGAATACAAATCGCATCACATCTTTCTTACGAACTACTTTATGTTTTTTTCTACGGTTTTCGTTATGAGATCACCTAGTTACAAATAACTAGTTGGGCTTTCCGAGAGAAAGCGTACGATCCATTCATTGCAGGCTACCCAGGTCACTTTCTATGTAAAGTGTAACACTCTTCTGCAACTTGGTTTAGGCAATTGGCTGAATCGACGTGCATATACAACCTGTGTACTCCAAATGGCATGAATATATAGGTATCCAAGGCATAAAAGTGTATCGGACAGTCAATGAGTTTTCTTCTAAGATGAAGCCTTAATAGGACTTTTTTCGGATAGATTCCAAAAAACAGATAGGTCGCAGGCAAGAGTGCCTTGTAATCACGCATGACCTCACCCAATACCTAAGGACCAGTTTGTCGACCTGAGAGAGACACACTCTTCATCCATACAAACTCTGTGTCGTTGGTCTCCATTAATAAGTGGGAGACTTATAATCAAGAAAACGGTAAGTTTACATTAACAGATTGATCAAATCACGGAGATGTTAAGTATAAAGATTTTATTACCAAACTCATATCTGCTTAAAAAAGGCGTTGAAGTATTGATCAATGCCAAGGCTAAAATAAACTCGGTCTTGGAAATTAGTGGGAACTCTGTATTACCCAGAAAGGAAGTTCCGGTTAATAAAGGACGGAATTTGTGATTAAAAGCTCACGAATGGCGTCACTACTTTTTGAAGCACTACACTTTCCGATACAGAAAATGCGATAGAATACATAATCGGTAGTTCGATCTCTTACCCGGTGCCAACCAAGCGCACATATGAATGCGTCGTTTTTCTTGTTCAGCAATCGCGAGGTTGTTAAACAGCATACATTTACTTCCATAGAAAAACACAATACAATACAACAGTAGCTGACGTTTCGGCAGTATCGCCTTCTTCAGGGCCTGGAAGGGTATACTGACATAAAGGCTCTGAAGAAGGCGATATTGCCGAAACGTCAGCTACTGTTGTATTGTATTGTGTTCTTCTATGGAAGTAAATGTATGCTGTTTAACAACCTCGCGATTACTGAACAAGAAAACGACGCATTCATATTCCAATGCCGAGGTTAATAGAAAGTCGATCCTGGGAACTCTTACAAGATGTACCAGCAAGCGCAGATATTTCTGATGTCGACAAATTGATGGCACACTCATCCGTGAAAAGCTCCCGGTTCACAAAGTACTACTCTCGATAGGCCGTTGCCTATGGTGAAGACTAGGGAACACTCCTAACATGGCTAGTCCGAGATTCCGGGAAGAACTCAACATTCAACAACAAGAATGAAGCAAGCAACAGGCAAGAAGTTCACGTAGTAGCCGAATCCGCATGTGAATTCGAACCAGTTTCTTGGATCACGAATGTAGGACTACAAGCCGAATGAAGGAAGCGCGAGTATCCGCATAAAAATAAGGGGTTCTGACTTCTGGGGTTCTCTTTGATTATAAAGAACACTGAATATATCTATCTATTAGGCATAAGGAAACCCAATAAAGAAATACCATTGCAATCAAACAGGTTTGATACCAGCCCTTTTTTCAAAAAATGAATACAAATGGCTAAATAATCGCTGCTGGGATCATTTTCTAGGCAGAAAATCGAGCGGAATAACTAAACGACCGCATTTCGACGCCTCAAAAGCTCTACGACAATTTTTTTCATTGACTAACGATATCTTCCATACCAAATATTGTAAGTAACTGGCCTCCATTCGAACACCTCTAGTAGGGTCTCCCAAGCTGAGAAGGAGTCCGGCGTTTTCGCCAGAAAGCCTAGCTAAGAGAAAACCAATACCAGGATCCACCACCGTCCTGGTATGAAACTAGTCGCATGGTGACAAATCTCCCTCTGATCCACAACGACGGCGACTACCTGTGGTGGTGACGACCTGCAGAAGACCTTGACAAGGCTGACCACGATGCTTCAGAGAACCACAATGGCAAAACAACCAAAACTCCGAAGAAACGGAGATGATGCTGGGGCCCGCACAACCAGTGAGGACGAACCATCCAAGCCAAACAATTACAAGATAACTGTTATAGAAAGGAATGACGCCAGTAATGAATGTGTAATGAGAATGGCTATTCTAATAGCAGCTAGCGACTGATTCTTTTTAAGATCTAAGGCAACATCTTCAGTTAATTCGGTTGTACAAATCAGATACTGCTTCACTACCATGAATTTAAGGAGAGTAAGGAATTCCACGTAGCAAAAAAAGCTCTAGAAGCTCTCGGCGTTGATCAATCCCTAAGAGATTGCGCTCTGCATTCGACTTCATTAAGCATTGTTGGAGGTGATTGAATTCATATCTGGCCTTTACAATCGCTAGCGGTGGCTTGCCGATTTATTGGGCCAGTCCTACTATCCTCTCGGACAGCTCTGTTACCAATGAGCCGACCCAGGCCGGGAGAGAAGGCTTGGTGGGCCTGGGGCGCGGGGATCGATCCCATGTGTATTGCATGGCGTCTAGGACCACTGCGCCACAGGCGTACTCTGCTTGTAGTACACAAAGGAGATGTATGTTATGAGGGCAATACCATTATCCATATTGCTGTTACTCATTGATCAGCTAGTCACTACTAAGAATAATGACTTATCGACTTACCGAAAAAAAGTGGTGAGATGGATTTAGTGGAACAGTGAAAGATATGCTTAATTCGGTACAATCCGCTTAGTAGTAATGATAATTAAAGACGTAGACAGATTGTGTTTATAAATCTAATTCGTTAGAATTAAGATCAGAGAGATTTTCACATTCCTGCACACGAAAAAAATGTCGACAGATTAAGCATTTGTTAGAAGAACGGTAAAGATTAAGGCGAAATATTGTCCTCACAGTATAAAACTATAACACATATCACCTGTTTCACCTGTCGTCCCGTTGATCGTCTGAGTTGAGCGTGCGCCAGCAAGCCTTCCATTTACCCTAGTCGAGTGCAAGAGTAGCCCAGTGGGTTCTGCTCGCTCTAGGGACTCGTTCAGCATCGTATGTTTCTTCTAGGGTTCTTGCGAAAAACTCTGACTATCTGGTCGGTGGTCTTCCTGCAGTACGTTTGACATCCCGAGAAATCCAGTCATTAACGGCCCTTGTCTATCGGTTGTCATTCATACGCATTACGTGTCCGGCCCACTTTATCTTCGACTGCTTGGTTTACAGAACAGCATCTTTCAATTTTGATCGTTGACGCAGGTCGGAGCTTCGGATCCCTTCCCTTACTTGCGTGACACGGGATACTCCTAGCATCGTCCTTTCGACTGCGCATCCAATAATCCTGAGTAATTTTTCATCCTGCTTATGCAATGACCAGGTTTCTGACGTGTACGTTAAGGTAGGAAGAATAGTGAAGTCAAAGAGGTGGGTACGGATTCTGCTATTCATTGTTCTTCTTACTACATCCTCGATACTCTTGGAAGTTTCCCAAGCCGCTCGCTTCCTCCTGCTCAGCTCTGAAGCTGAGTCATTGATCACGTTGAGTTCGCGACCTAGGTATAGGTAGTTGGAGCTTCAGAGGTTCTCGTTTCGTTCAACGTGAATAGAGAATACGAAACCAATCCTAAAGGAATATAAGAAGATTTAGCAAAGAACAGTCCGGGAATGAATACGAAGTTTGTTGTCCGGGCAACTCGTACGAATCCATACCGTACGGTGTTGCTTAGCATAAAATCGATCACCGCAGTAAGTAAGGAGTGCGACTTCTCACGTTTTCTTCAGGCAGCTGTTGTGTTTGTTTTCATCGCTATTCTGTCCTACCCGTTCTTTCCTATGACCATTATTTCCGTCCCATATGAAAAGTTTTTTTTTGAAAACCTTTAGGGGTATCCATTTTAATAAATGTTAGAAGCCTACATGAAAAACCTTTACCTAATGCGTTAACATTGTTTAAGGTAAGAGTTCTCATGGACAACAATAGAAGCCTAAGAGGAAAGCTCCAGTTTCCTGAACAGAAACACCCAGGACTAACTCTATTGATCCAACAAGTTAATGCTTCCTTTAGAAACAGGTACGATGTTGTCAGTGCAATATTTATTCCACAATGGCTAACCTTCCGGAGTATATAACTCTTTTGAAAGCTTAGAAAGGTCGAACTGACCCGCAATCTACTCAGCAATGTACACTCATAACCGCAGGGAGGAGTGCTTCCTATCGACGAGCGACCACGACCTGTGCCTTAGGCTAATTTTCTGACCCTGTGAAGGCACATCCTTCGCCCTTGCGAGCTCTGTTTGGCTGATCTTCCTCGATGTGTAAAATACACAAGACACAGTGAGTGTTTTAAATAAGCTTATCGTCACGTGATTGAACTCTAGGTTTCAACTTTTTTCGTTAGGGCTACGGAACTAGTTGAGTTAGTTGATTTTATATCAATATGACCGTCTTCAGACTCTGAAGGCGATGAAATGCTATAGAACGTTTGCCACTGTGTAATAAATCTTGTGTTAACAATGTCGTGTCTGCTTGTCAAGGAAACGTAAGCTTATTGGACAAACGACTATTCTGATACAAGTTCTCCAGTTCAGCTAATCTTTTACTCGGGAAATTTCAATCAATAATTTTATTAAATGCAGGATTTCCGTGCGGACTCTGCTTTTGCTCAGCGCACTGCCTAACAACCTTATCATAAGGTGTCTTTGTACCTACCCACCTCTTTGCAAAAAAAAAGCAAGAAAAATCCTTGTGGTTCTTAGCGAACACTGCCTTAATATTCCCAACTTGACACTTTTAGTAGGCCATCCTGACAAATGTTTGTCCAGACTGCGGTACAGTTTTCGTTTGACTGATATGTAACCCCTTCGGCTATTTGCGTGGAATCCCAGTAAAGTGGTGCCATGCTGCTTCCTAGTTTTCACCACAGGTTACCGCCACCTTTACTATTCACACAAAGATTTGTCACATTGGGACTACCTTTTTCTCTCAAGACGCCTGTTAGGCTCGTTCTAACGGTTTAGTGATAGAGATTATTCCGGATGGAGACCTAAACACTGGGTGACTTTTCTGATGGATTAGAGCATAATTGGTTCAAGGAATTTTCCCAGTCATGAATCTTCCCTTACCACTATTGGGTGATAAACTAAAGGATGACCAAAGACTAAAAGGATAAAGGATGAAGCTTTCGGCTTTGATCAATCCCTGAGGGATGCGCCATGAATTCGACTTCATTAAGCACCCTTGGAGGTGATTGAATGCATATCTGGTCTTTAAAGACCTTTACAATGACTTGCGGTACCCTACCGATGTGTCGTACTAGTGCCGCTATCCTCCCAGACAAGTCTGGTACCAATTTGCCAAACCCGAAGGGATGGAAGGCTTGGTGGGCCAGGGGGCACGGGGTCGATCCCATGTTTGTGTTGTAGGGTACCTCCCACCACTACTCCACACGCGTCCTTAACTATCTTTCTATCCATTTTTGAATTCATAGCGTTTCCTCACTTCCATAATTTTATAATTTTCTTTCAAGAATCATACCAATAGTGGATATTATGGATCTCATAACACCGCAGTTTCTCCGTACCACGTATACGGCTCAACACGGATGGAACGTGAAAGTTCAACATCATTCGCTCGTGCTTCCCGGAAAATCCACGTTGGAAATGAACGTCGGAGTCCGAGTTTTCCTGAGTTGGCGCGAATGGACGGGATCAAGAATTCGAATGCGGCTGTAATACTGTGCAGCGTTTGCGCAATTGTTCTAGAAGCGTCTGCGTTTCGATACAAAAGCGCGATGAGATGATCACTCTAATGAAGTTGGCATCTCTGGTTTCTCACCGTGTTCGCGCCAAATTTCCATTTTGTGCGGATTTATCCCATCTTTGTGGTTATTACTTTTAACCTGCTATAGTATACTTTAAAGTTAACTGCTGTTAGTAATTGTTGTCAGAATTCTTTTCCCTTTGGGGGTATATAGCTCTTGGTGATGTACACATTCTAACGCGATTTGCTAAGTAGACTTTCGATTTTGTTAACGGTTTATTCCAACAAATGTGTGATATGTAGATGTAATATTTGTGTGATATTTAAGTTTGTAACTTTAATCTGATTAGGTCATCTTAATTGTTACAGTTCTTTGGCTTGAGCAATTAGCACACTACCATAGGGCGCACTATATATCCTGTCCCACATGTAAAGGTTGAACAGTTCATTCTCGTTCTGGTTAACTTTCTTCTACTTGCCATGCCAAGTTGTCACGTAGTATGTGTGTAATATTTGACCCAGTAACCCTAATGTGATTAGGTCATCGCATTGCTAGAGTTCTTTGGCATGAGAAACCACCACACTACCTTAGGTCTCACTCTCTTCATCTTGTCCCACCTGTAAAACCTGGACAGTTCAGTTTCGTTCTGGTTAACTCTCTTGCACCTGCTATTCCAAGTTGTGGCTTTATTCACGAATTGTGGTACTATTACTGAAAATGTACTTCTCGTCATTGTGATGTGTAAAAAGTTGGAAGTATTTGATAGTCCATTGTTTCTCGAAATGGCCTCATCCAACTCGGTTGTTGTAGTTCTTGTCTATCGCTTTCTTGTTCCCTAATTTTAGTTGAGTTTCATTTCATTATAGGGTAAATTTATTTGACAACTGTCAAAAATGAGTCCTGGCAAGGAAAAGGTGAGTGGCTTTCGGGTATCTGTATGTTCATGAGCGTTAACATATCGCTTTGTTTCTACAGAGAGGTTTATTTTTCCTATCACGAGCTACATTTGATTCAGGGTCGCAATCGTCGTGAAGGGTATGGTTATAGGCAAGACGACGGCTGTGGTGACAGCATGAATGGTTCATTCCAAACCGTATGTTCTCTTTTTTTACTTTTTTGTTTTAGGTGATTTTTAACCCATTGCATTTAGATGCAGAGTTCTATTTGCCGAGAAGTATCCTATTTAAAGATCTCTAGTAGTGAACTGAAAAGTATGCTTTGTTAGTTTATAGAGAACTTATTCAACTCGACGTCGAAACGTTGAAAATCCAAATGGTCCGCGAGCTGGATACACCGGTGGCAGTAAGGAATACCAAAACACGAATGAGAGCTGCCGTTTCAGAGGAAGAAACAAAGGATATTCTGGCTTTTCAACTGGGTCCTTTGGAGTCATGGGTGACGCCGAAGGCTTAAGTACGGTATGTAGGCACGTTTTTAGTAGGTATTTGTAGAGTGTCCTTTTTTCCTGAAAACGTGTGTGGTCGCATATTGAAGCAGAGTTTCAGCTGATCCAAAGTTCTCCATTATAGTAGAGGATTCCTAATGTAGACTTAAAGAATTTATCTGACCATTTTCATTAGCCTAGTTCGAATACTGGTGAAGCGACTCAATTTTCAGTATGAAGTACTTATTTGCTCTTCTCACCTTTCCGTCCTAGTTAAGACATTCATTCTTTCGCATTGACAAGATTGTTTGAAAGTCGAGCTTTCTGCTTTCAAGGTGTAAAGCTTGAGTATCTTTTAGAACCTCTCACTACAATATTAGTATTAGTAGTTTATCACCATGTGATTGGAACGTGGACGGGTAAAGTCTGCAGTAACTGTTGAATCCCGAAATTATCCAGTATATCCTACTCACCCGAGACAGGAGTAGAACTGCACATTTCGTCCAGGGTTTCGGTGAAAAAGTACGACCAACGGGTGATTAGCAACGTTCGACAACCTAGTTGCTAAGAGTTCTTGTAGAAGCATTTGCTGAGACGATTCATACTATCTGCTCTGGTTTTCCTTTTTTTTTCTTCTGTAATACTTCAGTTCTTTACCGCGGCCAAACATCTGAACTTTTGGTTTCGCCATCAGTTATCTGTTTGTTACGGGATTCTCCTGTCGGAACCTCGGTAGCTGGAACATTAACGAAAATCTGCGCATTTTTCTATTCCTTAGTTTGTATCGAGATTTCTACACACATACGATAAAGTGGAGGGAAACGTGGAGTGAAGGAGATGGATTAGTCGGGTGTTCTATGCCTCCATTTAGGTTCACCGTCTTCGGCTAACAGCTCTGTTTGTTTTAGCTCTAAAATTACGTCGTTCGCCAAGTTCATTATCTTAATTGGGATCCTTGCACGGCCCGTCTTCATGAGTTATGCGGACCTGCGGACCTATGCACACTTTCCATTTGTTGCTTTGCCTCGCAATCGTCAATGCTGGTGATTTTATTGGACCATAATGGCGTGGAGTCTGATACCATGATCTGTAAAATAACTGCGGCTGCGTGTACAGCTGATTGACTTTGGTTACGTACAAGTTCGTCCAACACGTAGGTGGTCGTCCAAGGGGACACTTGCATCGTCTTCGAAACCGGCTACATTTCTTTTCATCCATCTGTCGTGTGTTGTTCTCATTAAATGACCGGCCCATTTGTGTTATCGATGGCCCATATCGATGTATATTCTCCTGGATCCCGAAGATGGGATATGTTGCGGGGATCAGGGCTTCGCATTCCGGCTAAAGATTGAGTATGCCTGTTATATTTCAGAAGACATCGTTCAAGCATTCTGTGAGTAGTGCACAGTATTCTTGACGTAGGTGAAGCATCAGCCGTCTCTGCAGCACGACAGAGCCCTGGGAGGAACGTTGAATAGAAAAGGTGAGCGCGGATTTTCGGGTCCTTCAGTTGGTAGGTGCCTTCTTTGAGAGTCCCGAATGCGGCTCAAGCTGCTCTCCTTCTGTATTATTCCTTCTTTACGTTGTTTTCCATGCTCATTGATTGCCGAAAGGGTACGGACGGGGGTGGTATCTGCAATCAGATAACCATCCTTTTCAATTTATTCTCCTTCGCACCATCTGTTTTTTATGAACTACGTCTTCTTCCTACTTATGTGTAGTCCTATCTTTTTTCCTTGGCGAAACGAAGGTTTGATAGGAATTTTTCATTAATACGTACGCTTTTCTCATTCCAGTCGAGTGACATCATTATCCACTGCGCTGCCGACTTAAACAGCTTTGGCGATATGGTGTCGCCTTGTTGAATCTCTTCTGTAGGTGTGGTAAGAACTCGATGGGAAATGTGTTGTATTTTCATAGTGCAGTTCCGGTAGCGGTTAGATAGAGTTCTTATGTAGGACGGGTTAACTACTCGTTTGATGAACGGTGATAGGATTGAAGATCACATTCGTTTCCACTCTATCAAACGCTTTTTCATAGTCAACTAAAGTCAGGACAAGGAGTAGGTGTATTGTCGACGGGCTTAAATGACCTTAACTACAGTTTGCATGTGGTCAATCTAGCAAAGTCCTCGTCGGAATCCTGCTTACTCAACTGGTTGAGCATTATCCAATGTCTTTGACACGTTCCGACAGGATAATTTTGAAGAGCCTGTAGAGTGTACACTAAACAAGCATATCGGATGATCGTTACCAAGATCTCTTCGCTTAGCCTCCTTGGGCAAGATGACAATGCTCGACGTTTTCCACTGGTCTGGTATTTTTTTTTCCTTGTGAAGGTAGGTTATCATATGTCGTTGATTATCTAGTCCTCGTTTATGTACATAACTGGGGGAATTCTGAAGTTTTGAATCTGATGTACATGAAAATAGTGTGAAGAGCAGATACGTTTAGCAGTTTCCTTATACTGTTTTCTTTAGGTTTGAGAGCGTACTGGTGTCTCCACACGCATTGTGGGAATCGGCCACAGTGTCTAAGTTGTGTGACGTTAGGTAATACTCGTAGATGACCCGCACTGCCGTTTTAAGTGCATTGCGTGCCCCCTTCCACTGGAGTAACTTGGGAAATCTTTCTATCTCCTAATGAATCCCAATCTCCACCTTTTTATCACTGGAGGTGTTAAATGAGCACATTAAATTCTTCGTCAGCGTTGTCCATAACGTCTTAAAAAGTCGCGCAAAGAGAATGAAAACATAGGGAAAAAGTGTTTCACTGGACAGAAATGCAGTGAGGACTAGAATTTGTATAGACTTTGCGACTTCATCTGGTTTTGTGGCTTGCTATCATGTCCACAAAAAAGTTATCTTGTACGGAAGGGGCAATGGTCCAATCCTGCATTAGACTTCGTTGGTTAACCAAGGCCAGTGATTTTCTATGTGGTCAATCTTCGTTCTGGTACTCACACCGTAAGACTCGCGTAGAGTGTTGAGAGAAGCGATTTTGAAATTGTGAACTTCCGTAAATGACCTTGTTGTTACGGCCGAACTTAAACACAACATACAGCTCTTTCAATCTAACATGGAGGAAGGACCCAATGTGACGATGTTGAAACTTCTTTTGTGTTCACCTTTCTCGGTCATTTCGCCACTGATGTTAAATGTATGATCTGTGTTGAAGTTCTCCATGTCCGTATAATTTTATATCTGATAACTTAACTCAGATCGTCATAAAGTTCTTCAAACTGAGTATATGGTTTCTATTAATATAGGTTTAACTGTCATTCTTGGAACTTGTGCTATATCATGGTGGGAGACGCATGGACTCCATATAACTAATCATGAATTCACTTTCAGGCAAAATTTAACAAGTATTTTTTTGGCGTTATGGGTCTAACTTCCATGCCACACTGGTTTTATCGTAATCGCTCAACTTATGTTTGACTATTTACTGCAATACAAAGAAACCGCAGTTATAAGGGAAGCTTAAAAGTTGGTTGTGAACGATGGCACCATTATCGTTCATTCTTGGATCTTATTTTCCCGTTGCACCAGCCGCTGTGGATAGTATAGTGTCCTTATGTGGTGACCAAGCGGACGTTGTGGACACTATGGTGTCCATTGCCAGTTCGTTGGGTTCCAGAATTTTTTCTACCGCATTATATACACTTGCATATGTGTATACAAACATACACGCATATATATATGTACATATATATATATGTAATACATATATATATATATGGTTCGTTAGATGATCGAAAACCGAACAGAGAAGCGAGTATCTCCACTTCGTTGTTCATAAAAAAACCTTTTTTGGAAAAAAAGTTCATTGATTGGTGGTGTGACTAACAATCAACTGTCATTCTAATTGATATGGTTATTGTAGTAAATGTGGTGATAGAAAGATATTGAAACATACTCAACATAAGCTTCCAAATTCAAAATGCTTCCAAATGTCGGTAGCGGTTTAGTTGCATGATGGACTATGGTGACACAGTCCAGATCAGCATTAATATCACTCATACCCATACAACGATATAACGAAACCTCTTTAAGAATCCTGTCACGTTCACAACTCCAAGCCCTCTATTAATTGAGGAATTGCTCTCTTTTCGAGAAACCGTAAGGTACATAGCCAACGGAGAACTGCTGGTATTTCGCTGGGACAACCACGTTATGTTATGGGTTAAATTGGACATATGTGACTTGTAGTGTTCACCAAACAGTTGTAATGCAGTGTTGTCTTTTAGCGAATTCAAAGATCAAGGTGGAATATAAGATTGACTTGGTACGAATTTGGTGTCGGACGTGTTAATATATACTCCCAAACGAGAATAATTTTTCATGGAGTTTAGTGCATTAAAGTTGTTATCATTCAACTATTTCGTCATGGTAGGGTAGCCTTACTTCTTTAAATTGTTATATTTTGCAAGGATATCAAGAACTACTTAGTGCCTTTGCCTCGAATATCGAATTAGGGTGCTTCTTCATTTTCATTTTATGACGTGTTTTGTGCTAAAAGATACTGTCTTTTGAATGCCGGCATGTTTTGCACTACGCTTCGGTAAGGCGTAGAGTTTATAATAAAAGGTTAGCTGGAAATATTGCACATTATCATTCTTGACAAAAAAAGTCTCTTTTGAAGTTTTTATTATGTTGCGGCATAGTTCCAAGGCCTTCACCAAGGACGGTTGTTGCTATCTGTTGATAGAAAAAAGGTTTCCTGTCATTCGACGAGTTGCCAACGGCAATTGCCAATGTAGCTTAGCATGATTGATGAACTTATGTATGTCGATAGAAGATTACAAGTTGACTCTGGGTTTGTAGCTTGTCGATATGTTCGTGCTACGTCCACTGCTTTTTTAACCAACGTGACAAAGCTAATGGTTACGATGCAAAAAATAAAACGAGTCGAAGTCGTAGGTCATTTCCTGGAACTGTGTAAGACGATGCAGCATTGTAAGTAAAAGTTCTGTTCCTCACTGATACAATTAATACATGACATTCTAAACTTAACTGTGTGATTGTTATAAATAGTAAGATTGCAGAGTGTCCGCTAAACTATGGCTGATGCTTGAATTTGACTGAAAAAACCAGTATCCCCGAAAAAAGTAGATTAGAGTTGCGATCTCCTTACTTCCTTTATTAACACATGAACTGAGATGTAAATCATATATGGCTTACATTCATTTTGTTGTGTGACACTTCTACTGTCTGATTGGTTCCGAAGGGTAACATTTGTACATATAGGGAAGCAAAATGTGAAAAAACGCGCTGCCAGCTGTCTAGGATGTGTTTTTACAAAAGTATTAAATCAGAGTAATAAAGGTGTGAAAGCGCTTAGTCGTTAATTTTGATGAATTAAGTGGGATTCTCCTTCAGAGTGATACGTCATCAACCGAAAATGTGACTCCCAGAGAAGTATCGGATTCAGTTTTCCAGGATCTGCAATATGAGGCGAGCCTGAATGTGTAGATATTGCTTGATTGGTCTTTGTGGTTAAATCGATGCTGTTTCGAAAATTTTGTGATTCTGCAATTCCCAATACTTATATGGGAATGTTCTGAATTCTTACCCGACTTTGAGACCTTCATAAAAAATCTGCTTATAAAAAAGAATTGAAGGAAATCCTAATTATCTTATGTTTATTTATTGCTTGAAATATGAAAAAAAATGTTTATCGGGAACTTTTCCCACATGTTTTTAAAAAAATTTTTCATTTATTACTTTGTTTTTAATAACATGAACAAAATTAATTTCCGATCCGTCTTACTTTATGGATTTAAACAAGAACGTACAACAGTTGAAGCAGGTCAGAGTGTGGTGACTTGTAGCTTTGTATATGAAACTAAACAATTTTGGTAGAGAAGGCATTTTTTGAGGCTTGGGACAATCACATTTGTGCCATCTGGAGTCTCTGGTTCGGTTCACAGATTTCTTGAGTTAGTTTTGTCAGAGAACTTTTCAAGGCTAAATGAGCTCAATAACATTTATTAGTCATATCGTCTGTGACGTACTTTTTCCTTTTAACGTTTGGTTTTTTTGATGTGAAACAAAATTGGTATTTCCAGAAGCCTTCTGATCAACCTTTGGAATCCTGCGTGACTTCTGAGGAAATCCCTGTTTCTGGTGGAAACATGGTTGGTAAATGTTTTCTTGAAGCTGTCGTATGTTCGGTTTGAAACGTGACTGAGTGGTAGCTTCTTAATTATGTCATGTAGTCCTCCACATTTGTTTATATTCATGTGAAGGGTGAGAGAAACGTCACGAGAAACTCATACAACAGCTTGAAAAAGTGTGATGCGTTTCTCGATGCAGGAGTTGGTGATACGATGCGGAGCCGTTCACTATCCTGCTGTGTTGTGGTGAGTCTGTTCAACTGCATTCCCTATAGTAGTCATTTGATAATCGATAGTCGTTTGTCGACTGAAGCAGACGCTAATAAGGTGAAGTTCCTGAGATGCGAAAACCTGCCCAGTAGGATCTATTAGCCCGATTAACAAGAAGAACATCATGCCTTTGCTTGAAGTTGTTTATTTCTGCATTTTTGGTAACAAGATAACCACAGAGCTTACTGGGCGAATGTCTATGCTGTGTATCTTCAGTCGAAGCTTGTCATGCTTTACCATAGTAGATGTGGCTTTTTTTGTTGAAAACGGTCCGGAAACGAGATCATCTGCTTTAAAAATTTTTGAATTCCTTATTTTGATAACGTAGACTTGTAGAACTGGGTCTGCATGTGTGCAAGAACACTCACTCCCTATCCATGGCATGTAGCTGGGGGTCTATCCATGGGTCATTGTTTGTCTTAATGCAAGTAGATAGTAGGTTTCAGTTTGTGCTTAGCCACCCTGTGAGTGCGTCGCCTATCCCCAGGACTAATCGGCTGGAAATTATTCGTACGAGATTACTGGAGTCGTCTGTTACTTAAGTAGTTTTTTGTCGTTGTATTCACAGTTAGGTAAAAGTAAGGGAAAATTCTGGAAACTTGTAGTGCAAAAATTGTCATGTAGTTTAAATTCTTTACCCTATTTCAGAACAGCTGCGAGTCTTCTACTGAATTCTCTAGTCGTCATTGCAAATCGAACACTGTAGTTGATGGTGATCTTGAGAACACAATAATCGTCGACCAGCCGCGTTCTCATATTCGAACGGTGACTTGTATCTCTTTATTTATTTATTTTACATAACCTCTTATCACGTCAACTCCGTAGAACCCAGCATTTTAATGTTCGATTCGTCTTCTTCGTACTCATCTTTCACAAAGGTCTTCTAGCATTTCGCATATTGTTTCATCTGCTGCTCGTGGATTTCATGTTCTTTATGAATGTCATCATGTGCTGGTCCAGTCGATTCTCTTTACAATCATGGTTATAGCTGAGCCAAGGCGTTCCAGCGTGTGGTGGAGGGGAGCATTGGGGCAGAGAACGCCTTTGCTTCTTTATCGGCGGGATCACTAACTACTGGCCTATCACTACCCGACTTGTAATTTTAAGTAGAAGAAGAAACAGGAAGAATAGTAGCGCTTAATATACACTGGATTTATTGTAATTGCTATTTTTTAGGCGTAATAATACTTTTTTTAAGGAAGGTAGATGGATATTTTCCTAAAACTGTGATGGTAATGTAGCTGACTACAAAAAGAAAGCTTTTTATTGGCCCTTGCACTTTACTCGTTAATGGCAGATTTTCTGTAAGAATCTTTTTCTCTGGTCATTTGGTAGTCAAAAAATATGCTGATTATTGTGGCAAAAAATTAAAATTTTTGGATAGGTGCCCAGCGTTTATGGATTGTTGCAATTTTTCTTACCAACAAAAGTTAACTTTCTGTTAAGCTTACTTTAGCGTACAACGTTGACGCTGAGGTTGTGTTTAAATAGAGTTTTGTATAATAGTTGCCATGTGTATTTTTTTATTTAGCATGTTTGATGGTCAGATAGGGGAACTTCCAAATGCTATTTCTTTCGACATCGTTGGAAAAGCTTTCTATTAAGCTGCTTATTCACCAGAATTGGGCATGAAAACGAGTAATTATGAAATATTGAGCTCTTTTTGCTAATCAGGGTAAACGTGCTTTAGTAGGATGCAGGATAATTTTCGAACCAGTTCCAGAACAATAGCTGTGGTCATGGCAGTTGTACCAGCGTGTTCAGTATGCTGCCTCAACTAAAGGATTATACTCAACGACGAGCTCGTTCTGTGTCGCAGGTACTGTTAAAATTTGAAAAGTTTTCGACGTTCATCTGATCTTGGTTTAATCAGTTGGTGAGTTTTTGAGTTGTATGGGTTCCACTTTCTTTTTTTTCTTCGAGATATCTGATAGTGAGGACCACCTACCATTGTCAATACATAGAGAAAAGAATTTGCACTTAGTTTTTAGATCGCTTTATAGCTGGCACCGTTCTTTATTAAAGTGGAAATTTTCGGAGGAAGTTTTTTTTTGTAATTCTAAGGAGTTATGGTTTTTTTTTCGAAGAATGTTAAGAGCGTCTTGTGATGCGGTATACGTTGTGAGGATGCTCGCTGGCAAATTTATAACTATTTCAGACGGGATTAAGAGCGTCCTACAACGAGATCTACATTAAGGGCGATGGTATGCTTTTTTTGTCTAGTTCTCTTTATTAATTCACCAGCTTGAATACAATGCTGAATAAATAAATATAAATGAAAGGTAGTAAATATGTGTTAGGCATAGAGTTTCTTATGTCTTTGCTCAATTATAGATAATTTTATCAACTTCAGAGCAATCAGGCATTCAACAGTCGTTGATCGAAAGAGCTGGAGAAGAGGATGGATTTCGACGCGATGAAGACGTTAGTGGTACAATCATAGTTTTGAGAGAAATTCGCTAATCGTGTTTTGTGTAGGTTCGGGCAGTGCATAATGATGAAAATATCAACAACTGCCGATTAAGCAAAGTAGGTCGATTTTAATCTTCGTAGTTGGGCTGCTATTTACGCGCTTGTTCTACTTTAACCCACCCAAAGCACGTTATTTTTTTCAGCTGTCAATTCATACCAATAACGACGAGTTTTTTTTCGTTGGCGGTCATCCACCAAGTGACGGTCGCGCTAGTCCCAGATCTCGTGGAAGTTTGAGCAGAAATGTATGCGGTATTATTTCAATGTCTTTTTTTTAAAGCAAATTTAATCACGTTGGACGGCTCAAATTCATTATTGTGTTGGTGCCTACGATATACAAGTTTGTTAAATCCATTACAATAATAGTATGGAATTTATATGCAATGTTGTTTTATTTTTTACTTGCTGTGCTAGTATATCGTGGTAAGCATCAAGCTCATGAAGGCGGTATGGACTTCAATCACTTTGTTTTCACAAGGTGTGCAGTATAAATGAAAAGCCTTTGAATATGGTCAATTCTCCATGATTGGGATAAAATTTACGATTGAAGGGCGCACAAGAATGCAGTGTCTTGATTAGTAAAGAGTTAAGTAATTGAGAGATTTGCTGGATTTGCGATCTTCATAAGTTTTTATACTTTACTGTTATTATATATTTCATATCAACTCTTAAAGCGGCATCCACTAGACTCGATGAGACCACATGGTGATGATCTGGGACCAGTTTGCTCGACCAGTATTGTGCCTAAGTCTACAACCAAACCGTTGTTTATTCCAACTAGGAAGTATGCCAATCACACTGGATACTCTCATTTAAGACATCAGGTGTTACGATAACCAGTCTAGGTTACGACGTACATTATTAGATGAGAAGAAAAACGTGATTACGAAGTCGTCGCAACGACTGTTTCTTATCATACAGTTTCAGACACCTTCAGCACCAAAACTATCTTGACTCAGTTCTCATCTCTTGTAAGCCACAGATCACGTCAAGTTTTATGTGATCAAGATAATGAGGAAGAGAAGTAATGGTAGATAAGTAAGTAAAAGTGCTTCTAATGAAGAAGTGATTGACATTGCTGCTGCACACGTCAAGTGCTCGTCAATGCCTTTTACGAAAAGGCAGTGCACAAAAATCTTCGCTGTGCAAGAGACGAGGAAATTAGATATGCCACAAATAGGAAAATCATAGAAATTGAGTATATTTGGAATCTTAGCACGACGTTCAGTCTTCTTGTTGAAGACGAACGAGCTAAGTTTTCTCACCTTCAGATGGAGTAAGTAATACAGATGCCGTATAAATTTCTGCCAATTCACGATGCATGACCAGACTCCACTTCTCGATAGGAGGTTCGCCTCCAAAAGTGCTTTTCGCAGTTGAAGGTTTGAGACCATCACAGCTCTTGGAAACCATTGCTTTGGCTGTTTTTCGATTATCTGCGAGTCACCACCTGAGCCGATCTGGGAAAGCACGTTCCGGTCTTAAATCTACAGATGGAACGGATGCGCAGTCAATAGAGGGCATTATGTACTACACTTTACGCAAAAGGAGCAATAGATGTAACATTTGTAACTACTGTCCAGTTAGCTTATTGAGTGCGCTGTACAGGTTTTTCACGAAAAATTGTTCTTGCTCGCATGTCGAAGAACTTAGATGAAAAGTGAAGGCGGACCTAAATAATAAGCTGGATTTCGTGAAAGTTTTAATTGCATGGATCATATCTAAACACTCGAGAAGTAATTCTCTGCGAGGAATACTGTCTACCTTTTGTCTTTACCTTATTTTCTACGAGAAAGCGTTTAACAGCGTGGATACGAACTCCATCCTGTCGGCATTAGTTGACGAAGGTATAGATGCGTCTCAAGTGAAAACTGATTGGAATTGTCGTTGCATAACGACAATACTATTTTTTTAATTGACCACACATAATTTCAGTTGTCATAGAAAAAATACGGCTAAAGAGAGTAGACAGTGCCCTCAAAGCTGTTCTCCACCACGATGCAGTGGTCTATGCAATCACTTGGTTGGGACATCAAAGGGGTACGTGTAGAGAGATGATTTCTCGTTAAGGTTTATTATGGTATAAGCACAAACAAGAAAAAAGCTGAGCTGGACAGAACAGAAAAAGAACTACAAACGGATTAAATGAGTTGGAGGTAACGCAGTGCCTAGGAAAAACCTGGTGTGAATAAAAAATTCGTCATCGATGCACCAATATTTGATGTTTAGCACGTGTCCCTAAGCTGATCAGTGAATATGTGTAACGGTTTGGAATAAAATCTCTGTAAAAGACAGCGAAGCAGTCTAGAGCGAAGCTCTAGCAGCGCCTCGACTCTTACAGAGATCGCCGAACAGCTGGGTGGTTCTGCCTACGTGCTCGATTATTTAATGCAACGAATCCTTCAGCTCTGTACTATACAGCAGAAACATGAGCTGATACTTCAATCATATCGAGGAAGTTGCGTACAATACGAATAATGATCGAACGAAGTTTTCTGAAGAGGTACCTGCGTGCTCAACACCAAGGTGGTTTTTTTTAGTAGGACCATCGGACGGTTTTTAAGATCAAGCAAAAATACGTCTTGTGAAAAAAATTTAATGGACCGATAATGAGGATAGAAAGCAACAGCTGGACGAAAAGAGCATTAATGTGGATCCCAAGGGAATCAAAACAACAGTGATTGAGCCATTGAGTGCAGTAAGATGGGCTGATGTATTCGCTGTTTATTACGCGCGTAGAGCACTTATATTCTAGGTTGGAGTACACTTTAAGATCCTGAAAGTACGATGAAGCCACGTGCGGACATGGCGAACTCCATAAGTGACGATGGCAGACAGCGAAGCGAATGAAAGAAAGCCTGTGATTCAAACGACACGTGAAGACAGCTCGTTTCAATTTCAAAGTGATCAAGACATATGAATGGAAAGTGCCTTGTTGGTTTCTTGTACGCAATACGATTATTTGGGAAGACAGTTCTGAGAAAAAAAAGTTTTTTGGATACAGGAAACACCGAATGACAGTCTCATCTAAAGATTTATATCTAAAGTCTAAAGACTTGCCAAGAGGAAATCGTGGTTTTGTATCGTCTTTCTCTACTTAGTCCTTTTATTGTCTCAGTATTAAGAATGACTCAGCAGAAAAAAAACTCCGTCGAAAAGAAATGTAATGGTAGATCCGATGTGACGATAGCAAATCGGTGTAAACCCCACAATGTCAGTATTCTTGTTCACCTCTTACAAATGTGTAGAAGTGCAGTTTTCAATAACTCCTTACTATCCGGCAAGACTCCATCCAGCCAAGCTGTTTAATAATTCATTGTGTTGCATAATATATTCACTTGATTACGTCTAATAGGTCGTAGGTCACTTTCTTATTAAGCCTTCATTTTATCCTCAGCACTTTTTGTAAGGGTATCACTGAAGGGCAGGCAATCCTCATCGTTGCGGAAGAACTATTGTATACTGCGCATAAATCGTATGGTCAGCGAGATCATAGAAAGCCTATGATGCACATTTTACTATATTGAACTACATGGTTCCCTAATTGCAAAGGCCATATCCTACAAGTTACAATATGTTCTACGAATACTGGAAACGACGTGGAAGAGTGCACACATTATTTACTTTCTTATTACGTGACTCGAAATTAGTTACCACATTGTGTGGATCGGTAGGCGGGGGGTGGATAGCACAGTGGTAGTGATGTCCGTCATCGCGAGCGTGGTGCTAATTCGATTCCGCGCTGAGCCAACCAAGTCTCTGATCCCTTCGGGGTCGGGGGGATTAGTACCGGACGTGGCTGGGAAATCACTCTGCAATCTAATTGAGAAAGCTCCAGCCCGGCTACCTTAGGACTCCATGGAGAATTGCTCGACTAACACTCTACAACAGTCAGAATGAAATGGAAACCCTCAAGTAACAACCGAAGCCACACGTGAAAGTCGGAAGATCTTCGTTGACAATGGATGCGAGGAAGCGAATCGAATGTAAGAAGTGGAATCCGGACAGTAGGCGTGAAGACGGATTAAATTTAAAAAAAATAAATTGCGTGGATCTTAGCATTTCTCGTATCCTATTCGTTTTCTCACATTCAGCGTACACGAAGATCTTCGATCTTTTACCACGTATAAGTTCCGGCTGCTGCTTGAGGATTTTCTCATCTTCGTCAGGAATGTGGTTGAATGCTAATCGAGTCGATTCTCCGCGCAATCCAGAGTATCTTCGCTTGGGGGGTTCCTACATGGATTAGAGGGAGTGGTCCTCTTCCAGCCAAATCTTGTACCAATTTCAGGACCCCGAAATATTGAGATTTGGTGGGCCAGCGATGGTACGGAACAAACGCTTTAGTAGAGCCGTCCACTTCCTGAACGGGTCCACTACCACTGCGTTACCCGCCCTCGTATATGTTGTGTGTGTTACACATGAAGAAGTATACAGAAGGAGAACAATTTTATAGAGTATACAACGCTTGGTGTGCTTAGGCCTTTTTGAGAAATCACAGACCATCTAGTGGACCTGGAACTCTGTACGCTTATTCTTCACTCATGGTCCCTTGAAGGTTTACTCTACAGCTGAGAAATGGATTACAGCACCATTGGAATAAGCACTGGGTGATCCAGTGAAGGCGGTCTTAGTAACTGAGACCTTCAACAATTATCTCGTTTTCGGGACCCAAATAGTTATACATTAAGAGCAAGGATAGATAGGAAGCTCATCCAATGAGAAAGTTCAAGAAAATGCGAGGAATCAGTAGAGTAGCCATAAGAGGATGACTGCTTAGGGCATCACCGATAAAAAATTGTTCAGGGTACAGTGAATGGACTGTAGTTACGGATGGCGATCGCTAGGGAACGAAACAAATAAAGACTATTTCGGGGCTCGCACGAATTATAAAAGGGGACTGTGCAAGTGTCAAAATAAGCTTGGGTATTCTCATTTATAAAAAAAGAAATATACTTCACTCTTCAATTACATTCTAGCTGTTGTAACCACTAAAGGAACTGTTTGTAGAGCATGTGTGCTGCCGATTTCCTCCCTAGTTCCATTGGTGTCTACAACAATCATTCATCAGCAATCATGCAAACAAGTGACACTGGGCAGGTATCTAAATTTTTTATTTGCATTTAATTCAGGCAGAAGGGCCATTGCTGCCCTTAACCCTTTATTTTTTTTGCATTAGGAATTTCAAGTTTTTCTCCAGAAGGAGCATCACCTTACAATATCTTCGGTCCTGCGTATGAAACATATTTTAAAAAGCTTTGGTGGTTAAATGCGGCTATTTCAATATTTGTTGCCAAAAACAATCTATTTCTTCAACACATTAGACACACCATTCTAACAGACTCAGCTGTTCGAAATAAAGCCAGAAGCTTCTACAATTCTTCTTCAACCATATACAGATTGCATAGTTCTATTGCATTGGAATGCCAGGCTTCTGAAATCCATGGAATTTTTTTATGCTTTTGCTTATCGAGGCTCATATCTCGAGTTTGAGAACGAACGAATGATTGGTGTTTTAATCAGAATGGAAGCCGATGTCCAGAAATGTGTTGTTTGTATTTGTACCTAATACACTGGTCTTAAATACTAAATTCCATTCAATTAACAGTTAAAAAACAAGGTTAGTTTTCCGTCGACTAGCAACAATTCTTCAGTAGGAAGTTATTTTTTTTTAGAACTTGGGGAATTGATAGGTTTGTAGAGGAGTTTATCGCAAATCATTTTGCTAAAACTGTAAATAGTTTTTTCAAAAACGCTTTTTTTGACTGATTATGATACTAGATTCTCATGGCTTCTTCTTCAATTAATAATTTTCTTAATGGGCTTGTGTCTGTGTGGTTGAATTTGATAGCCGCAATGCATCCTCTTGGAGTCCATTCTACCGTTATTTTTTTCATCTGTCATCTGTTCTTATTATGTAACCAGCCCATCCATATTTCGCTATCGATGTGTCATCGCTTGAATCTCGAATATAGGGTGGGTTTCAAAAAATAGTGGGCGTGCTGGCCAGAGGTGGGTGGCAGTTAAATCTCACACCTCTTAGCTACATAACAGAGAGCTTAAATGACCGTTGTGCCAAAGAGATGACCATGTAGTTTTGGGTGGGCCAATTGCTCGGTGATTTCTTTGAGAGGCATCAGTGCTTCCTATGCTTCCTCCTTGATTTGTTCCTCTTTCTCCATGTTCTGTTAATCTCCAGGGTAGACGTGCGAAGTGGTCTCTCTAATTAGAGGACCATCCAGTTCGATTTGTTCCCCCGTCGCAGTGTGGGTTCTTCATGAACCAGGTTGTATTTATTTGTATTCCAATTTTTTTCCGTATCGTTGAGCTCATTTAGCGTCGTCTATGCTACACCAGAACTCCTCGGAAAGGTGAAGGTGTAGTCACCAAAACAAAGGGTTGACAGGAATTTGCTATGAATGCATATGCGCTTCATATACCAATCGAGCAATTTCATAATCAACTGCAATGCGCCTGTAAATTGATTTGATGAGAGAGTTTCGCGTTGTCGAACCCTATTATCTTATGGGTATGGTTAGAAAGCTATGAAAAAGTTGTATCTTTGTGCTGAAGTTGAGATAGCAGTCAGCTAATGGTATCTTTGTGCTGAAGTTGAGATAGCAGTCAGCTAATGTTCTTATTTCTTTCCTTTTGAAAATGCAAGATGTCATATGGGTTGCGAGAAACACATATGATTTGTGACCCGTAGCTCAAAGAAGTCGGAGATGACATTATCAGGCTCCGGAGCTGTGCTTTCTATTTGCATCTCGAATTTTATTGGGAAGAATCCCACGCTATATTTCTACAGTGGACAAAGGGTCCGAGACGAGGATCATGGGAGAGAAACGATAGGTACAGAGTTTTAACGAGTTCAGTATCATGGCATGATGTGGTAGCAGTCCTGTCTTCGCTCCTTACGAATGATAGCAAGGTATTATTATAGTCACACAAGTCCCGACGACACTTTTTTCAGTCCATATCGTTTTTGAGCTGCGTGCAGTAACTTCTTGCAGAGATCTACTGCTGACATTTGTTATCACCCATGTCAGTTGTGTTGTCTTAAGATGAAACTTCGGTCTCCTCTTTGAAAGTGACTCTTCGAGTTGTAGTAGAGATGCGGTGTCAATTTCTTGTTTGAGGAACTTACTAGTGAGTAAGTTCTAAGTCCTTAGACGAGCTGCTTGTAGTGGTCGTCGAGTTTTCGTTGATCTGCCAGTCTTATGACGAAAGGATTTGTTTGAGGATATTCTCGTCACACATGACTTGTCTGGTTTGTCTTCGACCATGGTAACAGTTCTTCTTTATCTTATCGCTGAATCAATTATTCGCACAGACGAGCGCATGGTCAGATGCAGAACATAATGTCGGAACAACTGTTTGTGAAAATGCGCTCGATCTTCGCATGAGTTGTATCATTCGAAAACTCACAAGTTCAACGGCGATTTTTTCACTTCTTGAAAAATGAATCTTCATAGAAGAGACATCATGCGGAGAGGAATCCCACGAGACAGTTTCCACTGCCATTTCTTTCTCCTATTCCGAATTTTTCTTGTCCTGTACATTCGTTTTCTTTGGCCGTTCCTAACATGACGTTGATATCTTTAATAACGAATTTACAGGAAAGATATGAGCACCTGGTCTTGGTTCTAGCCGAAAGTTGTAGAGGGAAGTGCCGAGTGGGCATGGTATTGGTGAAGGTACATTGCTTGTTGAGCTCTTTGAGGTTCTTCGGAATTTCAAGGTTAGCCTAATTCTTTCTCAGGTCGTCACCATAAGCAGTCTCACACTATTGTGAATCCGAGGGAGATTTGCAAGCGTTGCTTTAAACTTCTTTGGATTTCCGAATGGAAACATCGAACTTCTTGTTAGTTTGGGAGACTATGTAATGGGTAAACTTTGCGGTATGTCACAATCCGAAATATAGGAACACTCTCAGGCTACGGTGGGTCCATTGGTGGTGGTAGGAGAATGTACCAAAGTTATCCAGAAATTGTTGGAACTAGTGGAAGAGCACGCGTGAAAGATGGATTGAACAGACTAACGAAAAAAAAACGATGTCAAATTAGTGGTTAATGGGGTTCTTGATAGCAGATTGTTCAGTGCTAGATTATAGAGGTGTTAGTGCAAATATGATACTAGTTATGAACATAAAAGATACAGCTGCTTTTTCATCTTTCTTCGTACCAGTATTTGAGCGACCGCGTTGAGCATAAATCGAGTTCTGAAGTGTCAGCAATTTACCAGCGTGCCAAAAAGAGTTGCGTCGACCTATTCATATAAGGCGGAATATCGCCAGGTTGAAGTAGCTGGTACTCAATCTGTATAACTCTCCAGAAGTGGTTTGCTTAGGGAACATTTTTTGACATAGGAGCACCATACCATTATGAGAAAGTAGGATGGCCTTCAAGAAGCGTATTTTCGTTTTTCAGTGCTCAAATGTTTACGACTGTCCATACCAAGCTCCTCCACATTCCTCAGCGTTGCCGACAGCGAACTTACATAGTTCCGATGTGGAACTGGACTATCGTCTGCAGTCGTTTTCTCAATATAGCATAGTAGTTGTCTTACCAGAAGATTATTGTGAATTTCATCGCGTCACAGTAAATTACAATGAGTATTACTTTACAGCATGCAAGCGTTCCCAGCTTCGGATCTGAAGATTCTCCCAACTCTTCGAGGCAGTTGACTGCAAACTTGGGTAGTTCTGATGTGGAAGTGAACGACATCCATACATCATCTCAGCATAGCATTGTAATCATCTCATTCATCGACAATTGTAAACTCATAGTGTAACAATACATCACGCTGAGTATAACTTTTAAGCGCGCAAGCACTCACAACATCGCATCCAGTGATCCCCTGAACTCTTCAAAAAGGTCGACAGCGAATTTACATAGTTCCGATGTAGATCTGAGCCGCCACCTCCATAGCTCTTCTCAACACAGCATTGTAACTGACTTACTAATATATTATTGTGAATTTCTTGGCGTTGCAGAGGGTTACGCTGAGTTTTACCTTCCAGCACGCTTCTTTTCAGTCCGGAAACGCTCACAACAACGCATTCATAGAGGCTGTAGACTCCACAAGGCTGTCTAATGCAAATTTACATAGTCCTGATGCGGAAGTGAAACAGCTCCATACGTCTTCTCAACATAGCATTGTAACTGTTTTACAAGTAAATTACTGTGAATTTCAAGGCGTCGCACGGTGAGTAGAATTTTTCAGCACGCAGGCATTTCCAGCGTCGCATGCAAATATCTTCCGCCTTTTTCCACACACTCGACAACAAACTCGCTTAGTTCTAGTGCGGAAGTGAACGACATCCATACAGCTTCTCACCATAGCTTTGTAATCATCTCTTACTTCGATAACAGATTTCATAATGTAGCAGTATGTTAGGGGTCGTTACTACTTTTCAGCGTACAAGAGGTCAGAATATCATATCCGGAGGACCTCAGGAATCTTCAAAGCTGTCGTCTACAAACTTAAATAGTTCTGATGAAGAACTGAGTCACCATCTCCACACATCTTCACAACATAATGTAATTTTCTTATTTGCATATAACTGTAAACTTCATAGTTTAGCAGTCATCTACGCTAAATATTATCTTTCAGTGCTCGAGTGTTTACGACATTGAAAACGAAGCTCATCCGTATTCGTTTTCCACTGCGAGCGTACATATTTCGCATGCCGATGTGAGCTACCTCTTTCACATATCTTCTGAACAAGGCGTTGTAAATATATAACTAGTAAATTATTGTGGATTTCACTGGCGTTGCAGTTGTTTACGCTGAGTGTTATTTTTAAGCGCGCAAGCAGTCACAACATACTATCCAAAGATCGTCGAGACTTATCAAGACTGTCGACAATAAATTTACATGGTTCTGATGAAGAACAGTACCACCAGGTACAGAAGTCTCAGTATAGCATTTTAACTATATTACTGATGACTTACTGTGAATTTCATCGCGTCGCAGTACATTACAATGAATATTACTTTCCAGAATGGAAGTGGTGACAACATCCCATCTGAAGATCTTCTAGACTTATCAAGACTGTCGGCTGCGATTTTACACGGTTCTAATGCAAAACTTAACAACTACCTCCATGCATCTTCTCTGCGTAATATTGTAATCATCTTATTTGTTAATAACTGCAAGCTTCATAGAGAGCGGTAAGCTACGATAAGCATTACATTTCAGTACTCGAATGTTAACTACATCGAGAACCAAGCACGTTCAAATTCCTCAAGGTTTTCCACTCCGAGCTTGCACATAACTGGTACCGAAGTGAACGAACATCTGCGAACTTCTCACAATAGCATTGTAAGTGTACTACTAATAAATCATTGTGAATTTCATCGCATTGCAGTGGGTTACTCTGAGTGTTACGTTCCAGCGCACAAGCAGTCAAAACATCGCATCCAAAGATCGTGCAGGCTCATCAAGACTGTCGACTGCGAAGTTGCATAGTTCTGATGCAGAACCGAAGGATCACTTACAGACGTCTTCTCAGTATAGCATTGTAAGTGTACTACTAATAGATCACTGTCAATTTCATAGCGTCGCAGTACATTACGATGAGTATTACTTTCAGAGTGAAAGCGGTCTGAACATCGAATCCAGAGATCGTGCAAACTCATCAAGACTGTCGACTGCGATTCTACACAGTTCTGATGCGGAACTGAACAGTCACTTACAGACATCTTCTCAGTATAGCATTGTAAGTGTACTACTAATAGATCACTGTCAATTTCATAGCGTCGCAGTACATTACGATGAGTATTACTTTCAGAGTGAAAGCGGTCTGAACATCGAATCCAGAGATCGTGCAGACTCATCAAGACTGTCGACTGCGAAGTTGCATAGTTCTGATGCGGGACTGAACAATCACTTACAGACATCTTCTCAGTATAGCATTGTAAGTGTACTACTAATAGATCATTGTGAATTTCATCGCGTTGCAGTACATTACGATTAGTATTACTTTTCAGAGTGAAAGCGGTCGGAACATCGAATCCAGAGATCGTGCAGACTCATCAAGACTGTCGACTGCGATTCTACACAGTTCTGATGCGGAACTGAACCATCACTTACAGACATCTTCTCAGTATAGCATTGTAAGTGTACTACTAATAGATCATTGTGAATTTCATCGCGTTGCAGTACATTACGGTGAGTATTACTTTCAGAGTGAAAGCGGTCAGAACATCGAATCCAGAGATCGTGCAGACTCATCAAGACTGTCGACTGCGATTCTACACAGTTCTGATGCGGGACTGAACAATCACTTACAGACATCTTCTCAGTATAGCATTGTAAGTGTACTTCTAATAGATCACTGTCAATTTCATCGCGTTGCAATGGATTACGCTGAGTGTTACGTTCCAGCGCACAAGCAGTCAAAACATCGCATCCAAAGATCGTGCAGACTCGTCAAGACTGTCGACTGCGATTCTACACAGTTCTGATGCGGGACTGAACAATCACTTACAGACATCTTCTCAGTATAGCATTGTAAGTGTACTACTAATAGATCATTGTGAATTTCATCGCGTTGCAGTACATTACGATTAGTATTACTTTTCAGAGTGAAAGCGGTCGGAACATCGAATCCAGAGATCGTGCAGACTCATCAAGACTGTCGACTGCGATTCTACACAGTTCTGATGCGGAACTGAACCATCACTTACAGACATCTTCTCAGTATAGCATTGTAAGTGTACTACTAATAGATCATTGTGAATTTCATCGCGTTGCAGTACATTACGGTGAGTATTACTTTCAGAGTGAAAGCGGTCAGAACATCGAATCCAGAGATCGTGCAGACTCATCAAGACTGTCGACTGCGATTCTACACAGTTCTGATGCGGGACTGAACAATCACTTACAGACATCTTCTCAGTATAGCATTGTAAGTGTACTTCTAATAGATCACTGTCAATTTCATCGCGTTGCAATGGATTACGCTGAGTGTTACGTTCCAGCGCACAAGCAGTCAAAACATCGCATCCAGAGATCGTGCAGACTCATCAAGACTGTCGACTGCGATTCTACACAGTTCTGATGCGGGAACTGAACCATCACTTACAGACATCTTCTCAGTATAGCATTGTAAGTGTACTACTAATAGATCATTGTGAATTTCATCGCGTTGCAGTACATTACGGTGAGTATTACTTTCAGAGTGAAAGCGGTCAGAACATCGAATCCAGAGATCGTGCAGACTCATCAAGACTGTCGACTGCGATTCTACACAGTTCTGATGCGGAACTGAACCATCACTTACAGACATCTTCTCAGTATAGCATTGTAAGTGTACTACTAATAGATCATTGTGAATTTCATCGCGTTGCAGTACATTACGGTGAGTATTACTTTTCAGAGTGAAAGCGGTCAGAACATCGAATCCAGAGATCGTGCAGACTCATCAAGACTGTCGACTGCGATTCTACACAGTTCTGATGCGGAACTGAACCATCACTTACAGACATCTTCTCAGTATAGCATTGTAAGTGTACTTCTAATAGATCACTGTCAATTTCATCGCGTTGCAATGGATTACGCTGAGTGTTACGTTCCAGCGCACAAGCAGTCAAAACATCGCATCCAAAGATCGTGCAGACTCGTCAAGACTGTCGACTGCGATTCTACACAGTTCTGATGCGGGACTGAACAATCACTTACAGACATCTTCTCAGTATAGCATTGTAAGTGTACTACTAATAGATCATTGTGAATTTCATCGCGTTGCAGTACATTACGGTGAGTATTACTTTTCAGAGTGAAAGCGGTCAGAACATCGAATCCAGAGATCGTGCAGACTCATCAAGACTGTCGACTGCGATTCTACACAGTTCTGATGCGGAACTGAACCATCACTTACAGACATCTTCTCAGTATAGCATTGTAAGTGTACTTCTAATAGATCACTGTCAATTTCATCGCGTTGCAGTGGATTACGCTGAGTGTTACGTTCCAGCGCGACAAGCAGTCAGAAACATCGCATCCAGAGATCGTGCAGACTCGTCAAGACTGTCGACTGCGATTCTACACAGTTCTGATGCGGGACTGAACAATCACTTACAGACATCTTCTCAGTATAGCATTGTAAGTGTACTACTAATAGATCATTGTGAATTTCATCGCGTTGCAGTACATTACGGTGAGTATTACGTTTCAGAGCGACAAGCGGTCAGAAACATCGAATCCAGAGATCGTGCAGACTCATCAAGACTGTCGACTGCGATTCTACACAGTTCTGATGCGGGAACTGAACCATCACTTACAGACATCTTCTCAGTATAGCATTGTAAGTGTACTACTAATAGATAATTGTGAATTTCATCGCGTTGCAGTACATTACGATTAGTATTACTTTTTCAGAGTGAAAGCGGTCGGAACATCGAATCCAGAGATCGTGCAGACTCATCAAGACTGTCGACTGCCAAGTTGCATAGTTCTGATTCAGAACCGAACCATCACTTACAGACGTCTTCTCAGTATGGCATTGTAGGTGTACTACTAATAGGTCATTGTGAATTTCATCGCGTTGCAGTGGATTACGCTGAGTGTTACGTTCCAGCGCACAAGCCGTGAAAACATAGCATCTAAAGATCGTCCAATCTCATCAGGACTGTCGACTGCGATTATACACAGTTCTGATGCGGAACTTAACAAGCACCTCCATGCATCGTCTCTGCGTGACATCGTAATGATCTTATTTGTTGATAACTGCAAACTTCAAAGAGAGCGGTAAGCTACGATAAGCACTATTTTTTCAGTGCTCCAATGTTAACTACATGGAAGACAAAGCACCTCCATATTCCGCATGGTTTTCCACTCCGAGCTTACGCGTTAATAGTGCCGAAGTGAATGACGATCTGAGAACGTCTACTCACTATAGCACTGTAATTGTCTTACTAGTAGATTACTACTAGTTTCATCGTTTCAAAGTGGACTAAAATAAGTATTATTTTTGCAGCGTGAAAGCGGTTATAACGTTGCATCCAGTTGTCCTACGGACTCTTTGAAACTGTCGACTGCGAATTTACGTAGTTCTGATATGGAAATGAACCAGTCTCTAAATGCGTCTGCTCAACACAGCATTGTAAATACCTCACTAATAAATTATCACGAATGTCATTGCGTCACGACAAATTGCGCTGTTTGTTACCTTTTAGCGTGCCAGCGGTGAGAACATCTCATTCAAAGATGATCCGGATTCTTCAAGGCTGTCGACTACCAGCTTACATGGTTTTGATGCAGAACTTGACCGATCCGTGCATGCGTCTTCTCAGCAGAACATTGTAACCCCATCACTCATGATTTATTGTGAATTTCACTGAGTTGCAGAGGAAAACGCTGTGCTATTTTTTCAGTGCTCGAGTGTTCAGAGCATTGGATATAGTGATCCGTCTCCGTCTTCAAGGCTGTCAGCTTCGAAATTGTATGCTTCATATACAGAACTGGACCACCAAATGCTTGCTTCTTCTGGACAAAGCAATCGCTCGAGTGTTGGCGACGTTGAATGCCATAAGACTCCAGATTCCTTGAAGTTGTCGAATTCGAATCTTCATACAGCTTACACCACGCATGTCATGCATGATGTAGTAAGTTTCTTTCTCTGTAAACTAGGCTGAGTTTTTGCTTTTTTTCTACATAACTTTTGTTTGTGTGATTTACCATAGTTGCAGAATGCAAATTCAATACCACCATCTAGTATCGGCCATTCATCGGGAACAATTTCTAACACACTTTCTCGTACGCCCTCACTTGTCAGCGTTCATGGGTTCGAAACCAATAGTGGTGGATTATGGTATCACTTTTCGGTATGGATTTATTAATAACTAACCGTCGACCAAGATTTTGACCGTTTAAACGTTGCTTTGACAGAAGTTGCTTCTGTAAATGTACTTTTAATAGTGTTCTGAAACACTCATACTATGGTTTACACAAAATTTTCAATAGGTTTAAAATTTTATCTCATCTTTATCTTTGAAGATAAATCAGACTAGCCGCGATTCGCTTTCTACAATAAATTTAAGGATTCCGAACGCTGCCGTAGTAGTGTTGCGAACAATTCTTCGGTGAGTCAAATGGCCAGAGGTATCAGCAGAAGTAGTCTGAAGACAAGAACAAAATCTATCATTCTTCCAGAGGTATTTTGTTTGCTGCTACCTAATATTGGGGATTACATCGTGTCAGCGTGAGTAGCATAAGTCTGTCATATATTGTTTGCATACTTGTTTTTATCTTCCAGAAGCCAGTCCGTAGCCGCTCGTCGTCTGCTTCGGGGCGCAACGAGGTAAATTTCTGTTCAATTCCACAGCTCTACAGTCATCCAGATGACCGCTTCGGTGTGGATTTAAGTGGGAGAGGTAAACGCTGTTGGAGGCTGTTATCAAATTGAACTTCATTCGATGCGCCAAATCCTTTTGTCGTTGTATTTATTGCTAGGAAATTAATTTCGAATTTGTAATCCCATTTTCCTTCTATACGTTCTAGCTATGGTTTTTCTTGAAGGCTGTCCTACGTACTTGGTCGTACTCGAACCGGCTCGAAGTATTGATGGGGCATTGGACCATGGAAGTGTGAACGAATGCACAGTACAACATTAGTTTCGAAAATTTCATAGCGGAGATTCGACATTGAAGATGAGGAACATCACTGACAACGACTACGATGAACTGAAGGCTTTGGTAAAAGGAAATATTACTACGGCTGTTCGAAGACTTGCAGGAGAACTCTGTATAAGCATTGCTTGGCTCACCGCTTTCTACCATCTACTTATTGAAGCATCTCGAGAACTTCCTGTGGAAGGAATACTTAGGAAATTGCAAAAAGATGACTGAAGCTGCACCTAACGACGTAATCGTCTCTAGAAGTCGAGAATTTTTAAGCTACTAGTATAAATAAACTTGCTTCTTGTTAGCAAAAAATGTGTAGATTCTCATGGTTGGTTTCTAATGGTTTTATTCCGACTAATAGAGATTGTTGTGAGCTGGATATATCACTTTAAAAATACATTGGAATGCGTTATTAGTTTCTAGATCATCTAATGTAACTAGCACAAGAAGTTAATATACTATATCATGCTTCTGAACGGATTCTTTATCGTCAATGAAATGTTTTGTTCCGCGATTATTTCTTCAAATTATATCTGCATATAACATCTTTAGAATAGCATCATTAAAACAATGATCAAACTTTTTTTCCCTTTAACTATCGAAGCAGGAAACTTATTGAAATGTGGAATCTGTTTAAGCCGTTTCAACGAACATCTGAGCATAAATCAACCCCTTACGTGCGGAAAAGTGGACCACGTCTTCGTCTTCTTTCTGGGATGGATGCGAGTGGAGACGTCGCCTCGCAAAAGGTATAAATCTGCTGGGATTTCTACTGTTGATAGAAGATTTCTATTACCTTGTTATTTTTCGAATTTTAGGAATGTTCGAATGTGGATTCTCAACTTCCAACCATACCCATCCAAGACAATTCAGATGCGAAATTTGAGAGCACGGTTTGTTTTATCACATATGGTGAAGAAAGAATATTCTTGATATGCCCAAGTACAACTATGGTGCTTGGTGTCCTATCTTCACGAATTGTCCAGTGGTCATCTGTTGTACAGTGGACCAGTTTGTTTCGTACGTAGTAATACCTGTGGCTACCATTCCGTGATCCACACCTCGGGTATAACTTGAGGTACAGATTGGTTGGAGCAGGCAACAGAGACATTTGATAATTTGTGCGCTTTACCTTTTGTGTGGTTATATACTTATGTCATGAATTCAACATCCTTATTGTCGATCAATCGTTGACATTTTTAATCACACGACCAGCCTGTAGTGAAGGTGCTCATTTGTGCCATATTTCGTGCCTCGCGGGCCTGCCCATTCGCTGTTATCGTAACACCAGGTCTCTTACCTGGATAATAAAACCGCATGTGTATAACGGTATCAATTCAGTAATAACGTTACGACGACAGCGAAAGCGTATTTACGAAAAATGTGAGCAACACCGTGATTGGTATGTAAAGATGACATAGAGAGTAGGTAGGAAAACCTACTCACTTGGATGCCTTAATGACCGTTAATGTTTGTTCCGTACTCCCGAAGTCGTTGCCGTCTTCGAGTGGATATCGTTGACGTTAGCCACGAACAGCTCTGCTCATCGTTCGCATGGTGTTCCAAGAGGACGCTTGCATTCTCTTGGAGTCCACTGCGTATCGTTCATCTATAATCTGTTCTTTTTATGTGATCGGCAAAAACTGCGTTTTATCATCTTTGTATATTCTCCTGGATGCCGAAGATGAGATAGGTTTCGAAGATCTGAGCTGCTCATTCCGGCTAGACGTTGTGGGTGCTGGTTAAATTTCGCAAGGCATCGTTCAAGCGCGGTGGTACGCAGATTCCTTGACGTGGTCGAAGTATCAATCCACGTTTCTGCTGCTTAACAAAGCGCAACTGAGTGGTTTTGGGTGCGTTAGTTGGTCGGTGGCTTCTTTGAGTGGCTCTGATGCGGCCTATGCTCCTCTTCTCTGTAATTCCTCCACGTTGTTCTCTATGCCATTGGACGTCCAAGGTGCACGTACGAGATGGTCGTTGTAATCAGAGAGCCATCCATTTTGATTTGCTCACCTTCGCACGATGGGATTTTATGAACCAGGTCGTGTTTGTGCTCAGTCGAATTTTTCCCGCATCACGGATCGCATTTAGCATCGTCTCTGCTGCACGACAACTCCTTGAAATGAAGAAGATGTCGTCACCAGAACGAAGGTTTGACAGAAATTTGTCATCAACTCGTATTCGCTTCTCATACCAGTCGTTAGAGATATTGTGTCGCCTTGTGGAATCCATTTTTCTATGAATATGGTGGCGAGTTAGTTTAAGAGCTGTGTGTTTGTGCTGCATTTCCGATAAATCGTCTAGTGTACGTATATGGGACGGGATCACTCCTTGTTTGACAAGCGGTGATAGGATAGCATTCTTTCCAACGCTGGCAAGCGTTTTGTGACAGTCGATAAAGGTTAGGACAAGGGACAGGTGGTGCTATCGGCAGACTTCATGACCTGTGACACAGTCTGGATTTGGTCTGTGCAGCAAATTCTCTGTCGAAATCCTGCTTGTCCGCCTGGTTGTGCTCCATCCAGTCTCCACTTGATATGTGCGAAAAGAAAATCTTCGTGAAAAGCTTGTAGATTGCACTCGATAGGGGGTATTGAGTGGTATGTTTGAAGATTCCTTCGGTCACCCTTTTTGGGTAGGATGACCGTGTGCAAGGTCCGCCATTCTGGGATTTTTCTCTTTCTGTTGGTAAGATGTGCGCGTAATTTATGAACTTCTTCTCCGAAAAAAATTCGCTGCGATATCAGGAACTGCAACTGCTTCGCCTTCACGCTTTCGATCGCAAGTGGAACTTTAGAAGGTACCATTCTAGGCGGTAATTCACCAGCAGTAATTTCAGGGTTCAAGAGGTGAGTTATGGAAGCCAACAGATTGGTATAAAACTTTCCTGTTATCAATTCTCTATGACGGCGGGATGTAGTGGTAGTTCTATCTTCGTTTATCAGAGAAAGCGGAACAGTGTCATCGCACAGATCCCGATATCTGTTCTTCAGGCTATATCGTTTTTCATTTGCTTCAAAAAAATATTTCTGCCTAGACCTATGCAAATCTTTTTGCAAAGATCTACAGCTGACATTCATGATCAGCCGCGTTACTAATATCGTAGTAGGACTAAGCTTCATTGTCCTTCTCTTTTGAGCAACTCCTTGGCAGTAATAGAGATGCGGTCTGAATTCCTTTTTTGAGGGATTGGGGCGAGTTCAGCATAAATTTCAAGTCCGTCGTGAAGCAGCTTGTAGTCGTTGCTCGGGACATTCATTACCTGCCAGTCATATGAGGAGAGGATTTTATTAAGAATATCATCGTCATACACAACTTCTTTCGTTTTTCTTGGACGATGACAGTTCTTTTCCAGCTTATGACTGAATCTATTCGTTGCATGGGCAGCATTTTCTGTTTGTGAGAATATGATCGATCTCCGCATGAGTCGTGTCGTTAGGAAACTCTCATTTTAGCCGCGATTTTCTATCGTCTCAAGGATGAATTCCCATGGAAGAGACTTGCTGCTGACAGGAGTCCTACAAGACGGTTTCAATTCCCATTTCGTTCGCATTTTCCGAATTTTTTCTATTCTGCATTCGTTTTCGTAGGCCGTTCCTGATCTGGCGTTCATGTCTCCAACAACGATTTAATAGGACTTCTCGTTGCGAATTCCTTCTTCCATCTGGCTGTATAATGCGTCCAGTTTGCTCTCATCAGCCGTACAAGTCGATGAGTTGATGATGCCGACTCTATTTTGACGCGCAAGCTGGAAACAAGGAAGGGCCAAGCGCGGCGGCACGATTTTTGCATGAGGCGACTAGATGGGAAGTAGATTGGTGTACGACAAAGCTAACGCACTTGACATTTTGTAACGAAGATTTCCCTCCACGAACACCAGGGTTCCGCCATCTAATTGGCTGTGTCGGTCTCTCTGCTTTTCTCCTCTTCTAATGCGATCACATGGAATTTGACACGGCCAAAGGCCTTAGGAAGAGCGCGAAGGTTGGCGTCTGAAGAGACTTTTTGTGGTATCGTATTTGCAAAGCAAGAATTAGTCTCTATGGCGTGTCATGGGCGTGATTGTTTTGTCCGTTTCCGCTGAAGTGCTTTGCAAATCGAGATTTGATCGCCTGTCACCGGTGGTCGTAGAAGAAAGTGGCCAGTGTGCTGGGTACTGACGTAGGATCCTGAGGTCAGACTGGCTTGCCGAAGCCTTCCTTAAGTTGTCACCACCACTGGTACTCGGCGGTGATTACTGGTATAGGTATCAGTTTGCTCTTAACCGTGCTTTCAGTTGGAAATGTCGGGCTGTATCTCAGCTTAACAGACTATGGTAGGAGGATGAACCCCCTCTCACTGTAGACAATACAACACCCAGGAACACCTCCTAGCCATGACGAGGAGGTGAGTTTCACCCCTTGGGAGGAAGGTGGAAACACTAGCAATGGTGAACTGTTTTCTGCAGTAGTGTTTAGGTGAAATGAGATCAAACAGTAATATCATATCTTGCGACTGACTCTCTTCAAACTCGTCATTGATACACTGTGTCGTTGATGAGCAAACATGAGATTGTTAGCGGCAGTATTCGTTGAAAACAATATTGGCTGCAGTCGCCTTCTTTAGAGCTTAGAAGGGTCAAATTAACACGCAATCCATGCAGTCAAACGCCATCATAACCTTAGCAGACAAAACGTGATACGACAAACGTTTATTGCCATAGTGAACAGGTTTTCTTAAACAATCACCGTTTTGTTGTTTTTTAAGCCTTCCGGTAATTACTAAAGACCAGCTTCGGCCACTTATTCTTGCTGTTAACAACCTCGTGTTTGCTCGTTAAGGAAACAGTGTATTAGTGATTTCAGATCATTAATGACTAGAGGTATGGTGGGGTGAAAAGTGAGAGAAGATATGAGTACGTGTCTGTAATTTTTAATTAAGGGCGCGTGTGGCGCAGTGGTTGGAGGCACCACTGCGACGCACACGTAGAATCGATCCCAGCGCCCATGGCCCACCAAGCCTTCCATCCTTCCGGGGTCGGCAAATTGGTACCAGACTTGTCTGGGAGGATAACAGCGATGGCTTGATACATCGGTAAGCCACCACGAGTCATTGTAAAGGTTAGATATGTATTCACTCACCTCCAACGATACTTAATGAAGTCGAATGCATGGCACATCCCTCAGAGATTGATCAACGCCGAGAACTTTATCCTTTTTTATCTGTAAATTAATGGCGGGCCTTATATACGACCCGTAATAAACGGGTGCACGGAATAAAAATAGTGACATGAGCGCCGCGCACAGATAGAGAACAACGCAGAATCAAATGAAGACTGAATGAGTATGTAACTCAGTGGTTCGTAAATTGCTGAGAACTGTTTTATCCAATATGAGGTATGGTGCTAGTTGACTGCCACTAGGAGATGATTGCTGGTCGAATTTGATAGGTTGCTTGATCTTTCCATTATCTTGTGGGATTTCAACTAACGCCTCTTAAGCGAGGTTATATTTCATAATTTGCCACAAGATTGCTTGCTAATTTAATTGATCGTTACAATGCTCAAAAACTAGTGACGTTGGTAAGAACAAGAGTTTCTAATATAACAGGAAAACCATATACCTTGACGTGTCTATTCGTTGAAATATCCTGCATTTTCGTGTACTTTGAGCTCTTGACGTATTTCTGCATACATTGTTTCTTTTACGGAAGGTTAGAAGGTTAGTGATTGCCGTTCTAGTTCGAGTTCTAATATTGTTAACCATAGTAGTGCTAAAATCCTCCCAACGATTTACCGCCTCATCGTGGCTGGGATGTGTTTCTGGGTGTCGGGGTGCGATGTACCTAGGGGTTCATCATCCCAGTAGGGCCTTCCAGGTTGAGGAGTCCGACATTTCCATCCGGAAGTCCAGCTAGGATAAACCAGTACCAGGGTGCAGCACCGTCCTGGCATCAAATAGTCGCATGATAGCAAGTCTCCCTTAGCCACAGGGGGTGGCCACTGGCTGGGATGGTGACCACCTGAGGAACGCTTTGGCTAGGCTGAACACTAGACTCTAGACTCCAGGGAACCACAAGCGTTAAACGAGCAAATGTAGGTGGTGCTGGGGACCGCACGAGCGGTGAGTGCGTGTCATTCAAGTATCAAAGTAAAAGTAAGTAGTGCTAAATAGGTTGCTCTGTAGAAAACTCACTCAGCATTTATATCTGAACAAGTGCCTTTATAGATTTTCATTCAATACTAGCATTGCAGATGGTCCAGGAAAATGCAACGCCTCTGGTGAAAAACTCGAACATTGTTCCACCTCCACTATTAGTTACGAACGCTCTAACAGTTTGTTTTTTCTTCTTTTTTTTTCATTCTTAAATTTTAAAATATCACTTTATAGCACAGAGCATTAAGTGATCACAACATACTACCAATAATAGTTCATTTTCTAGCTCCCATCTATATTTATGTGCAGAAAATTTATAGACTAATTTTCAGCCGAAACGAACTCTTCCTGAATTGGACGATCGTGACGATTTCTTCTCGCCAGCCGGTTCCAATCGTACCTATTTTTCTCGGGAAGCCTACCTGAGACGATGGACCACAGAGGTGCTTGTGAAGCCGGTTTTCTTCGATTGATTGTTCGGATTGAGTGGCTTATTCAACTTATTCGATCTCATTTTCTTATACAGAACAGTAAATGTCTAGAGAGAATTTTTTTTTAAATTTGAGTAATTGCTTGGATATTTAACTTGCTTGGAGTGAATTCTTAGGAATTGAGTTTTGTGAGCTGGCAGAGCAACGGTTTTAGGCATTCTTCAAGAATGAATGTGAACCATAAACATATTTTTCATGGAACACTAATTTCTTTCGACGCTTATGTTTGGGATTTTTTGATTATTGCCAGTCGTTCATTACTGGAAACTGTGACGGTGGCGAGTTTAGACTCGTAGTTCGTGTGAGACGCTTTGATGAAATGTAGAGTTCACTTATGGCGCTCATGGTGGGTATGTTTCGTTGTGTCATTTCAAGACATTTACATTACATATTTTCTACCTGGGATATTGGGATCCACACTTTAGCATAAATTTATAGATTGTTTGCAAGTGAGGTTAATTTGAAGGTACTTTGCTCCGAAGCTGCTGCTCATCCGTAAGGAACGGACGAGAGCATTGGTATTTATGTTCAGACAGCTTTTATAGGGTGTTTAGCATTTAGCATTTATATTCTGCCGCCCATTGACCACTTTGGGAGAGGATAAATGTAGTGGTCTTGAATAATAGTTCAGCTTTACCTAGCAGTTATTTTAGTTTGTCATTTTTATTGTTGTATAAACTGGAATCTAGATCCTTTCTTTATTTGAGTTCACATGCTTTACATATTGAAGATAGCTAAGCGGTAGATTTATGGTTTAGCCTTTTTCAGAAACCATTGTCAAGTATTATCGCGTGTTCGAATCAGTTGAGTTTATACGCTGTTTTCAGCCACAACACTGCGAAATTGGAATTCAGACAGGGGAAACTATTCGGCTTCGCCAAGGGATGTCTTTTTCGTGAAGGTTTTTCATTATATTCATTATTTGCTCAGACTAAAACAATTACTTAACGTGAGTGATTGCAACAATCACTGGTTCCACAGACGATTTAATAGCAACTTTGTTGATCATCTTTTTACGACGTGACCCTATTGGTGTAAATTAGTCTGTCTGTGTTGTTCTACTTTACGTTTATTGCTTTTCCCAACTTTTTTAGAACCGGAGCATGATTTTGCTAGAATCGCGCAGCAGGGAAGGCAGCCTGAGCAATCACTTGTTAGTCCTTCCTTCGAACGCTGTGCAACTAACTCATTTGAGATAAAAAGAGTGAGTTATTGGTTGTCACTGTAACAATTTTTCTCGGCTCTTTTGTTTAGATCTTACCGTTTACTGTTTAAAAAAAACTTAAATCCTTGTAGTTTTACACTTGAATTCCATTGGTATTTCAAGTTTTGTAAAGTAATGTGTAAATCACATCGCATCATCCAGGGATCGAATTGATAATCTCGCTCGACACCTGATGGTTCAAGGGTAGTTAGTGGTTAAATTTGTATTTTTTGTTATTGGTTGGCTTTGCTGTTTAATGAGAGTATTTAGTACTAGGATGGAAAGTTTCCGTAGGTGGTGCCGTACTTAACAATATCTCTTTGCTTCGTTTTTTCACCATTATAGGCTATAGAAATGCTTTCTTCTGTACATGATGAGGTTTACCAGTGCAGTACTGTGATACACAGTTTGCAAATACACGTTTACTACAAACGTGTCGGACCATTTCGTAGTGATCGTCATAGGTAGCACTCGCATCCCCTTATGATCCACTACATCGTTGTTCTCTTCATATCTTCGACTTTTTAAATCGTTATCCTCTCGTCTGGTTTGCGTGTTTTCAATTAGGTCACGAAGGTGGGGATTTTGTAAAAGGTCTGAACCGTGAAGTACTAGTTGGTGTTGTGTGCAATTGTTGTATTTCGGAAGACACTGTTCAAGCGCTATTTGATTGGTGTACAAACGCGTGGTTGAGGTGCATGCTGACGTAGGAGCTGAGTGTAAGAGAGCTAGATAGTTGATTTTACAAAATGGGCTCGGAAATAAACTCGTTGACCAATGGGTTCGTAAAAGGAGCAAAAGCGGCCTACGCTTTCTTTGCCCTTGCAAGTTATCTTTTGCAGTTTTCATGTCCGTTGGCGCTTAAAATATGCTTTCAGTGATCGAGAAATCTTACAACTCGATTCATTTTCTATCGCACTATGGTTTCACTGTATTGCTTTGTAGGGACATTTTTTTTCTTTGAAGAGTGTAAAAAAAAGGATATGACAGAGCACTGTTGTGATGTTATTGTTACAGCATTAGGTTAGTGCATTGGTAGAATGGAAGCATGTCGACTCAAGGAAAAACCCGTTTGTTCTGACGTTATCACGTGTTTGTAGTAACTAGGATGTGGACAGATAACTAATGATGGATAGCATAGAATAAAAAAAGGTAATAAACGATGAAAGAATAGAGCTCTCGGCCTTGATCAATCCCTGAAGGATGCGCCATGCATTCGACTTTAATAAGCATCGTTGGAGGTGATTGAATGCATATCTGATCTTTACAATGACCCTTGGTGGCCTATCGATGTATCGAGCCGGTGCTGATATCCTTCCAGACAAGTCTGGTACCAGTTTGCCGACCTCGGAGGAATGGAAGGGCCATGGGTGCGGGGATCGATTCCACGTGTGTGTGGCAGGGTGCCTCCGACCACAGCGCAACACGCGCCAAAGGTGTCATTAAGAAATCCCCCTCCTCCAGCGACAGTCTTCTTTTCGGAAAATGGCGTTTTTTAATGACATGTGTAGCTGTGAATATGAACCTTGTAATGTGGCGTCCATTCTGACTTTTTAAATTATTCAATTCTTTTTTTTCACTTTGTCCGTTCTCCTGTTGTAAGAGTAAATTTTGGAAGCGCACCAATTGATTTAACTGATCGCAGGTAGTGAAAACTTGTAATGGATAACTTTTCCGATGAGTAACGACTGCTCAATTTTTGGAGCTTTGAATGGAAGCGATGTTATAGCATTTGGGATTAGTGGAGGTGATGAGAAACGAGTCAGTGTATGAAGTAACCTACGCTGCAGCTATTCCATGACATAAGGGTCTGTCTTTTTTAATGATATAAGGTGTATATGACTCATATATCATCGATGTTAGCGTTTGATCTTTGAAAAACATTTCGGCTTCGTATGAGGTAAAATGAGTGCCATTTGAAAATTCTTGAATACTTTGATGACCGTTCTTCACTGATTGTGCGGACCCCAGCACACTGATCACTTTTCGGAGTTTTGCTGCTTTAGCCATTGTGTTTCCGTGGATTCCCGAGGTCAGCTCTCCAAAGTCTGCTACCACAGGCAGCCGCCCTTGTGAATCATAGGAAGATTTGCCACCATGCCACTAGTTTGATACCAAGACGGTGGTGGATCCGTCATTTGAAAATACTATTAGAAACTAGAGATAGCTGCCAACGAAATATTTGTGAACTGCCAAACTATTGGGCAAGCGGAGTTTCGTCCAACAGGACTTGTTGGCGTACCCAATTGCGTCTGCAGCTGCCACTGCCGTGTTAAAAGTTTTAAAAAATTATCCTGCACGTTAAAATTAGTTTTGATTTTCAGGCAATTTTAGACGAAAGTGCTGAAAAGAGTTATGCATTCTGTTGTAGTGGTAAGAAAAACCCTCTAACGTTATGGAGTTATCAATTGCTTAATGCGAATTAATTGTCGAGAAATTACAGTTCAGAAAAAACCAGCTTGGTCATGAATTTGTAGGCTTGGTTTATGGCAGTTTTTCTTACAAATTCCATCCGGACCACTGTGTGAAGCTTCAGGTGACATGAGGTTCCAAGGAGAGTGTGGAAATCGGCATTTTAGGTTATCATTTCCGATGTTCCATGTAATTGGTATGTTATGAATGATGTGCACAGCAGCTTAACAATTCTTTGCTCTTTAGCTGTAGTATGGCACTGTACGGTATCATAAACAGAAATACTGTCTAATCTGTGATGTACTAAAGCGGGTGTCTGCTGGTTGGTTGGCAGGAGGTGGATTGAGTTTCGAAATAGTCGTGCTAAAGAGCTAGAGAGCCTTCCGGCTAGAATCGTCCATCAACGTGGACTAGGGGGAATTTGCCTGTCCTGTTATAGGTTTAGTCTCAGCTTTCCATCCGAATGAAAATTCCGCAGTTCATGTATGCAGTTGATCAAGCGGATTCCAGTCTATGTCGTTCTATATATATATATATATATATATATATATATATATATATATATATATATATATATATATATATATATATATATATATATATATATATATATATATATATATATATATATATATATATAGAACGACATATATTATAAAATGTTGCATGTTATACATAAAGACTTCGATAAAAAGTGCATTGTCATGTAGATTCATTTAACAAGTGGCATATCCTAACATTAGAAAGTAATTTTTCGGTTTCGTTACGAACGGTTTAATCGAATTTCCTTTTTGAAAAGTTATATCAGGCTTCTTATACTTTAAGGTTTGAGATTTCAATATGTTTTTCAGCACCCAGCACCAGTCGTGCTTAATGCGGTATTGCAACAGCGCCAAAAAACGATAGAACCTAACGAATCCGAGAACTCCCTTATAGTAGGAAAAACGCCAGTGCTAGCTCATAAAACCGGATATGAAACTGAGAACGATCGCCAACAATATAAAGTGGTAACCTTTTTTGGCCCTTGTTTGACGTTTAAATGTGGTTCTTATATGTGATATTTCGGTAATGTAGTGTTGTTTAGATGGATGGAAACTTTGAGAAGAAGAGGTCATCCACTGACAATCACCACCACTATGAAACAAGAACACATCAGGAATGGATCAGCAGTACGAGAACTCAGTGGGAAAGAAGAAAGGTTCGGTTATAAACGTAATTATCCTGCGACATAGTTTATGGATTTTTATCTGTATACTTAGGGTTCGACGTGAGCTTATTAGCTGCTTCATCAACGGGCGTGTGTTTGTCATTTTGTTTTTAATTCGAATTGGGTAGCATTTGGTGTATCCTTTATCTTCGGTTCCACCTAAAATTTGTCCTGTTGATATTTGATTTCCTCTGTCGAATTTTTTTCGTAATCTCTGGATTAGAAGCTTTGGATGTTGACTATTACGTAGCATCCAGTGTTGTGAAATACTACCCTGGTTAGCACTGCCCAAAGTTAACGACTGGGTGCTTTGATTTATTCAAATTGCAATGATCTGTGGTGTTTTGTTCCAAATAAGTTATTTCCAATTTCAGCTCGACGAGAATTTCAACGAACTTCAAAGCGAAAATTGGAATGAAATGAAGAAACGCTTCAGGATAGACGGATCAACTGGTGTTCCGGAATCTGCTCAACAATTCGGAAATACTAATCGTGCTAGCATTTCTGATAAAGTTTTCGAACAAACAGAAACGATATTAAGACGATGTGAAGGTTACGAAGAAGAAGTTGTCCCTTATAACTCCACTACTCAACATTTGAAAAGGAACCAGTTTGGTGAAGAAGAAATTCGTGCAGTGGAAAAACCTAAGGAATTGTCACAAAAAGTACATGAGACTTCTGGAACTACCGGATCTGATGAGGCTAATGTAATTCCGAGAGAAACTATCCAGCAGTTGAGACAAGAGGTATGCATGATAAATACCAATTCTTCGGTGAAATATTGGTGCTTTTTCTGATTTAGTCATTACTGCACGTCATGTAAATACACCATATGTTGATCTAACCTTTTCTGCGAGCCAATATTGTTATCATTGTTAATTCCAGGTAATGTATGAATCTCGTCAACCTACCACACCAAAGACCAGTCGTGTGCATTGCTTCGACACTAACCGTACCTCAGCTGGCGTAGAAAAGCCTTCAGCTTGTAAACAAGTCGAAAAATTTCGTGTTACTTCTAACCACGAAATTTCATCCCCAACATCGCCAAGCCGTATTTCTGTTAACGTAAGTTGTTCTCGTTAAAGAAAGAATGAAGGAATTTTTCTGAATGCAGTGTTTTTTTCTTTTGTAATGTTTGCGACTCTCTTCTTTAAATGTGTATTTGGGGTAAGGAACGTTCTTTTATAGTTCGGTCGTCCCTCTGTGCTCTCTTCGTCACAAAAATATGGGACTGATGGATCCAAAAATGAGCGATCAGGTTTTTTTTGGGCTTTATACCAACCCTTAGGTTTACTATGATGAGGAAGTGGTACGTATGTCGAAATGGGCTTTATGCTGCTAAAAATTGGCACGTTTTTTTAATGTGGTATCCATCGGCTTGAAGATGAAAATGTATAGATAGACAGGCGACTACATCCTCAATTCTTCGGTTCCTTCCGTCATAGTCACTTATTTTGACAGCTTATTAGTCTATATGGCAGTTTTTGGTAGTTGCGGATTGATAGTTTATTTTTTTATCATTTAACTTAAATAAAATACAAACCTTGCTCCATATGGTGGGGGGTTTTCATTGTTATTGTTGTGTATGAAATTTTTTTTAATAGACAGTACATCATATAAATGGCAAGTACGGAACATCGATACGAAGACACAATACAGAGAACCTGATGTTCGTTTCAATGCGGCTCGCTCAGGCAACTGTGGAAGCACCGTGCGTCGCCACATCCCTCGTGGACGAATTCGAGACTTAGCGGAGCTATTTGATAGAATGGCAAAAAATGCTGCAGAAGGCACGACATCTCCTAGAGGAAAATCACTACCTCCACCAAGACAGCGCACTGAGTTCACAAGAAGTCGTTCAGTTCAGAGAACAGCAGATTCACCTGTACATATTGACGTTTCGAAGTCAGAGCTTAAAAAACTGTTTGAACAGTTTGGAACCCGAGGTTGGAGTGTTCTTATTCTGATATATATATGTTTCACTCATATATGTGATGCAACCAATATGAGACATGTTTCTGTGTAATCCTAGATGATGTATTTTATGCACAGGCTACGCTTTGCATTCCAAAATGGTTATGGTTTCTGTTACGATATAATTTTTCTAGTGTGCAAGCAGTATTGGATATTTTGAGATGGTTTTCAGAATCTTTGGCGAAGAAACTTCCATTAGCAACACAAGACGTTGCGAACGAGAGTCTAATGGTTTCACCTCGGTGCCACATAACATCTTCAGAAGGAAATAACTGTATCGATACACATGCGTTGTCATTTCACGGTTTGAATCTTGCAAAGCAACAGTTAACCGGGTTAGAATCGAAATAGTTTTATTTGATGCTTAGTTCTTTGTTCAGTTTTCTTTTCGATCCAATCTTTTTGCTACGGAAGTCCTTTATTTTACAAATATAAGCTTTTTCTATAGAGGGGAAGTCGGATTAACCGCCGTTGATGAAGACGAAGTGATATCAACTGATAGTCGTGTTGAACGTAGAAGGATGTCAACGCCACTAGAAAATTGTGTCGAAGGTATGTCGTTTAATCAATGTTTTGCACTGATAAGCTCACACGAGATCGATAGGTAACTTTTCGTGGGAAGTGCTTCGGTGCTGTTGCCCTCCTCGCAGACTCAAGTGCACACAGCTGTTATTCTTTCCGATGTGTCAATCTTCAAGGTTTCACATAACGAACTCTAGGGAGAGTGCCACGCTACGGATGGGGTGAGGAGGCAGTGGTAGTGATACCATGCATTACGAGGGCGACGCAATCTACCTAAGCCCTGGTTCGACTCCACATCATGCTCCTCTTCTCTGCGGGTCTGCGAAATTGCTACTGGACTTATATGGAACAAGATTACTCCCTCGTATGCATTTGGGAACGCCTCATTGCGACCATCATAGGACTCCAGGGAGAAGCGACTCGACTAGCCTTTAACTACATTCATGAAAAAATTTTTAACCAGCAGCGCAACTCACACGCAAAATGTTTGGAGACCTTTTTGGATTATTGATGCGAGGAAACAAATCGTATGCAAAAAAGTGCTGGGATAGGCAAAATTTAGTACAAATGATGTCGAGTCATGTAGAACAGCCTACAGATGTTGTTGAATAGGTTCTTGTCGTGATTTCTGCAGAATGGGTTGTTTTCATTGGAATAAATAAGCCAATGAAAAATCGATAAAGAACTATCCAGTACAAAAGGGCACTGTCTATTCGAATCATCGGAACTTCAAAGATAGGGATAGTATCGAGAAATTAGCCAAACAGAATTGTGTAGCATCCTCGTGTGAACTTATCGATATAACGAGAGAATGATTATTTCTGTCTATGTTGAAAAGAGCTTCCTTTCTAAGAAGCCGTCAAATATATCGCATTTGATCCTCATAGATATCGAGAAAGGGTATCAATAAAGTTCGTTCTCTTTTTTTTAAGCTCGCAAAAACAGCTCAGTTTTTCGTTTTCAACAATAGAGTGCCGAAAATGAGTTAGGTGTTGCAACATAGTTCGTTTTGTTTCGGTTTCAAAAATGAAGGTTTAAAACCTAGTAGCAATTTCGTTTTTACGTGGTTCCTTTTCCAAGTTTACCAATTTAGGGTGATCTAGCGAATGCTTTTGGTTGTGTACCTTCAATACCCTCTTCGAGTCACTCCGGTATCCTAGGTAGTAAATATGCAGGAAGGTACATTTCTCACGTTTTATCTATTTTTTGAATGTGAAGTTTCTTTGGTTTTTGTTTTCCAGTGAATTCAACGGAAATGCCCATTTTTATGAGCACAATAGGCCCGCTGATGTCCACACTGAAAAGCGAGTAAATCCTACGCTTGACGAACCTGATAGTCACTGTGAACAACCGGCAGTAGTCAAAGAGGCACCACCACCTCAAAGGTACATTGTTTTGACCTCTTTATTTCTGAAATCCCTTAGCAATTTATTGATGGTTTCTTTTAGCTCCTAAATCCAGTAAATATTAAATATTATGTTGACTTCTGTATTAGTTACAGCGGTGGTTTATACTACAAGGCTATAAATTTAATTTTTTTCTAATATGGTAATATGGTTCTTATCGGAATCATTAACCTTTGTTATGTTGTAGATATTTCAGGTTATCCTTAATACACCGAAACAGTACTCAAAGTGGTTGTCATTCCCAGCACAGACAATCTGCTAATGGGCAACAGTGTTGCACTAGTGTTTGTTTATTGTGGTTATTTTCCGTGTTGCTTTCCTAGTCGGTTTCCAGATTTCTTGGGCACACCACGTTTTTTTATACTTCGTGTTTAGCTTTGCTGTGACGGACTCAGCTATCCGAGAGAACATCACTTTAACACAAACCAGCAACAATACGTTCTTAGTCATCAAGAAGTAACAAAGCTTTTTCGTATACGTCGTTCTCTTTAAAAATAGCGAACTTGTACCCTTTCCGAGATATTTGACATTTCATCACACTATCCGTTGACCTTCATCGTTATGGCATAGACTTCCGTTTGCTTTATTACATTAGTTTCGGCTTATCCACCCACTTCATGATATCAGTGTCTGCAGTGGTTGTTTTTTAAGAAAGGTACCTACCAAAAAATTGGGTAGAACTTATGCATGAGATCTCGCTGTGACTGCGCGTTTATTCTCTCAAGTTATCAGCTGCTCTGCCACTTGGGAATTGTCAATACGCATAGCTTTCGAAGGGATATAGTTGTAGTGAAGTAAATGATTTTTGACTATTCAAGGAATCACACCTACACACGTCTAGAAGCCCACGGCTTTCTACTCGTCGTTACAGTAACAGTGAGCAAGAGAAGGTAGACGGTGAAATCGATCGAATGTTCGAGTTTGTTGAGGTTAGTAACTTGGATGGTTTTCGGGATTATACAACTATATATGAATACTGGTTGCGATTTTGTTAATGAGGAGAAAAGTGAAAATAACGAGTGTTATTGGGTTGTATCGTCCTTAGATCCCGGTCACGTTTTAAATGGTAGGATGCTGCTCTATATGTACTGTTAACGAGTTGGAATGAAATCAGCTCAGTAAATGAAGCTGTATAATTTTTTCGACTGTGAGGGTTTTTTATTGCAGGAGCACGATGAACTCAGCACAGTTGGACGCGAAACACTGTCAAAACAGAGAATTTCGGTGTTGAGGAATGGTGATACTGAAACCGTTCGAGACGACGACGTCAGCCACCTTCCAGGGTTCTTTACAAAGCCACCTCCACCCTCTATGTCCTGTAGCATCTATTCGTCCAAACAGCCCTCTTCTGATTACCCTCTTAAATATTCAGTAGGGTTTTTTGGTCGAATATTGTATCACAAAATGCCAAAGATATGTTGAACAGTTGTCAAAAAGTAATGACTACTTCAACGAAGCTGAGATATTTGCGAAATTCTGGACCGCGGGTGCCTATGGTGGGGAACGAACGCGCTATTGTCCTTTTCGGAGAGTAACGCGTTCACCACCACACCATGCGGGTCCTCCGTTTCGCCTCTCTCTCAGCTAGTTCTAGCGATCTTTTGCCATCAGCAATCACCCGTCAACGGGATCGATCTGGGGAGCCCAAATCGGCATTGAACCCAGTTAAGCTGAGCCTATAGTTATAATCACAATTTTAACCTTTTTACTTACTGCCTACTCTTTTTTTGATGGCAGGGTATGTTGCGAAATATAACTTCAACGAAGCTGAGATATTTGCAAAACTCTGGACCGCAGGTGCCTTTGGTGGAGAACGAACGCGCTATTGTCTTTTCCGGAGAGTAACGCGTTCACCACCACACCATGCGGGTCCTTCGTTTCGCCTGTCTCTCAGCTAGTTCTATCGATCTTCGAATCGAAATTCGAAAACAAAGTTTTGCAAATATCTCAGCTTCGTTGAAGTTATATTTCGCAATATACCCTGCCATCAAAAAGAGTAGGCAGTAAGTAAAAGGTTAAAATCGTAATGCCTACTTTCCATAAGCACTGCTGCTGACTTAGGAACTCGTCAGAATGCTGAAGATTTCTGTCAACAGCGATTTTTTGCAATCGAAAGACGTTGTGGTTAAAATCAAATCTCGTATTCAACGTTTAGATGAGTCATTATCGAGCTATGCAGCACATGAGTCGTGCTGCGGTAGATCTTCCAGCTCGATTTTCACCTCTTACTGCGCCAGCTGCTGGAATCGGTGTCAGTACATATAAATCAAGAGAGGGAACAATCGGTGAAAAGGTTTATTTGCTTATTTTTCGTCTTCCTCTATCTTTCAATTCCAGAAGTCTATAGCTTCGATGTAATGCTTAATTTTAAAGGTGCTAGTGTCGGGCATTACTGAAGAAATGTTGTTTTTTGTATAGGTTCATATCTTCAATCATCTTCCTCGATCTGCCAACACACATCCATCAGCTCTGGCCACTTCCACTCCTGTCGACTCACCTCTGGGAACTGGTTACTCTCAAGGGGAGTGGTTTAGTCAAATATACATATATCGTATACGTTTTTTGAAGAGTAGAATGCATAGGCTGCTACACTGGGACTATGTCTCTTTTTATTTGTAATTGTAGTTAAAGAATGAATTGTTACCATTACCATTTGTTCAGGAACCTCAGCCGTTCCTAATCTTGATGATTCGTTTGTAAGCTCTATAACTGCGGCCAGCAATCATCCCGACACCCTTGAGGAATACAAGCGACAAATTGCGGTGAGAACTTAGCGCATCATAGACTTTTGGACAATTTGCTGTGTGTCACAAAGAATATATGATGAATGTATGATAAATGCCGTAATTCTGCTCACGACAACATGGGAGATTACATACAGTCTGAAGCTTTTTTTTGAAATTAGGTCTACTTTGCAAAATGGTTTCGACTCAAGGCTTGTTTGAGTAGCCCATTATGGAAGTAATATGAATTTAGCAATGAAGTTCCCATTGATTGCTTTCGTTGTATTTGCTATCAATTTGAGTAGCCCATTAGGGAAGTAATATGAACTTAGAAATGAAGTTCCCATTGATTGCTTTCGTTGTATTTGTCTATCAATTGCTTCTTTCTAGTTCATTATCTAAACACCTTAGCAGTAAATACGATGTTGGCAGCGGGTGCAAGGTTGAAAATTAGCAGCATTATTAACTTCTTGTATATTTTGACGCTCGTTGAAACTGCAAGATTACAAGACTTAGTGAAATTAGGGCGCATGTGGCGCAGTGGTCGGAGGCGCCCTGCCACACAATGGGATCGATTCCAGCGCCCTTGGTCCACCAAGCTTTCCACCTCTCTAGGGTCGGCAAATTGGCACCAGACTCGTCTGGGAGGATAGCAACACTGGGTCGATGCATCGGTAGGCCACCGCGAGTCATTGTAAAAGCTAGATATGCATTCAATCACCTCCAAACGATACTTAGTGAAGTAGAATGCGTGGCCCATCTCTCAGGCATCAACCCTGAGAGCTTAATCCGTTTTATGTTTTTAGTGGAATTAGTGCATCCATCTTTTCATTTGTATTCATTTAGAAACTGAACAATCAAATTCATGTTCAAGAAGAACAGATCGACATGACGTTGAAAGTGCTTGCATTGGCAAGAAAAAAACAGAAGTCTATGCAGGAGGTAAGGTGAAAGACAGATTTGTCGAAATATAGACCAGAGCTTTTCTTTTCTACCACACAGTTTTTATTGCCTTTTTTTGCATTAGCTTACTGAACAACTTTCGAATGTGTTTGTTTGTCTCGTTGAGCCCTACATCGAAGGTACAGTGAAGGGCGTTGTTGGTTTGCAAGGTGCTAAGAGCTCTGTACTATGTTTATACGTCGTCGAAGTCGAACACTACCCTGAGGTGTTGATCTGTTGGAAAGGGGTGTACAGATGAAATTTAGCCATAGATTTTACTGAGTGTCACCAAATTTCTTTATTGTGAAGGAGCTATGTGTTCTTAGAGGGTTCGTTTCTGAATGGTTTTCCACGTATATTATTAAAGAAATTCTCTTTGATGAGTCAAGATGAGGTTCTTAACATGTATCATTGATTTTTCGAGACTAGTACTTTCGCATCTTCACTTTTTTTCAAAGCCTAGACTTATTGTCGTGTAATCAACTTGTTTGGATTGTTGAGCTTACAAGAGGTTGATAAATTTGTTTTACTCGGCTTACGTTTCAACGTCTTCGTCTTCATCAGAACCGATGTACCGTGTCGGTGGTCCACAGTTGTTCGTTATCTCGATGTGGCGTCTTCGTTGTCGTACCGAGACGGGATCTTTTTCAGTGAACACCGCACGAATGGGGCATGCACACCCGCAGTGTCCTTTTATATAGGACGGTTGTTGTTGATAAGACTATCAGTTGATAATAGTTTGTTTTCCAACGGATAATCCACTTTTCAGCAGTCGGTATTATGTTAGCTAGCGCAGAGCGAATAGCAAAACGGTGTTCAAACCGACCGTCATTTAACCTCAGTAGTAAAATAATCAACATGTTTTGAAATTGTTGAGCATACACGAGGTTGATAAATATGTTTATTTCGGTTAACGTTTCGACATCTCTTCATCAGAGCGTGTGATCCGAATCGGTGATTCACAGTTGTACGTTATCTCTTTGTGGCGTCTTTATCGTCGTATCGAGACGGATTTTCTTCATTGGAAAACAGCACGAATCAGGCATGCTCATCCGGTAGTGGATTTTTTAAAAAAAGACCCAAAAATAAACTCAAAAAATTCGTGAAAATTCCCACTCTTAATTCAAAGGTTTTATTTCAAGTTTAAAATATAGGGTTGTTAATCTGTTATCCGTAGGGTGGGTTAGCCGTTGAAAACAAACTACTATCGAGAGATAGTCATATCATCAACAGCCGCCGTGTATAAAAGAGCTTTGCCGAATGAGCACACCTCATTTGTGCTGTGTTCACTGAAGAGGTTTCGTGTCGGTACGACTACGAAGACCCCACATCGAGATTACGAACAACCATGGACCACCGACTCGGAGCCGATGGCTCTGACGACGAAGACCTCTAAACTTAGACCGAATAAAACAAATTTATCAATCTCATGTAAGCTCAAAAATTTAACCAAGTTGATCGTTTGACCAGTGAGGTTAAATTACTGTTGGTTTGAAAAGTATCGCTGTTTAGCCTTCGCTTTATTACTCAGTGAGTGTTCTATGGTCCCAATGAAAACTAGTGTACAAACAAGGTCCTATGCTTTTAGAAACAACCATCGTCTCTGTTTTTCTTTTTTTTCTTCAACTGAAAACACTCTTGCCTTATAATGTGCGAAACTCACCGAGGTCAGAAAATTGATCTAAAGTCAGACGTTGAATCACGTATTACGATGAGTTATTGGTTTTTAGAACTCATTGCCGAATTTTTGAAATTTATGGTTTGTCTCAGAAGTTTTTCGAATTGTTGCTTTTGAGTACCACACGCTTCCTAACGGTTTACCGCCTCAGCTTGGCTGGAAGATGTTCCTGGAGGTCGGACTGCGTTGCACAGGGGAGAGGAGAAGAGGGGAGGGGGAGGGATTCATCCCTTCGGCAAGGTCTCCCAAGATGAGGAGTCCGGCGTTTCCATCAGGAAGCCCAGCTAAGAGTAAACCACTACCAGGATCCACCACCGTCATGCTATCAAACTAGTCGTATGGTGGCAAATCTCCCTCTGATCCACAAAGGCTGCGACTGCCTGTGGTGGTGAATACCTGAGGCAGACTTTGGCCAAGCTGACTTTAGGACTACAAGGAACTACACTGGCTAAACTAGCAAAAGTCAAAAAAAAAGAGATTATGCTGGGGGCCCACACAATCAGTGAAGACTGGCCACCCCGAGTATACGAGAAGTAGGAAGTGCTACACGACGATCACAATCGTTCCCTTACATTTCCTGTCCTGTGTTTATTTGAAGCAGTGGATTTTTTTTTCAGTTTTTCGTATCTAGAGAAAGGGTCTTTCGGGTTTTAAGCTTCAAGTCTGGATATTCTTTCTTGGTGGTAGAAAGTGGTGTGGCTGTTTTTACCAATGTGTTGATCAATGTCATACCATATACTGTTTTCTTGAAATGCCAGTAATACTTTGAGGCACAAAAAATTGTTCAGTCATTGTCATCAGCATCCTCTGTGCCCTCATTTTCTTATTAACACTCGATAAGGACTTTATCGGACACAAACTTCAATTCGTAATCCGCTCTTCGGGTATAGGAATTAATTTTGGACCAGCGGTTGGTTTTTCTTTCCTTTCCAATTGCTGGGCGTGTGTGGCGCAGTGGTCGGAGGCGCCCTGCAACACACACGTCGATTCGATCCCCTGCGCCAGTGGCCCACTGAGCCTTCTATACTTCCGGGGTCGGCAAATTGGTGCCAGACTTGTCTGGGAGGGTAGAAGTACTGGCTCGATACATCGGTAGGCCACCACGAATCATTGTAAAGAGCAGATATGCATTTCAATTGCCTCCAAAGTTTTTTTTTATCCTTTTGTGCAATTGATATGGCGAGTTATTGTTATGGAATGAGAGGGTATGCAAAGTACAAAAGCCGAAATACAATCTACATACCTTACAAAACCATGCCAAAGAGGGGCAGCATCGTGATTAAACTGAGCACACATTCTCACAGTACGGAACGTATCGCACGAAGAGCCCAAAATTGGGATCCTTGAAAGAAGGGTGAGGGAAGGTTGCACAATATGCATTGGATTCAGTGTGTTCCGTCCCCGATGGAAAATAAGAGGTCTCACGCGATCTCCAACTGCTTAGCCATTTTTATTAATTTGGCATGTTAGTACAATCTTATTTGAAAAGTAGTAGCAGTGGCAGACTCAACATGACCTGCTGTTTGGATAAACACAAAAAATGGTCCGAATTGCTTTTGTACATTATCCGGGTTTTTGTCATTTTCTCCAAAATTTCCTAGAAGCTTATCCTGGTTTTAAAACATTTTTTGGGAGCGCTTCATTCGTGTGAATTTCTGTACCTGTGCTAGAAAGATCAGCTGCTATAGCTGAGTTAGAACTAATCTATGTATTCCATGCGATATGTTTTAATCCTGTTGAATTTCTCACGCAGAAGAAACTATTTGGTTACCAAGAAAATGCACAACTGGAAAGTCCTATGATGTTATTTTCAACGCCATATAGATATCTGATGTTTGTTGACTATGATTTGAAAGGTTCATCTATATATTACATGTAATTTCCAGCTCTCTGCACAGCGTACACTATTATTGGCTCGTGAACGTCTTGAATTGTTGCGGTGCGAGGTGAATCGTATTTCGGCGTTGTCAGCAGTTCGAAATCCGCCGCCTCCAGTTTGTCGAGAGTTACGTGGAACGATGACGATATCAAATATAACAGTTCATTTGAATAGAAGTTTCTGTCAACGACAACTTGACCATGGTGAGAACTTTATTATTACCAGAGTAGGCGACGGTATGAATTGATTGATGGGTAGTCGACTTTGAATAGTTGAGTTAGGTTTCGTTTTATTATTTCGAATGATATAATCTTTAGTTGTTAGTTATTTTGGGTAATTCTGCTAATGAGGTTTTGAAGGCGTTTCAGTTAAATATTCTTAATTTAATAGATCTTTTCATCCTCTACTGTTCTGCTTGCTTCAATTCAATCTTTGAGCAATCTTTTTCAACTCTTCAGACTGTTCTTATGCACTTCTAATACTTCTGAAATGTGGTACCGAAGTAGAGGCGACTGGTCCGATTTCGTTGTTCACACATCATCAAGTTCGAGTTCGTCAGCTTACGTTTGCTGAACATGTTCAGTTTGGTAATCTTCCTGTCGATTTCAATGTTGTTGTGGAAGTGTACGCCATGGTTGGTCGTTTGCAGTTTTACTATCGAGAAATTATCAAGTAGTAAATTAACCTTCTCAAATTTTGCTACTGTAATTTTGTGTTTTGTACTGAAATGTTAGTTTTTAATTGACAGTACGTGGGAATTTTTAGAAGCTGCCTATTTCAAAAGATAACGAGCATTCATGTGCTACCAATATTGCAAACAAATGTCGCAGCCTACTGAACCCAGGTTAGTTCTTATACGATGATCCTGTGTTTATCAAAACGTCTGCGCTTATTGAAGTTCCCGTTTTTTCCTTCTTTTTTGAAAATTCTTGTAAAAAAAATTTTTTAAGTCTCCCATCGTTCGAACTACATGTCTTCCCGTAACGATGCGCAAGTATCCGAATTTGTTCGTTGTGGATATGTAATCCTCAACAGAGATACTGTTGGAGCCAACAAGTTTTATCTTGATGAAGCGGAATATCCTCTCGAGGGTACAATTGAGGTGTGTGCTCGTTGCACCACTTTACCACCAGCTATCGAAGTCGACAATAGAGGGTTTTTGGTTAGTTATTCATATTACTTTCTCTAATTCATTTGTAAGTCTTAATTTAATGAAGAATATCTTGTAACAGTACTCTCTAGTGATTACTAATAACATTGCATCTAAAAAATTCCTTTTAATCCTACCTCTTCAAGTGTCATTTTGCGAGCCATTGTTTTGATTTTCATTTTTAGACCATGTATCAAACGATAAGTGGTATGGCGTCATGGGAGCGTTTCTGGGCAGTATTGCGCCGTGGTATGGTGTACTTCTGGCGCTATCCGGACGATGAGTCATTGGAGAAAGTAGGCGTTTTTTCATTAATGGACTCTCCAGTTTATTTTTGGCTTATACTACTCTAACTTTGCAGTTGGAAAAGTTAACATCTTTGTAATGGTTTTCTAGGATTTGATTCTGAATGTTACTTATGTTTCAGCGTCCCGTAGCCTTCATGGACCTCAGCAAATGCACGAACGACGTAGTGGTTGCGTGCAACCTAGAGCAGTGTCCAAGAGAGAATTCATTCAGTATTGATATGCTAGTTTCTACAACACCGTCAATTATGGAGAAAAAGCGGTACGTGTTTCATCGATTTTGTTTCGAGTTCGGCTGTCATAAGCAATACATTTGGAATTGAAGTAATGTTTATGTGGTTGTTGGATGTGCCTTTACCTTCGACTAGCACGCGTCGTAGGTCTAGCAAACAGTTTTTGGTGTGGTTGAGGTGTTGGCTCACATCTCAGCTGTCCACTGAGCAATAGCAGAAGTGCAGTGGACTAAATAGCGGCCGCTTGTGCGGATGCGACACCCACCAGCAGTACCGAAACTAGTCATTTTGCCGACGATATTTCTTCTATATGTCCCTTTTAGCTAATTTCCAGCATTACCCGCTCCATGTACCAGTGCAGTATATGTGGCGGAATCAGCAGTTTTCAACGATGACATTGGTACTTTAGAGCCACTGATGCTGCGTTGCAGCAAAAGTGCAACTCAGATTTCTCTTCGCCAGAGGTTCCTTCGTAATGTTGGAGATAGGATACGGATTCTTTTATTGGAACAGTAAAATATTTTAGTCTCATTATCCGGAGACTTTTGACGATGAGGTTTTCTCCGTTGTTTGGTGCGAGCTTTCTCAATATGTAATCATGTATGTTTAGCTTGTGGCTTCCTCAGATTTCAGTGGTCATTGAGAACTCGTTCTTCGTCCTAGTACAGTGGCAGTTTCTTTAGCAGATACATACTTGGGGATATATGCAGGCAGGGTGGACGAAGTGCATTGATCTCAGTGCATTTATCATTTTTTACTTTTCCGTGTTCTCTATGTTTCGTCGATAGCTAACCCGACAGAATATTAGATGCGAGAAATGTTCTATTCCACATCTAATGAAAAAAAATTTGCCTTTCGTTAGGGATTGTTGGTGGTTTAGACATCTACTACAGTATTCTGAGTTGGCTGAATGATGCAAAGATATGTCAGCTATAGGAAGTTGGACACCTTCTCGTTACGAAAAGTTAAATTATTGAGGAAACTTAAAAGTAACATTGAAATATATACTTCAGGTTGGCTCAGTGTTCACAAAGCGTGCATTCGTGCATCCACACAATTCCTATATAGAAATAGTTGTGAACTCTTGTCGTTGTAGCATTTTGTTGATGTTTTAGAAATCATGCTCACTAGCATTCGTTTTACAGTCTAGTTCTGTTGAATTCCGGAGAGATAGCATGCCATGATTTCGCTTACGTTCACGAACACTTTTCCTTGATTGTGAAATTCGACAACTTTCGTTTTTGATGAGCTTGCGAAGAAGGACACTTTATGTGCAGTGGACATCGTGTCATATGATGTCCTTTTTCCATTTTGATTTCTGAGGGGTCTGTTTCTGAAAACTTGAATTTCAAATAAATTGAAAATTGGGGGAATATTTTTGAAAAACTACATATGGGGATAGTAATACAGTAAAGTCTGTTCTATGGCTATGTTAGGTTGTCAGCAACATAAATTCCTTGGTCATGGAAAAGAAACTGGGGTTTATCAGAAAACAAGTATCATCCATTGTATGAGGCATATGAAGTACATTTTTTTGACCTCAAAATAAAGAATTGGTGGATCTAAAAAGTGCTGAAATTGACTTCGTGGGAATCGCAAAACGGATTTCCAATTGCTGACAACGGTGTGATTAGATACTGGACCGTATAGTAAGCAGTGACATCAGCCTTGAAATAGAGCATCCATGCTGAGTTCGACTCATGGAGTAGTTAGCTAACATTGAAGCAGTATGGTTCATAACATGTGGAGAAAGCATGTCGGAATGGTAGAGGAGTTATCTCCATTTCCTCAAACAACAAAAAGTAGGCATAATCCAAACTGCCCACCATGTGTTATGTTTCAGGCGATATTGATTAAACTGTATTAAAATCGTTTTCTGAAAAGGATCACTGTGACTATGCATAGTGATGACGTTTCTGCGAAAATGTCACGTCGATTTCATAGAGGTTTTATTTTCTTAGAGATCTGTTCATCCACTGTTTAAATCTTAGTTTCGAGCATCTTCAATATTCAGTGACTATGGTCTGTCTTGAACGCGTTTGGCGCGGTGGTCGGAGCCGCCCTACAACACACGTGAGATCGATCCTCGCACCTATGGCCCACCAAGCTTTCCATTCATCCGGGGTCGGTAAATTGGTACCAGACTTGCCTGGAAGGATAGCAGCTACATCGCTAGGCCACTGCGAGTCATTGTAAGCGCCAGATATGCATTCATTCACCTCCAAATGATGCTTACTGAACTCGGATGTACGGCACATCCCTCAGGGATCGATCAACGTCGAGAGCGTTAGTGAGCCTTTAGCGTTATGGTCTGCCTTTAGTATATGAGACAAGATAAGCAAGATTTCACGAGAAGGTAGTCTGCACAAGTGGTAACTTTCCTAGAATGGCATTTCAGTTCTGTTATAGTGCTATGTGAGCATAAGGAATTTAATGCAGCTGATGCAAGAGTGTAGTTTCTTCGGGTGAACCTGTGGTCTCTTGTCCTCATTTCATCGAAATCCACAATGGATTAACTAGAATAGGTCCGCTTTTTATCGTTTGTTAACGTGCAAGCCTACTTAGCAATATGGCAGACCTCGATTTTCGGGCACTCCCGTTCATGTTTTTGTTCCTGTAAAAGCTTTATTTAGTGATTTCCAAGGAGTTACTTCATGGTATATACTACGATATGGTGTGAGTAGCGCTATGGTTGTGGTGGCGTTCAGTACGCCCGAGGCCTTTTCTGCCACCAGACATCGGGCTTAGCAAGCACCACAATCTCTCTGGGATCAGAAGAGATTGGTACCATATTTCGCGTTTGCACTTTCCCTAGGGCCTACGTGTTACTCACTCCACCAACCAAGGTCTTGCGTTGCTTTTCTCTTTTTCTCAGACCATAACGGTGCTATTAATAGTCACCATTCAACGAGAATAAGCTAGGGAGAACAAGTCGGAATTGATCCCAGACCAACTGAGGCTGCAGTCAAAATTACAATGTCTTAACTTTTTTTTTGTCTTTTTTTCAGTGGAATACAATCACAAGGATGCTGAGATCTGAGGAAAACTTGGAACATCAGGTGCTGAACCGTCAAAAACTGGCCGAGAGAACGGCAAAGCAAGAGCATGGGTTAGTAAAGTGGATAAGACGAGAGCCACAAAAAAGGGTGGCTACGGATTCGAAGCACAACTGACGTTCCGAATTTCGCTCATGTATCAGCATCCTTGTGGCTGTAGTTCACACTGTAGCCTGCCATGAAAATTAGGTAGCAAGTACTTGTGGTACCATATTTGCTTGTCAAGAGCTCACTCCGTTCCATAAAGGCGGCAGATTATTTGTGGTAAAGATAAGGGAACACTCGTACAGGGAGGTCTTCGGATTTTAGAGGGAATCTGCTCGAACAACATTCAAAAGGAAGGTGAAAATCCCTAAGCAGTTGAACCCTTCTCAAAAGACCTTGGTTGATGATGAATACAAAAAGAGAATTGAACTAAAGCGCTTAAATCTGTACAACTTGTGATGTTGGGTCATTTAAAATACAACGTTTGTGAATTTGATCAATGCTAATCGCCATAGAAGTCATTCTTTTCCGGGCCAGGAACTGTTATTGGCATGCGTTTGGTGTTATTCTGGTTGGAATAGAAAAATGAAACGGCGGTGTGTTCGGCTATTAATAACAGTTTTACGGTCTTTAGGGAAATCAACATTTCTATTTTAAAGGTCTTTACTTGGAATATTTTTATTGCTTGGCTTACAGTTTTTGGTTTTTAATTTCAGTGTATTGCTCTCTGCGGATTCCAGTGAGCTGCTTGAAGCATGGCTACAAGCGCTGAACGAGACATTGTCAGTGCTTAGAGGGTAACTGTGAATTATCGGTCAAGTAATACTGTAGTCTTTGTCTTCATTGTATCCTTGTGCTCCTATTAGTTACTGTTTTCTTAATTAGTCTGAAGTTGTTTTATTTCTGATCATATTGCTTTGTGACCGAATACTCAATCAAAAAGAGGGAAAAACGCGAATAGTAAGAACATCAAGTCTCTGCCTGTTCCATCATGAATCGTTTATAGTGCTATGCTATGACAACACATATTCGTATTTTTCCATTTCAATGTGCAACAAATATTCCACGGTTTTGACGCTCCTGATTGTGGTGTATCGATCACGAACAGCTCCGGTTGAATGCATTCCCATCGATGCTTCGAAATCACCACAGCCGAAGTCGTCAACGAATCGGTCACACTATGCTCTATGATCCACTAAGGAAATCTTATATTGTGTCTTTGTTAAAGCGTTGCATTATTTTCTGTTTAATCACTGTTTTAATCTGCTGTTTTCAGTTTAGTTGTTGTTTTTGTTTAGAATCACTACTAGTTAAGAATCGATAGTTTAGTTGTTAAGAAGAGTTTTGGAAGTGAAGTTTTCGATAGTTACGACATCTGCTACCAAATATGTTCACGAATGTCGAATGCACTCGGATATTGGAGCTAGGGATTTCACGCAACGACACGCCTAATGGCGCTTTCTTTTTAGTGTCAGCTGATTGACGTTGTAGTTTTGCGACCGAGTGGCGGCTGTTGAATGATATTTTTTTCTCCATATTTCGTCCCCAAAAGCTGGGCTCAGCGTTCTGTTTACGAATGTGGGATGCCGTTCTCTGCCGTATACGTGAAGAACTGTTACCGTCCGATTTTTGTTAGGTACTCCACAAACTACGTACTAGTGCATTTGGGTGTAGGGAGCGTCTCAGTTTATCAACGAGAACTTATTTAACTGAGCGTTCTCCAACTTTTCGGGAGTGTTTGGGTATGGTGTGTCAAGGATATACGTAAGAGTCGAGATGTATTTTTACACGGAATAAAGTTTAACTCTGTTCCTTGTGGTGATTTTAGGAGAACGTGAGATATCAGCGTTTCATTATGGTTGTACCTGGACAGAAAACGGAAGATAGTACCAATTTTGGGGACTTATTTCCCCCAATGAACCACTAAAGTACCAGAGAGTGTTCGGACTTCGTCGGAAAAATTATCAATCCATGACAAATATGCCATTTATCTCTATCGTATGACATTTTTTCATTACATAGGGAACAGATGGAATGGTGACCAGGAAATCTGGATGCAGTATCAGCCGTCGTTTGTTCTAGAGCTAGCATGTGTAACTAGAAAGTCATCCTTTGCCAATCCTTCCATCCTTCATTTTACACGCACTGAGGAACCGTACTTGAGAGCCGTGTTTTAGAGTCTTGGGTGTTTTATGTATATTTTTGGGTAATTTGAAGACTTTACGTATTGGCAAGCAGGCACCTCGCCTGAGTCTAAAATTCAAGTTCAGTTGAAGTGATCGAAGTCCAGAGTGGAAAGTTGCTCCTTGGATGATTCCTGTCACTCAATTTTCATCCTACCACTGTTTGTTAGAACCCTAACGTTAACTTTTTTCAGACCTTTGAAGTGCTTACCTAGCAAAAGTTGTGAATGTGGGCTTCGAGAAGTCAGAAATCCTACCAGGTTAGTGACTGTAATCCCAGCTCAAGCCGAAATTCTTCCTGATCGTGTAGTACATTTGAAAAGTCTAGGATAGCACTTTCGACGATCCTGGCTCAGCTATGTTCTTTATTCATTCTATGCTTATATTTATGATCAGACTTTACTGATTTGCGTGGGATCTTTATTAATTTTTTAGAATTGCTAATTTGTCTGTTGAAGAATACACGGTTTCCTTCGAGTCTCTTGAAAATTTGAAGAGTTTATTGTTGTTATTGAAATTGATCTGAATAGTGTTGGCTTTCAGAGGATAGATGACGATTATGGTGATGGAGAAAGACAATCAAGCACATGTAATAGTATTTTCCCAATAGTGGCAACTGGGCGGAATCTGCTGTTCGGTGGTGGACCAAGTAACACGGAATCCTCTCCACTGTGGGTTTAGAGCAGGCCTCTTATGTTGTTCTTTTAGTTCCTGAGAAGTTTAAATTCTTCAGTGAATGAGAAAGTGGTTGCAGAATCTGTTAAACTGATGGATTTGTATTACAGTTAGTGATTTATTGATCCCTCCTAACGGTTTACCGCTTAATCGTGGCTGGTAGGTGTTACTGGGTGTAGGGCTGCGATGTGCAGCGGGGGGTTTCATTCTCCAGCAGTCTCCCAAGCTGAGAAGGAGTCCGGCCTTTACGAAGCCCGACTAAGAGTAAGTTAATACCAGAATCCATCGCTGTCCTCGTACCAAACTAGTCTCATGGTGGCAAATATCCCTTTGATCCACAAGGTTGGCGACTGCCTGTGGTAGTGACGACCTGAGACAGAATTTGGCCTGACTTCGGGACTCCAGGGAACCACAATGGCCAAGTCAGCAAAACTCCGAAAAAATTGGAGATTAAGCTGGCCCACACAACCAATAAGGATGGGCCATCCAAGTATCCAAGTAAGATTTACAACCACAGTGATGCTGAGATATTTGAAAAACTCCGGACTATAGGTGTCTGCGGTGGGGACGAACGAGCTATTACCCTTTTTGGGGGCTAACGTGTTCACCCCCACACCATGCGGGTTCTTCATTTCACCTGTCTGTCACCTTGTTCTATCGATCAGAGCCATCAGCAAAAGCAAAAAAAAATTATGGTAGGAAGCAATTAAAAAGTTGCTTTATGATTTCAACTACAACCTCACCTTAACTGGGTTTGACGCCGATTTGGGCTCTCCAGTTGAATCCTGTTGATGGGTCATTGATGATGGCGCTGATTGATAGAACTAGCTGAGAAGTAGGCGAAACAAAGGACCCGCATGGTGTGTTGGTGAGCGCGTTAGCCCCCGGACAGAGTAATAGCGCGTTCGTCCCCGACCGCAGATATCTGCGGTCCAGAGTTTTGCAAATATCTCAGCGTCACTGTGGTTGAATTTCGCATCATACCCGCCATGAAAAAAAAATTATAGTAGACAGCAAATAAAAGGTTAGCATTGTAAGTAAGTTTTCTTTATTTGTAGATTACGGTGTGTTTAGATGGAGATAGATTAAGTTCTAGTTCTGGAGATTCAAAAGAAAAGTTCTAAAACTGTGAAGAAAAAAGCCAGTATCGGAGTTCTAGGATGTCGGGCTCATCAACACCCGGCGATGGTTACCATTCTCCTCCTCTTAATCATGTCGTAGGAGATTCGAGACACGATGAATCCGGCTTAAATCCGGCACCATCAGTAATGTCGTCGTCATCTCGGCGAAATAACCACCGCTGGGATCACATTGAAGATCCAGATAGGTTCTTCACCTTGGTTTACGAATATCATCAAGGTGGCGGTTTTTTGGCAATTGCTTTGAAGAAGATGTTAAGTTTGGCGCAGTTCGTGTTTGTTGTAACGTTCTCGACATTTTTCACGCAGTGCGTCGATTATGACGTTCTTTTTGCTAACAAGAATGTAACCAGCATGGGTGATAATATAGCGGGAAAACGGAGCTTCAATGACGCCGTGATTAGGAATTGCTCAAGTCATCTTCATCCTTTTGTGGTTTTTTCAATACTCGTGGCGATCATTTTTTGGATTTCGCGTGTGGTCAAAACAACGTATTATTTACTTCAGTTACATGAGATCCAACTGTTTTACCGTTCTGAGCTGCGTATTGATGACGCACAGCTTTCGAATCTTACGTGGCATGCTGTTGTCAAACGTATCTGTGAAGTTCAAAAGCGTTTACAGCTAATTGTTGATCGAGAGCACGTTACTCCTATAGACCTTTACAATCGTATTCTTCGGTTTAAGAATTATCTGGTTGCATTGGTGAATACAAGAATTTTGCCACCAAGAATCAATGTACCTTTTATTGGATCTGTGCCATATTTTCCCAATGGATTGAAATCGAATTTGCGACGTATTCTGTTCTTTGGATCCACATCCCCATGGGCTGGACCTTATTTGAAAGCGGAATATAAGGATCTCGATAATCTTGAAGCATTAACGAGACAGATGGAGAAGGATGTGGCTATGTATGGCTTCCTAAATATGATATTCTTTCCCTTAATATTCCTCTATCAAGTGTTGTTCTCATTCTTCACACTATCAGAGCTTGTTAAACGACGTCAAGATGCTCTTGGAATGCGGAGATATTCTAATTACGGAAGGTAAGGTCGTTACTGTTTAAGCTATGCGAGAATAAAAGTGATACAATGTTAACATTTTGTTTGTTGCTTATTGCAATTTCTCACAGCATATGAAATACAACCCCAATAGTGCTGAGACTGAAGAAAATGAAGGGTGGTGTAGTGATGAATGCGTCAGTCCCCAGAAAGGCTGATAGCGTGTTCGATCCTAACTGTAGATACCTGCGGTCCAGAGTTCTGCAAATATCTCAGTGTTGTTGTGGTTGTATTTCATAATATGCTACCGTGAAAAAATTGTCAGAGGTAATAAAAAAAAGTTAAAAGTGATACAGTTTTGTAACACTTCATGTGATCCATTGGTACGCTTTGTTGAACTAACGTGATAGATAAGGAAAAATGAGGGATTCGGTTTTGTTGGTGCGGAGATTGTTGCGATAAAGTTCTAACTGTAAAGTTTTAATTTAAATAAGATATTCAATTTTCCTAATCGTTTATTCTACTTTCGTTTGTTTTCAAAATTTTTTTCTTATTAACGTGCACTTCTACAGTTTCGTTGAAAATTGTTGCCGATTTGTTTTTTGGACTTTAGACAGCTAATCACTGTGATTAAGGGGAAATCAACAGGTCGGTGTTAACTAAGAGTTGAAATGGAAAGTTATGTCCATCATTGCCATGGATTCTTTTTAAGAATTCATATATATATATATATATATATATATATATATATATATATATATATATATATATCTAGAACTATCTGAATTAGTAAGACTGCCACTTTTTTGGAACTTTAAAAGTGTCAAATTGGTGGTAAGATTTTTTAGCTTTTGAGGACTTGGCAGTGATTTCCCATGCTTATTTTTTGCAGATAAACGGTGTTTTAAGGTACCGTGTACGACATTTCAATGAGCTAAATCATGAACTAGCAGCCCGTCTGAACAGGTCGCATATCTTCGCGAATGCTTATCTCAACCAATTCTATTCCACGTTAACAGAAATTTTCGCCAAGAATATTGCATTTATCGCCGGAGCAATTGCTGGTGTGTTGACAATTCTTTCTGCTTGGGACGAAGATGTGTTGCAGGTTCGCGTATAGACATTTTTTTCCTGTGCTATTTTTTGTCACACTTTTATCTAAGGCTTTGAGGAAGTCTATTTTTTTCTTTTCATCCACAGTTAATTATGTGGTTAATTATTGTTGTATTTGACTACTGTTATAGAATAAGACACAATTGTTACCAATAAGTGGAAATCATGAAGTTATGGTTTTCGATTTTATATAATTTGAAAGGTCTTTCTCAAAGTAAGGTATTGAATGGAGATTCCGTACTCATCATAATTGTGGAAAGCCAAAGGCTGTGAACATTTTTTTTATTATTTATTATAAGCTATTTATTTCTCTATCCTCCGTCTAGAGATGAATCGTCTAGCCTGATGATCTGCTTTCAAGGAAATCTTCTGTTTTGGAAGTTCCATATCAAGTTTTCTTCTAGTTAATATTTCGAGGTTTGCTGAGGCAACAATAGTTGGAGTATCACCTGTCGTCCCGCTAATCGTCGAGTGACTTAAGAGAGCACCTATAACCCTTCCTTCTCTCACTGTCGTGTGCAAGAGTGGTGCACTGTGTTCTGCTCGCTCTACGGGCCCGTTGAGCATCATCTGTCTTTTAGCTTCTTCGTGAAGAACTGTGATCATTGGGTCGGTAGTGTGTTTAACATCCCGAGGAATGCAGTCACTAACGGCTCTTGTCCATTGGTTGTCATTCATACGCATTTCGTGTCCGGCCCACCTTACATTCGACTGTTTGGCGTACAGAACGGTATCTTTGATTTTTTGACTGTTGACGCAACTCGGAGCTTCATATCTTTTCCCTTATGTGACATGGAATAGTCCTATCATCGTCCTTTCGACTGCGCGTTCGATAATGCTGAGTGATTTTTTCATCCTGCTTACGCAGCGACCAGATTCCTGATGCATACGTTAGGGCAGGAAGTACTGTTGAGTCGAAAAGGTGGGCACGGAGTCGGGTGTTGTTTGTTCTCTTCACTACATCTTCGACGTTTTTGAAAGCTCCCCGAGCCGCTCGTTTCCTTCTGCTCAACTCTGGAGCTAAGTCGTTCATCATGTTGATTTCCCGACCTAGATTGACATAACTGAAACATTCGGAGACATTCGTTTCGTTGAACGTGAATGGGGCACACGAAACCAATCCGTTCTTCATGAACATCGTTTTTTGTGAGATTTAGTCGAAGACCAATCTTTCCACAGCCTTATCAAAGTCGGTAAGCATACGTTCCGCTTGGCTAATGATTGATGTTATAAGGACGATGTCATCAGCAAAGCGAAGATGATGTAACTGCCGACCATCGATTTTCACTCCCATATTATCCCATTCCAATGTTTGCATGACGTTCTCGAGAGTGGCGTTGAATAATTTTGGCGAGATACTATCGCCTTCCTAACCCCTCTTTTGACGTCGACGTTAATCTCGTTGTAGAATGGTTATATCTTGGTTCTGAAATTTTTGCATAGGTCACGAAGAATCTTGTCACGCTGATTGGAGGCGTACTGGCTATCCAAGGCTTCTATGACTCCTTCCATCCAAATTTAGACAAAAGCCTTTTTTTTAAATCGATGAAAGTGAGACAGAGCGCTTTTTTTTATGATCTCTCGATAATTCAGTGAATCTTATTTTTGTGTGAATGTGACCCATCGTACTGGAATCGTTTGCAAAACCCTGCTTGCTCACATGGCTGTCCTTCGTCCAGTGTTTTGTTAACCCTATTTAAGATGACTCGAGCGAGGGGTTTGTAGACTACAGATAGCAAGCACATTGGGCGATAGCTGCCTCGATATCTTGGAGGTCCGCTTCTTAAACAAAAACACTGTCTTGTTGGTCTTCCTCTGAGTAGGACCCTTGCATTCAGACAGGTAATGTGTGAAGAGCCGAGCCAGTGTGTTTATGAGTGCTCGTGGAATGTTCTGCAAGTGCTAAGGTCTTGTCCTATCCGGTACTGGTGCTGTTCGATTTTCCACCGAGGACATAGTATATCGGATTTCGGTTTATTTCGTATGAGTGCAGGTGGACGTGGCAAATGAAGAGATCCGAATGGTAATCGTGAACGGCTTTCTCTATTGCCTTTCTTGAAGCCGTAACTGTCCCGTTTGAACGTCGGAGGGCAATCATTATGATTTCGTAATTGGCAAAGTTTCGGTGGGGTTTCCGAATTGTTTCCTGAGCCTGTGCAGCTTCGACCATAACTACTGTTGTTCTCTGTTTGAGATCTTTTATAGCCTTTCTACGTTGTTTTGCAAGCTCGGACGTAAATTGGCTGGGGCCTTCTGCTTATGTAATTCCACGTTTGCATAGTGAAGTTTGTTCCTGAGTTTTCCCGAGTTTTGCTGAAGCCAAGCATCTCTTCGTACCACTGGAAGTCCGTGCTTTCAGAACAGTAACGTGAAGATGCTAAATGAGCTAATCGTATCGTTCTTCATTGTTATCAAGAATGGCATTTTCCCAACAGCCGACTAATGAATGAACTGAATAAATCCCACTTTATGGTAGTTTTGGGATGTCTTTTTTTTATGTGGTCTGTTTCGTTATGGTATACTCCATTTGAAGGCTCCTACGTCTAGTATTGAGAGAGCTGCTTCTATAATAGTGAGTTACCATAAATGGTCCTTGTCGTCTTGATAAACTCGGACAGCCGCTTACCTTTTTCGTTCCATTCTAAGCCGCATGTCCCAATGTGACATTCTTCAGACGTTCTGGGTCTGGATCTGCTAGCGTTGAAATCTTCAGTGATGACCTTAAAAATGCATGGTCTTCTCTGTAGAACTTCTCCAACTCCATTTAGTCTTCGTCGTAGCTTCGTCTCGTAAACACAGAAGCACATCCATTCCTTAGATCCTCGTGCGTCTTAGCGAGGCACAAGGCCGGTTTTGGTCCGCGATTGAGGTGCCTAGGGATGAGTTAATTTGCCGCGCGACTGGTAACTGAGCTATAAATTTATATCATTTATTAGTTTGAACTGATATCGAATTATCCTTGAAATAGGGTGGTCGGCTTTATTCACATGTGTAGAAATCTATTTGCCACTGCATCGTACTGTCATTGTTATATTATGTGTTTCTCATAGGTGGAACATGTTCTAACGGTGATCTCCATCTGTGGTATAATCATAGTAGTCTGCCATGGGTTGATTTCTGACGAGAATCTCGTTTGGCAACCGGAAGTGCTGCTGACCAATGTTGCTAGCGAACTGCACTACGTGCCTTCAGAGTGGAAAGGGAAGGTTGGAAAATTACTGTGGCATTTGAAGAGAACTTTCCCATACAAATGCAGTTTTATAGCAAAAACGTCCAAGCGGCTAATTTTTCGAGAAAAAGCACCTCGGAAATAACTAAATTCGATCATCTGCTTTATGATATACATTCTATGTAGGCGCATACCGATAAAGTTCGTCGTGAATTCGAGCAGCTGTTCCAACTGAAGTGGGTGTTTTTGCTGCACGAGTTAACTAGTCCAATCCTCACACCGTTTATTCTTCTGTTTTGGTGAGTTTTTTAACTTTTCGGCTTTTCTACTTTAGTTTGATAAATAAACCAGTGTAATTGTATTTTCGGCTTTTTACTTGATTTCTGTGTTGGAAATGTGACCAACTAACTTATTGATCTAAGAATTTTCTCAGGATTCGTCCAAACTGCCGTGAATTGGTGAGATTTTTCCACGATAATACAGTGCGGGTTGAAGGTTTGGGAGACGTATGCTCATTTGCGCTAATGGATGTGGCAAAACATGGTGATGAGAAATGGAATGGATCGGGCTTAAACCCCACATCTAGTATGCTATTCGATGTTTTATATGGGAAAGATTTTTATTTCTGAACCGCGTTTGCACACCATTATAAAAATTACTTTTTACGTCATTTTGCGACTTACTTTGCATTATATTTATATTTCAGTTCCTGCTTGTGATGGAAAAACAGAACTTTCTGTTCTGCACTTCGCTTCAACGAATCCTGAGTGGAAACCTCCACTTGCTAGTGAACAGTTTCTGCAAAGATTTAAAACTAGGGTCAGTGTTTATGCACACTTTCTCTTTCGTGGTGGCATTGTTCCCTAGAAAACTGTACTTTGTGCTTCAGCTTGAGCAGGATGTCTCGTTAGCGCTGCACCCGGGTAGCTTAGGTATGGAGAAGAATCTGCTTTTAGACTCCGTGCATTCGCTTATGCCTTCCATGAAATCCATGCCGCAAAGAAATCCACTTATAGGTAGGATATTCAAGAAACGCTTCCAGTCTCATTCCAGTTTTTTCCACCGAAAAAATCAGACCATTAGAAATCTTAGCTTATATCTTTCATCATTTTTCCCGAGATACTTATGTTATCATTGAAGGCTAATCTAGTGCTTTTTTTCAAATAAATGTTTCTGCAGGAAATGGTCTACATCGGATAGATGGGCCATTGGACTCTATTGGTGGTGGAATCCTATCCACTCTTTACCAAGCAAATCCAGAAGCAGTCAATTCATTAACGCGTAGTCTTCAGCATAGTTGTGAGAATTTAGTTCTAACCAATATTCTGTCATCTCCAAATATGTAATGAGCTTTGTCATGTTTCAATTTACAGTTCACCATTATTTTAGGTATCGATATGGATACAGCTGGCGCAGATATGCGCATAAAGACGCTGTTTCTACGGGGAATGCACGATGAAAGTCTACGGAGGAGTAACATCACGATCACGGACTACGGGACCAGTATGGCACCTAATCAAATGCAAAGCATTTTTGGTGTTCCACAACCCAGCCAGATGGAAGGTACATTTCTGGGTTAAACTTTTATTCTTGCGTTGTTGGTACCGAAATATAAAAAACTAACCGAGAGATAGGCGAAACGAAGGACCTGCATGGTATGGTGGTGAACGCGTTACCCCCCGGATAGGATAAAAAGCGTGTTCGATTCCCAACACGGGCACCTGCGGTACGGAATTTTGCAAATATCTCAGCACCATTGTGGGTGATATTGGAGTATAATTCAAAAAAAGCCCCAAGGCCTTCTCGTTAGTCCTACTTAATCCCTAATTAAATTATAATTGATCTGAAGCTGTTTGTTTTCAATCATTCCTTTTGGGGATCGGGATCCCAATAATTTTTGCTATTTAACTTCAGGCTAAAAAATTGTAACCATTCACACTGGTTGGGATAGAAATTTAGACATGGACATCTCATAATCTGATGTTGATTTCTTTCGAAATATTCATGCATCTTTCACTTGTTTGCGTCTGTTTTAGATGTTTAAAACGCTATTTTTATTTCGACTATGTGTTTGTCTTTTATTCAGATTCGGTAGTGCCTGAAGATGACGCTCGTAGTCGCTTGGTATTACGTTCTAGCCCTGCCGAAGCGACTGAGGAAAAAGTTGATGAGGCCAGAATTCAACGTGAAGACGAAGATGACGATGGTCCACCTAAATTTATGAATGTTTAGAAAGCCGGAGTAAAGGCATATGTAGATTCTCCGTGAAAAAACCTGTGTTTAATGCTGGTTTTGTGGGTAGCTTCAAGCTTGTCTGAAGGAATATATAGTCAGTTTTCTAATGGAGAGGTTTGCTTAAACGCTGTTATTTCTAGTTTGAATGTAATTTCTATTCTTTGTTATTGACATAACTTTCATGCTGTTTCTCCTTTATAGCGTTCTCGTTAGACAGGTCGTTTGCTAAACATTGATAGTCCAGTGACATAAGCTTTCAGTCCTACTACGGTCTCATTTGTTCCGATTGCTTCTTGCTGCTGGTCCTATTGTTGTTCTTCTTGTAGTTCTTTAGTGTCACATAGAGAGTTTGGAATTTATCAGCTGTGTCTTTTCAATTACCTCGTTTTGATGGTCCACATAGGAGGATGGAAATATTCCTTCTTGCTCACATGTAGTTGGTTCGAGTCTCAGTGAGACCGGATTGTTGTTCTTCAGGATGTCTGTATAGGCTACCAGGATATTAGCGGTTTTACAAATAGAAGAATAGAATGCAACAATCAAGAGGGACATTGCACTATTCTTATGCTTTTGTTTTTTATATTTCATTTATTTTACACCGTTAAGTCTGTTTTTATTTCGTACAAAAGCACCTCATATCGTAAATCGTAGTACTTTTCAAGTTTATTTCCTTTTTGCCGTAGTTGGTCACATTGTTTGCACTACTATTCTCTACACCCAGTTCATTAACACTTCCTAATCAAGTCATGAAAGTCGTCCTCTGAATTTCTGGATCATAGCCGCAACGTAGAATTTTTTAGCATCTTGGAGAACTCTGGAAAACTTGGTTTCTTGTTCGGAATAGTTTACGGTTATCACAGTGTCGATAACTACTACTTTCATATGGAAACTTGGTATCGTATTCTGATGTTCTTTTCTAGTCTTTTCACCTTTTGGTTCTTCATCTCAGCTTCTCCTACCTTTGCTTACCTGTTATGCTGGCTGCTCATGCTGATCATTGTAGCAAACTTCTCTTCATTCTTCACATAATACTTTTTGACTTACGTTGTACATAGATGTACTTTCTGTAAATAAAAGGATTTGAGTTTATTAACTGTGCAGTGGAATATGGAATTCCTAAAGATGTATGTGTAGATTTGTTCGCATATATGAACTACTCCACTTCTCGTCTATCTAGGCATAACGAAAGAGCGGTAACTTCAGGAAAGGGAGCTAAATCGTTTAACCCTCACCAGAAGTACTGTATCTAGCTAGGCAAGTTAGTTCCCTAATTGCATCCAAATTAGATACTGTAAACTTCTTCGAAATAATGGTGACTGCTTGTGCAGATAGTGATTAGTGTGGAAGGGTCTTCATAGTTTTACGGCGGTTGTGCCAACAAAGTCGTTTCAGAGGAAACAGCTTCTAACCACCAGCGTAGTTCTAAATAACTCAAAAGGCCAACTTTTTACACACTTAGGTATAAATTAGCAATATATCTATATTTATTCTTATGAACTCGTCATGTGTAGCTGGTGCGAGGTTGCTGTAAGTTGTTGTTGCTGGTGTTGGTTGCCAAAGAGTGGACCTCCGTGTTGTAAGCTCGGCACCTTGGCTGCCAAAGAGTTGGCCTCCATGTTGTGAGCACGACCCTTGGCGGCCATAGAGTGGGCTTCGATGTTGCGAACACAACACGTCGGCTGCCAAAGAGTTGGCATTCTTGTTGTGAACACGACACCTTGGCTGCCAAAGAATTGGCCTCCGTGTTGTGAGCACGACCCTTGGCGTAGAGTGGGCTTCGATGCTGTGAATACGACGCCTTGGCTGCCAAAGAGTTGGCTTCCGTGTTGTGAACACGACGCCTTAGCTGCCAAAGAGTTGGCTTCCGTGTTGTGAACACGACACCTTGGCTGCCAAGGAGTTGGCCTCCGTGTTGTGAGCACGGCACCTTGGTTGCCAAAAAAGTGGGCCTCTGTATTGTGAGCACGACCCTTGGCGTAGAGTGGGCTTCGATGCTTTGAACACGACGCCTTGGCTGCCAAAGAGTTGGCTTCCGTGTTGTGAACACGACGCCTTAGCTGCCAAAGAGTTGGCTTCCGTGTTGTGAACACGACACCTTGGCTGCCAAGGAGTTGGCCTCCGTGTTGTGAGCACGGCACCTTGGTTGCCAAAAAGTGGGCCTCTGTATTGTGAGCACGACCCTTGGCGTAGAGTGGGCTTCGATGCTTTGAACACGACGCCTTGGCTGCCAAAGAGTTGGCTTCCGTGTTGTGAACACGACGCCTTAGCTGCCAAAGAGTTGGCTTCCGTGTTGTGAACACGACGCCTTAGCTGCCAAAGAGTTGGCTTCCGTGTTGTGAACACGGCACCTTGGCTGCCAAAGAGTGGGCCTCTGTGTTGCGAACATTGCAGATTGAGTGCTGCACTATGAGTCGCTGTGTTGTGAGCAGGGTACAGCGAGCGGTTATGTCAGGTGTACTCAGTACTGGCTATCGTGTTATTATACCACATTGAAAGATCACCGAATGAAGGAGTAATTAGAAGTTCCACGAATTGTATCGGACCGTTTTGTATCCTGCTCCATTAATGATTTTATTCTGATTATGAGTTAATTGTCTCCATAACTCTTAAGTGCGACTTTTTATAAACCTGTGCATTAGTCGATACATCTATACATATATCCGTATAAAATGCTCTTGTTGAGTTGATGAGAGGTTGGTAACAGTTGTCGTTGTTGTTGTTGTTGCTGTTCGATAGCGGTTTCAGCGACTTCGCATTCCTCAGAGCCTGGTCGTACCTAATGCAACAATAGTCTTATAACTCAAAAGACCGATTTTCTATAAACCTCGGCATAAGTAAACCATATATTTGTTTATATGTTCTGATCAGTAGGACTGCCAGCAACAGCACGGCTCTGACTAGGGCGAAATCGCGGAGACGTTAGCTATCAAACATCAACAACAACAACAACAACAGCTTATAGCAATCTTGTATCAGCTCAATAAGAGCAGTTCGTAGTGCTAAGTAGTTGTAAATGTCGCAGGTTCACTTAATTTTTGAAGGTGCATTATTTCCTTATTGCTTTGAATCGTCAAGTTTTGAAAGGGTGTGGAAGTGAGCATTTGAAGTTGGGAGTTGTTTTGTTGATTTGGTTATGTATGGTATCTAGGTTTAAGTTAGGTGACTGTGGAAAAGCTCACCGTTCTAGTGCAGGTCTTATGTTGGAGTTATGTTATGCAGTTTTTATTTAAGGTTATGTTATCTGTGTCTTTGTTATACTTATATTTTGCCTATGTTTCATTTTACTGTGCTATTTTATTTAAATCCCATTGTTCAGACTAAATATCAGCAACTGCATCGAGTATTTCACTACACATGGAAAGTAAAATTGCAAAAGTAGTAGAACAAGATATTAGGTGGGATCTTACTTTTAATTTCTCGTCATGCAATGGCCGTTTGTAGAGAACTCTGTTACGATTGTGGGACTTTGAATAAGCTGTGGGTGAAGTGTTAAGGAGGAAGAAGCGGAAACAACATAGGAAACTTGTGGAGGGTACTAGTACTGACCAGCGAATGCTCGGATGTGTTTTGGAGAACGGAAAGTGTTCCTCAGATGGCGACGTTGTCGGCGTAACACGTCTCGTTGGTAATGGATATGATGGTACAACGGTATGTTATTTATGCTTTTTCCTACTGGAGTTCGATAAATGTCCTAGAAAAAAATCACTTCACACAGAAATTAAGAAACTGTTACTTTCATCGTTTTAGTTGTGTATTCGTCACATTTTATCTTCGAGTTAAGTGTAGTTGAACTTTTCGTGAATTCCGCTGTGCTATTTTTTTCACCTCTCTGTGTACCACTCAGGTTCTTCTGTTCCACCTGCGGTGATATCATTTTTTTTTGGAATTTTTAGGCTCAAAAGTAATTGTTTTCAAGCGAGGAGTGTATTTTTTCAGTACCTTTTTTTCGTTAAGATTCCAATGGTAAACGCTATGCGTGATGAGAAGCTCAGTTTTAAGAGCTGTATGAACCACTTTCTGGAAGGGTCACCGGAGAATAAACCCAAGAGTTTTAAACGATCTATATTGGAGGTTTGAATTATATTCAAGCGCTGGCTTGTATTTCTACCATTAAATTATTAATTTTGTTTAGTAATTCTAAAAATTTGATGTCGTATAAATTTCCTAACGAAATTTTATAGCACAAGAATTTGAGCACATTGGATGCAAATCATGGAACAGAATATGTAGAACGATTGAATAACCATGGACATGCGTTAACTGGTGTTTGTAATGGGGAGAAAACTGGCTTCAATACGAAGATTAGATGCCAAGTGCTAAAGAAGGTATTTATGTAAAGTGTTTTTGTTTTAATTCCTCTGATACTTGAAAGTTAAAAATATTTATAGCAGGTTTTTCGTCGAGAGAACTAAGACTCATTATGTGTTCTTCAACCTATGAGGATAGTTATCAAATCTTTTCTATGATTTATTTCGAAAGTTTTCTTGAAGTAGGTTCTGCAGACCGATGTGAAGAGCACGTAGGAAAATGTATTTATAACGGTAACATGTAATTCCTTGAATAAATGGCTGGTCTGTCTTCATGACTCCTGTGGGCCACAGCACGTTTTCCATGAGTTTGCTGTCCTGTTTCTTCGTGAAACTGAGCGGAATGAAATTTACGAATAAAATCCCGTGACATACATATTGTTTACGGTTACGTGTAGAGGTGGGTTGAAGTGTGCAGAAGACATCAGTCCACTTTAAAGTTGTGATGCCCTTCTAACTCTTGATAATGTTTGTGGAGACATTTCATGTTTTGGCCACTTAAAGGAAGGCTCGTTTATTTTTTTGAATCAGAAAACTGACTTAGGTTGAGATTTTTTAGTTTGCTGATTATTTTAATAAGAGGCTGGGAAGAGTCCCTTGCTGTCTTCCATCTCCTGCGGAACTCCCGCCTTTACCATTTTTTCCTTCGTAGAATCACTCGTACGCTTGTGATTTGATCTTTATAACAATGAATGGTCCGCCCTCGATTTGTTTTCATACCGTCGTTGATTTTTCATGGGCATTTCTTTTGGAAAAGGAATGCTTCTGGTTTTGGAAAAAATGACTACTGTAGTACTACAACTGATGTTTGGATTCTGTTTCTGTTTACTAAAGTAAAATTGGTTGCAATCTTTCAAATTTGGTTTTGCACAAATTTCAGCTCGTTCTTGGTTGAGTAGTTCATAAGAAATCCTTTCCCATCCCAATGGTTTTGCGTCTCATCGTGGCTAGGAGGTTTTCCTGGGTGTCGCGCTGCGATGTGCAGTGGGTGGATTCATCAACTCTCAAGATGAGAAGGAGTCCGACATTCCTACTTGAAGCCTAGCTAAGATTAAACCAATACCATAATCCACCACCGTCCTGGTATCAAACTGATTGCGTGTTGGCAAATCTCTCTCTGATCCACAAGGGCGGCGACTCCTTGTGGCGCTGACGACTTGGGGCCGCCATTGGCAAGGGTGCCTTTGGGACTTCAGGGAACCACAATGGCTAAAGCAGCAAAACTTCGAGAATATGGAAATTATGCTGGGGCCCGCACAACCAGTGAAGATGGGCTGCCCAAGTATCCAAGTAAGTAGATAGGTTAAATAGGTTACAATCTTTTAAATTTGGTTTTCCACTTATCTTAATTCTTTGTTCTTGGTTGGGTAGTTCTTAAGAAATCTGTTGGCCATTTTAACTTTCATTTTTTGCGTATTTTTCTTTCGTGGCAGGACAGGATATGAAATACATACCCTGTCCTGCCATGAAAGAAATACAAGCAAAGGAGTGCTGAAATAATGAGCAGAACTCGGATCTTCCGTTGGGCTTCGAACATGGGACCACCCTTACCGAGGGTCAGTGCTATCTGCAGTCCCCTTTCAACGGGAATGGTTTGGTGAGCACAGAGTCGAAATCACAATGTTCCAGCTTTGGTTAAAATAACTTTGACTTGACTGTTTTAACTTTGCCCACTTGATGTTCCGAGTTTTACTCATATCTAGGCATCCGAATGATTGTATTTTACATCGTATCTAGCCATGGAAAAAAATTGGGAGAAAATAAGAATTAAAATATTGTGATTTCGATTAGTGCTCACCAGATCATTTCCGTTGATAGGTCATTGCTAATGGCACCGTTAGGTTAAAAAATAACTGGGAGAAAGGCCATGCAATGGCCTCGGTTAGTGCAGCGGATAACACGAGATATTTCGCTAAGGGTAATCGCAGGTCCAAACCACACCTGAGCTTGTTTTGCTCACATCTCAGCATTCTCTTGTTTCTTTTGACTGTGTTGAAAGAACACCTTCCTCACATTCCTATGTGATGAGCATTGCTTTGGCTTAAGATAACTTGAATAGTTGCAGCGCAGCTGTATTTTAGGAATCTAATAATGACGTGGACTGCTCAAAAGACAGTTTTGAAGAATCGGAGAAAATCAGAAAAAAGTGTAAGCGTGGTGTGAAGCCACACCAAAGTTTGCATCATTTCGGGGAATCATTACGAAAAGATGACAATGTGGAAGAGAAGCACGACGAGGAGGATGAGGCGGTGATGGACTTTAGAGCTAGTATGTTTGGAGCTTTTTCAATTTTTGCGATGTGGCAGTCTATTGAGTCGCTCTCTTGTTTCTTTTAATCTGCTAACGTCAGTAATCTACTTGTAGTTAGCCCTTGTCGAACATTGACCATTTTATTCCCAGATAGTTATTTTGAAATCATTGAATGATATTGAACGACTTAATCCTCTTGTTTTACTCTATTATTAGACTGTATTTTTAGAATTAGCAGATTTACCGCTCGGGAAAGTGCGAGAGGTAAAGGAGAGGTTGGGCCTAAAGTTATTCAACAAGGCTTATTTTGGCATACATAAATGTGAAGAGAAGGAAGAAAATAGGAAGATGGAACCAGAAAACTTGAACTTGAACAAGGTTCTTTTCTTTTGATTTTTTTACTAGTCTTTTGAATCATTGAGTAGTGCGAACATGCTATATATAATGCTTTTCAGCATCTGGGTCAACATCGTCCAAAAGAGATAACATCGAAGAAACCTGTATCCATATTCCGGCCACTGTACCAAAACATGAAGACTATTAAGAAGTAAGTCAAAAAAATGGTGCTTTTTTCTTGACAAGCGCTTCTGAATGTGTTGTCTACTGAGTAGTTTATATCGCTGTGGTCTGTACATACGGTTCGGGCATACTATAGTTTTTTATTTATTTATTACCATTCATATGACCCATCTTCACATCTGCTGTGCGGATCACAGTGCTTGGATTCCATTCGTTTCCTCGCATCTGTCAACTTTTGATCTTCGAGGTTAGCTGTGCTAGAGCGTTCCTGCGAGGTTTTGACGGAGTGAATTGAGCCCAGACAAGTCTGGCAACAATTTCACGATCCTAGAAGGATAGGCTTAGTGACCTAAGTGCGGGATCCAACTAGCACCGTGTTCCTAATGGACAGCATCACTACCACTATTCTAACAGTTGCTGATATATATATATATATATATATATATATATATATATATATATATATATATACATATATATACATATACATATACATGTATGTCTGTATATGTGTATATCTTCTTGCATTATATACATGTGTAGGTATGTAGGTTAGAAAAAAAACATTGGAAGTAGTTTGTTTTATGATTGCAGGAAACGGGATCCGCGATTCGACTCTCGAGCCGGGTTATATAAAGAGAGATGCTTCGAGGACAATTACAGTTTTCTTGATGACTTGAGAAAGTACGAAAGAGAAGTAAGCTGCAGTTTGGTAGTTTTGACTATTGGGTGCTCTTTCCTCCTAAGTTTCCAGTACTATTGTCACCTTGGTAGCGGAGGTCTTGGTTTTGGTCACAACTATCACGACTATTGGTGACGTCAAGTCTTTTCTTTTTTAGTTTTCCTCTGTGGTTTTGAGTGTACAGTGTGAAATTGGACTACAGCTTCTCATTATAAAGTAACTGTTTATATATTAATGTATAAACTGAATTATCAGGAGCTGTCCAAAGAGGCAGCTAAACGTGAAGAATGCGGAGACATGGAGAGGGCCGCGAAGATTCGTGAGGTATTCCATGTTTTACGATAGTCATTGGTGGTGTTCATTAATCTTCCTTTATCATATAGTCATGCTAGAAACCTGCAGTTTTTCTATTGAACGCTTTCTATTTGACGTTTTGAATTGCAGACAATTCGTCGAATGGATAATCGTGAAAAGACCAAGGCGGACCGAAAATTAAAACAGAGGACTTATCAGGAACTACGACAAGAAAATATTGATAGAATGATGCGCGGAGAGAGGCCAGTCTTCAAGACCAAAGGTAGGTGTATATTTTTTATGGATTTTAAAATGCTTCCTTTTTGGGTCGATATGAAAATTATGTTTTCAGCGGAAGTGAAAATGATTAATATGGAAAAGAAGTTCGACCAACTCAAAAAGGAAGGGAGATTGGACCAATATATGAAGAGAAAGGCAAAAAAGGAGGCACGTAAAGAAGCTAGAATGAAGCTATCGTTCGAAGAGAAATACGGATATCACTAAAGGGCTTCCGGAAGTTGTCCGTTTGCTGACCAATTGAATATCAAATCAGCGGCATTCAGAGTTTCACAGAGTATCTTATTACATGTTACACAATTTCCTTCTTCTATATAAAGAATAATTTCTGTTAACTAAAACCAAGTTCATTCCATCGTTGATATCTATTGAGGTAATAGCTTGGAAAATATGAAGCACAGATATAGTGAATATGAAAGGGATGAAAATGACCGCTAAGGAATCTATCACTGCTGCTCCTTTGGCACGTTATCATTAAGTAGTCGAAGTTTAAGCAGTTTGAGAGTTCTAGAGCGTGGCTTTGTTCGATAGTGCTGATGATTACATCCAGCCTATATCTCTAATTTTTCATCCCAAAGCAAATGTTGCTACACTTGTTGCTGAAGGTTTCTCTAACGAGCTCCAGAAAAAAGGTTCAAACACGTTCGAGAGATTATAGACACCTATTTGTACGTTTAATTTATTGCAGTTATTGCAGGGTTTATGTCTCTTTGGCATAACGTGTACCGAACATGGTTCAGGGCATGTTTATAATCTAGATGAATTTTTGGAATGCTGCCATTTCGTAAAGTGAAGTCCACAATATTACTACTCAAACAGGACAAAAACGACGAATCGTCATTAGAAGCAGTGTTCCATCGTGTGCAGTTGCAATGTCGTTGCAGAGTTTGCAGAAATAGGAACTTTATTGTGTTCCAAGTTAAGAGATTGAGAAGGGCTGGACCTACATTATCTTAGCGGTCAGATTTGATTACAGCAGTTACAATGGAGACATGAAACCTTTTGTTTATTACCACACAGATTTGAAAGCAGCTCTAAGCAAGGCAGATACTGGGATGTTCAAACAGTTTTGCTATCGAGATCCGAGATGTTATGTGGCTTTTCTTGCGTGAGTATGTGAGAGAGCTTGAGTGAAGAGTGTCTGGACAAGCATGCGGTCTGAGGGTGTGGGTGTGTGTACATGAACGCATTGAATATATCACCGGACGGAGGCACGTCTAGCGCAATGCTCGGATACGCCCTGCAGTGCACATGTGGTCGATCCCCACCCTCCAGGCCCACTAAGCCTTCTATCCTCCGGGATCGGCAAATTAGTAGCAGACCTCTCGAAAGGATAGCAGCACTGAGTCGATACATCGGTAGGCTAGCGGGAGTTATCGTATAGGTCATATATGCACTAAATCACCTCCAACGATACATAGTGAAGTCGAATGCATGTCGCATCCCTCAGGGGATTGGTCAACGCCGAGTGCTTTATTCTTTGTCCTTTTAATGTCAATCAATGGGTGTCATAAGTAAAAGGGCAAAGTACTCGGCGTTAATCCCTGAGGGACTTGGAGGTGATTGCGGTGGCTTACCGATGTATCGAACCAGTGCTACTATCCTCCCAAAGAAGTCTGGTACCAGTCTGCCGACCCCGCAGTGAAGGAGGAGTTGATGAGACTGGGGGTGCGTAATTGATCGCATGTGTATTGCAGGGCAGCTCGAACCACTGCGCTACAAGCGCCCTTATGAGTATATCACGAATAAGTACTACCCCACTATTCATTTTTGCCTTTCCAGTGCTTTTTTAACTCTCTGACTTAAGCGGAGCCCATGGTTCCTCCAAGAAGGGTTACTAGCCCTAATATGCATAAAAGTTGCTTATCAGTCCTTCAGATGCAAAGTGTAGCTTATTTATTAGAGGTAGTCCTTTGTCCTTAACGACTTTTTCATGGCTCCGATCAGAGTCGGCGTTTAAAATACAATTCGTTTGCTAGACTTCATTAAGTATCGTAATGCATATCTGGCCTTTACAATGATTCGCGGTGGCCTACCGATGTATCGAGCCAGTGCTGCTATCCTCCAAGACAAGTCTGGTACGTCTGGTACCAATTCGCCGAGCCCGGAAGGATGGAGGGCTTGGTGGACCATGGGCGCCGGGATCAATTCCACGTGTGTATCACACTGGCGCCTCTAACAGGGTCACACGCACCTTTTTTCAAACATATCAGAATTAATTGGTACTGTTTTCGTACTCACTGAACTTATGCAGTAAGCAATAGTTCACTCTAATTATGTATTAAATCTGACTGTCATGTCACCAGAGGTAACGTTGATCACTTGAGGTTCAGAAGAGTTCTGTGTTCTACAACTGCACATTGAAGGTGCTTCCTAGGTCCTCATATATATATATATATATATATATATATATATATATATATATATATATATATATATATATATATATATATATATATATACATATATATATATATATATATATATATATATATATATATATATATATATATATATATATACGTACACCAAACTCTTCCAATGCTCTGCCTCCCCATCTTGCCTGGAAGGTGTTCCTGAGTGCAGGGCTGCGCTGTAGAGCTGGGAATTCATCTCCCAGGCAGGGTCTCCCAAGCTGAGGAGTCCGGCGTTTCCACCAGGAAGCCGAGCTAAGAGTAAACTAATACCAGGATCGACCACCGTCCTGGTATCGACGTAGTCGCATGGTAGTAAATCATCCTGTGATCCACAAGGGCGGCGACTGCCTGCGGTAGTGACGACCTGAGGCGGACTTTGGCCAGGCTGACCTCAGGATTCTGGGAAAATACAATGGCTAAACGGTCAAAACTATGAAAAATGGAGATTATGCTGGGGCCCCCATAACCAATGAGGACGGGCCGTCCAAGAATCCAAGTAAATAAATATAAACCAAACAGTCGCTATTATGTTCCTTTAACTGGCGACATTATTTCTTCTTAGTTACGAACTGCCTTTGTTGAGCTGAGCCGAGGTTGCTACCAGTTGTTGTTATTGCTGTAATTGTTGCTGTGGTTCCATGGTTGACGTTTTGGCGACTTCGCCTTCTTCAGAGCCACTTTACTAGGTGTAGGACCACCCAGTGTGAGTTTTTTCCTGCCGACGCGTATTTTTGAATTTTTTCCTTTTACTGGAAGCAACTATTTCAAAAGTCGGTCTCCAGGCGTTCTACTCTATCTAGGCATCACCCATGCACCATACGAGCTATTTTTTGTCGGCTGCGGCCCATATAGTTTTTGACGATAAAAATGACTTCTCAATAACTAGGGGGACTTGAAAAGCTGTGATCAAGCGAGAATTGTAGAGGATTCCATATTGTACGATTAGTGTGAATGATATGTATGCTACCCATTCGTTGTTTTCTTTATAACCAATGCGAGGTTGTTACATTGTTTTTTTCCTGAAAAGCTAGTGTTTCGGCTGATTTCGCCTTCTTGCCTGGTACTGTTTATTATGTGTCGCTATGGTCCATCAAGCAAACACATTGCTGTTGACACTTGGAAGTATTTTGCATTTTATGCTAAGTATGTTTTGGTACATTTTACAGTTGGAAATTCTAAGGTATCACCTTCGCGACTGAAATGAAATAGCAGTTAACTGTTAGTCAAATTAGTGGTCAGTAAAATTTTTAGCAAAAAAGGTTTTTGTAAATCATCAAGTGTAGATAATGGCTTTTCAGACCCCATTCTTCCTACCTATATCTGCTTTATATTAGCTATCGAATAAATGTACCTAGAGGTGGTAATAAAGTTAACCCATTGAACTGAAAATGACACAGTGAATAGTGCATTAGCAACCACTATGATGCTGAGCTATTTGAAAAACTTGGAGCAGAGCCCAGATTGAACCCGCGATTTATCCGGAGGCTCACGTGTTTCCCAATGCACCCACTGAGGCTCTTGCTTTGCCTTTCTCTTAACCAGTTTTGTACCTAACGATGCTGTCATCAATCACCCGTCAATGGAAATGATCTGAGGCTCATAATATCGCGAATGGGTTAAATAATGGATGACTCAGTGTGACTTATGATATATGTAATGACCACATTCGTAGGAAGTAATAATGACGAGAAGTAGATATGGATTGTTCTACAAACCAAATGACTTTTAAACCTTTCCTCTTACAGTACATAAGTAGTTTTTTCCGATTTTGCAAAGGATAAAGTGTTTGGCGTTGATCAAACCCTCAGGCTTGGGCCATGTATTCTAATTCGTTAAGCATAGCAGAGGTAATTAGTGCATAGTTGTCATATATAATGACTTCCGAAGTACTGTGGATGTAGAAGACTGTTTTCTATCTTTTCAGACGAATTTTTATGCCATTTTACTGAAGCAAGGCCCTTTATCCCTGAAGTGGGCTTCGAACTAACGACCAAATGTATGTTGCCAGGCACCTCTAGTCACTGCGCCATATTCATTGTTTCAAATACGAATTTCAGGAACCCATGTTATACCCATAATATTTCCTATTATCTAGTCGGTTCGTACTAGGTTCTTGAATAAAATTCCATTCATGAGTTTCATTACCGTTGAAACTGTATGAATTTATTCAAAAATATAAACACATCATAAATACGTGTGCTGTTGTTCGTTGTTATCATGTGTCGTCGATTGTCGGTTCCTTGATGGTGGATGCTCAAGTGAATTATTATCAACCCTTCGTAGTTTTCATGGATCTATCAGATGGACAGAAAATCGATGGCATTATGCGGCATCAAAAGTTGCGACTACATCTTACTGGTGTTCACTCGAGTTACTCGGTGGCTATAAGGATTATGGCGCTGATAACTGTATTCTTTTTAAATTGCCATCTATTTCCCAACATCCTGAGTCATTTTGTGAGTTTGAATAACGTACCTTTATAAGGTAATAAATAAATGACAAGTAGCCTGAGGTGACAAAGCTGTACGAGATGAGGATACAAATGCCGAATGTTGAAGGATCTGGTAAGATAATGACGAGCACATCCTGAAAGACACTGAGTTTATTTACTGAAAATAAGGCCTTGTAATGTGTAGAGATCCTAGTTTATAAAATGTAACGCTAGAGACAAACAGTTTTCACTTAGTGTAATGACTCAGCCAAAAGACACTTGACTGAACATCTTTTTTCTCTAGCTTACAATCACTGCACAGTGGGTTCTCTAGTTTATTACGTTAGATAATGCAATAAATAATAAGAAGTGATTACGATTTGCGTTGGGACCAAAGCAGTTGCTACAGATGCTAAGCCAACATGTGCCAACAATGGGTTGAGAGCTCCGTTTGCGAGAAGGCCATAGTGTAAAAACTAGCAGGTCTTCTTTGTTCAGTGATCCGTTGCTCTCATTCACAGTTACCTCAGTCAGCTTCACGTTCATCCTCCGAATAGAAAGACGAAAACAAGAAATGAAATATTATCAAATATTATCAACTACTACCCACCAATCTACACAGATAATTAGGATGAACCAGACGATTCTTGCCAGTTTCCATGTGCCGAATCTTGAGAAAGTGGTTTTCAATTGAATTCCCTTCCATAAAATTACTACCAGAAACATTATTACTTGAATGGGAAATGCACAGAACGAAGGCTGAAGATAGGAAGGTCCAGGGTATTAGATCAAGAAAAGGAATGGCCGTAGCTCTGGGTTTCCAGCTTTTTTTCACAGTGCTTTCCTTCTACTGACTTTCAGGGCAAGATAAAATTCAAAGGCGATCCTACTGAAGACGAAATGCTATGTATCGCAAGAAGTGTTTTGCTAAAACATTTTCGTTCCCATCTTCTATGGCACATCCACTACCTTTGGTTTTAGAATGCAGACTATCATGAAGATGTTCTCGTAAAACCCTTTTCGCTTTAATGTACTCGGAGAGCTTGGTATCCTTCCCAAAAGTCCATTTTTTTTCTCGACAAGATAACATCACGTTTAGTTTTGTTCTTGCCAAATCCACTGTTGCGGTATTGTTAAGAAACATTGTATAGGTACTTGTAGATGATTGGACGTTATTTTATCGACGAAATTAGGCACTAGGTGGTCACGATGTTTTAGAAGTTTAATAACACATGGAAACATTAAATATGTGGATACATCGGAGGAGGATCTAATTCACCAAAATTCAGTGGTGCGAGATGACGTCATGTTTTAGTTAGGGATATCACATCGTAAATACATCTAGGAGAGTGAATTAACATCATGACTAAAATGAGAGAATCGAGAAAGAGGCTTATAGAAACATGAGACGCATTTGAACGTCGCGAAAAAAGTCATTGATCAATTGAAGTATCCAGGTAAATGCGTAATCTATAGGGCTCCACAGCAACATAGGACACTCACTTTAGTATTAGGTAAGCATTGTAGTATTTGTACGGCTAAGGTATTAATTGAAGCTTCTGAGACACCAAGAAATTCCCGCACCTCCAAAAGACTGATTTTATGACCTCAAATATTATGAAATATACAATCGCCGCAAACAACATCAACCCATCGACTGGACTAAGATTTCCACAAATATCCCTTCTTCTTGAGTCCATGGGATACACATCTAAGTGAAGTGTAGGTTGGCCGACGAGCAGTGAAAAGATGGTTTAGAGAAGGACACTAATTTGGAGTCAGAGAGGACTCAAGAGCCGTGAAGGTATTCTGTTTAGGACCTGAGCGGACGAGTTTGTTACCTTGGATAACCATCCCTTCTTGCTGTTGCGTACCGATGTTTGTACACGAAAAAATAAAACCGCAGGTCTTCATATAGGATACAGATTATCAGAAACCAACCTAAAAAGTAAATCTATGTAAAATGGGAGCCTGATAGTGGTTGCCTCTCTACTAAAAGCTGCAAAAAAGGGGATCATGAAAGAAGAATGGTGCTGTTTGCTTTCCTCGAGTGGTCGGAGTCTTCTGGAAAGTTCTAGCGAGTGTCGAATGGAGTTAACCGGTGCTTGGTAGAGGTCCATGATGTTTACGGAATTGACACAAGTGAAAAGGAAATTAGGTAAGTTGTGGAGATAGTGCAAAGAAGAGCTTTAAAGGATAAGTATTGTGGAAGGTTTTTCTCGTTGTAGTAGCATGAATAGCTCAAATAGGTTATAATGTTAACTTTTTATTTACTGTCTACTGTAATTTTTCACAGCAGAATATTATGTGAAATACTACAAGAATGATGCTGAAAGATTTGCAAAACTCCAGACCGCAGGTATCTGCGGTGGGGAACGAACCCTTTCCGGAAGCTAACGCGTTCAAGAACGAACCATGCGGGTTCTTCGTTTCGTCTTTCCTCAAATTGGTTAATTTTCTCAACGAAAATGCAGAGTTCCTTTACGATTATTCACTGTTGCCATAAGAATCTAGATTGAATTTGTGCTTATGAGAAGTGACGGAGTAAAAATTGCACCTTTAGCACAGAGAAAGTCTGACACAAAGCGTTATGCACACCAAAAACCGTATTTCGATCAGACTCCGGTACACCTTCTTGCATAATATGAATAATTGACAGATCTGCCATCCACAACCCTAAAACAGTTGACTTGTTCCCAGTGTTATACTATTACTTTATTTCTCCCATATTGATCAGCACAGAAGTCTCAATTGATTGATTTTTTTTACAAAGTATTTTTCCGTAGGCATAAACGTATTCTTTATGAATTAACGGTGTCGAGTGGGTATCGTAGTGGTATCGCACCTTTTCATTACGCAGACGGTCCACCCAGGTGCTGGTTCAACCGCGCCCCAGTTCCACGAAGTCTCTCATCCCTATGGTTTTCGGAAATTGGTACCAGACTTACCTGGAACAAGATCTCTCCCTCTTTTCAACTTGGGAATGCCGCAATACGACTGTAATAGGATTCTAAGGAGAATCAACTCGACCGGAATTCAACGATGTCAGTAACAAAGACGGAAACCTTCAAGAAGCAGCCGAACCAATATCCCAAAAAAATTCGAAGAGCTTTGTGGACGGTGCATGCGAGGAACTGAATCGAATGCAAGAAATTACGGTATCCGCACAGTTTGATACATGTGCTGTCGGGTCACCCAGCATGTAATGTATAATAAGGGTCGTAAATCTCATCCTTCCAGACAAGCTTTCCCACTAATTTGCTAATCCCCCAAAGGATGTGGGACTTGATTAGCTGCAGACGCACGATCGAACGGTGGACCAAGTGTTAACTGCAATGCACCTCTAACAACTGCGCTAAATGAGCCCAATAAGAGGTGAGCGACAAAATTGCCACCTCCCATTTTCTCCTGTGTGAGAAAATTTCCAAAGCTACTAAAATATGATACAATTACGTAATGTAACTTGGATGAACATTGAGGATTAACGAGTAAGTGGAATTAATCATTTTGTAATACTCATTCATTTTAGCAAGCCATACGATTTATGAAGATTTGCAATATCCAATTACCGAATCTAGCAGTGGCGATTCCACTAAGAAAAGTCAGAATGCTTGTCATGTTGTCCAGATCGTTTCCCGTTGACAACAATCGATTCATGTTCTGAAGCGATCCGGACGAAGCAATGTTCCCATCAGAGAATGTTTGATTCATTTGAAACCACGATTCCTGAAAAATCTGAATCAAGATGAGAGTAAAAGTTTGGAAACTTTAGTAGAATCGGTGTCAGACACGGCGATCATCTTTTCTCCGATGATCATGTTGTACTACTAAAACTCATGGGTGGCTCTAAATGTTTTAGGAATTCCGTTAACTTTCATCATTAGGCATCCATGGGGAAATTTTTCTGTTTCAAAACGTCATTAGACATCGTTAGTTTTTAAATGCCTCTCTGCCTTCTGAAATATCTTACTATTAAGTCCTACATACTACTTAGCACCACACACAGTTAGCTGCATTACTACGGTAGAAATCCTGCATTTAAATGCTTCTGGAAAGACAGCGGAAGGTCTATCTCACTATAATATCAGTCATGGTGAAAAGAAATTCGATATTCTCATGTGTCAGTTAATTTCAGTTAAACTGTCGTAGTAAACCATCGCTTTACCGCAGTTAGCAATGTCGGAAATGACTGCAAACATCTCGCCGATCACAAATGCCAGCAAATGTCTGTTGTGCTCCCCCGGAGTGTCGAAACTTGGTCATTCGAACTTAACCTACGAGAACCTTCTCGGCGTAACAGAAGCACTCAAATGTCATTTCTGCGGCGCTTGCTTTATTGTTGGTGATAGTTAACTTCACGCAACGCAAGTGGTTAAGTAATGTTGTATAATTGTTCAATTATGCGAGTCTCGATATGGTTTTTTCTTCTTTGGAGTATCAAGGTGGTCAAACAAGGTCTTACCCAAAACGTCACCAAGGTGACACCCAGCACGAGCCGACTTTAATTAAGCTACTGGATAGAAATCTCGAACTCGTCTTCAATTAGGGAAACCACGCTAGAGCATAAACATTTGCGATAAGTCGCAGTTTGTCACCCAGCACGCATACAACATATCCTGCCCATCGCGACAAACAGTTGTGATGTTATAACATTGGAATCAAATTTCTCAGGACTTTTTGAGCATAACACTACTGATTAAATCAAACGAAGTTCAATACGTGAAAACAAATACCCTACCTTTATCGTTTCGTTGTAGAAATATTTCTTTGGATCAAACGGCGACCCCGGTAGCCATATAGAAATAACAGCTGCGACTAAGCAAAATTGTTGGCACTAAAGAAACAACAAAAGGTAAGAAATTTTAGAATGTACATTAATGATCTTAAGAATTTCAGGAAATTTTCAGTCGTTCCATCAATTCACAACAGATTTAATCGAGAAAGATAAAGTAATGTGTAGTTGGCTCTCATAATCTTTGTCGTTGGAAAGTCAACTGCATATCTTATTGAAATCGAGAATGTCACTAAATACTGTTCGGATTTACACACTTTATATTGAAAGGATTAAGCTTTCGGCGTTGATTATTCCTGAGGGATATGCGATGCATTCGATTTCATTGAGCAACGTTTGGAGGTGACTGAATGCATTTCGAGCCTTTACAACGACTCGCGGTCGCCCACCGATGTATCGAACCAGTGCTGCTATCCTCCCAGGCAATTCTGGTACCAATTTGCCGACCCCGGAGGGATGGAAGGCTTGGTGGACCATGGGCGTGGGGACCTCCGACCACTGCGCCACACGTGCCGTTTCGCATTTTATATTAGGATTACAAATAAAACAAATTTACGGGAACTATTAACAAATAAGTGACTACGCCTTAATTTGAGTAGAGATTACTTAAAGCGCCTAATTTTTTCGTTGCGCGCTGTCTGCATCGAAAAACTTGTCCGACGAAAGTTTTTTGCAAATTATTAAATATAGGAAAAGACTTTTGAAGAAACACATCTAGCAGAACATCTGAGTTTCACACCGCCAGAAATATTGCGCATTTAAATCAATGCCTAAGATAACATATTTCTTAAAGAAAGCTATGTGAACCAACAAGACGATTTCCGTCACCTATAAACTTGTTGCATATTGTTGGTTACCAAAAGCGTCTATCTCTTCCGGCACTGTCGAATTGCCATGATCTGGCTGCTCAATCCTTCTCGGACAGTTTAGTCCTGAGGGGTCACAGTCAAGTTACTTTCATTTAGTATAAAGAAATCTGATCCAACTGGACCTTCAAGATGAATTAGAACTTGCTGTTTCTGAAAACAAGGGGGAAGGAACGTACGAACCTTCATTTTATTTTTCTCATTTTTTATTTACATAAGCCCACATTATTTGTACTATGCGGATTCCAACAGTTCCTTCATCTGATTTAATTCCTCACATCCCTATTATATAAATGTCTTCTGGAATATTGTGTGGGTTCCGTTGGTGCTTGAGGCCTGTTACTTTTCCGTTTGAATGTGGTTGACTGCTTGTCGCATCGGCTGTCTCCGGAATTCGGGGATACCCGTACCACACCGTTCCACGTCAGACGCAGGTGCTGTTTTTTTGTGGAATGAAAAGAGGACCTAATCCAAGAGAAGTCGGGCACCTATTTTGCGACCCTATGAAGGATGTAGGGCTTGGTTTGGCCTTTTTTGGGGTCGAAGCCCAACGTTGCGCGTATTAAATGGCATCATTACTACTCCGCCTCCTACACTCTACGAAATATTATTTGGATTGATGAATTTGATAAGTATCTCTAATAAGCTGGCAGGAAATCTACTCAACACTCGCGTTTTTTTGTTCAGATTTATATAAAGTTTTTTCATCCTGTGTTGACTGATCATTGGACCACAACAACGTTCAATCATATGCTTTCTCCCATAACTGCTGCGCTGCGGCTGAGAGTTGACGGGCTGTTTATTTCTCGATTTGAGCTCTTGTAGTAATTCTCAAGAACGATTCTCCATTAACTTCAGCACTGATGAAGAAATTCACTGTTCTCTTGATGAGCGACCACAAGGTTGCTACAGTTCTACTTATTAATTCACAAAAGCTGAAGTTCCGGCGGATTTCGTCATCCTCAGTGCCCCGAAAGGTCAGGTTGATTGCGATCTTATCGGTCAAGGACTTCCATAACCTTAACAAAAAACCAATGAAGCCCAAGTTTCAAACGTATTACAAACAAAACGATTTCCTCAGACCAATGTGCCTTTCTCGAGTTAAAACATTGGTTTGAGATATTGTGTTAGCTTACGACTGATACCTAGGCGGAACGCCTCTTGCGGTTGCTTTTTGGATTCTTGGAATTTATCTAGAATGCCTCAAAGGTTTTATGCTCTGAAGTTTTAGATTCCTGTGTGAAGAAGCATTGTCACTAGGAAAAAAGATGATCTTAACTCGACAAGACATGCACTTTTCCACCGAATCATTCCGATCTTCATGAAACGAGGGATTACTACATTATGTATGGGGTCCACTGTGAATAGTAGCTGAGCATTCTATGTAGAAACGCGTCTACTCTGCTTCTGCCTACGATGCAAACAAGACAAGATGTTCGCGTAGCTGAAGAAGTGCGCGATGAAATAATTCTCTAAGAGCACTTTTTTTTTAGAAAGCTAAGCACCAGTGAATGCATGATAGACATCCGAACAGTTCGGCTCGTGTGCGTGTGGAATTGCTTTGATTAATCAGCGACACTGAATTGATCATCTGCTCGCTAATGGTGGTATGAGGACAGTTGAGTATCTATGCCAGTTCCCTATGATGCTCTACCTACCACCGTCATAACTTATTCCAATCGGCAGAAGATCACTCAGAACCACCTCAGCGAATTTTGAAGTTCATTTCACCAGCGAGCACCTGAGAAACACCATTCCTGTGCGCGACCTGTTGTCGAACAGAAATTCATAGCAGTTGACCACTTTAATCTAGTGTTGCATTCTTTTTTTCTTTTTTATACTTTGCAATCCTTGCCCCCTTTGAAAGTGTAAGAGCTTCTACGATGTTTTAAAGCAAACTCTTTAAGTGTGCCTAATGTTCACTGATGACTGATAACTAGAAAAAATTCTTACTCATTAGGCGTTGTGTTGATTTCTTATCGGACAGTATTTTCTATGTAAGACAACATTTTCATTCAGGCATCAGTAACTATTAGATCAGTACATTGGGTCTATTTAGATTGATTTTTTTAGACAGTTTCTAATACCAAGCTGCTTTCTGTTTGGTGCCATTTTTCTCCAAATGTTGAAAATTTACTGTAAGTCCAAGCAAACCGCTTTTTCGCACACCGAAGCGTCGTTCGAAAAGTGCATACAACAGGGCACCTAGAATTCCCATAGCTGATCCGTACGATCTAAATTATGAGTTAGTTAGGTGCGTAACAAAGAACTAAAGAAAGTGTTAAGTATTTAGGAAGGAAAGACCTCTGAGTGAGAAACAATTAGTGTTTTCTTCGCGTTCAATTCTCGTACTTGTGAGATGGAATACCGAAGGTCATTAGCCGACGGAAGACACCTTGAAAATTTACCTGAATGCGCCAAGAACGATATCCGGGAGGTGTGCTGACTCACCGTATCCAACGGCTAACTGGAATACGGTATAGGCATGGCTACTTTTTTTCGCTATTATTATCACTATCATAATAATAATATTATTTATTGCCTACTATATATTTTAACGGTAGGGTATCATGTGAAATACAACTAAGACGATGCTGAGATATTTGCAAAACTCTGGACCGCAGGTGTCCGAAGGACCGAAATGAGAAACGAAGGATGCACATGGTGTGGTGGCGAACGCGTTACTCACCGGAAAGGACATTAGCGCGTTCGTTCGCCACCGCAGACACCTGCGGTCCGGAGTTTTGCAAACATCTCAGCATCATCTTAGTTGTATTCCACATGATACCGTGCCGTTAAAAAATTATAATAGGCAGTAAATAAATAGTTTAAGACTGTGATTTCGACTTCACCCTCAGCTTAACTAGGTTCGTTGCCGATTTGGGTTCCCTTGATCAGTCCCGTTGACGGGTGATTGCTGGTAGCGCCGAACAATAGAACTCGCTGAGAGACAGACGAAACGAAGGACCAGCATGGTGCGGTGGTGAACGCGTTACTCACCGGAAAGGACAATAGCGCGTTCGTTCCCCACCGCAGACACCTGTGGTCCGGAGTTTTGCAAATATCTTAGCATCATCTTAATAATATTATTATTGTTATACACTAATTTATTTATCATAGATGCATAGATAAAGAATAGAAGATAAAGAATTAGGCGCTGGTCAATCCTTTAGGAAGTGCTCATCATTCCGCTCCATTCGCAGCGGCGTTCTGACGACAACGTTCATATATAGCCTATTCAATTCTATTCAACGGTTTGGGTTTACCTAATAATGTGCGGCGGCAGTGTTTTGATTACTACAGACAGGTCTGATGCCGACGAATCGAACCGACAACCCCGTGTCTATTCCAGTAGACTTCTCTCCGCTGCGCTAACGTATCCGTTGAGGTGTGGCTGATAATGGTGGTCGTATGGGCCGTGATATTAGGAGAAATAAAATGGAGATTTGTGTGAATAAACGATCAAGGGCTAACGATTTCAGAAAAGAAAAAAGGCTAAGCATAAGAAACACTATGGAAGAAGTGGACCGAAGAATTGTTATAAACGATGAGGAAAAGCATCATTATTCCTCACTCCGTCAAATCCCATTACAGTCATGAAGAGCAGCGCCATAGCAAATGCGGCCGCGACCACCGACTGTCGTCCGTAGGTTTGCAGAACGTTTGATGTACTAGTAACGACAGCTACGATCTTCCTCCAAATCGGGCTCGAGATCACTTATAAAATCGATAAAGGTTAGAATAAATAAGCTCATTCTTTACAGTAAATATTTAAGGAGTATATATTGATAAATGATGAATTTTTACTAGAAATTTCTTTTATAATCCTACGTGTTTTGCCTTGGGAGCAGACTTAGGTTAGAGGATAGTACAGGATAGGATAGGCTTACGATAAAAAACGGCTTAGGATAAGTCATTTACGTGAACCTTGCCTATTGAGAATCTTGCATTTTTTAGAGCTAAGGACACCAAACTTCTGCACGATGCTGTAAGTTACCTATGATATTTTATTTTTTTACTTCATTCATTTTATCTGATCCATCTTCACGTCTACTGTACGAATCCCAGCACTTCTCACATTCTATTCGTTTCCTCGCATCCATTGTCCATGAAAATCTTCCATCATTTCCAGATCGACGTGTAGCTTCGGTTGCTGCTTGAGAATTTTCATTTCATCTTGAATGTCGTAGAATGCTGGTCGAGCAATTCTCCCTGGAGTCCTGAGATAGCCGGGTACGAGCGTTCTCAATTGGACTGCAGAGAGTGTTTTTCCCAGACAAGTCCGGTACCACTACCCGGCCCTGGCGGGATAAGAGGCTGGGTTCTTCCGGAACGGAATCGAACTAGCACCATATTCGTGATTATGGGCATCACTACCACTCTGCCACCCGCCCCCTATGATAAGGTACTTATGATAGGAACGTTTAATGCTGAAAATCAAGATCCAGGTAGATTTAAACAATGGGGATTACTATTAGTTTGTTGTTCTTTAATAGACTGATTGTGGTTTTCACCTACAGAATATAAAGTCGAGAAAAACCTTTGAAAAAAGTCATTTCAAAAACTAGAAAGAAATCAAAAACTACTTTCAGTTTAGAGAGAAAATGGCTGCTAACTAAACTAAAAAAAACTTTCTCGCCACTCAGCTGTTAAAATAGATGTATCGAAACATGAATCCTACCTAAATTCTGGTTCACTTCCACCTTTTGATTTTTAACAGCCAGTAATGGCGTTCGAATGAAAAACACTCGAAGGAGAAACGCCTTCATCAACATCGACACTATGCCGAACGCACCAAATATCGCACATGTCACTCGTAGACCACAGGCAGTAACCAGTATCTGGAAGGTTTCGTAGTCTTTTAGTGCTAAAGAGATAATTCCACAGTGCACTTTGGTGAAAACACTCGGGAAGATCGCCATTTTGTAGCGATTTCGACGAGTTATTCTGGATGTGTAACTAGGAATCGCTCGGCGATCAATACTGTTGCTTAACTCGTTCAAAGGTGAACAAAAGCGACAGGAACAAATATAGAATCTAAGGCGCTAAAAAATCCTAGTAAAAAGCCCATTTTTTGATTTATAAAGTAAAAACCTACAAAAGAACGTAATAACCTCCAAACACTTTAAATTTGAACGGTTTCTAATACGTGCCTCCCTGTGAAAGCAACTGCGATATGCAGCAGAGTTCGTTCCTCAGCATACTCAACCGAGCTGAGAATGTGCTCGACATTTCCATGCAGAAGTCCAGTTAAGAGTAAACCTACGTCAAAGAACATTCTAGCGGGCCGGTCGTGGCTGCACTGTCACAAAAAAGGGTTAAAAGAGCTTCATACAAAGAATGTGTTGCTTGCACTTTTCCATGAAGAAGCAAAAGTAATTGAACGGCTCTGATCCGCCACAAGGCCAAATGAAATTTGTAGCTATAGGGAGCTTAGCGGGTTCTATTATCGCGTAGACTTAACACTCTTGACAGGAGGACTTCCACATAAAATGCCGAAATCTCAAATCTAAACGAATTTATTGAAGGAATGGACCCCAGCCACGATGAGATTTGGACAGAGGTGACGGCGGATCTCAATGAGATCAATCAACCTGCTTTCACTCTTTCTGAAAAGTATTGATGGTGAATCGATGAAGGAGCACTTTCATATGAAATATTATCCATACCCCCTACTATAATTGGTGAGATCACATTCGTCAGCTGATCCAGAGCGGTGAATGTGGCGTTCAAACCTGGAATCGTTGAAAAAAGACTGATACTGAAAGAAGAACAATCTAAACGTTAACAATTTAACAACAAACTTGAAAGTGTTTCATCACTGCTTATCACCACCAGCCAGTCTCTGGAGAGAAGAGATTTTTCAGCGTTAAGAAACAGTCGATTAACTGCACAGGCAGCAATACCAAGAACAAGGAACGATGTGAACCAGGGAGAATAAGGCTGCACCGACATACACACTATAATCAGTCAATTACCTTTTTTTATGACAAAACTGCATATTTTGTACGCACACTCTTATTGATTTATTATATTGATTTATTGATTTGCCAACATAGCTTGTTAAAGAAAGAATACATATTGTTTAGTTATGCCGAGATTAAAGGAAAGTCGGTTTCTGAACTATTGTATATTTTGTGAATCAGCCTTCTATCTGCTTATTGCTTGGATAACTAATAAGGTTATGGTGGAATAACTAAACAAGTGGGTGGAAAACTGAAGGATATTCTATACCTGCCTTTCTATTGCTATCCAGCAAAAAACATTATCCAGTTTTCTAAGGGCCCGTTTAGCGCAGTGGTTAAGGAGCTTTGCACTAAACGTGGGTTCGATCCCACGTCCGAGGTCCGAGAAGCCTTCCATTCCTTTCCGGAGTCAGCAAATTGGTACCACATTTGTCTGGGAGGATAGCACCACTGACTCAATACATCGGTAGGCCACCGTGAGTCATTGCATAAGGCAGATATGCATTCAATCACCTCTGGTGTTGCTCGTTGTCGAATGTATTTAACATTCCTCAGGGATTGATTTATCCTTTTCATCCCTTATCCGGTTGTATACACTTAAAATTCGAAGCAAAGCGTGTGAAATGATACGGTCTGCTTTTACAGTTCTAAGTCAAAAAATGAAGCAAAACCAACACAATCCTTTGGAATCGACGTAAGGCAGTATTTAGTTAAATCTCAGCTCAAGCTACCTAAAACCTCGATTTTTTTCGGAATCGTTGTCAGAAGTTCGAAAGGTCCAGAAAACAAAAACGACGATGATTTTCTCATAAGTACATGCCAACCAACACACTCCAGTACATTTTGTGTAGCGACCAGTGATGGTTTGGTTGAAAAGACAAGGCAAGTGAATCTCGGGGAAAAAAACTCTGGGATCTTTTTGTGGAAATTATTGATGTAACAATTTTGACTTATTATTTGCTGCCTACTCCTTTTTTAGCGGCAGGATATGCGTTGCGAAATATAACTTTAATGATGCTGAGATATTTGCAAAACTCCGGACCGCAGGTGTCTGCGGTGGGGAACGAACGCGCTATTGTCCTTTCCGGGGAGTAGCGCGCTCACCACCACACCATGCGGGTCCTTCGTTTCGCCTGTCTCTCAGCTAGTTCTATTGATCTTTTGCCATCAGCAATCACCCGTCAGCGGGATTGTTGAGCAGTGGATGAAATTGTTAAGCATCAGTCCATGAATTTTTAACTGAATTCACTAAATATAAGTATAAAGTTATTGATGTAACAGTTAGAAGAAAGAGAAAAATGGCTTACCGATGAATGCAGTAGCAGCAAGTGTGATATTGATGTTGTTCACAGGAACGACTGTCAGAATAGCTAAAATATAAATCCGATTCATGCGTAGTACAGAAGCCAACACCTTTTTGGTTTTGCAAAAGATTTTGAATTATTGATTTCTCTTGCGTGTTACCGTTTATTATTGGGATTACTAAAACGTTTTAATCATTAAAGAAAGGTTTTAAATGACCCTTCAAATCTATGCATATTAGAAAGATTATAACCGTGAATCGTTTAAAATTCCCTATCAACGATTTTTAATGCATATAGTCGGCGACCACTGATCTTCCTCACAGAAGGATCTCATGGCGGTTAGTCATGAGGCAACGTGGAGCGTCCCACTGAAGAAGAACAATTCCTCGGAATACGCGGCAGTAGAGAAGTCGGCGGCAACGGGGTTCTCGTCAGCACGAGTTCCACCATTTGCATAAATTCGTCCAAACAACTAACAACAGGTACAGGATTTCTGCAGTTGAAGAGATGTGGATCGCTACCGACTTTGACAATTTTCGTCTTCTTTGCACCTACAACAAACTATGACGAAGGCGAAGTCGAAGCTTATTCGATTCATTAGTTGGCTGCTGGAAAGATGCCGTTCTTGAGAACATCGATGAGGAATATGATGGACTCATTTAACATTTTCACGTGAAGACAATGAAAGCTGACAGCTTCAAAGTCACCAAAACAGGTCTACACCAGAAACACTCGAGCTGATATTCCAGCTTGTTATCAAACGAGCAACATGAAACCGGCAACTCACGTCCGAACATGCAAAACAATGCAGACAGCCGAAAAATTAAGACCTTTTGGAGAGAAGAGTAGCAGTTACAGTCAAAGACGCTGAGGCTGGGAAAAGCTTTCGCAAACTCCACCGACTCTTCATTACTTACAAGACCAAGGTGATCGGACTCCCACACCTAGAAGAAACGGTAACAGCATTCAAAAAAGACAATGGAGATGATTATTCACTACTACTACGTAGATCTCTTCAATAGCCACGACCTCTCGCCTTCGTATGAAACAAAGGAGGATGGATATGTCATACCACCGGTTCTCCCTTCTGAAATTTGACATGCTATTTCATGGGTCAAAAATCGAACAACACCAGGTCCAGGATAAGACCTCCTGAACAGAAGAACACGTAAAGCACCTACCGCCTGTCCTTATAAACACACCGTCTCGCCTCTTCACAAGTTACCTGTCTGGATGCAAGGTTCCTAATCAGTGGAAGACCAGCAATACTGTGGTACTGTTCAAGAAGGGTGATCTCTACGATGTCGACAAGTACCGCCCAATCTGCTTGCTGTCTGCCGTCTACAAACTTTTCATTCGAGTCGTCCTAAAAAGGATTGGCAGAACACTGGACCAAGGAATGGAATGTGAGTACGCGGGGTTTCAAAAAATATTTAATACGATGGACCACATCTACAAGATGACAAGACTTATTGAAGTATCGCGAGAGTACAGAAGACCACTCTGTCTTACTTTCATCAATTTAAGGAAGGGTTTTGACTCCATTGAGACAAAAGCAGTCATGGAAGCTCTGGAGAGCCAGGGTGTCCTTACTCAGCATATAAAGTTCAATCCACATCGTTACTAGTACTAAAGTAAAAAGAGGGGTTAGGCAAGACGATGCCACGTCGCCAAAATTCTTTACCGCTTCGTTCGAGAACGCCATGCGAACATTGGAATAGAACGAAATGGAAGTGAAAGACGGTGGTCAGCAACGTTCGCTTTGCTGATGATATCACTCTCATAAAAACCAAGCATTAGCTACGGGGATCGAATGCTTGTCGACTTTGGCAACCCTTGTGGAAAAGACTGTTTTCGACTAAATCTCACAAAAACGGTGTTCACAAGGAAGGAATTGGTTTCGTATGTCCCGTTCACGCTTGAAGGAACGAACTATTTCGAATGCTTCAGCTACGTCTATGTTGGTCGGGAAATCAACATGATTAACAATGGAGCAAGCAGCTTGGGGAGCTTTCAAGAGCATCGAGGGGTGTACTGAAAAAAACGAAGAATACCCCACTCCGTGCCTATCTTTTCGACTCCACGATTCTTCGTGCCTTAACGTATGCCTCAGAAACCCGATCGCTACGTAAGCAGGATGAAAGATTATTCAACATTATTGCATTCGCATTCGAAAGGACGATCATAGGAGTAATATGTGGAATACAACCATAATGATGTCGAGATATTTGCAAAACTCCCAACTGGTTCGATCTGGCCCAAGGTCCAAATTTTGCAGATATCTTATCATCATTATGGTCGTATTTCACATAATACCCTTCTATGAAAAACTGTAGTAGGGAGCAAATAAACATTGACTTTGATCTTAGGCGTGTCCTGTATCACGTAAGTAAGGAAAGGGATCGAAACTCTCACCTACGTCACCGATCACAAATCAAAGACGCCGCTCTATACGCCATATTATTGAAGATGAGTTGGATCGGGTATGTTGTGCGTATAAACGACAACCGATGTACTAGAGCCGTTAATAACTGGATTCCTCGGAATGTCAAGCGCACAGGAGGAGGACACCAACCCGACAGTCAGAGTTTTTCATAAAAACCTTAGAAGAAAGGTATGTAACTCAACAAGTACCTAGAGCAAGCAGAACCCACTGGGCTGCTCTTGCACGTGACGGGGTGAATGGGAGATTTACCGGCGTCCGCTTGAGTCACTAGACGACCAATGGGGCGACAGATTATAAAGGTGATTTTCATCGGAGATATTGTAGATCACATTTATCATGTTTCTTTTCTAACTCTAAAGGTCCACTTTATTTCTAAAGCAAGTATCATGAAGGAGATATTCCAGAAAAAAAACCTAATACCTGAAGTCGTTCTAAATTGATATGGACCGATGGCGCGATAAAGAAAAAGAGTAACTGATTATGTGAATAAATAGAAGGGGAGGTAAGGTCAAAGAGCGACAGAAAGAAAGCACAAATCCTATTCTTTCAATGGTCTAGCACCTAATCACCGCGCGAGGACCTTCCTTTAGGCTAATTCTCTCAAACTAAGAACGAATTCGATGTCAGGCGAGAGTAAACCAGTGCCGATACTTTTCTAAGCCAACCACCATTTTAACTCGGCGTGGGTAATCAGTGCTTGCTTTTGTTATTGTGCAACATGAGGTTGGTATGTAAGCTTCATTAGGGTAACATTTCGGAATCTTCCCATTCTTCAGAACCATGTTGATCCGAGTTGATGGTCCATAGATGGTCGCTGTCGCATCGAGTCAATTCTTATGGTGGAGCACCGGTCGAATGAGGTAACCTCACTCATTTCATAGTGTCATTTCATATAGAGAGGCTATTAATCCATCGCTATCGATTTTTGGCTCTTTTTTAGGAGACGAAGCGTGAGCCGAATAAAAGTTTCTGTTGAATCTGGTCTTAATTCAAGCATTCAAGAAACTATTGAATAATCATGTCGTAGTTAAACTATGATCAGTTGTGAAAGTACTGATTCGTTATGTGGTAGTAAATAAAATCCTCAATTGCCATCGTGAAAACAAATGAAATTAGGTGGTAATAACTGACAGTCGTTCTGTACGAGAGGGTGCTGAATGGCGAGGAAACTTCATTCGAAGGAAGACCTACATGGCAAGGACGAATGATTATGGACCACTGACTCGAATAAAAGAGGCTCCGAAGAAGGAAAAAGAGCTAAAAGTTAGCCGAATAAAGCTTTTACATCAACCTCGTTGCTAACTTAATAATCTAAAGGAAATCCATCCTAAGAAAACGTACGTAATGGTAGGAAACCATTTAGAAGGTAGCAAGTCTTCCTCATATCAAAAACGTTTGCTGAATGTTTGCAATGATGTGCTGATAAAGAATAAGAACGGCTGTACCAAGATTTAAGTAAAAGGAAGTCTTGCGAACCCAAAATATTTGGAGTCAAATGTGAATTATTGTGGATTACACACGATTTCTCGTGAATGCAAGCCAATCATGTATCGAAGTAAGGAAGTAGAATTGAGGGAGAGTGACACTAACCGAATTTGCGGCTCACTCGATCGAACTGTCTGCCTAGATGTCCACTAAGAATCATCTGACCGATTCCTTCAGCGAACTGCTCAATCGACACCATTCTCATTCCGCCGAGTGCTTGCATACAAAGTGAAACACAGAATGACCATGCTCGATCCTCCTTTGGAAGGAATTGTAAGCTTTAGTATAAGTAATTGACGGAAATAATGTTGACGGTCAAAAAATACATACGTCTCCACCCTCACATATACATATCCGCACATAAGGGTAGAAACATACGCACAAATTCACTGAGAAGGCGGGCCCGACATTAATTGCAGTATGTCGAGTTCCTTTAACTGTTACAGTATAGCTAAGTATATATTTTTTTACATCACCCGTCATATCTACTGTGCGGATCCTGACACTGACGAGGATCAAAGAAGTGTTGAGATCCACACAACGAGTCGCATCCAAAATGAAATGGCCGGAGCTCTTGTTATCCGAGTGATTTTTATTTATACACGTTTGTTTACATTTAGGTCCAAGAAAAAGGAATTTATTAAACATCTATCATCATTGAAGGTTTTCAGTACTTAACTTCAAAATCTTCATTTTTTAACTGTAATGTAGAGCTGTTCAAAACTTTATGAAGCGTATAAACCATTGAAGGTCATTATTCAAGCAAAAATATCCATCCAGTCACTTTTAGGATGCCGGACGAAGTCGAATACATGACGTGTGGCTCGGGTGTTGATCAAGGACAACTGCTTTTAAGATTTTATATATGCATGTAAATGAAGCGTGGGAACCGCACTGGCTCACATACTCATCGTGTTCAAAAGTGAGCATAAATTGGAGTGGAATACAAGGATGATAAGGAGTTACGTAAGAGAATGCTCATGAATTGTGGCAAATTCCATTTAGGAGGAGGTCAACTTAATCGCTCAGGTCTTATAGAATGGCTACTATCAGAAGTGTTGACTCAAACTTTTTTCACCATTCGATAGTCATCGAAAAACTGAAAAGAATTTCAACAACCTCTTTTACTGCAAAACACAGAAAGAAACAATGTGCAGAAAGAAGTAGCAGACGTAGGAGTGGATAAATTTTATTAACGTTATGAATGCAAATACTAGTGGATTTTGAAGTAGTCAGTGGCAGAAGATGATGTGGGATCTTATATGAGGCAAAAGAGATTGAAGCATTCTCTGTTGACCTAGCTCTAAAGGATGTGCCATTCATTTGACTCCAGTGGAAGTATCGAAGACATTATTGAGCGCATAGTATCCACTGATGTCGCTCTCCTCCCAGACAAATTTATTAGGAATATGCCAATTCTGGAGAGATGGATGGCCCCGAGCACGAGGGTCGAAACAAAAACCCTGTCTATGTTGCACAGCGCTTCTAACCGCTGCGCCACACAATCTCCGGCATCGCGTTCTAAGCTTGAAAAGCGGGATGGTGCTAAAAATATGCGGGAAAAGCGGAAAAGTTGGGACAAAGACTTTTGAGCAGTTTGTCATTAATTTAATCGATAGTACTTTCAATATACGTCGTATTTTCTTCATTTTCCTTCCACTAGCAAGTGCATTAGCTGTTTCAAATCTGTTGGTTTAAAGACTACTGTTGACAGTTGCCCTCTATTCGGTGAAAGGTAAATACTTTGTGCACGTAACGGCTAGCTGCCCTCGACTCATGGGGTAATGTAAATGCAGGCGCTACACACACACACACACACCCCACACAGACACACACTGCACACATGTACACATGTACACATACACACGCATACACACACATGTACACATATACATACACATACCCACACATACACACACACCCACACATACACACACATACACATACACTTACACATACACCCACATACCCACTTCAATACACATAGACAGACACAGCTACCACCCGTCACAGACCACGTATGAATGATTCTTTCATATTAAGAATGGTAGATAAATGCGAACAGAAGCACTAAATTATAATAAATCATAATAAATATAGAAACAAAGTAATCCATACCATGCATATCGTTAAATAAGCGGCGTAGAGAAGAAGATTCGCCTTGGATCGGACGACCGTCGAGAGGTTCATAGTGGCGTTCAAGTGGCTCCGCCTTATCGGCGCTCCAAAAAATTCGTCACATTCACTATCGGTACAAGTTACTGCGTTAAGCCCTCATATTAATCGATAGCAGCAGCACTCATACACGATGGAAGAAATTTCCTTTACTCACGGATACCTACAAACTTTGTTAGATCAATAGATAACACCAGAGCTGCGGGGAAAAAGCGAAAAAAAAACAAAAGGAGATCAACGTCGCACTTCCATGATATGACGAAATTTGAATCTCCTGTTAGAATATTTATGATCAGTGCCTGTAGGTTACAGTAAAGCGAAATCGAAATTTCGAATTTTTCTCTGAAATTCAGTATTATAGAGAGTTCCGTCAGTAACACCAACGTTCACGTACAAATAATCCGATTATTTTGAGATGAGATTCCTTTTTAATCATATGGACTAAGCCAAGCACGTTCCTGTGCTGATATTCATCCCTGCTTTTGGAATCATCCTTGTTTTCTTGCTATTATCATTTGTTCATTTATTTAGTTGCTTTGTGACCAAGGGAGCGTGTGACGCAATGGTCGGAGGCGCCTTGCAACACACACGTGAAATCTATCCCCGCGCCCATAGCTCACCAAGCCTTCCATCACTGCGGGGTCGGAAAATTAGTGCCAGACTTGTCTGGGAGGACAGCAGCACTGGCTCCATACATTGATAGGCATCACGAGTCGTCGTAAAGGCCAAATATGCATTCAATGACGTCTAAACGATGTTTAATGAAGTAGAATGCATTGCGCATCCCTCAGGGGATTGATCAACGCCCGAAAGCTTTTACCCTTTTATCCTTACCAGACATCACATATTATGCGGAGCTCAGCACTTCGTTTGTTTTCGGTTTGTTGTCGCGCAGTAGTTACAAACAACGACCTTCGAATTTGTTATGCCTGGAAAACTGAAATATCGACAATAGAGTGTTTTAAGGTCTTCACCACAGGAAATAGCCAGCCTTTCTGCGTCCAATAGAGCTTCTTCCAGTTAACGCTATTAATTATTTGTGAACCGTGAAGGGATGAAGGACTTTGTTTGTCCGGGATCTGATCGAACCAATGCGTACAGTACCTCTACTAGGCTGCATGCACCTCTAATCACTGAGTATCATTGTTGTTTCTAAACTACTTATTGTTATTATTTTTTTACTATCTTTCTATTGCTAATTCATTTTCGATCAGTGAGTAGATCAGCTACACGAAGGAGCCGCTGAGCCTTCAGTTTGCCTCCCTATCCTGGAATGACCTCAATTGCTAGACTGTGAACCTCCTTATGATCTTCAAATATTAGCGAATACCTGTGACGAAAGGTTGGAAACGCCATAGCATGACCACATCTGGAAACCGCGCTAAAATTAAACTCTGTGAACATTCGACATCTCAGTGACACTTGAAAACGGCAAAGTGATAAGCTCTCAAGTCGCAGTTGAAATACTCTTTTTTTTCCTTTTCTTCTACAACAATGGCACAGTAGAAATAGCCAAATGGAATAACTATTGTAGTTTGCTCATCGGATGAGAATGGAGCAAGCAGTAATACTTAATTACCATCTCAATCCATTGAGTTGGTCATGCTTTGGTCTGGGTTTGCCTGTGGCTCGAGCATCTGTCTCGTCTACTTATCATTACCATGCTGACGTGCAAGCGCACCATAGTTTTCTTGGAGCCTTGAGATAGGTGCGCTCAGAGGTAGTCTTCACCTGATACGATTGAGAAGTATAGATTTCATGTTCGCAGGCCGAAATCCTTCTAGAACATGAGCTCGAGTATTCCTGTGAAGAGGACAATCATTGCGATTACTCAACCAACAAAACGATGACAATATCAAAGATCGAATCATTAACTGTTACTACTGCTATTATTTAAAATGTCGCAATAGTTCGTGATGGTGTGAAATAAACGCATAGATAATAGATAAACTTCGCCCCCTGGCAAACTAGACCCACTTCTCTTTGGGATTACTAAACTGGGTCCACCACCGGGGGTAGTGAAACAATGGGACCACTCTAGTTGAAGTACCCCAAGTACCCCAGAGTTCTCCGATGAATCATCTTGAGGAGAAACCGCAGACTTTCTTTAAGACGACGTAACTCTCCAGAAGCACCTGATCCTTCACTGTATTCTGGAAATCTTCGTGGATCACGGAACAAAGCAAATGAGCGAAGTGATAGGGTTCCTAATAAGCGTGATTATAGTAGATAACCACGGATCTCCCTCGTTTGAGTGATCTCGAGCCGGTTAATCGCGAGGCTACGAGGAGCGTCCCAGGTGGCGGATAGGGGTTGATCGCGGACCAAAAGCGACCTTTGCTTCCCTGAGACGCAGGTGGATTCAGGGTATTGTAGCTGCTAGTGGAAAATAGGCCGTCGAGTCCAGTACTCGGCACCGAATATACACTAGCTTTTAGCAGAATGCTCGACTTCGTGAGAAGACGCCACGCGGGACTTTTCGTAGTTTTCACAGAGCAATATCTCAAACTTGAGTGATTAAACCTTTAATACACAAATACAACATTAATAACATAATAGTAACGATGGAGAAGTAATGGTAGAGGAATGACGTGAGTTAAAGCTATGACGTGCTAAGGCTAGTAGTGAAGTGAGGCTAACAACGAGATAATGGCATTCGAATATTACTATACCATTAATAAGTAATTAACACAATTACATTAACAGTAATAATGAATAACTACCAAGAAGTAACCGTTGGTTAGCCGTGAGCGATGCCGCGTCGCGTCTATCCGCGGCCGGCGCGGCGGCTGAGGTAGACAGTATGCTGAGGGCGGAGGAAGGAGACTGTATGCTGAGGCGGAGAGGGATACAGACGGGCCGTATTTCCGGCTGAGTTAAGATTTCAACATTATAGCGATGAGGTGCATTTTAGTGGATCAATGAGGACAGTAAGTGATGAGTCATCTACGAAACACAGTCAGGCGGCTGGTCGTGGATAACGCTATGCAAGCAACGTGAAGTTTGAGCACCGATGGGTGCCACCATTGCCTAAGAGTCAAGGGCCACTATGATAATGGCTGGAAACTGATAAGCCTATAGCGGCTTAACAGAATACACAACATAAGTTGTCCGCTCAGAGGCCTTGTACGCATGGTGTACCGTGTGGGAGGAATGGTACATGCCACCGATGGCGTTGCAGACAGAACGCATTTTAGTATAGCCGCCGCTACTGACAACGCACCGCAGATCAACTGATAAACAATGAACATTGACACTAGGATGAGGATCAGGATGATGATGACGATACAATGAGCTGGTGGGAAACGTGACGTAGTGACGATGATGCGAAGTTAACGTACAATTCGCAACTGTCATTCAATAATGATATGATGAGTCCAATGTACAGTAATGACTATGTGCAGTATGACTTAACAACTGCGATAATCTACATTGGTGACACACGAGATCAATACGGTACGGGTCTAGAAGCGGACGACCCCTGACAGATGCTCGAACCTGGATAACAATTCACGAAGCTATTTATATGCTTCCGGAGAAGGCGCTATTTGCACAGGTCCAGCATCATTACCGAAAACATCCGTCGGCTACCTCTCCATATCCTCTCAAAATCCTATGGTCAGCTGGCAGACGACTGCTCTCGCCAGCATCCTCATTCTCATCTTGTTATTGTACGCACGATAACTTTTGGACAGTAATAACAAACAACAAGTTCGGATTCTAAGAATAGGTTTGCATAACAATACTGTTTACAGCGGTTCAGATTCTAAGAATAGATTTGCATAACAATACTGTTTACAGCGATCAAAGTTCCTTAGGATGGGATCAAGATATTTACGTTCTACGACATTTGCTAGGTAACTTGAGAAAAAACGGATATGACACTTATTTCCGAAACATAAAGTCATACAAAGATAGAAATAGACATAGAAGAAAAAATAGAAACTATTCTGGAAATAGCTGCTATACAGGGTATTCACTCGCTGTTTCTGCTGCGTTGATTTGGCACATACTTTCTGTATTTGCTAGGCGTGGTTATGCATGCGTGTGGGTGCGTCCTCTCTTATGCGGATTGTATTCTTCGAGTCAATTCGGCCAAAATCCTGCAATCGAGAGACAGGGGGAGTATATGAGAGGCGGTTAGGAGTCGCCTCCAACAAATAAGCTCCATGTCCACTCCGGGAGAGCCTGGCAAGCTACCCATGAGTAGACCCAGCCCCCACGTTCAGAGCCCAGCAAGCTATACGTGGGAATCAAAATGCTAAACACAGGAAAAAAAACGGGTCTCATTCCCTTGACCCCGAAAGAGCCCCCCAATTTCGCAGCGTTTGGGTAGGACGAGTACGAAGAGGCTGCTAAAATCTCAGGGCCAATAGAAGCTGCCTGAATCACGAAGAACTATGGTGACGATCTGCACCTACAATGCACGTACACTGCATCCGAGTCCTCGATAGAATACTTGCTCATGCAAGCAAGAAGGATGAGCTACGATGTCATCGGGCTGGCCGAGACGAGACAACGCCACCCATTCAACGCCGTCTATGACACCGGAGAAAGAACTGTTCCTCGGAACATGCGACAGTAGAGGAGTCGGCGGCGTCGGCGTTCTCGTCAACACGAGTTTGTCCATGAACATCGATTCATTCGAACAACTTACAACCCGAATCGGACGTTTACGATTAAAAAGATGTGGATCAATACCGGCTTTGACAATCTTCGTCGTTTACGCGCCGACATCAAACTATGACGAAGAAGAAGACGAAGCGTTCTATATGGACTGGGAGAACTTCTACAAAGAAGACCATACATTCTTCAACCTCATCGTTGGAGTTTTTAACGCCAAGATTGGACGAAGAAGAACGTCTGAAGAACGTCACACTGGGGCCCACGGACTAGAATGGAACGAACGGGATGAACGGCTCTCACAGTTTATCACGACGACCAAGACCATCCCTGGTAACTCGCAATTCCAAAAGCTCCACCCTCAACGCTGGACGTGGGAATCTCCCAATGGAGAGCATCACCTGTATCACCTATAGTCCCGTTGATCGTTGCGTGACTCGAGCGGGAGCCAGTAAATCTTCCATTTTTTCTCTGTCGCGTGCAAGCGTAGCCCAATGGGTTCTGCTCGCTCTAGGGACTCCTCGAGCATCATATCTTTCTTCAAGGCTCCTTGTGAAGAACTCTGACCATCAGGTCGGTGCTCTTCCTGCAGTACGTTTGACATCCCGAGGAATCCAGTTACTAACGGCTCCTGTCAATCGCTTGTCATTCGTACGCATTACGTGTCCGGTTCACCTTATCTTCGATTGTTTGGTGTATCGAAAGGCATCTTTGATTTTTGATCGTCGACGCAGATCGGAGCTTTGGATAACTTCCCTTACGTGTGTGGAACGGGATACTCCTAGCATCGCGCTTTCGAATGCGCGTTCGATAACGCTAAGTGACCTTTCATCCTGCTTACGCAGCGACCAAGTTTCTGACGCAAACGTGGGGGCAGGAAGTACCGTTGAGTCGAAAAGGTGGGCACGGAGTCGAGTGTTCCTTGTTCTCTTCACTACATCCTCGATGCTCTTGAAAGCACCCCAAGCCGCTCGTTTCCCCCTGCTCAGCTCTGGAGCTAGGTCGTTCATCATATTGATTTCCCGACCTAGATAGATATAACTGGAGCATTCGGAGATACTCATTCCGTTGAGCATGAATGGGGCATGCGAAACCAATCCGTTCTTCATGAACATCGTTTTTGTGAGATTTGGTTGAAGACCAATCTTTCCACAGCCTTATCAAAGTCGGTAAGCATACGTTCCGCTTGGCTAATGATTTGATGTTATAAGGACGATGTCATCAGCAAAGCGAAGATGGTGTAACTGCCGACCATCGATTTTCACTCCCTATATTATTCCATTCCAATGTTCGTATGACGTTCTGGAGGGTGGCGGTAAATAATTTTGGCAATATGGTATCGCCTTGCCTAACTCCTATTTTGACATCAATGATAATATCGTTCGTAGAATGGTGATACCTTGGTTGTGAAATTTTTGTACAGCTCACGAAGAATCTTTGTACACTGAGTAGGGACTCCTTGACTATCCAGGGCTTCCATGACTGCTTCTATCTCAGTTGAGTCAAAAGCCTTCTTTAAATCGATAGAAGTGAGACAGAGCGGTCTTTTGTACCGTCGCGATACTTCAGTAAGTCTTGTTATCATGAGGATATGGGCCATCGTACTAAATCCTTTTCGAAACCCTGCTTGCTCACACGGCTGTTCTTCGTCCAGTGTTCTTCTATCAATCCTGTTTACGACGACTCGAGTGAAAAGTCTGTACACGATACGCAGCAAGCAGATTGGGCGATCGTTGTCTGCATCGTGTAGGTCACCCCTTCTTGAACAATAACGCGATCTTGCTGGTCCTCCACTGAGTAGGGAGCTTGCATTCGGACAGGTAACGTGTGAAGAGCCGAGCCAGTGTGTTTACGAGGACTGGCGGAGGTTCTTCAGGTGTTTTGGTGTTATCCTGTCCGGACCTGGTGCTGTTCGATTTTTCACCGACGAAATGGCATGTCGGATTTCGGAAGGGAGAACCGGTGGTACAACATATCCGTCCTCCTTTATTTCATATGACGGGAGGTGGACGTGGCTATCGAAGAGATCTAAGTGGTATTCGTGACTGATTTTTCCCCATTGCCTTTCTGGATGCTGTAACTGTTCCATCTGGGCGTCGGAGTGCAATTATCTTGGTCTTGTAATCGGCGAAGTTTCGGTTGGCTTTGCGAATGCTTTTCCCAACCTCTGCAGATTCGACCATTACTGTTGCTCTTCTCCCTTTAAGATCTTCTTTTATCGCCTGTCTGCATTGTTTTGCAAGTTCGGACATTAGTTCGCGGTTGCCTGCAGCTCGTGTGATTCCACGCTTGCGTATTAGCTCGAGTGTTTCTAGAGACAAACGTCTCTTGGTGACTTTCGGAGTCTCAGCTTTCATAGCGCTAACATGAAATTGTTGAATGAGCCGATCGTATTCCTCGTCGATTTTATCCACAATGGCATCTTCCCAACAGCCGACTAATGAATTGAATAAGTCCCAGTTTCTGGTGGTTCTGGGACTTCGGTTTTTGAACTTAGCGGCGTTTTCTCCTCTCTGCGACAAATAGAATCTTGAAGTCACTCAACGATCAACGGTACTATAGGTGATACAGGTGATGCTCTCCATTGGGAGATTCCCACGTCCAGCGTTGAGGGTGGAGCTTTTGGAATTGCGAGTTACCAGGGATGGTCTTGGTCGTCGTGATAAACTGTGAGAGCCGTTCATCCTGTTCGTTCCATTCTAGTCCGTGGGCCCCAGTGTGACGTTCTTCAGACGTTCTTCTTCGTCCAATCTTGGCGTTAAAAACTCCAACGATGAGGTTGAAGAATGTATGGTCTTCTTTGTAGAAGTTCTCCCAGTCCATATAGAACGCTTCGTCTTCTTCTTCGTCATAGTTTGATGTCGGCGCGTAAACGACGAAGATTGTCAAAGCCGGTATTGATGCACACAATTTTAATCGTAAACGTCCGATTCGAGTTGTAAGTTGTTCGAATGAATCGATGTCCATGGACAAATTCGTGTTGGGGATAACGCCGACGCAGCCGAGTCGATTACTGTCGCATGTTCCGAGGAACAGTTCTTTTCCGGTGTCATAGACGGCGTTGAATGGATGGCGTTGTCTCGTCTCGGCCAGCCCGAATGACATCGTAGCTCATCCTTCTTGCTTGCATGAGCAAGTATTCTATCGAGGACTCGGATGCAGTGTACGTGCATTGTAGGTGCAGATCGTCACCATAGTTCTTCGTGATTCAGGCAGCTTCTATTGGCCCTGAGATTTTAGCAGCCTCTCCGTACTCGTCCTACCCAACGCTGCGAAATTGGGGGCCTCTTTCGGGGTCAAGGGGAATGAGACCCGTTTTTTTTCCTGTGTTTAGCATTTTGATACCCACGTATAACTTGCTGGTCTCTGAACGTGGGGCTGGGTCTACTCATGGGTAGCTTGCCAGGCTCTCCCGGAGTGGACATGGAGCTTATTTGTTGGAGGCGACTCCTAACCGCCTCCCATATACTCCGCTGTCACTTGATTGCAGGCTTTTGGCCCAATTAACTCCTAGAATACAATCCGCATGAACTAGAACACACCCACACACGCATGCATAAATGCGCCTAGCAAATACAGAAAGTGTGTGCCAAATCGGCGCACAGAAACAGGTAGTCAATCCCCTGGATCCACCTGCGTCTCAGGAAAGCAAAAGTCGCTTTTGGTCCGCGATTAACCCCGTATCCACCACCTGGGGACGCCCCCCACGTAGCCTCACGACTAACCGGCTCGAGATCGCTCATGTGAGAGAGATCCGTGGTTATTTATTATAAGCGGGAATTACAATTTTTAGGTAAAGGTTTTTTTATTGTGTGGGGGCCGAAAAGTATAGGTGGAAAATGCAATTTTTCGGTTACGGGTGAACGGTATCCATCGATTTTGACTTCAAGGGAAGAACTGCAAGATTTTGCTGCTTATAGTTAATATTGTTGAGTTTTTTATTGCACACACATGTATATTGATTTTATGCAAAAAATGTAAATTGTAAGTTGTAAAATAAATTTGGAGTAGAAAAAATGAGATGACGAATGTTTCGAATGACAAACTGTATTGAAGTGCATTGATGGAAGCATAAGAGCATCGCGCCACTTCGAAGAAGTCTACTCAGTCGCTTAGCATCTTGCCATAACTGGAAGCTCTCTCTAAGTGCCTTCTCACAATGTTCATGTAGAGACGTTTGCGCTCTTAGCCTCTTCACTGTCAAAATCCTCAACGGTTCATACTGTCTTCAAAAGCAAAAGTCTTTCGCCAGAACCTCTACGATGCTGGGATATGTGCAAAATCCGGGGAGGTTCACTTGTTATCCACTGCACCTCCGAGACCTTTGCTTTGCAACGATGTTGTCACAAAATAACCTTCCATAAAAAAATAATATGCATTAGGTAAAAGTTAAACATTGAGATTTCGACTGCAGCCTTAGCTTAATCGTGCTCCACGCCGATTTGAGCTTTTCAGATCAGTCCTGTTGACGAGTGATTGCTGGCAACACTGTTAGGGTAAGAAAAACATTGAGGGAAAGGCAACGGAACCTTGGTGGTGCAATGGATAACACATGAGCCCCGCATTGGACAATCGCTAGTTCGAAGCTCATTTTGTGTTCTGGGTTTCACAAATACCTCAGCATTGCTGTGGTTGTATTTCGTTTAGTACCTTCCATCGAAAAAATAATAGGGAGTAATAAGAAGCCAAAATTTAGTGCTGTTGCCGCAAATGGTCTAGGTCCAAAAGGGGTTTCTTTTCAAAAATTATTGAGCGCATAGCAAAATTTTTTAAAGAGTCACGCAAGTTATGGAATCGGTGCTTGACAGGCTATTGATAGAATGCCTAAGAGCGTGTTGAAAACGTCTGTTTACCAATGAACAGTTGTGTACCCATTTCGGAACACACGGTCCGGTATGTGATCGGAATCAGCAGCGATCGATTGCGAACAAAAAGTTTCAGCATTTGATTCACGATATCCTTAACTGTGTTCAATATCAATTCATTATTGTCCGCTCATATATTCCTTTATATGCTAAACCTTATAGGGCGCGTGTGGCGCAGTGGTTGGAGGCGCCAGTTCGACACACACGTCGAATCGATCCCCGCTCCCATGGCCCACCAATCCTTCCATCCCTCCGGGGTCGGCAAATTGGTACCAGATTTGTCTGGGAGGATAGCAGCACTGGCTCGATACATCGGTAGGCCACCACGAGTCATTGTAAAGGCCAGATACGCATGCAATCATCTCCAACGATACTTAATGAAGTCGATTGCATGGCGCATCCCTTAGGGATTGGTGAACGCCGAAAGCTTTTTTTTATGCTAAACCCTTACATATTGTGTAGAGCAGAACATTCCCTTCATTTAATTCGAAGTCTGGTCATCCGTTAAGGTCTTCGAATATGTGTCTCGGTTGAGCTACTAATTGACAAATTGGGTTTTTTTAATGAATGCCACATAGTGTCGGTCAAGTTGATCTCCATGGAATTTATAGAGAGTTCCGCCTGAACGTTCCCAACTCTTCAATTCTGCATGTCGCTGGACTTGACAGGTCGAAGAAAGTTTCTCCTAGGTAAGTATGGCGTTTGGGCGAAGGAGTTGCCGTGTGTTAATGCATTTCGTCTCTAAATGTTGTGTTTCCAACGGCCAATCGGTTGCAAACAACGAATAGGAATTTAAGGTGTTTTTTGTGGATGCCTTTAATTTTGATCAACGCATTTATTACCTCCGGCATTTTGAAAACCAAAAGAAAACATGAAACCGTAGATGATTCAAAACGTTTTGCGCCGTGCGGGCGACATCAACTCTTCACCTAGAGGCTTCCTGTTTACCGTTATTTTATTTTGAAACTAGCGAAATTATTTTTAAAAGCGACGTCTGTTTCTAAGTAATAAGGTTTTACTGAGATAGATATTTCTTGAAGTTTCATCAACGCTGTGGAGGGTTACGGTGCCATCATAGGTAGGAGCTGTTCTCACCTGTTGAGCTGCGATGTAGACGCTATACAGGCAGACGCTATACAGTTTAACTACAGTGATGCTGAGATATTTGCAAAACTCCGGACCATAGGTGCTTGCGGCGGGAATCGAACGCTTTACTACCCTTTCCGGGAGCTAACGCGTTCGCCACACATCATGTGGGTCTTCGTTAACAATCACCTGTCAACGGAATTGATCTGGGAAGCACAAATCGGCAATGACGCAGTCAAGTCCAGGGAAGGGTAATAGATTGTTTGTTCCCCACCGCAAACACCTTCTGTACGGAGTTTTGCACATATCTCAATATTATTGCAGTTATATTTCATAACATAAGCTGCCATGAAAAAATGAATAGGAAGCAAATAAAAAATGTGTTTGCATTGTGCATACATACCTTATTTTTACTTTTTTCACTGATTGTTAGCGCAAAAATAACTTCCCTTGGCTGGTCAGACCGGTATTGACAGGAGTGATGCATGTTATTTTCACGTTAAGCTTCTTAACCTGACCAGAAGTAAACGTGGAGCCTACATGCTAATGGTACCTCTTTTAACGTTCAGCATTTCGTAAAAACAAGAAAAATATTAAGGGGGAGTCCACCTTTTACGTACCTCGAATGAATGAAACCTGCTGAGCATCTTTTGTGCGCTGTTGGAATTACTGTAGCTCATAGTTCATTGATTTTCTTTGTAATTCATACGACTATATGTGATTTTTTTTATTTTCTACTTTGCATTTCTTGTCGCTGTTCTTTACTTGCATCTATTATTATCTCTTGAGTTTTCAAAGGATAGACATGACAATAGTTCGAAGTGAGTCTTGAGGAAAGTGTACTTCTGTCAAATTGTTAAAAATCGTTAGGAAAAGTTTAATGAATTTTAATAGAACTATTTCTATGTGTTTTATTAGTTTTCATCACTATATTTTTTACCCAGGGCTTGTGCGGCGCAGTGGTCGGAGGGGCCCCGCAACGCACACATGGGATCGATCCCCCTCCATTGGCTCACGAAGCCTTCCATCCTCCGGGTCGGTAAATTGATGCTAGACTTGTCCAGGAGGGAAAGCAGAACTGGCTCGATACATCGGTAGGCCACCACGAATCAGTGAAGGCCAGATATGTATTCAATCACCTCCAATGATGCTTAATGAATTCGAATGCACGGCGCATCCCTTAGGGATTGATCAACGCCGAAAGCTTTGTCGTTTTTATCTCTTTATATTTTCGTCCTACTTAGTTTAGTGCCACGACCTCTAGTTTTTGTTCTTTTCTCACATTTCGGGAACGGCCTTTATTCCAGCTCAGATAGGAGAAGAAAGCTTGGTCGTCGTCTCTGAATACAACATTTTTTCTTTTTTTAACATTCGTTCTAAGAAAGTGATTTGTGGTTTATTCTAGGCAAACTGGTGAGTAATCGAAGAGTTCATTAAAATGTTATTCAGAGATTGATGCTATCGACAATAATGACATGATAGTCGAGTACGCATCGCATTGCTTCCATGAAAGCCTCGCCATTCGACACTGTGAATCCAGGCCGTAAAGACTCACCAACGTCGAGAACAATGTTGTATTTGCCCGGAGACGTTCCAGAAGTTCGTCTAAATAATGAGTTGTTAGCCTTTGATACTAATTTCGATTGGTGGTCAAGTATCTGGGACTTTAGTGCTTTTTTATTTATTTCACTTTACACGATATTAGATAACGTGCCGATTCCGTCATTGCTTCCACTCGATCAGGTTTTCTCCGTCCCATATCCACAAGGCTCATTGATTTGAGCGTGGGTTCAACTTTTACATGAGGAATGTTTGTCTTTTTTATGAGTGGTATTGAATAGTCGAGTAAGTTTTCCCTGAAACCCCAGCATAATCTTCAAAGCATTCTACTGTCCTCTCCACAGGCAATCGCCAACCTATGTAGAATGTAAGACGGCTTTTTACGGTATGGCCGGCACCACATTACCATCATGGTGGAGAAGCTTGATTGGTCCAACGTGGGTCGAACCAGACTCCTTGAACTTATTGACTGACATCTCAGCTATTGCGGCACTCGATGTCTTATTAATATCATTTTTAAAAAGCTCGCATAATTTCAATGTGGTCATTGAGTGAAATAGTATTTTAAAAATTCTGTTTAATTTTTCATTCCTGTCTACCATTCGAACCTTTTCGATTGAACATTCATTATAGTGAGTCGTAAAGTTTTGGTCTACCTTTTCCATTTCAGCTACTCGACATTCTTTTCCGTATAAGCTTATAGTTTTTTCTTTCATGGCTTCAACAGCTTAATGTACTTAGTCGGACATAGTATTGCCTTCATTGGCTGATTATCTAATAACCACTATGGGTTGAGCTAGGCTCAGTGAATCAAGTTGCGACTTGAGCGATCAGTTATTTTCTCTCCTTATTGTTAAGTGCTGGGAGGTGGTTAGGAGTCGCCTCCAACAAATAAGCTCCATGTCCATTATGGGAGAGCCTGGCAAGCTACCCGTGAGTATACCCAGCCCCCACGTTCAGAACCCAGCAAGCTATACGTGGGTATCAAAATGCTAAACACAATAAAAAAAAGCGGGCCTCATTCCTCTGACCCCGAAAGAGCCCCCAATTTCGCAGCGTTTGGTAGGACGAGTACGGAGAGGCTGCTAAAATCTGAGGGCCAATAGAAGCTGCCTGAATCACGAAGAACTATGGTGACGATCTGTTCCTACAATGCACGTACACTGCATCCGAGTCCTCGATAGAACACTTGCTCATGCAAGCAAGAAGGATGAGCTACGACGTCATCGGCCTGGCCGAGACGAGACGACGCCACCCATTCAATGCCGTCTATGACACTGAGAAAAAACTGTTCCTCGGAATATGCGACAGTAGAGGAGTCGGCGGCGTCGGCGTTCTCGTCAATACGAGTTTGTCCATGAACATCGATTCATTCAAACAGCTTACTACCCGTATTGGACGTTTACGACTGAAAAGATGTGGATCAATCCCGGCTTTGACAATCTTCGTCGTTGACGCGCCGACATCAAACTATGACGAAAAAGAAGTCGAAGCGTTCTATATGGACTTAGAGAAGTTCTACAGAGAAGACCATACATTCTTCAAAGTCATCTTTGAAGATTTCAATGCCAGGATTGCACCAAGGAGAACGTCTGAAGAACATCGCATTGGGACCCATGGATTAGAATGGAACGAGCAGGATGAGCGGCTATCTGAGTTTGTCATGACGACCAAGACCATCCATGGCAACTCACTATTCCAGAAGCCCCACCCCTTAACGCTAGGCGTGGGAGTCTCTCAGTGGAGAGTACCATAACGAAATAGATCACATCATAGTAAATAGGTTTTGCCTAACCGATGTCGCTGTTGTCCCAAAAATTCTACACGGGATCAGACCACCGTCTCCTTCGTGCAAGATCCTATTTCTCGCGGAAATGAGAAAAAGCGGCTACTTTCAAAACCGAAGTCCCAGAACCACCGCAAACTGGGACTTATTCAATTCATTAGTCGGCTGTTGGGAAGATGCCATTGTCGATAAAATCGACGAGGAATACGATCGGCTCATTCAACAATATCATGTTAGCGCTATGAAAGCTGAGACTCGAAAGTCACCAAGAGACGTTTGTCTCTAGAAACACTCCAGCTAATACGCAAGCGTGGAATCGCACGAGCTGCAGGCAACCGCGAACTAATGTCCGAACTTGCAAAACAATGCAGACAGGCGATAAAAGAAGATCTTAAAGAGAGAAGAGCAACAGTAATGGTCGAATCTGCAGAGGTTGGGAAAAGCATTCGCAAAGCCAACCGAAACTTCGCCGATTACAAGACCAAGATAATTGCACTCCGACGACCAGATGGAACAGTTACAGCATCCAGAAAGGCAATGGGGAAAATCACTCACGAATACCACTTAGATCTCTTCGATAGCCACGTCCACCTCACGTCATATGAAATAAAGGAGGACGGATATGTTGTACCACCGGTTCTCCCCTTCCGAAATCCAACATGCCACTTCGTCGGTGAAAATCGAACAGTGCCAGGTCGGGAGAGTATAACACCAGAACACCTGAAGAACCTTCGGCCAGTCGTAAACACACTGGCTCGGCTCTTCTCATCTTACCTGTTTGAGTGCAAGGTCCCTACTCAGTGGAAGACCAGGAAGGCCGTGTTGTTGTTCAAGAATTGTGACCTACATATCGATATCGTCAACTAACCCCCCAATCTACCTGCTGTCTATCGTCCACAAACTTTTCATTCGAGTCTTCCTAAATAGGATTGACAGAACACTGGACGAAGGACAGCCATTTCAGCAAGCAGGGCTTCGAAAAGGATTTAATACGATGCACTACATCCACAAGATAACAAGGCTCATTGAAGTATCGCGAGCGTACAAAAGACCGCTCTGTCTCACTTTCATCTATTTGCAAAAGCCCTTTGATTCGATTGAGATAGAAGCCGTCATGGAAGCCCTCGATAGTCAATGAGTCCCTACTCAGTACATAAAGATTCTCCGCGAGCTGCACAAAGATTCCACAATCAAAATTTCACCATTCTACAACGATATTAACATTGACGTCAAAAGAGGGGTTAGGCAAGGCGATACCATCTCGCCAAAATTATTTACCGCCACCCTCCAGAACGTTATGTGAACATTGGAATGGGATAATAAGGGAGTGAAAATCGATGGTCGGCAGTTACACCATCTTCGCTTTGCTGATGACATCGTCCTTATAACATCAATCATTAGCCAAGCGGAACGTATGCTTACCGACTTTGATAAGGCTGTGGAAAGATTGGTCTTCGAGCAAACCTCACAAAAAACGATGTTCATAAGGAACGAATTGGTTTCATATACCCCATTCACGCTCAACGGAACGAATATCTCCGAATGCTCCAGTTGTGTCTATCTAGGTTGTGAAATCAATATAATGAGCGACTTATCGATTTTATCAAACGCGCAGTCGAAATGACGATGCTATGAGCAACCTTGTTCACACAAGTAAGGGATGGGATCCCAAGCTCTGACCTGCGTCAACGATCAAAAATCAAAGATGTCGTTCTGTACGCCAAACAGTCGAAGATAAGGTGGGTCGGACACGTAATGCGTATGAATGACAAACGGTGCACAAGAGCCGTTTGTGGCTGGATTCCTCGGGATGTTAAACGCAATGCAGGAAGACCACCGACTCGATGGTCAGAGTTCTTTACGAAAAGCCTATAAGAAAGATATGATGGTCGGCGAGTCCCCTAGAGCGAGCAGAACCCACTGGGCTACTCTTGCGCGCGACAGGGGAAAAAATGGAGGATTTACTGGCGCCCGCTCGAGTTACTCGACGATCAACGGGACTACAGGTGATACAGGTGATTGTGAAGTGCTAGCCGTATATGGTTTTTTCTTAGAAACCCGATATTGTCGTGTCAGGGGTTTGTAGCACATCAGCCAAGGTCTTCCCTGATCTTAACAGATAAGACATGAGGTTTCCCCCCGACTTAAATCTGCCAACGACGGAAGCAATTTCTGGGGTAGTTGAGAATCTTGGGATTATTAAATTGACTACTGGAAAATGATGTGGAAGTCGATGATGTACCACTACTTACGAAGGTCATATGTTTTCAATTGCGTTTGTGATTGTTAATCATGGCAGTTTCCTACTCCTTAAATTCTATTGCCGTCCTTGTCATAGTAAACTGTTCAACTAGCCGATATCGTTCCATGAGTGGTGAAAGATTTTGATGGAAAAAAACTTCTATTATAGAATTAACACCTTTTGACGTCAAGAGCCCAGTAAATTGATGCTCGTGATTTTCCCCAAATCTTCGCAGCTGAAGAGCAATTACTTGTCTCTTGTTCCTGAAATAGCTAATATCAGCATTTAAATTAATTAAATCAGTATAGAAGGGCGCGTGTAGCGCAGCGGTTAGAGGCGTCGCTGCAACACACACGTGGAGTCGATCCTCGCTCCCATGGCCCACTAAGCTCTCCATCCCTCCGGGGTCGGCAAATTGTTACCAGGCTTGTCTGGGAGGTAGCAGCACTGGGTCGTACATCGGTAGGCTACCGCGAGTCATTATAAAGGCCAGATATGCATTCAGTCACCTCCAACGATACTTAGTGAAGTCAAATGCATGGCGCATCCCTCAGGGTTTGATCAATGCAGAGAGATTTATCCTTTATCCTTCTAAATCATAGAATTCCCACGAAATTACAGATCTTAGTTTTGAATGAAAAGGCCTGTTAAAATGTTAGTAAATGTGAAACGACACCTATTGCAAGTTGGTATTCCACAAGACTGCGATGCTGCTTCACCAAGATGAGTTCGTGAGAATTCAGAAAACTATTCAGTGCTCAGATTAGTTGATAGCCGTTTTTTGAAGTAGCTGATATGTTAGCCGATTAAAGAAAAATAAATTGGATTGAAGCACTGAATTTGATGACGCAAACAAAGTTCTAATTCGTAAACTCACCTTCTATTCGAGAATCTTTACGAGAAATTGCGCTGACTCCCTCTACTTCCCAACTGAGAGCCTGAACCCTGTTTTATCGGTAAGAACGTTGGGCACCTTCGAGTTTTTGCTACGTTGAAAATAACATAAGGTACTACTATGGGTTTAATTGAGCACTTGTATAGAAATTTCGAACACTTTTCCGGCTTTCCCACCGTAATGCTTAAGGAGCTTCATTTTTTTCTCTCCATCTTAGTCCGATGCCCAGGAACACTCCCACTCCAAATTCGAGGCGGCAAGCTTTAGTAATGGATCGTTTTCATTGATGTACATTCTCCGTCTTATGCTTCTTTCAGCAATTTTTGATTTTACTTTGTTGGTTCTAAATCACCTGAAACCAAAGCACTTTGATTGTCGAGACGTCGACGTTTTTCGCTTTCTTTGATGGGAACTGATAGTTTTTGATTTTCACTGAGCATTCGTTCACCTCGACGAAGCAGTCTTCATATAGTATGGCCATAAAAGAATCTGTAACAAATGTTTTCAATAGTTTTTAGAATTGCTTGGACAGTTAAAAATCTGTCATCACACAACAAGCAAACAGGAAGTTCAAAAAAGTCGACTGCTCTGCAATATGTTGCAGTGGTACGTTCGCAACACGCAAAGACAAGGCAAAACATATCGCGTAAGTTATCAAATCCTCAAACAACATTTCAGAAGACCTACTATGCCCCGACCTCACCATCACCAATCAAAACGTGTTCTTTTTGAAGCAGACCGTCGTTAAACCTCGGTACTGTAATAATCAACATATGTCTTAATAACTCAAAAGACCGACTTTCTATAAACCTCGGCATAGATAGTTGATATATTTATTTATATGATCTTATAAACTGATCTTCTTTAGCTGATGCGTGGTTGGTATAGGTCTTCGTTGTCGTTGTTGTTGGTGTTGTTGGTCGATGGCTGACGTTTCGGCGATTTTGCCTTCCTCAGAACCTGGGACGTATTTTATATTAGAACACTTCAACTATTCGGTGGAAAAGGCTAAAGTATTAATGAAGATCAAAGTTTAAATGGTGGGTTAGGATGCTACGGTCAAACTGAAAGGCTACTCACCGTGATGTTACAAGTGGGACTGGCCCACGCATTGTTCACGTGGGGTCGCGAGCACGACACATCCCGGGGTCAAAATACCATTTTGAAATAGGGCGCCAGGTCACGTGTGATAGTGAGGCATTCGTCTTTCCGGTTCATCTTTGGATTTTTGAAATTTATCCAAAACGCTTCAAGAGTTTTGCGCGTTGATGTTTTTCGACTCCTGCGCTAGGATCCGTACAGTCACTTCAAAATCATCGCCGTTGTGCTTTTTGTGCCCTATGCGTACCTAGAGGAGTGTTTTGACGAATTTTAGCTTTCCCATCTAGGTGTCCTTTTATGAGGACACAAATTGGTCTAGCTGTTTCCCCAATATATTCCTCACTGCATGCGTTACATGAGATCAAGTATATTATACCTGAACTCATGCAATCCCCGTCTCTCCCATTAGGACAGATCATACAGTTTTCTGAGCTGCACAAACGATCATAGAGACGGTTGCGAACTAACTGACGGAGTAGGGTATTGGGTGGGATGTCAATAATCATTATATAATTTTCAAGACCACTTTTTCTTAAGCATCTCTTAATGGCGTAACTTATTTGATTTGATATGAAGGGTAGCTTAAAAGGGATCTTACTTAAGTCAGAAACATTGTTTTGGGGGAACTACCCTACGTTTTTTGTCCAGCCCGAATGGCTCCTACGTCGCAACCATTGGAAATGGCAATTTTTCGTGCCAGGTTTTGCAACTCCTTCCTTTCCTCTTCTGCTGTGCACACATCTTTAGCCGTTCGGTACTTGTTTTTGATGAGTGCTTCCCTCATTTGTGAAGAGTGAATGGAGAGCTGGTGAACTAGTATATTTTTACTTCTTGGCTTGCGATACTATTTTATTATAGAGCCAATTTCTAAAAGCTGCATTTGGATGTTCAAAATGGAAGCCAGTCCTCGGTTGGTTTTTCCCCTGTGAATGTTATATACTCTGGCTGTCTATTTAACAATTCAAAGTACTCATCCATCTGTTCATGTGTGAAATTGATGATGAAGTGTTTCAACAGTAGAGTAAGGGTCGGCTATCGAGAGCTTGAGCTTCTACCGTAGACATGAAAGCCGTGACAAAGCTTGGCGCTAATCGCTGTCCCATGGCCAAACCTCTAATTTGCGCAAAGTATTTTCCAGACCACCTAGAATCATTAGGTGATGCGAGGTTGGCATAGTTTTTTCGCCTATTCAACCCATTTCTAAACAAATCCTGCGCAGGATCACGTGCAGTCTGCATGAACTTCATGATCAGATGCGTTATAGGGATAGGCTAAAAAGGTTAGGTAAAGAAGTGCTAAGAGGGGAGCTACCACCAATACATTTTCCCCGAGCTTCCTACAGGCAAGAACAACCAAATAGCGAAATTGACCCTGCTTTCTGCTTATTTTCGGAGGTGGTTCTCCGCATACTCATTCGCTAGCAACATAGAAGATTATGATCCATCCTCACACCAACAAAAATGTGGTATGCGCCAGGTTAGAGAGCTCTTGAATCCAAAATCTGTTAGACTCCCTATTAGTGATAAAGGTGGAGAATTTGTAGTTATTCCTAGTCAGTTGGATATTAGAATAACAGAGGAGCATCTCAATGATGTTTCTCTCTATCGAGCATCTTCTGAAAAGGAATATAGGAATCAATACCGGAAATTAAATCAAGAATGAGTCAACACGGCAAAGGCCGCAAGTTTAGAGCCTTCAGTTATTTCTCGACTTAACGAACATCCAATTTGCCCTGTCCCTTACTTGCTTATTAAAACACAAAATCTTACTTCAACTGATGATATTACATCAAAGAACCCGTCATCATTTAAAGTTAGACCTATCATCAGTTGTATAGGCGGGCGAACGGATAGAATAACGTGGTTTCTAAACCTTATCCTGACACGGTTGCTAAAATTCATTCCAACCCATCTACCTAACACCAAAATATTTCTAGACCACCTACGGTGCCCAACCAAACAGCACGCATGTAATGGAATTATTCGATGTTACTTTATACCAGCGTGTCGAATGACTCCGTGATGCAAGCCATTCTTGAGATGCTAGTAGAGCATGAAAAGAAAACGGCTTGTCGATTGCGCAACTAATGACTCTCTTAAAACAGTGTCTTAGTTGTTCAATCTTCAGGTGGTGTGGAAAATATTTCTCACAAATTAGAGGGTTGGCCATGGGACAGCGTTTAGCACCAACCCTTGCTATCGCTTTCATGTCTAAGGTGGAAGCTCCAGTTCTCGACCACCGACTCTTACTCTATTGTCGATACATAGACGACTGCTTCATTGTCTGTTCCACACAAGAACAGATGGATGAGTGCTTTGAATTGTTAAACCGACAGTCAGAGTATATAAAATTCACAGGGGAAAAACCAAATGAGGACTGGCTTCCATTCTTAAACATCCAAATGCAGCTTTTAGAAAGTGGCTATATAACAAAATGGTATAGTAAGCCAAGTAGTAAGAACATACTAGTTCACTACCTCTCCTTTCATCCTTCACACATGAAAAAAAGCACTTATTAAAAACATGTACCGTACGGCTAATAATGTGTGCACAGGAGAAGAGGAAAGGAAGGAATCGCAAAACCTGGCACGAAAAATTGCCATTTCCAATGGCTACGACGTAGAAGCCACCCAGGTTAGACAAAAAACGTAGGGTAGTTCCCCAAAATAATGTTTCAGACGTAAGTAAGATCCCTTTAAGCTACCCTTCATATCAAATGAAATAAGTTACGCCATTAAGAGATGCTTAAGAAAAAAGTGGTCTTGAAAATTATATAATGATTATTGACATCCCACCCAATAACCTACGCCGTCAGTTAGTTCGCAACCGTGTTTCTGTGATCGTTTGTACAGCTCAGAAAACTGTATGATCTGTCCTAACGGGAGAGACGGGGATTGCATGAGCTCAGGTATAATATACTTGATCTCATGTAACGCATGCGGTGAGGAATATATTGGAGAAACGGGTAGACGACTTTGTGTCCTCATAAAAGAACACCTAGATGGGGAAGCTAAAATTCGTCAAAACACTCCTCTAGGTACGCATAGGGCACAAAAGCACAACGGCGATGATTTTGAAGTGACTGTACGGATCCTAGCGCAGGAGTCGAAAACATCAACGCGCAAGACTCTTGAAGCGTTTTGGATAAATTTCAAAAATCCAAAGTTGAACCGGAAAGACGAATGCCTCGCTATCACACGTGACCTGGCGCCCTACTTCGAAATGATATTTTGACCCCGGGATGTGTCGTGTTCGCGACCCCAGGTGAACAACGCGTGGGCCCAGTCCCATTCGTAACATGACGATGAGTAGCCTTTCAGTTTGACCGTAGCATCCTAAACCACCATCTATTTAAACCTTTGATCTTCATTAATACTTTAGCCTTTTCCACCGATTAATTAAAGTATTCTAATGTAAAATACGTCCAGACTCTGAGGAAGGCGAAATCGCCGAAACGTCAGCCATCGACCAACAACACCAACAACAACGACAACGACAACGAAGACCTATACCAACCACGCATCAGCTAAAGAAGATCAGGTTATAAGATCATATAGATAAATAAATTAACATATGTTTATATTGTTGAGCTTACACGAGATTGATGCGAGATGTTTATTCGGCTAATATTTCCACGTTTTCGTCTTCATCAGAGCCGACGATCCTTGTCGATGGTCCACAGTTTGATGTGGTTCATGTTCATTAAACGCACAAGTAAACATGCTAAGAGATTTCTGCAACCATCCACTTCGATTTTTTCACCTTCACACTTTGGGCTCCTCAACTGGATCTTCGTTCTACTCAGGCGCAGTCCAATCTTTTCTCTTGTGTCGTTCAGTTAACACGAAGTTGACAAAAAAAACCTTATTCGGCAACCGTTCCGGCGCCTTCGTCTTTTTCAGAGCTGGATGGATCCAAGTCGATCGTCCACATTGTTCCTTTTTCTGATGTTCAGACGGTACTTCACTGGGCTCGACTCGATACGTTCACGAAGAGTAAAATCGGATGAAGAAACAGCTGTTGACAATTGACTCGGATCAATCCGGCTCTCAAGTAATAATTTTTCAGAAATGTTCGTTAGCTTTCAGTTCCACTTTTTTTGCTAAGGATGTCAACATCATCAAGTCTCATTCATAAAAAACTCTACGTCATCATCGTCCCATCTATTTCAGACAAGGAGTTTCCAACGCGATTTCTGCTGTCAGATCTGTCGCCTTGCCGAGCAACGAATCGTTTTAAGTCGAGCAATTGATTTAAGCAAATGAACACATTCATGAAATTATAAGCCATAAATGACATAGACGACAACGATGCTTATTTTGTACATAGTTTTGGATAGTATTTACTACTACTAAGTCAGCACTTCTTCCTGTACTATTTCGCCACCGAGGTTCGTATAAAAAATTTTGGCAAACACAATTTTTAGAACCGCATGTTCTTTTAGTTTTCGGGTGAGTTGCCCACTTCCGATAGGTCTGATTTCAAACCCTACCATTATTTGAAATCTGAACTGGGCTTTCAAGTAAGAATGTTGACCTTCTATGAATAGTTTTCTTTTTTGCTAGGATTATCTGTGCAATAACTTACTGCACAAAAATTCGTTATCATCGTTGCTCCTTCGACTTCGTATGAAGCCGTCTCTGCACGTTTTCGGCGAATTACAAAACATTTAGTGGGCAAATAAAGCTGATTAGATGGAGTCTTTAACACGTTCCTACCCATGTTAGGTGCAGAAGTGAACACCCAAGAGAGCTCATTTATTCTCTGTTAGGTCACTTTGCTGTTTTTTCTCGTGTAGCTGACCTCAGTTCTCCCTCTTATGTGACCAATATAACAAGTTTTTTTTTAACGTAAACTTACCCAGATCTCAAATGTGGGATGTTTGCCGAAAGTCTGGGTGGTGAAGTTTCCATGTTAAATAAGTGTTCTAGAAAGTTTATGTCTCTAAACGCGCTATTTTCCTGAGCTATTATGAGGTGTTGGGAACGAATTACGTAGGAGAACAGACTCATTAAAATCTGCTGTTCTCATTTATCACGTGTTTCGAGACAAAAGCTTGGCATTCGTGTAAATGCGACTTTATGGGACAGCTATAGGATTATTCCCAGAAATAAGAAAGAAAGAAATGTGGAGATTAACCACGGCGGTTAGAGGAAAAAAAGGTAAGACAATAATACTCGCCATGTGACGTCGTTTGTAAAACTCGATACGCACATTTCTCTCATTGTTATCGCTTCAGCGGGACGAAAGGCGTTTTAAAGCCGTAAAAGAGGAAGTGAAGTGAAAAAACTCAGTGGATTGGAAGAATTTCAAAAGTCAAGTGAACAGAACAATGAGCCACGCGACTTCGCATGCACTTTTAGACTCCTCGGGTTTTCCCTGCATCACAGTATTCGTTGGAAAGAGTTGAACGCTAAGCAAGTAGCGCCAAAGGTCAGGTTTATCGAGCATGGTAATCACAAGGCCATAATGGTAGATCCTCGTATAGCGCTGTTGAGAACTGGAATCAAATGTTAAGGAATACGTTGACGATCAAAAAATCTGATCCCTCATCAGACACCAAGATGTAAAAAATCAGATGGGCAGCTGAAGTGAAGCGTCTTAGCGATAGCCGAAAAACGAAAGCCGTAGATTGCATGCCACCTTAAGCGCACGGTAAGAAAAGCATCGACTCAATGCTCTGAAGTTCTCACGAATGTGAAAAGTTCGTTAAGCAAAAATCTGGAGCAGCATTGAAACGCGAAAGAGACAGTCACGACAAGATTTCAGTGGCTTTGCATTAATCAGTTGGCATTTAACGGAAAAAATGATGAGGACAATAAGCACATTATTTAGGGCAAAAAGTTGTTTAGATCATTGTGTCCACCGTGGATGACCAAAAAAGACAAAACCACAAAAGTGTTAAAATTTTGATGAAAGGAAAAGTAGCTGAAGACAAAACAGTTCCACCTCAGAAAATTACTCCGATACATAAATTTTCACACAAATTTTTTTCTTATTTCTTCTTTACCACTTCTTCTTCATGTTTCTGAAATAAGGCGTACGTAAGCCAACGGTAGTGATAACATCTTCTGCACGAAAGGCCCTTCTTTGACCTCGTCTAAGGCTAGTCAAGCTTCTCATACTTCTGAGCAAGAAATATGGTGCTAAATTTGTCTGCGACGTTGTCTACAATCGACAAGGGCAAAGAATTGACTCGAGCATCCCTAAACGAGATTCATAAAGAAGACAAAAGATCGTCAAGCTGTAGCTGAAGTCGTACACAAATCTAAAGATAGCCGTAAGTGCACGAGGAAAAGATTTAGTTCAATAACTGATACTGGGATACGCACAATATGAGATTTTTGCGTCATATAAAATAATTAAATGAATTGTTGAAATGGCAACTGTTTCTATTTCTTCACGTTTTTTTGTGATTACGACATGTTTCAGAGTTATCTTTGATCCTTCATGGGAATTACTGCAAAAATAATTTGGCGGTGCACGAATTTAATCTCTGAGGGCGAAATGTGAGAACGAAGGCTATATTGATTTGGTTTCGCCCAGTTATAGACATGATGATAAGCAATGGAAGCCACAAACAACTCAACGTCAAACTAATAAGTATGGGCGGAGCCTAGTCTAGGAAGCACCTCAGCGACAATGACGTCGTTGGCGAAGAAAAAACTCCATGGGGAAGATTCGAAATAAACCTAAACGTGAAAAATCATATCAGAGTAAACTACAGTCAATAAGAAAACAATGGCGAGTGATTCCTGCGACCGACTGTCTATTAACCCTTTGCTTTAACACTTGCATAAAAAAATAATTGCGTAAATCAGTCGTAAGCTGCGTCTAATTTATTTAGAGTCAAAGCTCAGAGTGATGTGAGAATACCAAACAGAAGTAGGATCACGGTATGATATGAAAAAATTCTATTCTTCCCTCATATTCGTATGATAAAAAAAGGATAAAGCTCTCGGCATTGATCGATCCCCTGAGGGATGCGCCATGCATTTGACTTCACTAAGCATCGTTTGGAGGTGATTGAATGCTAATGTGGCCTTTACAATGACTCGTGGTGGCCTACCGATGTGTCCAGCCAGTGCTGCTATCCTCACAGACAAGTCTGGTAGCAATTTGTCGACCCCGGAGGGATGGAAGGCTTGGTGGACCATAGGCGCGGGGATCGATTCCACGTGTGTGTTGCAGGGCGCCTCCGAACACTGCGCCACACGCGCCGTAATTCGTATGATACCGACCTTAAAAACAGTTTCAAAGTTTTCGATCTTCAAGCAAATTACGCCGTAAGTAAAATCTGATCCTAGTTGAGTCAAACAGATGTTAGCAAAGAATTCATTTATACCTGCCACACATCAAAATTTCAAGTTCAGCCCTGTTCGCTAATTTAATGGGCTCTTCGTTACAGCAGATTTCTTGCACATTGCCCATGTGTGTCAAAGGTAAAGATGACATCCAGTATACACAAGGCCGCTGTGGATAGACCTTGCCCCGAGCTATCTCACCCTCCTATGCTTTCAAAGTCGTGATTTTGTGCCAAACTTGCTGGGAAGAGTTCAATCTGATTCAAAAAGGCTGATGATTACCTGTGGCAAAGATCTCCAAACGACCTGGTAGGCTATTCCGAAAATTTCAAGGCGAATAGATTTAATCAGCTTAAACCAGCGAACCAACGAACCAGTCAACGAACCAGCCTTTCATACTTCGCTATGATCTAGCCAATGTGATTCCTACTGCTGTAGGATGCATGCACGGAGCAGATCATATTGGAGGCGGAGACCGATCAACACAGGTCCCTATAGAGAAGAACACCGCTGAGTGAAGTTCATTATTCGAGTGGTGCTCCTTCCGCTTGATTCGACTCGATGCGGCAACGAACTGCTACATTGCGAGGACGACCGCTTATGGATCATCGACTCGAATTAATCCAGCATTGAAAGAGGCGAAGTCATCGAAACGTTGGTAGAATGAATTTTTTATTTAACCTGGCATTAGCTTAACAGTCGAAAAAAGGTACTGATTAATTTTGCCGAGGCTTATTGAATGTCGGTTTGAAAACTATGTGATATAAAAACTCTAGATCACTCTTGATAAAGTACAAAGCATCGATTCACTAAGGATCGTCTAACGCGTTTAGCAGGAGGCGAACGCAGACGAAGACGACCTGTTCAACATGTAGACGATGCTCAAAAATTATAGTTGTTAACATCTTACAATCTATTAATAGATATGATTTAATTAGTCGGATGAAATCTGTAGTAGATCCATCAGCACTTATGGAGGTGAGCCTTGTACTACTCGCCTCTCTTTTTGTTATTGTTGTTCTGGCACCTGTTTTCTTTCATCGACCACTATATGTATTTTTTATTAGTGCCTGTAAGAAACAGTGATTAGAGGTGCCCATGAAAAAAATACACACGTCGCTGTTGGTTGGCTTGCGCACCCTGGCCTCCACTAGACTTCCTACCTACCGGGGTCGGCAAATTGGTACCAGACTTGGCTAGAGGATGGCAGCAGTGACTTGAAACATCGGGAGGCAACCGCAAATTGTTGTATACACCGGATATCCATTCTATCACTTCTAGCGATAATTGATGAAGTCAAGAGCTTTGCGTATTTGATGGATTAATATCGAGAGCTTCATCCTTCTTTTTTAAATGCCACTAGTCTCGTAAAGGGAAAAAGAATTGACCAGTGGCATTACTGACTAGCGATAACATTGGGAAAATCGCTGGAGAAATACGGCCGTTTTCTTTCCAAGATTGATCTTACTAACCATATTCCACGACGAGTTTATTTTTGTTCACAATTTTATTCAGCAAAAGCTATCTACTTCGTCCGAGGGTCTTTGCGATAAGGTGTGGTCTTCAACCTCGTTGTCATCAATGTCGCCATTTGTTTGGTGTACAGAAACCAAAACGTTCTGCGTGAGGATACTGCTTGAAATGAGCATGCCACGAGTCAGATCTGTAACTTACCTCCTTTGGTGATATTTTGCCGGAATGCTTTCGTTCATCAACTTTACAACATAAGCTATGTCTTCCATTCGGTAAAGCTCTAAACAGAGCAAGCTGATCTGTCTTCATGTGTGCACATTCCCTAGTTCCATGTGGGACATTTTCAGACAGGAGGCATCGCCGAGCACGCCATGTGGGCCGCACGTTCTTCCTATACTTCGCTGCACGCCTTCACGCATTTCCACGGTTTTGTTCAGTACTTCACTACTTATTCGAGCTTTTTGCACTTTTCAACGCATCTTCTCTTTTCCTAGACAGTTCGTTGCGTTATGTTATTGGGTCTCTTAAACACATTATCCGCTGATACTAACCTCGTTGCACATAAATAGTGCCAAAGATAGGATTTCATGCTTGGTGAAAACTAATGGATCTCAACTTTAACTTATTATTTCTTCCATGATGCTGAGATATTTGCAAAACTCCGGACCGCAGCTGTCTACTTTGTTTGATTTGGGCTCCTTCGATCAATCCCGTTGACGGGTGATTGCTGATGGCAGAGATCGATAGAACTAGCTGAGAGACAGTCGAAACGAAGGACCAGCATGGTGTGGTGGTGAATGCGTTACTGCCCGGAAAGGACAATAACGCTTTCGTTTCCCACTGCAGACACCAGCGATCCGGAGTTTTGAAAATATCTCAGCATCATGGAAGTTACTAATGGATCTTATTTTATCTCAGTATCCTTGATAGATCAAAGAAGAATAACCATTGTTCTCATAGAAAAAACTTCCAATTGAGTAGATAATGGGCACAGAAGTAGGGAATGACAAGCTTGTCAAACCATCTACATTCCCATCTATTCCATTCATTCTTAATTCAAGTGAAATGGCGTAGTGCACCGATAAGATAGTACTCGCTATCAGAAGGGTCTCCATGCCTTTAGATTCTGATAAAATTCTATTTGAGAAATCTAAAATAGAACAATAAGTGCTAATTTTGTCGAAATAACCGTTATCAATTGCAAAGCACATCGTTGTTTATTTCCAAGCAGCACGAACTCTTACTGCATCGAAAGAACTGAAGAGTTTCAACAAATGGCGGAACTATGTGTAAAGCGGAATATTCTCCATTCGTTTGCTATACCAATTATCCTTGTATGATTGACTGCGTAGAAAGCTCAGTGGTAGAGATGTCGTTCAGCAGGCGCAAGGCTGCTTGTTCGAACTCATCAATCGGGCCAATCAAGTCCCTCATTTCTGTGGGGTCCGAGAAATTGGTGACAGAATTGTTCGGGAAGAACTCCCTCGAATCCACAAAAGGCTATTTTCCACCACCAAAAAGGTGGGAAGCTTGGTCGACTAAGACAGGGGGTCGAAGTTCGTTGCCTTTCCACTCGGATTCTTCCACCAGGACGGCGGTTCCCGCGACGGCGACGGATGCCGCGATTAAACGACCGACCACGCGATAAGTCGAATCGAATTGATAAATGCTTACTTACTTGAAGACTTGAACGGCATGCTCTCACAAGCTGCGCAGCCGCTTCTTGGTAATTAAAAACAAAGGTAAAAAACTTGATGAAGCTCTTGGCGTTGATCAATCCCTGAAGGATGCGCCATGCATTCTACTTCATTAAGGATCGCTGGAGGTAGCTTACTTTATATCTGGCCTGTAGAAAGACCCGCGGCAGCCTTCCGAAGGATGTATAGAGGTAGTGCTGGTATCATCGCAGACAAGTCTAGTAGCAATCTGCCACCCATGAGGGTTGGAAGGCTTCGTGAGCCTTGACAGGGGCGACTTCGACCACTGCGCTACACGCTTCCTATTTAGTAGATATCGTGTGATAAACACTGAAAAACTTCAATGGAGACAAAAAAGCAAAATAGAGCCCTTGAAACAAGTACTAGAGCACTTTGCACTAACGAATACATAATTGGCTACGTCATCAAAAAGTTAGTTTATTATTGCTGAAAATTAGTTTGAATGAACTAAAGAAGTTGTGGTTGTAATTTATCCGTAAAAGTAGCCATATGGGCTGAAATTGCTGCTGCAGTGTTAAGTCTGGGAAAAGATGTAAGAAAAAAAACCCCCTAATAACACAAGATGCGCGGGGATTGTCGATGGTGTTGGTCAATTATGACGAACTCTATGGGTAATGTGTATACCCGCATGGTTGGAGGCGCCACTGCGACACACGTGGAATCGATCCCCGCGCCCATGGCCCACCAAGCCTTCCATCCCTCCGGGGTCGGCAAATTGGTACCAGACTTATCTGGGAGAATAGCAGCATTGGCTCGATACATCGGTACGCCAACGCGAGTCATTGTAAAGGCCAGATATACATTCAATCGCCTGCAAACGATGCTTAGTGAAGTCGAATGCTTGGCGCATCCCTCAGGGATTGATCAACGCCGAGAGCTTTATCCCTCTTTATACCCACACGCAGTGTAAGGGACGGGGAGTTGGCGTATGTATGTTTTCAATTTGTTGTCAAATAAATTCTATTCGTTCGTAATTCGTGGTAACGAATTGATGCAGTGTACAGAGAAATTGTCACCCATTTTGGGTTTTTTTGATTTTTTTTCAGGAATAAATTAGCTCGTGATATTTTTAACGCAAGTTTCGCATAATAGTTTTTTTTCTTCAGCGCCATATTCTGTCTCCCTATCAGCAATTCTAAGCCAATTTCCCATAGGGAATTCTTTCACGTATTTTTCCAAGAAAGCCAGTTTTCTTCAGTGTTTTCTGATGTAAGTCAGCTCTGGGATTTAGTGAAAACAGAAGCGGACGTGGATTAATTTGATCGGCAAAGCACTGAGAGTTTAGTTTAGTAGAATTCCCTCATATGGATAGACAAAAGATTTTCACGGTTTCGTCCATGATTCACAGACGATTACACTAACGTGTATTTCTCACTTAGAACATCATACTTCTGCTAAGCGAGATCAAAGCGATTTTTTGATGAAGAAACGACAGATTCAACAAGTTAAATAGTTCAGACCACAAAAGACTTTCCTAATAAAGAATAAAAAAAACTTCTTTTGTAAAGATATCCAAGGATCTGAGTAAGCAAAAAGGATAAAGCTCTCGGCGTTGAACAATCCCTCAGGGATGCGCCATGTATTTGACCTCATTAAGCATCGTTTGAGGTGAATGAATGCATACCTGGCCTTTACAATGACTCGCGGTGGCCTACCGATGTATCGAGTTAGTGCTGCTATCCTCCCAGACAGGGTCTGAAACCAATTTGCTGAGCCCAGCCTAGAGGGATGGAAACCTTGGTGGGTTTACGACGCAGGATCGATCCCATGTGTATTGAAGTGCGCATCAAACCACTGTACTAACCCCCTTGATTATATTAATAAAGGTAAAAAATTCATTAACTTCTGCGAAACTTTAATATCTTTGACAGAAATTTATTTAATTAATCGTAATGAGATCCTATGCGGTCACAGTAAAGTTTCCCTTTTCTTTCTAGGGAATCGTTTCAGCAATGGCTTGCTTGTTGTTTCTTTTCGAAGTATTTCTGGCAAAGTGCTTGAAAAAAGTAAATGTCTGCGAAGGAGACCGAACACGCTATTACTCTTTCGGAGGCAAACGCGTTCACCACCACACCATGCGAGTCTTTCGTTTCGCCTTTCTTCTAGCCATGTTATTGACGTATGGGTGCTGTCAGCAATCACTCATCAATGAAATTGATCTGGGGAGCACAAATCGGCATTGAACCCAGTTAACCCGAACCTTTGACCTAAATCATAATTTCGCCACTTTTTATTTACTGCTTGTTCTTTTTTTTCTCACCGGTGTTCACCGCAGACACCAGCAGCTCCTAGTGTTACAGATATTTCTGCGTCATTATAGTAATATTTCACAAAATAACCTACCATTGAAAAGAGTAGGCAGTAAATAGAAAGTGACGACGTTGTGATTCAAATCACAGCTTCAGCATAATTGGGTTCAATGCCGATTTGTGCTCGTTAGACCATTGCCATTAATAATTGATTGCGGATAGCATCTATAGGTCTATAACACGTATGAGAGGAAGACGAAACGAAAGACTTGCATGGTGTGGTGGTGAACACGTTAACGCCCAGAAAGCGTAATAGTGTGTTCGGCCCCCACCGCAGACACCAGCTGCCCGAAGTTTTGCAAATATCTCAGCATCATTGTAAATATATTTTTATGTACTAACTTGATAGTAAAAAGGAATAGGCAGTAGATAAAAAAGTAACAACATGGATGATTATAATTCTTTGCTTCAAAAAGCAATTCTCAAAAAAACCCCAATCGCAAAGAAGTACTTCTCCCCCTGCAAATCCAGGGAAGACCGGGATTCTGTTTAGTGCTGACGTAACGAGATCGACATAAGAATGACATCTCTGGACTGCACGAGAAACGACACGTACTGAGGCAGTAGAAGACAATTCTTTGAAATCACCGGACTTCCTGCAATGGGGAACTCTCAAGGTGTTTACGTTTTCAACTATATTGCATGAATAAAGTGGATTTCTTACCGCAGGAGATCTAGCGATTAACTAAGGATTTCTTTCTAAGCGGGATTTAGAACTAGCATTCCCATTAGACGGATTGGATTTGCTCTTCATTTTTTCCGTAGTTTCCGTATTGTACAAGACAATTCGCTTAATTTAATTTAAGTGAAAGTGGAATCGGTTGTGATTTCATTGTAACATTTCAGTACTTTATAAAAGAATGCGTTAAAAAAGAAGATAAAAATAAAGCTCTCTGCGTTGGTCAATCCCTGAGGGATGTGCCATGCATTCGACTTCGTTAAGTATCGCTGGAGGTGATTGAATGCATATCTGGGCTTTACAATGACTCGCGGTGGCCTACCGATCTATCGAGCCAGTGCTGCTATCCTCCCAGCCAAGTCTGGTACCAATTTGCTGACCCTGGAGGGATGAAAGGCTTGGTGGGCCATAGGCGCGGGGATCAATTCCACGTGTGTGTCGCAGTGGCCCCTCCAACCACTGCGCCACTCGCGCCCTATAGAATGCGTTAATGAGCATAATTTGAAGTGAATAAAGCCCTATATATATATATATATATATATATATATATATATATATATATAATCAACCGGCTTCAGTAACAACAGCAAACAAACGTCTCCAGAACAACACTAACACTGCTGAAACGACTCAATGTTGAACAATTTGGGGCTTAGGTGAGTAAGTTGAATGAATGGTCAGAGTTATCAAGTTCGTTATTGAGTGGGTAAAGCTTGGAATTTTCCTGGTGCCCTGAAAACGAATATGTCGAAAATCAGCGGGTCCACACTATGATGCTGAACAACGACTGATGAACAGAAACTCTCGAGATTGGCTTTTGCAGAATGTCATGCAAGCGGAAAACGAACAACGACTTGGCTAAAAAGCGAAAAAACACTACGTGAACTATTACTAATCAATAATCACAGAAAACACAATTTGGTCAAGCACTCAGTAAGTATCCGAAACAGATAATTTCCAAGCTGTCCATCTTCTTCTCTAAAAGATGTCCATGTAAACAGTCACAATAACTCAAAAGACCGAATTTCTACAAACTTCGGCACAAATGATCGATATCTCTATACATACGCTCTTAGAAACAGCTCTTGTTTAGCTGACACGAGGTTGGTATAGATGTTCTTACTTCTGTTGTTGTTGTTGTTTCTGCTGTTGCTGTTGTTTTCGTTGTTGTTGTTGTTGCTGTCGTTGTTGTTCGATGGCCGATGTTTCGGCGACTTCGTCCTCGTCAGAGTCTGGACATACTATATGTAACAAGAGCGTTATAATTCGGTGAAATCTATAGTATTATTGAAGATCCAGCATATGAATAAATGCCAATTTTCCAGAAACTGCCACCGTGCTGTTGGGCTACCCGCGAGTTGTGCGCTGTGGATGATGATTAAGACCCACCCATAGGAATGTGCATGTAAAAATCATTCTGAGATGAAGAATCATAACGTGTGATTGTGAGACATTCGTCTTTCCGGTTCATCTTTAGACTTTTTGAAACTTATCTAAATCGCCTCAAGGGTCTTGAGCGCTGGAGTTTTACATTCCTGAGCAAATAACTGAACTTTTAGTTCAAAATCATCACTATTGTGCTTTTTGTGCCATATGTGCACCCAGATGATTACTTTGTTGAATGCTAGCTTTTCCATCTAGTTGCCCTTTTTACGCGCACACCAAGTGGTCTACCCGTTTCCCTATATAGTCTTCACCACATGCCTAACATGCGACCAAGTGTTGTACCTGAACTCGTGCAATTCACGCCTCTACCATTAGGGACAGACGTGCCAAGTTTACCGATTCTTTTCCTTTCGCCTTTTCCTGTGCTCATATTTTTAGCCGTTCAGTAGGTGTTCTTGATGAGTGCTTTTTTTCTTGTGTTTTTACCCCTTGGTATTAAAAGTACAACCAAAAAATAAAGGAAAAGTTTTAAGTTTTTTTTAAAGCAAGCACTAAAAAATATAGTAGTGCACTACTTTTCTTCTCATCCTTCGGACATGAGAAGAGCTCTTATCAAAAACACGTACCGAACGGCTGAAATTGGGTGCACAGGAAAAGAGGAGAAGAACGAATCGCTCAGTCGCTGAACGTAGGGAATATGGGTTGGAGAAGGGCGCAAGGAAACCAGCTCAAAAACCCCGTTTAAGCCTGAAAAATTCAAAAAATCGAAGTTAAAATGGGTCGCGATAGCAGTCGCTTCGCGGTCGAGGGGGACGATGCGGGTGCCCGACGGGGGCCTGGAGGCGTTGCAGGTACTATTTTCAATGCCTATAAAGCAGAATCCACTTGGATAGGACCAAAAGGTAGGCTTATTTTCCAAAACAATGCTCCAAACTTACTCCGCTATCAGGCCAAACAAGAAACATCAAATAGAGATAAAAATCAAAAGGCGGCGTCACTACCACCATCTCCTTTCCCTAAGACGTTTTTTAGACAGCAGGACCCTAGCGATGGAGTTGACATAAAATTCCGCATGTTTTTCGGACGGCGTTCTCAAGACCCTTAATCACTACCGCGATAGAAAGTTTATCTCTAACCTTACAGCCGCACAAAAAGTGTGGCATGCGGGAAATTAGAGAATTAATAAACTCAAAAACAATAAGATTGTCTGTTAGTGATAAGGGGGGAGAGTTCACAGTTATTCCTCGCCAGCTGGATGTTGAGATAACAGAGGAACATCTTAGTTCTTCGTATTCTTGTTGAGCAAACACGAGGTGTTATTTTTTCTTCTTTATTCACGAACAAGCTGACGTTTCGGCGGAACATTTTAGTGATCCTACCCTCTATCGCCCATCCTCTGAAAAAAGAATACAAAAGTCAATAGCAAAAGCTAAACAATCAATGGGTCAGTGTGGCAAAGGCTGCAGGTTTAAAACCATCGGTTATTTCGCACTTTAAAATCGATACACCAACATGTCCCGTCCTATACCTACTTATTAAAACACATAAGTTGGTATCACCTGATGATCTTGCGTCAACCAATCCGTCATAATTTAAGGTTAGACCCATCATCAGCTGTGTAGACGGGCCAACGGATAGAATAACCTGGTTTTTAAGCCTAATACTTACCCAGTTGCTTAACCATATTCCAGCTCACCTCACAAACACCCAAGTTCCTAGAACGTCTACGTAATGCGTCTCCTAATAACGCGTACGTGATGGAGTCCTTCGACGTTACTGCGTTGTACACCAACGTATCGAATGACTCCGCAATGCAAGCCATCTTCGAACTTCTTGTTGAACATGAAGGAAGAATAAATATGCATGGCTTGTCCATCCAGCAGCTAATGGCTCTCCTAAAGGAGTGCCTAAATTGCTCGATTTTCAGATGGTCTGGGAAATATTTCGCGCAAATAAGGGGGTTGGCTATGGGACAGCGACTGGCACCAAGCCTTGCCATTGTGTTTATGTCTAAGATAGAAGCATTGCTTTGAATTACTGAACGAGCAGTCTGAGTACATTAAGTTCACCCGGGAGAAACCGAGAAAAAACTGGCTTCCGTTTTTAAACGTCCAAATAAACCTATCAAGTAGCGGTTGCCTGACAAAGTGGTACCGAAAGCCAAGTAACAAGAACATCCTCGTTCATTTCCTTTCTTCCCACCCTTCACACCCAAAGAGGGCGCTTGTGAGAAACATGTTTCGAACATCCACTTTTTGTGTGCACAACCAAGGAACTAAAGGAAGAATCGCGCAACTTGGCTCGGGAAATAGCCATCTCCAATGGCTACGAAATAGTAACCCCACGAGATAAGTTTAGAAGGAGAGCGACGCGCCCAAGCGCAACAGTTGGCCAAAAAGGAAGTCCCGTTTATGTTGCCCTTTACTAGCGATGAAAGTAAGCGTAGCGATTAAACGATGCTTAAGAAGGGCAGGTCTAGAGGAATCGGTAGCGATAGTTGAAATACCACCGGCTACTCTACGTCCTCAGTTAGCTCGTAACCGCCTGTATGATCGTCTATGCGAAACAACAAATTGCGTAATCTGCCCTTACGGCAGGGACGGTGATTGCATGAGTTCAGGTACGATATACCTGATCTCTTGTAATAATTGCGGAGATGAATATATTGGCGAAACGGGCAGGGCCTTTGTGTATTCGTATAAAAGAACACCTAGATGGCAAACGAAAACTAAGACAAAGTACCCCACTAGGCACGCATAGGATACAAAAAGCACAGCGGAGACGATTTTGAACTAAAAGTCAATATCCTTGCGCAGGAGACTAGAACACCAGCGCGAAAACTTCTTGAGGCTTTTTGGATAAATGCCAAAAACCCTACAATGAATAGCAGGGATGAATGCCCAGAGGTCATAAGCGACCCGACCCCATATGTTCGCATCAATTTTTGATGTGGGATGGTGCATTCGTCAACCTTATGCGACTATAATCAGCTGTTGTAATGTTCTTCATTGGAAGGCAGGTAAAAAAAGCGGTGAGTGAGAAGCTGTTGACCATGTAATTACCATAGAGTTTTTTCGCCTTTTGTAAGTGTTATTGAAGCGTTTGGCCTAGTAAATTGTATGTCAGTATACCCTTCCAGACTCTGAAGAAGGCGATACTGCCGAAACGTCAGCTACTGTTGTATTGTATTGTGTTTTTTGTGTGGAAGTAAATAAATGTATGCTGTTTAACAATCTCGCGATTGCTGAACAAGAAAACGACGCATTCATGCTCCAAACTTAAATAAGACCCCTTCAAGCTATCCTTCATGTCAAATGAAACAAGTTACGCCTTTAAGAGGTGCCTCAGCAGAAGTGGTCTTATAAGTTGTGTGGCGGTTACTGACCTCCTACCCAATACCAAACGCCGTCAATTAGTACGCCATCGCCTCTATGATCGCTTGTGCAGCTCAGAAAATTGTGTAATCCGTCCTAACCGGAGAGAGGGGATTGCATGAGTTCGGGTGAAGCATACTTGATCTCATGTAAGGCATGTGGTGAAGAATACATAGGAGAAATGGGTAGACCACTTTGTGTCTTCATAAGAGAATATCTAGGTGGAAAAGTTAAAAATTCGAGAAAGTATTTCGCTGGGTACACAAACGGGAAAAAAACAATAGTGATGATCTTGACGTGAATGTTGGGATCTCAGCGCAGGAATCCAAAAATACAAACGCACAAGACTCTTGAAGCATTTTAGATAAATTCCAAAACTCCAAAGATGAACCGTAAAGACGAATACCTCGCTACCACACGTTATATGGCCCCTTAGGATGGTTTTTTGATACACATCCTCATGGTTTGACGGCTCTCACTCATCATCCCTCTCGAACAACACATGGGTTTTTCACAGAACACAATTCCCAGGACCCACTTTCTGTTAACCTCGGCATTTATTGATAATTCGATGTTTTTCTTCAATAAGCAAACACGAGGTTGGTATTACAGAATTCATTAGGATACAATAGCAAACGTACCGGCGGTTTCGCCTTCTTCAGAGCCTGGAATGGCAAAACTGACATGCGATCTACTCAGCCAGACACTTTCATAACCCTAGCAGATAGAACTTAACAAATTAATTTGCATTTGCATAAGAAACAGCTTCGTTTGAACACCTACCGTTTATTTGTTGTAAGTATTTAAGTGAATTGGTGGATAGCAGCCGCACAGAGTAAAAACATGGGCGGGGACTGTACCTGTGTCAGGTCATTGGACCAACCCGAGGTATGGCGCTAGGTCACGCGTGGTGACAAGACACTCCCCTTGCGATTCATTTTTGAATTTTTGGAATTGATCCAAAACGCTTCAAGAACTGATGTTTTGGATTCCTGCGTGAGGATAGTGACTCCTACTTCATAATCTTCTCCGTTGTGTTCCTGCATCCTATGCGCGCCTAATGGAGTGTTTTGTTTCAACATAGATTTACCGACTAGGTGTTCTTTTTATGCGGACGCAGAGCGGTACCGCTAGCACTAAAAATGTGGTCGATAACGTGCCTGAAAAGTCAAGGGTCACAGTGTTAAGAGGCATAACCTCTCCTGACGGTGTGAGCTCATTATTAGAATTGGGACCATGTTTCTCACCAGAGCAACCCATTTCTAAAGAAACCTTGCGTAGGATCGCGTGCAGCCTGCACGGGCTCCCAGATCGACTCCGCAGCAACGCTAGAATTGAGACACGAAATAAAAAGGAACAATGAAAAGTAGGGGGCACTACCACCACCTTCATTTCCTCGATTATTCTTTAAACTGCAAGATCCAAACGACGAAGTCCATGTAAAATTTCGCATATTTTCGAACGAAGCTCTCAAAGTCCTTAATCACTATGGCGCGAGGAAGTTTAGTTCGAACTTTACAGCTGCGCAAAAATCTGGTATGCGACAGGTTCGAGAGCTCATAAAATCAAAGACTATTAGGCTATCAGTTATTGATAAAGGTGGAGTGTTTGCAGTAATTCCGCGCCAGTTAGATGTCGATATGACGGAAAAACAACTTGAAGACGCATCTCTCTATCGCGCATCAACTGAAAAGGAATTCAGAAGTCAAAATCGAAAAACTGAACAACGAATAGGTCAAAATAGCAGTCACAGCTGGTTTATAACCAGCAGACATTTCGCATCTTAAGATCGAAGTGCCGACATGTCGCTCTTATACTTACTTATCAAAACCCATAAGTTAATAAATCCCACGTCCGGCTTTCTATTAACGTCAGCATTGATCAAGTAATTCTTCGTATTCTTGTTGACCAAACACAAGGTGTTATTTTTTATTCCTTATTCACGAAAAAGCTGACGTACTGGCGATTTCGCTTTCCTCAGAGCCTGGAAAGGTCAAGTTGACAGCAGCTATCGGGCCAAACATCTCCATAACCAAACAGAGAAAACGCTAAGCCAAGATTTCCATCACATTGAACACAAAATAGCTTCTCTTGCACCCTCACCGCTTTCTATGAGTCTTCTACTGAGTATGTTGCGTGGAGACCACCCTCACAGAATCCACACTGAAGTGTAATGTGCCCCTCCCATCAGAATAATAGGCTCATATACTGCGCAATATCACGCGTGACAATGAGGAATTCTGTGCGCTAGGTCTCCACGCGACATACTCAGTGGAAGATTCATAGAAGGCAGTGAATGTGCAAAGAAGCCATTTTGTGTTCAATGTGATTGAACTCTTCTTTAGCGTTCTCTCTGCTTGGTTATGGATATGTTTGGCCGAATAGGTTGTTGTCAACTTGACCTTTCAGGCTCTGAGGAAGGCGAAATCCGTAACACCTCGCGTTTGCTCACAGGAATACGAAGATTTGCTTGATCAATGCCGAGGTTAGTAGAAAGTCGGACGTGGGATTTATTAAGAGACGTACCAGCACGATATTTCCGTCATGTGTAAGAAGCGCCGTCACTAAGACAAAAAGATCGTCTTAGCTCGACAGTCAATACAATTTTTTCCGCCGCTGTCTAAAAAACCGAGTCGTGCCGAACTTCATCAAACGAAGACGACTATACGATGTACGCGGACGGACAACGAGAGGACAGTCGCCGAGTACTGGACATCGAATTGCAAATACTACGCCGCTGTCTACGAAGCTGACAAAAACGAGAAGTTCGCCAAGTGGAAGAAGTGCGAGACGAAGGAAAACTTTTGTGCTCAGTATTTGAGGGACCGCCTCTGGAGGAGAAAGTGGGTAGGTCAGTGTTGATTTGCAACTCTATTAGGTCTAATGCTAAAGTAACTTGACGGAGAAAAATTCGAAGACCTTCTGAGTAAATCGCATAACACGGCTTCAAGAGCGCACAGAAGTATAATGAACATCAAACAAGTCACAGTAGGATAAATAACGTGCACGAAAATTCAAGGCTAACCGTGTTAGGAGGCATGACTTTCCCTTGCAGTGTGCGCTCATTATTAGAATTGGGACCAAGTTTCTCATCATCTGAACCCATTTTCTGAGGTAACTCTTTGCGTAGGCTCGCATGTAGTTTACACGAACTTCAAGATAGACTCCGTAAAAAAAGCTGGAGATGAAAAGCAAAAAGATGTGCGAACAACACAAGTGGGGGCCCTACCAATAGCACCACTTTCCTCAGTCGTTCTTTAGACAACAAGAGCCCAGTAATGAAGTTGATGTTAAATTTCGGATGTTTACGAATGAAACTTTCAAAGTCCTTAATCACTGTCGCGCAAAAAGATGCAGCTCCAACCTCACTGTAGTGCAAAGACTTGTATGGGAGAGTACGAGAGCTGATAAGATTGGAAAACATAAGACTATCCACTAAGCGTTGAGAGTTTGTCGGAATTCCCCATCAGTTAGATGTTGAGATAACGAAAAAAGCACCTTGGAGATGCTTTACTTTGTCGCCCATCATTTGAGAACGAGTTTAAAAGCTAATACCGAACATTGTACCACAAATGTGTCAAAATGCCAAGGGCCGCTGGTTTAAAACCATTAGTTATCTCCCAACTAAAAGTTGGCTTACCAACATGTGCCGTCTTCTACTTGCTTATAAAAAACCCATAAGTTAGTAACCAGCGATGATCTCGTTTCTACCGATCCATCGTTATTTAAGGTCAGACCTATCATTAGCTGCGTGGACGGGCCAACGGTTAGAATAACGTGGTTAATAATACTAATACTTACCCAGTTGTTGAAACACATTCCAGCTCATCTAACGAATACCCAGATGTTCCTCGAATCGTCTACGTACTGTGCAGCCCAACAGCGCGTAAGTGATGGAGTCCTTCGACGTCACCGCCCTTTATACAAACGTGTCGAATGACTCCGCAATGCAAGCCATATTCGAACTCTTTACACAACACGAAGGAGAAATAACATGCATGGCTGCTCGATCTTCAGATGGTCCGAGAAATATTACGCTCAAATTAGAGAGTTGGCAATGGGGGGCAGCGACTGGCACCAACCCTTGCCGTTGCCTTTATGTCTAAAGTGGAGGCACCAGTGACCGATCTCGGGCCGTTACTCTACTGTAGATATATAGATGACTGTTTTGTTCTTCGCTCAACACAAGAGGAAATAGACAAATGTTTCGAGTTGTTGAACGAACAGTCGGAGTATGTCAAGTTAAACCGAGAGAAACCGAAAGAAGACTGGCTTGCATTCCTGAACGTCCAAATTAACCTGTCAGAAAATGGCTACATTACAAAATGGTGTGGAAAGCCTAGTAGTAAAAAATATCTTGGTTCATTACCTCTCCTCTCACCCCTTTCACACGAAAAAGGGCGCTTGTAAGAAACATGTTTCGAACAGCAACCAACGTGTGCACGTGAAGAGAGCAGAGAGAGGAGTCCCGGAACTATGCGCGGCAAATAGCCATTTCTAATGGCTACGAAACTGTAGCTCGGGATAGGTGTAGGGAAAAATCCTAGGCCCCCTAAACGACAACTCGAGCGATAAAATGGTCCCGTTTATCCCTACCCTTCATCTCAAATGATGTAAGTGCAGCTATAAAACGCTGCTCAAGAAGAGTGGGTCTAGAGAATTCGGCAAATGTAGTTGAAACGCCACCGAGTACTCTTAGGCTCCAGCTAGTTGGTAGCCACCTATATGACCGATCTGTGTGCAACGCAAAATTGAATAATTTGCCCTAATGGTAGAGACGGTGATTGCTTGAATTCGGGTGCAGTTTGTCTGATATCCTATAAGGCGTGCGGAGACGAATACATTGGCGAAACGGGTAGACCACTCTGCATTCGTATAAAAGAACACCTAGTCGGTAAACGTAAACCAAATGCCCCACTAGGCACGCATAGGGCTCACAGACATAACGCGGAGGACTTTGAAGTACTGCTCACGATCCTCGCGCAGGAATCGCAGAACACAAGCGCGCAAAACTCTCGCGGCGTTCTGGATTAATTCCATAAATCCGAAAATGAACTGCAGGGAAGAATGCCTCATTCTCACGCGTGATATTGCGCAGTATATAAGCCTATTATTGTGATGGGAGGGGCACATTACGCTTCAGTGTGAATTCTGTGAGGGTGGTCTCCATGCAACATACTCAGTGGAAGACTCATAGAAAGCGGTGAGTGTGCAAAGAAGCTATTTTGTGTTCAATGTGATGGAAATCTTGGTTTAGTCTTTTCTCTGTTTGGTTATGGAGATGTTTGGCCGAATAGATTGCTGTCAACTTGACCTTTCCAGACTCTGAGGAAGGCGAAATTCGCCGAAACGTCAGCTTTTTCGTGAATAAAGAATAAAAATAACACCTCGTGTTTGCTCAATAAGAATAAGAAGAATTACCATGAGTTAATACCCGCTGATGATCTGGCGTCTACTGACCTCTCCACCTTCAAAGTTAGATCCATCATCAGTTGTGTAGACAGGATAGAATTGCTTGGTTTATAAATCTAATTCTCAACCGGTTGCTTAAGCACATACCAGCCCATCTCACGAACACTTAAATGTTCCTAGATCGTCTGCGTAACGCACGTTTCAAAAGCGCGTACGTTATGGAGTCGTTCGACGTCACCGCCCTTTACACTAAGTGTCGAACGACTCCGCAATGGAAGTCATCCGCGAGCTTCTTGAGCAACACGAAGGAGCAATTAACATGTATGGCTTTTCGATTCAGCAGCTTATGGTCCTCTTAAAGGTCTATTTAAACTGCTTGATCTTCAGATGGTCCGAGAAATATTACGCGCAAATTAAAGGGTTGGCAGGAGATGGACAAATAGTTTGAGTTTTTTGAACGAACAGTCAGAGTACATAAAATTCACCCGTGAGAAACCGAGAGAAAACTGGCTTCCATTTCTAAACGTTCAAATTAACCTGTCCGAAAACGGCCACATAAGAAAAATGGTATCGAAAGCCAAGCAGTGAGAATATAGTGGTTCATTACCTTTCCATCCCTCACACACGAAAAGGGCGCTTATAAGAAATATGCTTCGAACCGCCACCAGCGTGTGCACAGGTAGAGAGAAGAGGAAGAATCCTCGAAACTGACGCGCCAGATAGCCGTTTCAAATGGTTACCAAACTGTAGCTGCTTGGTATAGGCATTGAGGGAAAACCACGCCCCAGAGCGATAATTCTAGCGAAAACAAAACGAAATAAGTGCAGCCATAAAAACGTTGCTTAATAAGGGCCATTCTAGAGAAATCCGCAAGAGTGATAGAAATACCGTTGGACACTCTAAGACACCAGCTAGTTGGCAACCGCCTCAATGACCGTCTATAACGAAAAACTGCACAATTTGCCCTAATGGTAGAGATGGTGATTGCATGAGTTCGGGTACAGTTTATCTGATCTCTTGTGAAGCGAGCGGGGACGAATACTTTGGCGAAACGGGATAGACCACTCTGCATTCGTATAAAAAGAACACCTAGTCGGCAAACGTAAACCAAATACTCCACTAGGCACGCATAGGATGCAGGAACACAACGGAGAAGATTTTGAAGTAAGAGTCACTATCCCTCACCCAGGAATCGAAAACGTCAGCACATAAAACTCTTGAAGCGTTTTGGATCAATTCCAAAAATTCAAAAAATGAATCACATGGAGGGGTGTCTTGTCACCACGAGTGACCTGTCGCCATACTTGGCACAGTCCTCGCCCATGTATTACTCTGTGCGGCTGCTATCCACCAACTTACTTAAATACTTTACAACAAATAAACGGTAGGTGTTCAAACGAAGCTGTTTCTTATGCAAATGCAAATTTATTTGTCAAGTTTAATCTGCTAGGGTTATGAAAGTGTTTGGCTGAATAGATCGCATCTCAATTTGACCATTCTAGGCTCTGAAGAAGGCGAAACCGCTGAAACGTCAGCTATTGTATCGTAATAAATTCTAACTCAAACTAACAACCTCGTGTCTGCTTATTGAAGAAAAACATCGAACACATGAGTAGTCTAACAGCACAGTGGGTAATTTTCGGAAAATTGGCTTTAATTCATACGCTGGATCTTCATTAATAGCATAGATTTCATCGAATTATGGGAGCTGCTGTTACACGTAGTAAGTCCAGGCTCTGAGAACGGCGAAGTTGCCGAAACGTTAGCTAGCGAGCAACAACTGCAACAGGAATAGCAGCAACAGCAACAACAACAACAACCATGACAACAACAAAAATATCTTTACCAGCCTGGCGTCAGCTAAACAAGGGCAGTTTCTAAGAACATATACTTACTTACTTGATACTTGAAAAGCACATCCTCACTGGTTGTGCGGTCCCCAGCATAATGTCCACTTTTTTGGAGATTTGCTGGTTAAGCCATTGTGGTTCCCATGAATCCCAAGGTCATCCTGGCCAAAGTCTGCCCCAAGGCAGTCACAGCCCTTGTGGATCAGAGGAGGATTTGCCACTATGCGACTTTGATACCATGACAGTGGCGGATCCTGGTATTGGTTTACTCTTAGCTAGGCTTCTTAATGGAAACGCCGGACTCCTTCTCAGCTTGGGAGACCTTGCTGAGGGGGACGAATCCTCCGCTGTACATCGTAGTCCGACACCCAGGAACACCTCCCAGCCACGATAAATCAGTAAACCGTTGGGATACAATGATATATAATACAAAGAAGAAAATATTGAAGAAAGAAGCTATGAATAAAATGTATAAAGGAAAAATGAAGCCACAATTCGCACATTGATTTAAGGAGGACCAATATACCGAGACACGAGTTGAAAAAATGGCGACCTCTCTAAGTAGGAGATTTCGAAACATCCTGGCATTGAATTCCGGTCAACAGATAGTCAAATTTGATTATCGAATCCTCTCATCGCAGGAGCAACTCTCTTATGTCTTCGATTGTGTACTGTTTAAGCATCATTCATTTTAAGCCAATTTTTTATTAAATGTTGGCTCTGTTTACTAGAAGTATCAGTCTAAATAGGAAAAGACGACGAGATGTAGAATAGTGCATTGCATCTAAAGAATCTGTCTTAATGACGTTACTACTCAATTAACGAAAATAACGAGCTAAAGGAAATAAACCCTGGACTTTTCACATGCAATGCTGGCTTTTTAGCACAGCTCTCCGGCGGGTTGATCGACTAATCGCAAGATCCACTTTCATTTTAGAAAAGTGGCAGACCAGAAAACCTGTCTACGATTCACGAGATTCGGTGGCATACCGTAGTGGAGAGAAACGGTCGGAATTTTAAAGAAAGTCACTGTTAACCAGCATTTAACATCTATGAACAGCGCGTGCAAAATTGTGAAAGAATAGGTCGAATCAAGGGCATTGAGGTAGAATTTGAATTTCGACGTCTGCATCTATAGAAAGGCCTAAATCCAATCCGATTTTTCTCAGCTATCTCTCAAGATATTGCAAAAACCATAACGTTTTCAAGCGATCTAACATAATATCAACTAGACAAAATAAATTTCAGAATAGAGAATGGTTGTGCTAAATTAGAAATTGGTGGATCAGTTGAGATGAAGAAGATGAAGGTGGAAAAAATCACATATGCGATGGTAAAACGGTGGTGACTCTGGTCACTTCATGATTTCTATGAAGAAGTTTTTTAAAAACTGATGAAACGGCACGACGATAGTCGTGAATGAAGTACATAACACCAGCTGGATCGATCACCGACACCAAAGTCACCAAAGTTGGCACAAACGCTGACCAGCTGAAATGAGCAATATCATCTACCACAGTCTACATTCCGATAGGTTTTCTGTACAATTGAGTACGGTAGTAAGCTATGCTTACTGCTTACAATTCGTTTTAAATTTGTAATGATCTGAGCTTAGTCCACGTTAAAGAACGTATCGCACTAGAGATTCGTAGGGCACCATGTCTTCCTTCTAGGGATATCGTGGAAAACTCTGAACATCGGGTGGTTGGTCTTAATGCTGTGCATTTGCATGACATATTGAGAAATCTGGTCGCTAATGGATCTCCCAATCGGTTTTCGTCAAACGCATTACGTGTCCGTCAAACCTGATTTTCGACATTTTGGCGCGTAGAATGGCGTATTGCTGAGTTCTGACTTTAACACATGTCGGAATGTCGGATCCTCTCTTTCGTGTATGATGCGGAACATTTCTGGCATCGTTCTTACGACTGCGCGTTCTGTAACGCTAAGCGGTCTACCATTCTGCTTAGCTTTAGCGTTAGCTTAGCTACCAGGTTTCCAATGCGTAGGTTAAGGAAGGGAGGACCGTGGACACAAAAAAGGCAGACACGGAGTCTGGCGCTTTTTTGTTCTTCTCACTACGTTTTCAATGCCACTGAAAGCTGTTATAGCTGTTCGCTTGCTCCTGCTCAACTTTTGAGCTAACTCTTTCATTATCTTGATTTTCCGACTTAGACAGACGTAGCTGGAGCATTCGGAGATATTGGTACCTTTGAGCCCGAATGGGGCACACGAAAGCAATCCATTCTTCATTACCGTTGAGCCTGAATGGGGAACACGAAACCAATCTATTCCCATAAACACGGTTTTTGTAAGGTTTACTTACAGGCCAATCTTTCCACGGCCTTTATCAAAGTCGGCAAGCATTCGTTCTGCGTGGCTAATGCTTGGTGTTATAAGAACAACGGCATCAGCACAGCTAAGATGGTGTAACTGCCGACCATCGATATTCACTCCCATATTAATTCCAATGTTCGCATGACGTTCTCGAGGTTGGCGGTGAGTAATTTTGGCGAGATATGTCGCCTTTCCTAACCCCCTTTTTTTAAGTCGATGTTAATATCTTTACAAAATAGTGATATTTTGGTTGTCAAATCTTTACACAGTTCACGAAGATTCTGTATATACTAAAGCCCTGACTCTCCAGAGCATCCATCACTGCTTCTCTTTCAAATGGGCGGAAAAAATAAGAACAGCAATACTACAAAACTGCCGTGTTTTCAAATACATTTCTCGTTTTTTTTGCTTGGTGTGTTTGCGACCGGATAAGGTTCATGGTGGAAATGCAGTGCAGAGACAAGCATGAGTGACTAAAAGACAGCCACGCAAGGTGAACACAACCATCCATCGTAGGACGTTTTTGCCGAACTTAATTCGCAACCATTCGTGGCATCCCTTAAAAATTTTGGTTTGGATGCAGGAGATTCGGCCCGTCAGAGCTTTTTACGTCCTCGGCTTATGTAAGAGTTTCCAACAGACACAGTGTCAGGAAACCTCAGAAACCTCGGAAACCTAGAGTACTCCTATCAAATCCTCAAAAAAAAAGGTGATGCTATTTGATGGAGGAAATGATATTTTGGAAAGCTAACAGTATGACAGTGCACGAGAGGACACTATATGTCACTTTATCAACGTGAAAACGCGTTCAACTCAGTTGAGACAGTGACGATTATAGAAAAATTCCTCGTGAGCCGTATAATAATTTCAAGGCTAAAATATCACAGTTTTATAAAGACATTAACATCGGCATAGAAAATAAAGATAAGGCAAGGCGATGTCTCGTCAAAATTATTTACTCGCACCAAAGTATAAAGAAAACCACGTTCTTGAGAAATGGATCTATTCCTAAAACATCAACAGTGCTAAAGAAATGGTTTTTTCAATGTGCACCTCGATGGAGAAGCCTTTTAAATGTATTTTACACTACCCCTTTTTCCCATCCACTGTGCGAACCCCAGCACTTCTCTCGTTTGACTCGATTCCTCTCATCCATCAGCCACGAAGGTTTTCAAGCTTGACGAGTATGAGATCGGCTGTTGGGTAAGGATTGTCGTCTTCCTCGTGAATATCGGTGAATGCTGCTTGAATCCTGGAGAGCTAGGATGGGCTGGATAGAGTTCTCCCATTTCGATTGCAGGGATTGAAACGTTTGTAGAGAAGTCCGGTTTCAATTTCCCAACAGCAAAGACATGACAGGCTTGGTAAACCCATGGCGGGTCGAGTCAGGTTGGGAGGAAGAATTAGTGCTTTGAATAACGGTGGCATCTAAGTTGAACAGGAAAAAAAACGAGTTTGATGAGGAAGTTTACGAGAGAGTCAAAAAGTGCAACCAGAAGAAAGACCACTTATCCTCTTGTCCACCCTTTCGACTCCACGATTCTTCTTAGCTTAACTTGTGTGCTGGGTACTTGGTCGTAATATGAGCAGCAAAAAAGGGTCAATCGGCGCCATCGAATTCGCGGCTGAGTGCGATGCTGGGAGTGACCCGTATCACGCAAAAAAGCGTACACAGAGGGACCACCTACCCAAAAGATTGTGATTCTCAGCGAGTCTCTAGATCGAACAGAGCCTATTGGGTTACTGTTACAAACAGTAAGGATAAATGTGACTTTACGTGCCTCTATGAGTTATAAAACGATCAGCGGGGAAAGGGTGGTATTGATGGTTTAGTAACAAATTAAACGGATACTATAAAACCCGGGAGTTCTTGCTATTGAAGCGCCTCAGACGGAACTTTTTATCAAATGAGGAATACCTTTCTGAAATCCAACGGTAAACTCACATGTGATCGGGAAAACCGAAAATGACCACTGTAAATAAAGCAAATCTTGGTATGTACGATAGAAGTAGTGGAATAGCTGCCTGAAGTAAAACGTATTTGGCTACATTTATTTTTACGTCCACGAAGTTTTGTCTGACTCAATGCTTAAACACTTCAAAGATTTCAACCAGAATAAAATGAAACAGTAAGAATCACCTGTACCAATCGCCTTTTCTCTTGTGATCGAGTAACTCAAATGAGCGCGAAAGAAGTCTTGTTTCGCTCTTCAGCGGTTCAATGGTTATGATTTAAAATAGGCCGCTTGCATGAGTAGGAAACTTATGCTTTGTGGACCTCAGTAGATAAACGCAGCGTGTTTTCATCCTTGTAGCATCGTGATTTCGTGATCGTGCTTGAAGGCAGGAGGCGTAGCAGAGTCGAAATATTGGGCACATGGTCGAGTGCTTAATCGTATTTTCCACATCCTCGTAAGCTCCCAATGAGACTGGCCTCCATCTGGTTGGGTGTAAAGCTAAGATGCTGGAAACAGAACAATGTTTCGTCAACCTCGTTTTGTTGAGAATCAGTCAAAGACCAGTGCATCAGTGGACGTCGAAATCGGCCAACATTGGTTTGAGCTGACTCATGCTTCATGTCATAAGACCGGGAAATAATCTGACCGTCGACTTTCGCCCAACCACAGTGTCAATTCGATTTCCGTGTAATATTCCCTGGATTCGTTTCAAGTAATTTTGAAGGAATGGTATTGCGCCTTGTTTAGCTTCCCTATTATTTATACGTTAATCTCGTTGTAGAACGGTCATATTGCGATTTTGAAGTGGTTAAGTAGCTTACGAAGGGTTTTATGTAATGGAAGCTTTGGTTGTTTGTGGCATCCATGGACGCTTATGGCTTTGCAAAGACCTTTCATAAGTCCATAAAAGTCACAGAGCGGTGTTTTGCATTCAGATAATGCTCCAGTGGGCTTCGTTGTTGCTTGATTTTCACTTATTCTACTTAGTTCCTTTCCAAACCGTGTTCGCTCGCACGGCTACACTTCGTTCAGGTTCCATCAGTCTCTTTGAGAACGACTCGTATGAAAAACTTTATAAGCTACAGACAACAGGCAGATATCCTGACAAATGTCGACGTTTTGCAGATCTTTTCTCTCACGCAAGAACACGGTCCGGTGTGTCTTCCATTGATGAGAAATCTCGGATTCTGGCATGTAACGAGAAAATGAGCCAGAGTGTTGATGAAAGCTTGGAGTTAAAAAGAGAAAACCGTTGGCACAATGTATTCGTCTCCTAGCTTTAGCTTGTCCATTTGTTAAAAGTCTTATACTACAAATTTCCCAATAGGTAAACTATATCGCAGCAAAAAAAACCTGCTTAGAACTGGTATTGTCTAAAAAATTTGCACTTTGTTGTGGCGAAAAAGACAAAAAATATTTTGCATTTCTTCAAAAATGGTTGAAAATAAGTACTTAATGGTTTTCTGCGTTGATTGTAGTGGACTGGGCCTTATGGTCCAAGTACTTGTGTTCACAGATTCTCAGACTACCCGGTCCCTGTTTCCGAGTTTCCAGATGAGATGAAAAGAAAACCGTTTCCCCTTGATCAGGTCACCTACTAAGCCGTTGCTTAGGCGTTCATTCCGCTTTCTGGATTGATGTAGCATTTTGAGATATTCATTCCGTTGCCAGTGCCTATGTGGCAACAAATGTAATCAGACAGCTTCTTGCCACCAAAAACCCAGATCAAATTGGATGGCAATATATTAACAATCGTCCCTTGTAAAAGCTCATTGACGAGTGACATTCTACGTTGGAGAGTGCTTCATTGCACTGGATTCGACTCGATGCGACCAGGAACATCCACATGGGAGAAACGAATTGCTCTAGATAGTCGACTAGGATCATTCGGGCCCTAGAGAAGACTATGGCGACGAAACATCAGCTACTGCAAAGGTTTTATAACACCTTCCTGTAAGCGTAAGAATACAATGAAACACAAAGGAAGAATTTTAGATGGTATTGCGCATACCCCTCTCAACGTTTTACCTCCTCATCGTGGCTAGGAGGTGTTCCAGGGTGTAGAACTGCGATGTACACCGGGGGGATTCGTCGCCACGGCAGAATCTCCCCAAGCTGAGAAGGAGTCCGGCGTTTCCATTATGAAGCCTAGCTAAGAGTAAACCAATACCAGGATCCATCACCGTCCTGGTATCAAAGTCACATGATGGCAAATCTCTCTCTGACTCACAAGGGCTGCGACTGCCTGTGGTAAGACCTGGAGCAGACTTTGGCTAGGCTAACCTCGGGAATCCGGAGAACCACAATGGCTTAATCAGCAAATCTCCGAAAAACGGTGGTTATGCTGGGGCCCGCACAACCAGTCAGGACAGGCCGTTCAAGTATCAAGTAAGTAAGTATTCTGCAGACCTGGAATATAAGCGCTCTCGTCAGTTGCGTCTGGAGTGCTTTTGTCTTTTCACTCATCGCCACTTTTCGCAACGTTTGAACGATTTTCACGCCATAGTACAACATTATGATAAGTGATAACACCATCAACGATACAATAAGAACAAGTCCAACTGCCGCTCCCCAGTGGACGATCGTTTCTTTGTTGACGTTCTCCTTGAAAATCAAAACTATCAACAACGCAATCTTGAGCACTGGAGACTTGGATGATAGAAAAACATGCGTAACGTTAACACTCACAAAGGGAAATACGCATAAGAATGACATTTCGTCAATGTTTCTTTTCAATTTTTTCCATCATGGGTGTTCGTACGTAGTTTTCATACTCTTCGGTGACACCAAAACAATAGAATGTGATGAACATGTAACTCAACGACCAAAGTAGAATACCAACTATCCACATCAATTTGTAGCGCTTCATCTTCAGAAGATACACGAGATCCTGTCTGTATCATATCAGCATTAGAAAGATATTTGTTTAGTTATTCACTTGAATGTAAGGACTCGGACTCAAATTTAGAGTTTGAAGCTGAAGGTCCCTATTTTTCATTGTTTAGGACAGAAAACCTGTAGCGAACACAGAACTAGAGTAAGTCATATTCTTCATGCGATCAAATCTATTGAATGGCATCTCTAACCGCCCTCTTCAACACTACATTAAAGAGGGAAAAATAAAAAATAAATCATGTACAGCAAAAATAGGACTCGTGTGGTGCAGTGGTCGGAGGCGCCGTGCAACATTAATGTGGAATCGACCCAACGCCCACGGCCCACAAAGCCTTGCATCCCTCCGGGGTCGGCAAATTGGTACCAGACCTGTCTGAGAGGATAGCAGCACTGGCTCGATACATCGGTAGGCCACCGTGAGTGATTCTAAGGGCCATATATGCATTCAATCACCTCCAAACGATGCTTGATGAAGTCGAATGCATGGCGCAACCATCAGGGATTGATCAACACCGAGAGCTTTTATCCTTTCATACAACCAAATACGTTACTAAATAAAGGATAAAGGATCGCAGCTATAGCCTTTGTTAGTTTCGCTACAATTTTTTCATTGACATTTACATGTTCAGTGTTTCGACTGCATTCTTTTCAGTAAGGTGTTTTTGAAATTGTAGGAGCAAATCTCATATCAGCAAGTCATCTCTCTTAGATCACGACTGAAAATACTGCCTTTTGCGATGGATCGATTGATTTTTTGAAAATTCGGAGAATGACAGTCGTTATTGATTAACTGACTCAGTTATTGGCTTTCTGGCTATGTCCTTAAGCGACGGAAGAAACTTTCTCGCTTTACGTTAATCTCGATTTTAGAATGGTCTTTTAAATGACTGGCTTGCTGTCGCTTCATTCATTCACAAATACTTTACTAAATTTTCCGCTACAGATGAACAAGTTTGTTTGTAGTGTGTTTTCTAATTCATTGTTCGAATCAATGATCAAAGAATACGTCGTTTGTTGGTCCAGTTGCTGCTCACCTGCACACGATGAGATATCTGTAGATGAACTGTAGCGTGAGAATAGCCGTGTTCATACCGTACATTCCATAGAAAAAACAAAGGCATAGAAAACTCCATGGTTTGTGGTTTTCGATGATACCATTACTGTACACCATATAAGTGTAACCGTGCAGAAATATGGTCTGAAATGCCAACTATTTGTCCAAGTTTGAAACTATTTTGCTAGAACGTCATAAAAGTCATGGAGATTTTATGATTCCAATGCTTCAACACGAAGAAAACAAAAATTACACCTTTATGTTGATGCTATGGACAAACGAATATTGATTTATTTATGGACGAAATTTTACTTTAGTGTAAGGTGTTCAGCTGTGATCAAGCCCTTTGCGATCCGCCGTGCATCCGAGTCCATTCCTAGCATAGCTGGCCGAGTGCACAAGACACTCAGTGTTTTACCCCCCACTCACCAAGAAAAGTCTATTGGCAGTTTCCTGACACAGGAGGGATGAGTATTTCAGGGAACCGCTGGCTAATGTGCTACACACACTCATGTTGATGTTTCAATTCGTATTATTAACGTCAAATTTGAGAAGGAACCGAGGGAAAATGTTATGGGGAAAACTTGGCTCTAAATGTTTCTATGAAAGAAGATGAGAGCATGAAGATGAGATGACCAGGTGCTACCGACGGCGACCATTTGTAGAAGTAAACTGACCAAAAGGAGCCGAAAACGACTCGAGAACCTTGGGAATTACAGAATTACATACTAATCAAGTTGGTGTGTAAAGAACCTCGACAAAGGAGTGTTTCATAAATTTAGAGAGGAGAATCGATGTCGCTGTTTTGAAATGCTTGCTGTGGCTTTTCTATCCATGCTTTACCATGGTTTTAGTCCGTTGATCCGAAGAAAAAGCCAAACAAGTGAATGGAAAGGGACAGGAGGCTACTCAAAGTCGTCCTCACACTCTGCTTGGAAAGCACTAGAAGACCGCGAGGCTTATGATCGTTTATGAAGAAGTTCTTCAGCTACGTGATCAAGATGACTGCTGGACAAAAATGTTATCGTTAGGATCCTTTGATCGAACATCTAAGATATTATCCTTTGAAATGAGGAATAATGTATGCATCAGCTGATCCCAGTGACATAAAAAGAGCAGTATATGTCCGACCTACTGCACAGGAGCCATCATCGACTGGATTGCATGAGAGACGACAGTAAAACGACCACCGCTCTGACTTCGATAATTAAAGTCGGTGGAGGAAGTAAAGGATTTCGAATATTCCAGAGTACTTTGAGCCATTGCGCAATGTCACCTCTACATAAACAAGGCAATTCAAAAAGCAGGTTACTATTTTGAAGTTATCATAATTTGTTAGTATATTATATTAGTTCACAATTTGTAGAGTGAAACGATAAAGCTCTCGGCGTTGAGCTATCCCTGAGGGATGCGACATGCATTCGACTTCATTGATCATCGTTGGAGCTGAATGAGTTCATATCAGGCCTTTACGAAGACTCGCGGTGGCCTACCGATGTATCCAGCCAGTGCTGCTATTCAGCCAGACAAGCCTAGCACCAATTCGCCGACCCCGGACGGATGGAGGAATTGGTGTGCCTGTGGTACGAGGATCGATCTTATGTGTATTGCATGTCGCCTCCAACAACTGCGCCACACACAAATTCAAAATGTGGTCAGTTCTATTTACCGCATTATTGCGGGATAGGGGCGGATAGCACAGTGGTAGTGATGTACGTCATCACGAGCGTGGTACTAGTTCGATTCCGCACCGAGTCAACCAAGCCTCTCATCCCTCTGGGGTCGGGAAATTGGTACTGGACTTTCTGGGAAAAAGCACTCTCTGCAATCCAATTAAAAAACTCTGCAACCCGGCTATCTCAGGACTCCAGGGAGACTTGCTGGACCAGCATTCTACGACGTTAGGGTGAAATGAAAATCCTCAAGCAGCAACCGAAGCCACTCGTAAAAACTTGAAAACCTATGTGGACAATGGATGCGAGGAAGCGAATTGGGTGTGAGAAGTTCTTGGATCCGCACAGTCGAAGTGAAGACGGATCAAATAAAAAAAAAGAAATATGGTAGGATATGATGTGAATTATAACCACAGTGATACCGAGATATTTGCAAAACTGCGGAGCGCAAGTGTCCGCGGTAGGGGTCGAACCCGCTATTACCCTTACTGAGGGCTAACGTGTTGTTTTAACTTATGGGTCCTATCGGCAATCATCGTCAAGGGGATGCTTTGCAAATATGTCAGCATCATTGTAGTTATATTGCAACAATTTCTTGAAATTTTTTCGCATACTTATGGAAATTAAACCTATGTTGTTATTTTTTTTCCCGCATCGAGTGTTGCGTGTAAAATTCTGAAAGCCCACAAAAAATTGGTCAAAGTCTAACACTGCAAGAGTGTGGCCACCAAGCGGCACACTACGATGTTTGGAAATCCGTTGTTAAGCTGGAATGGTGGTGGAAGGCCATTAGTGGAAGGCATGCTCAAGTCGATGCAAATGCGGTCAAGAATTGTCATACAAAACTTCTGGGTGCCCACGTCCCTTGAAGATGAACAGACCGTCATGGTCTGTATGAACGACCAGTCAGAAAGCTAGTCTTAACACCCTGCGACTTTTTTGCTCAGTGGTTTGTGTGAGTAGGAAGTCCCCACTACTAATCCATTTACTAAGGTTATGTTTCGTATCCCGCATGGTGAAGTCGGTTGATGAAATTTCCAGGTGGCTTGAAAAGCTAGTTGATACCAAACTACATTTCACGTAGTTAAGGAATAAATTACAAAGATTTTAAAATAGTAAGCTTCTCTTCAATCAATCTCTATTTTACTTCATTTATACGAGCCGCGGACATAGTGTGTGGATATCAGTAATTCTTTCATTTAATTCGTTGGCTTACATTTGTCGTCCATGGTGCTCTGGTGCACTTGCAATCTGAACGTGAGGTCGGCTACTATTTAAGAGATTTGTCTTCCTCATGAATGCCGTTGAATGCTGGTCCAGTTGGTTTCTCGTTTAATCACGTGATAGATCTATTGAACATTCCCAGGCAGTCAACAGCCTTTCATATCGGCGGGTTTTTCTTAGACAGGTATGGCACCATTTTCGAACTCAAAAAACATGAGAAGTTGGTATTTGCTGTTGTTGTTGTTGCTGCTATTGTTGCTGGTCGATGGCTGACGAAAAAATATGAGGGACTTAGTTGGTATTGCAGGTCTGATGCAAGGCCGTCGTGGGTGAGGAAACAGCAACACAAAGCTCAGAGTTGCCTTACAAATGTCGGACTTGTTCTAAACGTTTCCCTTTTTTGCAGCTCTTTACAACCCAGTGTTGTTAGGAGAAAGTAAAGTATTGGGCTCTTTGTTGGGTTAAAATTTTTTTCCAGCCACAACAATTAATTTTTTAATTTGGAAGCGTGAGAAGAATTTCTCTGGAGTGCCAACAAACAATGGCTAGAAATATAAGTGCACAACGTCGTGAATGCTAAAAAAAAGCAATTGTATTTTGGACAAAGGTTTTTCCGATCAGACCTAAAGGAACTGTAAAAGATTAAAACAGGATTAGCTTAAGTTTACATTTTTTAGTTTTCGGGGATCATAAAGGAGGCAACGTGGAACTTATATGGATTGCATGTCACTGTTCTCATTATATTATTTTTTAAGAGTTGAAAGATGAACGACCTTAGGAATGTTCATTGTTTTCAAAATGCTAGGATGCTTGAAAGAGGGCGGACAGCACAGTGATGGCGATGTCCGTCATCACGAGCATTGTGCTAGTTCTATTCCGCTCCGGCCCAACCAAGCTTGTCATCCTTCCGTGATCGGTAAATTGGTACCGGGCTTGTCTGGGGAAAACATCACTTTCTGCAATTCAATTGGGAACACTCCAGCCCGGCTATCTCAGGACTCCAGCGAGAATTGCTAGAACAGCATTCCACGACGTTTAGGATGAAATGAAAATCCCCAAGCAGCAACCGAAACCGCACGTAGAGTTGGAAAATCTTCATGAACAGTGGATGCAAGGAAACGAATTAGATGTCAGAAGTGCTGGGATCCATAGAGTGGACGTGAAGATGGGTCAAATAAAATAAAATAAAAAAATAAAGATGCTTGATGCCGATATTAGCTATAGATGATATCTGAATGACTACTCTTCAAAAAAGAGAATCATTTAGACCACAGTACAACTTCCACTTTTAAGGTCATTTCCGTCGTTACTGTAATAACTTAATGGTTGCAGTGTTCTTCACTAAACTGGCGATTTGTTCAGCTTGGTCCTTGAACCTTAGCACGTTTTCGTGCAAAGCAAACACACTTACGGGTTGCGAGACGAATTCTGTCGTTGAATAAAGGATGTTACAGAATGAAAACAACATCAGCACATATTTATAGGAACCGGTTTCTTGTCTAGTTTTTGAATAAACGATATAGATGAAGAAAGCATTGACTACCACCGATACGAAAAGGAGCGACGACGAGGCGAATTCCACACTAGTGCGAATCGCCCCCATTTGTTCAGTTTACGTGCGCCAATATTAATCGGTAGCACTGTAAAAAAAATCGATAACCGTAGCTGTAAAAAAGGAATTACTGTAGCCACGTACGTTAACAACAACAATTTCCCGCCTTCGATACAAAATAGTGAGCTCGAACGAGATGAAAGAGACAGGAGACATATATCAAAGCAAAAAAAATGGCGGGAAAGTTTTTCAACTTTGGATGAGATGCACATCTGTCTCAAAATTTCATTTAGACAAACTGATGTCGATTGCACTGTTGTAAACGGTGTTTCATCTTGCTTTGTCTTAAATAGTCACCGAATAGGGAAACTCTAAGTTTTCATATTTCTATGAGCTATTTTCAAAACATCTTATAGTTTGCTCTTCTGTGAAACACTCAGCATTTTATGGTATGTAATACGACAGCGGGCCCGCGTGACGCAGTGCTCGGAGGCGCCCTGCAACACACACGATGGAATCGACTCCCGCACCCATGGCCCACCAAGCCTTTCATCCCGTCGGCAAATTGATACCAGGCTTATCTGGAAGGACATCAACATTGGCTCGATACATCGGTAGGCCACCGCGAGTCATTGTAAAGGCCAGATATGCATTCAATCACCTCAATGATACTTAATGAAGTCGAATGTATGGCGCATCCCTCAGGGGATTGATCAAAGCCGAAAGCTCTAAGGTTTTTCATATGTGGATATTCCCTTCGTTCTTCACTCAACTATTTTGTCGAACTTTTTTTCTGTACTTCATGAATATCCGGACGATTTCTACAGGAAGAAGAAGAACATGCAGCAGTGCATATGAATTTCTGAAAGGAAACGACCATAAAATCTACATATTTCATTTCTCCAAGAATTCTCTGAGATTAATTTTTCAAAAAATTTTTCCATTAGAACCAAGTAAAAGTTCCTAGAAACCTAAAAACTTCTTCTTGTATTAATTGAACTAGTTAAGAACATTCGAATCACTTGAAAAACCAGCCGAAAACATCAGTGACTTGCTGACTAAGAGGAGTTCCTACAAGATTGCCACCATCCCCGTATCGTTTCTACTCAGTCACCGGCAGTTTCTGAACGTTTATGATACTAAGGTGAGTCATGTAGACGAATTCAAATGGTTTTTTTCATATTTTACATGAAGTAGTACATAGTTGTTTACTCATCTACAACTTCGTCATCACCACATCATTCGTAGGTGACAAGCTGCTTAGAAGTAGCTTCCCTTAAGAATTCGCCTTCAAGCTTTTCCTCTTTGAATAAGATTTATAATCATACGTGGAATCGATCTCCGCGCCCATGGCCTACCAAGCCCTCCATCCTTCCGGGATCGGCAAATTGGTACCAGACCTGTCTTGGAGGATAGCATCACTGGCTCGATACATCGGTAGGCTACTGCGAGTCATGGTAAAGGCCAGATATGCATTCAATCACCTCAAAACGATGATTGTTGAAGTAGAATGCATGGCGCATCCCTCAGGGGATTGATTAACGCCGACAGCTTTATCCTTTTTAATATGACGTGTGTTGTGTACGAAATAGTAACCATTAGAAGCTGTCTTGCTTAGTCGCAAAGCAGTAAGAAGGAACAGCAATGAAAAGAGAATAACCATCTCGTCTTTTTGCCTTTAAACAATGGAAGACATACCAGTCAGTTAGAAAACCGTTCAACCGTTATCCGTTCAGTGCAAGAAGTCATGTCAGCACCAATAATTTTCGCTCGTCTATGTCACCCATCAAAGATGCTCAATGCCTTCCAAATTTTTTTAAGGTGCGTGAAGAACATTACAGTCTTCGCATGCGTTTGCTTATTTATCATCTCATACGAGGAAATAGCTATGGGTAGCTCACCAAGCCTTGCCATGACATCAGCTTAGTCAAAGCTGAAATATAGATAGAAGAGTGGGGCTACTTGATGTTCAAATCCTAAAAAGCGAAAACATCTTCCTAGCCTGAAATTGCACCTAATTCGGGCATTTTAAGCGGTTAGTCACAGCGTTGTCTTTTTTGGTCTTCCGGTGGCGAACAGGAAATCAAACACAGAACGGAAGAGCTATAAGAAATGTCCCGGGTGAATGTTGCTTAAGGCGATCGGCTGTATGTCTTTGCTTTACCAAGACGACCTAGCTTTTAGGTTGATGTGTATATTAGTGGGTGTGACTGCATATGCGGGAAATTGCCCTGTACATCAATTTGGTCTGTTAACTGGCCAACATAAGGGAGTTTGTTCAGATTCGGATCGTTTTTAAGATGCAATACGCATGTCAATTTTAGAAGAGGTGGGCGAGCTACCCGTGAGTTTACCCACAAGTCTCGGCAGAGAACTTCTCGAAGGCAGCAAAAGTAAATAATAAGTGCTGAAGTTTCCATGTTGACTGAGTTAGCCTTGAACATTGAGAACTACTGGTTAGAGGTAGAGGTGAATTGACAGGTTCCTAGCTTCGGCTCTAGTTGCAGCAAAAGAAAACGATGTTGAATTAGAACTAAACTGATTTTTTTTCACACAAATGTTTTAGCAAAAAATCAAGGTGGTGAACTGCCTAGTTGAGGAGAAGAAATGAATAAGAAACTGACATGGTGTTATTAGACGAATTCCCACCGTTGTTGACTACTTGAAGCCACATGATTTAGGTCCAAGTAAGGATACTGTAATTTATAATTGATGTTAGAAAATTGAAAAAAATCCTTTCACACGACACAGACTATTCCAGACACAGAGCATTCCAGATTGGAACCTTCTTTTAAAGAGCGGCCTACTTGTTCTGCTTGTCCTTCATTGTTTATTAGACAACTATGAGGAAGAGAGAAGCACAGTGGTAGTGATTCTGTTCATTACGCAGAGGCACCAACCTACCTTGGCAATCGTTCGACCCAGCAAAGAGAATCAAGCCTCCTATCACACCGAGGTTGGCAAATTGGCTCACTTCCTCTAATCCATGTGGGAACGCTCTAGCATGGTCTTCTCAGAGTTTCAGGAAAAAGGATTCTACCAGCGTTAGTGGAGAAGACGATAAAATCCTTAACTAAGAGTTGAACCCGCACTAGAAAAAGTTTGAAGACTTTTTGTGGAAAAAAGGATACTAGGAAACGAATCGAATGCGAAAAGTGCCGTCATCTGCACAGTGGTGTTGCAGAGTCACGTAGTAATCAAACAAAGAAAGAAAGTTATATTATCAGAGTAGCAGATCTTTTAGATATTACGCGACTATGGATCTCCCTCACAGGTGCCTCTCCAGCTGGTTAGTCACAACGCTACCCAGCACAGCCCAAAACGAATTAGATGAAAAAAAAGATGCGAACTTTCTGCTTTCATGAAGCGAATATGGACCAATGGGTTGGATTTCCTATTTCTCCTGTTACATCGCACACACCTGTGGTGTTTACGTTAACATTTTCATGAATGCTTGCGGAGATGTGTTCTGTTTATGTAGATTGTACTAAGTAATCGAATTCGACCAAAAGTGTCAGTAACGAAGTATTGAAGTCGTCACGCCTGCCGCGCTGCCGGCAACTATTTTGATGTGTGTTGACCCTTGCATTTTGCTTTTGTTGTTGTTATTTTTTATTTTGTTATTGTTCACATTGTTCACAGTGGATGTTGCGCGATGTCTTGTTCCATTCTGGTTTGATTTCAGACTGTGGTGGAAACAGACCACTGTTTATTCAGCATTTGCTATCATTCTTTTCTGGACTATGGTGAAAGAAGTCTCTCGGTGAGGAGCTTTTTTTGGTCTGAAGCATTCTGGAAACTTTGGGTCTTGTTTTCTGTTTCTTATACTACCAGGTTTAATATAAGTCTTACATTATTGCTTTTCCTCAGGATTCTATCATTCAGAAGAAGTTATTCAATAAAGTAAATTCATTAATGTCATTATGAAAATAATGATAGGAAAGCTTTACCACTCAGAAATGTGTTAACTGACACGAGGAAAACTCTTCTGGTTCCATGTGATCACTTTTGCTTTTTTTGATTCTGGCGTTCTTGATCTAAAAGCCTGCGTGATTTCATCGAGCTGCGATTTCTGAAGCTGTGGAAAATCGTTTGCCACTTTAAACCCAGCTCACATTATATTTGTCATGAATGGTTACCTAAGGATGGATTATATTACCATCTACAACCATTTAGAAGCTCCCCATTCTAAGTGATTCAGCTCCTTTTCCATGTAGTTTCTTTATTACATTAATTATATATATTATTATTATTTTACATCATTGGAAGGCACTCTATCAAATCTATGGATCAGAGCACATGCTTTGGGCCAACCCTGAACAGTGAAAAATGGAAGCTTCAAAGTCCCATCAGTATGATAGTGTTTTGGTGGTTTCTCTTCCAGTATTCCATCAGTTAGTCTTATTATTGATTCATTCAAAAACTAGATAATTACTTCAGTGGTCACCTGAGAGCTCATATTGATTGTTACATTTTACATCAGATGTTTGATATTCTGGCTTCTCATTTACATTATTCTCCTGTTTTCGATCAAAAATATCATTGTCTTCTACTAAAACTAGTTACACACGGAGGAGGCTAAAGTCTAGTTGCACTAAATTAATTGCTTATTTTTATGACACAGGTGGGAGTTTAGAGACTACTCCTGCTTTATAGAGAATAGTCTCCATCACTTCATTTTATCATGCCTCTCACAATTTAGAGGCTACAGCTTTAAGTAAGGAGTGCAGTGATCAAGTCAATACTTCCATCAAGCTGCGGTTCCAATTAGTTCTTCATACGGTCTTGCTGTTTACACTAGGTTCACAGATCGAACACGTTTCTACTGTTTGCGTTTTATTGTTCTCATTGTCCTTGTTATTCTATCAATATTTCTTCTGTAAAGGTTTTTTTTACCAAAATTGAAATGCCACACTGCAGCACAATAAAAGACCCATGGAGAAAGCCGAAAGAAGGGGAACATAACACACGAAGTAGTCAATACGGAATTACTGCTATGATTGCAGGGATTCCAAGGATCACTTCGCCTATAGCTTAGCGAGCCATGAATTTATCGTGTTCGGGTGTTAAGGTGTTTACTAATGTGGCGGCCGATAAATTCAGATAAATTATTAAAAAAGAAACACTGATCTAAACTATGCGAAGATTTCAGCGTTTCGGCATAGGAAGAATCTTGTTGAACTGTCAAAAACGCAAGCTATTTCTCCAGCAGAGTCAATTAATTGCAGGATGACGTTTTGGGCGTCCGAGCATCGGTCTTCGGCCTCTAACATAAAAACTGGTTGCAAATTGGCAACGAGTTTCTGTCCACCAAGATCCACGAAAGTTTGTGCTCAGAGCGTTAAAACGAGCTTTCTACGATCCACAAGGTTCGGCGATTTCGTATGGTAAATAGCGCTCGATTGGTTTTCGAACTGCAGCAGGTGCCTCACATGAATCCCACTTGTTATGGAAGATATGATAAAGAGTAAAGATCTCGGCATTGATCAATTTTTCCAGGAATGCGGCAAGCGCTTGAGCCTACTAAGCACCGCTGACATAAATGTTTATATATATCTAAATAGTGATTTGTGAAGGCACTATTATCAACTGAGCGTTTTTTTGCCGCATAGACAAGTCCAGAGAAGATTTGTTGACTTTGAAATTTTTTAATGGCTTAAGGGCCTCAAATGACTGGGGCAAGGCGTGAAACCTTGCAGTATACCTCTAACCACTGCGCTACTCGTGATCTTGTCATGGATGCCACGGTTGCAAAACAGTTAACTCAAGGAACTAATCTCAGAGATCTTTGGAAATGTCAACGAAATGTCCAGTATAAAGCAAAGTAAAGGTGGCATTATTTCATTGGCACTTTCGGGTTCATGATTTACTCCTACAACAACCTTGTAAAATTTGGTTACAACACTATTAAATAACATCGATTTCGAATTAAAAAATACGATGTAATAACTTAAGCCTGAATAAATAAGTTGAGAGAAGGAATACGATGGAAGAAAGAAAAACGGTTACGGTGGCAAAATGGTGGTGATTGCTGTAACTTCATAACTTCAGCAAAGAATTCCGTTGAACAGTGACAAAACAGCCCGACGATAGTCATGTGTAAAATACACAACACCAATAGGATCGATCAAAGCCACCAATGTTACCATAATCGGAACGAATGTTGTCCACCTGAAACAAGCGGCGTCGTCTACCGCAGTTGGATTTTTCGTGATTCCTATTCACAATAATAAGTAGCGCTCACTAGTTATTTTAACTAGGAAAGCGAAAAGCAAGAAGTTCCTTTTCAAAGAACTCAGAACACATTTTCTGTTCAAGCTTAATGTTTTACTTTCTATATTCTGCCTAGTTCAATTTTTACGGCATGGTATTAGGGCAAAATACAACCACAAAGCCTCCGGAAAGGGTAATAACACGTTCATTCCCACCGCAGACACCTGCGGTCCGGTGTTTTGCAAACATCTCAGCAACGTTGTGGTTGCTTAAGCTTATTTTGAACAGAAACCCAAAAGCTTTCCAAATCCACTCTACATCTGCTGCAAATTTCTTAAGAATTTCGTTAATTTATGTTATTTGAGAAGAAATTGTTCTACGTATACTGTATTCACCTAAAGACTTTGATTTCGCTATTTTCGGATGTTTTCTCACAAAGCACGCCGTTTCAGTTCTACTGCAGGTGCAACACACGATGTTTAACCAGCACTTGATGAAAGCAATGGATCCCTTATTGGAGAATTTCCAGTGGGTTATTCATGAAATTGCGTTGAACGTTCCCACGTAGCGGAATCTGGGGCTCAATGCAGAATAAAACCAGAGCCTCACGAGGAGCCAAGGCATGGGTTCCGCGTTTTTTAGTGCGTCGATCTGATTCAAACGCTCCGTGTTTATGCTGATATTCTTATGCATGCCTGCGTGTGCCTGCTAACGTATATGTGGAATAAACTCTAAAAATTACGGACAAAATGCTGTATGGAAATGATCACGAAGTCATGGGAAATGGTTAGGAGTCGCCTTGAGGAAACAAGTTCCACGTCTATTTTGGCGGACTCTGGCAAGCTACGTGTCAACACATCTAGTGCAAAGCTTAGAGTTCGGCAAGCTGCTGGTGGCCTTCAATAAACAGGCAGAGTAAAAAAATGAGCTTCATTTGCCTAACCCCAGAAGACCTTCCAATAAGACAGCGCTAGTTGGAGAAAAGAATACTTGCCACCTGTATCATCTGTCATACTATTGATCATTGAATCACTAGAGCGAGCGCCCGTAAACCTTTTATTTCTTTCTGTCGCCTGCAAGAATAGCCCAGTGGGTTCTGCTCGCTTTAGAAGCACGTTAAGAATCGTATCTCTCGTCTAGGCTTTTCCTGAAAAACTCTAAACATCGGATCGGTTGCCATCCTACTTTGCAGTTAACGTTCCGTGGAATCCAATCGCTAATGGTTCTTGCCCATAGGTTGTCATTCACAGGCATAGCAAGGTCTGGCCAAGCCTATCTTCGACATGTGTTTATAATGTTGAGCTTATACGAGGTTGATAAAGATTTTTATTCGGCTAACGTTTCGACGGTTTCGTTTTCATCAGAGTCGACAATCCGAGTCGATGGTGCACAGCTGTTCGTGTTCTCGAGGTGGAGTCTTCGTCGCGCATCGAGCTGGGTCTTCCTCAGTTGAGCATCTCTTTCGAATGAGCCATACTCACCCACTTCTTTATACAGAGCGGTTGCCGTTGATACTGTTATCCTTTGATAATAGTTTGTTTTTCAACGGATAAGCGTTGTAGCTGTCGGTATTATGTCAGCTATGACGCAAAATTATTGTTTTCCTATCTTCGACAGTTCGGCGTTTATAACGGCGCCGTTCATTTCTGTTCGTTGCAGGTCGGAGATTCAGATCCTCTCCCTTATTTAGGGTGATGTCCCATGTGTTTAATCCTGCTAACATTGTGACCACGTTTCCGACGCATATGATAAGGCGGAGTGAATCGTGGAGTCAAAAAAATTGGGCACAGAGTCGCGGGTTTTTTTGTTCTCTTCACTTCATCCTTGATGTTTTTGAAAGCTTTCCAAGCCGCTGGCTTCCTTATGCTCCACTCCTGAGCTGAGTCGTTCATCATGATTTCCCGACCTAGATAGATGTAGCTGCAGTACTCGAAGACATTCATACACTTGAGCATGAATAGGGCATACAAAACCAATCCATTCCTCATGAACATCCTTTTTGTGAGATTTAATCGAAGACCAATCTTTCTACAAGCCTTATCAAAGCGTCCGCAAAGCAAATATAATGTAATTGCCTGCTATCAATTCTCATTTCCCGTTTTGCCCTAACCGATGTTGTTATGACGTTCTCGAGGGTGCCGGTAAGTAAACTTGAGATGGTATCGCTTTCTCTACCTCTAGCTCAACTTTTAACGTCGATGTTAATATCGTTATAGAATGGCAACATTTTGCTTGTAAAAATTTTTATACAGCTCACGAAGAATCTACGTATGCTGAATAGGGAGTACCTGGCTATTTAGGTATCCGTGACTGCTTCTATCTCAACTGGATCGAAAGCTTTCTTTGAAACGATAGAAGTGAAATAGAAGATTCTCTTGTACGCTCGAGATACTTCAGTGAGTCTTGTTATCGTTTGGATGTGGCTCATAGCACTGAATCATCTCGAAACCCCCACTTGACTACATCACTCTCTTCTGCCCATTACACTGCTAGTCTTGTTTCGGATAACTCGAGCGAAGAGTTTATAGAAAGAAAAGATAGCAAGCATATTGAGCCATAGTTGCCGATATTGCAGAGGTCTTTCTTTTTTGAGGCAATAGCACGGTTTTGCTGGTCTTCCACTGAGTAGAACCTTGCATTCAGACAGGTAAAGTGTGAAGAGCCGAGCCAGTGTGTTTACGACGACTGGCGGAAAGTTCTTCAGTTGTTCAGATCTTATCCTGTCCGAAACTGATGTTATTCTATTCTTAAGCCAGGAAACACCGGGACGGATTTTGGAAGAACTGGTGGAATTTGTACCGATCTGCCTTTATCTCGTGTGAGTACAGGAGAGCGTGGCCACCGAGGAGATCGGTGTAGTAATCATGAATGATTTCCTTAATTACCTTTCTAGAAGTTGCAACTCTGTTTCCTCTGGGCGTCGCAGTACAATCGTCTTGGTCATGTAGTAAATTAGCGCAGTTCCGGCAGGCTTTGCAAATGCTTTTTATGGATTTGGCAATTTCGACTATAACTGCTTTTCTTTCACCTACAAGATCTTCTATCACCTGTCTGCATTATTTTTGCAAGTTTGGATGTGAGTTGGCCGTTGCTTGCAGCTCGTGCGATTCCACGCTGGCGTATCAGCTCGAGTGTTTCTGGAGATAAACGTCTCTTGGTGAATTTCGAACTCTCGGTACGTGAAGATGTTGAACGAGCCGATCATATACCTCGTCGATGTTATCGCCAACGACATCTTCTCAACAGACTAGTGAATTGAATAAGTCCCAGTTTATGGTGGTTTCGGAATTTCGTTTTTTGAATTCAACGGCTTTGTATTCTTTTTGCGAGAAATGGAATCTTGCACGAAGGAGGCGATGGATTGATCCCGTGTAGAATTTTGGGACAACAGCGACATCGGTAAGGCAAAACCTTCGATTTACTATGATGTGGTTTATTTCGTTATGGTACCCTCTATTGGGTACTCCTACGTTCAATGTTAAGGGCGGAGCTTCTAGATTTGTGATTTACCATGTATGGTCTTGGTCGTCATGATAAACTCATTCAGCCGCTCACTCCGCACGTCACTTTCCAATCAGTTGGTCTCAATGTGGCGTTCTTTAGACGTTGTTCTAGGTTCAATCTTAGCGTTAAAATCTGCAATGATGACCAAATGATGTTTAATCTTCACTGCAGAAGTTTTCCAGTTCCCATATAGAACGCTTAGAGTTTGTCTTCGTTATAGCTTAATGTCGGTGCGTAGATAGCGGAAATTGTCTAAGCTGGTATTGATTCACATCTCTTCAGCAGCTGACGTCCGATTCGGATTGTTGGTTGTTCGTATGAATCGATGTGCATGGCCAAACTCGTGTTAACGAGAACGCCGACGACGCCGCCTCCTCTATTGTCGCATGTTCCCAGGAACAGTTCTTTGTGTTTAGAATTACTCTTGAGTGCTTGAAGAACCAACGGCGAGCCCTCATTTGCATACTCGCTCATTCATTTACCCGTTATATATGAGAATGTAAGATTCAAAATCAATCCATGTTGTCTGACTACCGCTGTAGTCTTCAAGGTGTCCTCCTCGTCAAGATTAATAGAACACTGCACGAAAAGAGGCCATGTGAGCAAAAAACGAATTCGAAAAAGAATTCAATATGACAGACTATATCCACACGATTATGGAATACACCGAAGTGCCTTGAGTTCATAAAAGACCACTCTGTCCTACTTTCATCGAAATGGAAAAAGGCTTCCGATTGAATTCAGCCCGTAGCGGTCATAGAAGCTCCTGATAACCTGGACGTCGTTACTCAGTACATAAAGAATTTCGTGAGCCATACACGATTTCCAAAACATCATTTTGCGACGATACGAATATCGACGCAAAAAGAAGAGTTCGACAAGGCAATATCATTACACCCAAATTATTAACAGCAACTCCAAGAGAGCTCATGGGAGTAAAAATCGATTATCAGGAACATAGCTATCTAGGGCTCTTGCCGAAGATATCGTTTTCATTACATGATGTATTGGCTAGGCACATCGAATGCCAGATGAGTTCTACAAGTTCTGTGAAGGATATCGTCTTGAACTGACTATCAGAGACGCTATGTTGATAGAAAAAAATTGGTGTTTTTGGCGTGCTACACTCAAGGGGATAAACGCTTTCGTCTGCATAATCAACGTAACATGGCGAAGGTCTCAATCCTCGAGCTGAGCAGAACAAGGAGTTTTTACGGGAGATTAAAACAGTGTCGAAGATGTAATGAGAAAGGCAAAGAACGTCCATCATATTATCCACCTAATTGATTCCACGAATCCTTTTTACGTGCTCATTCGAAAACTGAATTTAAAGTGAGCAAGATGAAAGACCATTCAGCGTTATGCAACTCACTGTCGATTAGTCCAGAGGTAGTTTCTGGGAGTATTCCGCACCTTGCAATACAGAGATGGAATCCAAAGCTTTGACCTTTAGAAATCGAAGATGCCGGTGTTTACGTCAAGATGTTCAAAGTCACACAGGCACAAGACTCGTTAGCCACTTGGTCCCGATTGATAGCAGGACCACAAAGAGAGACAACTGACCCGCTGGTCAGACATTCTGCACGAACCCGAGAACGCAGTTCTGAGGAAGGTGAACGCGCACAAACTTTAGCCGACCAGAAGTTGATGGCAACCTCGTATTAGCTCAATCACGCAAAAAAATTATTGGCTTAGATTAAGTTCAAAAGGCACATAGAAGACAAACGTATTTTTGCTAGACGAAACAGGTCTGACTAAAATCCAGCAATAAACTTACGCGTTATTGTCGTAACTGAAAATGACGACTGCACATAACGCAAATCTGGGTGTATATGATAGAAGAATTGGTATGACTGCCTAAAATTTAACGTAACTGAGCTCAGTTCTTTCCCTTTAAGTTTATAATATCGTGCTGGATTTACTTCCCCTGCAGTTTTTCACTAGAATAAAACAAAACACTTTTGAATAAAATAAACTTTATCACCGCCATTCACAATGTTCCAGTTTTTTCTTTAGTGTCAACTATTTCTCCATAGTAAAAAATTCTACGTTAAACACGACCACAAGGATTTTGGGAACCATAGCTGGGCTTCAAACCCAAGATTACCCATTCCGGTGGCTCACGTGCTATGCACCACACCAACTAAATCCTTTGCTTTGCCTTTCTCTAATCCCCTTTTCTATTCCACCGGTGCTATCGGCAGGCATCTCTCGTCACATCTTGAGATTCGAAAACCTCAAATCGGCATTGGACGCAGTTAAGCTGAAGCATTATAAAAAAGAATTGGCAGCAAGTAGAAGTTAAAACATTGTGGATTAGACTGAGGCATTAGCCTAACTGAGTGCAATACCGATTTATGTTACCCAACATTTCCCATTGATGGCTGATTGCTGATAGTACTGGTAGGGTAAGAACACGGCTGGAAAAAAATACAAAGCTAGGGTATAGGCGGATGTGGTGGGTAGCAGGTCAGCCTTCGGAAAAAGGTAATCGCGAATTCGGAACAGACTTTAGGTTCTGAGTTTTGTTCATATCTTAGCATTGTTGAGTTTTTTATCACATGACTTTCCACTATTAATTGACTCACCTAGGCGGGAACCGGCAAAGTGTTCCTTCGTCTTGATCGTTTGCCAGAATTAGCAAGTAGGTTTTTGCAACGATTTCGTTCGGAGCAGACTGGAACTTCGAAGTGGGAATCCTTATCGTGCTTTGTTAATCGGGAAACTTTTGTCGCGACTAGTTCTATAGTTGTTAGATAGCGTAGTGGTTATAGTCCTGCAGCATCGTGGATTCCTAGGCATGCCTCAAGGTAGAAAGAATAGCAATGTTGAAAAGTTGGTTATGGATTCTAGTGCTTCTTGTTCTCTTCACTATCTCGTTGATGATCTTCTAAAGCTCAGAAGCCTTCCGTTTGCTACCCCTCAGATTTGCAGCAAAATGGCTTATCATATTGACTTCTCATCCGAAATGCGCATATCGCAAGTCCGGTGAAATATACCTTATAAACGAATCCGTGCTTCATAAACACCCGTTTCCGTCTTGATGATCAAGCGAATTTTCTTGCAGGGAAAGTGGACCAATTACGCATATAATTTTCACGCTCACTATTGTCATCTGTTGCATTACAACATTAACCCTTTATTTGTGTGATCTGATAAACTGATCTTGTTGGGCTGATGCGAGGTTGGTGTAGGTTTTCGTTGTCGTTGTTGTTGGTGTTGTTGGTCGATGGCTGACGTTTCGGCGACGTCGCCTTCCTCAGAGCATGAACGTATTTTGTACAAGAATAGTTTAATCACTCGGTGGAAAAAAAACAAAAGTATTAATGAAGATCAAACTTTTAAACAGACGCAATATTGATCAAAAAGTCTATTCACCGTGTTGTTATCGGTGGGACCGCCCGCGTGTTGTTCACGCGGGACGGTGAGCGAGACCCACCCAGGAGTCAAAAAGTCATTTTGCAAAAAAGGCGCTAGGTCACGTGTGATAGTGAGGCATTCGTCTTCCCGGTTCATCTTTGGGTTTTTAAAAGTTTATCCAAAACGCCTCAAGAGCATTGCGCGTTGATGTTTTTGATTCCTGTGCGAGGATCCGCACAGTCACTTCAAAATCATCGCCGTTGTGCCTTTGGGCCCCTAAGTGCACCCAGAGGAGTGCTTTGACGCATCTTAACTTTCCCATCTAGGTATTCTCCTATACGGACAGAAAGCTGGTCTGCCAGTTTCCCCAATGTATTCCTCACCACATGCCTTACACGAGATTAAGTATATTGTACCTGAACTTATGCAATTCCCGTCTCTCTCGTTAGGAGTGATCATACGGTTTTTCGAGCTGCACAAACGATCAAAGAGGCGGTTGCCAACTAACTGACAGCGTATGGTATTGGATGGGAGCCTCCAACCACTGCGCCGCACGCGCCCATTTTTAAAAATATACTATTTCATTAACTCCCCCTTTTCACCCTTCACACATGAGAAAAGCACTCATCAAAAACATGTTCCGAGCGGCTAAAAAATGTGTGCACAGGAGAAGAGGAAAGGAAGGAATCGTTAAATTTGGCACGAAAAAAAATAGCCGTTTCCAATAAGTACGAAGCAGAAGCCACTCGGGTCAGACAAAAGCGTAGGGTTGTTCCCCAAGATAATGTTTCGGACCTAAAGATGATCCTTTTCAAGCTACCATTCATATCAAATGAAGTAAGTTACCCCATTATGAGGTATTTAAGAAAAACTGGTGTTTGAAAATTACGTGAAGATATTGACCTCCTACCCAAGATCCTACGCCGTCAGTTAGTTGGCAACCGCCTCTATGATCGTTTGTGCAGCTCGAAAAAACTGTATGATCACTCCCTAACGGCGAGACAGGGAATTGCATAAGTTCAGGTACAATATACTTAATCTCGTGTGAGGCATGGGGTGAGGAATACATTGGATAAACTGGTAGACCGCTTTCTGTCCGCATAGGAGAATACCTAGATGGGAAAGTTAAGATGCGTCGAAGCACTCCTCTAGGTGCACATAGGGCCGAAAGGCACAACGGCGATGATTTTTGAAGTGACTATGCGGATCCTAGCGCAGGAATCAAAAACATGAACACGCAACACTCTCGAGGCGATCCGGATAAAATTCGAAAATCCAAACATGAACCGGGAAGACGAATGCCTCACTATCACACGTGACCTGGCGCGTTGTTTCAAAATGATTTTTTTTGACCACTGGATGGGTTTCGCTCGCTGTTCCACGTGAACAACACGCGGGCACCGCACTCCTTACAGCACGGTGAGTAGTTATTGATAAATATGGCTTTTATTTATATCTTAGATCTTCATTAATAATTTTTTTTCACTGAATAATTAAAGTACTATTGTAGAAAAAACATCCAGGCTCTGAGGAAGGCGAAATCGCCGAAACGTCAGCCATCCACCAACAACACCAACAACAACGACAGCGAAAACCTACACCAACCTTGCATCAGCTCAAGGGGATCGTTTATGAGATTATACAAATATGTATATGTGTCGCTTATTTGTGCCGAGGTTTATAGAAAGTCAGTCTTTTGACAATATTAGTCATCGCCGTAACTTCTCCTCGATGGATGTCTATCGGTTTCTTAGCATGCTTGGACTGTGGCATCCCTGTTTAGGGAAGAGAGTGTTCCACCTACTTGTCTAGTATCCCTGTGACCAATCCTTTTTGATTATTGAACTTTGCATGTACTTTGTGTTACTAAGCAATACACAGTTTCGAAACTGCCGAATGCTCCGCTCGTTCGCATACCGTATAGAAGGTCCGCCGTCGATTTGTGATTCCATACCAAGATCGCGTTATGTTTTCGTCCGGCTATATACTCTTAGCTAACAATCTACAGTATCGTTCTTCTCTTCTTATTATTTAATTGCTCGATTGTAAAAGACATTTTAGCATTGTTGTTGTTCCTCCCTATTCATTACATCATCCATACTATTGATTAAGTTGTTGTTTAGATTGCTAATACCTACAGTTCTTGGTATTCCCTTGTCGTTATGGCCATATTAGTATCGTTACATAGGAATGTTTAGTCACCCAAGTTCGAGAGGTTTGGCGCAGCTGGTGCACACATTTGATATTGCAGTTCCTCATCGTATCTTTCTGGACGAATTGCCGAAATCGTCCATCATTCATTCTATCTGGCTGTTTGTTAAAGTTTTACAAGTGATATCATCAGTGTGGCGAAACGACACAACGGTTCGCTCTCATCTTACCCACTTCTATTTCTCCTCTGACCTTTCCGAGATAAATGATAAATTTCCTGTAAATGATAAATTTCCTGACGGTGCGTCTCAGAAGTTGTGATCACTAGCAGTCGTCGCCATTGATTTATTCTTAGCTGGACTTCTAAATGAATATGTCGATTCCGACAAAGATTAGATCAGCCATAAAAAATTTTTTTCTGCACAGCCATAATTACATCTCGTGGGCGGTCCCAGCACTTCTTGGAATCGGTTCGTTTTTTGCATCCACAATCCACGAAGGTTTTCGAACTTCTCCCGTGTGGATCCAGTTGATTCTTGGGATTCTATTTTCGTTATGAATGTCGTTGAATGCCGTTCGATTCAATTTCCCCTGGATCCATGGAATAGAAGGGCAAAAATCGTTCTCACTTGAAATGCAGAAAATTCGAGTTTGTATTTTGTCGAAAGTAATGACTTTTTTGTTGGAACAATAAATAATCAACATGAAGTTGTTAACGAAAATCATAATTAATCTCCAAAAACCGGTAAAAAACTAAATAAGCTGCAGGGGGAATTTTTCCCTGTTCATTTAGGGAAGGAGCTACTGAAACGCTATAAATTTGAGGCAATAAAAAAGTGGAATAACGAAAAAAAATATTAGAAAGAAGTGTAAAGTGATTTTTGGCATATACTGCCTTAGACTGTCCACTCGGAGCTTCCGTGTTCCTGGATAATAGAAAGATTTTGATGATATTCTGCTAACCTGAAATACAAGCGCCCTCATCAATTGTGTTTGGAGTGCTTTTGTCCTCGTACTCATCGCTACTTTACGTAACCTTTGAACGGTTTTCACATCGTAAAACAACATCATGATAAATGATAACAACATCATCGAAACAATAAGGAACACTCCAATGGTCGGTTCCCAATGAGCAATTGTTTGTTCATTGACGTTCTCCTTAGAGGAACAGTATTTACGCAGTATCTTAAATACAAGTGAAGTTGACGATAGAAAAAAAATAGCTAACGCCAATGCTTACGAATGGAAATACACGAAAGAGTGACATTTCGTCAGTCTTACTGTCCAATAACTTGAGCACCGCTGTTCGTACGTGGTTCTCATAGGAATCGGTTAGAGCGAAACAGTGGAATGTGATCAGCATGTAACTCAACGACCACAGTAGAACGCCAGCTATCCACATGAATTTGTAGCACATCTTGTTCAGAAGATAAACCAGATCCCTGCCTGAATAATGTCAACGCTGGCAAGTTATTTGTTCAGTTATTTACTTAAGTAAAAGAATATTACACACGTAAATAAATTCTAGGACTGAAGGTAACGGATGATATGGAATTTTGATTGCGAACCAATGGCAACGTTTTGAACATAGAAATACACTAACTTGTATCTCCATCCATGCTTACAGTCGTTCTTCAAATCATATCGGCTTCAGATTAAGTTTTTATTGACAATGGGTCGCACAACTCTGCGTGTACCATCACTTCTTGCATTCGATTCGTTTCTTCGCATCCATCATCCACGAAAAGCATTGGACGTTTTGCGTGTGGGTCCGGATGCTGCTTGGGGACTGTTGCCTTCTCTACGAATGTCATTGACTACTAGACTCAGTTCCCCGTTGAGTCCTGACACAGCCGTGTTAAATGTTCCCAACTGGATTAATTTGGACTTTGCATCAGTTTTCCGACCCCGGAGTGATGGGGAGCCTGATGAGTCCGGCGCGGGTCGATTCGACATCGTGCTCATCATGAACGGCATCACTGCTTTATTCGTCGCCTACGGAGAAAATTTATTAACCGAAAAGTCAAGGTCTTCTTTAGAAAAAATCAAAGAAATTTACTTTTAACACTCTCGAGACAATGCGTAGTTTCTCGTTTTGCGGAGTGGAAGGCGCCTAATTCTTCGCTGCTTCGCTGTGACACTTATAGGTTTAATACAAGCCATTTCGGCGGTTATCACGCAGGCCTGATCCTTTTGTTGTGACTTATGCTTTACAGATCGCATTTCCTCTGCGTTTTGGAAGATTTTATGCGCTTCTCTTTTTCTATGGATGCTACATGTTTATCTGTACACTCTCCCACGTTTTAATGCTTATACAACTCTTACGCACGAGGGAAAAGCAGTCGTCCACCATTCCATCACACTGTTCTCAGCATTCAGTGATGTTATATAAGCTCCCTAAGGAATACTGCGATGTTTACCTTTGAGTTTTGATATACTCTCATTCCAAACAGTGCCCCTAGAAGTCATTATAGAAGCTCTTAAAGCACTTAAAGCTCTCGGTTCTGATCATTCCCTGAGGGATACGCAATGCATTCGACTTCATTAAGTATCGTTGGAGGTGATTGAATGCATATCTGGCCTGAACAATGACTCGCGGTGGTCTGCCGATGAATCGAGCTAGAGTTGTTATCCTCCCAGACAAGTGTAGTACCAATTTGCCGACCCCGGAGGGATGGAATGCATGGTCGGCCATAGGGGCGGGGACCCCCTCATGTGTATTGTAGGGCGCCTCCGACCACTGCGCCACACGTACCCCCTCATCATAGCGATTGGAAATTAGAAAACAACGAATTCCTTCTCAGAAATGTTGCTTTATACCGCATGCGTCACCAGTTTTTCGAGGCAAAAGCATTTTTGCGTGCCTTGACTGGCTACACTTTCTAAGCCGCACTTTCTTTGCAACACCAATAGCCTATCGCCGCAAAATGAGGGATTAGAGGGAAATTATGAGGCAGACATCTTCGCCTGCACCACCCCCGTCACAACATCTGCGTTGGACAAGCTATTTACTAATTACCGGAAGTAAGTGAAGAACTTCTATGCACCAAAAAAATCAGCAAGGAAAGAAAATTGCGCTTATAGATGTCTTAAAGATCACTCCCCGCAAAACCATTCTGACACCTCGGCGTGAGTGTGTTGATGGAGTATACGATCAGGGAAATGTTATCGAACACACAGTGCAACGTTGTTTTGGAAAATTTCATTGCGAGTTCGACCTTCAAAATAAGGGAGGTTCAAGTCGTCCCTTTGTTGCACTGAATTTAGGGCCTCAATGTGCTCTTAGTTTCAGAAAAACTTTGTGTGAGAATTTTAACTGCTTCGAGGCATCTACAAACGCGGAAAGTCGGACAAATAGTTGTCGCACGAACCATCAAAGAAAACGTTGTTTTGAGACATCGTCCACGCTTTTCTTGCGCAACGACAACGATCTGTTTCTTCACAGCACTGTGGCAGCACAGGACGAGAAATGGATTCTCTACGACAACTGGCGACAATGGGTTCAGTGGTTTGACAGCGTGAAGCTCCGCTGCACTTCCTGAAGCCGAAATTGCACCGAAAAAAGGCCAGCTCTGGTTTGGTGGATTGCTGCACTTTAGTCCATCACAGCCTACTGGATACAGCTGAAGTAATCATGGCGGAAAAAATATAGGGAAATCGATGGAATTAACCGAAAACTTCAGCGACTGTACCCCACATTTTTCAACAGAAAGAAACCAATCCTTTTTTCACTACATTGCGCAACCACAAACCGCTCTACCGATTTAGAAGCTGAAAGAGTTAGACAAGGGAGCTCTGCTTTATCTATTTATGTTTGCCAGACCTTTCGCTTATTGCCCACTACTTTCTCAAGGATCCCTTAACAGCCTGTGTGAGAAATCTTCCACGAACCAAGCCGAAGTCGAAAGTGTATTCAACGATTTTATCGAGTCTAGAAGTCATAAATTTTCGTACAAATATAAGAAACGCGTAAGTAAACTTGTTCATTATTCCTAAGATATCAAACACATAGTAACTCCTTTTCTCGTTAACAAAGTCTATTTGAGCAAAGATATTCCACTTTAAAGGCAATGTCGAATTCGGGCATTAATTTTGAAAAGACCTTGTATTTATGTTGACATCGCTATCGTCGCACCTGTATTCTTTATATTAAAAGTTCGATCACCCAAGTTTGACAACTGGTGTAACCGTAAGCCGCTAATGAAAACTAATTTCAACTTCGAGTCTAGAAGGGAGCACACCGCATTTTACACAGCGTTCCGCTGTCCTCTGCGTTGGGTTTTGCGTCACAAACAATGATTGATATATTGATATGATGATATATGATGAAAGCATACGAATTACACCCACATATATTAGTGGTTGATATCGACTGGTTATTTAGGAAATCATGTGGAAAGCAATAATCATTTTTGATCAAGTGCGTTTTCTTTTTTCTTTTTTTGCTTTGCAGGTTTCAGGCGCTTCAGCAATTTGAGAAATTTGTTGCCTTTACACAAAATTCAATCTTTAGAACTGTCTCTAAAATGAAATACATTTTTTGCAAATATCTCGGCAACATTGTGGTCGTATTTCACATAATTCCTCGGCAAATTGTTGCTAGACTTGTCTAGGAGGATAGCAGCACTGGTTCGATACATGGCTAGGCCACTGCTAGTCATTGTGAAGGCCAGATATGCATTCATTCAACTCCAAACGATGCTCAATGAAATCGAATGCATAGCGCACCCCTCAGGGATTGATCAACGCCGAGAGCCTTATCCTTCATCCCTTATACCTTGCCGTGAAGAAAAAAAGAATTGGTATTAAATAAAAAGTGATTACAGTTTCTTTTCATTTCATCCGTCTGTAAAGATTTTAGTAAATCTTTTATTACAGAGCAATTGGTTGCCCTGTAGGGTTTCTCTTAAACTACTGACTAAAATGTTGATTAACTAAACATGACGTTCCTCGACGAACCAGTTCCTCACCTGTATACGATGATATATCTGTAGATGAACTGCAGCGTGAGAATAGCCGTGTTGATACCGTACATTCCAATGAATAAGCAAAGAAATATAAATCCCCATGGTTTGTAGTTTTCGATAACACCATTACTATATGCCATATAGGAGGACCCTTGTAAGAAAAGCATCTGGAATAGCAACGACTTTTAGTAAAACGTCATATACTTCGTTAAAATGCTGCAAAGGCGTAGTAGTTCAATCGTTTTAGTACTTTTACTCAAGGGGAGTAAAAGTTGCTGCTTTATTTTGATAATGTGTGACGTCGAATTTTAAAATATTGAAGTTAAAATTTGACCAATAAAATGAATTCTGAAGGCCTATCACTTGAATTGTGGGTTTTCTATTTAACACAGTTTGATAGAAATTGAAGATCCCAGAAGGGTATAGTGCTCGGTTAAGCCTGAGCGAAGAGTACAATCAAGGGTCACTTGTATTACCACAAGATTGCTGTGATATTTGCAAAACTCCGGACCGCAGGTGTTTGCGGTGGGTTGCAACACCTGCGGTCCGGAGTTTTGTAAATACCTCAGCAATCTTGTGGTTGTATTTCGCATAATAATAACCTGTCATAAAAAAGTATAGAAGGCAGAAAAATAAAAAGCTAAATATTGTGAATTCAACTACAGCCTCAGCTCAAGTGGGTTTAATGCCGACACTTCGACTTCCTCATAGTTTGGTGTCGGCGCGTAAACGACGAAGATTGTCAAAGCCGGTATTGGTCCACATCTTTTGAGTCGTAAACGCCCAATTTGGGTTGTAAGTTGTCCCTAATGGATCGGTGTTCATGGACGCCAACTTCTCTGCTGTCGCATATTCCGAGGAACAGTTCTTCTCCGGTATCACAGACTTCGTTGAAAGGGTGGCGTGTTCTCTTCTTAGCCAGGCCGGTGACGTCCGTCGTACCTTATCCTTTTTGCTTGCATGAGCAAGCCTTCTATAGAGGACTCGAATGCAAGCGTACGTGCATTGTAGGTACAAATCGTCACCATAGTTCTTCGTGATAAAGGCAGCTTCCATTGGCCCTGAGATTTTAGCAGCTTCTCCGTACTCGTCCTACCCAACGCTTCGAAATTGGGGGCTCTTTCGGGGTCAAGGGAATGAGACCCGTTTTTTTTCCCTGTGTTTAGCATTTTGATTCCCACGTGTAGCTTGCTGGGCTCTGAACGTGGGGCTGGGTCTACTCATGGGTAGCTTGCCAGGCTCTCCCGGAGTGGACATGGAGCTTATTTGTTGGAGGCGACTCCCTAACCGCCTCCCCATATACTCCCCCTGTCTCTCGATTGCAGGGGAAAAACGTTCTTCCACACTAAACAAAAAAGCATTCGAGATTAACCTTCGCTGGAAAACAGCTAAGCACCTGCTCCATTTAAAACTTTTGTTGCAATACCCACATTTTGTGAGACGTAATGTGACCAGTGCTCGTGTAGTATACTTGCGATATGTATCTTGCAGCAGCTCCCAACGGTTTACCGTCTCATTGTGGCTGGGAGGTGTTCCCGGGCGTCGGGCTGCGATGTACAGAGAAGAGATTCACCCGCTGGTGTGTTCTCCCAAGCTGAGAAGGAGTCCGGAGTTTCCTTCAGGAAGCCCAGCTTGGAGTGAACCAATAGAGGACCGGTGACCATCCTCGTGCCAAACTAATCGCATGGCGACAAATCTCCCTATGGTTCACAAGGGCTTCGACGGCTTGTCGTGATGACGACCCGAGGCAGTCTTTGACCAGGCTGACCTCGAGACTCCAGAGATTCACGATGTCTCAAACCAAGAAATCTCTGCAAGAATGGAGATTATGCTGGGGCCCGCACATCCAGTAAGGTCGGGCCATCGAAGTATCCAACTAAGCAAGTACCTTGTAGCAGCTCTGCGGTCTTTGGTTTGATCCCATGCCCATGATAAAGCAAACTGCATTCCTCTACAGTCGGCAAATTTTTAGTATACTTGTTATCTAGGGCAAAAGACTCACTAAGCACGTCGATAGACCTACAAAAACTATTGATTGGGCTGAATTTGTACTCTATATTCTCCTTTATGCTAATTAAACGGCATGTGATGTTGAAATTTGAGTGACTTCCTTATGGAAGACGACCCAATTTAATGACGGCTGCACAAGCACTAAATTCGGCTGGATTAGAACCTCGTGAAGGCCAAATCTGTGTTAATCGTTTTGTTTTCAGTGATTCGCTAAACGTCATGTAGGTGTACCACCTGGTGTAATGGAATGTAGGACTTCGGATCGTTCTTCTGCAGAGAATAATTACTAACTCAAAGTATTATAGAATGCTCGACTCTGTATGAGTGCGCCACGCGAGACTTTTTGACATAGGCACAGAGAACAATCTCAAGCTTAGGTTTTAACTGTTTATAGCAATAACAACAATACAGTATGCACAATCTGACGGTGGCTTGTCAAGTGAATGGATGCGAGCGAAATTGAAGTGACGATAAGTGAAACACTTGAAGGAAGCTGGGCGAACACTGAAGTTGGGACACTGAGGAAAGGAGACACCGGAATGCCGAGACACTGGCGCACTAACTCGATGACTAATAATGCTACTTCTACACCTTTTATAATGGGTGTGGTCAATCAAAGACACTAGAGTCAGTTGGTTTAAAAAATTATTTTACAAGAGACAGTGTTCAGAGGAATATTGCAGAATGTTTATCAGTTAGCACAGTATCATAGAGCTGTTTACGCAAAAGTTTTGTGAAGACTGTACAATAGCTTATACAGAAAGCAGTGCAATAGCTTGCATAATGCCTTAATTTGAAGGCTGCACAATAGCTTTTGCAGAAAGTGCATGTGAAAGAGAAGGGGTATCTAGTACAAAGGTTTTTACAGAAAGTACATGTGGAAATGGCATAAACAGCTTATATGTGTGAAAGCGGTACAAAGCATAGAAGGCAAGTATAGATGTGGCCAGCAGTAAGCATAGTTAACGTGTGAGATATACGGTAATATAGAAAAGAGGTACTATTTGAGGAAGCGTCACTATTGTGGATAAATTTTGGCACCACTGACCGTCTTATTAGGAAAACACTTTCGCCGTGAAAAAACATTTGTGGACTTGGCTTTCTGGTTCTAAACCGACTATCATTAAACCTTGGTATAAATAATCAAAAGGGAGAGTGTGGCGCAATGGTTGGGGGGAGCCCATCAACACACGTGGAATCGATCCCAGCGCCCATGGCCCACCAAGCTTTCCATCCCTCCGGGGTCCGCAAATTGGTACCAGATTTGTCTGGGAGGATAGCAGCACTGGCTCGATACATCGGTTGGCCACCGCGAGTCATTGTAAGGATGACATATGCATTCAACCACCTCCAGCGATACTTAATGAAGACGAATGCATGGCGCGTCCCTCAGGGCTTGATAAACGCCAATAGTCTTATCCTTTATAGTTTTATAAACAACCTAAGTACCTTCTCTTATTGATAGCCTGACACGGTTATTGCCAAACTTTATTCTACTAGAGTTTCCACGTCGAAAGTTCGAATAGTTCGAAATAGTCCCTTGAAGAATTCAGGAAATATGAGGTCGCAGAAACTTTTGTTCGGGGAAACGCTTCGACGTCTTCGACTTTTTTCAGAGCTAGATTTGTCCGAGGCGATGGACCACAGATGGTCGCCTTCCCAACGTAACTATTCGTTGCCCCATCGTGTCGAATCCTGTGAATTGAACCACCGCTTGAATACGGGATCTCATACAGCAGTGACGGACTACTGAAGCAATCATTAGTGGCAAAAGGAAGATTGCAGAGAATGGTGGCAACAAATCTTCGTTCCCCCTACATAAAAGTTTACTCATGGGTAAATGTCTTTATTTGAGCGCCATTCCACTCTAGAAGATTCAACTTTATGCCTATGCTACAATGAATGCACAGATTCTGAAGACTGAAGAGACTTCTGAAAAGTTCCGAAGACTAGTGCGCCATCGACCCGTATCAATCCAGCTTTGACGAAGACGAAGAAGTCGAAACAATAGCCGAATAAACCTTTATTATTATTATTATTATTATTATTATTATTATTATTATTATTATTATTATTATTATTATTATTATTATTATTATTATTATTATTATTATTATTATTATTATTATTATTATTATTATTATTATTATTATTATTATTATATTATTATTATTATTATTATTATTATTATTATTATTATTATTATTATTATTATTATTATTATTATTATTATTATTATTATTATTATTATTATTATTATTATTATTATTATTATTATTATTATTATTATTATTATTATTATTATTATTATTATTATTATTATTATTATTATTATTATTATTATTATTATTATTATTATTATTATTATTATTATTATTATTATTATTATTATTATTATTATTATTATTATTATTATTATTATTATTATTATTATTATTATTATTATTATTATTATTATTATTATTATTATTATTATTATTATTATTATTATTATTATTATTATTATTATTATTATTATTATTATTATTATTATTATTATTATTATTATTATTATTATTATTATTATTATTATTATTATTATTATTATTATTATTATTATTATTATTATTATTATTATTATTATTATTATTATTATTATTATTATTATTATTATTATTATTATTATTATTATTATTATTATTATTATTATTATTATTATTATTATTATTATTATTATTATTATTATTATTATTATTATTATTATTATTATTATTATTATTATTATTATTATTATTATTATTATTATTATTATTATTATTATTATTATTATTATTATTATTATTATTATTATTATTATTATTATTATTATTATTATTATTATTATTATTATTATTATTATTATTATTATTATTATTATTATTATTATTATTATTATTATTATTATTATTATTATTATTATTATTATTATTATTATTATTATTATTATTATTATTATTATTATTATTATTATTATTATTATTATTATTATTATTATTATTATTATTATTATTATTATTATTATTATTATTATTATTATTATTATTATTATTATTATTATTATTATTATTATTATTATTATTAGTATCAGTTTCGCTCGAAAACACCTATTTCGCGGTCCAGCGCACTTGTGACGTTTTTCGTGAGTTACTCTCCGAAAACGCTAATTTCGAGGTTTTGCGCACTTTAGACATTATTCGAGAGTTATGGCAGGAAAAGGCTTATTTCACGGTTAACGCTCATTTGACGTTATTCGTGAGTTTCGCTCTGAAAACAGTTATTTCACGATCTAAGCACGTATGGCGTTTTTAGGGGGCTTCGATAGGAAAACGCTTATTTCACGTTTAGAGCACGTTAGACACTATTAGGAAGCTTCGCTAGGGGAAACGCTCATTCTCTAGGGAAACTCGAAGTGAAGGCTCCGATTAATGATGTCGACTATCAAGACTCTTCTGAAGGTTTTTCTTGTAGTTGATGGAAAGAACGTGAGTATTGCAGTTTCAGTGATGTGCTGATTCGACCACGGGCCATGTTCACCAAATTGGCACACATGATACCATGAATAATATTTTCCCCATTAAAAAAACAGTGTGTAAAATGTAGTATTTGGAAGGTACTTGTTCGAGTGCCTGGACAGCCCGTACTCACTGGTTGTGCGATCCTTGGCATAATTTCCGTTTCTTGGAGTTTCGCCGGTTTGGCCATTGTAGTTTCCTGGAGTCCCGTAGTCAGCCTAACCAAAGTCTTGCTCAGGTTGTCACCACCCCCAAGAAGTCGCCGCTATTGTGCATCAGACGGAGATTTACCACCATGCGATAGTTTGTTACCAGGACGGTGGTGAAACTTCGTATTGCTTTACGCTATTTCGGCTTCCTGGTGCAAACGTCGGACTCCTTCTTTGCTTTGGACAGTCTGCTGAGTAATGAATGTCCTCGCTGTACTATACTTTATATATATATCACCTGCATCACCTGTAGTCCGTTGATCGTCGAGTGACTCGAGAGGGTGCCAGTAAATCTTCCGCTTTTGTCTGTCACGTGTAGCCCAGTGGGTTCTGCTTATTCTAGGAACTCGTTGAGCATGATATCTTTCTTCTAGGCTTTTCGTGAAGAACTCTGATCATCGGGTCGGTAATGTTCCTGCAGTGCGTTTGACATCCCGAGGGATTCAGTCAGTAACGGCTCTTGTCCATCGGCTGTCATTCATACGCATTACGTGTCCAGCCCACCTTATCTTCGACTCTTTGGCGTACAGAACGGCATCCTTGATTTTTGATCGTCGACGCAGATCGGAGCTTTGGATCCCATACCTTACTTTTGTGAAACGGGATACTCGTAGCATCGTCCTTTCGACTGCGCGTTCGATAACGCTGAATGATCTTTCATCCTGCTTAAGCAGCGACCAAGTTTCTGACGCATACGTTAGGGCAGGAAGTACCGTTGAGTCGAAAAGGTGGGACGGAGTCGGGTGTTTTTTTGTTCTCCTCATTACTTCTTCGATGATCTTGAAAGCTCCCGAAGCCGCTCGTTTCCTTCTGCTCAACTATAGAGCTAAGCCATTCACCGTGTTGACTTCCTGACCTGGATAGACATAACTGGAGCATTGGGAGATATTCGTTCTGTTGAGCGTGAATGGAGCATGCGAAACCAATCTGTTCCTCATGAACATCGTTTTGGTGAGATTTAGTCGAAGAACAATGTTTCCACACGCTTTATCAAAGTCGGCAAGCATACGTTCCGCTTGGCTAATGTTTAGTGTTATAAGGACGATGTCATCAGCAAAGCGAAGATGGTGTTATTGCCCATCATCTATTTTCACTCCCATATTGTCCCATTCCAATGTGCGCATGACGTTCTGGAGGGTGGCGGTAAATAATTCTGGCGAAATGGTATCGCCTTGTCGAAACCCTGCTTGTCCACATGGCTGCCCTTCGTCCAGTGTTCTGTTAATCTTGTTTAAGAGGACTAGAGTGGAAAGTTTGTAGACGACAAACAGCAAGCAGATTGGGCGATAGTTGTCGATATCGGGGAGTTCACCCCTCTTGAACATTACCACGGCCTTGCTGGTATTCATATGAATGGGGACCTTGCATACAGATGGGTAACGTGTGAACAGCCGAGCCAGTGTGTTTATGAGGACTGGTGGAAGGCTCTTCAGGTGTTCAGATCTTATTCTGACCTGACATGGAGCTGTTCGATTTTTCAGCGACGAAATGGCATGTCGGATTTCAAAAGGGAGAACAGGTAGTACAACATATCCATCCTCCTAAACTTCACATAACGGACGGTGGACGTGGCTATCGAAGAGATCTGAGTGGTATTCGTGAGTGATTTTTCCCCATTGCCTTTCTGGACGCTGTAACTGTTCCGTCTGGACGTCGTAGTGCAATTATCTTGGTCTTGTAATCGGCGAAGTTTCGGTTGGCTCTGCGAATGCTTTTTCCTAGCCTCTGCAGTTTCGACTGTTATTGCTGCTCTTCTCTCTTCAAGATCTTCTTTTATCCCCTGCCTGCATTGTTTTGCAAGTTCGGAGGTTAGTTCGCGGTTGCCTGCAGCTCATACGATTCCACACTTAGGTATCAACTCGAGTGTTTCTGGAGACAGGAGTCTCTCGGTGACTTTCGAACTCTCAGCTTTCACAACGCTAACGTGAAGATGTTGAATGAGCCGATCGTATTCCTCGTCGATTTTATCGCCAACGACATCTTCTCAACAGCCGACTAGTGAATTGAGTAAGTCCCAGTTTATGGTGGTTTTCGGACTTCGTTTTTTGAATTTAGCTGCTTTTTTCTCTCTTCTGCAAGAAATGGACTCTTGCGCGAAGAAGGCGATGGTCTGATCCTGTGTAAAATTTTTGGACAACAGCGATATCGGTTAGACGAAACCTTCGGTTTACTATGATGTGATCTATTTCGTCATGGTACTCTTCACTGGGAGACTCCCACGTACAGCGTTGAGGGTGGTGCTTTTGGAATTGTGAATTACCTTGGATTGTCTTGGTCGTCATGATAAATTCAGAGAGCCGCTCACCGTGTTCGCTCCATTCTATCCCGTGTGTCCCAATGTTACGTTGTTGAGACGTCCTTCTTAGTCCAATCGCGCTTAAATACCCAATGATCACCTTGAAGAATGTATGGTCTTCTCTGTAGAGCTTCTCCAAGTCCATATAAAACGCTTCGACTTTGTCATAGTTTAATGTCGGCGCGTAAACGACGAAGATTGTCAAAGCCGGTATTGGTCCACATCTTTTTAGTCGTAAACGTCAAATTTGGGTTGTAAGTTGTTCTAATGGATCGATGTTCATGACAAACTCGTGTTGATGAGATCGCTGAAGCTACCGACTCCTCTAATGTCGCATGGTCCGAGAAACAGTTCTTCTGCGGTGTCATAGACATTGTTGAACGGGCGGCGTTGTCTCGTCTCGGCGAGGCTGATGACGTCGTTCCTTATCCTTCGTTGCATGAGCAAGTGTTCTATCGAGGGCTCGGATGCGGTGTACGTGCATTGTAGTTATAGATCGTCACCATAGTTCTTCGTATTCCGTGCGGCTTCCATTGGCCCTGAGATTTTCGCAGCCTCTCCGTACTCGTCCTACCCAACGCTGTGAAATTTGGGGCTCTTCCGGGGTCAGGGAAATGAGGCCCATTTCTTTTACTGTGTTTAGTATTTTGATACCCACGTATAGCTTGCTGGGCTGTGGACGTGGGAGCTGGGTATACCTACAGGTTGCTCGCCAGTGTCGTGGAGCTTACTTGTTGGAAGCGACTCCTAACCGCCCCCCATATATTTCCCTGTCACTTGATTGCAGGGTTTTTGGTCGAATTGACTCGTAGAATACAATCTGCATGAACTAGGACGCACCCACACACACGTGCATAAATACGTCTTATAAATACGAAAGTATATGCCAAATCGGCGCAGCAAAATCATGCGTCTCAAGGAAACATGCGGTAGCTTTTGGTATGCGATTAACCCCCTATCCGCCACCTGGAGACGCGCTACGTAGCCTTGCAACTAGCCGGCTCGAGATCCCTCATATGAGGTACCTTTGTGGTATATATATATATATATATATATATATATATATATATATATATATGAATATAAAGCACATGTATATGTATATATACAGAACAACTCTCCATAGATCGCGTTCGTGAGGAACATCTACGCTAAACAAGCTGTTTTTAAAGGGAACATATATATGAAGTAAACCAAAGGGTATCACAACCACTCGAGAGGAATATGCATTAGACGCAAAGCACACTGTATGCTCTATCTCGTATGAAACCTACTGTCTTCGTCATTGATTAAGATGGATGTGAAAATGTAAAGGAAACTTCTAACTTTGCATGACTGCTCAGCTGCATGAAGCTTTCCATGCCTGTGATCGCAATTAACATATTTTCCTGAGTGACAGTTCGCTCAGACTTCAAAAAATTTGCCAGAAACCCGGGGTCAAGGTGACCAATTCTTAAAATGTTGAGATTGCTGGAGCTTCGATTGAAGAACAACAGCTCGAAGGTATCTATCTGTCTGTCCGACATTAGATGTTTGTTTGTGAGGGAAAGAAATTTAAATGTTATCGAATAGCAAAAGAATTTTGTCGAACCTAAACATAGAACATGAAGATCCGTCTCGGCACGATGATGCAGACCGCACATCGAAAAGGCAAAAAACCGTGGACCATCTACTCGGATCATCGGCTCTAATGAGCTGAAGGCGTCGAAATGTTAGCCGAATCAATCCATTTATTAATCTCGTGTAAGATCAAGAATTTGAACAGATGTCATCGAATATCTTATGAAGAAAAGAAAACCTACCTAGAGAACAACCCATACACATTGGATTGAATTGGCTTTACGTTTATTACAAAGATTTGACCCGAGTTCGAGACTCATTTCAGTAGAATTAACGACAGCCTTAATCTTAACCTTTTTTATTTGCTGCCTACTTTTAATTATTAACGGCAGGGTATCATTTGAAATACAACTAAGGTGATGCTGAGATATTTGCAAAACTCCGGACCGCAGGTGTCTGCGGTGGGGAACAAACGCGCTATTGTCATTTCCGGGGAGGAACGCGTTCACGTGATTGCTGATGGCGCAGGTCAATAGAACTAGCTGAGAGACAGGCGAAACGATGGACCTGCACGGTGCGGTGGTGAACGCGTTACTCCCTGGTAACGACAATAGCGCGTTCGTTCCCCACCGCAGACAACCTTAATCTTACACAAGCTTTGTCTTCGGAACAAAATCTTCACAACCAATACTTTGAATTCATTTCGTAGTTCGGAACTCAGAATGAGGATCGAATACGGTTCAATGAGAATGGAGAGGGCGCTCATAGGAAAATACTGAAACAAAAGTCTTTTTTACTAACGAAAGCAAGTCATTTAATTTTACCACAGTTATTGTTTAGTGGACTATTTAGGTAACAAGTAAACACTTTACTTCTTTTTTTTTAGAGTTGAAAGGATAAAAGAGTAAGATATTAGGAGATAATCATTACTTAAATGGACACGCCATGACTTCGACATAAGTTGCAGATGTTCACTGACTAGTCAACTCAGTTTTCATTCTCTTAAACAACTCTGGTACCGACTTTTCGGTGCTTAAGGAAGAGCTAGCGTGGTGAGCCCTCGGCGCGTTTTCGAGACAACGACCACAAATGTATTGCAAGGCAGTTCTAACAACTTCGCTACCCGCGCCATTTTTTAAAAGGCTGTCACATTATAATGAAGAACTGTTGTACTGACCAGCCTAGCAATCTCTGTAGCCAGCGTTGGATTGCCAGAGAAGGGGGGCGAGGTTGCCTGCAAGCTGGTGCATGCAAATAGCCGTGGTGCAGAAGAAAGAAACTAATGAGAAGGTGAACAGATTTCTTGGCTTGCTCTGAATATTGGGCGATGTGAAGTCTCTAAAAAGTAGACTTTAACTAACAACTTTTGTGAAAGGCCACAAAACAAAGCTTCATGACTCAATTAACAGCCAGATGCAGATTTTTAAAACCCGTTATACTTTGCATTTCGCGTAAAATAAACAATGTTGTTCACTGCGCCTGACCAAGTGGAATACGATCGACTTTTTGTTGGCTATGGGCCTCTCGGTTTTTGAAATTAAAATTGATTTTTGAACAGCTACAGAGCTTCATAGCTTTCAAAGAAAATTATCACGAAATTTTAGAACAGACTTTACCATATCGTTTTATGGGTGTGGATAATATCCATAGTATTATCTACGATGAAATACTGTGTGCTTTCCAGTACTAACCGAACTGTTACATCTAGTGCGGTGAGAAAGAAACGGACCAGCTGACCCGAAAATTGACACCATTCTCTATTGTTAAAACAGTACGGCCAGAACGATGTTGGAGTATCATCTCTAGAGGGTCGCATTGGTCCCAATGCATTCGTTGCGTCCTCATGTACTGCCCCATGGGAAAAAATATCCGGCCATCCAATTTCCTATCTGTTCTTTAGAAATCGAGTCGCTCAACATTTTTTTGGTTGCTAAGATTTGGGATTTGAATGTATCAAAATGAAGTAGATGGTAGGCTTCATGGAGTTTTTTTTGACGGTGTTGAAAGTGCTCTTTGCTCGTCGCTCTTGTTTTTGATGATATAACGTAATTAAGCCGAAAATTACTCTTAGTCATCTCCGATTTCTGTCACTTCATGAAACTGCATGTTACACATTAATGATAGATTAAATGACCACATTAGACCATAGCGGTCGTCGTACTAGCGTTCAAAGAACAGCACTGACTCACTAAAACTGCTTCAAGAAAGGTTGCCTGTTTATAGCCACCTTCTTCGGTATGCTAAAGTCTTCCATTACTCTTCCATTTCTCATGGATTAGTTCATTTTACGTCCTGAGTAAAAGAAAGCTCTTAACGGTTGCTACCTGTGGTTCTTCCAAGAAAGAGACGTCCATGTGTTAACGATTATACTTCCAAGTGACACGAATCCACATATCGAAAATATGAAGAGAAATGAGATCTGAAATGAAATCTTGTAGTTGAAGTTGCTCTAACTGTTTCACAAGGTGTAGAGATTGCTGGTTCGCAATGACAGGATGATAAGAAGAAAATACGTAATGAGTAGGACGTTGAGAGAATCTTTGAAATGTTGAAGAGAATCCAAGTAAACAACACAGGAAACTGAATCGATTTCCTTTCTACAATGTTCCACGCACTTCTAGATTCGCATGGGTTTTTTTTCATCACGATAGAGAAAGTGCTTTGTTTACGTATCCCCTTCATTGGATAAGCGCTCAGGGTGATAGATACTGGCTTAGACCTTGGCTAAAAGAAAGAACAAGAAAGAACATATACCTCAGTCTTAAGAAGCATAATGATTTAGGAAGATGCTTCCTGAGTGCTTTGTGAGTGGTACCCATCTGTACACAAGCGGTCATTTCAATGTAAACTTGCGCCTTCTAGGATGTGTATTTCTCCTCCTTTCATGACGACTTAACAAAAAAAAACCTGCAGTCGAATTAGAAGTAGTAGCTGGTAGACGATCTGAAGCCGTATTGGAACTAGCTAAAGAGTACAAACATACGACCATTAGCACAAAACGTTTTGAATCAAATGTACTGGCAACAAACTCTACGAATCAGGTGCCAGTCAGTCTCAGAAACGAAAATACTCGCTAAGGCCCTTGTATAAACATGTAACGGAACAATTTCGATTAACCACTTGTATTGTGCGGGGATAACATGGAAATGCGTAGATCTGATATTCTTCAATCCATATCGTCTCTATTGGCACTCCAATGCGAAAGCAAACGGATAAAAAAACTAACGAATACAACAGTCATGAAGTAAAGCACGCAGTTTCGATCGGTCCATGCCTGAATCCCCCTTTCAATTTACATTGATAATCTTGGCATATTAAACTAGGATTTTTACTCCTATTAAGTATTTGGAATTTTTTTCGATGTTTGACAACATTTCCACAAGCACTAACAAGCCGAACAGAAGCGACCACGCGATTTACGGTCTTGTTCTGGCTTGGTGGTACTTTTACAGCAAAGGCAAGTTGTCTACCTCACAAGCAAAACGTCCCGCATTGAGAATAATTTTGATATTTCCATCCATGAGCCTGGTTAAGATAAAACTTATGTCGTAGTGGAAGTCGGCAACAATAAAGAATATCGTAGAAAATGTTCATGGTGTTTGTAGAGCGAACCAACGATACTCCCGAATCCGACAAAGTTCTCAGGTGGCTTCCGAACGTGAAGCGCAAATAAGGAGACGGTTGCGAACGATATATGCGAAGGGACAAACAAAGTAAAAACATGCTTACAACCACGACCACACAAACTTGGCTACGTAAAATAAACTTAAAATGTAAATGCTAAACAGCCATGTTTTGCTTGCACTGCATGCATTAGATTCAAAAACCATCTTCACTACATTCTTGTACACAATGACTTACTTCAGTGACAGCCTGACAAGTGGATGGATGCTTGAGAAACCAACCATGCTGAATCTCGTGAGCAGCACAATAGCGTAGAAGCGGTTTATTGTCATAAGCATATTGCTAAGCAGATGACCATGGAGTGTAAATCCGTCCAACAACGCATACAAAGTCACACGCGGAATGGAATCACTGCCCATGTAACGGAAGAGTAGGAAGCCGTTCGACCATGATACAGACCGAAACATCTTAAAGCAACATTTGAATATACAGGCTCAGATAATTTTCAGCCGTTTACGGATTTAGCGTTCAACGTGGACCGCGTCCTTATGCTCTCCTGAGCAGCAACTCGATCCAGAGGGTGGTATCTCTCCCTATTTTGCTGCACCGATTTGAAAGGTGTTAACGAAAGTCTATTTATTCACACATACATAGGTGTACGCTCTTCTATGCGGATCCTATTCTACGAGAGGGTTAAGGTGACGATTTGTACCTACAATGCGCGCACGCTTCCACCTGGGTCCTCTACAGATGATTTGATCATGCAGGCAGAGGCAAGGTACGGTGTCATCGAACGACGTGAGATGGGAATACGAGTCCCATTTATTGCCGTCTATGATACTAGAGATAAAACTGTTCCTCAGAACAAGCGGCAATAGAGTAGTGCGTTGGTATTCTCAACAACGCGAGTTTGGCTATGAACATCGATTCATTGGAACAACTTTCAACATGGATCAGACTTTTACTGTTGGAATGATTTGGATCAATACCGCATCTAGCGAACCTCGTCATCTACGCATCGTAATCAAGCTATGACGAAGTCGAAGTTGAAGCGCTATATGTGGACTGAGAGATGTTCCGTGGGAGGACACCATACATTTTTTAAGGTCACCATAGGAAATTTTAACGCTAAGAACGGGGCCAGAAAATTGTTTGAAGAACATCACACAGGGACCTACGGATTAGAATGGAACAAGCAGGTGAGCGGCTGTCTGAGTTGATCATGATGACCGAGACCATTCATTGTAACTCGCAATCACAGAAGTGACACACTTAACACTGGAGGTGGGCGTTTCTCAATGGGATGTACCATCACGAAGTAGACCACAGCACAGTAAATCGAAGGTTTTGCCCAATCGATGTTCCTGTTGTTTCAAAATTCTACACGGAATCAGAAAATCACCTCCTTCATGCAAGTCGCGAAAAGAAGAGAAAGCTGCTAAGTTCAAATGACTAGATCCCAAAACCACCGTAAACTGTGGTTTCTTCAGAACATTAGTCGGCTGTTCAGATTAACTGAAAGATTTCGTTGTTGATAACTCAAATTACGGCCACAACGCTGTGAAAGTTGAGAGCCCGAAAGTCACCATGAGACGTCATTCTCTAGAAACGAAGAAGTCTTAAGATCTTAAACAATTTCGGCCAGTCCTCATCAACACCAGGGCTCGGAAAAAGGAGATAATGTCATGGAGGATTACACTACACGATAATAAACTTTACTGAGGTATCGCGGAAGTACAAGAAACGAGAGACTTTCATCGATTTGAAGAAGGCTTTGGAATCAGTTGAGTCCGAGGGAGTCATAGAAGCCTTGGACAGTCAAGAATCCTTAGATATTATGTGGAGGTTCTTTTCTTACCCTGGCAAAGAAATTTACACCTAACTGTCACCATTCTGTAATGATATTAACATGGACGTCAAAAGATCTGTTAGGCAAGGCGATATCATCTCGTCAAAATCATTTATCGTTCTCGATAACACCATTCGAACACGGAAATGGGAGAACATGGGGTGGAAACTATGGTCATAAACTGCACCATTATCACTTTGCTGATGGCATCGTTCTTATAAGATCACACATTAGTCAGGCGTAACGAATGCTTGCCGACTTTGACAGAGCCTGTGGAAATATCGGTCCTCGACTAAATATCGCAAAACGATGTTTATGAGGAATGGATTTGTTTCGTATACCTATTTCGCGCTCAACAGTTAGAATATCTTCCAATGCTCCAGAAACGTTCATTCAGGTCGGTGAATCAACATGACGAACAAATTAGTTCCAGAGTTAAGCAGAAGGAAACGAGAGGCTTGGGGGAAGTTTAAAGAGCATCGAGGATGTAGTGAAGAGGACAAAGAACACCAGGTTTCGTGCGAAACTTCTCGACTGCACGTTTTTTTCGCTCCTTAATGTACGCGTCACAAGCCGGCTAGAAGTATATCGTACCTCGCAAATGAGGGAAGTGATCCCGATGCTTCGACCTACGCCAACGATCAAAAATCAAAGTCGTTGTTCCATACTGTAAACTGTCGAAGATAAGGTGGACCAGACACGTAAGGCGTGTGAACGAACACTGATGGACAAGAGGCATTAACAACTTAATCTCCGCCATGTTAGTCATGCTGAGAGTAAAGCACCGATCTGGTGATCAGAGTTCTTTACGAAATCCTTAGAGGAATGGTATAACACTGAGCGATTCAATATAGCTAGCATAACCCACTGGGCAATTCTTGCCAGCGACAGGTAGAAATAGAAGATTTACTGGTGTCCGATCGAGTCACTCGACGATGACAGGATGGCGGACCTCAGGCTGATATGTATACAGCTATTTATGCCTTCTCAATTTTACAGGGTGTTTTTGTCGAAAAAGTGGTAAATTGTTGGGAAATTTTGCATGGTAATGTTGACATCTTTAATTTTTTGTCTTCGTTCCCAACGTCACTGATATTGGCATACCATAGCATTTCTTCTTCGGATCCCTTCTCTAGCATGCTTGAATCATTGAAATCTTCAGGATTCATGATGGGCTCGGCTTCTGCTTGAGATTTCTCTTCTTAATGAGTTGCTCTGACCGCTAGCTGGGATAGACTGAGACAACTATGTTTGGGATTTCCCAGACGTTCACAGTAACTAGTGGCCTGCTTTTCTGTGGCTCGGAAAAAGCTTTTTCCTGAGAAGTGCCAATTTGTAACCCCGAAAGGGGAGGACAGCTTCGTGAGCCCGAAGGACGGTTTGAAATAGGGTGGTGGCTTGCATTTTATTGGACAAGGTTTCTAGCCAGTGCACTTCTCTTGTTGTTATGTTAGTGGTTACAATTACCGTTGTCAGCTATTTTGCAGCATTTTACAACGAAGAATTTTTTCGGATCTTTCAATCTCGATCGATTGATCGAAAGAGCCGTGGCTGCCCCCACGAATTGCACTTTGTTCCAAATGAATCCTAGTTACAAGGTAGCAACCCCTCCATGCGGTCGACATGGTCCGACGACTCCACATAGCGGATAATAACGCGGTGAGGTGCACTGGATCATAAATGTGGTCGTTAGTTTTATCCGCAATTCGTCATACTTCTCCAGCAGAACTTACCGTGATCCATTGAAGCACCCATCTACCTGTGATAAAAACTTTGGGAACGCCTAAGCTTAGATGTTCTGCTATTTTCAGAAATAACTCGAGTCACACTCAGCTTCTTTCATGATGAAGATGTATTCTTGAAGGTGGAGACCGCATGAAAATCCTAACTCCTACTAGGAGACGGATAGAAGACAATGAATGGAATGGAAGAGTTGCCAGGAATAGCAGAATACGTGAAGGTGAGTTACGAAGAAAAGACAATTGTTTTTATGAACTTTGTTAAAGCATTCGGTACCATTTATAAACGTTTTCTACAAAATTGCCAAAAAGTGCGCATTTTTTTCTTGTGTTGTTTCGAAATCGTTACTCTCGGGTTTGAGCTTCCAAGATTTTTTAAGTAAAATATAAACGTATCACTAAAAACAAAACACTTAAAAAAACGAATGTCTTCTTATGGAAGTAAAACCAAAGGTGATCAGCAGAAGTTCAATAATGATGGCCGATGTCACACCGAAGGTGGTCATCACCAGATACAGTTGATGATTGCGAAACACTTCACCAACAGTGCTGAAATTCTGATTTATATTCGAAAATCAGTGCTGAAACAGAACGAAGGACTAATAGGGGTCTAGAAACTCTTGCTCATTTGGCCAGGTGACGTGATGAGGTAATGAGGTAATCACGTCATCCGGTATGATGCTTGTGCCCTCATTTTGTGAGCTTGGAATTCATTTCCGTTCCGGCTAAATTTCTATGCTCTGCCATAGTCGTTGCTTTGGAAAAATTATAGCGTAGTTGTTGATGAGTGCCCTATCAACACCGTTCGTTAGAGAGTGACTAAATCAGCCTTATTCTAAGTTGAGTACTAAAAAACTGAAGAAGGAATCAGCGAAATCAGTGGCATGGAAGATTAACGGCTTAAAGATGTCTAGCAGGCAAAACTGAAGAAAGGTCCTCTACCAAATGGGTGATGGGCAGAATTACGAATTCTCATTTTTTTGGTTATAACTTGACACTTTCTTGCTAAGGTTTAAATTTCAGTTTCCTTTTCCCAAGTTTTTCACAGGGTTTTTGTGGACGCCGCTCCGTTTTTCGAGGTTTTTTTGAGGTTTACCGTTCCTTTACATTGTGGATAGGAGTGAAGTTCTACATTTGGACCAGGGTTATTCCATGATGACAATAGCTCCCATGCATCCCATACATCACCTCCGATCTTGTTAGCTATAGAGTAAGCGGCTGCCAATAAAGTCTCCCATCAATGACGTCGTTTCTCACAACTCTTTCGGAATGTTTTTTCCTTGTAATTGATGGAAAGGACGGGAGTACTGCAGTGGCAGTTATCTACTGGTTCGATCGTGCCCTATGCTCACCCAGTCTCCTCTCCTTCCGGGTTAGTTGGATTGGCGTCAGACTTGTCCGGGCTCATTCAGGTTTTTCCAATCCACGTAAGAGCGCCTTAGCTCTGTTAGTCCAAGATCGCAGGAGGAATCAACTTGACCAACATTCGAGGATATCCATGAAGATGACGACAATCCTTTAACGTCAGCCAAACAACACGCGGAATGTTCGAGGATTACTGTGGTCGATGAATGCGAAGAAACGAATCGAAAGCAAAGAGTGCTGGAATCGGCAAAGTAGATGTGAGAGGGAGTGATGTAACGAAAACTTCATGGATAGTCAATTTTCACATCACTGAGATGACACGAGGTTGGTGTGAAGATTTTTTCATCATTTTTGAAAAAATTTTTTAAGCTTTTTTTTTAAAGCCAAACTCATTTCAGCTCAGTCATTGCGTAATGCAGTGATCCGAATTAAGACAGTGTTTTTTAAAGTTTTTGTATTAATGACGAGTGGGCTTGACATGTAACATTGATTAGCAGTTGGTGTGATTTTTTGATGTAGTTCACTCTTCTAAAATTTCGAGGGGATTATACTTATTCGATTGATATCATCTTCAGTTCAGTGGCGCAGTCAACATAGGTGTTAGTGATATCGGCGTACGCCTTCATCAGAATGCGCATCGTTTCGATGGTGACTATAAGACGTCGTCAACTAACGTTGAATATTATGAATATTCGTAAGAACCTTAAGATCTAGTGAAGCTGAGATATTTGCAAAACTCTGAACTGGTGTCTGCAGTGGGAAACAAACGGGCTATTACCTTTTTCGGAGGATAACGCATTCACCATCACATCATGCATGTCCTTCGTTTTGCCTGCCTCTCAGCTAGTTCCTATCTACCGAAATGATGGACCCGCATGATGTGGTGGTGGAATCGTTAACCCCGGAAAAGGTAAGTAATAGCGCACTCGTCCCTTACCGCAGACACCTGCAGTCCGAAGTTTTGCAAATATCTGAGCATCACTGTGGTTGTATTTGACATAATACGCTGCCGTAAAAGCTTCTAATAAGCACAAGTAAAGAGTTAACCTTAAGATCTATGGTTTTAGCACCTACGCGAACAAATTAATTAATTAGTTGACGACGCCTTATAGTCACCATCGAATTCGGATGCGGTGTAAATATCGAAAATAATATATTTATGAACCTCGTGTAAGCTCATCAAAGAATCAATATATATTGATTAATCATGCCGGGGTCAAAGGAAAGTCGGTTTCGAAATATATATATATAATGCCAAAATCACAGAAAATGGACTCGTCTCTGTAAAACAAAAATCTTGGAAGGAATACGCATCTATATAAATGCATAAGTCACTTATGAAAGGTACAAAATATTGATTACCAAAACTGAAGTGTCTAAAAATTGGTCCTGCACCTTCTTTTATGAAGTTTCAAACGGAATGTGCTAACAATGATGCTGAGCTATTTGCAAAAATCAGTTTCCAGTTCAGATGTGAATTCTCAATTCCCCTTTACGGAAGCTGATGTGTTTTAGTACAGGAGAATTGACTTCGCCAGCACTCAGCAATCCGCACAGTCATTCAACAACGAAAGGTATATCTTCAAGCAACAGCCGAATCCACACGGAAAGTGTCGGAAGAAATTCGTGGATGATCGATGCGAGAGAACGAATCGACTGCAAGAGTCCAGTGATCTGCAGAGCAAATACGAATGACGGAAGGTACAAAGTGAAAAATTCTTATAAATAGCGGAGAGCACAGTAGAGTATATTCAATGATAGCTTAGTTCTTTGATAGCATTCCAACGAAACCACTCATATCTTCGCAGGCAGAAAATTGCTTCTCGAGTTGTTGTAAAAAAGCTCCATTTGACAAAGAAAGTTTAGAGAATGCGTGTGGTCAGAACCTAGAAACGCTCCAGCAGACCAACCCCAACTATAAAGAAAATACTTGATCTACTATACACTACTGTAGACATACTTGATCTCATATAAGGCATGCGGCGAGGAGTATTTTGGGGGGAACGGGTAAATTGCTTTTGTGTCCGCATAAAAAGAACATCTAGATGGGGGAAGTTAAAATTCGTCAAAACACTCCTCTGGGTACGCATAGGGCACAAGAGCACAACGGCGATGATTTGGAAGTGACTGTACGGATCCTAGCGCAGGAATCGAAAAACATCAATGCGTAAGACTCTTGAGGCGTTTTGGATAAATCCCAAATATCCAAAGGTGAACCGGAAAGACGAATGCCTCACTATCACACGTGACCTGGCGCCTTATTTCAAAATGATATTTTGACCCCGGGGTGTGGCGTGCTGGCGACCCCACGTGAACAACGCGTGGGCCAGTCCCACTCGTTACATCACGGTGGGTAGCCTTTCAGTTTGACCGTAGCATCCTAACCCACCATCTATTTAAAAGTTCGATGTTCATTAATAGTTTAGCCTTTTCCCACCGAATAATTAAAGTATTCTAATATAAAATACGTCCAGGCTCTGAGGATGGAAAAGTCGCCGAAACGTCAGCCATCGACTAACAACACCAACAACAACGACAACGGCAACGAAGACCTATACCAACCTCGCATCAGCTTAAGAAGACCAGTTTATAAGATCATATACATAAATATAAAGAAAATGACAAGCATTCATGAAAACGACAAGATCGTGAGGTTACGACCAAGGTTGTACGCAAATGCCAAACTTTCGGAGGTGACTGACAATAAAACTTATGAAAGAAGGGATGGAACCAACATAGTTTATTTATGCATGGACCAGGTTAGTACCGAAATAGATCGTTCTTATGACCCTAAACTGCTCGAAACAAATCATCACTTCGGAAGGTGTCCATTACACAAAAAAGCTTCCAGAAAATCTTCGTTAGACTCGTGAAGAAACGGAGTGCAAGTTTTCAACTAAGCATGCTTTAGTTTACCTCCATGCGAACTCCCTCCAATAGATTCGACCCGATGCGACAACGAGCACCTACATCCCGAGTACGAATAGCTGTGGACCATCACTCGGGTCAACGCTGCTCTAAAAACAGCGAGACAGCCGAAAATTTAGCTGAATTAAACTTTTTGTGCCAATAACCACATTTGTTGACAAAAAAAGTAGCAGAAGAAAAATCAGGCAAATTGTTAGAAAAACAATGTCAAAATATAAAATATATTGCGAAAAGTATAATATAAATACTTTATAAAAAAAATAAAAAAAATAAAAAATATAAATAACTTTGTATGCAGCTTCTGCCTAAATGTGTTCAATACCGATTTGTGGTCCCCAGATCATTCACGTTGATGGGGTGATTGCCGACAGCACCGTTAGGGTTAAAAACTAGTCTAGAGAAAGACAAGCCAAGGACCTCGGTGGTACAATAGATAACACATGAGACCCCGATAGGGGTAATCGTGGGTCATGAGTTCGCATGAGTTTTCGATGACCGACATTGCTGGCGTTACGGCCTGCGCGAGGGTTTTGGAAGACTCGACGTGCATGGCGCAGTAGAACGTCGAGATGAATTTGAAGCGAAATTCATCTCGATTCAATATTTTTTGCCTTTTCTAAAATTTAAACAACTACATGGACGAAGAGTTGAAATCTCTTCTAGGTGTGGTGTTGGCTAACCTCGTAGGAAACAGAAGAGTCAATGTTACACTGCCAGTCCACACCAGGTCGATCTTAAACAGATGAAGTAAATCCCTAGAATATTCGATGATACACCATAATTAGGAAGACTTTTATTTCAACATGTGTTTATCTTGTTGAGCTTACACGAGGTTGTTATAGATGTTTGTTCGGCTAGCGTTTTGACGGTTTCGTCTTCATCAGAGCCGACGATCCTTGTCGATGGTCCACAGTTGTTCCTCTTCTCGATGTGGCGTCTTCGTCTCATATCGAACCGGATCTTCTTCAGTTGTGCATCTCGAAGCATCCGAACACACCCGCGACGCTCTTTTATGCAAGGCGGTTGTTGTTGATATGATTATCAGTTGATCATAGTTTGTTTTTCTTCTGTTTTCTTCTACACTTCTAATTTATTTCTTTCCACACTTCTATTTTAATTTAGTGGATTTAAAACCGTTTGGAAGGAGTCAAGTAAAAAACGATGGTGATTGCAGTTAAAATGGTTGGAAGAGAAGTTGTTCAGGATGGAAGACCAACACAGATAAAATATCTTAATCAGAGTATCAGTTTTTTATTTAGTGCCTACTACAATTTTCACAGCAGGGTATTATGTGTGAAACAACCACAATGTTGCTGAGATATTTGCAAAACTCAGGACCACAGCGGCCTACTGTGGGAAACGAACGCACTATCACTTTTCCGAGGCTAACGCTTTTACCACCGCACCATACGTATCCTTCGCAATAAAAACTTGACACTGTGATTTCGACTACAGCCTCAGCTTAACTGGCCTCATTGCCGATTTGGGCTCCCCAGATCAGTTCCGTTGACGGGTGACTGCTGATGCCATTGATCGATAGTACTAGCTGAGAGACAGGGAACCGAAAGATTCGCATGGTGTGGTGGTGAGTGCGTCAGCTCACGGGAAGTGTAATAGCGCGTTCGTTCCCCACCGCAGACACTTGCTGTCTAGAGTTTTGCAAATCTTAGCAACATTGTGGTTATCTACATCAGATTTGATTTTTACTTGGTCTTTTCAAAAATTACCTCAGCATCAAAGTAATTAAAGAAGTACACACTTTTCAATGCTTACCACATATACACATACATGCTCCTTTGGCAACATTGCACAGATGAGCAATTCTCGAGTATGGTCATAAGGAGATTGATGGGGGAATGGTTGGACCCAACAATACTCACAAATGCACATTCAGTTCAAGTCTATGTCTAGAGTCACTTGCATAATCACAAGCACCCCTACTTGTCCATAATCCCCATTCCTGAGTGATCCCGTCGTGTGAGAGGGTTCAAGCGCACGCTGGTCGCGAACGTATGAATAAGTGGTTAAACGCGGTCTGCTGACGGCCATGAACTTACCATGACACGCAGGCGGATACAGGTAGTCAATCATTTCACAGAGTTGACTTGTAGTACAGATGGCTGCATTCACGCATTATTTATGGATAGATCATTGCGGTCCATATGAAAAGTGTGGTATTCTCCATGTCATCCAGAGAGCAGAACCCAATGGTTTCTAGTGCTCAGCAGAGGCGAATAGAGACCATACTGACACCTGATCTAGTTACTGGTAATTGAGTGAAGATTGGTCAAAGTGCCTTAGATGGGAGAGAAAAAATAGCAGAGTAGGAGTAAGAGTAGGAGCAGAAGTAACATCAAAATATTTTTTCTGTTAATGCTACAAACGAGGAATATCTTAGAAGGGCTAACCTTTATCGCCCATTATTCGGAAGGGAATACAAAAGACAGTACCAAAAACTCAACGGTCAATGGGTCAAAGTGGCAAAAGCAGTAGGCTTGAAACCATCTGTTACTTCGCATTTTAAAGTAGATCGACCAACATGTCCCGTCTTATACTTACTTATTGAAACACATAAGTTAGTATCAGCTGATGATCTCGCGTCTACCAATCCACTCTCCTACAAGGTTAGACCCATTACCAGCTGCGTAGACGATCCAACGAATAGAATAACATGGTTTCTAAGCCTAATAAATACTTATCCAGCCGCTTCAACATATTCCAGCTCACCTCACGGACAGCCAAATGTTCCTAGAACGTCTACGTAACGCGTCTCCTAACAACGCGTACGTGATGGAATCCTTCGACGTTTCCGCGCTTTACACCAAGGTATCGAATCACTCCGCAATGCAAGCCATCCTCGAACTTCTTGTTGAGCACGAAAGACGAATAGAAATGCACAGCTTGTCTATTCAACGGTTTATGGCCCTCTTAAAAGACTGCCTTAACTGCTCAATTTTCAGATGGTCTGGGAATACTGCGCACAAATGAAAGGGTTGGCAATGGGACAGTGAACTGGCACCAAGTCTCGCCATTGCGTTTACGTGTAAAATCAGAAGCCCCCTGTTATTGATCTCTAGCCGGTGCATCTACTATAGATGTAAATGACTGTTTTGTCGTCTTCTGTACTCAGGAGAAGATGGACAAATGCTTTGAAATATTGAATGAGCAGTCCAAGTAAATCAAATTCATCCAGGAGAGAGCAAGAGAGGATTGGCTTCCATTTCTTAACGTTCAAGTCAACTTGTCAAGTAGCCGTTACATGACAAAGTAGCCCCGAAAACCAAGTAATAAGAACATCCTTGTTCATTTCCTCTCTTTCCACCTTTCACCCACAAAGAGGACGCTTGTGAGAAGTATGTTTCGAACAGTCATCTCTATGTGCACAAAAAGGGGAACTAAAGGAGGAATCTTGCTACTTGGCTCGACAAATGGGTATTTCCAATGACTACGAAGTAGTAACACCACGAGATAAGTTTACAATGAGAGAAGCGCCCTAAAAGGCAAGAGTTGGCCTAAGGAGAATCCCGTTTATGTTGCCCTCTATTGGCAGAACATCAAGATGGCAAACGAAAAGCAAGACAAAGTACCCCACTAGGAAAGAATAGGATACAAAAGCATAGCGGAGACGATTTTGACAAAAAGCCACCATTCTCGCACAAAGGGCGTGTGTGGCGCAGTGGTCGGAGGCGCCCTGCAACACAAACATGGGATCGATCCGGCGCCCACAGCCCACCAAGCCCTCCATCTCTCCGGTGTCAGCAAATTGGTACAAGACTTGTCTGGGAGGATAGCAACACTGGCTCGATATATCGGTAGGCCACCGTGAGTCATTGTAAAGGGCAGCTGTGCATTCAATCACCTCCAGACTATGCTTAATGAAGTCGAATGCATGGCACATCCCTCAGGGATTGATGAACACCGGCAGCTTTATCCTTCATCCTTACCTTCGCACAGGATTCCAAAACGGAGGCGCGCAGACTTCTCGAAGCTTTTTGGATAAATGCCAGGAATCCTAGAACGAATAGCAGGAGGGGCCCAATGATCATATGTGATCTCGTCGTTAGCCTCGTATCGATTTTTGATGTGGGGTGGTGCCGTCCTCAACCATATGCGACTCGAATCAGCGGTTCGTCCTCAGTGGATGGCACGTAAATAGAAGCGGTGGGTTATTCGACAAGCTATTGATCATGTGACTGCCATGTAGATTTTCATCTTTCTGCTTGTGTTAGTGAAGCGTTTGACCTAATGAACTACGTATCAGTGTATCCTTCTAGGCTCTGAAGAAGGCTATACTGCCGAAAAGTCAGCTACTTTTTGTATTGTATGTGTTTTTCGCACAGAAGTAAAGCATGTGCTGTGTAACAACCTCACGATTTCTGAAGAAGAATGACACGTTTCTAACGTCATCAAATGACCCAAGCAAGCTGTCCCTACTAAACCCTGCAGTCGTTCTAGTTTCTTGCCAGTAGAAAGACTATTCCGTAGGCTTGCTCGCACGAGGGGTCATCATACTTTTCATCTGAGACTCTTCGTTTTCAATAGGTTGACAAGAGAGTACTCACCGCCGGATATCTGGATTCTGTGGTAACATAAGTTTACACATGTTCGGGCTTAGGGATAGAAATGTCGAAGCCATCAGAGTAGAAGACTTTGCCGGGAGATGCACACTTACTGTACATCGTTACTCGGCACCGGTGAACATCCCCAACGACGACCAAGCTATAAGTTATTGGTAATCCAGTTTGGTTAAAGCGTTCTTCAAAGTTCCAAGGATTCAAGGGCATCTCTCTTACGGTCTCAATAAAAGCTGAGCCATTTGTGTAAACAATAGCAAAAATATTAGGATTAGTAAATTCCTGACACCATGGTGGTAAATACTAGGGGAGAAAAGCCCGTGATGTTAAGAGAATATAAAGAAGACAAAACACAAGGGCCAAAATTTCTCACAGCTGGGCCCAGAATTTCGATTCCCTTGCCTTCTAGCTGGTGGAAGTCTATCAATTGTAGAAGACTCTTAAATGGAACAGAGAACATTGGCTTATCATATGATTTATTCCTGAGAATCACCATATGGTGAAAAAAACATGAAAATAATAAGTGCGTCGAACTTCTAACTCACGTTATACAGTAAAAACTAAAAACGATAAAGCTCTTCGCGTTGATCAGTTAGGTGACTAATGCATATTTAGCCTTTACAACGATTCGAGGTAGCCAACCGATGTATCGAGCCAGTGCTGCTATCCTCCCACAGAGGTCTGGTCCTGAAGAGCAAGGATAGATCCTAAGTGTATTGTAGGGCGCCTCCGACCACTGCGCTACACGCGCCATTTTAATGTTATGCAGTAAACAGGAAAACACGTTTTAAGAAAGGTGTTCGACGCATTTTAAACTGGAAATAAATAATTTTTCTTTTCCAAGATAAAGCGAGAAATCTTATCCTTTAGGAATATGATGATATTTCTAGACTTTGAACATGTTGGCGGATTGATCTTATTACAAATAGACCTTATAAATACAACATTTGATAAGCTATGGTGATGAGACCCAGTGGTAGTAGACAAATGGAAGCATGGAGATTTCTGGCTAGGTAGCCCTCAGATTGAAAAAGTTGCATATGCCTAAGAAAACACCGGTCTTTTATTCATACTAGAGGGTGGATTACGTGAAGCTGGAGACATTCAAACGTTGTTCATTCTGGGAGGAACAGTGGTCCTTAGTCAAAACGCTCATTTCTAACACATGAACGTCTTGTAGATGTTCTGCGCTGTTGTTCACTTTGCACATATCTCCGAATTTCATCATATTTTTTCACTTTCTTTCCCTCATCAATTCCCCACCAGTATCAGCCATTCTCGTTTGTAAGCAAAAATGACGTTGTTTTTTTTTGAAATTCTGTACACGAGTATTATACTAACGCCTTTCTAAGAAGGGTCGACAGCATGCGATTAATACGTATTGATCGCAAATTTGCTCCTGCATTCTCTGCGACAACGCGCGATTGTTCGGTCTATGATGTGTACCGGTCTCGTTTGTGCTTTACTTCTTCTTTTTCTTCTTTCCTTTTACTGCTTCTTTTTTTCTCGTTTCTGCTTTTTTCCTTTTTTCTGTTCCTTCTGTCATGATCGCTGTCTGTGTTAACCGTATTTTGCGACGTTTCTATTCTATTTCGTTTCTTTGGTGTTATCCACAAGTCTGTCTATCTATGTCTCCTTGGGCTGTCCTTTTTTCCTAGGCTACAGATTTAGATCTCTGGCATGATATGTCCGCCTTTCCATTGTTGTTTAAACTGAGATTTCAAAACTTTAATCTGATTGAATGCCTGCAGATCTTTCTAACCTTGACATTATCATTACAGATGTTACTTCAGGTAGCAAATGCCGAGGCCTATTTTTCTCTTAACCCCTGCCTTGATCAATGATTCAATGTTTTCTTTTATGAGCAGGCAAGAGATTATTTTTGTATTTATTATTACACAGTAGCTGACGTTTTGGTGGTTTGGCCTTCTTCGGAGCAGTTTTGTTGTTCTTAAGCCGCCCGGTTTTTACTGGAGACCAGCCGGGTGAGGGTTACATGGGCGAGAGATGTGAGGCACTGAAGAAGGGGAAACCGCCGAAACGTCGCCTGCTGAATAAATACAAAAATAACGACCTCATGTTTGTTTATCAGGGAAAACAGTGGATTATTACTACGCTTCTACCATCGCCTTGTTTTATTTCAACGACAGTCATCTTTTATTTCCTCTTCTTTTTCCTAAACTTCATCGCCAATTCAGAATATGATTGTGAAATCTTTTTATTGCAGCAGCTTGGTAATACTTTCACATGGACGTCATCGGATCCGGAGCCGAGCCAATGTTGCCAGGGGAACCCAAAGCTATGCGTAAGTACAATCATTTTTTCAATATCATGATCATTTTTTATCGACTGATGCATACAGAAAGAACTTATTCGGCGACAGTTGGCCTCTTGTGAGTTTCCTGCAGATAGGGACTGAACTTCAGGTGAGTACAACTGTTCGTCATTATCACAGTTATTTTTCTCGCCAAACTTATATCATAAGAACTTGGGGTTGTATTTCACATAACACCATACAATTAACGGCGCATGTGGCGCAGTGATTGGAGGCACACTGCAATATATGTGCGGTCGACCCAACGCCCCAGGCCCACCAAGCTCTCCATCCCTCCGGGCCCTGCAAACTGGCGCTAGTTTTGTCTGTGAGAATAGAAGCACAGACTCGGTACATAGATAGGCCATCGCGAGTCATTGTAAAGGCCAGACAGATATGCATTCGGTCACCTCCAACGATGCTTAAAGAAGTCGAATGCTTGGCGCATCCCTTAGGGATTGATCAACGCTGAGAGCTTCATCTTTTTTTATCCTTTTACCCCCGCAATTGAAAAAAGAAAATGCAGTAGACAAAAAACTGGAATATCTCGTAGATATTTTGCACGGTTGCTCATTTTGTACACTTTTGTAGCCACATGCATTTCGTCTAATCAATAGCAGGTTTTCTTCCCAGGACCGACTTTTTTATTAACCTCGACATTGGTCCAACAATTATTTATATTCGTGTTGACCAAGCACTAACTGTTCTTTACTGAGAGAAAAGCTGATTTTTCGATGACTTTTCATGCGAAATCGGCCAAAACATCAGCTTTTCCGTGAATAAAGATTAAGGTAACACCCCCGTGTTTGCTCAACAAGAACATAAAGAATCACCGGATGTTATTATATTTCATCCTTTTTCTTAATCTCAAAAATTTCCCAATATTACCAACTGTGTCACTCATTAGCAAAAGTAATGTCAATTTTTTTTTCGAAATATCGTGTGCGAGTATTATACAAACGACTTACGAGGACACCGTGACTGCATGTGATTGATACTTATTGATTGCAAAGTTAGGCCCTCATTCTCTACAGTGACCTGTAGTTATCGATTTACTTTATACTTTCACCACTCCTATAGATCAGTTCATTTCTTTATAATTTCTCTCTGCCTCATTCGTATTTCGCAAGGTCTTTGTGATTTGTGTATCTCATAATAATCATACACGACAATCCGTCTGCCTCTATCTGCTCAGGCTGTCCTTTCTCCTAGGTAACGGGCTTCGATCTCTGCACTCATTTATCTGATCGTAAAAGCCTCTCCATTGTTTTGTTTCTCAAATGAGACTTCGAAACCATAATTTAGTTATGTACCTACAGAAGCTAAAGGTGCGCGTGTAGTCAGTGCTTGGGGGGCGCTCACCAATACACATGGGAACCATCCCCCCGCACGCCACGTTCACCAAGCCTTCCGTCCCTCCGCTGTCGGCAAATTAGTACCAGACTTGCCTGTGAGGATAGCAGCACCGATTCGATACATCGGTATTCCACGGCGAGTCATTGTAAAGACCAGATATGCATTCAATTACCGCTAACGATGGTTAATGAAGACGAATGTATGGCGCATCCATCAGGGATTGATCAAAGCCAAGAGCTTTTGCCTACAGAAGTACTACCTTTCACGCTACCATTGCGCCTTTAAAATCGTCTTGTTTTTTGGATTTTTTCTTCATTAACGAAGAAAATCCAATCACCATTTCGAAATCTGCTTCTCAAATCAATCTATTGCTCTAATATCTCGTAAACCCTTTCAGTTCCTTATTGTCTTGACCAAAGTGATGGAATGTTGCAAAGCGAAGTCTGTACTAGAAGTGAGTGCAGTTACTCTTCATTATTGTGATCATTTCTATCGACTGACATAAATACGTACAGTAGGAACTTTTTCAGCGGGATTTTTGGTTTCATACGAGTCTTCCGGAGACAATGCTCATCTTAACGTGAGTTCAAGTAATTTTTCATCATCACGATTATTTTTGTCGTCAGATGTATATGGAAAATCCTGGGTTGTTCTTCACATAATACCCTGCGATGAAAAAGGAACAGAGAGTAGATAGAAGTAAAGGCATCTTGTAGATATCTTGTGCGATTGCATATGTTGCATAGCGTTAGTGCTCACATGCATTTCGTCGTTCCAAGACCGGATTTTATCATATTTTTTGTTTTTCCCGGCAAACGATTTGCTGAGACGTCTCGACGACATGCATTTGATGCGTATTGGTTGGAGAATTTGGACGACTATTTTCTACAATTACCGGTGGTTTCCTGATTTACAGCATACACCGACTTCGTTATTGCTATAAATCAATTCCGTCATGATCTCTGTCTGGCTTAAAGCATTTTTTAAGCACTAACCAAGGGAATCATGCAGGACACACTCCGTCTGCCTATGTTTCCTCAGGCTCTCGTTTTTCCTTGGTTACACATTTAGATTTCTGCCCTCATCTACCTGCTCCAAAGCCTTTCCATTGTTCTGCTCCTCAAGTGTGATTTCAAAACTTTCATCTATTTGTGCAGCTACAGAAATTCTACCCTTAACATTATTATAACGCTTCTACCATCATCTTCTTTTCTTTGCATAACAGTCATTTATTTTTTTTCTTTTTTTTTACACTGAGAAGAAAAACCTCATTGTCACTTGAAAATTTTGTTCTCAAAGATCGTTGTTTTTAGTAACTTGCGAGTGCTTTCAGTTTTCTGTTGAGTGGAACGAGGCGATGAAATGTCGCAAAGCGAGGTCTACTGTAGAAGTGAGTGTAACTATTTTTTCATTATTATGATCATTATTATCCACTGATACCCTAAAGCAAGAACTTTTTTCAGCAGCTGTTGGATTTACGTGAACTTCTCGCAGATAGGGCTCCTCTTGAAGTGGGTGCAAATATCTTTCATCATCACTAATAGTTTAATCGTCAGATATATATGGGGAGGATTTGGGTTGTATATCAAACAATACCCTGCCATGAAGAAGGAAAAGGCAGCAAGTAAAAGTGAAGTAATCTTTTAGATATTTGTGCTGTTGCCCGTGTTGCACATATATTTCGTGGCTACATGCATTTCGTCATATCATTACCGGATTTTACCACATCTCTAGTTACTTCTTAAGATTTTTCCATCAGAAATTCGTCAATATCAAAAAAGCTAAACACAGGAAAATAAACGGGCCTCATTGCCCTCATCCCAAAAGAGCTCAGATCCTGCAGTATTGTTTCGAACAAGTACGGAAAGACCGGTAAACTCGCCTTCTAAGCCGGCTAAATCGCAATGGACTAATGTGACGATCTGCAGATACAATGCACGCATACTTGCATCTGAGTCCTCAATAAAAGAAATGACCCTGCAGCCATGAAGGTAAAATGTACATTTGTCATCGGATAGGCCGGAACATGAAGACGCGGACCATTCAACGCCGTCTATGACACCGGAGTAGAAGTCTTGTTGGGAACGTGCGGCTGTAGAGGTATCAGATGCGTCAGCGTTCTCGTGGACACGAGTTTGGCCATTAACATCAATTCATTTAAACAACCTAAATCGGACGGTTACGGTTGCAGGGATGTGGATAAATACCGGTTTTGACAATCTTCGTCGTCTACGCACCGGCACCAAACTATCACGACGAAGAAGTCGAAGCGTTCTATACGGACTTGGAGAAGTTCTACAAAGAAGACTATACAATCTTCAAGGTCATCATTGCGGATCTTAACTCTAAGATTGGACCCACGACAATGTATGATGAACGTTTAACACCCACGGCTTAAAGAAGAACTGGCAAGGGGGACAAGCTGTCTGAGTTTATTATGTCGACCCAGACAATTCATGGTAACTCGCAATTTTAGAAACCCCATCTTCAGAGCTGGACTTGGGAGTTCTTCAGTGGAGAGCACTATAACGAAATTGACCACATCATACTAAATCGAAGGTTTTTACCTTACCGATGTCGGTGTTTTCCCGAAATTATTCACAGGATCAGTCTATCGCCTCTTTCGTGCAAGATTTCATTTCTCGCAAAAAGAAGAAAAAGCCGCTAAGTTTAAAAAACGAAGTTTCAAAACCACCATAAACTACAATTTATTCAATTCATTAGTCGGCTGTTGGAAAAATGCCGTTCTTGCTAACATCGACGAGTTATACGATCGGGTTATTCAACATCTTCACCTCAGCACTACGAAAACTTACACTTCGAAGGTTACCAAGAGAATTCTGTCTCCAGAATGCTGATACGCCAGTGTGGAATCGCACGAGCTGCAGGCAACCGCTAACTAACGTCCCGAACTTGCAAAACAATGCAGACAGCCGATAAAAAGAAGATCTTAAAGAGAGAAGAGCAGCAGTAATGGTTGAAGCTGCAGAGATTGGGAAAAGCATTTGCAAAGCCCACCGAAGCTTCTCCAATTACATGACCAAGATAACTGCACTCCAATGCCCAGACGGAACAGTTACAGCGTCCAGAAGGGAACTGGAGAAAATAATTCACGATTACTACTCAGATCTCTTCGATAGGCACGTCCACCTTCCGTCATATGAAATAAAGGAGGATGGATATGTTATACCACCGGTTCTCTCTTCCGAAACCCGACATGCCATTTCGTCGGTGGAAAATCGAACAGCACCGGGTCCGGACAGGGTAAGATCAGAACACCTGAAGAACCTTCCGTCAATCCTCGTAAACACACTGGGTCGGCTCTCCACACGTTATCTGTCTCAATCCAATGTCCTCACTCAGTCGAAGGCTAGCAGGAGCGCGCTACTGTTTAAGAAGGATGACTTCCACGATATCGACGATTGTCCCTATCTGTTTGCTTTTTGTCGCCTGTAAACTGCTTAGGGGAGTAATCCTAGACAAAATCAACAGAACATTCGATGAAGGACAGCCATGTGGGCAAGCTGGGTTTCCAAAAGGATTCGGTGTAATAGACCACATCATTACGAAAACAAAGCTCATTGAAGCATCGCGAGAGTACAAAGAACGCTCTGTCTCACTTTCGCTTTATAGAAGGGTTTCGACTCATTTGGCATAGAAGCAATCATGGAAACGTTGGACAGTCAGGGATTCCCACTTAGTATACGAAAAATCTTCGTGAGCTTTATAAAAAAACTTCACAACCAAAATATCAGCATTCTATAGCGATATTAATATCGACATCAAAAGAGGGGTTAGGGAAAAGGCGATACCATCCCGCCAAAAGTATTTACCGCAGCCTGGAGAACGTCATGCCAATGTTGGTATGGGACAACATGGGAGTGAAAATAGATGGTCGACAATTACACTATCTTCGCTTCACTGATTGTATCGTTCTTATAACACCAAGTATCAGCCAAGTGGAACGAATGCATACCGGCTTTAATAAAACCTGTGGAAAAATTTCGTCTTCATCTAAATTCCCACAAAGACGTTCATGGAGAACGAATCGTCTAGTATGGCCCATTTATGCTCAGCGGAGTGAATGTCTGTAAATACTTCAGTTACGTCTATCTAGATCGCGAAACCAAAACAGTAAACGACTTAGCTTCAGAGTTGAGCAGAAGGAAACGAGAGGCTTGGTAAGCTTTCAAGAGCATCGAGGATATGGTGAAGAAAACAAAGAACACTCGACATCGTGCAGTCCTTTCGAGTGCACGATAATTGCTTTCCTTAACGAATGCGTCAGAAACTTGGTCCCCGCATAAGCGGTACGAAAGATCACTCAGCGTTATTGCTTGAAAGGACGATGCTAGGGATATCCCGTATTAAGGGAAGGTATCCAAAGCTCCGACTTGCGTCTACGATCAAAGATCAGAGATTCCGTTCTATATGCCATACTGTTGAAGATAAGGTAGGCCGGATACGTAATACGTATGAACGACAACAGATGGACAAGAATCGTCAGGGACTTTATTTTTCGGAATGTCAAGCATACTGCTGGAAGACCACCTGCCCGATGTTCAGAGTTCTTCGCGAAAAGCTTGAAAGATAGGTATGTTGCCCAACGAATCCCTTAAGCGACCAGAACCCACTGGGCTACTCTTGCACGCGACAGGAAATTGGGAAGATTTACTAGCACCCTGTTCGAGTTACTCGCGGCTCAACGGGACTATAGGTGATACAGGTGATACTCTCCATTGGGAGATTCCCACGTCCAGCGTTGAGGGTGGGGCTTTTGGAATTGCGAGTTACCATGGATGGTCTTGGTCGTCGTGATAAACTGTGAGAGCCGTTCACCCTGTTCGTTCAATTCTAGTCCGTGGGCCCCAATGTGACGTTCTTCAGACGTTCTTCTTCGTCCAATCTTGGCGTTAAAATCCCGAACGATGAGCTTGAAGAATGTACGGTCTTCTCCGTAAAGCTTCTCCAAGTCCATGTAGAAGGCTTCGACTTCTTCGTTACAGTTTGAAGTCGGCGCGTAAACGACGAAGATTGTCAAAGGCCGGTATTGATCCACATCTTTTTAATCGTAAACGTCCGATTCGAGTTGTAAGTTGTTCGAATGAATCGATGTTCATGGACAAATTCGTGTTGAGAGAACGCCGACGCAGCCGACTCTCTGCTGTCGCATGTTCCGAGGAACAGTTCTTCTGCGGTGTCATAGACAGTCGTTGAACGGGCGGCGTTGTCTCGTCTCGGCCAGGCCGATGACGTCGTTCTTTATCCTTTCTTGCTTGCATGAGCAAGTATTCTATCGAGGGACTCGGATGCAAGTGTACGTGCATTGTAGGTACAGATCGTCACCATAGTTCTTCGTAATCCATGCAGCTTCCATTGGCCCTGGGATTTTCGCAGCTTCTTCGTACTCGTCCTACCCAACGCTGGGAAATTGGGAGCTCTTTCGGGGTCAGAGGAATGAGGCCCGTTTTTTTTTACTGTGTTTAGCATTTTGATACCCACGTATAACTTGCTGGTCTCTGAACGTGGGGGCTGGGTCTACTGATGGGTAGCTTACCAGGCTCTCCCGGAGTGGACATGGAGCATATTTGTTGGAAGCGACTCCTAACCGCCTCCCATATACTCCCCTGTCACTCGATTGCAGGATTTTGGCCGAATTGACTCGAAGAATACAATCCGCATGAGAGAGAACGCGCCCACACACTCATGCATAAACACGCGTAGCAAATACAGAAAGTATGTGCCAAATCAGAGCAGCAGAAACAGCGAGTGAATACCCTGGATCCACCTGCGTCTCAGGGAAGCAAAGGTCGCTTTTGGTCCGCGATCAACCCCCTATCCGCCACCTGGGACGCTCCTCGTAGCCTCGCGATTAACCGGCTCGAGATCACTCATATGAGGGAGATCCGTGGTTATCTCCTATAATCACACTTTTTAGGAACCCTATCACTTCGCTCATTTGCTTTGTTCCGTGATCCACGAAGATTTTCAGAATACAGTGAAGGATCAGGTGCTTCTGGAGAGTTACGTCGTCTTAAAGAAAGTCTGCGATTTCTCCTCAAGATGATTCATCGGAGAACTCTGGGGTACTTGGGGTACTTCAACTAGAGTGGTCCCATTGTTTCACTACCCCCGGTGGTGGACCCAGTTTAGTAATCCCAAAGAGAAGTGGGTCTAGTTTGCCAGGGGGCGAAGTTTATCTATTATCTATGCGTTTATTTCACACCATCACGAACTATTGCGACATTTTAAATAATAGCAGTAGTAACAGTTAATGATTCGATCTTTGATATTGTCATCGTTTTGTTGGTTGAGTAATCGCAATGATTGTCCCCTTCACAGGAATACTCGAGCTCATGTTCTAGAAGGATTTCGGCCTGCGAACATGATATCTATACTTCTCAATCGTAGCAGGTGAAGACTACCTCTTAGCGCACCTATCTCAAGGCTCCAAGAAAACTATGGTGGGCTTGCACGTCAGCATGGTAATGATAAGTGGACGAGACAAATGCTCGAGCCGCAGGCAAACCCAGACCAAAACACGGCCAACTCAATGGATTGAGATGGTAATTAAGTATTACTGCTTGCTCAATTCTCACCCGATGAGCAAACTACAATAGTTATTCCATTTGGCTATTTCTACTGTGCCATTGTTATAGAAAAGAAGGAAAAAAAAGAGTATTTCTACTGCGACTTGAGAGCTTATCACTTTGCCGTTTTCAAGTGTCACCGAGATGTCGAATGTTCACAGAGCTTAATTTTAGCGCGGTTTCCAGATGTGGTCATGCTATGGCGTTTTCAACCTTTCGTCACAGGTATTCGCTAGTATTTGAAGATCATAAGGAGGTCCACAGTTTTGCAATTGAGGTCGTTCCAAGATAGGAGACAAACTGAAGGCTCAGCGGCTCCTTCGTGTAGCTGATCCACTCTCTGATCGAAAATGAATTAGCAATGGAAAGAGTAGAAAATTATAATAACAATAAGTAGTTTAGTAACAACAATGATACTCAGTGATTAGAGGTGCGTGCAGCCTAGTAGAGGCACTGTACGCATTGGTTCGATCAGATCCCGGACAAACAAAAGTCCTTCATCCCTTCACGGTTCACAAATAGTTAATAGCGTTAACTGGAAGAAGCTCTATTGGACGCAGAAAGGCTGGCTATTTCCTGTGGTGAAGACGTTAAAACACTCTAGTGTAGATATTTCAGTATTCCAGGCATAACAAATTCGAAGGTCGTTGTTTGTAACAACTGCGCGACAACAAACTGAAAACAAACGAAGTGCTGAGCTCCGCATAATATGTGATGTCTGGTAAGGATAAAAGGGTAAAGCTTTCAGGGCGTTGATCAATCCCTGAGGGATGCGCAATGCATTCTACTTCATTAAACATCGTTCAGACGTCATTGAATGCATATTTGGCCTTTACGATGACTCGTGATGCCTATCAATGTATGGAGCCAGTGGTGCTGTCCTCCCAGACAAGTCTGGTGCCAATTTTTCCGACCCCGGAGTGATGGGAGGCTTGGTGAGCTGTGGGCGCGGGGATAGATTCCACGTGTGTGTTGCAAGGCGCCTCCGACCACTGCGTCACACGCTCCCTTGGTCACAAAGCAACTAAATAAATGAGCAAGAAAAACAGGGATGATTCCAAAAGCAGTGATAAATATCAGCACAGGAACGTGTTTGGCCTGGTCCATATGATTAAAAAGGAATCTCATCTCAAAATAATCGGATTATTTGTACGTGAACGTTGGTGTTACTGACGGAACTCTCTATAATACCGAATTTCAAAGAAAAAATTCGAAATTTCGATTTCGCTTTACTGTAACCTACAGGCACTAATCATGAATATTCTAACAGGAGATTCAAATTTCGTCATAGGTGATAGGGGTAATACTAGTTGTTTCGTTCATAAGCAGAACCATGCTTTTTTTTCCTTCAAAGCTCCGTGTGAGAGTGTTATGTTAACGATTTTCTAAGACGGCTCGATGGCACGCGATTGATAAGAGCAGATCGTAAATTTAGGCCTACATTCTCTGCAGTGATCGGCGATTGTTTGGTTTACAGTGTAAATCAACTTCGTTACTGCTATAAATTAGACCATTCGTTCATGATCTTTGTCTTTGTCAAATGTGCTTTGCGAGGTTTCTATCATTTATGTTACCGATAAGAATCAAACACGGCACAGTCTATCCGCCTATTTTTTCCTCAGGCTGTCCTTTTTCTTAAGTTACAGATTTAGATCTCTGCCCTTACCTGTCTAATCGTAAAAGCCTTTCCATTCTTCTATTATTCAAGCGTGGTTTCACAGTGGTTATCTAATTATGTACCTAAAGAACTTTCTGACCTTGACATTGTTTTTGCGATCCTACGATCGTTTCATCTACCATCTTTCCTTATTTTTTCTTACATTAACAATGAAACTCATCACCATTTTAAAATCTAGTTCTGAAATTTTATTATTGTAGTACTTCGCGAGTACTTTCAGTTGCTCTCCTGGTCCGGGGTGATGAAATGTATTAAACTGAAGTCCAAATATGAAGTGAGTGTAATTATGTAATTATTCTTCATTATCATGTCAACTGATACATACAGTAAGAACTATTCCAGAAGCGTTTGAATTTGTGCGAGTCTTTTGAAGAGAAGGCAGAACTCGAAGTGAGAGCAAATATTTTTGTTGTCACAATTATTTCTGTATACAGATTTATGTAGGGAGAACTTTGCAGAAAATGCTGGGAGTGATAGACGAATGTGTGACGAAAATGGAACGAGCCAATTGCCGTTATGTACGGCATACTTTTCTAGATGAGTTCGCCTTTACTTCTTTTTGTCCTCAGAATGAAAATCTAGTGTCTGGTATTTCTCAGTTACCTTTTTTTTTGAAAATCTGTAATCTTCTTGAGAACCTGATTACTGAGATTACGTATGTAGGCTTGAAGACTTAATAGATGGGAAAAATCTTTCAAGCCAGAACTGATTACAATCAGCGTTCTCCAGACGTACGTGCACGTCTCAAATGAGTTTTAGCCACTTTGCAGAAAAAAGTCTCCAGTATTACACCTTATGTAGTGAGCTACATTTTTCTAGACCCGACCTTGTTCGACCCAACGAGAAGTGTTTCGGGTGAACAGAGAGTATCTGTTGATACGCCATGTTCGAGTCATCAGGCTGCCTCATCCATGAGTGGACAAGATGAAAATGATGGCAGATCAATGACCAGCTCACCGAAAGAAGAGCGCGTAACCAACATAATTCCTACGAATGGATTGACTACAGCTGCCAATACAAAGAGTGGGTTACCGTTCTATTCCACATTCAGTTTTACTAAACATGTCGTTTTCGAAGTTAAGATCCTTTTTTTTCTAGGCACCATACAATGCCAAACTAAAAAGAAATAAACAGTGCTTTTCAACCGTATGGAGAGCTGGGTCTCCTTGTTCGCTATTGTCTTTTTTGAATGTTGGTTTTTCCTGAACTTTCCTTTCATTAGTAAAGTGAAGTCTTTTTAAGCGTTTTGTGTACACTTTGGTGCGTAAGAACAACTAATTGGTTGATGTTAAACTGGAGGTGATTTAAAAAACTCGATAAAGTCTTTGGCATGGCAAACGATAGAGGATCAATGTGTGCAAAATATCTGGAGTAGTGCAGTCGATGGGCACATGCAAAATAAGTACGGAGGTGTACTTGCAAAAGCAGAGAGATTTGTAGCATATATTAATGAGGAATTGTTAAGACGTGGAAGGCCATCATAAAAAATACAGCGTGTGTGATTGAAGAGCTCAACAATTGAAGTTTACTCATGAGATCAAGGAGCAGGGAGCTGGCTCTGAACAGTGCGAAGAGAAAGTATTAAGATGCACTTATGAGAACGTAGTCGTGTGTACGTAGGATTTATGAGAAGGTAACTATGGATGCAAATACGGCTCATGGAAATACTTAGCTCACTAATCAGTGTCTATTTTAAGAAACAGAGAAGTACGGTGATATACGGAGTGCATCCTGTATCCAAGCAAATTTCGTGACGTTACTCAAGCTTGGGTGCCGTGGAGAAGGTCGCAAGGACCTATAAGGCGATGCTACCTTACTCGATGGTTATGGATAGGTATGTGTGAAGGCCAAGCACGTGGGTTATGAGTCAAGTGGTTTGAAATATAATAGACTAGATGACGGGGTACTAAAAGAAGTTCATACTCGGTCTACGGCCTTATGCTGAAATACAGAATATTCTTCGGAATGTAGCCAACAGTTTGTATAGGAAAACCCTTCTCTATCCAAAGCCACATTCTTTCATAATGAAGGTGAATCATTTCTTAGCTATCACGTTGGAATCGTGCAACGACTTTGAGATACGAGATTGCAAACTCCAGAGTCTTTTCTATTACTGTATTCCCCCATCACAACATAGGTGTTTATTTCATTATCACTGGCACTTCGTTGAAGCATAAAAGGGTTCAGTTGAGAAAAAACAACAGCACTTTCTTAGATTATCGAGCTGACCCGAGTTTGGCACAATGATCCTTATTCGGCTAAAGTTGTGACGTCATAGAAGAAACAGCAGTGCCCACCTAATTTTTGTTCTGCGTGGTTTTCTGTCGTTTGGGCGCTGACATAGTCCCCATTAGTTTTTTTTTGCTATTTGCACGGAGCTCTCTCATAGAAGGATTTCACACCGCTTGGTCGCAAATGATCGTGGCATGTTCCCATGTGACGGATACAGGGGTTAATTGCAGACCAAAAGCAACCATACGTTCTCTGAGGCGAAAGAGGAGCCAGGCGATAGACTCCCTGTTTTCGCTGAGCGGATTGGTACATAACTTCTATGTTTACGAGGACGTATTAGGTTCTGCTAAAATCTCAGGACATATCCAGACTGCCCAATTCTCGAAGGATTAAAGAGACGATATGTACCTGCAATGCACGCACACTTGCATCCGTACCCTCGGTAGAAGACCTCATCGTGAAGGCAAAAAGCATAAGTAACAACGTCAGTCATCGGACTGGCCGGTAAATGAAGAGGCCACTCATTCAACGCCGTCTATGACACCGGAGTAGAACTGTTGCTGGAAACATGCGACAGTAGAGGAGTCGGCGGCGTCGGCGGCGTCGGCGTTCTCGTCAAAACGAGTTTGGCCATGGGCATTTGATTCATTCGAACAACCTAAATGGGACGGTTATGGTTGGAGAGATGTTGATCAGTACCGGCTTCGATAACCTTCCTCGTTTACGTACCGACATCGAGCCGCGATGAGGACGAGGTTGAATCGTTCTATATAGATTGGAAGGAACTTGTAAAGAAAAGACCATACAGTCTTCCAGGTCATGAACGATAAGGTTGGGTCTAGAGGAATACTCTATAGAAAAGCACATTAGAACCCACAGATTAGAATGGAGCCAGAGGGGTGAACGGCTGTCTGAGTTTATCACGACTAACAAGAACATTCATGGTAACTCGCAATTCTAGAGGCCCCGCACACCATCCACATTTCGTCGCACGTCACAATTCAATCAAGAAAGGGATCGTTTTATTGCGCGGAATAAGAGGAGACGACACTTCAAAACGGTTCTTGATTATCGTTCAAATCGTGCGGCGCTCACTTGCCAAGTTTTTTGTATTTCCTATGCGATTTAATTCAGTGGAAATAGTTCCTGTGCTTATGCCAAGCTGTTCTGCAAGCTATCGAACAGTTGTTGGCATGTTTATTCCATAGTGCCCTCAATTCTTCACCGTCAAGTTCATTGGGACGTCCGTGGCCTTCCTAATCTTCGAGGTTGGAATCACTAGACCGGAGTTTCGGGAGCCATGTTCGCACTGTTGATTCACCAACACTACCTTCACTCCAAACTTCATTGTTTCGAGTCGTCTCTGCTTCACTGCGATTGAGTTTGAACTCAAAAAAGCAAATTGGACGAAAACTCGTTTTTTGACATCTAAAAGCTGAAGAGTTCAAAACTGGAAAAAATTTAACTTTTGACAAAATAATAAGTCGTGGTTAGAAAAAAAGTAAAATCGAACTTCTTATGAAATGCTGTGGGGTGCAAAGAATATTTTATTGGTAAAAAAAATACATTAACAAAACAAATATTTTTAAGACGCTGATTTATTTTTTGAATAGACAAATATCTTGGTTTCACGATCCGTCTGTGGCATAGAACTATGACAGTTCAAACGATTAAGCCTTAACATTTGTGCGACTTTCACGGATTAACTAATTCTTTCTCAACTTAAAGGAACCAAATGATTAAATTCATGGTCGGAAGTGCGACCTAATAGATGCAGTACCATCCTCTCCAAACTCCATGGAACGGATGCTTAAGTGCCGACGAGATAATACATACTGTAGCTTTAAGTAATCTGTATTTATTACATTAACCACTACTTGCCACGTGAATATTGTAAGGATAACCGATCCATATGAAGTACTGATGTTCTTCATTCCACATCGTCCTCATTGCAGCTCCGATAAGAAAGCAAACAGATAAAAACTAAGGAGTGCCATGAATTAAGGCAGGCAATTATGGCCATTCCACTTCTGGAAGCACTTTTCATTTATGCTGGAAATAGTCGTATATCAACACAAAATGCCCGATATGCATCGCATACCATGCAGGCAGGTGATAACCAGGAAGACCCAAACGAATTGCGAGCTATACATTTGTCTGTCAATGACTTCTTTGATGCGTCGACCTTCTTCACTGCAGTTTTTTGTTGTCAACCGACAGCTGGTCCAACACAGAAGTTGCAGTTCGCTGGTTTCTTGATTGGTATACGGGAGGTTGTTGTTGTACTATTTATTCACAAAAGCTAACGTTTCGGAAGATTTCGCCTTCTTTTGAGCCTGATAAGGTCACGTTAACTGCAATATAGTCGACCAAATACTTTCAGAGCTTCACCAGAAGAACCTTGAGACCTATAGTTCTGTCGTGTTGGGAACAAAACGGCTTCTTAACACACTCATCGTTCTTCTATGAATCTCCAGCTAAGTGTTTCACATGAAAACCAATCGCATGGAGTTCACATGGATGGCCAATACATCAATCTCAATTAAAATATGGCTGAGATATTGTTTAGATTATTATAACGTAGTAAAAGGCATCGCTTTTCGTGGTTCGTCAAGGAATAGGCACTTATCCAGAATGCTTCAAGAGTTTTATGCGCCCAAGTTTTAGATTAATGTTTTAGGATGGTGAATGCTCCTTCTGTAAATTCTCACCTTCTAGCACTTTTTTTTGCAAGCGGTCGGTTACTTTTTAATTTCTGCTCTCATCCTTGATTCCGTGTTTTTATATCTTCTCTGAATCAGTTAGTAAGAAGACCGAACGAGGGAACCATTGCTTTCCTTTCCTATGAAAAGGTTCCATCCCGAAATGTCAGTGGTGCACGATTTATCTTCCACCTCTCTATTGTTTATCTTGTCGACTGTACGAGATCCTTTCCCCTAGTTGGCCCAATACAAGATCGAATAATTTGGATTGGAAAAAAATAAGAATGAAAACCGTCTTGCAGGATCTCTGCCCACAGTACGCTCGTATATGATGATAATATTTCGAACCAAATCCTGTATATGACGAGAACATTTTGAACCAAATGCCACCTAAACGTCGTGCTTGAAGAACACATGACAATGGACTACGTGCTTTGGAAGGATTTAGAAGTTGCTCTAAATTTGCCTCCACTCCTCAAGCAAGAAGGTGATCTCACGATCGCATCTTCATTACTACTAAGGAGTTGCTCGAAAAAAGAGAAAAACTAAATCCCTATTCTACTGCAACATGCTCAACAGGGCTCGTAACAAATTGCACTTGCAGAAAAACCTTGCAAAAAGATCCTACAGGAAGAAGAAGCCGTTAGAAGCAATAAAGCCGCCAGAACAAGAACTGCAGAAATGCCATCGGACATTGACCGAGCGCAATGCTCCGTTGTCAGCTTTGGTGAAAGAAGATTTCTTTACATTTCACACGACCCATCATCATATACTCTGCTGATTCCAGCACTTTTTGCATTCGATCTGTTTTTCTCGCATTTATCGTCTACAGTGGTATTTGAACATTTAGCGTGTTGTTTCAGCTCCTGTTTGAGGGTTTCGACTTCTTTATCAATGTCGTAAAATGCTGGTCGAGTCAATTCTCCTTGCAATCGTGGAGATATCTGGGCAATGGCGTTCCTACGTAGACCGAGAGAGTGTATTTTTGATGACCAAAGATAGACAGGTAGGGAGAACCCTCGGCGTTGATCAGTCTCCGAGGGATGCGCCATGCATTCGACTACATTAAGGATTGTTTGGAGGTGATTGAATGCACATCTGGTCGTTACAATGACTCGCGTTGGTCTACCAGTGTACCGACCCAGTGCTGCTATCCTCCCAGAGTAGTCTGGTACCAATTTGCCGACCCCGAAGAGATGGAAGACTTGCTGGACCACGGGCGCGGGGATCGATTCCACTGTGTGTTGCAGGGCGCCTCCGAGCACTGCACCACACGTTATGGGCGGAGATAGGATTACTAGTACTACCCACCACGACATGAATTAATAACGGGAATCTTCTACACTAATCTTGGTCATCGTGTAATTCAATTCCAGATCCTGTAATTTCCACTGGAGAAAAAACCGCATGGGTTTCTTCTCTCTGAATTCAAGTTGCGATCGGAAACGTGGAAAAGGCACAGCTCGAGGATCCGATAATCCAACCAGTGACAGCAAAGTGTAACCACTGGTGGCCACAATTTTACGCAATTCTCGCAAACCTTATGACGTCCCACCTTCAAAAGGAAAGAAACCAGACCAGTGGAAGAGGTCGCGTACGATGAACCTGCCCAAGAAAGGTGACCAAAGGAGTCGGTTACTATCTTTCGATAAACTTGTTGGATGTGCTGTACAAGCTTTTCATAAAAATTATCCTGTTGGCCATATCAAGTACATTGAATGAGGTGCAACCAAGTGACCAAGTAAGGTTTCGAAAGTGAGTTTGCTGCACGAACCACATCCAAACTGTGCACACGGTCTTGTGGCGAAGTCTGTCGAGAATACCACATCCCCAGTCTTAAATTTTGTCGCCCACGAAAAAGCGTTTGACAGTGTCGAAACGAATGCAATTCTAACAGCGCTCTTCGACCAAGGATTGAACCCGTCCCTACATAAGAACTCTATTTGACTGGTATCGGAATTTTCTGACGAATATACAGCTTTACCATCGACGTCTTATTGTACCCACAAAAAAAAGGAGTTCGATAAGGCGGTACCATGTCGTCAAAGCTGTTAGTTCCTCGTAGCAGTGGACAATGCATTCGCTCGACTGGGATGATACGTACTGATGCGAAATTCTTATCAAATCTAAGTTTCACTGACGACACTGTCATCTTTCCAGGAAGCACCAAAGAAGCAGAGTTGGTAATCAATGAGCTCAACGAAGCGGAAAGAAAAGATGAGACTACGCATAAATCGGAAGATCTTAAATTTGTTGAAAGCCGATGGTGCGAAGGTGAACAGATCAATCTGAATGATTCTCTAACTACAAATCAAACAGCTGCACCCGCACCTGAACTTGTTTTACAAATCACGATGTGAGGTGTGCACCCATCGCCACGACCAAGTTAAACCACCACCACGACGGACGAGGACTGCAAGGCAAAGTATTGAAAATGTGCTTGGGTTCGCACAATTTGTCAAAACGGGCTGTCCAAGTATCTAAGTAAATAAGTATTTCATGTATTACTGTGCTAGGCATTTGTATCATAACGGTCGGAGGTGAATACTCTAATCGTCTGCGCCCTGAAATGGTGTCTTGGGGTTTTAGTTAATGCTTCTGGTAGCACAATGGCTAGAGATAGCTCAGAGTACACATGTATTTGGTGGTTTGACTCGATGAATGTTATATCAATTCCTTAATCTCTTTGGAGGGCTAATTGAAAGCATATTTGCTGGGAAGATAAGAAGGGAGGCGGTTATCTGACTTCCTCTTAGAAAAAAAGTAACTGTCGCTTTAGCCGGTTTCCTGTGCACATCCTTAAGAAACTGACCTTATTGAAATTAGTAGGAAGCACTATAGAGCAGAAGCGGTTAATCCGCTCAACAACGCATTCAACGTCAAACATGAAATGGAATCACTGCCGATGTTACGTAGTAGTTGGAAGCTGATCGACCATGAAAACAGACCAAAACATTCTGAAATAACGTTGGGTGCTAGATTTTCAGCCAGTTTCTTCCAACATGCATGCTTCTCACAAAATGTAAAAAATTAACACAGTCACCTCTTATTGGCGAATGGATGGCTTGAATCTTGTCAACACGCATGATTCAGGAAACAGTATATCAATATTTTTTGCAAAATTTTCCATTCAAGTGAAAATTTTTCAAACTCAAACACAGCTTTACTGTGGTTCAATGCCAATTTGAGCTCTCCAGATCATTCCCGCTAAAGGGTGAATGCTGATGGTACGTTAGGGTAAAGAACTAGCCGAGATCAAGTAAAAATTAGGGGGTCTATGATGCAATGGGTAACATGTGAGCCTTCGGAAAGGGTTATTGTGTGTTCGAATCTAGGCTGGGGTCCAAGTTTGGCGAATATCTCGGCATCATAGTGGTTGTATTTTGCACAATACCCTCTCATGAAATAGTAATAGTCAGTACGTAAAAAGCTACATACTGTGATTAATGAATGGATTATGTAGAGTATTTTTGATATACTTGATACTTGAACAGCCCGTCCCCACTAGCTCTGCGGGCTCCAGCATAATCACCATTTTTCGGAGATTTGCTGGTTAAGCCATTGTGGTTCTCTGGAATCCCGAGGACAGCCTGGCCAAAGTCTGCCCGAGGTCGTCACCACGACAGGCAGTAGCAGCCCTTGTGGATCAGAGCGAGATTTGCCACCATGCGACGTTGACACCAGGACGGTGGTGGATCCTGGTATTGGTTTACTCTTAGCTAGGCTTCCTGATGGAAACGCTGGACTCCTTCTCAGCTTGGGAGACCCTGCTGTGGGGACGAATCCCCCGCTGTACATCGCAGTCCGACACCGAGAAACACCTGCCAGCCACGATGGGGCGGTAACTCGTTCGGAGTATTTTTGCTATCCTGATTAGAAGGACTGTTTTCAAGCACATTTATGACAGCAGATATTAAAAATTGATCCGATTTTTGCATATGAACTCTACATGAGGTACCGTAGAGGTTAGATGTCTGTTTGGCTCATCACTATAAAGAGATTCTATCCCTAACTACTTTGCATCTGTCTGGGAGGAAGATATTTTTTGGATCTGCTCTGAAAACGTTCTCAATCGACCTGTCGATTAGTTCGAAGGGATTTTCTCACAACATAAATTCTTGGTATTGGCAAAAAAACTACAGTTTTGGAAAAACCTTAAGTCACTAAACTGCAAACTTCTCTCCGAAGAGCTGATCACTGCTTATGGTGAATAGGTAGACGGTTGGACGGCTATGGTAGTGCTTAAGGGTGTCCAGCAATACTTACACGATGAATGGCTTGACCTCATCCATCTGGCAAAGCAGGCTCTTCATCGTGCCCATAAATTGGTACTAGGCTTATTTTGGTGGTAAAAATTCCTGAATCGACAGATCAGTTGGCGCCACGTGAGCTATTGTTTAGGTCGAATATGCCATCATTCAGCTGGAATACACCATGAATAGAGCCATATGCATGACTTCTCCCTTAGCGATTGATCAGTATCGAGTGCATCGTTTTTTTTACTTTATTTCCTTAAATAAAATGCTTTTTTCGCTGCTTTGCCAGCTTTAACTAAGTGGTATTAAAGAAATTTCAACGGAGTGTTGTCATGCCTACTTTTGACTTTATTCGATTGCATCGCAATTCTTATATTCAAGCGATTGGCACAGTGTTACGGAAAGTTGAATGAGGAAGCTTTTGAGGACGAAACACCCGGATCTACACATCGGTAGGCCACCTCAAGGGAAAGAGACTAATTATCTATTTAATTACCTCTGCATTCCTCAATGTAGGTGAGCGCAGAATGCTACAGCGATTGATCAGCGGCGAACACCTTATCCTATATTATTTCTGCTTATTCACGCCCAAGCAGTGGTATTTGAGGGTTCAAAGAAGATTAACGCTTAACAATTTCTTCAAGTCAATGTGGGGAGAAGAGGACGGATCGTCAAACTTTATGCAGTTAAGCTTTACGCTCTAACAGATCCATCTCAGCTTCGTTAGCTACTAATGGGAGAAGTGCAGTTCTTAGCTCCAAAAATTTTACGGTGTAAATATTTAGTGCTCTTTCTATCGGACCCACAAATGTTAAACATTCCTTATATGCGACAGACAATGTGATTTAATAGTATGGCATCGAAAGATTTCATAGATCAAAAGCAAAAGCCTTCTACATAACGGAGCCGTGAAAATGGTTAGGATATTATTTAGTTAACTCTTTAAGGCTGAAGATTTTTCGTGCCAAATAACGCAAGGCTTAGGGTTACAGAGGCAGTAGAAGAGCAATAAGGCATTTGCTGCTCACTTTTTCTAAGATTTGTTAAGAATGTTGTAACTGCGATGCGAGATGGAATAAAACCAAACCTAGGCATAATAACAGGTCGATAAAATTCTTGAATACGATTTAGTTGAAAGCTCATCAAAAAAGCATTTTATTTAGAGAAATAGGGTACAAAAGACAATGCATTAAGCGTTGATTAATCGCTGAGGGAGAAGCCATGCATATGACTCCATTCATAGTATTACACAGCCGAATGAATGCAAATTCAACCCGCAGAACAACTTGCGGAAAGCGCACTGATATGAAGATTCAGTAATTTTTTACTCCAACAAAAGCCTAGTGGTAATTTATGGACATGATAAAGAGCCTGCTTTGTGAGCTCGAGCATTTATCGTATTGCTGGACACCCCTAACCACTACACTATAGCCGTCCAACTGTCTACTTATTCACCTTAAACAGTGGTCAGCCTTACGGAGAGAAGTTTGCAGTTTAGCGACTGGGTTTTCCAGAACTTAAGTTTTCTTTTTGCCAATTTCAAGAATTTATGTGCTGTGAAAGTTTATTCAAACTAATCGACAAGCCAATCGAGAACGTAATAACAGATCGAATCCAAAAAAACCTTTTTGCAAATTCCAAGTAGATGAGATAGTATCTCCTTCTTGTGATCAGCCCTAACAGACAAGGCTATTTTTTTAAAGACTGTGGCCAAAAATGTTCCTGAAAACTGTATTTCTGATTATTAGTATATCAAAAGGAGGCGGATAACAAGTGGTAGTCATGTCCGTCATCACGAGCATGGTGCTAGTTTGATTCCGCTCCGAGCCAATCATGCCTGTCATCCCTCCGGGGTCGGGAAATTGGTACCCGATTTCTCTGGGAAGAAATCACTCTCTGCAGTCCAATTAACGACGCTTCAGCCCGGCTATCAAACGATTCCAGGCAGAATTGCTCGACCAGCATTCTACGACATTCAGGATAAAATGATAATCTTCAAGCAGCACCCGAAGTCACACGGAACACCTTGGAGACCTTTGTGGAGACAAGGAAACGAATCGAATGCGAGAAGTGTTGGGATCCACACAGCAGGTGTGATGATGGATCAAAAGAAATCACCTGCATCACCTGTAGTCCGTTGATCGTCGAGTGACCCGAGCGGGCGCCAGTAAATCTTCCATTCCTCCCTGTCGCGTGCAAAAGTTGCCTAGTGGGTTCTGCTCGCTCCAGGGACTCGTTGAGCATCATACCTTTCTTCAAGGCTCTTTGTTAAGAACTCTGACCATCGGGTCGGTGATCTTCCTGCTGTACGTTTGACATCCCGAGGAATCCAGTCACTAACGGCTCTTGTCCATCGGTTGTCATTCATACGCATTACGTGTCCGGCCCACCTTATTTTCGATTGTTTGGCTTACAGAACGGCATCTTTGATTTTTGATTATTGACGCAGGTTATTCGGAGCCTCGGAATTCATCTTTTACTTGCGTGACACGGGATACTCCTAGCATCGTCCTTTCGACTACGTGTGCAATAACGCTGAGTGATCCTTCATCCTGCTTACGCATCGACCAAGTTTCTTACGCATACGTTAGGGCAGGAACCGTTGAGTCGAAAAGGTGGGCACGGAGTCGGGTGTACCTGGTTCTCTTCACTACATCATCGATGCTCTTGAAAGCACCCCAAGCCGCTCGTTTCCTTCTGCTCAGCTCTGAGCTAGGTCGTTCATCACATTGATTTCCCGACCTAGATAGATATAACTGGAGCATTCGGAGATATTCGTTCCGTTGAGAATGAATAAGGCATGCGAAACCAATCCGTTCTTAATGAACATCGTTTTTGTGAGATTTAGTTGAAGACCAATCTTTCCACAGGCTTTATCAAAGTCGGTAAGCACACGTTCCGCTTGGCTAATGTTTGGTGTTATAAGGACGATGTCATCAGCAAAGCGAAGATGGTATAACTGCCGACTATCGATTTTCACTACCATATTATCCCATTCCAATGTTCACATGACGTTCTGGAGGATGGCGGTAAATAATTTTGGCGAGATGCTATCGCCTTGCCTAATTCCTCTTTTGACGTCAATGATAATATCGTCGTAGAATGGTGATATCTTGGTTGTGAAATTTTTTGTACAGCTCGCGAAGAATCTTTATGTACTAAGTAGGGTCTCCCTGACTACCAAGGGCTTCCACGACTGATTCTATCTCATTTGAGTGAAAAGCCTTCTTTGAATCGATGAACGTGAGACAGAGCGGTCTTTTGTACTCTCGCGATACTTCAATGAGCCTTGTTACCGTGTGGATGTGGTCCGTCGTACTAAATCCTTTTCGAAACCCTGCTTGCTCACATGGCTGTCCTTCGTTCAGTGTTTTGTCAATCCTGTTTAGGATGACTCGAGTGAAAAGTTTGTAGACGACAGACAGTAAGCAGATTGGACGATAGCTGCCGATATCCTGTAGGTCACCCTTCTTGAACAATAACACGGTCTTGCTGGTCTTCCAGTGGATAGGGAGGGACCTTGCATTTGGACAGGTAACGTGTGAAGAGCCGAGCCAGTGTGTTTACGAGGATTGACGGAACGTTCTTCAGGTGTTTTGGTCTTATCCTGTCCGGGCCTGGTGTTGTTCGATTTTTCACCGACGAAATGGCATGTCGGATTTCGGAAGGAAGAACCGGTGGTACAACATATCCATCCTCCTTTATTTCATATGAGGGAAGGTGGACGTGGCTATCGAAGAGATCCGAGTAGTATTCGTGAATAATTTTCTCCATTGCCTTTCTGGATGCTGTAACTGTTCCGTCTGGGCGCCGGAGTGCAATCATTTTGGTCTTGTAATTGGCGGAGCTTTGGTGCTTTGCGAATGCTTTTCCCAGCCTCTGCAGCTTCGACCATTACTGCTGCTCTTCTCTCTTTAAGATCTTTTTTTTATCGCCCATCTGCACTATTTTTGCAAGTTCGGACGTTAGTTCGCGGCTGCCTGCAGGTCGTGCGATTCCACGCTGGCGTATCAGCTCGAGTGTTTCTGTAGACAGACGTCTCTTGGTGACTCTCGAACTCTCAGCTTTCATAGGGCTAACGTGAAGAAGTTGAATGAGCCAATCGTATTCCTCGTCGACGTTATCGACAACGGCATCTTCCCAACAGCCAACTTGAATAAGTCACAGTTTGTGGTGGCTCTGGGATTTTGGTTTTCGAATTCACTGGCTTTTTTCTCCTTTCTGCGAGAAATAGAGTCTTGCACGAAGGAGACGGTGGTCTGATCAAGTGTAGAATTTTGGGGGCAACAGCGACATCGGTTAGGCTAGGTAGGTTAGATAAAGGGATTACATAGGTTAAAAGAAATAAAATAAAAAAATATATTAAAACCACCCGCATAATCTATTTATTAGTCACAGTGCATAACTTTCTATTCACTGCCTATTATTTTTTCACAGCAGGGTTATATTTCTTAACTGAAGTCATCGCTCCACTTGTGATGAGACGAAAACAAATAAAGCGCCTCACTCGAAGCTCATTAACGTTCGTTATAAAATCCAAAGCTCTGCAATGAATGCAGATAACGTCATGAGAGCATGAAATCACATATCGCTTAGTGATTAGCAATCTCTTAGGTTACGACATGTATTTAGCTTCCTCGGGCACGTTAATCTATACAATGCCGTGTTTTTACCTACTGACATATCAAGACAGCATTCACTATCTTCCATGAGAAATTTGGCAGTGTTTAGATGACCCCCGGAACAACAAAAGGATTTGTTTTCCAGAGAGTGGGGACTGAGGCAATGACCCTGTATGAGTAATAGAGTCCCAAGCAAATTCATACACGGTGATTCTTGTTAGAATCATTGCTTCTAGAGACTGCAATCATAGCAACAGATGATTTTCCGTGTCCTTAGCTGCTGGGCTGTAAGTGAATGGAGTCGGTTTTGTCTTGATCTCAGAGCTAAAGAGCTGGCAAAGGGGTGGACCAAAAAGAAGCATTATAACGTAGGAATGAAAAACAGTTGCGGTTTCAGAAGAGTCGCAGAAGTAGCCACTACCGGAAGAAATGAGAACGTCTCTTTTTTTCCGAAAACCTCACTTTGTTAGGGCAAAGTCGAATTTTAAATTTCCTTTTATGGCAGACGAAGTTCCGTTCTTCATGAGAAATGAAGCAGCGATATTTCATTTCTTATCTAACAAATCATTTATTTTTTTAAAGGTCTACTCTTCGGCTTCGACTATTATTTCTTGGAATTTTCATTCGATTGCAGTCACCTTGCGAAGTGAGGCGAGAGTTTCAGATGATAAAACAGCACTTTGGACAAATCTAGTTCTAAAAGTCCAAGCTCCGATGTAAAGTGCGAACAGCTCGAAACATTAACGAAACAGCTAGACAGGAAAAGAATATTCGCTTTCAACATTAAACTTTGAAGTGTTCACTTGAATCTTTGAAATATTTTCGTGAGATCTTGGCTCAATTACTAGGCCGACCATTTTGCATTTGTTCACTCGTGCAAGCCTGGATGGAAGGGAGGATCCGTGGTCATTCTGCTCGTGCATACATTCTGCGAATAAACAACCTCTAGCATATTGCAGTTCGACATCCGGCTACGGAAGACAAAACAGCATCGGTGTGCTGTCATGTCCACAGATGCTATAAAGACATTGGCTGAAAGATTTATGGCTGTTGGTTCCCAATTGTGCCTAGAGCCAACTACGGCGTCTATCCATGCGGAGTCCTGATTACTGGTCCCCGGCTGTTCTGAGAGGAAAAGAAAACAATTGGAAAACCGCTGTTCCGCATGTCATTGTGTAAGTTATGTTTGCCATCATTCTCCTATGGGATACAATGAATGGAGTCGGAAGCACGAAGCGGGTTGCTGACGGAGAACGAACGCTTTATCTTTGTATCAAAATTTTAATTTACTTCTATCCATTGTAGGAAAGTTGAACTTCAGCCAACAATATAAATGTACAATCCAACTGCAATGATGCTGAGATATTTGAAAACTCCGTACAGCAGGTTTCTGCGGTAGGGATTGAACACGGTATTACTCTTTCTGGGGCTAACACGTTCCCCACCACACCATGAGTATCCTTCGTTTCGCCTGTCTCTAAGCCAATTCTATCGATTTTTTGCCACCAGCAATCACCCGTCAACGCAGTTGATCTAGGGAGTTCAAATCGGCATTGAACTTAATTAAGCTGAGTTGAAATTACAGTGCTTTTTTATTTATTGCGTACTACAATTTTTTTTCCCACGGCTCAATCTCATTGACGGGTGATTGCTGATGGCACTGATCAATAGAACTAGCTGAGAGACAGGCAAAACGAAAGACCTGCATGGTGTGGTGCTAAACGCGTGAGCCCCCGGGAAAGTTCATAGCGCGTTTGTACCTCACTGCAGACACCTGCGGTCCGGTTTTGCAAACATCTCAGCATCATTGTGGTTGTACTTCGCATCGTACTCTGCCATGAAGAAAAAATTGTAGTAAGCAGCAAATAGAAAAGTTATCAGTGTGTACAATAGATAAGCCGCTATGAATTGAAAAAGTAGAGTCACAAAGAAGAACTTGGAATAACCAAAGATGTACGAATTGGAATTGATTTCTCAAGCTGAACACAAACCAAGCTTGAACGAACTATCTAATTGTGCTGATGTCCTGAGGATATCAGTAAATTATGAGGATCGTTTCTGAGTGAAATCCACCATTGTCAATGTTGAACTGTTTGCAAGTACTAGCCACTGTATATTTACCTCGTTTTCTAATTTCGTAGTATTTTTTGCATACTAATTGAGAGATTTGTGCAAGAGCTTAGAGCTCCATCCGGATTGAATTCTACGTATCCATTTGGCTCTCCTCCATTTGCCTTTCCTACAAAGGTGAACCTCTGTAAACCGTTTTAAAAAGGTTACACGGCGCAGTGCCTCTATGAATATCCCTAGCAGAGGGATTTCTTGACACACGTAGGTAGACCCAGAAGATGGGCTTTCTCTTTTCGCTGCACCAGCTTGGTGTATATATTCTGTGCCTGTGAGGAGTTAATTCTCATGCGTGGGTTCGTCGGTGTGCTTTCGTTCATGCAGTTTGCATTCTACAGGTCAGTTCTACCCAAAAAGCTTGCAATCAGATGACCGTAAAGTGCACGGGAGGTGGTTAGAAGTTGCCTCCAACAAATGTGCTCCCCCATTTACTATGAGAGAGACTGTCAAGCTGCCAGTGAGAATACCCAGACCCTACATTCGCTGCTCAGCAAGTTATGCGTGGGTAGTAAATTCCAAACATATCAGAATAAATAGGCCTTAATTTCGTGGCCCTAAAAAAGCCTTCGATTCGGAAGCACTGGGTAAAACGAGTACAGACAGGCTGCTAAAATCTCAAGAACATTCTAGGCTGCCTTGGTCACAAAAGTCTAGAGTGACGATCTGCACCTACTATGCGCGCTCACTAGCATTTGCACTCTCGATGGAAGACTTGATCATGCGTATAAAAAGAATAAGATACGACGTTACCGGACTAGCAAAAATGACAAGACGCCAGCCATACAATGAAGTCTGTGACACCGGAACGAGGTCATCAATAGAGATTTTGACGTTAAGACTGCACAAAGATTAGCGCCCGAAAAACACCACTTTGAGACCAACCGATTAGAACATGACGAGTGAGACCATTCGTGGTAACTCGCAATTCCAGAAGCCCCACCCTCAACGCTAGACGTCAGAGTCTCCTAGTGGTAAGTATCGTAACGAAATAGACCACATCGTAGTAAATAGAAGGTTTTGCCTAACCGATGTCGCTATTTTCCCAAAATTCTACAAAGGGGATCAGACCAGTGCTTCCTTCGTAGAAGATTTCTTTCCTCGCGGAAAGGAGAAGAAGCCTCTGAATTCAAAAAACGAACTTCCAAAGCCACCACAAACTGGGGTTTGTTCAGTTCATTAGTTGGCTGCTGGGAACATGTGCTTCTTGGTGACATCACGAGAAGGACGATCGCCTCACTCAACATCTTCATGTTAGCGCTGCGAAAGCTGGGATTTCGAAACTCACCAGGAGACATCTTTCTCCATAAACGGTCGAGCTGATACGCAAGCGTGGAATCGAACCAGCTACACGCAACTGTCGACTCACATCTGGACTTGCAAAACAATGCAAACAGAAGATAGAAGAGGATCTCAAAGAGAGAAGAGCAGCAGTTATGGGAGACGCTGCAGAGTCTGGGAAAAAGTATTCGCAAGGCCCACCGAAACATCACCATTTACAAAACCAACGTTGTTGAATTTCGACAAGTACAGCTTCCAGAAAGACAGTGAGAAAATCATTCACGTTCACTACTCGGATCTGTTGAGTGGCCATGTCCTCCTACACTTATATGAAACAAAGGTTGCACTATGAAAGCTGAGAGTTCGAAAGTCACCAAGAGACCTCTGACTCCAGAAACACTCGAGCTGATACGCCAATGTGGAATCGAACGAGCTGCAGGCATTTGCGAACTAACATCCGAACTTGCAAAATAATGAAGACAGGCGATAAAAGAAGATCTTAAAGTGAGAAGGGCAGTAGTAATGGTCGAAGCTGCAGAGGCTGGGAAAAGCATTCGCAAAGCCCACCGAAGCTTCGCCGATTACAAGACCAAGATGGTTGTACTCCGACTCCCAGACGGAACAATTACAGCGTCCAGAAAGGCAATGGAGAAAATCATTTACAAATATTACTCAGATCTCCTCCATAGCCACGTCCACTTTGCGTCTCATGAAATAAAGGAGGATGACATGTACCACCGGTTCTTCCTTCCGAAACCCGACATGCCATTTTGTCGGAGAAAAATCGAACAACACCAGGTCCGGACAGGATAAGACCGGAACACCTGAAGAACTTTCCGTCAATCCTCGTAAACACACTGGCTCGGCTCTTCACACGTTACCTGTCCGAATGCAAGGTCCCTCCCTATCCACTGGAAGACCAGCAAGACCGTGCTATTGTTCAAGAACGATGACCCTCCACAATATCCACAACTATCGCCAAATCTGCTTGCTGTCTCTAGTTCGTCTACAATCTTTTCACTGGACTATTTCCAAGCAGGATTAACAGAACATTGGAGAAAGGGTAGCCATGTGAGCAAGCAAGCTTTCGGAAAGGATTTAAAGTAATGGACCACATCAACAAGATAACAACGTTCATTAAAGCATCATTAAAGTACAGGAAAGCCTCTTTCTCTCCTTTTCTGTCTCACTTCCATCGATTTGAAGAAAGCTTTCGACTCAGTTGAGATGGAAGCAGTCATGGAAGCTCAGTGCGGCCAGGGCGTACCCTCTCACCTTACAAAGATTCTTCATTAGGTGTATATAAGTTTCACAACAAAAGTATCAGCGTTCTAATGGTATATTAGCACCAGCGTCAAAAAATGGTTTAGACAGCATGATTCCATCTCACCAAAATGATTTACTGCCACCCTCGAGAACGTCATTTGAACCACAGGAATAGAACAACATGGAAGTGAAAATCGATTGTTGGTTTTTCGCTTTGCTGATATGATCGTTCTTATGGCACTAAGCATTGGGCAGGCGGACGAATTCTTTCCGACTTTGTTAACGCCTGTGGAAAGACTGGCTTTTGACTAAATCGTACAGAAAAGATGCTCATGAGGAACGGATTGGTTTCGTATGCCCCCATCCCATTCGCGCTTAGCTGTGACCGAGTGGCTCACACATTTCCAATCTAGGTCGAAACTCAGTATAATGAACGATTTCTCAACCCCTGTCCACCTCCACAACTCCTCCCTTTTCCTTACGGTCTCCGTCAGAAATCTAGTTGCAACGTACGCAGGATGAAAGATCACTTAGCATTATTGAACGTGCAGTCGAAATGACGATGCTAGTAGTATCACCTATCAGGCATATGAGGAAAGGGATCCGAAACCCCGAGCTGTGTCAACGATCAAAAATGAAAGACGTTTTCTGCATTCCAAAATGGCGAAAATAAGGGGTCTGGACACGCAATGCTTTTGAACGATAACCGATGGAGAAGACCGATTAATGAATGGATTCCCCTGGATGTCAAACGAACTGCAGGAAGACTAACGACTCGGTGGTCGGAGTTCTTCATGAAAGCCCTGAGAACAAAGATATTATGCTCAACGAGTCCTTAGAGCGAGCACAAACCCATGAGCTAATCTTGCACGCGTCAGGGTTTAATGGAAGAGATTACGGACACCCGATCGAAGCACTCAGAGATGGACCGAACAACAGGTGTTACAGGTGACACAGGTGAGGTGCTAAAAAACTTACGTTGAAAGCACTTTTTTGTCCTTTTTCCTAGAACCCTAACCCAATGATCGATTTTTTGAGGGTTTTTTAAATGATGAATGTAGGTGTCACTGGTGACAAAACATTTGAAAAAATGAATATTTTCTTGTTTTGGTGAAGGCCATAAGTAATCACAATTGATGATAGTGGGATAGCAGAGATGTTAGTAAAGCAATCCATCAGAAAGTATGGCACTGGGTCGACCTTCTTCCCTTAGCTCTCCTGTTATCCACACGGGAACGCCTAAGCCCCTGCTACTCCTAAGACTGCAAAAGGAATCGACTCGGCCGTCATACATCAACGAAAAGAAATCCTCAAGCAGAAATTACGAGGATACTGTTACATATGATGCGTCCAAGTTCTGAGGAAAGCGAAGTCGCCGAAATGTCAGCCTTTGAACAAAGACAACAACAACAACAAGAACGTCTATGCCAACCTCGCTTTAGCTAAAAAAGGGCAGTTTGTAATAACATATATACAGGTAAATGAAATGTCCAAACATCTTTGCGGGCGATGAATGAAAAGAAAATAATTCAAAAGCAGGAAATTCTGCGTTCGGCACTAGCAGGGTGTGGCAACAGATCATGTAAATAGATACTTACTTACTTGATACTTGAATGACCCGTCCTCACTGGTTGTGCGGGCCCCAGCATACTCTCCATTTTTTCGGAGATTTGCTGGTTAAGCCATTATGGTTTCCTGGAGTCTTGAGGTCAGCCTGGCCAAGGTCTGCCTCAGGTCTTCACCACCACAGGCAGTCGCAGCCCTTGTGGATCAGAGGGAGATTTACCACCATGCAACCTTGATAGTAGGACGGTGGTGGATCCTGGTATTGGTCTAGTCTTAGCTAGAGTTTTTGATGAAAACGCCGAACTCTTTTTCAGCTTGGGGAGACCCTGTCAGGGGGATGAATCCCCCGCTGCACATCGCAGTCCGACACCCAACAACACCTCTCAGGCACGTTGAGGCGGTAAACCGTTGGGAGACATGTAAACAGATACAATAATAATATTCATTTCATAACCGACTTTTCGTCTACCTGGGCATGACTAATTGACATGTATACTTTCATTGATAAGCTAGCACGTGGTTGTCACCAAATAATTATTGAGCTAAATTTTTGAAACCTTTTACATTCCTCAGAGCCGATGAACCGCGTCTACTGTCTTCGAGTGTTTTTCTTATCGATGTGGTGCCTTCGCCGTCGTATCGAGTCGCGTCTTTTTTCAGTGGATTGTCGCTGGAGTGAGATATAAGTCGAGATTATGGCACACTAAGCATTCATTCTAGCGATGCTCCAGTGTGGAAGATCCGCCTCGATACGACAACGAAAGCACCATATCGGCAAGACGAGACTGTGGAGCGCTGACTCGGATCACGGGCTCCGAGGGAAGACAAAACGTCGAAACGTTGGCCAAACGAATGTTTGACAATAACCTCGTGTTAGCATACCAATGAAAGAATGCATAGAATGCATATAAGAAAAAATTATGATCAGTAATATGATCAGTAAAGGTTCGGCAACGAGAAGTGCGGCTGATTTCACTTCGATTGTCGTCTACACTAGGTCCAAATAAAAGTAGAAGATCTTCTCACTACCAGCGTTGAAATCTGTTACCTCAGCTTATGCTGAATCGACGAGATGAAATAATGAGATAATGAAGTGCTCTGGTATGAATCATTTAGCTTCTCCCCTCTGAGCATTTAAAGGCAAAAATTCGTTATTGTTTTTTTTGTCATAATCATTGTTTCATTCAGATTTTGTATCTTTTGAGAAACTTCTCACGTACAGCTTTTCTTTGATTTGAATGCTAAAAACCTAGCGAAGAATTAGGATAGAGTTAGAAGAAACCACAATAAACTTAACGTTATCTAAGAGCGGTCAAATTGAATGCAAGAAAATGAGGCAAATGCTATTTCTGGAAACTCACAGAGAGAGCCATAAATAGTCTGAAAATCGGAAAGATTTAGACCAAATATAAATGGAGACTGATTTCAAGTTTGGAATATTCCTTCACGACTTTCATGCAATCCTTGCGGCACGGCAATTTCATTCACTGCTTAAGTCTTCTTTCCTTATTTTGTTTCTCTTCTTATACGACCGACATTACATGCTATATGATTATGGCCTTTTTATCCGATTTGTTTCCTCCGGTGCATTGTCCATGGAGTGGTATTCCCACGTTGATTCAGCTGCCGCGTGAAGATTCCGTCCTTTCCGCGAATGACATTGAATGCTGTTTGTGCAAATTCCGCCTGGTATCCTGGCATAATCCTTTAGGGCTTTCGCAGAACTTCAGCACAGGTAGTGGCCAGTCTTCTTGGATTGGAAAGAGGTTTTTTCCAAACAAGTTTCGTTGCATTTAAGCGATGAAGGGATGATATCGTGATCAAAAGTCTTCACTGAATGACTTGAAAGCGAAGGCTTTCAGTTTCTAATGTTTATTCCCTGAAGTTTCTACTTTATTTCATTTATCGTGCAATGATTTCTTTATTTAGTTTACTGCGCTTGTGGCTTCATTTGCAAAGGAAGAGAATCTCCACCACTATTATGCAGTTGCTGATTCTTCAGCTTAATTTTTGTCGTATTGATGTAGTCAAGCTGTTAACATGGCGTCATATATGGCTACAAGGTGACCAGAATAATGCAACTTTTCGATTTTGAATAACCGTTTCCCTGCTTGGGATTTGGAATGCTGTAGTGTTCTTGAATGGCTTGTCGACCACCTGCGGTATTCACTGCTATTGCAGAAATCGTTGTCTTAGGAGAATCTGAGGATGCCCCATCAAGTACTGATGGTAAAGAGCTCAGAGCGTTTCAGCTCGGCTAATTCGAGCTTAAAACACGCTCGCCCAGCACACCGTACAATAAAAAGCTAGGAATTAAACATAGTCTTGCTTCTCTTCCACTTCAAGTGCGTTTTACGAGCGTACGCAGTTGTGCACCATGCCATATAAAAAAGGAGAAGTTCATGTTGCGGAAACGGCATAAGACAGTTGATCTCGTGGTGATCCTCACTGTTCTGCTTCTGAAAAGTTCCAAATATTCGTATCCCAGTGTTCCAAAGATAAGCTGCATTGTAAAAATGGATCACATCTTAGGAAAAAGTGAAGGAATACCCCTACCCTCAAGTTGGTCATTACAGGAACACCATGTGGTTTGTAGCCAGATCACTTGACAGGTATCAGTTTGGTGTGATAGTGGCAGAAATTTATTTCATGACTGGATTCTCGCGCGCGAAATAGTGCGTCCTTCGTACCAGGAAATCACAAGGGAAGGTAATGCCATAACAGGGTCTTCAATTGGCCAAGGGTATTTCCCTAATTTTGCTTTATAGCACTTTGCAGCACGGTTTACCACTATATATTTTGAGTCTATTCAATTATTTTTGGTGTTTTTCCTCCCTTCTCATTAATCCAACCTTAATAACTTAATTGTTCCTAGTACAGATATGATTGATCGGAGAGAAGAATTTTGAAATACTGGAACAATTTCCTCTCGAGAAATTTGCATCGTCTTCATCGTGAAGCAGTTAATCATTTAGAAATAAATGAAAGCTTCTTACTGTACCAAAATAATGGGTGGTCATGTAGGATTGGTGCCCTTCTATATAGATGAAGACAGTTGAATATTTTGTGAAGAAAAATAGCTTGTGGCAGTAACAGGTGGAAGTTTAGAACCAAGAGAACGAAATTTTTCAAGGTTTTCTTTTACTAGAGATCAGCCGACATGAGACATCTGTCCAGTAATCATTTGTGGGTAGCCAACTTTTTGATATAATTCACTTCTATCAAAGCTTGCAAGGGCACACTTAATTTCCTCTTACACGATTGAGCATGCTGTCAAGCTCATAGTTGAAGTTTAGACATGAGTTTTGATCACACTGAGTTATGTGGGGTATCTACCTATAGTTTAGGTCCATGGCCTAATAGTGGCCCTTTAATTTTTAATATATATATATATATATATATATATATGTATATATATGCATAACAGCCTTATCCGTGTTTTTAGCGCGTATGCTGTTGGACCTGGCCAGTGGAAATTCGTCCGGGAAACACTTTTTGTAAAATTACTGTTCGTGAAAAAATAGGTTTTCATGTACAATTTCCTTGCACGACCTCTGCACTGAATAAGATATCCACTGCGGAACATTTACAACGAGCGAACTCTGCAGTAAAGCAAACACTCAGGAGTAATGTGCATTGAAATCAATGCACGGTGCTCTACCTTCTATGGAGCTTTTTTTTCTTGGCTATCGATTAAGATAGAAGTAACAATGCAAATCGAAAGTTGAACTTTCCATGGCTACAAAACAAGTTTCCCGTTGTTGTCATCACAATAATTGTGTGGTCGGGGTTATTATATTTTCTTAACTGACGGTTCGCCTAAATACAACCCAAAAATAAAGCTGCTATATGTGCACAATCTGGACACAAAAGCAGTTCTAGATCGAGAGAAAGCCTAAGCAATGGCCTCAGCGCTGCAGTGGGTAACATGTAAGCACCCAGAATAGGTAATCGCGGTCGATCTGACCTGACCAGGGGTCCAAGTTTTGTAAATATCTAAACCTCATAGTTGTATCTCACATCACACGCTGGCGTAAAATAAAAACAATAATAGGCAGTGCATAAACAGTTAAACATTGTGGGTTCGTTCAGAGCTCAAAAATATTCCAAAAAAGTCCAGAGTCTAGAACGATCTTAAAATGTTGAACTTGTTAAAGATTCGATTGAAAAACCTTTCCAAGGAATCTGCTATATCTTTGTCCAATCTCCGAAGTTTGTCTTTGGGGAAAAAACTTGAAGTGTCATTGAATAACTTCAACGTTGCTGAGATATTTGCAAAACTCCCGGACCGCAGGTGTCTGCGGTGGGGAACGAACGTGTTATTGTCCTTTCCGGGGAGTAACGCATTCACCACCACACCACGTGGGTCCTTCGTTTCGCCTGTCTCTCAGCTAGTTCTATCGATTTTTACCATCAGCAATCACCCGTCAGCGGGAATGATCTGGGAACTCCAAATCGGCAACGAACCCAGTTAAGCTGAGGCTGTGGTTATAATCACAATTTTTTAACATTCAGATAATTCCCGCTGACGGATCGCTGATGGTGCAGATCGATAGAACTAGCTGAGAGACAGGCGAAACGAAGAAACCGCATGGTGTGGTGGTGAACGCGTTACTCCCCAGGAAAGGACAATAGCGCGTTCGTTCTCCACCACAGACACCTGCGGTCCAAAGTTTTGCAAATATCTCAGCATCATTAAAGTTATATTTCGCAATATACCCTGCCATTAAAAAGAGTGGGCGGTAAATAGTAAGTTAAAAATTCGTTATTGAATATTTAAAAAACAGAAATTAGTAGGTGCCAAAGAGAAAGCTTCGTACACAGCTGAAATGAATTGACCTCATGTTTATTGCAAAGATTTAGTCACAGTGCGAGTATAGGTTTTAGTGGACTTAGCGGCATTCTCAGTCTATCCAACCTTCCTCGTCGGAAAAAAATCTTTGCGATCAAACACTTAAATTCATTTCGTAGTTCGGAACTCAGAATGAGAATCGAATACGGTTCAATGAGGACGGAGAACGCGTTCATCGGAGAAATACTGAGACTAAAATTTTTCTAATAACGAGGGCGACTCATTTATTTTACCACAAGTTTTGTGTGTATTCCAAGGAGGATAGCACAAGACAGTGATGCCAATCACCACTAGCACGCTGATGGCTTGATACTGCTCCGAGCTCAGCAAAGCCTCATCTCTTTCGGGTCGGCAAATTTGTATCGGACTGGTCCGGGGAGAAAATCACTCTTTTCACAGTCCAAATGGGGTCGTTTTAGCTAGCTCTCAGGGATCTCAGGGAGAATAGGGTCGACCAACATTCTACGACATTGAAGTTGAAATGAAAATCCTCAAAGCAGCAGCCGAAGCTACACGTAAAGTCAGAAGGATATCATGGATGATGGTTGCGTGAAACGAATCCATTGTGAGATGTGCTGGCATCAGCACAGTAGGTGTTAAAGACAGCAAAAAAATAGAAAAAATAAAAAATTCGAAGTACACTTAATTGTGTGACTAGTAAAGCACTTCATTTTGCAGTTTTAGGGCTAAAGAAGTAAGACATCCAGGGATACTCTATCCTAATAAGTGATACACGATAACTTGGGCATAAATTGCGAATGTTTACTGGTAAATCAATTCAGTTTTAACTCTCCCAGACAAGTCTGACACCAAATTTTTGACCCTTAAGTGATGGCTGTAATGATTCGTCCTGGCTTTGCGACGTTTCCTAGAGGGCTGTCACATTCTAATGACAATCAACTGCACTGACCAGCCTGGAAAGCTTTCCAGCTAGAGTTTTGTTGCCAGCGAAGAGGATGAGGTTTGTTATAAGCTGCTGTATGCAAATGGCTGTGGTGCAGAAGAAGGAAGCTAACGAGAACATGAACAAATTCCTCTGCTTGCAATGGACATTCGAGGATGCGAATTCTCTGAAAAGATAAATGTGATAGCTTCTAACCACTAATTCTTCTAAAAAAACCACAAAAGAATCATCATGGCTCACAATAGAGCCAGATGTCGATTTCTGAGTGAAAAAAACTCATTACATTTTGCACTTTATGTAAAACAACCACTACGGACCTTCAGCGTTTAGTATGGCGGACTTAGTGGAATTCTAGCGATTCTTCGTTAGCTGTGGACATCTCGATTTCTTGACGATAAAAAGTAATTTTTCGAATCACCCGAAGGCTTTATGGATTTCGAACAAAGTTATTACAGACTTGTTCAGTATTCTTGTTGAGCAAACACGAGGTGTTATTTTTATTCTTTAATCACGAACAAGCTGACGCTTCGGCGGATTTCGCCTTCCTCAGAGCCTGGGAAGGTCAAGCTTGACAACAATCTACTCAGCTAAACACCTCCATAACCAAACAGAAAAAGCTAAACCTAAATTTCAATCACATTGAACACAAAATAGCTTCTTTGCACACTCACCGCTTTCTATGAGGTCCTCCACTGAGTATGTAGCGTGGAGACCAACCGCACAGGATTCACATGGAAGCGTAATGTGCCCCCTCCTATCTAAATAACAGCCTTATATACTGCCCAATATCACGCGTGATAATGAGTCATTCTTCCCTGCGGTTCATTTTTGGATTTGATGGTAGAGATGGTAGAGACGGTGACTGCATAAGTTCGGGCACAGTTGATAAGATCTCTTGTAAAGTGTGCAAGGACAAATACGTTGGCAGAGACGGGTAGACCACTCTGCGTTCGTATAAAAGAACACCTAGTCGTTAAACTTAAACCAAATACCCCACTAGGCAAGCATAGGACTTTGAAGTACAGGTCACGATCCTCGCAAAGGGAATCGCGAGCACAAGCGCGCAGAACTCTCGACGCGTTCTGGATCAATTCCAGAAATCCGAAAATGAACCGTAGGGGAAGAATGCCTCATTATCACGCGTGATATTGGGCAATATATAAGCCTATTATTCTGATGAGTGGGGCACATTACGCTTCCATGTGAATCCCTGTGCGGTTGGTCTCCACACGACATACTCAGTGGAAGACTCATAGAAAGCGGTGAGTGTGCAAAAAGCTATCTTGTGTTCAATGTGATTGAAATCTAGGGTTTAGCCCTTTTCTCTGTTTGGTTATGGAGGTGTTTGGCCGAATAGATTGCTGTCAACTTGACCTTTCCAGGCTCTGAGGAAGGCGAAATCCGCCGAAACGTCAGCTTGTTCGTGAAATAAAGAATAAAAATAACACCTCGTGTTTGTTCAACAAGAATACGAAGAATTACTTGATCAATGCCGAGGTTAACAGAAAGTCGGACGTGGGAGTTACTACAGAATTTTAGAACGGACGTTGCTCTATCGTCTTATGAGTGTGAATGGCAGCTATGCTAATGGTTATTGAGGGTTATTGTGGTCCATTATGCAAACACGTTGCTGTCAGCACTTGAAAGCATTTTGTAGCTTATTGAGTCTATTACGGCATTTCTTTACCCACACGTTCCGTACAATAACCATCTCTATTGAAGTAAAACAACAATTAGTTGTTAGTCAAATAAATGGCCAATGAATCTTTTCGAGAAAGGTTTTTATAAATCATTAAGTGCTAGCGAACGGTTTCTCCAATCTCAGCACTCCTACTTCGATCTCCTTTCTAGTACCAACCGAATGATTATACCTAACGCGGTAAAAAACAATCTGGGACAAACTGAACAAAACTGACACCATACGTTATTGTTAAAACAGTACGTCTACAACGAGCTGGAATGTCATTTGTAGAGGGTCCCATTCGTTCCAAATCGTCCGTTATGTGTTTACGTAATGCCTAATGGGGAAAAAGTATTGGTTCCGGTCATCCAATTTCCTATCTTCTCTTCAGCCGTCAGAGTCGCTCAACAACAATATTAGATGCTAACATTTAGAATTATATATTGCTCAAAAGAAGCAGATAATAGACTTTATGGAGTTTTCTTTTGTTTTTTTTTCTTTGATACCGTTGAAGGTGTTCTTTTGCCCATCGCTGTTCTTTTATATGATATCACATAACGAAGCCGAAAATTACTTTTAGTCATCTCCGATTGCTCCTACTTTATTAAACTGCACAATCGAGTGATTAAAATTGTTTAAAGAAGTCGCGTTTTGGTAGTTGCCTTCGCTCAGTGAGCTGAAGCCCTTTGGACCACTTCGACTTTCTCTGAGCTGAATTGATCCTAGTCGATAGTCCACAGTTGGTCTTTTTTACGATGAGGGCCTTCGTGATCTTGGGGTATCAATAAAAGAATCCATTTTGACCAGTGATACTGTTTTTAAAGTATTGCTACGCTTTGTACTAGCTGATAATGATGCCTACTGTTGCAGGGTAGATTGTTTGGAGAAGAACAAGCGATAATTAAGAGGCAATCAGTATCAACACATGTAAAAAGAGTACTGCCAAGTGAGGCTGTACATTAGAGAGGTGCTCTACTGCATTCGACTTCATAGGACCACGAAGCGCCACGTCGGAAAAGCGAAGAACTATAGAGAATCGACTAGGATCAGTGCGGCTCTGAGGAAGGCGAAGGCGCCAAAACATTAGCCGAATAAAGTTTTCTATCAACCTCGTGTTAGCTAATCAATGAAGGAATACATAGAAACATTCAAACAACCACCAGTGTATGCACAGTAAGAGGGCAAATGGAAGAACCCTTGTAACTGGCACGGCAAATAGCCATTCCTGATGGCTACGAAGAACGATAATTTTAGCGAGAATGAGCTCCCTATTTATCCTATTCTTTATTTCCAACAAAACAAGTGCAGTTTCCATGATCGGCTTTCTATTAACCTCGTCATTGGATTATAAATGTGTCGTTTTTTTTTCAGCAATCGAGAGGTTGTTATACAGCACACGTTTGCTTCCATACAGGTGGAACACATACAATACAACGGTAGTTGAGGTTTCGGCAGTATCGCCTTCTTCAGAGCCTAGAAGGGTATATTGATATGTAATTCACTGGGCCAAATGCTTCAACAGCACAAACATAAAGGTGAAAATCTGAACGATAATTAATTAAACGATTAACAGCTTGTCGCAAACCCACCTTTTCCCACCTGCCTTCCACCGACAGAAAAACAGCCGCTTAGGGTCGCATATGGCTGACGACTGCACCACCCCACATCAAAAAATCATTTATGAGATACGGGGCTAGATCACGCGTTATGTCTGGGCATTTTTTCCTGTTATTTATTCTTGGGTTCTTGGTATTGACCCAAAAACTCTCAGGAGCTTTGCGCGCTGGTGTTTTTGGCATCCTGTGAGAGGATAGTGACTTTTATATCAAAATCGTCTCCCGCTATGCTTTTGTATCTTATGTGTCCCTAGAGGGTTACTTTGTCTCACTTTTCGTTTGCCATCTAGATGTTCTTTTATGCGGATACATGCCCGTTTCGCCAATATATTCGTCTTCGCAATCATTACAAGAGATCAGGTACATCGTACCTGAATCCATGCAGTCACCGTTTCTGCCATGAGGACAATTTACGCAATTCTGTGTTTCACACAGACGGTCACAAAGGCGGTTGCGAACTAACTGGCGACGAAGAGTATTCGGTGGTAATTCAATTATCGCTGCCAATTCCTCTACATCTGCCTTTGTTAAGCATCGCTTTATTGCTACACTTATTTCATCATCAATAAAGCGCAAGGTGAACAGGACTTGGTTTCGGCAAAACGTTCGTTTTGGGACGTTGCTCTCTTTCCAAACTTATGTCGTAAGGTTACTATTTCGTAGCCACTGGAGATGGGTATTTGCCGAGGCAAGTCGTGCGATTCCTCTTTTAGTTCCGTCTTCGTGCACACAGAGATGGCTGTTAGAAACATGTTTCTCACAAGCGCCCTCTTTGCGTGTGATGGCTGGGAAGACAGGGAAACGAACCAGGCGAAACGGGCAGACCTTTATCTATCCGCATAAAAGAACACCTAGATAGCAAACGAAAAGTAAGGCATGGCACGCCACTAGGGACGCATGGGATATAAAAGCATAGCGGAGACGATTTTGATGTAAAAGTCGCTATCCTCGCACGAGGTTCTAGAACAGCAACGCGCAAACTCCTCGAGGCTTTTTGGATAAGTGCCAAAAAATCCTACAATGAATGGTAGGGAAGAAAGCCCCGAGATCACACGTAATCTCGCCCCGTACCTTCGTATCGATCGTTGATGTGGGGGTGGTGCAGTCGTCAACCATATGCGACTCTGAGCGGCTGTTTTTCCTCGCTGGAAGACAGGTGAAAAAAAGCGGCCCTGAAGAAGGCGAGTCTGCGGAAACGTCAGCTACGGTTGTGTTGTATGTGTTATTGTATGGAAATAAACGTACGCTGATTAACAATCTCGCGATTACTGAGAAAGAAAAACGACGATTTCATAATCCAATGCAGAGGTTGACAGAAAGTCGATTCTGGGAACTATTGCAGGATGTTTTTGTTACTTGGTTTTCGGTAGTATTTTGTCATGTAAGCACCATTATTTGACAAGTTGATCTGAACGTTAAGAAATCAAAGCCAGAGAAAAGTGCAGCTTTAAATCTTTGCTTAAGAAGGGAAATTCTAGAAAAGTCTAGAAAATTCGGTAAAAGTGATTGTGATACCGCCGAGTCCTTCAGAACACTAGTCCGTCTGTATGGCCGTGTATGTAGAACGCAAAATCGTCATGCCTTAACGGCAGAAAAAAGAAATTATATGAGTTCGTGTACCTTGTCCCTTGTAGAGCGCATGGGTACGAATACGTTGACGAGTTGGGTGGACCACTCTGCATCCGTATAAAAGAACACCTAGTCGGGAAATTTTCATTTAAACCAAACACTCCACATGCCCGCATATGACCCAGAAAAATAACGGAGACGATTTTAAGGCCAAAGTCACTATCCTCCAAAGAAATCCAAAACCTGAGCGGGCAAAACCCTTGAAGCGTTTTGGATAAATCCCAGAATTTCAAAAAATGAACCGGATTTATGAGTACGTATGTCCTTGGGCCATACCTCAGGCTAATTCTCTGACCTGAGCCAGGCACATTCTTTGCTCATCTAGTACTCTGCACGGCTGGTTCCACCAAATAACCGAAAGACATACAAAGAAATGCGAGTGAAATGCGAGTGTTTGAAAAAAAACGGCGTTTGGCTGAGTAAATTGAATGTCAATTTGACCTTTCCAGGGTCTGAAGAAGGCGAAACCACCGAAACGTCGGCAATTGTGCACTAATAAACTCTGTAGTACTAATCTCTTCCTTGGTCATTTAAAAAAAATACAGAATTAAAGAGTGCAAATCTTAATCGCCTGTGGCGCAGTGTTCGGAGGCGTCCTCTACACACACACGTTGAATCGACCCCCGTACCCATGCCCACCAAGCCTTCCATCCCTCCGAGGTCGGCAAATTGGTATCAAACTCCTCTGAGAGGATACCGGCACTGGCTCGATACATCGGTAGGCCACCGCGAGTCATTGTAAAGACCAGATATGCATTTAATCACCTCCAAACGATGCTTAATGAAGTCGAATGCATGGCGCATCCCTCAGGGGATTTATCAACGCCGAGAGCTTTATCTCCTTTAAATCTTAATAGTTAGTACCTGTACTTTCTCCAAGAAAGAAATGTCCATGTGTTCAATATTATACTTCCAAATGACACGAATGCACATACTGAGAGTGTCACAACTAATGAAATCTGAAATGAAATCTTATAGACAAAGCTACCGCGAATATTCTTAATATCATACTAGACAATATGACATTATGGTAACCAATGATTAAAACATCCAGACATCACTTGAAATATTGACGACAACCCATTGGTAGAAGCACTAAGCCCAAGCTTCTCCACTCGGTTCTCCACGATCATCACCGTGTAACATTTAAACGTGGCCCATTTTTTCACTTACTTTAGTTCCTTGGCAACATATTTGATTATCTGACGACATGTAGAGGCTGCTGATTCGCAATGACATCAGAAGAAGAAGATGCGCGGTGATTAAGCCGAGAAAGAGAATCATTGGAATATTGGTGACAATCCGAGTAAACAACACTGAGTCGAACTCTTTTCATTCAGTTTTCCACGTATTTTTTAAGAATTTCTTCGGTTTTTTTCATTATGGTTGGGAGATTGTTGTAATCACAGATCACCTTCATTCGGTAGAACCTCAGACTGTAGATACAAGCTTAACCAGTGGTTAAAGGGGGAGAAAAAAGCAAGAGCATATGCTTCAGTCGTGAAAAGCGTCATGATTCAAAGAAATGCTTCCTGCTTAGCACGCACATGTACACAAGTGGTCATTTCAATGCATACTCGCGCAGTGGCCCTCCTATAATATGGGTTTTCGGTTTTCCATCACTATTTAACGAAAAACTTGCAATCGAATCAGAAGAAGTAGCTGGTAGACGAGTTGAAGTCGTAGTGAAACTAACTAAAGAGTGTAAATATACGAGAAGAGCAAAAGGCTTTGAATCAAGTGTACAAACATCTATTACAAATTCTGCAAAACAAATGTCAGCCCACCCAACGGTTTAGCGCCTCATCGTGGCTGGGAGGCGCTCATCGGTGCCGGACTGCGGTGTACAGCGGAGAAATCATAACCTGGCAGGGTTCCCAAACTAAAAAAAGAGTCCGGCATTTCCATCAAGAAGCCTAGCTAAAGTAAACCAATACCAGGATCAACCATCATCCTCGTATCAACGTAGCATGATGGCAAATCTCCCTCTGATCCACAAGGGCTGCGACTGTCTGTGGTGGTGACGACCAAGGGCAGACTTTGGCCAAGCTGACCTCGGAATTTCCATCCCAAGGAACCAATGGCATAACCAGGAAATCTTCCAGAAATGGAGGTTATGCTGGGGTCCACACAACCAGTGAGGACGGACCATTCAAATATCTAGCGCGTAAGTAAGGGTTAGCGAGTTTCAGGCAAGAGAATACTATATTCACATGTAAATATGTGTTACAATAATTTCGACTAACCACTTGAATGGTGCGAGGATAACCCATCCACATGTAGACCTGATGCTCTTCAATCCAAATCGCTTCTAGTGGCACTCCGATGCGAAAGCAAACGGATAAGAAACTAATGAACACAATTGCCACGAAGTAAAGTATGCAGTTGCTGTCGGTCCATACCTGAATTCCTTTTCTATTCATAATCATAGCTTTCGTATATTGCACTCATATTTTTCAGTGCTACGGAATATTTGGGAAAATTTTTTTGTAATTGGTAACTATTCTATATGCGTTGACAGGCTGAAACCAACCGGCCACGCCATTTACAACGTCATTGTAGCCTGGAGGTAATCCTTCAGTTAGGGGCACGGTGTCTATCTCACCAGGACAACAGCCCGTATTAAAAGTAATTTTGACACTTCCATCCAGGAACCCAGCTAAGATAAAACTTATGTCATGGTGCAGGTCGAAGCATGGAGAAAAGGATAAAGCTCTCTCGGCGTTGGTCAATCCGTGAGGGATGCCCATGCATTCGATTTCACTAAGCATCGTTTGGAGGTGATTGAATGAATATATGACCTTTACAATGATTCGCAATATCTTAACGGTGTATTGTGCCAGTGCTGCTATCGTCCCAGACAAGTCTGGTACCAATTTGCCGACCGCGGAGGGATGGAGGGCTTCGTGGGCCATGGCGCTGGGGTCGATTCCGCGTGTGTGTTGCGTGTGTTGCAGGACGCCTTCGACCACTGCGCCACAAGCGCCCATTGCGCCACACACGCCCCCTTGGTCTTAGCATATGGTACAAAAATCTTCTTCGTGTCCTCAGAGAGAGAGCCTAACCCACAGAAGAGCTTCGGCGCGCGATAGGGACAATGTAACTTACTTGTGCTCATTCAAGTTACTCGATAATTAACCTTATCACAGAAAATCTAGAAATGTGGTTGATTTTTTAGACACTACAACAATTTAAAAGTAAATTGCAATGCGGAGTTTTGTCCTCGTTTTTCCTTGTTTTGGACTATTTCATCAGTGCTCAACATTTAAACACCTACGTTTCGAAGCGTGAAACTATCAAATTATTGTTCGAAATTTCGGGGGAATCTGCAAGCAAGTACGATCATAAAGATATCCTTTACAAACCATGATTGTTCTTGCACCCAATAAAAGAGTTACAGGATTCGTTAGGTTAGCTTTTTCTACGAGAACACTCGACATCTGCGAAATATAATTGCCTTGCTGGAGGACCAATGGACATTCCTACCATTAAGAAAACCATAGTCCCGGTGAACGATTATAGTGGCTCATTTAGTTAGGAAATTGAACTAGTGCCCAGAAATTTGGATACTCGGATAGCTTACCGAGTAGTGTTAGCGGCAGCACATTTCCCACACTTATGACGTTTCAGCTATTTCGTCCTCCTCAGAGCCTGCACGTATTTTATACAAGATTGCCTTAATAATTCTGTGGAAGAAGCAAAGTTTCGATGAAGATCTAACATATAAATAAATGGGGCTGCCTGTGTGCTGTTCACGTGGGACGACGGGCGAGATCCACCAGAGGTCTAAAAAATCGTTTTGAAATAAGGCACCATATCACGTGTGGTAGTGAGGCATTCGTCTTTCTGTTCATCTCTGGATTTTTCGAAATTTACGCAAAATACCTCAAGAGTCTTGCCCGCTGATGTTTTTGATTCCTGCGCTAGGATCCAGGCATTCACTTCAAAAAAGGTCAATGATCGCCACATAATTCTCAAGACCACTTTTTTCTTAAGCACCTCTTAATGGCGTAACTTATTTCGTTTGATATGAAGGGTAGCTTAAATGGGGTCTTACTTATGTTCGAAAACATTATTTTTGAGGGAACAGCCCTATGCTTTTGTCTGGCCCAAGCGGCTTCTGCTATATAACCATTAGAAATGGCTATTTTTTCCTGCTAAATTTAGCGATTTCTTCCTTTCCTCTTCTGCTGTGCACACATTTTTTAGCCGTTCGGTACATGTTTTTGATGAGTGCTTCCTTCATTTGTGAAGAGTGAATGGAGAGCTGATGAACTAGTATATTTCTACTTCTTGGCTTGCGATACTGTTTTATTATAGAGCCAATTTCTAAAAGCTGCATTTGGATGTTTAAAAAATGGAAGCCAGTCCTCGGTTGGTTTTTCCCCTGTGAATGTTATATACTCTGGCTGTCCATTTAACAATTCAAAGTACTCATCCATCTGTTCATGTGTGAAATAGATGATGAAGTGTTTCAACAGTAGAGTAAGGGTCGGCAGCTTGAGCTTCAACCGTAGACATGAAAGCCATGGCAAAGCTTGGCGCTAATCGCTGTCCCTATGGCCAAACCTCTAATTTGCGCAAAGTATTTTTCCAGATCACCTAGAATAATTAGGTGATGCGAGGTTGACATAGTTTTTCGCCTTGTCAACCCATTTCTAAACAAATCCTGCGCAGGATCACGTGCAGTCTGCATGAACTTCATGACCAGCTTCGTTATAGGGATAGGCTAAAAAGGTTAGCAACAATCCTTAGAAAAGGATCATAGAAATCGATACCGAAAAATTATATTGAGAGTGTGTTACCATGGCGAAAGGCAGCGGGCTTAGAGCCTTCAGCTATTTCTCAGCTGAGGAACCAACGTCCAACTTGTCCTGTCCTGTACTTACTTATTAGGACGCACAAACATCCACTTATGATCTTGCCTCCTTTTGACATTTCGTCACTTAAGATTCGACCAATCATTAGTTGTATAGGCGGCCCGACAGATAGAATAGCGTGGTTCCTTATCCCAACCCAATTGCTAATGATCGTACCATCCCATCTCCCCAATACAAAAAATATTCCTGGAACACCTTTGGCGCTCGCAACCATGTAATGGAGTCATTCGATGTTACTTCACTTTATACCAGCATGTCGAAATGACTCCGTGATGCAAAGCCATTCTTGAGATGCTAGTAGAGCATGAAAAGAAAACGGGTTGTCGATTGAACAACTAATGACTTTTTTAAAACAGTGTCTTAGTTGTTCAATATTTAAAGCGGTCTGGAAAGTGTTTTGCACAAATTAGCGAGCTTGCCATGGAACAGTGATTAGAACCAAGCCTTCTTACCGTTTTTAAGTATAAAGTGGAACCTCTAGTTCTCGATCGCCGACCTTTACTATACTGTCAATACATAGACGACTGTTTCATCGTTGGTTCCACACAAGAACAGATAGATGAGTTCTTTGAACTGTAAACAGACAGTCAGAGTATATGAAAATTTGACACTGGGAAAACCAACCGAGAACTAACTTCCATTCTTAAACATTCTAATAAAACTCTCAGAAAGTAGCCATGGAACAAAAATGGCACCGTAAACCAAGTAGTAAAAATAACTAACGTAGTAGTTGAAATCCCACCAAGTACTCTTAGGCGCCAGCTAGTTCGTAACCGCCTATATAACCGTCTATTTGCAATGCAAAATTGCTTAATTTGCCCTAATGGTAGAGACGGTGACTGCATAAGTTCGGGTACAGTTCATAAGATCTCTTGTAAAGTGTGCAAGGACGAATACGTTGGCGAGGCGGGTAGACCACTCTGCGTTCGTATAAAAAGAACACCTAGTCGGTAAACGTAAACCAAACACCCCACTAGGCATGCATAGGACGCAGAGACATAACGGAGAAGAATTTGAAGTACGGGTTACGATCCTCGCACGGGAATCGCGAACACAAGCGCGCAAAACTCTCGAGGCGTTATGGATTATTTCCAGAAATCCGAAAATGAACCGCAGGGAAGAATGCCTCATTATCACGCGTGATATTGGGCAATATATAAGCCTATTATTCTGATGAGAGGGGGCACATTACGCTTCCATGTGAATTCTGTGCGGTTGGTCTCCACGCGACATACTCAGTGGAAGAATCATAGAGAGCGGTGAGTGTGCAAAAAGCTGTTTCGTGTTCAATGTGATTGAAATCTAGGTTTAGCCTTTTTCTCTGTTTGGTTATGGAGGTGTTTGGGCGAATAGATTGCTGTCAACTTGACCTTTCCAGGCTCTGAGGAAGGCGAAATCCGCCGAAACGTCAACTTGTTCGTGAATAAAGAATAAAAATAACACCTCGAGTTTGCTCAACAAGAATACGAAGAATTAAAAAAAACTAGTTCACCACCTCTGTTCTCATCCTTCACCGATGAAAAAAAGCACTCATCAAAATATGTACCGAACGGTTAAAAAATGTGCCCACAGGAGAAGAGGAAGGAGGGAATCGCAAAATTTGGAACGAAGAAGAGCCATTTGCAAAGGGTACGAAGCAGAAGCCATTCGGGTCAGACAAAAGCGTGGAAGTGTTCTCCAAAATAATGTTTCGAACCTAAGTAAGATTCCATTTAAGCTGCGCTTCATATCAAGTGAAATAAATTACCCCATTTCTTGGATACTTGGATGGCCCGTCTTCACTGGTTCTGCGGGCTCCAGCACAATTTCCTTTCTCCGGAGACTTGCTTGTTAAGTTCTTGTGGTTTCCTGGAGTTCTGAAGACAGCCACCACATACAGTCGCCGACCTTTGTAGATCAGTACGAGATTTGCTACTATGCGACTAGTCTGATGCCAAGACGGTGCTGGATCCTGGTATTGGTTCACTCTTAGTTGGGGTTCCTAATGCAAACGCCAGATTCATTTTCAGCTTGGAAAGACCCTGCTGGGGGATGAATCTCTCCACTGTATATCACAACACGACGCCCAGGAACACCTCCCAGCCACGATGAAGCGGTAAACCGTTGGGAGGAGTTATGTCACTAACAAGGGCTTAAGAAAAAGTGGGCTTAAAAATTATGTAGCGATTATTGACCTTCCACTAATACACAGCGCCGTCAGTTAGTTCGCAACCGCCTCTTTTATCGTTTGTGCAGCTCGAAAAGTTGTGTGATCTGTCCTAACGGAAGAGATGGGGATTGCATGAGTTCAAGGCACGAGATACTTGATCTCGTTGAAAGACTTGCAGTGAGGAATACATTAGGGAAACGGGAGTCCGCCTTGTGCCCACATAGGGAGAACATCTAGATGGAAAAGCCAAAATTCGTCAAAGCACTGCTCTAGGCACACATATGGAACAAAAGCACAATGACTATGATTTTAACGTGACTATCCAGATCCCTAGCGCAGGGAATCAAAAACATCAACGTGCAAGACTCATGAGGCATTTTGGATAAATTTCAAAAAATCCAAAGATGAACAGGAAAGACGAATGCCTCACTCTCACACGTGACCTGGCGCCTTATTTGAAAATGACTTTTTGACCACTGGTGGGTCTCGCTCGTCGTCCCACGTGAACAACACACAGGCAGTCCCACTCATAACAGAACGATGAATAGTTTTTTGATCAATATGGCGTTTATTCATATGTTCGGTCTTCATTAATACTTCGGTTTTTCTTTCTATCGAATTACTGAACTTTTCTTGTATAAAATATGTCCGGGCTTTGAGGAGGGCAGAATCACCGAGACCTCAGCCATCAACCAACGAAACCTACAACAACAACAACAACAACAACAACAACAACAACAACAACAGCAACAACAACAAAAGCGACAACAACAACGACAACTATACCAACCTAGTACCATCCCAACAAGATCAGTTCATACTTTTTGAGTTATTTTCCACACTTTTGTTTGCTTCACAACAATTATCCGTAGTATATTTTTTTAATTCTTGTTTCTATATGACCCGTCTTCACGTCTACTATGAGGTTGTCAGCACTTCTACATTCTCTTCGTTTCCTCGCATCCATTATCCACGAAGATCTTCCAACTTTTTCGCCTGGCTTCGCCTACTGCTTGACTGTTTCCATTTTATCTTGAATGTCGTAGAATGCTGGTCGAGTCGATTTTCCCTGGAGTCCTGAGATAGCCGGACTAGAGCATTTCCATTTGGATTACAGAGAGTGATTTTTCCCCAGACAAGTCCGGTACCAATGTCCCGACCGCGAAAGGGATGAGAAGCTTGGTTGGCCTGCAGCGGAATGAACTGGCATCATGCTTGTACTGTCCGACACCACTAACCCTGTGCTATCAGCATCGCATAGTATATACATAGATTATTAATAACTATCGTTAGTTAGCTGACACAAAATTGGTATAGATCTTCTTATTGTTGTCTTCTTTCAGCTGAACGTACCGTATGTAACAGTAGTACGAAAAATTCGCTGAACTCCATAGCATTAATGAACTCCATAGAAGACCCAGTATATGAACAGACGCCAATTTCCAGAAACTGGCCACGGTGCTGTTGGACCACCTGGGTGTTGTCACGAGGGATGATCCGTAGCGTTCCTTTTGTTCGAATACGTTGATCGGCGCGTGTATCAAATCGTGGTCTGTGAAGTGTTTGCAGCTGCGAATAGATCTGACCGCTTTTACCGTATGAATGCTCCCGGCTATCTTGGAGATGCCGCCCAGAAAAAAGATTGTACCCCTTTGGGTTCACACTACGGTTTTTTGGCCCATCTGTAAAATTTTCTCCACCGTTTCGTCGTCTGTTGTTTTTAGGCCAACAGTCTGTCGAAGAAAAAAGAGAAATTAAAACGTAAAACTGTAGTTCTTAGTATTCAACGAACCATCGATGAAATCCTCCAATCATTTGCAAAGGTTTCGTTTAAAACGTCTCACTTAATCGTTTTGTCGACCCTACATATAACAAAAAAATTCTTCCATTCTTGACGAGACAGAAACTGTACCAGATTTGTCTTCAAATCGTGCAAGAATTTAGGAGCTCCGAGTGACAACGGCTTCCAGCTACCTAAAGTAACGATTCGGGACCGCTCTAATTGTGCTATTTCAGCGCTCCAAAACGGATTCAGCTCTACCAGCATTTACCGACATTCGTGAAGAGGAATAGTTCCCATGCTGCTGTTGAACGCCAAATGCAAATCCGGAGAGGTTTGTAAATGATAGATGTGAAACAGTGAGCAAAATAAAAAGCATGCTGGCACCCACGTAACTTCTGGTTGTTTAAAATAGAATTAAAGATAAGCTCAATCCATACCGCCGTGTTATACCAACACTGTATCGGATTTGATTTCAACGTTGTACTATTTCCTTGTCCAGAATGACTTACTATACTGATGGTCTGAAAAGTAGAAGAATTCTTGGGAAACTAACCGCACTGAACCCCGTAGGCTGCACAATAGCGCAGAAGCGGTTCACAGTCATGAGCATTTTACTAAGTAGATGACCATGAAGTGCAAATCCTTTCAAAAAACACATTCAAAGAGAGATACGAAATCGAATCACTGCCAATGTTCCGCAAAAGTTGGAAGCCGTTCGACCATGCTAGCAGACCAAAACAACCTGAAGCAAAATTATAAGCAGACGCTCATATATTTTTTGTCTGGAATGTTTACTCAGAGAGGACATATCCCTGAGCGAAAGCGCCCTTATGCATCCATGAGGCGCATGTTCATCTATGCGATGAGTAAGCTGTTTCCACGTGTTCTCGTTTATGCGGTTTATATCCTGAGAGTCTATTTCGACTCTTGATCATTGGGTGTCGGTATAATTTAGAACCTATTTAAAACGTCTTGTTACAATAGATAGTGCACCTATGGAATTCCCACACAGAGAGATCTTTTTGCCAGATAGAGGTGGACCCAAAAGTGGACCCCCCTCTGGTTGCAGCGCGGATTTGGCACATATCTTCTGTGTTTACGAGGGTGCATTCATGCATGCGTGCGTGTGTTCTCGTTCATGCGGATTGCATTCTATCAAAAGCCTGCAATCAAATGACCAAAAAGTACACGGGAAGCGTACCAAATAAGGTAATCGTCTACTCGGGCGGAGAGTGGCAAGCTGTCCTTGATTGCACCCAGCTCTTACTTACATAGCTCAACAAGTTATAAGTTGATATCAAAGGCTGGACATAGTACAACAAGTAGGCCTAATTCTTCTGACCTTGAAAGAGCCCCCCAAAACGGCAGCACTGGATAGGACGAGTGGAAGGAGGATACTGAAATCCAACGGCCATTCCAGGTTACTTAAAAGCACAAGACCAAAGCGACGATCTGCACCAACAATGCACGCACACTTCCATCGGACTCCATTTACGATAGAGGACTTGATCAGTCAGGCAAGAATTAGAAGGTACAACGCCATTGCACTTGCCGAGAAGAGAAGATGTAATCTATTCAATGCTGAGTGACATCGAAGAAGAACTGTTCCCCGGAAAAGGCGGCAGTAGAGGAGTCGGAGGCTTCGGCGTTCTCTTCGACACAAGTATGAGCGTGAACACCGAATAATTTGAATAACTAGCAACCCAATTCAGACGCTTGCCGTTAACCGTTGAAAATGTGTGTTTCAATATCGGCTCTGACAATCTTTGTCGCCTACGTACTGACATCCAGATAAGACCATATATTCTTTAAGGTCATCATTGCAGCCTTTAATGATAACATTGGACACAACGTCTGAAAAACGTCACATTGAAGGCCGCGGATTAGAATGCAACGAGCGCAGTTAGTGGCTATCTAATTTTATCTTGATGACCAAGATCATCCATGGTAACCCGCAGTTCCAAAGGGCCCATTCTCAACGCTGGACGTAGCAGTCTCCCAAAGGAGAGTTCCATAACAAAATGGACCAAATCATAGTAAATCAAAGTTTTTTACTTATCCGATACAATTGTTTTCCCAAAACTCCACACAGAATCAGAGCATCGCCTTGTTAACGCAGGATTCCACTTCCCAACGAAGGGAGAAAACGCCGTTAAATCCAAGTTAAACGAAGTCTTAAAACCACTCTAAACTGGAGTTTATTCAGTTCACTAGTCGACTGTTGGGATGATGTCGTTCTTGATAACATCGGAGAGTAATGCGATCTGTTAAGTCAGCATCTTCACGTTAATGCTGTTCGAAAGTCACCAAGGAACGGCTGTTTCCGAGAACAATCGGTTAAAGAAGAGTCTAAAGAGAGAAGAGCAGCAGTTATGGTCAAAGCTGCAGAGGTTCAGAAAAGCATTTGCAAAGCCCACTGAAGCTTCGACCTTCCCGAAAGGCAGTGGAGAAAACCATTCACGATTACTACTCGCATTTTTTAATAGCCACATCCTCCTGCACTCATGCGAAACAAAGGAGGGTTTATATTGTTGTCCCTTCGATTCTCCCTACCAAAATCTGACATGCTCTTTCGTAGATGAGCAAATGAACAACACGTGTTCTGGCCAGAAGATGGCTTGAAAACCTGAACAACCTTCTGACAGTCCTCATCAACACACTATCTCGACTCTTCATACGTTATCTGTAGGGATTCAAGGTCCCGATTTCATGGAACACCAGAAAGATGATGTTATTGTTCACAAAGGGCAGCCTCCACTATATCGGCTGTTATCGCCCAGTTTCTTTGTTACCTGCCTTCTACAAACTCTTCACTCGACTCAACTTAATCAACATTGACGAGACATTGGGTGAATGAGTCATGGGAGCGAGCAAGAGGTTCGAAAAAAGATTCAGTACAATGGACCACATCCACACTATAACAAGCCTCAATCAAGTGTCGCAAGACTGCAATGCATCTCTCTGGCTCACTTTCACAGATACAGAGATTTTTAACTCATTTGAGACAAAAGCAATCACGCAAGCTCTGGATGGTCAGTGCATCCTTACCAGGTGTACCCGATTCCGTGCCCACCACGACTGTACCATTCTTCCGTCTTACTGTAGTTATCGAAAACCTGATCAATAAGTAAGCAGGCCGAAAGCCCACTTAATGTTACTGGACCCACTGTGGAAAGGGCGATGAGCGGACAGTCTCTTACGATGGAACTTAGAGAGAGATCTGAAGATCTGACCTACGTCATCGAACAAAAGTTAAGACACTGTTCGTGAAATCGTCGAAGATAAGGTGCCTTGGGAGTACAATGCATCAAACAGCAGCAGATTAATAGAAGACAAGCGACAGGATCCCTCGGCATGTTAAATATACACAGGAAAGACCACTTACTCAGTGGTCAGAGCTCTTCACGAAAGGTCTAGAAGAAAGATATGATGGTGAACGAGTTCTCAGCGAAAGGAAAACTTACTAGGATATTCCTGGCTCATACATGGAGAAATGAAAAAACTTACTTGCACCAGCACGAATCTCTCGGCGATCAGTGCGACGGAGGTAATGCAGTAATGCATGAACTTTAATAGACCTTCACCACATGTAGTGGCCAGTTTTCTGTGTCTCGAAAGGAGTTTTTTTCCAGTCAAACCCCCATTACTAACCATAAAAGATGGTGGATTAGTGGAGTTGGACAAGGTTCGAACCAGTGCTCGGATGCATATTATTTGACGGAGTCTCTAACCAAAGAGGTTTTCTCACTGATATAATGTCAATCACAACTGCCACGTTCAGTTATTTCGCTGAGATTTATAAGAAAGTCTTCCTTTAGATTTCGTCTTTTATATCATTCTCGACCGATTAATCGAACGAAATGTGTCAGCCACAGGAATTGCATTTGTTCTGAATGAATCCTTTTGGCAAGATAGCAAGCGAGCAACCTGCGATCGGCACGGACCGATGGCTTTAAGTGGTGGATAATTACGCGAAGAGGTGTATTGGAATACAAATGTGGTCGTTAGTTTGATCTCGCGACTAGGATAAACCCAGCCTCCCAGTCTACAACTAGTGAAATTGCCTAGTAAAACTCTCTTGATCCATAGAAGACGGCTGGTACCTGTGGAAAAGCTCTGGGAACGATCCATCTGAGCTGCTCTACTCTTTTAAAAATGGTCAACTCGGCTAATAGTTAGCTACTTTCATGAGAGGACGAAATCATTATGTTGCAGTAGAAACTGCACGAAAACCCTAACTCTTACTGGAGGACGTTAGAGGACAATGAATCAAATGAAAAGATTGCTAGGAATTGCCTGTCGAATATGTGAGGACAGTCTGTGTAAAAAAAAAGATTGTTTTTATGAACTTTAGTAAAGCAATCGATATTATTTACACACGCCTTCGTGAAGAACTCCTAAAAATAGCGCTTTTTTTCGGCATTCCATTCTGGGTTTGAGCTTCCAAGATTTTTAATTGAAATATGAACGTACCACTAAAAATAAAACACTTGAAAAAATGAGTGTCTTCTTAGAGCAGTGAAAACAAAGGCGATCAGTAGAAGTTCAAAAGCTAGAAGTGTGGCCGACGTCACTCCGATTGTGGTCATCACCAGGTGCAGTAGATAATTGCGGAACATTTCAGTTATAGTGCTAAAATTTCAGTTCATCTTGAAAAACAGTAGATTGAAACAGATAAAAGGTTTACTAGAGGTCTGTGAGCTTTTGCTCATTTGTTGAGATGAGGGTGATGAGGTAATTACATCCTCCGATATGATGTTTGTACCCTCCCTTTGTAAGCCAGAAATTGATTAGTTGTGGACAAATTTTCAAGCTCTACTTTCGAATTCTGCCAATTTCCCATCTTTTGCAAACTTTTCTCATAATCCTTGCCTTAAAACAATAATACTGTAGTTGTTGATTCCTTCCCTATAAACATCGCTCACTAGATAGTAACTAAATCAGCCTTGTTCTGAAATGAGTGCTAAAAATGTGAAGGACAAACCAGCGGAAGTAAAGAATTGAAAGGGCAATATCTCGCTGACGGGTGATTCTGAGAGACAGGCGAAACGAAGGACCCGCATGGTGTGGTGGCGAACGCGTTAGCCCCCGGAAAGGCTAATAGCCCGTTCCTCCCTCACCGCAGACACCTGCTGTCCGAAGTTTTGCAAATATCTCAGCATCATCGAAAGGTCAGTAGCTTAACAGTGTGTAACATGACATAAGTAGAACACAGAACAGGGAGGAATATCCGATATCAGAAGCATTCAAAGTCCTCCTCGAAGCATGAAGAAGTTTTTTTCGATAATAACTTGACGCTGTTTATTCTTGATGAGCAGACACGAGATTGTTGGTAGACAATTTATTCACAATAGCAGTCGTTTCCGGGATTTCGCTTTTTTCATAGCCATGGAAGGTCAAATTGATATGCAGTCTGCTTATTCAAACACTTCCACAACCTCAGCAGAAAAAACTTGACGCAAAAATTTCTGTTTGAATAATAAACATTTTCTTAAATAACCACTGTTTTTTCCTTGTATGTCTTCCAGTTATCTGGTGGAGACCAACCGTGCTGAGTATTAGGTAAACGAGGAATGTGCCTGGCTCAGGTCAGAGAATCAGCCTGAGGTGTGGCGCAAGGACGTGTGCAGTAGTAAACCCGGTTCATTTTTGAATTTTTGGAATCTAACCAAAACGTTTCAAGAGCTCACGCGTCGACGTTTTGGAATCCTGTGCGAGGATAGTGGCATTTCATAACCTTCTCAATTACGTTTCTGCATCCTATGCGCGCATAGTGGAGTTTTTCGGTTTCAGTTTAAATTTAGCGACTACTTGCTCTTTTTATACGGATGCAGAGTGGCATACCCGTCTTGCTATCGTATTCGCCTCCCGCCTCCACACATTTTACCTTGAGATAGGGTACACCGCACCCGAACTCACGCAATCACCGTCTCTACCGTTAGGCCATATTATGCTATATTGCGCTGTACATAGACGGCCATACAGGCGGTTGCCAACTAGCTAGCGTCTTAGAATGCTCGATAGTATTTAAATTACTGTCACCGAATTCACTATACCGGCTCTCCTCAAGCAGCGTTGTATAACTACACTTATTTCGTTGGAAATGAAGAGCGGGGGTAGATGGGACCTCATTATCTGCACAGTTATGGTTTGGAGGCCTGAGTTTTCCTCTACATCTTACCCGAGAAGATATACTGTCGTGGCCACTGGAAACGGTTTGCTGGGCCAATTTTTACGAATTCTTCCTCTTTCTCCCTTCTTGTGCACGCATTTGCTGCTGTCCGAAATGTATTGATTACAAGCGGTCTTTTTGGCGTGTAATCAGTTAGAGGAAAAGCAATGAACTAGTACGTTTTTACTACTTGCTTTTTCAGCGCTACTTTGTAATGTAGCCATTTTTCGGATAGGTCGGAGCGGGAAAAAAGCTCTTGAGGATGCCTCCCTTTATCGTCCATCAGCTGAGAAGAAATTTAAAAGCCAACACTGAAAATTAAATAACGAATGCGATATAATGAAAAGCGACTGGCTGAAAACCATGAGTTATGATTTAACAATAAATCCCTTCTCATATTTACTTTCAAAGCCCTGAGTTCGTATCCAGTGATGATCTTGCGTCTACCATCCCTATTCATGGATAGACCTATCACTAGCTGCGTAGAAAGGCCAGTGGATATAATAACGTGGTTTTTTAACCCCTAATGCTTACTCAGTTGTTAAAACACATTCTAGCCCATCTAACGAACACCCAGATGTTCGTGGGTTGTCTACGTAACGCGCGTCTTAAGAGCGCATACGTGATGGAGGGCCTCGACGCTACCGCCCTTTATACGTGTCGAACGACTCCGCTATGCAAGCCATTCGCGAACTCCTTGTACAACACGAATGAGCAACAAACATGTACGGCCTCTCGATTAAGCAGCTCATGGCCCTCTTAAGGCAGTGACTAAAGTGCTCAATTTTGAGAATGTCCAAGAAGTATTTCGCACCATTGAGGATCTCGATCTTCAGACGGTCCGGGAAATAGTACGCATAAATTAGAGGGTTGGCCATGGGACAACGACTGGCACCAAGCCTTGCCATTGAATTAGTGTCCAAGGGGAAAGCATCAGTAACCAATCTCCGGTCACTACTGTTGTAGATATATAGATGATTGCTTTGTAATTTGCTCAACACAAAAGGAAATGGACAAATGTTTTGAGCTAGTGAGTGGACAGTCAGAGTTCATTATATTTACCCTACAGAAACCGAAAGAAACTGGCTTCCTCTTCTGAACGTTCAAATTACGACTACGTCAAGAAATGGTGCCGAAAACCAAGCAGAAAAAACATACTAGCTAATTACCTTTCTTCATACACAAAAAGGCGCATGCAAGAAATCCGTCGCACACAGGCACCAGTGTGTGCACAGAAAGAGAAAGCGGAAGGAAGAATCCTTGAAATTGACGGGGCAAGCAGCCATTTCGAATGACTACAGAAAATTGTTGTCCCTTAGATTAGGTGTAGAAGATAAACCACGCCCCCTAAGCGATAATTCTAGCCTGAATAAGGTCCCTTTCATTCTGCCATTTATCTCAAACAATATAAATGTAGATATAAAACGTCGCTTAAGAAGGACTGGTCTAGAGAATTCTGTAGCAGTGATTTAAGCACTCATTCTAAAACGCCAGCTAATCGGCAACCGTCTGTATGACCGTCTATATGCAACGCAAAACTGCATAATTTGCCCTGATGGCAGAGACAGTTATTGCATGACTTCGGGTATGGTTTATCTTGTCTCTTGTAAAACGTGTGAGAACGAATACGTCGGCAAAAAAGGGTAGTCTACTCCGAATCCGTACAAAAGAACACCTAATCGGTAAACATAAATTGAAGCCGAACACTCTACTTGGCGCGCATAGGATGCAGAAACTAAACACAGACGATTTTGAAGTCGAAGTTAACATAGTCGCGCAGGAATCGAAAACACTAGCGTGCACAAGTCTCGAGGCATTCTGGATTAATTCCAAGAATTCAAGATGAACCGCGGAGAGGAATGCCTCGTAATCGCTTGCGATCTCACACAGTATTTACGACTGGTATTTTAATGTGAGAGGCACGTTGCACTTCCGTGTGAACTCTGTGCGGTTCGTCTACTCGTGGAACACTCGTGGAAGACTCATTGAAGACGGTGAGTGTGCGAAGAAGCTACTTCATTTTCAATGCAATTGAGATCTTCGTTGAGCATTTCTAGTTTGCTTATTAAAGTGCTTGGCGATTGCGGTCTGCTTGACCTTTCCAGGCGCTGAGGAAGGGGAAATCCGCCGAAACGTCGGCTTGTTCATAAATGAAGAGTAAAGTAAACACCTCAAGTTTGCTCACCATAAATTTTTTGTAGAGTAGTAAATTCTAAAAAAACTTTAAAAAAACGCAGAAAACACAAAAAAACACAAAAAACACGAAAAAAGGAAAAACGGAAAAAATAAAAAGCAAAAGAAACAAACACACATAAACACGGAAACAAAGGATAGGAAAAAACACAAACAACGAAAAAAAAACAGAAAGGCAATAAGCCAGAAGAAACACAAGACCTAAGAAGAAACAAAAAAAGAACAAGAAAACCAATAAAGGAATAAACGAACTTTTAAATACGGCGAGTTGGGTTTTAAGGGAGATCATCTGCTTTGTTTGTTTCATTTTCTGCACTCCAAGAAGGCATTATTTATTACTATCGAGGTTAAATGATGGTCAGTTTGTGGATTATTGTTTTGTCATTCGCTAATTGATAGCTGACATAATACAGACTGCTGCAGGGAGGATTATCCTTTGGAGAACAAAGTATTATTAACGAATAATGCTTACTTTTTTTTGCTGCCTACTATAACTTTTCACGGCAAGGTGTGATGCGAAACGGTGTGGTGGTGAATGTGTTAGCCTCGTAAATGGTAAAAGCGCTTTCATTCTCCACCGCAGACAGCGGCGGTCCGGAGTTCTGCAAATATCTCAGCATCATTGTGGTTATCAACGGATAGTAATATGAACAACAACTGTCTGTATAAAAAAAGCTCTGCGGGGTGAGATTGCCTCATTCTACCGAAGAAGACCCTATTCGATACGACGATGAAGACACCACATCGGGAAGACGAGCAGCCGTGGACCCACCGACTGGGATCATGGGCTGTGATGGAGAGAAAGACGTCGGAACGTTAGTCAAATAAACATCTTTAGAAACCCCATGTTAGCTTAACATTCCAAGAAGGTATTTGTCTTGCCTTTAGCCAGTGTTTGTTATGAAGTCTATGCTTATTCAGATTTTTAAAACCGAAAAAATTAACGTGTTGTAAATAATACATGTAGAAAACATTATAAAATTGTTACGGAAAATAATGTGGATGATGGTGATTGTTCGAATTTATCAGTTTACTATTATATTATTTTGTGGGTCAGAGTGAAGTTCTACATTTGGGCCAGGATTGTTTCAAGATGAGAACGGATCCCACATACATTGCCTTATACCTAGTTGGTTATAGAGTAAATCGATTCCAATGAAACCTCTAATCGGTGTTGTCGTCTTTCAAGACTCCCATGCTCCATGCAACTGATGACAACGGGGAGGGTACAGCAGTGGTAGTGATGCCTTTCGTAACAAAAACGGAGCTGGTCAAACCTTGGTCCAAGCTGATGGAGGCACATCTGTAAATCTTTCATTTTTCCTGTAATGGGAAAGAATATCCTAGAAAGTTTTCATCGCACCAAGAACTCGTTGAGCATCATATCTTCCATCTAGCATTTTCGCGAAAGACTTTGACCATCGGGTAGTGGTCTGTCCTTTATACATTTGACAAGCCGATGAATCCAGTCGCTTATATCTTTTGTTAATCTGTTGTTATTTTGATGCATTATGCTCCCAAGGCGTCTTATCTTCGCTTGATTGAATTGACGTGAAGAACAACGTCTTAACTTTTTGATCGTTGACGTAGGTCTTAAGGCCTCTCTCTAAACTCCATCGTAAGAGAGCCATTTATCGCCCTCTCTAAAGTGGGTTCGACAGTTTAATGCCCTCTCCAAAGTGGGTTTAATAACATTAAATAACCCTGTTTACGATAACTAAGGTAAGGCAAGAAGAATGTCACAGTCGTCGTGGGCTCGGAATCGGGTGCATCTGGTAACGATGCACTGGCTGTCCAGAGTTTCCATGAATGCTTTTGCCTCAGCTGAGTTAAAAACTTTTTTTGTATCTATGAAAGCAAGACAGAGATGCATTGTACTCTCGCGACACCTTATTGAGGCTTGTTATCATGTGGACGTGGCCCATCGTACTGAGTTCTTTTCGAAACCCTGCTCGCTCTCATGACTATCCTTCACCCATTGTTTCGTCAATCTTGTTTAAGATGACTTGAGTGAAGAGTTTGTAGAAGGCAGGCAGTAAAGAAATTGGGCGATAGTAGCCGATATAGTGGAGGCCGCCCTTTATGAACAATAACACGCTCTTCCTGGTATCCTATTGAATAGGAACCTTGAAATCCGACAGATAACGTATGAAGAGTCGAGCTAGTGTGTTGATGAGGACTGTCAGAAGGTTCTTCAGGTTTTCAGGCCATCTTTTTGTCTAGGACACGTGTTGTTCATTTATTCACCGACGAAGGAGCATGTCAGATTTGGGTAGAGAGAGTCCGTGGGACAACACTATAGATCCTCTTTTTATTTCGCATGAGAGCACGAGGGCGTGGCTATTAAGGAAATGCTAGTAATCGCGAGTGATTTTCTCTACCGCCTTTCTGGAAGGTTGAAACTTCAGTGGGCTTTGCGAAAGCTTTTTCGAACCTCGGCAGGTTTGACCATAACTGCTGCTCTTCTCTCTTTAAGATTTTCTTTAATCGCCTGTCTGCATTTTTTTTTGCATGTTCGGACGTGAGTTAGCGACTGCATGTAGCTATTGCCATTCCACACTGGTATATTAACTCGACTGTTTCCGGAGACAGACGTCTCTTGGTGAATTTCGAACTCTCAGCTTTTATAGCGCTAAAGTGAAGATGTTGTATGAGCAGACTTCATTCCTCATCGGTGTCATCAAGAACGACATCTTCCTAACAGCCGGCTAGTGGAATGAATAAACCCTGTTTGTGGTGGTTTTTAGGTCTGTCTTCCATGGATTTAACGGCTTTTTCTCCTTTCGGCGAAAAGTGGAATTCTGCATAAACAAGGCGATGCTCTGAACCCGTGTAGAATTTTCGAAGAACAATGATATCGGTTAAGCAAAACCCTTGATTTACCATGATGCGGTCTATTTCGTTATTTAACTCTCCTTTGGGAGACTACCACGTCCAGTGTTGAGAATGTGGCCTCTGGAATTGCGAGTTACCACAAACTGTATTGATCGTCATGATAAAATTATACAGCCACTAACCGCGCACGTTCCATTCTAACCCGTGGCCTTCAATGTAACGTATTCCAGACGTTCTTCTCCGTCGAATGTTAGCACTAAAAACTTGTAATGACGACCTTAAAGAATGTATGGTCTTCTCTGTAGAACTCCTCCGAGTGCATGTAGAACACTTTGTGTTAAACTTTATCATATCTGGATATCAGTACGTAGGCGACAAAAAGACTGTCAAAGCCGGTATTGATACACACCTCTTCAACGGCAAGCGTCTGAATCGGGTTGTTAGTTATTCAAATGATTCGCTGTTCACGCTCACACTCGTGTCGAAGAGAACGCCGACGCCGCCAACTCCTCTACTGTCGTGTTTTTTCCAGAAAAAAAATTTTCCTCCGGTGTCATAGACAGCGTTGAATGGATGAAGTTTTCTCTTCTCTGCAAGCACAATGACGTTGTGCCTCCTCGTTGTTGCCTGCTTGATCAAGTCCTCTATCATAAATGGACTCCGATGGAAGTATGCCTGCATTGTTAGCGCAGATCGTCACTTTAGTCCTTTGCTATTTTGGCAGCCCTGAATAGTCTTTAGACTTCAGCACCCTCTTGCAGTCGTCCTATACAATGCTGCCGTTTCGGGAGCTCTTTCAAGGTCGAAAGAATGAAGCCTACTTGTTTTACTATGTCCAGCTTTTTGAAATCAACTTATAGCTTGTTGAGCTATGTAAGTAAGAGTTGGGTGCACTCAAGGGCAGCTTGCCACTCTCCGCCCGAGTAGAGATTACGTTATTTGGTGAAGACAACAAATAATGTACTTTCCGGCGACTTGATTGTAGGCTTTTGACAGAATATAATCGGCATGAATGAGAACACACCAACGCCCGCATGCATAAATGCACTCTCGTAAACACAGAAGGTATGTGCCAAATCGGCTCAGCAAAAACAGGGAGACAAAAAAACATTTTTGGATCCACCTGTATCTAGCAGAAGATCCCTGTGTGGGAGTTCACTATGTAGTGTAACATTTTTTAAAACGTTTTAAAGAGGTTCAACATTGTACTGACACCAAATGATCAAGAATGAAATGGACTCTAGAACATAACCCGCATAAACGAGAACACGCAGAAAAAAGCGAATCCATCGCCTAGATCCACTTGCGCCTCATGTATGCATAAGGTCGCTTTTGATCAGATTAGGCGCTATCTGAGTAGAGATCTCAGACAAAAATATATGAACGTTTACTTTCGATCCTACTTCAGGTTGTTTCGGTCTGCTAGCATGATCTCGTTCTTCTTATCGATGTAGCCTCATCGTCGCCGTATCGAGTCGGGTCTTCTTCAGTGAATCGTTGCTGGAATGAAGGCTTAATGCACCGTAATCTTAGCTCAGTTCCCACTCCAGCGATAACCCGTTGAAGAAGAACCGACTCAATGCGATGACGAAGACATCGCACCGATTAGACGAGACTGTGGCCCATTGACTCGAGTCATCGGTCCTGAAGAAGACGAAGACGTCGACACGTTAGCCGAATAAATGTTTGACAACAACCTCGTGTTAGCTTATCAACGAAAGAATGCACATAATGATAACGTTGATCTGCAAAAGTTCAGCATAATCGTTCGATGAGTTCACGAAACCTCGTACAAAGATTCTTGTCATAATCACTATTTCATTGAGGTAGAGTGTCTTTCGATAATCTTTTTATTTCACCAGCCAAGAATGAATGAATAACACCAGCTTCTTTGTGATTTGAATATTGAGAAGCTGGCGAAGAATTATGGTAGAGTTAGAAGAAACTACAATAAACTTAAAGTTATCTAAGAGTGGTCAAGTAGAATACTTGATACTTACTACTTGAATGGCCGTCCTCACTGGTCGTGCGGGCCCCAGCATAATCTCCATTTTTGGGAGATTTGCTGGTTAAGCCGATTGTGGTTCGTTTTCCTGGAATCCCGAGGTCAGCCTGGCCAAAGTCTGCCCTAGGTCGTCACCATGACAGGCAGTCGCAGCTCTTGTGGATCAGAGAGAGATTTGCCACCATGCGACTTTGATACCAGGAGGGTGGTGGATCCTGGTATTCATTGGTTTACTCTTAACTAGGCTTTCTTATGGAAATGCCGGACAACTTCTCATTTTTTGGAAGACCCTGCCGGGGGACGAATCTCCCCGCTGTATATCGCAGTCCGACACCCAGGAACACCTTCCAGCCACGATGAGGCGGTAAACCGTTGGGAGGGTCAAGTGGAATACAAAAAATATAAAGTAAATGCTACTTCTAAAAAACTCACGGAGATAACCATTAATCTTAGTCAAAAAAATTGGAAAGATTTAGGTCAAATATAGATTGGCACTTTTAGCTGAAATGAAGACTGGACTTTTCCTTCAAGGTTTCCATGTAATCCTTGCACTGGGCAATTTTGTTCTCTGCTTAGGCCTTCTTGCTTTATTTTGTTTACTTTATAACATGATCCGACAGTACATATTGTATGCATTTTAGCATTTTCATCCGATTTGTTTTCCCGAGTACGTTGTCCATCGCGATCTTGCTATTCGCATGTGGATTCAGTTGCCACTTGAAGATTCCATCCTCACCATGAAGGCCTTAAGTGTTGTCCGTGCAAAATCTCGCTGGTACCCTGGCTGGCTCTTTAAGGCCTTCGCAGAAATTCACCACAGGTAGTGGCCAATCCTATTGGATCGGAAGGGAATTTTTTCCCAACAAGATTCTTAGTAGGTAAGGAATGAATGAAAAAAAGAAGGATTGATAGCGTGATCGAAAGACTTCACTGAATGACTTCAAAGGGCAGCTTTTTCAGTTTCTAATGTTTGATTCTTGGAGTTTCTACTTTATTTTATTTATCGAATAATAATTTTTCTATTTAATTCACTACAAATGCGAATTGATTTGCAGAAGAAGAGAATCTCCACCACTTTTCAGTAGTTGCTGATTCTTCAGCTTAATTTTTTTGTCATATGGAAGTAGTCAACATACTAACATGATGTTACATATGGCTATAAGGTGACCAGAATAATTCAACTTTTCGATTTTAAGTAACCGTTTCCTGCTTGGGATTTGGAATGCTGTAGTGTTCTCGAGTGGCTTTGTCGACCACCTGCGGTATTCACTACTATCGCAGAAATCGTTGTCTTAGGAGACTCTGAGGATGCCTCATCAACTATTGATGGCGAAGACCTCAGAGCGTTCTAGCTCACCTATCTCGAGTTTAAAAACTCTCGACCAGCAGACCAGCACACAGTGCAACCAAATAGTCTGGCTTCTCCTCCAACTGAAATGCTTCTTTAGAAGATGCGCAGTTGTACACGGTACTTACTTACTTGATACTTGAACGGCCCGTCATCACTAGTTGTGCGGGCTCCAGCGCAATCACCATTTTTCGGAGATTTGCTGATCAAGCCAATGTGGTTGCCTGGAATCCCGAGGTCAGCCTGGCCAAAGTCTGCCCCAGGTCTTCACCACCACGGGCAGTCACAGCACTTGTAGATCAGAGGGAGATTTGCCACCATGCGACATTGATACCAGGACGGTAGTGGATCCTGGTACTGGTTTACTCTTGGCTAGGCTTCCTGATGGAAACGCCAGACTCCTTCTCAGCTTGGGAGACCCTGCCGGGTGGATGAATCTTCCCGCTATACATCGCAGTCCGACACCCAGCAACACCTCCCAGCCACGGTGAGGCGGTAAAACGTTGGGAGGCATCCAGGTATTCAAGTAAGAAAAATATTCTAAAATTGTTCCAGAATATGGTAAAAAAAGATGGCGATGGTTCGAATTTGTCTGTTTACTACTCTATTACTTTTTGGATCGAAGTGAAGTTCTACATTTGGGCTAGGATTGTTCTAAAATGACAACAGCTCCCACATACATTACTTCTGACCTCGTTTGCTATACAGTAAGCGGATGCCAATAGGGGCTCCAGTAGGTGCCATCGCTTATCAGAACTCCTGTGGAAAGTGTTTTTTTTGTGTTTAAGGAAAAGAGTACGAATATAGAAGTGGAAGTGATGTCGTTTATCACAAGACGGTGCTCTTTCGACCCTAGTCCAAACTCACAAAACCTCCTACCTTTCCGCGGTAGAGAAATTGGTGCCAGGGTTGTCTAATACCATCCGAGTTCTCTAACTCCACATGAGAATGCCTTAGCTCGCTATCTCAAGATGATAGAGTGGATCGACTTGTCGAGCATTCAACGATATCCATTATGGAAACGAACATCCAAAAGCAGCAGCCGCCCAACCCAAACACCAAAATTCCGGAAACCTTCGTGGATGACAGGTACAATGAAATGATTGGAATGCAAAAGTGCTGTGATCTGCACAGAAGATTTGAAGACCAGTGATGTAAAAACAATTTATGGGAAGGAAACTTTTCAGAGAATTTGGCTAACACGAAACGTATAAAAAAAAATTCTTTTTCACTTTTTATGAAAAATTTCCTACAGGTTTCTTTTGCCACATTTTTTCAAACTGAATCTACTAACAATGATGCTGGGATGTTTGAAAAACTCCGACCCAAACCCAGATGTGAACCCGCGATTAACCCATCCGAGGCTCATGCGGTACCTACTGCACCACTGAGGCCCTTGCTTTACCTTTCTTTCTGCCCTTTTATTACCCTAAAGGTACCATCAGCAATCATCCATCAACGGGAACGATCTGGGAAGCAAAAAATTGCCAATGAACCCGGTTAAGTTGGAGCTGTTGTCGAAGTCACAATGTATAACTTTTTATTTACTGCCTATTTTTTTTCATTTCATGGCAGGGTACTTTATGAAACACAACCACAGCGATCTGGAAAGATTTCAGAACTCCGAAGGTACTAGTGCAAGGCGAACTTTTCCGAAGTTGTAATGAGCTTCCCATTCAGATTACTAACTATGGAGGCAGCACAGTGCTTAGTGACGTCATTCATCAGAATCAAGGGGCTGTTAGGAACCTCAACACCATTCTTCAATCCAAGTGGGAAACGCTATCTCGAAGATTCCAAAGATAGTCGATTCGACCAGGATTCCATGACATTCATGAAAAGAAAACAAAATCGTCAACAGCAGCGGAAAGAAAACGAGAAAAATTCGAGGACCGTGTGGGCGACGGATGCGAGGAAGCGAATCGAATGCATTAAGTGCTAGGAACTGCAGATAGATGCGATGATGGGTCGCGTAAAATGTAAAATATAAGACGTAAAACAAAGTTTATTGACTGTGATTATCACACCAGCGTCGACAATAAGCTTTTCAAAAATTGAAGAGGTGAAAGTTTTAAAAAGTAATGCCAAGAAAACAGAAATTAGAAAAATTGGGTAATTAACTTTTGTTTGCCTGAAATATTGAGCTTGTTGAGATTTTCACTGGAGAACAACAGTTTGGATGCGTTTGTCTGCCTATTCAAATGAATTCGTCGGCAATGCGAAGACAGGAAGTGCTTTCAGATCTTTATTTCTTTTTTAATTAAAAATGAAAAATATTGAAAGGATTAGCCGACGGAAAAGAGTTTAAGAAGCCTCTTGTTCACTGCAAAGGTCTAATCAGAAAACTGCGTAGCTGCATTTTAGTGGAGTCGACTACAGTTTCAATCCTCCTAAGTAATTGTCTTCTAAACAGCATCCTCACAATCATCAACTTCATTTGATTTCGTAGTTCAGAGCTGAAAATAAGGATTGAATACGGCTCAATCAGAATGGAGAGCGAACTCATCTGTAAGTACTGAAATGAGAAACTTTAATGAATGAAGAAAGAACAAATTCTGTGCTAAATTATAGGTGCTAAGATTTTTTTCTGTTTTTTTTTGGTAGCTAAAAGGGTAAAGGGAAAGTGCATCCGGAAATGATGAGTCTTTTAGAGACCCGCTATGCATTCCAACCAATTCGTTACATCGAAGATGGTATTTAATGAACACGTGGCTCGTACAATAAATTGTGGGAGCCTGTCGATGTACCACGTTAGTGCTGTTATCTTTCCCGACCCGACAGGTCCGGTACCAGTTTACTGACCCTAGAGGGATGGAGAACCAGATTATCCCGATTTCGAACCAAGGACAATGTTTTTATCACAGCGCACCTCTAACTATTCTGCTATACGCAACAGCTCTATTATATTTTAATGATATCTCATTGAACTCACTAGAAATACAAGCACATTGCCAAGTGCCATATTGCCATTAAAGAGAACGAGGTTCGCTGAAAGCTGTTGTATGCAAATGGCTGTAGTACAGAAAAAGGAGACAAGCGAGTAGATCAATAAGTTTCTTTGCTTGATCCGGGTAGCCGGCAATGTGTTGTTTCTGAAAAGATGACCGCGGTAGATTTGACGAGTTAGCTTTTGTCCAAGAATAGCAAAAAACCAACTCAACAAGTAAGTACCAAATATCGATATTTTTTAGCACAAAAATTCTTATATTGTGAGCAAAATATTTAATAACACGTTTGTGGACCACGCCAGCCATCTGAAAGAAACGATTTCAGCAACTAAGGTATTTCTTAAACCTTCCACGACCATGTGCATTGGTTTCAATATTTACGCTGCCGAACGTTTTCGGACCATACATCCTGATTCCCATGCGCATCTCAGTGGCGCTCCAGTGACATGCGGTCCAACAAGCCAGACGTAGTGCGCTAATGACACGCGGTCGTGAAGAAGTTAACACATTCATGGTCGTGCGCATTGGCTTCTATGCATGTTATTTGAAAAACAATAGATGTTTTGACTTCAAACCAACATATCTCATCTCATCCTGAATTTTACTGATTGAAATGAAAGCAGGAAAATTCTACAGTTCTTCATCTACAACAGTAACTTGACTTATTCTAACTAGATAACATTCCGATTTTCTAGGGTTCACAGAATACACTCCTTTTCGTCAAGGTTATTTTGTTGAACGCGAAAGTAATTGAGCAGAAGCGATACTGTTGATTCCGAGTAAAAAGGTGTTCTCAACGTATTTCTCTTTTGCAGCAACCACAGTGGCGCAAAATTTTTTTTAAATTGGCACGTTCGTTTCCAAGTTTTTTAAAAATCTATATACCTTCAAGGCCATAAGGCGAATTCACTTCATTCTCTAACTCTGTTGAATTTCCCGGAATCCTCATTACAAATGAGCAACACCTTCGCTTACTGGTAGGCTTACATGGGGTTATTGCAAGCCTTTGTTACGGCCAGCGTCTGAGCACGATAGCCTTTTCCAACGTAGTAATGATTCGATTCAGTAAGTTATTCTATGCGATGTGTTAATTTTCGTAAGTGCATCGGACTCAGGTCCGGTGGAGGAAAACATCGCTTAATTGAAGTAACCCCACTCAGGTGTACCCCTTCCATCCGAGAGTATTCTTGCCGTTTTAGAATCAAATGAATGAACATCTGTTGTAACATTCCAACGTGAGGCAGTTGGATTATTATGGGCTGGAACACGGCATAGCAGCATTTTTAATGGCAGCTTTTACTTAACACTAGCATAATCACTCTCTTGGATTAATCCTACTTCATTAACATTTAATTTATCCCATTTAATGAAACGATTACAAGGACCAATATCTTAGCAAGACTGCTGTGGACTTCTATCCGACACGAATCATTGTGGATCTGAACCTACCGATATCGCTAGCCGTAAGGAAAAAATGGAACAAACGTTTTGAGCTTCTGTATAAATCGAGACACTGACTATCGTCTCTTTTACGAAAGCCGTGTCAGTCGTGAATATGTTGAAGAAAAACGTTTGCAGTAAATCACTATATTTTAACTTTTATTTGCTGCCCACTCTTTTTTTCATGAAAGGGTACTATGTGAAATACAACCACAAGGATGTTAAGATGTTAGCAATTTTCGGAACCTCAGTTAAGCTTCGAATCCGTTCACCACGATGCTGAGATTTTGGCAAAACCCATGACCCCGTATTGACCTCGAAACCGGGATTAAGCTTTTCGTGGGCACAAGTGTTATCCACTTACCCAACAGATGCCCTTGATTTGCCTTTCATTCTGCTCTTTTACCCTTCCAGTGCTATCAGTAATCACTTGTCAACGGGTACGCTCTTGGAAGCACGAATCGCTACTAAACCCTTCTAGGCGCAACCAAAAAATACAATATTTATCTTTTACCTACTACTAATTCTTTTTTCCAGACAGAATGTTAGGGTCAAGTCCAACCCCGGAAAGGATAGTCGCTTGTAAGACGCTCACCTGCGGGTTGGAGTTTTGCTCGTATCTCAACATCCTTGTTGTTGTATTCATGGCAAAGTAAAATAATTTGAATTCGGTTCCATGGTTACATGCCCACATGCTGCTTAGTTCCTAGAAAAGGCAACACCTCATGGTCCCAAGCACCCATTTCTAGTACCTTCTCTCTCTTCTATAGGCGTAGCATAGAAGAGGATCGAGTCAAACTGAATGATTTTTGACTCCACTTCTACGCTTTGAGTCGCTAAAAAACACCATAAAGGTTTGTGATAGAAATCGCAAATGTTTGTTTTTCTGCTACTGGAATTGTCCTCCTGTAATCAACGTCTGTCGTTAATGAAACCACATGTGTGAGCTGAAAACTACTTCGGCTTTTCTGAAATTTTTTTCTATTTTTTTGCAAACTACACTTTAATCCTTGGATTACCGTGGTGAACGATCGTCGTAGAAGTGTTTAAATATTTGGCAACAAACTCGTGTTATCCTATCTCTCAGGTCCACGGATTTCACTCGCATGAGGGATCTCGAGCCGCTTAGTAGCGAGGCTACGTGGCCCGTCCCCAGGTGGCGGATAGGGGGTCAATCGCGGACCAAAAGTGACCTTTGCTTCCCTGCAAATGGATCCAGAGGATGGACTCCCTGTTTCTGCTGCGCCGATATGGCACATACTTTCTGTATTTACGAGTCGTATTCATGCACGCGTTTGTGGGTGCGTTCTAGTTAATGCGGATTGCATTCTACGAGTCAATTCGGCGAAAAAGCCTGCAATCAAGTGACAGGGGAAGTATATGGGAGGCGGTTAGGAGTCGCCTCCAACAAATAAGCCCTATGTCCAGCATGGAGAGCCTGGGCAAGCTACCCGTCATTATACCCAGTCCCACACGTTCAGAGCTCAGCGAGCTTTACGTGGGTATCAAAATGCTAAACACAGTTTAAAAAACGGGTCTCATTCCCCTGACCCCGAAAGAGCCCCCAATTTTCGCAGCGTTGGGTAGGACGAATATGGAGAGGCTGCGAAAATCTCTGGGCCAATGGAAGCTGCCTGGATTACAAAGAACTTAGGTGACGATCTGTACCTACAATGCAGGTACCCCACATACTTGCATCCGACTCCTCGATAGAGGAATTGCTCATGCAAGCAAGTAGGATAAAGTACGACGTCATTGGCCTGGACATGAGACGACGCCACCCATTCAACGCCGTCTATGACATCGGAGAAAAACCGTTCCTCGGAACATGCGACAATAAAGGAGTCGGCGGTGTCGGTGGTCTCGTCAACACGAGTTTGTCCATAAACATCGATTCATTCGAACAGCTTACAACACGAATCGGAGGTTTACGATTAAAAAGATGTGGACCAATACCGGCTTTGACAATCTTCGTCGTTTACGCGCCAACATCAAACTACGACGAAGAAGAAGTCAAAGCGTTCTATGTGGACTTGGAGAAGTTGTAAAGGGAAACCATACATTCTGCAAGGTCACCACTGGAGATTTCAAAGCCAAGACTGGGCCATGAAGAACATCTGAAGAACGTCACATTGGGACCCACGGATTAGAATGGAACAAACAGAGTGAGCGCCTGCCTGAGTTTATCATGGCTACCGAGACCATCCATAGTAACTCGCAATTCCAGAAGCCCCACCTTCAACGCTAAACGTGGTAGTCTCCCAATGGAGAATACCATAACCAAATAGACCATATCATAGTAAATAGAAGGTTTTTCCTAACCGATGTCGCTGTTGTCCCAAAATTCTACACGGGATCAGACCATTGCCTCCTCCGTGCAAGATTCCATTGCTCGCGGAAAAGAGAAAAAGCCGCTGAATTCAAGAACCAGAACCACCGCAGACTGGGACTTATTCAATTCATAAGTCGGTTGTTAGGAAGATGCCGTTGCCGAAAACATCGACGAAGAATACGATCGGCTCATTCAACATCTTCACATTAGCGCTATGAAAGCTGAGAGTTCGAAAGTCACCAAGAGACGTCTGTCTCCAGAAGCACTCGAGCTAATACGCCAGCGTGGAATCGCACGAGCTGCAGGCATCCGCGAACTAACATCCGAGCTTGCAAAACTATGAAGATAGGCGATAAAAGAAGATCTTAAAGTGAGAAGAGGAGAGTAATGGTCGATGCTGCTGAGGCTGGGAAAAGCATTGGCAAAGCCCACTGAAGGTTCGCCAACTACAAGAGCAAGATGGTTGTACTCCGACGCTCGGACGGAACAGTTAGAGCGTCCAGAAAGGCAATGGATAAAATCATTCACGAATACTACTCAGATCTCTTCCATAGCTCGTCCACTTTGCGTCTCATGAAATAAAGGAGGATGATATGTACCACCGGTTCTCCCTTCCGAAACCCGACATGCCATTTCGTCGGTGAAAAATCGAACAGCACCATGTCCGGATAGGATAGGACCACAACACCTTAAGAACCTTGCGCCACAGTCCTCGTAAACACACTGGCTCGGCTTTTCACACGTTCCCTGTCTGAATGCAAGCTCCCTACTTAATAGAAGACCAGCAAGACCGTGCTGTTGTTCAAGAACGATGACATCCACGATATCCACAACTATCGCCAAATCTGCTTGCCGCTTGTCGCCTACAAACTTTTCACTTGAGTCATCCTAAACAGGATTGAAAGAGCACTGGAAGAAGGACAGCCATGTGAGCAAGCAGGGGTTTCGAAAAGGATTTAGTACGATGGCCCACATCCTCATGATAACAAGACTTATTGAAATATCGCGAGCGTACAAAAGACCGCTCTGTCTCACTTTCATCTATTTGCAGAAGCCCTTTGATTCAATTGAGATAGAAGCAGTCATGGAAGCCCTTGATAGTCAATGAGTCCCTACTCAGTACATAAAGATTCTCCGCGAGCTGCACAAAGATTCCACAATCAAAATTTCACCATTCTACAACGATATTAACATTGACGTCAAAAGAGGGGTTAGGCAAGGCGATACCATATCGCCAAAATTATTTACCGCCACCCTCCAGAACGTTATGCGAACATTGGAATGGGATAATATGGGAGTGAAAATCGATGGTCGGCAGTTACACCATCTTCGCTTTGCTGATGACATAGTCCTTATAACATCAAACATTAGCCAAGCGGAACGTATATTTGCCGACTTTGATAAAGCCTGCGGAAAAACTGGTCTTCGACTAAATCTCGCAAAAACGATTTTTTGTGAGGAACGGATTGGGTTTCCTATGCCCCATTCACGTTCAACGGAACGAATATCTCGGAATGGTCCAGTTATGTCTAATTAGGTCGGAGAACCAACATGTCGAACGACTTGGCTCCAGAACTGAGCAGAAGGAACCGAGCGGCTTGGGAAGGTTTCAAGAGCATTGAGGATGTAGTGAAGTGGACAAAGAACTCCAGACTCCGTGCCCACCTTTTCGACTCAGCGGTACTTCCTGCCCTAACGTTTGCGTCAGAAACCTGGTCGATGCGTAAGCAGGATGAAAGATCACTCAGTGTTATTGAACGCGTAGTCGAAAGGGCGATGCTGGGAGTATTCCGCTTCACACAAGTAAAAGAAGGGATCCGAAGCTCCCACTTGCGTCAATGGTGAAAAATCAAAGATGCCGTTCTGTACGCCAAACAGTCGAGAAGATAAGGTGGGCCGAACACGTAATGCGTATGAATGTTAACAGATGGACAAGAGTCGTTAGTGATTGGATTCTCGGGATGTCAAATGTACTGCAGGAAGACCACCGACACGGTGGTCAGAGTTCTTCATGAAGAGCCTAGAAGAAAGATGTGATGCTTGACGAGTCCCTAGAACGAGCAGAACCCACTGGGCTTCTCTTGGACGCGGCAGGGAAAAATGGAAGATTTACTGGTGCCCGCTTGAGTCACTCGACGATCAACGGGACTACAGGTGATACCCTGCTACGTGCAAGCTTGTCCAATACGGATAGCTGCAGGATGGGTTAAAAAGCAAACTATTGTCGGCGGACAATCATTATCAACAGCAATCCCCCTGTATAAAAGAGCGCTTCCGCAACAGATTGTCGCCATTCGAGCGATGCCTTTGCCGAAAAGATTAAACTCGGTGCGACGGTAAAGACACCACATCGAGAAGGCGATTGACTGTGGACTATGGACTCAGATCATCGGCTCTGAGGAGGAAGACGTCGAAATTTTAACCGATTAAATGTTTCGTAGCAAGGTCGTGTTAGCTTATCAATAAAATAGGGTACGTTCATCAAATTAGCTTCCGAAAAACACCGGGTCAGAAGGCATGGTGAAAAAAAGAACTGTAGGCTTTTGATGGCAACATTCACCTAGTGACCTTCCTACAAGTACCATTTAATGATTCATGAATGAACTTATTTTTTGTTAATCCCTATGTTCCATAGTGTTGGCACTTTTATGTGCTGGGTTAAAATTAACTCTTAATGGTTCTTACCTTTGCTTTCGCCAGCAAATAAATGTCATGTGTTCATTATCATACTTCCAAATGATACAAATACACATATTGAAAGGGTCACAACTAACGAAATCTGGGAATTGATTTTTTGTAGACAAAGTCTTCTTGAATACCTGATATTACGCGAGACGCCATGATAGAATAATAAGAAATGATTAAAGCATTCAGACAATTTTTGAAAAAATTGACAACAGTCCATGAGACAAACACGAAGTCGAACTGTTTTCAGCCAACCCTTTAGGAATTCTTAGAATTCGTCCATTCCCGAGTTTTTAGAATTTGTTTTTTATTTAGCGCCATAAAATGAAGGATAAAGGAAAAAGCTCTCGGCGTTGATCAATCCCTGAGGGATGCGCCATGCATCCAACTTCATTAAGCATCGTTTGGAGGTGATTGAATGCATATCTGGCCCTTAGAATGACTCGCAGTGGCCTACCGATGTATCGACCCAGTGCTGCTATCCTCTCAGACAAGTCTAGTACCAATCTGCCGACCCCGGATGGAAAGAAGGTTTCGAGCCATGGGCGCGAAGATCGATTCCACGTGTGTATTGTAAGGCGCCTCCGATCACTGCGCCACACTCGCCCCTTTCAGCACCATGACGAATATTTAATCCGGAATTACTTTTATTTGCATTGATGACCTAAATTCGTGGAATGTGCGGATGCTCGCACTTTCTCCATTTCGGTTTGTTGCTGTGCATTCGTTTTCGATTCTGATTTGCAAATCGTTCGTCTGCCACTTTAAGACTTGTCTTCTCATGAGAGTGGCTGGATTTTAGTCCAGTTGATTTCCTTTAAGTCAAATAAGTTTTTTAGAGCATTCACAGGACTTCACAACAGTCAACCTGGTCCAAGTGTAGAATAAGCTGCTTGCGTTCAGAAAGGCTAGATCCAGGTTCCACGCCGGTCATGAGGAAGCTCACTGTTGTTAATAGCTCTTTTCTTTATATCCGCCTTGATTTTTCATTTATGTCTCTGTCATTCATACCTGAATTTACTATAAAGTATACGTTTCACCATTAACATAATAGTACTCTGATTCGTCATGAAAGCCCTTGCTTTATTATGATTGCCTTCTCTGTAACGCTGGCTGGGAAAAAACATTTTCCATTAAGCGAAAAGCAGCAATTAAATATTTCCATTTTAATCAAATCTCTTGATAAGGCGAAAAAACATCATAGTGGATAAAAAGAGGTCAACAAAATATGTGAAAGTTGTTTACAGCTAAGCTATTGCAGTGCAAAGCCAGCACTGCAGTTTTGAGGACATCAAGAACGAAAGATAACACTAATGAGTGAGTATTTTTTGAATTGATCTTATTTTATTTATGCCGTTTATCGTCTGAGAGTAAAGCATTTGATGGAAACGAGTAAGCCAAAAGAGAAGAACACGCATTTCGGTCGATTTTCGTTATACGCACCCAAATCCACAATGGCCTAGGATCATGGCAGTTCAATCGATTAAGCCTTATTAATTGTGCTAGTTTCAAGAGTTAGGCCAGTCCACCTCCACTTAAAACAACCAGTTTACTAAATTCATAGCTGGTAGTACAGCTTAATACATGCACTAGCATCTTCTACAAACTTCAACGGACGATTGATTATTAGGTCCCGACGAGATAATAGACTCACTGTGGTTTATGTAAGTTATATGCACTAGATTATCTACTGCTTACCACTTGAATAACGTAAGGGTAGCCGATCCATACGTAGTACTGATGTTCTTCATTCCATGTCGCTATTATTGGAACTCCAATACGAAAGCAAATAGATAAAAAAACTAATGAGTACAAGGGTGGCGATATAAAGCAGGCACTTACGGTCATCCCAGATCTGAAAGCGCTTTTTATTCGTTCTGGGAATAGTCTTATAATAACACAAAATGGCCGACATGCATCATACTCCATCCATGGAACTGATGGGAGGGGAGGCCGAAAGGCGTTACACGCAATGCATTTGGTTTTCAATGGTTTCGTTGCCACACAGGGCTACTTAGGTGAACTTTTTTGATTTCAGTTGACAGCTGGCGGGACGCAGGTTTCACAATCCACTGTGTCCTTCATAATCGCACGTGAAGTTGATATTATACTATTTGTTTACAAAAGCTAACGATTCGATGGATTTTGCCTTCGTCAGTGTGCGGTAAACTCAAGTTAGCTGCGACCTAGTCGGCCAAATCCATGTAAATCCAGAACTTCAACGCAAGAACCACGAGCCCTAAATTTTTATCGTGTTGGGAATAAGACAGCTTCTTCACGCACTCATCGCTTTCTACGAATTTTCCACTAAGTATTCCTCGTGTAAACCAATGGCATGGGATCACATGGATGGACAATCCATTACTATTACGCCGGAGTTTGTCAGAGATAACTCACTGTTCTCTTGATAAGCAAACACGAGGTTGTTACTTTACTCTTTATTAATCAACAAGATGACGTTCTGGCGGATTTCGTTTTTTTAACAGCCCACCCACTAATTTCCTCCAAAAGCGTTCCACCAAATACTGAGCACTATTGTGTTCCTTTCGTTTACATCTTTTACAATTCGGAATTATCTTGCTGGCACGCCTCATAGTAATTCTCACGACAGCCTTTCTATTAAACTCCGCATTCATCGAAAAAATCCGCTGGATCAAGGCAAGACGGCCACACAATGCCAGCGGACTACCAGAGAATAGCCACTGAGTACTGGAAATCGAAATGCGAATACTATACATCTGTCCACGAACTGAGCAATATAATATGTTCGCCACGTTGTAGAAGTGAATGACGAAGGAGCATCTTTGTGCTCAGTATTTGGAGGACTGCCTTTAGAGGAGAATAGTGGGTAGGTTCCGAAGAAGGAGAAAAAGCGCCGCAACGTCTGCTTGTTCATAAAGAATAGAGTAACAACCTCGAATTTGTTCATCAGGAAAACAACGTATTACTCGACCAATGCCGGGATTAATAGAAAGTTGGTCATGGGAATAACTACAAGATATATCAGAGATATTCTTTTTGATCATGGTAGCGTGATACCACGGTATTGCTCCTCGCGGTTCATCTGACCATTCTTTAAATTAATCCAAAGTGATCTGAGGGTTTTACGAGCCGCGGTTTTAGATTCTTATTTTAGGACAGCGACTTCTTTCTACTTCCGTCATTTTTCTTCTTCTGCCACTTTTTTTGTCAGCAGCCGGTCATCTCTTTCATTCTTACCTTCACTCCTGATTTCGGGTTTAATATCCCGTCTTAATCAACTAGTGGGAAAACCGAACGAAGGAATCGTTGCGAAAAAGGTTTTTTTCCTCTGATCCACACCGTGGTGAAGACCCAGAAATAACCTTGCAAGGTTAATCCAAGACTCCAGGAAACATCAAGTTGTCTAGCCAGCAATAAGTGAACTTTAGTACACTACCCAATGGGTGCTTTTTCCTACGGCGTCAGGTGATGAGACGACTGGTGAGAAGCCACAAAATCTTGGATGACGCAGGACGTCACTGGTGCCGGATCTGACGAACACACACAACACGCCATGGGAATTGTTTCTTTTTCTGGGCGTACAATACCAGAACACTTTCCTCGGATACCGATCTTCACGCCTTTTTTGAAGCCGCAGATCGCATAAAAATTTAATGTGATCGCCCTGAAAGGAACAAAAATCGGGAAGACCGCTATACCACAAAGTGTCCCGTTGCGAAATGTCGGTGACATAGGTTTTACCGTCCACCGTTCCCTCGTGCATCTCGTCGACTCGTACGAGATCCTTTCCCGTACCCGTAAAAAAACGGTTCGACACGGGCACACAATGTCGCTGAAGCTGTTTAGTGCCGCACTGCAGTGCGTAATGAAGTCATTAATTAGGGAAATGTGAAAGGAATCCGTATTATTAAAAATTTTCTATGAAATCATCGTTTCACCAACGACATCGTCATCTCAAGAAGTACCAACGAAGCAGAGACGATGCTCAATGAGCTCAATGAAGCGGAAAAAAATGATCGGACTACGCATAAATTGAAGAAGACCTGGTTCTTGAGAACCTATAGGTGAACTGATCAAAGATTGATGCTTCCGTGATTACAGAGAACGCCTCCTACATGTACCTTGTGAGTTCAGTGAGCATGAAAACAATACAGAGGAGGAATTAGAGAAAATAAGAGCAGCAGGATGGACCTCATTAGGTCCCGTCAAGGGGGAACTCAAGGACTGGAAAGTCCGCGCTTAGCTTTTCTATTCTACACTCCTTCTAGCACTCTGATTTGTAACAGAGACGATGAATGATCTTCAGCTACGTCAGTAATGGTGCATACCCCTCACAGAGCACTTGCCCCATGTCTTCTCAAACATATAACCCGGCACACACAATATTTTGCCGTAATGCGAAAGCTCTGATCTTCCAAATCTGTCTCATCTTCGAGACCCAGGAGAACACACATCGATAACGAAATATAGATGAGGCGGTCATATAATGAAAAGAACAAACGACAGATGGGCGAAAAGAACTGTAGACTCCACGAGAATGCAGGCGTCTCCTAGGACGGCCACCTACACGTTCGGCGGACGTGTTCGTAACCAAAGTTAAGGCTGTACTAGGACCTGCATTTGTTTTACAAATCAAGGTGTGGTACTGACACCATCCACCATGCTCCAGTCAAGCTGCATGGTGGACTATTGCGAGGAAAGGAAACAAATGGCAAATGTGCCGGGGTCCCCGAAACTCGTGAAGACGGGCCGTCCAAGTATCCAATTAGTGGTGTATCACGTCACGGTACAATAATTTTTGAACGAAATAGCGTTCATTTATATGTCAGATTTTCATTAATACTACAGATTTTTTACCGAATCATAAGGCTATTGTTACAATGATAAATTTTTATTTGCTACCTTCTACAATTTTTCGTGGCAGGGTATTATGGCAAATACAACCAGAGCGGTGCTGAGATATTTGTAAAACTCCGGACTAGCAAGGACAAAAAACTAGCTGAGAGACAGGTGAAATGAAGGACCTACATGGTGTGGTGGTGAACGCGTTAGCACCCGGAAAGAGTAATAGTGCGCTCGTTCCCCATCCCAGACACCTGCGTTCAGGAGTTCTACAAATATCTCAGCAGTACTGCAACATTTAATACGTTCACCCTTGAAGAAGGCGATGTCGCCGAAAGGTCAACCATTGAACAACGACAACAACAACAACGACGACAACACATACCAACCTCGCATCAGTTCAACAAGGGCGGTTCGTGAGAACATTATATATATATATATATATATATATATATATATATATCAATTATTCATGCTGAGGTTTATAGAAAGTCGGTCTTTGAGTACTACGTCTGTTCTAACATATTGAGCACTTGTAGCACAATCGATATATATAGTGGCTGGAGAAGCCCTTTTAACTCGTCTGCGCCTTAGATGAGTGTGTCACAGTTTTCGATGTGGCTGCGCAATGATTAGAGGTGCCTTAAAATAATCAAGTGTTGGTTGATTTGATTGCATGTATGGTAAACTAAGTACTCCACCTTTCTGGAGTTGACCAATTGAAACCATATTTTCTTGGAGGGCAAAAAGCGACGCTGTTATCTTATTTCTTCTTAGAAACTTACCTCCCCCTATAGCCGCTCTATTGTGTGAATGCTTGAGAAACGGACCTTATCGAAATTGACGGGAAACACTACAGAGCAGAAGCAATTCGATGTCATAAGCATAGAACTGAGCAGATGACCGTGAAGTGAGAATCCGCTCAACAACCCATTCAACGTTAGATACGAAATGGAATCACTGCCGATGTTACGTAGCAGTTGGAAGCTAGTCGACCATGAGAGCAGACCGAAACATCCTGAAATAACGTTAGGTGCTAGGTTTCCAGCCAGTTCCCTCTAACATGGTTGCTTCTCACATACTTTGAAAAAATAAAACAATCATCTCTTATTGACAAATGAATGGCTTGAATCTCGTCACCTCGCATGGTTCATCCAATGGTACCCCAATATTTTTTGCAACATTTCCCATGTAAAAATTAATGAATAATAAATAGGTTATATGGAATATTTTTGTTATCTTGGTAATTAAAAATGCTGTTTTCAACTGCATTTTTGTGACGAACTATAAAAAAATGATCTCATTTTTGGCACAAGCAACCAATATGTGGTTCCTGTTGATGTTGGATTTCTGTTAGCCTTGTCACCATGAAGAAATTCTATCCAGAGTTACTTTGCATCAGTATCCGAGAAGGCTTCCTCTGCTTTGATCCGTTACAACGTCGTCATTCGACTTGCCGGCCATTTTGAAGAAATTTCCACAGTACATAAATTCTCACTCTTGATAAAAGAAAGCTACGGTGCTGGAAGAACCCCAGTCACTAAACTGAAGGGATTCAAAAAACTCTCCGAGGGGTTGACGGCTGTTCATGGTTAATAGTTACGCGGTTAGATGGCTATAATGTAGTTGTTAAGCATGTTTTGCAATAAACACGATAGACGGCTATAATGTAGTTGTTAAGCATGTTTTACAATAACCACGATAAATGCTCGACCTCATCTATCTGGCAAGACAGGCTCTTTATCGTGCCCATAAATTGGCACGAGACCTGTCTTGGAGGGTAAAATTACTGAATCTACAAATCAGTATGCTTCCTGGAAGTTGTTGTATAGATCGAATATGCATTCATTCTTCGGTATCATCCTATGAATGGAGTCAAATACATGACTTCTCGCTCAGCGACTGATAGAACGCATGGTCTTTTGTGCTCTATTTCGTCAAATGAAATGCTTTTTTTAGTTCCTTCCTCGGCTTTTAATTGAATGATACTGAAGGGTTTTGGTGAACCGTTATCACGCTTAAACATGATTTCATTTGATTGCATCTTACTTCGAATTCTTAAGTAATTCACTCCTTGGTACTCTAAGCTGAATGAGGAAATTCTTGAGGATGAGAAAACCTGGATCTACGTATTGGTAGGCCACCTGAAACGATACAGACCACGTAACAATTCAAGTCGGTAATGGAGTCCCAATGTATGGTGCATGCCTCAGGGGACTGATCAACGCTAAACGCTTTATCCTATGTGCTTATAGCTGTGCACACCCTAGCGCGGGTATTTGAGAACTCCAAAGAAGACGGCACTTAACAACTTCTTAATGCTAATGCGAGGAGACGAGATCGTCAAACCTCCATCAAACTTTACGCTAGAGCAGATCCATGTCAGTTATTGAAGATTACTCCAATGGAAAAAGTACAGTGTTCCGCACGAAAACTTACAGTCTAAATATCTAAGCCCATTGTTTTTTTCATGACAGGATGTTACATGAAATGCAACCACAATGATGTTGAGATATCTGCAAAGCTCGGACACCACACCAGATTCGCACCCGCCTTATGTCCGAGCTTTGCAAATATCTCAGCATTGTTGTGGTTTTATCTAATGGTTCTTTTTTCTATTGCTCCGACAAGTGTATGCTATGGGCAGTTTGATCTCATAATAAAGCCTTTATAGATTTTATAATTTAGCGAAATTCAATTACTCCTTAGAGCCGAAGGACTTTCCAAGCCAAATGATTGGTAAGCTTAGGATACAGCGACAAAAGATAAAGCTTTGGTGTCCATTTTCTTCATAGCGGTTAGTTTTAACTAGTCTACCAATCCATAGATTTCAAATCCTCCCTGAACACTGTCGCTCCAGTTTTATGACCCTGGAAGGATCACACCTCCCAACGGTTTACCGCCTCATCGTGGCCGGGAGGTGTTCCTGGGTGTCGGACTGCGATGTACAGCGGGGACATTCATCACCTGGCAGGGTCTCCCAAGCTGAGAAGGAGTCCGGCGTTTCCATCAGGAAGCCTTGTTAAGAGTAAACCAATACCAGGATCCGCCACCGTCCCTTTTATCAAAGTCGCATGGTGCTAAATGTTCCTCTGATACACAAGGGCTGCGACTGCCCGTAGTGGTGAAGAGCTGGGGCAGACTTTGGCCAGGCTGATCTCGGGATTCCAGGGAAGCACAGTGGCTTAACCAGAAAATCTCCGATAAATGGTGATTGTGCTGGGGGCCCGGACAACCGGAGAGGACGGGCCGTTCAAGTGTCAAGTGTGAAGAACGATCACCATCTTGTATGGGCTAGAGAACGGGGCAAGGCAGATTACAATAAAATAAAAAGAACTCATTCATTAGACATAAGTTCAATAATCCTGTCAATTTGCGCTCCTTTCATCACACATGGAGATTCGAGAGCGACTTCAACTACGAGACATAAGAAGGGCGCGTGTGGCGCAGTGATCGGAAGCGGCCTGCAAAACACATAGGATCGATCCCCGCGCCCATTGCCCACCAAGCCTTCCATCCCTCCGGCAAATTGGTACCGGCTCGAAACCTTCTTTCCATCCGGGGTCGGCAGATTGGTACTAGACTTGTCTGGGAGGATAGCAGCGCTGGCTCGATATATCGATAGGCAACCACAGGTCATTGTAAAGGCCAGATATGCATTCAGTCACCTCCAACGATGCTTAATGAAGTCGAATGCATAGTGCATCCCTCAGAGATTGTTCAACACCGAGAGCTTTGTCCTTTATCATTTAGGAGGTATAACGAGAAACCGGTAAGACACAGTTGTAGAGCAGAGGTTAGAATCAATCCGCGATGTGCACATGGCCCTTATTTAATCAGGCCAGCCAAGCTTACACATCCTTCTGGAGCTACTAGATTGGCAATGAAATTCTCTGGAGGAAATTCCTTTTAATCCACAAAGGTTGGTAAGTACTTATGGTGAAATCCGGGAAACTCTTTAGCGGCGCTATCTGGTACCAATTTTCCGACCCCAGAGGGAAGAAAGGCTTGGTGAGCAATAGGCGCAGGGATCGATTCCACGTGTGTGTCGCAGTGGCGCTCTCCAACCACTGCGCTACACGCGACCGTAGATTTTTTTGTTTTTGTAACAGAAAAAAACAACGCTAATAAAAAAGGAGGAATAAGTAATGTGAAAAAATTAATGGTTTACACTGTTTTTTAAAAAAAAACGATAACGCTTTTACACAAGTGAGTAGTATAAAAGAGACAATAGTTTACACATATTATTTAAGAAATCGATAACGTTTTTTAAGCGTGTATGTACAGAGCTCAGAAATAATGCACTTGTTTCCGCTCTTCCTGGAAAACCCCCAAGTCCTGTGGTTGATTTTTGAAAAACTTTTTTAAAAAAATTTGGACGTACCATTAAGAATAAAGCGCTTGAAAAACGAGTATTTTCTTATGGTACTGAAAGCGATGGTGATAAGTAAAAGTTCAGTAATGAGAAGTGCAGCCGATATCAACTCGATTATAGTCGTCACCAGATCCAGATAACATCTGACGACCATTTCTCTACAACTGCTGAAATTCCGATTCTGCGTTTACAACAGAAGTCGTTGGAGCAGGGAAAAATCTATTATGTAGAGAAACATTCGCTTTTCACCACCTGAAATGAGCGGGGCAATGAAGTCATTCGGTGTCACTTATCTAGCTCCTCCCTGTGAACATTCGAAGCTCATTAACGTTCGTTATAAGACCCGAAGTTTTGCAATTAATGTAAATGAAGTCATAAAAAGGACAAATCGCCCGGTGATTGCGAATTTATTACTAGTGCAGCGCCACGCCCTTTAACTTCATCAATAGCGTTATAGACGTGATTAAATACATATGTGATTAATGTGCAGTGCCATGCTTATGCCTGCTAACGTAGCAAGACCGCGTTCTCTATCTTCTCAGAGAAATCTGGTGCTCGTTTGCTGACCCCGGAAAAAACGGAGGGGTTTGTTTCCCAGTGTGCGGGGTTGAGACCGTCATGAATTACAGAGTCCTAGGCAAATTTATGCGAAAATTCTTGTGAGAATCGTTGCTCCTTGATGTTGCTGCCATAGCTACTGATGATTTTCCGTGTCACTAGCTGCTAGACAGTGAATGGAGTCGGTTTGGTTTTCATCTCAAAGATAGAGCGCTGGTAGAGAAGCCGACCAAAAAGAAGCGTGATAAAGGAAGAATGGAAAACAATTTCGGCTTTAGGTTTGTAAAGGTTGTTAGTACTTAGGAAATTAAGAGAGTTTTTTTTTGAAGCGTACTGACAGCAGTTAAGGCAAGGAAGAAATCACTTGTGAAAGTTCTTCTTATCAGCTTCGAGTCTTATTTCTAAGGCTTTCCAGGCTCTGAGGAAGGCGAAATCCGCCGAAACGTCGGCTTGTTCGTGAATAAAGAATAAAAAATAACACCTCGTGTTTGCTCAACAAGAATACGAAGAATTACTTTGATCAATGCCGAGGTTTATAGGAAGTCGGACGTGGGAGCTACTACAAGATGTACCAACAAGATACTTCCGACTTGTAAAAGAAGCGCTCTCACTTAGACAAAAGATCGTCTTAGCTCGACAGTCAATACAATTTTTCCGCCGCTGTCTAAAAACCGAGTAGTGCCGAACTTCATCAAACGAAGACGACTATACGATGTACGCGGACAACGAGAGGACAGTCGCCGAGTACTGGACATCGAATTGCAAATACTACGCCGCTGTCTACGAAGCTGACAAAACGAGAAGTTCGCCAAGTGGAAGAAGTGCGAGACGAAGGAAAACTTTTGTGCTCAGTATTTGGAAGACCGCCTCTGCAGGAGAATAGTGGGTAGGTCAGCGTTGATTTGCAACTCTATTAGGTCTAATGCTAAAGTAACTTTGCGGAGAAAATTCGAAGATCTTTTGAGTAAATCGCATAACACGGCTTCAAAAGCGCACAGAAATACCGCTAACGAACATCAAACAGGTCACAGTAGGAAAAATGCTGTGCAAGAAAATTCAATGCTAATCGTGTTAGGAAGCATGACTTTCCCTTACGGTGCGCGCTCGTTATTAGAATTGGGACCAAGTTTCTCATCATCTGAACCCATTTCTGAGGTAACTTTGCGTAGGCTCGCATGTAGTTTACATGAACTTCAAGATTGACTCCGTAAAAAAAGCTGGAGATGAAAAGCAAAAGATGTGCGAACAACAAGTGGGGGCCTTTCCAATAGCACCATTTCCTCAGCCGTTCTTTAGACAACAAGAGCCCAGTAATGAAGTTGATGTTAAATTTCGGATGTTTACGAATGAAACTTTCAAAGTCCTTAATCATAATCGCGCGAAAAAGATACAGCTCAAACCTCACTGCAGTGCAAAAACGTGGTATGCGAGAGGTACGAGAGCTGATAAGGTTGAAAAATATAAGACTATCCGTTAGTGATAAGGGTGGAGAGTTTCTCGTAATTCTGCATCAGTTAGATGTTGAAATGACGAAAAGCATCTTGAAGATGCTTCGCTTTATCGCCCATCATCTGAGAAGGAGTTTAAAAGTAAATACCGAAAATTGAACCACGAATAGGCCAAAATGGCAGGGGCTGCTGGTTCAGAACCATCGGTTATCTCTCAACTAAAAGTTAAAAGCAACTAAAAAGCTAAAAGTTAAAAGTAAAAGTGAAAGTTGAGTTACCAACATGTCCCGTCTTGTACTTGCTTATAAAAACTCATAACCTTGTATCTAGCGATGATCTTGCGTCTACCGATCCATCATTGTTTAAGGTTAGACCAATCATTAGCTGCGTAGACGGGCCAACGGATAGGATAACATGGTTTTTAACCCTTTGTTGAAACACATTCCAGCCCATCTTACGAATACCCAGATGTTTCTGGATCGTTTATGTACTGCGCAGCTCAGCAGCGCATACGTGATGGAGTCGTTCGACGTTAGCACCCTTTATACAAACGTGTCGAATGACTCCGCAATGCAAGACATATTCGAACTCCTGATGCAACACGATGGAGAAATAAACATGCACGGCTTAAAGATAGAGCAGTTGATGGCACTCTTAAAAGAATGCTTGAGCTGCTCAATCTTCAGATGGTCCGGAAAGTACTACGCTCAAATAAGAGGGTTGGCAATGGGAAAACGACTGGCAGCAAGCCTGGCCATTGCGTTTATGTCTAAGATGGAAGCACCAGTGATCGATCTCGGGCCGCTACTCTACTGTAGATATGTAGATGACTGTTTTGTCCGTTGCTCAACACAAGAGAAAATGGACAAATGTTTCGAGTTGTTGGATGAACAGTTAGAGTGTATCAAGTTCACCCGAGAGAAACCGAAAGAAAACTGGCTTCCATTCCTGAACGTCCAAATTAGCCTGTCAGAAAATGGCTACATTACGAAGTGGTACCGAAAGCCAAGTAATAAAAAACATCTTGATTCATTACCTCTCCTCTCACCCCTCTCACACAAAAAGGGCGCTTGTAAGAAACATGTTTCGAACAGCAACCAACGTGTGCACGGGAAGAGAGCAGACAGAGGAGTCCCGGAACTTGGCGCAGCAAATAGTCATTTCTAATGGCTACGAAACTGTAGCTCGGGACAGGTGTAGAGGAAATCCTAGGCCTCCAAACGACAACTTTAGCGATAAAATGGTCCCGTTTATCCTTCCCTTCATCTCAAATGATGTAAGTGCAACTATAAAACGCTGCTTAAGAAGGGCGGGTCTAGAGAATTCGGTAAACGTAGTTGAAATGCCAGCGAGTAATCTTAGGCGCCAGCTAGTTGGTAACCGCCTATATGACCGTCTATGTGCAACGCAAAAATTGCATAGTTTGCCCTAATGGTAGAGACGGTGATTGCATGAGCTCGGGTATAGTTTGTCTCATCTCCTGTAAGGCGTGCGGAGACGAATACATTGGCGAAACGGGCCCCTCTGTGTCCGCATAAAAGAACACCTAGTCGGCAAACGTAAACCAAATACCCCACTAGGCACGCATGGGACCCAGAGACATAACGGGGAGGACTTTGGAGTACGTGTCACGATCCTCGCACAGGAATCGAGAACACAAGCGCGCAAAAACGTTCTGGATTAATTCCAGAAATCCGAAAAATGAACCGCAGGGAAGAATGCCTCATTATTACGCGTGATATTGGGCAGTATATAAGGCTGTAATTTTGATGGGAGGGGCATATTACGCTTCCATGTGAACTCTGTGCGGTTGGTCTCCACGCGACATACTCAGTGGAAGTTTCACAGATAGCGGTGAGCGCGCAAAGCTGTGTTCAATGTGATTGAAATCTTGGTTCAGCGGTTTATCTGTTTGGTTATGGTGTTTGGCCTCTAGGCTCTGAGGAAGGCGAAATGCGCCGAAACGTCAGCTGTTCGTGAATAAAGAATAAAATAACAACTCGTGTTTGCTCAACGAGAATACAAAGAACTACTTCTTAGAATTTCAATTTCACGCAATCATCTCGGAAAATTATCGTTACCATTAGATTTCATTCTTTCTTGTGTGGCAATAGCTTTTTTTTCACCGTTTAGAATGCTGGACAGTTGGTTTAAATCTCATTTCATGATTTCCAATTATTTAATTACATATTAATTGCACTTTCGACAATTTTTTAAAACTTAGAACGTTCGAAGCCTAACGTCGTTCACCTATCCCAAGGTTAACAGAAAGTCGCTCGTGCTAAGGCTTGAATTTCAAGGGCTAAAACAGCAATTTTGGCAAATCTGGTTCTAAAAGTCCAATTTGGGATGAAATGCGGTCGAACGTTTGAAGCATTAGAAAGGCAGCTAAGTGGAGAAGGAATACTCACTTTCAAGTGTAGAGTTCAAAGTGGCCACATGAATTTCCAAATTCTTTAAGGCAACCACAGTGATGTTGAGATATTCGCAAAACTCCAAACCAAAGCTATGTGACGCTCCAACCCAGCTCCTTAGCCAGCTGTTTTTTTATTTAACACCTGTCTGAATTGTTCAGCTTACATGAGGTTAATAAATAAGCATTATTCAGCTAAGGTACCGACGTATTCATCTTCATCAGAGCCGATGACCCGAGTCGATGATCCAAATTTGTTCGTCTCCTCGATATGGTGTCTTCGTCGTCGTATCGAGTCGGATCCTTCTCCGGATCTGCCTCAGTGGAACATTTCTCGAATGAGGCATAATCACTCACCCCCAAATGGGAACGTCGTTCCATCGTTATTCGGCTTGTGCAACACTGCCGGGATTGGATAGCTTCTATCGTATCGCAGTTCGACACCTTGGTACAGAACACAAAGCGGCATGGGTGAACCACTATATCCACGTATGCTACGAAAACGATGGCCAAGGGTTTTATGGTTGTTCGTTCTTCCTCGTGCCTTGAGACAACTAAAGCTTCTATCCATCCGGAGCCCAGAATATTAGCACCAGCTCTGAGGAAGGCAAAAATCCTCCGAAGCGTCAGCTTGCTCATAAATAAAGAATAAAGTAACAACTTCGTGTTCTTATAATTCGAAAGACCTACTTTCTATAAACCTCGGCATAAATAGTTGACATATTTATTTATATCACCTTATAAACTGATCTTGTTGAGCTGATGCGAGGTTGGTATAAGTTGTCGTTGGCCTCGTTGTTCGTGTTGTTGGTCGATGGCTGACGTTTCGGCGACTTCGCCTTCGTCAAAGCCTGGACGTGTTTAATGCAACAATAGCCTTATATTCGGTGAGAGATTTATGGCATTAATGAAGATCGAACTTTCAAATAAACACCATATTAATCAAAAGGGCTACTGACCTTGCCGTTACAAGTGGGTCTGGCCGCACGCGTTGTTTACGTGTGGTAGCGAGTGAGACCTACCCAGCCGTCAAAATATCATTTTGAAATAAAGCGCCAGGTTACGTGTGGTAGTGAGGCCGGTTCATCTTTGGGTTTTTGAAATTTATCCAAAATGGCTCAAAAGTTTTGCGCGTTGATGTTTCCAACTCCTACTCTAGGATCCAGACATTCACTTCAAAATCAACGCCGTTGTGCTCTTGTGTCCTATGCGTACCCAGAGGAGTGTTTTGACGAATTTTAACTTTCCCATGCTATGCACTCCTCACCGCATCACTTACATGGGATTAACTATGTTGTACCTAAACTCATGCAATTCCCATCTTTTCCATTAGGACAGATCATACAGTTTTCTGAGCTGCACAAACGATCATAAGCTAGAAAGACGAATGCCTCACTATCACGGGTGACCCGACACCTTATTTCAAAATGATTTTTTTGGCTTAGATGGGTATCGCCCGCGGTCCCACATGAACAAATCGTGAGGAGTCCCAGTCGTGAAGGCACGGTCAGTAGCCTTTTTTGATCAATATGGCGTCTATTTGAAAGTTAGATCTTCATTAATGCCATGAATCTTTCACCAAATATAAGGCTACTGTTGCATTAAATATGCCCAGGCCTTGAGGAAGGCAAAGTCGCCGAAACGTCAGCCATCGACCAACAACGTAAACAAACAACAACAACATCAACAACAACAAAAACAACAGCAACAACAACAACAACAACAGCAAGAACAACAACAACAACAAAAACTTATGCCAACCTCGTATCAGCTCAACAAGAACAGTTCATCAGCACAAATAAATAAACGTAGTGTTTGCTCATTAAAAGAACAGTGGTTTACTACCAGACTTATATGGCTGAATAAAAAACGACTTAATTAACAACCAGTAGTCTCCCTGTAAGGGCACGTGTGGCGCAGTGGTTGGTGTCGTCACTGCGACACATACGTGGAATCGATCCCCCGCGCCCATGGCCCACCAAGCCTTCCATCCCTCCGGCAAATTGGTACCCAGACTTGTCTGAGAGGATAGCAGCACTGGCTCAATAAATCGGTAGGCTACCGCGAGTCATTGTACAGGCCAGATATGCATACAATCACCTCCAAACGATGCCTAATGAAGACGAATGCATGGCGCATCTCTCAGGGATCCCATCTCGCATCTCACTCATCATCTCAACGCTGAGAGCTTTATCGCTTTTTTTTTAATGAAAAAGAGGAAAGTATAAAAAAAATTTCGAAACACTGATGACCTTAGAAGTGGCAAACAACGGTCAGGCGTGCAGAACATCCTTGCGACTGGGAGAAATGATAGCATAAAGGACATTAAGCATAAGAAGATAAACAATACTCGAATCACATACATGGCAAAAGTGTTGTGGCATAAAAATGACCGACTCCGTTACAAATCTCCTATTCGCCTTCGAGTCGTAAAGCTTAAAATCTGACCCTGAACTTTCTTCTTAACAGCTATCTAATCGCTGTGGAAAGGTTGCATATGTACTAAAAATAAGAGAAGAAACAAAAAAGTAGGGAAGACAAATGTGTATTGAATATTTCCCACATGTAATCTCTAAACACTTAGCCTCTTTGATGAATGTGGAAAAGAATGGGATCGGAATTGGATACAAAGCAATTTGATTCCAAGCGATGTCTTTCTAATGACTCTCTGAGGACAAACACACGGACGAATGTGAAAGCCAATACTTCAAATAATACAACTCGAGAAGAAGAAGAACAGAACACAACCGATTGCTGAGAACAGAAATATGGAGGAAGGAATGTTTTAAGTAAAAAGCGTTTGCTTCAAAGTGTTCTTTGACTCAAGTTTCTTAAACTCTTTAACTCAGTACGCTAGGATTTAGTGCATATTTTTAAGTTTATTGCCTTCACTGGCAACTGGAAGCCTTGCGAAAGGTTTATTTGACGGATTTCGTAGCCAAAAGTTACCATTCGGTATACCCTTGCTGGAAAGTAGAGGTACAAACGATAAAGCATTCGTCCTTAATCAATTTCTGCGGAATGTGCCAGGTATTCGACTCTATTCATATGCGCTCGGCATCTATAAGCATATATGTCTCTACAATGAGTTGAAGAGGCTTACTGATATTTAAAGTCGGCGCTTTTATATCAGCATACAAGCCAGCTTCTAACTCGCTGATCTCGGAGTGATGAAGGACTTTCTTTGCCCTGATGCTCTGGTTCACAACAATGACTTTTCACAGACGTTTATTGCAAAACACCTCTAACTAGTGCACTACACGTCTGTCTACCTCTCTTACGAATTACGAATTATCAATTCGTATCTGAAAACTGACGAGTCAAAAAAGGCACCGGACTGTCGAATATTTGAATGTTTAATCAAACTCCGAGAAAGACCCCAATAAATGTGTACAGAGAATGGGAATTCTGTGGTGACGACCAGACTGCAATTCCACCGGGACATCTGATGCACTCTCCAGGAGCTCTTATTCATAAAAAACATTCATAAAATCAAATTCGTTAAGTTCCAATTTTCCAAATTCATTGATAAAATACGTCAACAAGTTTTTTGACTGTCTCGCTTAAAGTTTTTTTACATGTTTGTGGTTAAATAAGAGTTCTAAGTCGAAGAAATCTCGGTCGTATAATAACTGTTCCTCCAATAGCAGTTGGGGTTCAACTGGAAGAAAAAAAGTGGAAACTGTAAATTGTGACGGGGCCAAAGTTACAAGAATTTTTTCAATTGTTCCCAAATAATTTTATATTCGCTCCTCTTCTGTATCCTATCCGATTTGGGCTTCCCAAATCAATATCGCACAAGGGTGAATGGTGATGGAACTGATTGATAGAACTAACTGAGATAGGCGAAATGAAGGACCCGCATAGTGTGGTGGTGAACGCATTAGCCCCGCAAAGGGTAATAGCGCGTTCGTTCCCTACCGCAGACACCTGCGGTCTGGAGTTTTGCAAATATCTCAGCATCATTGTGGTTATTTAACCATCATTGAAGTTCCTAAGTGTTCAAACATTCCTGGCTTCTTTTTTTCGAAATTTCCGCGTCTGAAATCGGTAGGCCTGGTCGCTTCATGAAGAGGGTAAACTGAAACTGTCTGTCATCAGTAGAATCCTTCTGGGCGATTCGCTGTCGAAGAGAGCTGCTTCATCTAGATAGCAACATCAATCGTCTTATAGTTGTAAATGTGAAAGGAATGAACCTGATCGAATGCGACAGTGAAACTTCCTGATCCGTCATTGAATCGTGGAACACCTCCTCATCCATCAAACCCATTCAGTATATCATGAGCGGATTACCAGTACGTCTATGAATACACAAGTGCTTTCGCTCTTTCAAACATTTGTCATTTAAGAGGCAGTCAAGGCGTTCATGGACGACTTCATTTGGTAATGAAATAAAAAATTTTTGCATGGATGCAACCGCAAGGCTTCTAAATGAATACAGAGAGCGTAGCGTAATAATTCTGGCAGCTCCGATTTTGAATGAGAATGTCAAAGTCTGGAAAAATTGTAGCAATCTAAGCTTTCTGTTCACTACCGAGCATTTGCTAGTGGTCGAACCACTGAAGTTGTGCACTGTGACTGAACACGAGGTACTGCTACATGATGAGAACATGGGCTCAGCCTGCCATGACAGGGAAAGAACACATTGGTTTGAAAATTCCGAATTTACCGAAGTCAGCGTTGTTATTCGAAAAGCGTCGTAACGTAAGAGGAACATTAGAGAGCACGAAATGTGGTAGCCGCCGTCATGCCAGCTTGCTTTGAGAAATTTGGCGCTTTGCTCCCTCTGATTTAGTCTCGCACTGTTTCAACTACAGTGTTAGAACTCACAATGCTCTGTGATGATGAACATCACCATGAGATCCGAAATTCTATGACAGAGACGATTTACAGCAAACTACCAAGTTTAAAACTCTTCCTGGAAACGAAGTTTTTTAAACTTTTGATCGTTCCCGTCTTACTAGCTAAAACAAAGTATCCAAGAATTCATTAGAGGAAGAATAAAAGCACGAAGAATAGAGCATTTGCCACTGATCACTTTCGTAGAGAAACACCATGAGTACGAATCCATTCACAGAACGTGAGAGGTGATTCAATGCATGTATATCTTGTAGAGTAAGCGGATATGAGAGTATACCAGTTGACCGACCGCGTAATAATGGAGACCATGGTTAGCTCGTGGCACGGCATCAAACGAAAGACGACCTGTGCACTGCAGCACACCTTCAACCACTGCGGTACTCGTAGTCCATAGGCCGAATATGCTCCAAAATTGCCTAGTCTTAGACAATGAAGATCTTTTCTACCTTGTCGCCGAGAACGAGCCAGGCACAGTTACTGGGGCTGACGGTCCATTAACCATGTGGAGTCTGAGAGATTCAAGTATCACAAAGTCACATGGCATTTTAATCATGAAATTAATATGAAGAAAAGAAGCAGAAAAAGTATCATTTGGCCTTAGTAAGCAAATAGCCGTTTTCTATCTACCAACCAAGGGCCAGGGTTTGACTGAAAGAAGGTTAGTTTATGAAACGAGAAACGACCGAAATTTAAGCAATGTGCTGGCGAAAGTACATGACGCCACTTGAGCGAAAGGAACGAAAAAGAAAGGAACCGAAGGCGGAATCGCGGCATTTCCGTTTGGAGAAAATGACAGTCGTCGTTGTCCGTCCACTCGAGAGTGTCATCGATATCACTTAGAGATTCGAGAGCTTCATCACTTTGAGAGATGTCGCTGTGTTGAAAGGTTTTCAAACGGGGGAAAAAACGGGTGCTGGAAGAATTTCATTTCATTTCGACAACCCACTGCATCCTTGCCATTGCCTTACCCATTAAAGTACAAGTTTAAATCAATGCAATTTGTACTAATGGGTACCTTGAGTGCATGGTTACGGGCGAAAGGGAAAAAGAAACAGAATTGACGACTATCTCCATAACGAAGCGACCGTCGTCGACACGTCATCACTTCGATGTTCACCAACAGCTGGTGATCGGCCTGAAATTGGAAACGAGAAAATCTCACAGGCGTGTAAACGATCCAGAGTTAAAAGTGGAGAGCAATTACTGCTAGAAAAGACCGAATCTAAATAAGGAAAAGGAAACAGTGGAAAGACCGAGCGATGAAAAATGTGGCGCGAGAAGACTTAAGCGTTTTTGCGCCAGGGATATTTTTTTCACTAATTTGAAATTCTATTTTCGACGGAAGGATTTCGGGCAAATTTCTCACTAATTGGCTTATTTCGTGTGAAATATCTTCTTCCCTGTAAAACTGTTTAATCGCATTTTATTGGCACTGAAATTGGTTAGACCCTTGGGAGACGAGGGATTAAAAAAAAACCGAGGCAAAGAAATTAACCGTTTCTTTTTTTATAAGTGAACTGTTTGACGCTGCAGGAAAAAAAACAATGAAGGAGGGACCGATGGGGACAAATTTGATGATTTTGGTCAAAATTCTGGTTACTGCACAAATATTTTGGTGCAGGAGCTGTGGAGTTAGAAATCTCTGAAAATAGTGGTTCTTTTAAAATAGAGAATGTAAATACACCAATAAAAATTTTTTATTTCTTTTATTTAATTTTTTTATTTAAGAATTTGTTACCTAGTAATCCCTCGTATTCTCGTTGAGCAAACAGGAGGTGTTATTTTTTATTCTTTATTCACGAACAGCTGACGTTTCGGCGGACTTCGCCTTCCTCAGAGCCTGGAAAGGTCAGGCTGACAGCAATCTATTCGGCCAAACACCTCCATAACCAAACAGAGAAAACGCTGAACGAAGATTTCAATCACATTGAACACAGCCTTGCGCCTCACCGCTTTCTATGAGGCTTCCACTGAGAATGTCGCGTGGAGACCACCCTCACAGAATTCACATGGAATCGTAATGTGCCCTCTCCCATCAGAATAACAGCCTTATATACTGCCCAATATCACGCGTGATAATGAGGTATTCTTCCCTGCGGTACATTTTCGGATTTCTGGAATTAATCCAGAATGGCTCGAGAGTTTTGCGCGCTTGTGTTCTCGATTCCTGTGCGAGGACCGTGACCCGTTCTTCAAAGTCCTCCCCGTTATGTCTCTGGGTTCTGTGCGAGCAAACGAACTAGAAACCAGTTTGTTCAATCCAATTAGCCTGTTGCCAATTCGTCAGTGATTGCTTTGTCTTCGCGTTAAAATCATACACAAGAGGTCCACGCAAGTATTCAAAAATATTGATTGAACAGTTGTACCAGATGAACGCCCTCAACAAAAATGTCAACTTGAGTAATGCATGTCCTCTGTTGCTCTTAAGATTTCCTTTAGTCTATCTATTATGTCATTATTCATTACAAAACTATTGAAATGTTTGAAGAAATTAGTACGGATTGGTCAGCTACATAGCCGTTGCTTCTGCCTGATTTGCTCCATTGACTGATATTGTGATTCTAAGAGTCCAAAGGCCATCTGTAAAGTTTCTTTTATCGCATGTGACAACAAATAGACTGCCGAAATGGTGAAATCGCCTAATGTCAACATGGAAGCGCTCCAAGGGGGCAGGGTGAAAGTACATCGGTCCTCTGCAGAGATACAATCTACAACGGCTAGGTCTAAGCAGAATCATTCTGGAGTTCTACTTCCGGGTCTTTTTCCCGACACAGAACCCATTTGCCATGCTACAAACTCTGTGACTTTCACTTATTCGACGAAATGAGAATTTAAACGGAGAGGGTGTGTGAAGTAATTTACCACGTGGTATAGTAAGTATTAGTAACATCTATTTATTTGTATGACCGGTTTTTGCACATGTTATGCGTTTCAGCACTTTTTTTATTCGGCTCGCTCTCTCTCGTCACTTATCCATGACGGTCTTCAGATTCGAGTGCGGGTTTCGCTTCCTTTGATAATTCTTTCTCCCTTTATGAATGTAGTTGAACTCTCGTCTATGGAATCTTTTTGGAATCCCGCAAACAGCCCTAGTAGGGCCACTGCCAGGATTTCTTCACTAGCACCCTCCCTCTCCTTGTGGATCCTAGGCAGGTTTTCGCATACAATTGTGTTAACAGTTTGCTTACTGAGAAGGTGATGGGAGAACTGGTTACCACGTACAGAGGTCGAGACCGGCAATCGTGTATTTTTTTATTACATGACACTTCTAACTATTGTGCTACCCATGCATGAGGTGATAATGGGATATGAAATCACTCCAAACATCAATAGAAGTTGGAAAATTTTTTCAAAAAACTGACTTTGTTTTACTTCATGACTAATCAAAGACTATTCTCTCATCGATGAACTGATACGAGGTTAGAAATAAAAGTGAAAACCAGAAAACTTTGTTCTTCAAATTCATTTTGGGTCCACACAGGAGCACGGCGTATCCCAGAAAGAAAATCCAATTCATTTAGGAGGTTGTGCAGTAGTGACGTTGAGCATAGATGGGCAAATTTGTTGTAATAAATTCTACGATCAATGGAAAAATACGTGGAAGGACAGATAACCAACTGGTGTTGACGAGTTTTGCCAAATAGAGAGATAAATGTGGAGAAAGTGTAGAAAAAACTGAAAAGCTAGCTGCCTTCGGTATTTTATTTCTTATGTCAAGCCAACAATAATATCAGACGATATGAGACATACAGGGGCGCGTGTGGCGCAGTGGTCGAAGGCGCTCTGCAACACACATGTGGACTCGATCCTCGCGCCCCATGGCCCACCAAGCCTTTCTTCTCTCCGGGGTCAGCAAATTGGTGCCAGGTTTGTCTGGGAGAATAGCAGCACTGGCTCGATACATCGGTAGGCCACCGCGAGTCATTGTAAAGGCCAGATATGCATTCAATCACCTCCATGAAGTCGAATGCATGGCGCATCCCTCATGGATTGATCAACGCCGAGAGCTTTATCCTTTTTATCCTTTAGTCTCCCGTGCCACATTGTGTAGGTCAAGAACACGTTTATTCAGTCCTGGGTGTTACAACGAATGGAGTCGAATGCATGACGCATCCAAAAAATTGTAATTCGAGACCGGAAGTTTCATCTTCTTACCAAATGTTTTAAGCATTGCTTTTATTCGTTATTGAGAAATTGGACTTCAGCCAACAACATGTACAATAGACAAGCTGTATTGAAATAAACAAGGTAACTCTTAAATAGGAACTAAGGTGAACTGAAGATGTTCCAAATAATATTGATTTCTTAGACCAAATACCAGTTTAGCTTAAACGAACTATCCAAGTGTGCTAATATTCGATGAATATCACTCAATGATTAAGATTGTTCCGTAGTGAACTCCAACGTTGGAAGACTCGAACTCAACGCAAGCCCACATTGCTGTACGTTTACCTCCCTTTCAAGCTTCATAGTATTTTTTACATACTGACTGAGATATTTGAGCAAAAGCTTGGAGCTCTTAGTACAACAAAGATAAAAAAAGCGCACCGCATGAGATGTGTCTTGGATTATTTCACTTTCCACAAGGTTTTAAAGCTATTTTCTCTTTTGATTGCAGACTTCCAAGAAGTTATTGGTTTTAGAATCATTTGTTTTTGAGGAAGCCTACAAAGAATTCCAATACATTAGATTTTAGTGGAAAATCGATGAGGATAATATTGAGAAGACGACGGTGATCACAGTAATCCAGCTTAAGACTGAACTCGTCGCGGAGCATCTGACGTTCATTTCCTGGATACACATCGGGCTCACTTCCTTAGCTCGTAAGGCGATGTTCGTGGCTGCAAAACAAGCCGCGGAGCCAGCACTAGGTGAACATTGCAAGCTTAGGGAATCCTTGATGCAATCCACAGCTCGGAGAGCTCGTCTGAAAAAAAAGCATCGTCGGCCATCCATCTGTAGTTCGTATTTCTCGTCTTTAAATCTGTAGTTTTTTTTTCTTATATTTGTGATACACATTCTTTTAGGTAGTAATTCTCAAGTGTTTAAAATAAAACGAGATTTTCAAGTCTTTCATAGCCACGAAATTTCACTTTTAAGGTGAACCATAGAGATCGGCTTTACTCCAGTGGTGCGTGTGAGCAAAACAGCGCAGTATTTTTTGTAGCTAAGACGCTGAGTCTTTTCTAAAAAGAGGTCGCCGCTTTTCATGGCTTTTTTCTATTTTTTACTTTCAGTTCAGGAGTGTTTTAACTTACGTGCACATATCAGAATCACTAGGTAGACAGTTGTTTATGCGTTGAGTTAGCGACTGGACATTGAACGCTCGTGATAGACAGTCGTGATTGGCAAGAAACGCTGAAAAATCCTCGTTACTTTGGGCACAAAACATTGTTAAGAAATAACGCCACTTTTCGAGTGATCTTCACTTAATCCTTTTAGTTACTTGTCGTTCGTTATTTAGGTTGGCTTCACTTTTCTTGATCAATTTCTTAACTTTCGAAACAAGTCGTTTCTTCGAAGTCACACAGAGACCATAAACAGTAAAAACTTGGTATGAACAGTATTTCTTTGCGTTCCAAGCACCGAAATACCTATATGAGTGCCACGCTTCATGCTTAGACGGGTAGACGTCATAAAAGCTAAGCCTTTCTCTCGGCGTCGATCAATCTCTGAGGGATGCTCCATGCATTCGACTTCATTAATTATCGTTGGAGGTGACTAAATACATATCAGTTCTTTAGAATGACTCGCGCTGGTCTACTGTTCGTATCGAGCCAGTGCTGATATTCTCCCAGACAAGTTGATACCAATTTGCCGACCCCGGAGGAATGGAGGGCTTAGTGGGCCGTGGAGGCGGGGATTGATTCCACATGTGCGTCACAGTGGCGCCCTCCAACCACTGCGCCACACGCGCCCAATCGTTTAATGCCGTAACTAAAGGGTAAAAATAATAATTCGCTAAAATCTGGACATGTGTGACTTCTACATAAAACGCTTTATTAGAAAGTGAACTCCAATGAAGTTTTCTCACTTTCATATCGTGATTTATGCACTCTAGATTGATGTTCACTTTACACGGATGTCGTTTTTTTTATTCAGGGCATTGACTGATTTACCTGCCTTTCCGACTCCACAAGCGAATTCGAGAAAAGCGTGGTTCTGCACATAGGCGACAGATTCTTCATTCACCTTACCGTACCATTGAGTGAATCGCTCGAATACCGGAATTGAGATGCAGTCGAATGATACCAATCGTAGGCATGATAACAGTTCGTCAAACTCCCTGAATATCATCTACTTTATAGATGGTCAAGTGCCCACAAAACTTCCATTCAAAGAATAAAGCACAATGCGTTTTGTGTTCATCATTCCCTGAGGAGTGCGCATGCATTCGATTCCATTCCTTGCACTGCAGGAGTAAATGAATTAACATTTAGCCCACATACTGGCTTGCGAGAGCGTAATGATGTATGAAGTCACTGTTTTTTTATATCCCCTTAAACAAGTTCGGTATGCCAACAAAACACCAGTCTGAATCTGAGGAATCGGTTTGCTGGGGGGTGCAAGGTCGAACCAGAGCACATATCTTTATCACAGAGAATTTCTAATCACTGAGCTACACGCGCCATGAAGATTGACTTGTGTTAAGATGTGCATATTTTTTAAAGATGAAATTTTGCGTTATTTTGAATCAATCATGTAACAGCGATGGTCCATATTGTGTTCAACGGGCTTGGGTTTAAACTAATGGTTCGGAATATTTATATTCTCGAGAATTAAGTTTATCCCTAATCATCATCAGCGTAATGGTAACCAATGGAAACCAAGAAGGGAAATGGTACAAAAAATCAGAAAAAGATGTTTTGGCTCGAAACAAAGCACCAGAGTTTAATAACAACTGAATAGAGAAAATATTGACGTTGATTTTCCTTCCTGATTATTCAGATTCTGAGACCAATTGTAAAAAAAGCCAGCTAGCCTAGACTGGAAAAAAAAGGTTCATGGGAACCATCAAGGAATTCTGTAAACTTCACACCAATGTCCTTTGGGAGCATTACGCACCTTAGCCAAATCTTCACAATACTTAATTGCCTCGATCAACTTCTTCGAAATGGCTCCAAATTTCTCCCTATTTGCGGACTTTTTGGTTCAGAAAATGTTGTTACGGTGCTAAGAATTTTTTAGCTAGTAAATAATATGGGTAGCTTATTGTTCGTAGAAGAACCACATCATGATCGATTAAAGCGATCGAAAGCTTAATTTCTATGGGTGGTATACCAAGCTAGAGGTCATTTAAACGATGCTGGCATCCCTCCGGGCGCCATAGTCCCATCACTGGAAATAAAAAGACGAAATGAAGAAAAGAGAAGCCACTCACCGGCATATATTCGTAAGAGGCATAGTTTTCAGTTGTTGGTCTAGTCGACTGTATTCCGGAAGATAATACGGCCCCGAATGGATGCCGTACTTCTCGAGGTACGTTGCGTAGCAGTCACGAACGGTCTAGAGAAAGTGTGCCTTGAAATCTAACAAAAAGTCTTTCGGTTTTTCTATAAAACAACCTGAGGTGTCGTGCAGTAAGGAATATTAGAATATCGTTTCTGTGGTCCAACAGGAGCTGGTACAGGGATTGCGTTGGCTATTTCAGCCAGCGCTTTGTTGACGGCAAGCCCTGTGGGAAATAAGAAGAAAAAATAACGAGAATACGACGTTCATATGGTAAAATAAAGACTATGGCACTATGGCTATTAAAAAAGGTCAAGGAATAAGGGGCATACTGTAGGGAATTGACCAGCCCTTTGCGAATGCTCCATGGATTCGCCTCCACTCGTAGCATCGCAGAGGTGGTTTAATGAGTGTTTCGCTGATACAATTGCTTGCTGGACCCTACCGGTTTATTATTCCCGTATTTCTACCTTTCCAGACAGATCTAGTACCAATATCCCAACACGGAAAAATGCAAGACTTAGTTTTCCGCAACGGCTGCATGAATCAATGAGTCTGTGTGTATTGCATGATATCTCTGTACAAAAAACAAGTGCGCCATTTGTATTATATACTTAGTTAATACCACTTATTCTATGACCACTAATCATGCTATTAAAACAGAAATTGCCTTTTCCTAAGTCAGGGATGGTGATCCTTACCTAAGAAATTCACATACCAAAAGTGCTTTTACTTCACAGTCGTGGGTTTCTTTAAGAAGAAGTCAATTTCAAATAGGGAATTAAGGAATGTTGTCGAATCGCCTCCGGGTTAACGGGTTTATCTCAGAAATAAGAAATCTTCGGTCGCTACTAAAATTTGTGCTTCTCACAGTCATAGATATATTGTCTTCTGGCGGTATATTGTGTTAAAATAGCACCCAAGAAAGTTAAACGAAACGAAATCGTCATAAACTTCATCCATACTTGGTAAAAAATATCAAATCAAGAAATCAACACCGTATTTTTGGATGGAGGTGTTCATAAGACATTCTGAAGCTTCGTAGGATACTCTAGATCATGAAACATTCTAGAAACATCTTCAAAAGACCCTGTCTAACCAAAATGTCGGAAACTTTCCTAAAATGGAAAGCCGTGTTTTAATCTAGAGGTACTGTCAGCACAACCCGTCAACGGTGTTGATCTAAGGAGCGCAAATCGGCCGAATGAAGACGTTAACTCTCGTAAAGGGTAATAGCGGGTTTGATATCCACTGCAGACACCTGCACTCCGGAGTTTTCCAAATATCTCAGCATCGTTGTGGTTATATTTCACATCATACGCTGCCATGAACATAGAATAGGCAGTAAAGAAAAAAGTGGCTATTGTTATTGTTAAGAGTTCTTTATTGGTTATACACATAGTTTTAGAGCCTTGATGCCGATTTAGCTGATCATCCTGTCCTACTCGATAAATATGAATTGTTAATGTAAAAAGTGCATACAAGTCCAGTTCACTTGAACGATAATCGTTGATTTTTCACATCACATTTGAACTCGTTGACCCGTTTTCGTTAAAAAGTTTTCACATATCACAGTGTAGATGATTACGAAATAGCTGAACAGAGAGCAGATGTAGGGACAGCAGACTTACCAACAAGTACGACGAGTTCCATTGTGATCGATGGCGCCATCGATTCGAAACTGTTTAGCTGGGGTATTATGGTCGGCTCTGAAAAGGGGGGAGAGGTAAAACCCATAGCATTGCTGAGTAATCAGCCGAACTCGTTTAAAATTTCCGAATCCGTGAAACGAATCGGCAAAAAAAAGCATCTAGTCACACACTGTTGTTCACGCCGAAGCTGTTCAGCACGCTTCGGTTAGCACTAACATATCTCTCATCCACAAAAAAGAAACACAATCGCTTTACACTATTGTGGCATTTTCTATTTCCGAATATGCTGGTTCACCATGGGCGACGATTGAGAGGGAGAGAAAGGAATGCAAATGTGCAGGGGTCCGCACAACTCGTGAAGACGGGCCATCCAACTATCCAAGTAAGTGAGTGAGTAATATGCTGGTTCAGACAATTTTCTCTGTTCAAAGAATTCTATCTACTTGCACCAGACTTCAGGAAGAGGCATCAGTTGCTGTTCTCTCTTCCCTTTACAGATTATGAAATTCAATAATAAGAAAGCTTAGAGAATTAATTTCTGGGATTAAAATCAATCGCCCAAAATATGTGAAAAGATCAATAAAGGGTGCCGAAGCACAACAAGAATGATGTTTTGTTTTTGTGATAAAATAGATGGACCAGATAAACTACGAGTGCAAGGAGGAGAAGCCTAGGAGGATTACTCAATGTGAAAGGAAGAATCAGAGCCGAAGAATTAACGAATGCAAGGAAAGCGGAATATTCAAAAAGTAATCATGTGAAACAAAGAAAAACAGTCAGTTCGCCAAGATTTCATACGAAGCTAGGAATTTTATAGCCTAGAGAAACAGTTATTAACATGATGAGAGAGGTACTATTCGATCTGGGCGGTCTGATTAGGCCAAACTTATAACTCGTCAGTGTTCCCATACTTGACCTGGCCTGATTCCATTTTATGGCTTAGGTACTCGTACTGTCGTCGTGAGATAGTTGTGGTCATTGACGTGTTTGCCGAACCTGACGCATATTCACGCTCTTCACACCATTACACACAATACAGTATCATCGCTCAAACATGAAAAGAGCAATGTGAGTCAGGCAGTTCCTCCATTTTATGACACATCCTCACCGCAACAATCGATTTGTTGCTAGATGGCTTCTTAAGAAGATTTATTCAACAACAGCACCAGCGTTTACCGTAAATAAATCACCTTGATCAACTTACTGTCATTAAAAGTTAATTTGATGGGTGCAATCTGATTCAGACAGTTTTTCTACTATGAGATGCACGTACTATATTTGTGCTGGTTTGTTGCTGTGAGATTCCTCCAACTTCAACAGCAACCACGACGGTAACGACAGATTTAGCACCTGACTTGCATGAGGAGACACATGCTTACAGACAATTCAGCACATTTATTTTACTATCAAATATTGCTACTCGTTGATCGATTTGCTATTGGAGGACCTACTCAGCAACAACAACATGAACACTAACAAATATATCATGTGAATCACTTTATCAAACATATGAGCATACAATGTACAGCATCAATGCTCAAACATGAAGAGTGCAGTGTGACTCAGACAGTTCTACTATGACACATCCTCACTACACATCGGTCGAATCGTTGCTAAGGATTTGTTCCGCAACAGCAAGAGCAACAACAGACATCATATAAATCATTCTAACAAGCATTTGGTCTCACGATCGGATTTTTTAGGATCTTTCGCTTAGGGAATAGTATCTGAAAAACGAGATATGAAGTAGCTTTTCTCAGCGGAATGAGTGATTCTATTTTTTTTGGCAGGGCTAGCGGTACGTAAGAGAATTTGTAATCCAACTAATGTTATGGAAGTTTGCGAAAGGTAAAAAAGTTGTTTGGAAGGACTTTAATGATATTTGCGCTCGATCGTTGTTGTCGATAGCGGTCATCAACACACAATATTTCCTTCGATCAGCTTAACCTCCTACTTCGTTCGTAGAGAAATAAAACTCTACTTACTTGATACTTGAATGGCCCGTCCTCACTGGTTGTGCGAGCACCAGTATAATCTCCATTTTTTGGGAGATTTGCTGGTTAAGCTATCGTGGCTTCCTGGAACTCCGAGGTCAGCCTGCCCAAAGTCTGCGCCACGTTTTCACCACCACAGGCAGTCGCAGCCCTTGTGGATCAGAGGGAGATTTGCCACCATGCGACTTTGATACCGACGGTCGTAGATCCTAGTATTGGTTTACTCTTAGCTAGGCTTCCTGATGGAAACGTCGGACTCCTTCTCGGTTTAGAAGATCTTGCTAGGGATGAATTCTCCCGCTGTACATCGCAGCCCGACACTCAGGAACACCTCCCAGCCACAATGAGGCGGTAAATCGTTGGAAGGAAATAGAACTCTAGCACTCATAAACCCTGCCACAGAAATATTATAGCATTTGGAGAACTTTTTCTAAACTTATGGCACACGGAGATTGCTACGTTTTGGAAGCAAAAAACTACTTTTTATAGCCTGTTCTCGTCGTCGTCTCGATGCAGCCGCCTCTTTGCGAATATATAGACACAGCAACAACAATAAGATCAGTACAATAACAGTTGCCGCACATCCATAGAAGATCTGCAACAAGAAACACTAAGGAAGAAGCAGTTAGCGAGCGAGCATTATCCCTCAATCCATCATCGTCACTCACTTTTTCTCTTGTTTGAAAGAATTCGTCAGAAAACGCATCGTCTGACGGTTTCTGAAATGAAGCCGATGGACACAGCGTCTAACTGAAGGTGGGCGGCTGTTGCCATCACCCTACCGTAGTCGGAAGTCATAACGCACCCAGTAGTAGTAACTCGGGCTACCCCATGAGTAGCGAGTATAATACTTTCGAATGTTCTCAATCAATATGTCGTTGTAGTTTTTTTCGACATGTTGCTCACCATAATGCGTTTTTTCCTGAAGGAATTGAAGTCTACACTGCCGCCATTTGAGGGTTCCTAGCGAGAAAACCCTTCGCTTTGGCGCCGCTTCAATTAAAGGATTGACCTTTTATGGCTTGGAGTCTGCCTACGAGTTATCATTCACTGGAAGTAATATTTTTGCTGTAATCAGGCATAAATCGCCATACACGGGATTTTTGTACCACTTGGTATCGAGCTATTTTTTTCTATTGCGATTTTGTAGTGATTTTCAACACTACCAAATTCTATTGTCCCAACTTGTTTTCGCTCATTTCTGTCATCTTTCTTTTTATTTTCACAATGCAGTGTACATGTTTAAGAGAATAAAGTATGCATGTGGCGTTGACCTTCACGCATGCGCTGTGCCTTCACTTCAATTCGTAATGTCGCAAAGGTGATTGAATGCATATTTGTATTACGCAATAGTTTGTTGGAGCCTACCGATGTGTTAAATGAGTTCTTTTACCCTGATGAACAAGTCCTCTATTGAATTGGCGACATCATAAGAATGGAAGGCTTGGTGGGCTAGGGGTGCGAGATCATAGCACCGGCCGATCCTATGTGAATTGCAGAGCTCCTGTAACCACTGCGCTGCAAACCATTCGCATACCGATTATGGTTAACCAAGCGTTCCTCTATTTCTTTGTTAACAGAGCCTTCCTAGAGGTGTTAGCAACCCTTTCCGATCCAAGTGTTAACTGAGTTTTTCAATCCGACAATATCCGATAGACAGAATCTCGCGAGACTTCAATGTTCTGTTACAACATGCATTCCTCACCTGGAAGAACATCTTCTTCACGCGGTTCACCTTTACATGCATCAAAACAGTTCACTGCTATTATTTTACCCTGAATTCACATGCTTTTATTCACTTATTCAAATTTTCCACCTTTTTTAAAATTGTTTTAAGTTGTTTTAATTTTTTTAGGAACAACTATTACCTTTCTACGAACGTAGCACCAAGGACCTTGAACATGTGATGTCGCCATTAACGGATGCTTTGGAGAGAGCTCGACTCGGCGACATTTGTTGTGAAGCATAACTTCTTCAGCCTTTGTCATGCTAGAAAAAAAGTATTCGAAATATTTCTATGTTCAAATTTTCAGCTCTTCACATTCCCGTTCTGAAGTTTACTGTGAGGTTCAAACCTGCTATATTTCTCCTCGTGAAGTTGCTGGTCTTGTACACTTTGAAAATATGTTCGTTATCCCAAGGGCTTCTGTTACCACAAAACTCTTTGCATGGAAGTTCATTTATTTATGAAAATTGACACCATATAATGGGTATCTTCTGACATTCCTTCCCTTCAATTTATTGTCTTGAATCTGTTATCCATAAAGGCCTGCGGATTTATGACTTCTGTTGCCCCATGACGAGTTTTATTTGTGAAAATAGTTGGGTGCTGACCTCATAGTTTATCGTTAGAATTTTTGGAATAATTCTGCTTTGGCGTTTCAGGCATTCACCACGGGCAATCATTGTCCTCTGTGGGACTTTTTACCAGACAAGCTTGTTATCAATTTGTCAAGCCGTGAATTAGGAGGGTTTAGGTGGCTAGGTGGCTGGGTGCTGTTGAACCGATCATAAGTTAGTTAACACATGGTTGCATGGTCAAACATCTTAGAACATTTCGATTCGTAAATAGAGAATATCAACCTAAACTGAAAGCCATCTTAAATCACCCCCGCTTATGACGCCCAACGTAGAGTGTTTGTTAAAGCACTTATAAGCCAGATGCAATAAAATAGAAACTTGTTTTTTCTCATTGATGACTAGGTGATTCGTGTAACACTGTAGTTTGACGTGCCCACCAATAGACATGGTCGTTGACTCGGTCCCGCACTCCGCACTCACCAAGCATCCGTCCCTTCGGGGTAAACAAATTGATACCATACTCTACCTGAAGGATACCAGCGCTGACTGTATGCATCAGTAGACAACCGCTAGTCATTGGATAGGTTAAATACGATTTCAATCACCTCAGAAGAATCTTCGTGAAGTCAAATCCTTTATTCTTTATTCTACTGTCCATCTTGACGAGAATATTTTCGGAAGTTGAGCATAGCTTTTAGTTACCTTGTTCCCTCTTTCTAGCCATTTATTCGCAAGATCCAAGATTTCACATTGTATGCTAGATGTCCATTCATTTGATTTTTTTTACTTCGCACCCATCATCCACTAAGGCCGTCGCATTTGCGTGCGGATTCAGGTGAGGCATGTGGATTTTTGGTCTTGTTTATGAATCTCGTTGAATATTAGACGTGGCAATTTCCTCTGGGATCCCGGAATAGTGGTGCTGTGGCTTTTCTAGGTACTGCAGATCCATGGGAGCTCTCCGGGCAATACTACTACCAGTTCTCCATCCCCAGAATGATAGCAGGCTCGATATGTATGGGAGGGGTAGAATCCATTGAATAGCACCTCTACCACTGCGATAACATTGATAACAACTAATAATAGTGGTAATAATTAGGAAAATAAAGATAGTGAAACTATGTCAAAGATGTCTGGCTAGAACATTATGGAATCCCCTGCTGCCTGAACGTTCCTTATGTAGCCCTCTTCCTCATATCCAAGAAGAATTGCCTATTATGGTTTTGCTGGACATAAAAAAAATCTTCGAACACTGCACATTCAGAAAGGAAAGCCATACTTAAACTGGTATTGCTCCAGTTCACTTGGCTTTTTTTTCTAAATCCTTAACAATCTTGTCGTAGACATCTCTCCAGACCAGACAGCTCTCTCCGGCAGTGTCGTGATTTCGATCACCTTAAAAAAAGGTGACAAACAGAAAAAGATAGACGTAAATTATCAGCCAAGCTAAAAGTTATGCAACGGTTTTCCTGTTCCGTCTTTTTTTTCTGAAGCTGAAACTAAAGTCCGATTAAATACCTAAGTAGGTGTAGGATGCCATATCCTCTCGTAGTACACAGTCCGCTCCTGGAAGCACTTCTTTACAGCTATGTTGAGAACGAAAAGTCCACAAAATGGAAAGAAATAACTCCAGAAAGTTTAAATTCCACTCCAGTTTAAGGAGTTTAACAGGATTTCCTATTTTAGTTAAACCATCATCTTTTTTTATTTTCCTCATTATTTGGTTTTTTTTTGGATTCTTTATGTTACCTGAGAAGAGCTTTCTCTGACCCACAACTTTTGGCAGGTGCCTGCTACAAGGAACTAGAAACGATCAACAAAAACAGTTGCAGGAGTCCAGAAAGAACTAAATTGCCCAACATTCAACAAACATCGTGATAAAGACGAAGTTCTCAAGCGGTATCCGAATCAAACTAACCCTAAGAATTGCGTGGATGACGAAGCAACGAATCACGTATAAGAAATACTGAGATCTATAAAATATGCGATGCAGGTTTATGTAGGAGTAGGGAAACAAAGATTTTCTCAACGATCACAATTCCCGGAGTGGTTTACGGTGTCTTTGTGGCTGGGTGTGTGCATCTTAAACGTCGAAATACCATGTAGAACGGTGGTTAATTTCCCCAACAGGAAATATAATAATTTTATCAGAAAGCTCCCTCACAGAGAGATCTCGCAGCGACCAGTCACCAGGCAACTTGGCGCTTCCCCAGGTGGTGGGTAGTGATTTTGTCGTGGAGCAAAAGCGATCGCGCGCTTTCCTGAGATGCAGGTGGATCCAAATTATGGACTCTTTGCTTCTGCTGTGCCAATTTGGCATATACCTTCTGTGTTTACGAAGAGTTGTTAATGCATTCGTGTGTGGGTGTGCTATCGTTTATGAGGATTGCGTTCTACGAGTCAGTTCGGCTAAAAGCCCTGTGATCACGTGACAGCCAAATGTAAGGGAAGCTGTTAAGAGTCATCCCTAACAGCAAAGCTCCAAAGCTCCTCGCTGTGGAAAAGGCTTGCAAGCTATCCGTGAGTATAACCAAACCCCCACGTTCACAGCTCACCAAGCGATACTTGGGTACCAAAAAGCTAAACACATTAAAATAAAGAGGTCTCATTCCTCTGATCCAGAAAGAGCCCCCTATTCGGCAGTGTCGGGTAGGACGAGTACGGAGAGGCTGTTAAAATCTTAGGACCAATTTGAGCTGTCTAAATCCCAAAGGACTAAAGATCTGTACCTACAATGCACGTACAGTTGCATCCGAATCGTCGATAGAATACTTGCTTACGCAAGCAAAAAGGATAAGTTACGATGTCATCGGCTTGGCCGAGACGAGACGACGCCACCCATTCAACGCCGTCTATGACACCGGAGAAGAACTGTTCCTCGGAACAGGCGACATTAGAGGAGTCGTCGGCATCGGCGTTCTCGTCTCACACGAGTTTGTCCGTGAATATCGGCTCATTAGGACAGTTAACAACCCGAATCGGACGTTTACAATTAAAAGATGTGGATCAATACCGGCTTTGACAATCTTCGTCGTTTACGCGCCGACATCAAACTATGACGAAGAAGAAGTACAAGCGTTCTATATTGACTTGGCGAAGTTCTACGGAGAAGACCATACATTGTGCAAGATCATCACTGGAGATTTCAACGCCGAGATTGTACGAAGAAGAACGTCTGAAGAACGTCACATTGGGACCCACGGATTAGAAAGGAACGAGCAGAATTTGTGGCTGTCAAGTTTCACCATTGTTCACCATTGCCACCAACAACATTCATGGTAACGTGCAATTCCAGAATCCCCAATCCCAACTCTGGACATGGTAGTCTCCCAAGGAGAGTAGCTTAACGAAATAGACTACATCATAGTAAACTGGAACATTGGCGAGGAATACAACATCGTCACGTTAACGCTATGAAAGCTGATAATTCGAAAGTCACTAAGAGACGTCAGTCTCCAGAAACACTCGGGCTGATACGCCATCATGGAATCGCGAGAGCTACATAGCAACCGCCGACTCACGTTCGAACCTGCAAGACAATCCAGACGGTGGGCAAAAAAAGATCTTATGGAGAAGAAGAGCAGCAGCTGCGGTCAAAGCTGCAGAGGGTAGGGAAAAGCATTCGCAAAACCCACAGCCAGTTATAAAACCAGGACGACGCACTCCAGCCTTCAAGGGGGAACAGTTACAGCTTCCAGAAAGCACTAGAGAAAATCGTTCGTGATTCCCGCTCGGATATCTTAACTAGTCACGCCCTCCTACCTTCATGTGAAATAAGGAAAAAGTGGGTATATCGCCCAACCGGTTTTCTGTTCCGAAATCCGACATGCTAGCACCAGGTCCATATAGGGTAAGAACCAAACACCTAAACAGCATTTCGCTAGTCCTCAAAGACACCATGGCTCAGCTCTTCACGCGTTACCTGTCCCACCTAGACCGTGTTATTGTTAAAGAAGGGTGACCTCTACGATACCGGCAAATATCGCACAATCCTCTTTCAGTCTGAGGTGAACAAACTTCTCACTCAAGTAGTGTTAAACAGGATTGACAGAACACTAAATGGAGGACAGCCATGTGGGCAAGCAGCCACACGATGGACCACCAGATAATAAGACTAAAGAAGCCCTTCACATCCAAGCCATACCTACTCAGCGTATAAAGATTTTTCCGTAAGCTATATAAAAATTTCACAACAAAAATATCACTATTCTCTAACGATATTACCACCGACGGACGGATTAAAAAAGACGAAGTCGTCTCGTCAGTAGTACACGATATGTTTGCTTCATTGACAATGTTCACATGGTATGGTCTCCAAGAGCTTTTTGTGGCAAATGAAACATTCCTTCTCACATCGACTAGCGCTTCGCTGCTAAGCGACGGAATGAACACATCAGTTCTCCACTAACACTTCCACTAATAACTTTTGATTTTAGTTTATCCTCAGTTATTCCACTTACAACATTTGTCTTCGGAATAAAAGAAAACATATTGAGACTTTCAAAATGTAGTGTGTGTTAAGTAAAAAAGTACAGGAATATTTCTTCCGCTCCAAGTATCGTGATTCAACACATGATAAATGCACTAACTTATCTCATCACTGACTTCGTAGTACTGGTCACCGTTGTAGAGCGCAGTGTGACAAGAAGAGACGAGATGAAGAAGGAACAGCAATCGAAAACGCATCGCACAGCCGTCCGCGATGAGTGAAGAAGTGAAATCGTTCTCGAACAACCGCATCCACCTTGCTGAGAGTAGTTAACGTGTTTCGTGCATTTCTCTGCATTTTCGACACGTTAACGTAGGAAGCGCACTGAGTAGAAATACCACACATATGTGATCGCTGGTTCAACGTCGTCCAGGGCAACAACACCTTCCATTGCTTCAGGATCGGAAAAGTATTGGTATCAGGCATCTCCGGAGGTATAAAAAACGCTGGTGGGATACGCTGTTTGCACCCGAAGATCGTTTTCCAGGACAAGGATGCACTTGAAAATATCTAAAGTCCTTAATGCAGTTCAATCCATGGTGCATCTCATAGAAATCTGTCAACGTGAAATGCTTCAACCTTTACCATTCTTCGAATTTAAAGTGCAGTGTATGTCATGCAATAATCTAAAAGTACTGCGATTCAAACTTACTTGCTGCAATACTTGAATTTACCACGAATACTGCGGGTTCAAGCGCAACGCCCATTTGGTTGGCACTTAGTTTTCATGCTAAATAGAATTTCCCTGCCTCTAGTGAGATAATTGTGCAAAGACTCTTTCAAATGGTTACCATAAGCGATCATACCACCATAAGGAAGCGACATATACTGTCTTTATGGACTAGAGAGCGACATTGCGAATGGGTTTTTTAAGGAGACAAGAGCGACTGCTGCAACGATCCACTTTTATCTTCGCTTCTATGTGGAAATATCGAACTGTTTTTTATATATATATAATAGCTCCTCGGATCTGAAAACGTTGTAGTGCATACAGCGTAATCCATATTTCTGAACTTCCACTTGCTGGAACTCGTGATTCCCCGTTTCACCTTGGTTGTAGCAAGCATAGCTGTTAGTGGTGTAATACAATACACGCACGGCCGGATGTTTTGACACTAGGTCTGTCTCCGAAAATTTTCCTTTGATCTAAAAGGCCGGTCACTGGCCGTAGTGGAGAACTTGGGACGCTCTAGCAAAGATATCAAAAGATTTAAAACAGAGTCAGCTTGACCAGTAGTCAGTGACATTCGTGAAAAAAAAGCCCCCAAGTATCAGTTGAACCACGCATAATTCCGAAGACCTTCGTCGACGACGGATGCAAGGCTGCGAAAAGAACGAAATAATTGCAGGGTTCCTCATAATATGTGGTGAAGTGTCACTTAAATACTTTTTGTTTTGCATGAGCCATCCTCACATCTACTTTGGAAATCCCAGCACTTCTTTAATTCGACTCCTTTCCTTGCATCCCTCATCCGCGAAGGTATTCGAAATTCTGCTTATGGATTCGGCTCATTGTAGAGGACTTCCATCTTCGTCATGAGTACCATTAAATGTTTATCCACTCGATTCTCGCTATAGTCTTAGGGTAGCCATGTTAGGGCGTTCTCACCTGGATTAAAGGAAGTAACTTTAGCCCAGACAACAATGGTACCAGTTTCTGGAATCCGGAGAGATTTGAACTCTGGTCAGCACGAGGTGATATTGAACCAATAGTGTAAATAAATAAATAAAGATCAGCAGTGCATTTATAGTCACTTTTAGCACTCTAGCACTTTTTAATAATAAAGTATGATTACAGTGACCGGCAGCAAAGAAACGTCGTTAAACCAACCTTCCGCTTCCGGCTAGTGGGATATCATGTTGCAGGAGTGTCCTAGGCAAACCAAATACGGCAACGGCCAACATTTGCATGATTTCTAGATCAACTTTCGCTTCACTAGCTTATCGCAACTCTTCAGGAGTGCTCACCGTCGGTAAGAAATTTGATTAATTCTCTGTATTACTTGTAAAACTGAAAAGATTTGCTGCAGATGAAAGATTACATGGTCGCTAAGGAATGTAGATATGGAAATTTTTCAACCTTATAGAAGGCGACCACTTTCAATGAATGACATTTATCAGAAGCTTGAAGCTGGAATTCAAACAGATATCGTAACAATGGACCACTTTGCTTTTTTCTAGGTTAACTGTAGCCCCTAACATCACTCCAACTGTAAAAATTATGTAAAAAATTTTGATAAAGAAATGGCGTTTGACTTGCAAAATAGACGTTATGAACAGAACCTAGAGGAGATCGTAGAGACTATTTTGTTTATGATACCTTCTAATTCAAGATGTATCGTGCCAATATTGTTAACAACCTCCCCACAACAAGCACGTTGTCACGATATTGCCGTAACAAGACATGAGCATTCCCGTTCACTTACATCCGTCACTACTACCATTATTGCACTCAATCTTCACTTCTTGCCTCTTCTACAACCTCCAGCAAAACCAGAAAGAAAGCCACCGGTTGCAGACGGAAACGATAAGAAATACTCTATTCTCCATTAAGCTATACAATATCAGAGCAAAGCTGCTCTACTGAATTAGCAAGTACGAGTGTAGTACAGTGTTACAGAAGCATTGCATCTTAATCGTTGGTTCGATTCCACGCTCCGAGCTCACTAAGCCCTTCATTCCTCCGATACAAACAGAACGGTACCAGACATTTCACGGAGAAGAAAATTACAGACATGGTAAATTGACAGAGCACCGCACGTTTTTTGTAAAGACCAGACATGCATTCATTTAACGCTACAATACTACGAGTGGAATCAAATGCATGACGACTCCTTAAGGAGTTAGTCAATGCCGGAAGTTTAACTGCTTTCGTTGCGAGCTTGGTGGCAAGTTTTTTTTGTCATGAAAGAGAAGAAGCACAGTAGCATTTTTATGGGTGCCTGAATATTCTATTCTTCTTCTTTATCTAGTAGGTTGGTGTCCTATTGGTAGAATTTGTCATAATTAATTCATCGCATGAACAGTACGACGTTTTTCTTATGAAACCTTTCAATTTTTTAAGTATAGGATATCTCCGCGCACGAAGGATATCAGGTTCTCCGGAAATTAATGTCGGAAGTTATTCCTAGCTTTTTAAAGTGGCATATCTTACCTAAGAATGAACATCATCAGCTCGAATAAGAACTGTTGGAATCTACACATTTTTGCCAAAGAAAAACAAATTTGGCTATTCCGGTTGCTTAAAATTCTGGAGTTCTGAAAGCGATTAAGTTCAAGAAAGAAAGAAAGTTGTTCAAGGCCTTTTTTGGCTTCAGCTTAGTTTCTGAAACGTTGCTCACAGAGGAAGCTGTAGAGTTGCTTCAAAAAGTGGCAGTCAATAGGCAAGAAGTCTGCCAAGTAGGACTGATGACGGAGTCCCGTAGCCTAGCTTATTCTGCCGTTGAAGATTCTGATGCCTATCGTCTGTTTGCTAAGCCTAGTTCGCAGTGGTTTTAAGCAGATTCAAGAAGCTCTAATGGGACAAACCAGCTGTATACAATCCAAAGTCTCAGCGTAACATTCCTTTAGAGCAATTCCAGCTTTGAGATGTGCTGTCAAGCTTCGTCGTGGTCCAACCACTAGGGCGATCGTCGTTCGATATCATAGAGGATACACTTCTTGTCGCATATCACAATACAGTCGAGAAACGGATCGTCGTGCTTGTATAGAAGAAGCGAAGAGGATACCTCAGAACGACGATTTCTTCGACAGTCATTGAATTCATGAGAATCCATTTGTCCAGCTTCTTCAATTTCCCTCTTGCCTTTAAAAGCTTCAAAGCAGTTATGGCTACAACGAGCTTCTCTCAAGTTCTCAAGCCTTGTGACTGTGTTTTCTTCCATCAACGCTGTCAATTCAGCTTCACCAATAATAGACATCTCAACTACCTCAGCCATCTTGAAGTCGACGTCATCTTCCAAATTCCACGTTATACGTAGCTGTTCGTTAACGCTTTGTCGGTCTCATACCTCATTAGTGTTACGAATCGTTTTTGCTGCATTACGTCCCATTGTGAATTGCTAGAAGGAGATTTGCCGAAGTTTCTGTTTTGACATCTGAAATTCTGACCTTTAATATTTCTGAACAACACAATTTATACTCACAATTTTGACTTATTATTTACTGCCTACTCTTTTTAGCGGCAGGGTATGCGTTGCGAAATATAACTTTAATGATGCTGACAATTTATACTATAATTCAACCATAAAAAGAAGGATAAAGGATGAAACTCTCGGCGTTGATCAATCCCTGAGGGGATGCGCCATGCATCCGACTTCATTAAGTATCGTTGGAGGTGATTGAATGCATGTCTGGCCTTTACAATGACTCGCGGTGGCCTACCGATGTTCTAGCCAGTGCTGCTATCCTCCCAGACAAATCTGTTACCAATATGCCGACTCCGGAGGGATGGAAGGCTTGGTGGGCCATGGGCGTGGGGATCGATCCCACGTGTCTGTTGCAGGGCGCCTCCGCCACTGCGCCACACGAGCCGTTAATTCAACCATCACCTGTATCACCTGCAGTCCCGTTGACCGTCGAGTGACTCGAGCGGGCGCCAGTAAATCTTCCATTTTTCCCTGTCGCGTGCAAGAGTAGCTCAGTGGGTCCTGATCGCTCTAGAGACTCGTCAAGCACCATATCTTTCTTCTAGGCTCCTCGTGAAGAATCTAACCATCGTGTCGGTGGTCTTCCTGCAGTACGTTTGACATCCCGAGGAATCCAGTCACTAAAGGCTCTTGTCCATCGGCTGTCATTCATACGCATAACGTGTCCGGCGCATCATATCTTCAACTGTTTGGCGTACAGAACGGCGTTTTCGATTTTTGATCGTTGACGCAGGTTGGAGCTTCGAATCCCATCGCTTACTTGTGTGGAACGGAATACTGCTAGCATCGTCCTTTCGACTGCGCGTTCAATAACGCTGAGTGATCTTTCATCCTGCTTACGCAGCGACCAGGTTTCTGACGCGTACCTTAGTGCAGGAAGTACCGTTGAGTCGAAAGGATGGACGCGGAGTCTGGTGTTCTTTGTTCCCTTCACTACATCCTCGATGCTCTTGAAAGCTCCCCAAACCGCTCGTTTCCTTCTGCTCAGCTCTGGAGCTAAGTCGTTCATCATATTGATTTCTCGACCTGGATAGACATAACTGGAGCATTCGGAGATATTCGTTCCGTTGAGCGTGAGCGTGATTCAACCATACGAAGCGAAATTGCATAAAATGAGCTCTGCAATTACACGTGATATTACAACATCCCAAACAAGAACGATCTCTATACAAATCCCACATCAGTATCTAGGCAACTCAACATTTGAATTCATCCAACGAAGCAAACACAGGGGCTTTAACCGACATCGCTAGGTGTTTGCACAGAGTTCGCTGACCTGAGCAGATAACGCGCTCTATTGTCACGCGTGCGGCTGGTGGCGGCGAATAACACAATTCAAATAAGTGTCTGTGCGACAATTTCAGTGGATTGTAAAGTTCCTCTGTCGTCTTTTAATTGCTTGTTGTTTTTTTTCCTCATTGCACAGAGATTTTTATTTTATTCCATTTTTAATGGCGTTTATACCGTATAGGGCGCGTGTAGTGCAGTGGTTAGGGGCGCCCTGCATTACACATGGGATCGATGCAGAGTCCCGGGCTCACCAAGCCTTCCATCCCTCCGGGGTCGGCAAATTGGTACCACACTTGTCTGGGTGGATAGCAGCACTGGCTCGATATATCGGTAGGCCACCGCGAGTCATTGTAAAGGCCAGATATGCACTCAGTCACCTCTACGATGCTGCGAATGGTGTCGAATGCGTAGAGCATCCGTCAGGGATTGATCAACGCCAAGAGCTTTATCCTTTTATTATGTAATAGCGTTTTTAGAATACAGAATCCTTTAATGGACACGAAAGAGAATGTACCAAGTCAGAAAGTTAGCTCGAGAACCCCAGGAGATCCATCCACGTACACACCGAAAAGAGGGGGGTAAGCTGCTTCTTGTTCCTACGTCTCCACTAGGTAGTGGAGTTCTTTCATAGATTCACCTCGCTGTCTTTCAGGACTTTTAGATTGGAGGATTTTGAGGTGGGCAGACCATTGGGAAAAGGAAAGTTTGGTTCCGTTTATCTTGCTCGTATAAAAGAAAACGGTTTCTTTGTGGCACTGAAGGTTAGTGACCGTCATCTTCTTTTTTTTTTTGTATAATTCTTGGGTTTTATGCATGCAAACAATTTCGTATTGTCCGTTTCAAAGTGGGACAGCAGACACTTTTCACTTCTTTGTTGTTCCGTTTCTTAGGTTCGGACACAAAAGCACATTGGTAACTTTCAGGTAATGTTTAAAAGTCAGTTGCAGAGTAGTAATGTTGAACATCAACTCCGAAGAGAAATAGAAATCCAAGGACATCTTAGGTGAGGAGTGTATTTGTTATTCTCTCACTTCCAGTTGTGATTTTTACGAATGTATTTATTTACATATTCTTATGAACTGATCTTTTTGAGCTAATGACAGGTTGGTATGAGCTGCCGTTGTTGTTGTTGTTGTTGTTGCGTTGTTGTTGTTGTTGTTGTTGTTGTTGTTGGTCGACGACTTATGTTTCGGTGATTTCCCCTTCTTCAGATCCATGTTGTTACGGGTGGACCTACGAGCGAGAGGCCCACTCGTAACAGCACTGCTCTGAGTGACGCGAAATCGCCGAAACGTTAGCTGTCGACCAGCAACAACAACAACAACTGACAACTCGTAACAACCTCGCATCAGCTCACCAAGATCAGTTCATAAGAACACACCTACTTGGGTAGTTGGATGGCCCGCCCTCACTGATTGTGTGGGCTGCGGCATAATCTCCATTTTTTTCGGAGTTTTGCTAGTTTTGTCGCCGTAGTTCCGTGGAGTCCCGAAGTCTTTCTGGCCAAAGTCTGCCCCAGGTCGTCACCACTCCAAGCAATTGCCGCGCTTGTGGATCAGAGGGAGATTTGCTACCATTCAACTATTTGATACCAGAAAAGTGGCGGATCCTGGTATTGGTTTACTCTTAGCCGATGGAAACGCCGGAGCCTTCTCAACTTGGGAGACCCTACTGAGGGATGAATCCCGGTGTACATCACAGCACGACACTCAGGAACACCTCCCAGCCAGGATAAGGCAATAAACCGTTGGGAGGTCACATGAACGTATAAATAAATATATCGACTGTTTATGCCGAGGTTTATAGAAACTCGGTCTTTCGAGTTATTACGAATATAGTTGCAAAGACGTCACTGTAATCTTTATACTACTTGTAGACATCCGAATATCCTGCGAATGTATAGTTATTTCTGGGATGAGAAGAAAATATACTTGGTCCTAGAGTATGCTCAGGGAGGAGAAATGTACAAATATCTAAAGAAAAAGACACGATTTGATGAGGCGAAAACTGCTGTGGTAAGGAATATCTGGATACGGTTTCTAGGTTTTCCCCGTGACCGATGTGTCTCTTGTTGGAGTCTTTTTTTCCACGTTCATTTTATAAATGTGACATTAAGTGCTTATGAAGTGGTCATAATATGGCCTTATTTCAGTTTATTTTTTCAAATGGCGGATGCCCTAAACTACTGCCATGAGAAAAAGGTTATCCATCGAGACATAAAGCCGGAAAATTTGCTGATTGGAGACGGCGGACAGCTTAAAATTGCAGATTTTGGCTGGAGTGTACATGCACCTACTCAGAAGTATGCTTTCTTACAAGAAATTTCGCTTTTTCTATTCACCAACTTTTGTATTGGTTGTGTGGGTGGGCCCCAGCATAATTCCCTTTTTTTTTTTTGGAGTTTTGCTGGTCTAGCCCCACTGTGGTTCCCTGGAGTCCCGACGTCGTCTTGCCCAAATTCTGCCCCAGGTCTTGACCACCACATGCAGTCGCCCTATTTGTGGATCAGAGGGAGATTTGCTACCATGCGACTAGTTTCATACCAGGACGATGGTGGATCCTGGTATTAGTTTACTCTTAGCTGGACTTCCTCATGGATCCAAATATCCAAGTAACTTTTGTATTATTACGTTTGTATCTTCCGAAGTATTCGATTTATTTGCCCATCCATGACCGGGTTGCTTCTGGTAATTGTCAGTGGCTTCTCGAGAAATTTAGCAGCTGAGATCTTGAGGAAACATCTCAGACCTACAGAAGAAACTGAACAAATGACTAGCAAAGCCATCATAACGTAGGCACTTGTTCTGAATTTCTCAGAATATTCTGTGCACCTCTTCCAGCTTACGAAGATGAGCAGCACCTGCTTTCGGGCAGTCTACATTATGATAGCCTTGCTAAACGTATGTTCAGTCGCAGTGAAGTGTATCCTCTCAAGCTTTGAAGACCCAAAGAACGGATTCCGTGCATTTGCCAGCGGGGGATTGAAGGCAATCGTCTTACAGAGGGGATTCGACTCTGTTGCTTTAAAGTTGTGCACAGTCATTGCAGAACATGGTCTCAATTTTAAATGTGCTTCAAGTTAAAATACTCATCAAAACAGAAAATTGAACTCAAATGCTTAAAACATCTACCTCAGGCGATTAGCAGCACAAACCAAAAGCGGTGCTTGAAGAAGTAGGGATTGCAACACCGTCGCTTTTTTTTCTTGGCCAAAATGCAGCTTATTCAACTGTTTTGCTTTTCAAGATAAGGGCGTCGACGAGAAAATTTGTTGCAAAGGTTCCAGAAAATCAGAATTTCATCCCGTTTCAGTTAAGTTCACTGTGTTGGTTTGTTCTCCCCAGCGGTTTACCGCCTCATTGTGCCTGGGAGGTGCTCCTGGGTGTCGGGCTGCGATGTACAGCAGGGGTTTGTCCTCCCGGCAGGGTCTCCCAGGCTGAGAAGGAGTCCGACGTTTCCATCAGGAACCCTAGCGAAAAGTAAACTAGTACTAGGATCCACCACCGTATTGGTATCGAACTAGGCGCATAGTGGCAAATCTCTTTTTGATCCACGAGGGCGGTGACTGCCTATTGGTGACACCTGGTGCAGACTTTAGCCAGGCTTACATCGGGGCTCCCGGGAACTGCAGTGACAAAACCAGCAAAACTCCGAAAAAATGGAGATTATTCTGGGGTACGCGCAATCAATGAGGATGGGCCATCCAAGTCTCCATGTTGGTTTGTTCGGTGTTGGAAGCAGCCATTTTTTTGGCACCGTTATAAACCCCATGCAGTCGCAAAAGCGTAATATTGGATCTTTTCCCTTTGTAGACGTCTTACAGTGTGTGGCACACTGGATTATCTTCCACCGGAAATGGTTGCAAGGGAACATCATCGAGAACATGTAGGTTCCTCTTAAACTTCCTTTTCTTTCGAGTATCAGGTAGTTATTTCAGTTAACACTTCTTATTGTATTTTTACGTATTCTATCAAGTTCTTTCGTTAGCGTATGAATTAATTTTCAGGTAGACATCTGGTCCCTTGGTGTGCTTTGCTATGAGTTTCTGGTCGGTACTCCACCTTTTGAGCACAATGACTCGTCTGGCACCTACCAAGCTATTACCAGTGTTCGTTCTTTGTTCAAATTCTATTGAGCTTTGTATGATCTTTGACATATTTTTGGCCTGCAGCGGTAGTAACAACAACGTAAACAATAGGAATTACTCCAGATGCTTTGGAATGACTCATTTATGCTTAACCTCAGTGTCCCTCCAATCTTCTACATTCTAAATATGTCCTATTTTGGACTAAGTCTGAACTTAAGAAAACTAGCTGAGAGACAGGCAAAATGGTCGACCCGCATGGTGTGGTGGTGAACGCGTTAACTCCTGGGAACAGTAATTGCGTGTTCGATCCCCACCGCAAACATCTGCGGTCCGGAGTTTTGCAAATATCTCAGCGTCGTTGTGGTTGTAATGCACATAATACCCTACCGTGAAAGATTGTAATAGGCTGCAAATAAAAAGTTAGCATTATGTCCTATTTTATTTATAGCAGTGCTCCTCACAATTGGCCAACAGGTCTCTTCGTTATGATTGCTCTTTAGGTGCGATACAGCTTCCCAAACTACGTCTCTAGTGGCGCACGTGATCTTATCAACAAGTTGCTGCAACGCCGTCCTGCGGACAGATTGTCCTTGAAAGGAGTATGTCCTATCTAAATATGTCGTTCAGTTTATTCCTACTAGCTAAACTTTCTTTCTGTCACTATCACTGATTTCGCACATCGTGGCTGAAGTTTGTTACTATCGAACTACAATGTAAAGCGGTAGATCCATCCTCTAGCTGATTCGCTCAAATGAGCAATTGGACCTTCAGCAGCAAAGCGGCAAACCTCTCTGTTATTCACAAGAGTCAGTGACTTTCTGTGATAACAGCTTTCTAACATCCTGCTGAGCATCGCTGAACCCGAGGGAAATACCATGTCAAAAAGCAAAATAGGAGTCGAATTTAATTCGTACTAGGGTCGCACGATTTATAATGAGGATAGAGGACTAAGAAATATATCTTTCTCTATTCCCTTAGTTGTTCTGCACTCTTTTTATCTATTTCTAAACTTCTCTTTATTTTTCTTAAGGTAATGGAACATGAATGGGTGCAGTATCATATTCAGAAGCGAATGAAAGAAGCTGTTGATGGGAAGAAGTCCAAAAGAGAATGCAAAGATTCTTTACCGTAACTTTTGTTTGCATTTTGTCTTTACTCATTTTATGGAAAACTTATATAGATCACTTGTATTTGTAGGCGGAGCATTTGGTCACTTTGTGGTATTCTGTACACATTTCCCTAAAGAGTTGTGCTGATCATTTATATTTGTACGACAACGGATCATTTTCTGTTTTTATTTCCTACTTTTTCTTTTTGTTCATTTTCTCTGCTCATTTTCTAGACGATCGTACCGACACTGCCATCTGTAAAGTTGTGGAATAAAACGAAAATCACTGTACAATACACAATATTTTGCTTTTCTCATGACAAAATGCAATTACAGAGAATATATGTATAAATATATACAGTAGAATCATAGTGTCTTCTCGGATGGAATCATTTGGACTAGGAAGTTATTTCTGGAAGAAGAAGTACGCCCTACACATTTTCACTTATTAAGAAGCAGGAATTCTAGAAATATGCTATTGTGTAGTCATCTATAGAACATCGGAACAAAGACATAACATGCCCGTAGGAGGGAAAGAAAAAGAGGGGTAGGGAGTCACGACGGACTCATGTTGTCCAGTCGATCGGCACCCATTGTGGTTCGGTCTCGAGACGTCGCAGAATTGTCTTCATCTCTGTTAACGATTTGTCGAAATCAGTGTTGACGATTATACTGTCGAAAAGATGTCCAAATTTCTGCAACGGAAGTTTGATTTTATTAAAATTTACGTGTCGAGCAAACTTACAGAACTGCGATTAAGTTCTGGGTATAAGCATGACCAATACTCAGCTCTTTATAGATTACTGAGTTATTGAAATTATGTTGATACCACCTACAAAGCGCAAGGGATTCGGCTATGATAAATGCCATAGGATTACTCCATATATTTGACTCAATCCTTAGCGATGATGGGGATAACTGAGTGCACACTTGACATATACCATGACTTGCTAGAGCCTACTGCTATAATGTTAACTTTTTATCTGCTGCCTATTACAATTTTTCACGGTAGGGTATTATGTGATATACAACCACAATGGTGCTGAGATATTTGCAAAACGCTGGACCGCAGGTGTCTACGGTCGGGATCGAACTCGTTATTAGTCCTCCTGTGCTAGTTCTATCGATCACTGCCATCAGCAATCACCCGTCAACGGGATTGATCTGGGTAGCACAAATCGGCATTGAACAAATTTAACCATTGAATCTATTGATATATTTTGTCAATAGTCTATCTTCTTGCAACGGATCAGGTACCAACTCGCCTAACCCTGAGGGATGGTGGTTCTGTTTGACCGGTGCCTAGAATCGAGCTTGGGACCTGATGTATGTAGCAGGACGCCTCTGACCACTGGGATACTCTCACCCATAACACCTACTGTTTACAGAGGGTGTATGTTGTCTATTTGACTTTCATGAGATTCACGCCTTTATTTAAAATCAAACAATAATTTTATTAGAATAACAATAAAAATAATAATATTAAATAGGAATTAAAATTTTATTGGGGTTCAAACATAAGAAATGCGTCTGATGGTCTGACTTTAGATGGGGAGGGTTGAGGTGCTCTGGCCGAAGCTATTTTATACCAGCTATAAAATAGTTATATCCTTAACCCATCCCACCGCGTTTGGGCACTATGGTGTCGTTGGCGATCTGGACCAAGCGATCTTATGGACTCCATAGTTTGTAAATTTTGATTTTGATAGTATATTACTTTATTTTGTGTATATTTTGAGTTTAGTGAGTTCCAGACGTTTTTTTTCACCGAACTATGTACATTCACTCGACAGATAGTCGAAAACAGATTAAAATGGTAGGGGGCCAGAAGAACTTAAAAACCCCTCCCTACATTTAATGATCTGAAAAACATTCTTTTTCTCGAAAAAAGCTCATTGACATGTAGATTAACCAAAATTTAACCGACCAATACAGAGTGCAAAATAGTTTCAAGTGGTGAGCAATGCATTTACAATATCGACCATATTAACACCCAGGAAATACTTGGATACATGGATGTCCTGTATTCACTGGTTGAGCGGCCCTCATCATAATTTCCATTTTTTCGTAGTTTTGCTGGCTTAGCTGTTGTGGTTCCCTGGAGTCCAGAGGGCAGTCTAGCCAAAGTCTGGCGGTAAACCATTAGGAAAAAGAGTCAGAAAATAGTACCATACATATCATTCACATACATAGCACGATAGACATACTGTCTTCCACAATATTATCATGTTCAAAACCCCTGCAGCTTTTCAGTCACTGGGAACAGATTTTTTAATCCCAAAAAACCACAAAGTCCGCAACCGACGAAAAATTGCGCATAGTCCGTTGACCCAGCCACGAGAGCCAAGGCGAAATTGCTTTAACTGCGAATCAATGCAGTCTCCGATTCTCTCTTTTTCTTTTTTCTTTCTAAGTGTAAACTAGTACGTTACCTGTTCAATACGCTTTCCTTGTGTTAAAATGCCCTTCAGCTCGTCATCCTTGACGTTAAATTGTCCCGTGCATTCTTTTTGCCTGCGCAACGTTTGCAACGACGGCGGAGCGACGAAAAGTATGAATGGCATGATTTCGCTGGTTCTTACGGCGAGTAACGACTATAATAAATCAAAGTTATTAATTGTTTTCACGTCTTAATGAAGGGATATTTTTAGATAGAGAATTCTTTGTAGACATAAATTCCACTGGTTATGTGAAGGATTCTAAAAGCAGGTATAAATGTGTTCCAAATTTACAACGACATACCTCAACCTTCAAGGTAAGGACGCAGGTCCTCGATCTTCTGATGACGTTCAGTATATCTGCCGCTGCAGTGCCATACATGTACCTCTCATACTCACCGTACTCTACAAACTTTCCTGCCTAAATATTTATTTTATTTTTGGATTAGTCGGTTCTGTTGGATAGTAAACACTATCTCCTTGGATGAAAATCACCTATAATTTCGGCATGTTTTACCTTAGAAAGATCGAGAAACCGTTGTTTAGTAACGAAATGATAGTGTACGCCGTCGATCTCACCATCGCGAGGTGGTCGTGTGGTGTATGGAATGCGCATGTGAGCACTTGCATTTAGATATCATATAGATAAAATCCTTTAGATATCGGGATTAGGACAAAATTTAGTGCAATAATCATCATTAATGGGATAAAGAAACCAAAATGGTCGGAAAGATCTATTATGAATGGAGATTTTTAGAGAATCTCAATACGACATCTGATTCTACAAGTTCAAATTTACTACCTATTCTTTGTATGTTTTCTGAATGATAATATAAGCACTTTCAAAATAATAAAAAGGGCGCGCGTTGCGCAGTGGTTGGAGGAGCCACTGCGATGCACTCGTGGAATCGATCCCCCGCGCCCATAACCCACCAAGCCTTCCATCCTTCCGGGGTCGACAAATTGGTACCGGACTTATCTGGGAGGATAGCAGCACTGGCTCGATACATCGGTAGACCACCGCGCGTCATTATAAAGGCCAGATATGCATTGAATCAGCTCCAATGATACTTAATGAAGTCGAATGCATGGCGCATCCCCTAAGGATTGATCAACGCCGAGAGCTTTATCCTTTATCCTTTTATCCTTGAAAATAATCCTCTGAACTAATTGTCGATCAAGACAGAAGTTTATTTCAAAAGAAATAACGGATACAGCGAACCATTCTGTCGCTTTTCAGTTTTTTTACTATGCTTATTCGACAATCAGAGGTAGTAATGGACTGCACGAAAAGCTGAGAGCTACAGAGACCGGTGCTTTTAAGATACAGTGACTAAGGATTTTGTGCGGTAACACACGCACTGTCTTTTGTTTGATTCCACACCGAGCCAACTAAGATGTTATCTACTTGTATACATCACGAATATGCACTCGTGTACCCTGAAACCTCAACACTTCTTCAACTCGTCATCTTATTTCTGTTATTGTCATTTACGGGGGTAAGAAGAGGTTCGTGTGATATCACATGCGCCTGTCACACACTGGCTAGAGATGTTAACATCCACTATATAAAGATAGTCCTTCCTTCAATCCTACTTAGGGATTCACTCATTTTGGTGTCGATAAATGATTACAGAATTGAATGCGAAAGCATCCTTCGATGCATAAAAGCTGGCGACTGCCTCTATTGCGATGACCAAAGACAGAAGTACTCAACTATCCCAAGGGCAATCAGCCTGACCAACATTCAGCAATATTTGTGAAGAAGACAAAATCACCAAGTGGTAGCCAAACTCACGCGAAGATCCGAAAACCTTCGTGGACGGCAAAGACTAGAGAACGAACCGAATGGATGTTTTCTGATCCACACAATATGGAAAGTCAGGCTATATAAATAAACAGTCTTACATGGAACAGGTCCTGCTAAGCGTTCACGATCGCTCTCAAGCAGTCGTTTTCGGAGCTCAAGGCATCCGACGCCCTCGGGACCACACAGGACTAGTGGTCGCTTTCGATCGGTCCTTGACAGATGCAGCACCACCTCTTCATAGGTTAATAGATCTAAATCACCAGAACTAGACAGCAACTAAAAGATCTCCTCATTAAGTAGCCAAATAGAACTTTGGAGTTTTTCACTGAATATTGTCGAATTGTCCTCATAAAAGTCTTACAACTTTCTTCAAATCTTTAAGTTATGCACCATTCACGCAGTTACAAATTAAGAATATTGGTTTTGTGGGTGACATGCATCGGATCCTCATAGTTTTGCCATTATGCATGAATGAGTTAAGGATGTGAGAGGACGGCTACTATATCGTAACTAAAAACGTTCAAGCTCCCTGCGTTTAATTTATTTCCATAGTTTTGATCATTAAAAGCAAATTTCCCTCAATTATAGAGAAGCCAATTGCAGAAAGTACAACCCATTTCTGTAGTACAACAAAAAAATAACTGGTGACCCTGAATATCTTTCCTAAATTGTTCAGTGTGCTGTGGCCAAGTGTAACGTAGCGGTCAGAAGTAGACTGCAATATATACGCGCTCTGTGTTTCGATCACGCGCCCGGCACAAACTCCCAACGGTCGGCAAGTTGCTGTCATATTTGTCTGACAGATTAAAATTTACCTGAATGGTAGCCAAAATTGTTTGAAACCGGTTCATCAGCACTTCTTTGGACATCCTTGACTGACTTTCGACCCAGTGTTCGAATCACCTGATAATGACGGTCTTTTAAAAAAGAATCAGTTGTTGAATAATCCCTTTTATTTCTTATATTCTCAATTTTTAACATTAAGATAACTCTCTCAGTCAGGTAAATTCATGAACCGTCTTGTTCTTAAGACATTCATTTTACCTCTATTGCGCTTTTTGGAAGCACCTACCTCTTGCAGCCTTTTCTTCGACTCAGCTCGACATTTCGGTTTCGGATCTCTCTCGATTTCATCCATATACATCACTACTCTAAATAATATGAAGTTCTGATGGTTGTCTTAACATCAAAACAACCCTCGAGTTGCGGTGAATGGGCTTCGAAAACAGCGGAAGCAGAAATATATGGGAATATATCGGACAATAGGAGAAACTCAAAATGATGCTTAATAAACTCACAAAGAATTATTTGGATATTTGAACGGCCCGTCCTCACTGGTTGTGCGGTCCCCAGTATAATCTCCATTTTTCGGAGATATGCTGGTTAAGCCATTGTGGTTCCCTGGAATCCCGAGATCAGCCTGGCCAAAGTCTGCCCCAGGTCTTCACCACCACGGGCAGTCGCAGCCCTTGTGGATCAGAGGGAGATTTGCCACCATGCGACTTTGATACCAGGACGTTGGTGGATCCTGGTATTGGTTTACTGTTAGCTAGGCTTTCTGATGGAAACGTCGGACTCATTCTCAGTTTGGGAGACCTGCTAGTAGGTGAATCCCCCCGCTGTACATCGCAGTCCGACACCCAGGAACACCTCCTAGCCACGATAACGCGGTAAACCGTTTGGAAGTGACTCACAAAGAATTATTGCTTGATACTGGAATATCTCAATTCCTTTTTCTCTGCTTATGTGTTAATGATAATTGCACTTATTTTACGTGCCTATACGCTCAGAAGAAAATGTCAATGGGAACGATTACTAGTAACTGAGTAATAAAAATACTGGAAAGGTCCAGTTAAAGCTAAGGATTGTGAAAAACTAAATGAAGGAGACAAGCTCCAGGAGATCTCTACAATGTATTAGTGTAACTTTAGGATTTACCTCTATCCTAACAGTTGTGATCCTGATTTTTTCGTTATCCCAAGAAATTTGTCACTCTTTTCGTAAGTTTCTTGGTAGGTAATCGGGACCGAGAAAAGTAAAAAAGGTGCAAGGCAAGGGTTTCCGTTCATTACTACACTTACTGTTGATGGAAGCTCGAGCTCGGTATGAGTCCGGCTAGTGAGTGTGAATTATCGTCACCTTCTCGATAGGCTTGCCACCAATTCTCGTCTTCAGTGCTCAACACATGCAAAATGTCGCCACGTTGAAATTTCAACGCCAATTCCTTGCATGGGACATATATATCATCCTGAAAAACATAGACTTTGCAATTTTTTGGTATAAATAGCTTCTTAGACGATTCTCCTCATTGCTTCCAATTTTAGAGAATCTTTGTATTTTTCCTGTCTTTTATCTATTTATACGACGCGACTTCATAGTGTGCGAATCCTACACTTTCACTTTGTTAATTTATTCGCATGCTTCACCACCAAAAGCACTCGGACATGCGTGGGTGTTGGGCCCCCATTTCAGGACTCTGTATTCCATGAATGTCATTGAATTCTTTAGTACTGGACTCTCTCTGGAGTCCTGGGATAGCTCGACGCAGCCTTTTCAGGCCTTCACCATTAGTAGTCGACGTCCTTTGTGGGTTAGAGAGAGCTTCTCCCACAGAAGCCTGTATATCAACTTCCCAGACAAGTAAAATTGGAAGACCTTCATGGGTGATGCATGCAAGAGAGCGAACCGAATGAGAGCTGAAAACGGGTCATGTTTTATTACCTCTCTCTCTTTCCCACCTCGGGGTCGTAGTCAAAAAGCGCTCGCATGTGTTTGATCCCATTTGAAGGCGACGTGTTCTTCTTCGTAACCTCCGTAGGTGAAGAAACCACAAATTGCACATCCCCGGAAATGGTGCGCTGAAATGCGAACCTTACTTCGAAATCCTAGGAACTCAGCAAGTTCTTTCATTTATTGTGCCACAGTTTTAACTATTCCATTTCACTGGTAAATTTTCTGGAAGAGATTTCAAGGAAAATACTACTAATTTAAGACTAAAGGTCAAACCAGCTGTTCGGTGGTGCAGAACACAAAATTCTAACACCATGTTATAACCCTTTTTTCCTCGTTTGCAAAAACTTATCACCTTTATTATAAAGTGAACTTGCTTTTCCAGAAGGATAACGACAGCAAAGACCGTTCCCATTTCATATAGATGTGAGGTTCCCGGTGGCAGATTCTGGAGATGTAGAGGATGCCGGATTCATACCGGAACTGTTCATATGCCTTCGATCATTTTGTTTAGAACGGAATGAGAAAATAAATGGAGACTTTTCACAACTCGCTTATTTCGATCTGGACTTTCTCTATGTAAAAGTGAAAGAGTACAATGGAGAAACGAAGAAATTTGAAAAGAAAGAAGGAGAAACTGCCTGAAAGAAGGGCAGCGCAAGGACTTGGGTATTGCAGTGGATAGCACGTGAGCCTCCCGAAAGAACAGTCGCAGGTTCGAAGATGAGCCCGAATTTTGCAAATATCTCAGCATCATTGTGGTTGTATTTCATAAAGCACCCTGTCATGCAAAACTAACAAGCACTGAATAGAGAGTTATACATCGTGATTTCGACTACAGCCTCATCTTAGCTGAGTTTTATGCCGGTTTGTGCTCCCCAGATCACTCCCGTCGACGGGTAATTGCTGATAGTGCCGCTGTGGTAAACAACGGGCAGAGAGAAAAGCAAAGCAAGGACTTCGATAGTTTATTAGGTAGCACGTGAGCCTCCGGAAAGAGTAATCGCGGATTTGAAGCTGGCCTATAGTACGAGCTTTGCAAATATCTCAGCATCATGATGATTGCATTTCACATCATACTTTGCTGTGAAAAAAATAATAATAGCAGCAAATAAAAGTTAAAATTGTGATCACTACAATGAGATTATTATGCGCGATCTCATAATGTATTTAAAACTGATAGTTTCGTGTGCTCCCAACGGTTTACCGCCTCATCATTGCTGGGAGGTGTTCCTGGGTGTTGGGCTGCGATGTACAGCGGGGGATTCATCCGCGGCTGGGTCTCCCAAGCTGAGAAAGAGTCCGGCGTTTCCAATAGGAAGCCCAGCTAAGAGTGAACGAATACTAGGATCCACTAGGGTCCTGGTATCGAACTAGTCGTACGGTGGCAAATCTTGCTCTGATCCACAAGGGCAGTAACTGCCTGGAGTGGTGACGACCTGGGGAAGACTTCGGCTAGGCTGACCTCGGGACTCCAGGGAAACAATGGCTAAACCAGCAAAACTCCGAACAATGGAAATTGTGCTAGGGCCTGCACAACGAGTGAGGACGGGCCGTCCAAGCAAGCAAACAAGTAAGTTTCATCTGAGAGAGAGAGAGAGAGATTACGCTTCCATGTGAAATCTTTGCGGTTGGTTTTCACGTGAAATACTCAGTGAAAGAACCAGAGAAATTGGTGGGCGCGTGAAGACTTCCAGGCTCTAAAGAAGACGAAATCCGCCGAAAGGTCAGCTTGCTTGCTAATAAAGAATAGAGCAATGTTTGCCGAAAATGGTGAGCTACTACAAGAGTTTTCAAAAGTGTCACAAAGAAAACAACTCACAAGCAATTCACAAACTTCAGTCACATTTTTTCCTCTGAGGTCTATGCCGTTCATTTCTAAGAGCTCATCACCTGAAACACTACCTACAATGTCAAAAAGTGCTTTGAAGATCCGCTTTCCTCTAAGATACTGCTAAAATAATAGAATTCTCGAATTTTATCTGATAAAAAAAGTTCTCGGCGTTGATCAATCCCTGAGGGATGCGCCATGCATTCGACTTCATTAAGCATCCTTTGGAGGATTGAATGCATATCTGGCCTTTACAATGACTCGCGGTGGCCTACCGATGTTCTAGCCGGGGCTGCTACGCCCGCAGACAAGTCTGGTACCAATGTGCCAAGCCCGGAGGGATGGAAGGCTTGGTAAGCCATGGGCGCTGGGATCGATTCCACATATGTGTCGCAGTGGCGCCTCCAACTACTGCGCCACACCCGCCCTTAATTTTACCTTACTTGTCTATTTCTCAACTTTAACGCTCACCTTCTTTGAGCAATCCAGTCTTATCGATGATTCCTCCTTTCACCACTCTGCCAACCACAATGCGATTCTCTTCATTACGAACCGTCGCACCCTGAACTTCATGTTTAGAGAAGCTAAAACACTCAAGATAGACCTCACGCTTTGAATACCCTTTTATAAGCTTAGGCTTTGTTTTCCTCACCAACTCAAGAAAAAAGGGCTCTAAGGGTCATAGAAGGTGTCGAACCCCAAACTGCTTCAAAACCCCTTGAAAATTTGAAGTTTCTCAATTGAGAAAGGAATTTAAGTATAGATAAGTTGTTTCCCGATACATAGATGTTTCTAAAATGTGTCCACATAGAAACACTTTGACAAGAAGAGATTTGTAGCCTCTGAAATATCACCCTTGTAGCGTGAGCTTTACCTCCTATGTATTACGTTTTTAGTTAAGCCATCCAGTCAAACTATAATCTACTAGTCTGTAAATCACTTCAAACAATCGTGCAGTTGAATTATAGAAAACTAAGAAAGTAATAAAACTTTGGACAAAATAAAAACTCGATAAGAAAATCACAGCAAACAATCTGACAAACAACCAGAGAACACAAACGGTGAGGTTTTTACGGTAGCACTTAGCACTTAGCGTAGTAAACTCACTAACAAACAACAGCGTCATCACAACGATGATGTAGTTGGCTGCTGAATGAAGAAAACAGCTAGCAGTGAAAAAGTAGAAGCCATTTGATTCCATTAACAGTTCGTTTGGTTCTTTCTTTCTAACCTCTTTCTTTGTTTCTTTGAGTTGTAATCAACTAAGTGAAGCACCTTGCTACCCTGTTGAGGACGCCATCAATTAATTATAATCGCTCCATTTCTTACTCTACGATCTGCGCACAAGCATTCACTGTAAACCTGTTTCGGTATTTTGTGAAATATATGTGGCTCGAGGGACAACCATAATAAAAGAAAAAACACCAAAAACACTCTTACACGCATTTATATAATTTTTTACCTGCAGAAAAAAACATAGGATCATACAAGACCACCAGATGAAGCGGTCAGGCTTCTATGTCAGAACTGGCTCGGGGTACCTCTATTTCAGTATGAAAAGCGATAATGTTGCAAAAAAGTCAAGAAGTAAACTTCCGAAATACGGTCACAGTTAGTAAACCCATAACGCCCTATATGGAGCGCTACCGTATCCCCTCTGGCTTGGACCAAACGCCCGTATGAAAAACAACAGTGTCCATAATCACTTCAATGGGTTCCACGAATTTATTCACAACACTGCGTGTATTCATTCGATAGCTAATCGAAAGCAGATCAGAATGAAAGCGTCGAACCGAAAAAAGCCGTTCTCTAGACTGAATGATTTACAAAAACCATTTTTCGAAAAAGTTCTCTGATCGGTAGTTTGACCAACAACTAACTGTAATTTCATTTTAATCGCTACGACAAATCACGGCTATGGCAAAAAATATGCGGATATAATAAGTAACGAATTATACTCAACATAAGGTGCAAGATACTTCTAGGTACTGAGGGTAACCTATTTGTATAACGGAGCATAGTAAATAAAAAAATAAAGCTCTCGGCGTTGATCAATCCCTGAGGGATGCGCCATGCATTCGATTTCATTAAGTATCGTTGGAGGTGATTAAATGCATATCTGCTCTTTAGAATGACTCGCGGTGGCCTACCGATGTATCGAGCCAGTGCTGCTATCCTCCTAGAGAAGTCTGGTACCAATTTGTCGACCCTGGAGGGATGGAAGGCTTGGTGGGCCACGGGCGCGGTGATTGATTCCACGTGTGTGTCGCAATTCCACCTCCCACCACTGCGCCACAAGCGCCACACGGAGCACAGTAGCACACATTAAATAGTAGTATAGATACCATTTACGCCCACGGAATGATAATGCAAGGTCCCTTCTAAGATTCTGTCGTATTCAAAATCCCCCAATTCCTCTAGTTGCAAAGAAAATTCTTGAGCGTACACGAGGTTGATAAACTTATTCATGTCGGCCAACGTTTCGACGTCTTCGTCTTCATCAGAGCCGGGGATTCGTGTCGGTGATGCACAGCTGTTCGTTATCTCGATGTGGCGTCTTCGTTGTCGTACCGAGACGGGATCTTCTTCACGGTGTCCTTTTATACAGGGTGGTTGTTGTTAATAACACTATCCGTTGATTATAGTTTGTTTTTCAACTGATAATCAACCCTGTAGCAGTCGGCATTATGTAAGCTAGCACGGAGCGAATAGTAGCAAAGTTGCAATTAGCATATGAAAGGACTGTGCTGGGTGTGCATGCCGCATTCGTGCGGAGTTCACTGAAGAAGATCTCGTCTCGGTGCGACAACGAAGACTTCGAGATAACGAACAAATGTGGACCACCGACACGGATCATCGGCTCTGATGAAGACGAAGACATCGAAACTTTAGCCGAAATAAATAAGTTCACCAACCTGGTGGAAGCTCAACAATTTGAAAACATGTTGATCATCCCACTACCGAGGTTAAACGACGGTCGGCTTGAAAACTTCTTATCGTAAAAAACTGGAAAGTCTGCGACCGACGAAAAAATTGTTTATATTCGATTCGGCTTGCTATAAAAACGGTGCCGGGCAGGAATGTGTTCAATACAAGGTGCCTCGAAATTGATCAAAAATCAGAGAACAAAACAAATTTGTTCTGGAGAAAAATAAACAAGCAAACGAACAACAAACATCTGCATAGTACTGCTCGCTTTACACGTAGAATATAAAAATTAGTTAAAAGAACATTGAGAGTTTACCAAGTAGGTGTCCTCTCGCTTAAATAGGGAGACGACGTGAACTCCAGGTTCCGATGACTTGGTTGCCTCTTGAGTGGTACCATTAGCTACAGAAGACAATTCGCCGGATTTGGACATCTGAATCAAACACGTTTAAACAGTGCTTGTTCAAAGAACTTTCCATTCTCTGAAAAATTTTGTCTAAAATCATCTGTACAGAGGTACTAATGGATTCTTACGTAAAACATTAATAACAGCTATTTAATAAATATTTTGTGTCTCTCATGAACGGTGTTATGACAAAAAATGCAATTTTCCACTCCATGTTAGAAAAAACTGGCGTGGGTAGCATGATAAGAGATACCTTAGTAGCTTACCATGCACATGGTCAAACACCATGCACTTACATAACATCACCTCCAGTGCTATCCTTAACTACTTACCACGGCGGTGTGGTGGTGAACGCGTTAGCCCACGGAAAGAATAGCGTGTTCGGTTCCCACACCAGACACCAGCGGTCCGGAGTTTTGCAAAAATATCTCAGCAACAACATTATGGTTATTTACCACAACCCCTCGCCGTATTCCATGGCCACTGTGGAATATCCTTCTATTTTCGTTAAGCCTAAGAAAGTACGAAGTGGTTTAAGATCAGAGATTAAGTTGAGCGCAACAGTATTGTAGCTGTAATGTCATCTAATCATCTACTGCTTAGATATGTGACTTTCCAGGTCACTCAATCCTATAGTCGTCTTCGAACAACTGAAATCTTCTTTAGGTTATTGTGAATTTTGACATAACTGCATCTTCTAACAATACATTTTTTAACAACTTTCTTGTTTTCAAGTTTCTCTTTAACGAATAAGAATCTACAAGCGATGACGGAATGAGAAAACAAAAACTACACCTGGTCATCTTCCTTACTGTGAGTGGCTATAGCTTCAATGGCAGCCTGTACGGGTGCTGAATGAAAGTATTCGTGAAGAATCCTCGAATCCTCCTCCTTGCCGTCTAGCTTAGATAAATGCTCGGTAATGCGATCCACTGAGACGATTACTTGCTTCAAAGCTAGAAAGAAGTATCTTTCCCTTTGAAGATAAATGTAAAGAACAAAAAATACAAAGAGAACTATGACATGACAGCTGGGAATTTAGGACACCAAGCTAATAAATTCTCAAAAGCGAAAGGCTCCCTTAAAAAGCGACAAAATTTTTAAGTCATCATGCTACTAAGCAATCACTTTCCCCATCTCCAATGCCTAAGTTGTTTTTGTGGAATTCTCTAACAATTTTTATCTCACAGTTTTTCCTGATTACCAAATGCGAAGTTGTAATTGCTTCCCAACGGTTTACCGCCTCATAGTGGCTGGGAGGTGCTCCTGGGTGTCGGACTGCGATGTATAGCGGGGAGATTCGTCCCTCCTGCAGGGTCTCCCAAGCTGAGAAGGAGCCCGGCGTTTCCATCAAGAAGCCTAGCTAAGAGTAAACCAATACCAGGATCCACCACCGTCGTGGTATCAAACGAGTCACACGGTGGCAAATCTCCCTCTGATCCACAAGGGCTGCGACTGCCTGTCGTGGTGACGACCTGGGGCAGACCATGGCTAGGCTGACCTCGGGACTCCAGGGAAACAATGGCTAAACCAGCAAATCTCCGAAAAATGGTGATTGTGCTGGGGCTCGCACAACTAGTGAGGACGGGCCGTTCAAATATCAAGTAAATAAGAATTTGTAATTGAAGCATTTATTGAGGCACAATAGCCGACGTTTCGGCGGCTTCGACTTCTTCAAAGCCTGGAAAGGTTAAATCAGCATGCAATCTACTCAGCCGAACACTTTCGTAACCTTAGCGAACAAAACTTAACACCTAAATTTTTCTAAGGTGGAAGCACCAGTAGTCGATATTGGGCCATTGCTTTATTGAAGATATATACTTAATTGCTTTTGCAATTTGCTCCACACTAGAGGAATTGGACAAATGTTTGAGTCATTGAGTGAACAGTCAGAGTACATTAAGTTCATCCAAGAGAAACTGAAAGAAAATTGGTTCCGATTCTTGAAGATTCAAATAAACCTCTCCGATAACGGCCCCATTACAAAGGTGCCAAAATCCAAGTAGCAAAAAACATGCCGGTTTTTCCTCAAACCTCTCACACAAGGGAGTTAGAAGAAACATGTTTCGAACAGCTTCCAGCGGGTGCACAGGAAGAGAAGGAGGTATCCCCTGAAACTGGCGTGGCAAATAGCCATTTCCAATGGTTACGAAACTGTAGCTCCTTGGGATAGGTGTAGAGGAAAACCCAAGCCGCTAAGTGATAATTCTACCAATAGTAAGACTCCTTTTGTCCTGCCCTTTACTTCCAACGAAATAAGTGCAGCTATAAAAGCTGCTTAAGAAGGAGAAGTCTAGAGAATTTGGTAACAGTGATTGAAATATCACCGAGCACTTTAAGGCGCCAGCTAATTCGCAACTGCACGTTAGTGACCGTATATGTGTAACGCAAAACGGTATAATATGTCCCAACAGTAGAAAGTGATTGCATGAGTTCGGGTACGGTTGGTCTGATCTCTTGTAAAGAGTGCGAAGACGAATACATTGGCGAAACTGGTAGACCACTCTACATCCGTATAAAACAACACCAAGACGGCAAGCTTAAAATTAAACCGAATACTTCACTAGGCGAAACATATATACACCAGGACACAGACACGAAACGAGGAAGATTTTGAGGTAGAAGGAAGTTACCAACCTGGCAAAGAGATCGAAAATACCAGCGCGCAAAACTCTCGAAGCATCCTTGATAAACTCTAAGAATCCAGAAATGAAACGCAGGAAGGGATGGCTCGATATCATATATGGTCTCACACAGTATTTCATGGAGAATTGATTCGACCAGCATTCCGTGACGTTCATAAAGAAGACGAGATTCTCAAGCAGCAGTTTGAACAACACGTGAAATATTCAAAGACTGTTGTGGACGATGAGTGCTGGGAAAATGTGGCGAATGCTAGAAGTGCTGGGACCGGCACAATAGATCTGGTAAGGGGTCGTATAATACAAAATAAAAGTAGTTGTAGTACAAATCAAGAGCAATGAGTTATTGGTCATTGCCGAGGGTAAAGCAAAGTCGGCTCAGAGATTTGCTAAATCCTTAGTTATTGTAGCCTCTCAAGCCATTCTTTTCCTTACTGCAACACTATTCTATTTCACTGATTAGTTACCTTAACAAAAATGCCTGTACATTCAGAAACACTCACGAACAGCTTGATTGTTGTTGTTTACGACAGTGTGACACATTGATTCAGCTTGATCGTAGCACTGATTTGAGTAACCATTAAGGGCCGAATTTGATTTTCCAGTTGTCAGATTGAAATCAGGCATATCGATAGAAACGGATTTTGGCATCGTAGACGACAACGCCTTTAGTTTCTTGGACTGTCTCAGCGATGACCTAAAAAAAGGAACCGTCAAATAGCAGAGCGAATGAGTACGAAGACTGCAGAAGAAATCTTGCCTCAGAATGTTGTTCTCCTTCTCGCGCTGTGCCTTCTGCGTCATTCGGACTTTCACGTCGGCTTCGTACAATTTTAGTCGTTCGTTGGTGTTTTGCTGTACCTGAACAGAATTCAAATCTCTGCACACTAAAAGCGTTTTATGTTTCACAACATATCCTGCCATTAAGAAGAGTAAGCAGTAAATAATGAGTTAAAAATTATGATTATAACCACAGCTCAGCTTAACTGGCCTTACTGCCGATTTGGGCTCCCCAGATCAATCCCGCTGACAGGTGATTGCTGATGGCAAAAAGATCGATAGAACTAGCTGAGAGACAGGTGAAACGAAGGACCTGCATGGTGTGGTGGCGAAAGCGTTAACCCCCGAAAAGGGTAATAACGCGTCCGTTCCCACCGCAAACACCTGCGGTCCGGAGTTTTGCAAATATATCAGCATCATTGAAGGTTATATTTCGCAGCATACTCTGCCATTAAAAAGAGTTGGCAGTATATAATAAGTTAAAATTGTAAAGCGTTTTTATGTTTCTTACTTATTTCTTACGGCTAAAAAAACCATTGGTGGGAAATAAATGCATATACATCCGATTTTTGGGGACGTTGTTCGCTCAAATACTGGTCACTTACAATTCACTGACGTTTTTCGGTGTATCGCTCGTTATTTGCGGATCGTGAAGGATTGAAAACAACGATTAGGTAGAAGATCCGGTTTGTTGGAAATGCAGCAAATACAGCGCATTGGCGCGAAATACTAGGGTCACAGGAAAACTGTAGAGCCGATAAGTGCACTTGGCCCGTGTTGGGCATACAAAAACATCAAGGAAAAATTCGGGTGAGATTTCTTATTTTTACTGCTATCAACGGAAGTGGCGTGTAGCGCAGCAGTTAGAGGTGCTTCGCACTTGACTCGTAGTCGCTGGTTCGATACTTCACCCCGAGCTTGCGGGCCCTTCGAAGTCGGCGAATTCGTACCAGATTTGTCTGGTAGAGTAAAGGAACTGATTTCACTCCAACGAGCTATGGTATAATCCAAATATGCATTCAATCAAAAAATGGTTTGGTGAACTTGAATTCACGGCGCATCCCTCAGGAATTGACGAAAGCCGAATGTCTTACTCAACCGTCTTCATCAACGAAAAAATACCAACATACAGCTTCAGATAGCTATATAAACCCTTTTTTTAGAGTGAACATGGAGCTTATTTGTTGTGGGCACATCCAGACCAGTTCCCGCACTTCTCTGTATTCGTTTCCCACAATGTGGTTAAAATTACGTGCATGATCCAATCCGTGTGCGGATAACCAACCACCCATGCACTCATGCATGAATATGCATACGTATATTCAAAAAGCATGTGTCAGTCCGACACAGTTGGACGATTATCTGAATAGAATGACAAGTTTATGATATGATCAGTTCCGATTCTCGTTTAGGCTCATTTCCAACATCTAACGACTAACCGGTCCGAAATCCCATAGTTAATGAGGCTTTGGAGATAACGTTACCAAGATACGTGAATCACTAAGGATCATGAGTTTTCTGGTTTAGCATATTTCCTACTGACCTCGTTCCGTCGCAATTGCTGTGCACGATAATGGTTTGTAATGCGATTTAAACTCAGTTCAAATCTCAAATACAACCTCGTAACGTAGCCATCATATACATGTTAGTAGAGAACATGTTTACATCCTTTTACTACCCAATGCCATTTTCCTCCGTTGTCAATCCTCTCTGCGCACGATTGGTGGCAATCACCGGCTCGGTTAGTACGAGCGAACTTCTTCAGAGTCCTGTCACCCTTTCCTTTTGAAAATATTAGACGACGTTATGAGACCGAAGAAAAAGTGCGTCCAATTCACAGCTTCTTGTCCTTTCCAGTGCACGAAAGAATTCAGCTATAGTGGTGCCTGACTCTATCTGCACCTCGTTCTCTTGGTTTTAAATACACTACTTTAGAAAAAAAGACTATAATCGATTTTTGTTCAGGACGACGATTGCAATCGAGCAGGATTGAGCTATAACTCTTTCAACTGCATATCATGGAAGGATAACTGAGGAGAAATAAGACGTTTGGTGATGATTAATTCTTGAGGGATGCGCCATGCACTCAGTTTCATCAAGCATCGACAAAGGTAACTGAGTCCTATTTGTTTCGGGCAATGATTTTCGATGAATTACCGATGGATCAATTCAGTGTTTCCACACTCCCAGAGTAGTCTGCTACAAATTTCCTGACTCCAATGGGATAGGAGGCATGGTGATCCCGAGGCTCCCCGTAGATAGGATAAGGCACTTCTAACCACTTCTAGATGCGGCCCATAATGGAAGGAAGTCCTGTATATTAGGTAACTGTTCAGTGCGATTAACATCGAAAGATTACTTTCGTCAAAGGGAACTAGTTTCTTAATTGGATGTAAGTTCTAAAAAGATCTTTTACAAATGACATTGATTATTCTCAGTCGTCGTAGGTGCATTGCGGCCGGAATAAGCCTCTCGTTTCATAACAAGTAAATGAGAACGTGCAAAGAGTCTCCAAAAAGAATTTGGATCCGTCAAAATGAAAAAAATGGTTGAAAGAAGCATAATCTACGAAGTGAGAAGAGTAAGTGAGCAAAAATTAGTGAGAAATTAGAAGAAAAGAAAAAGATTAATTAGACACAGAGCGGAAATAAAGAACGAAAGAGTGCTTACTTCAGGAGCAGAAGTAGAAGCTTGTTGATTTCTCGTAGGTTCCGCTGAAGCGATCGTTTCCATGTCAAAAGTCTTGACGAGCGGGTTCTTCCTGAAAAGGTTTCCTGATATAGGAAAAACACGATTCAACCAATAGGCATTGGTTTCAAAAAACCAATTACTCCAAAGATTTTCGGGGAATCTGAAAAAAATCACTGAATCATCAAGAAGGAAGCGAAGCTTTTTCCACAGAAAATTTCACATCATATAAAGCATTCCCAAAAATGATTCAGAGTGACAGAAAAACTCTGATTATCAGAGTGAGACCATCTGTCAATGAATTTGAAAGCAGACGAGAAATTTTAGGGTTTTAAGGAAGAATCTCGCATGAAAAGAAAAAACAGGAGCGCAGAGATCTGATCTCATCAAGAACTTCGGACTAGAAAAAACACTGTAGGGACGTCTGCCCAATTTCAGTTCGGCATCGATTTGAAAATGTTGTCCCCTTTCACTGTGGTTTGTTTGGAGACGTATAGAGTAAAAAATGTCGATGAGGCTCTGTTCCCTGATAAAGAACATAATGAGGACAGACTTCTTTGGTGCAAGTGACAACGACAAGATTCTCCTCACGAATCAATACCTTTCCATAACGAAGGAAAAATTAGCTTTCTGGCCTCGTCAGATCCGATTCTAAATTGGATGGAGATACTGTAACGGTGAGGAAAGGCTAAACCATAACAGCGATGAGAATAATGACGTCTTAAGTGAACAACTGAAGAAACGTTAACGGAGAGCGGATGGCCCAGGAGGGGTTGAAGAGTAATGACGAAAAATCCGAGTAGTAAAATGATGAAGTGGGAATTAAATGAATTCGGAGTGCGAATAACAGTGGGTGAAGTGACTGATTGCACCAGTAAGCGCCATGTTGTTAGCGCAAGAGATTACGACGGTAAAAAACGGACAGCTAACACTTCAAATCCACAAAATCCACCAGAAAGGAAGGTATAGCATTTCGAGAAGAGTGATTTTTTCCTTCAACTCATTCTTTATCTCTCACTGTTGCTGTTACTTTTGCTCTGGACATAAGCAATCTGTACCATGTGTGCATTGCGATAAAACATTGTTGAAGATTGTCCTAGTAGATCACCTTTAGGCAAGCCTTTCATTATTCCATTCCACCAAGTAGCAAGTGTCATATCTTTAGCGCAAGTGCAGAGCGGTGATTAGGGTGTCGATACACGTTTACTGTTCGGATCGACCCCACAATTTGAGTCAGCTAAACTTCATCGTCCGTTGTCGGTAAGTTGGTATCAGAATTGTGTTGCATGATAAAAATACGCTTGATACATCGGTAGGCCCACCCCACACTTCAAGCCAAATATAAAATATATACTCGTTTTCGGCAGTCCTACGAATGGAGTAGGATTCATGGCGCTTCCTAAGGTTCAACGTCGAACGTTTTACCTTCTTCTTTTTTCATTTCCGTACTTCTTAGCCTTATTAGGTCTCATTTTTGCTTCCATTTAGGTTAATTTGTTTGTTTTTGCACTGCCCAGTGTACGCACTATGTAATAACTGAGCTGGCAAACAAAAATTTCACTCCTCAACCATTTCATTGACCAACCGTCTCAATAAGCAACATGTTCTTATGAAAAAAAAAACTAGGCGAAACAAGAATTCTGGAAGGAATAAAGTACTCGAACAATTGTCTAAGTGGAGCGTGAGAAAGTGGGAACCAGAGCAAAGGTTGATTCTGAAAGTGAAACAACAGTGGTAGCAGTTGTATAAACATTATTCAACTGTGGGAAACCCAACCCAATATTTCTATGTAGTTTTGACTCTTAAAAGGATAGAAGGATACAGCTCTCGGCGTTGACCAATTAGATGCGCCATGCATTCGACTTCACTAAGCATCATTTGGAGGTGACTGAATGCATGTCTGGCCTTTACAATGACTCGCGGTGGCCTACCGATGTATCGAGCCAGTGCTGCTATCCTCCCAGACAAGTCTGTTACCAATATGCCGACCCCGGAAGGATGGAAGGCTTGGTGAGCTATGGGCGCGGGGATCGATCCCACGTGTCTGTTGCAGGGCGCCTCCACCACTGCGCCACACGAGCCTTTGTTTTTGATTCTTAGCAGGAAAAAATCGTCCAAGGTCAATAATACATGGTGGGTCCCAGTGTGATGTGACGTCATCGAAATAAGGATAGATATGATATCTCCTCTTTTTTAGTTCTGCTGCTGCCCTTTTTTTCTGTGAGCCATGAAAATACTTTTGGTGTGATTTCGGAAAGACACGATGCAGAAAGAACGAAGTTTCGAAGGGGTTTTGCTCTTTTTCATCCCAGTTTTCAGTAGATTTGAATGCTAATCAAGCAATTCAATATTGCTGAGATATGTGCAAAACTGCGGACCGCAGGTGTCTGCGGTGGGGAACGAACGCGCTATTGTCCTTTCCGGGGAGTAGCGCGTTCACCACCACACCATGCGGGTCCTTCGTTTCGCTTGTCTCTCAGCTACTTCTATCGATCTTCTAATGAAGCAGCTAGTAAACATTTGACAACGCATGACACGGAAGTAGAAATGGAGTAGAATAAAAAGGACAGAGAATAAAGTGTTGAAACATTCGAAGAGAGGAAGGCAGAGGAGAGGGAAGAGCAAGATCATTGAATAAGAAATGTTTGGAATCCCTTGTGATGTACTACTCCTCACTGGAATTTTGTGTAATGATGGAAATTAACATAACACTCCAAGGCTTCTCTATTGAGAAGAAAGAAGTGGAGATGAATGAACGGAAAAGAAGATATTAATGATGCGCAGAGATAATGATATAACAGAAGATCTTTTTGATGATCGACTATATTCATTTTCATAAAACATCATCTCACCTATGGATCGCACAACTGTAATAGATCTAGAGGCAGATAGAAGTTAAGTAACGTGCCCTTATGTGGAGATGAGTGCAGCGATCAAACATAAATCAAAAGTGACACTGCGCTTGCAGGTGGCGATAAACAGGTGCATTCAAGGAATGAACTTCCTGTCTTTGCAGCACCATGTTGACTTGTGACTTCCGTAAACAGATGCGTACTCACAGAATCTGTCTTGCACATCGACTCCACTGAAAGCCTGCAATCATGCGACATATAGTGGTTCCCGCCCCTCGAGGAAACAAGGAATATTTCTGTTCCGAAAGAGTTCGTGAGCTACTCGTGATAGCCTCTCATCAAAATCACTGAAAATAAAAGACCTTACATGGAGGATAGACTGCTTTCTGGGTTCGTTTTCCAAGTAGATCCCACAGCACAGCTAAGAGAAATTTCAGAGTACAAGCTTTATAGGGTGACCATCTCTAGAGAAGTGTAAAATTCTATTTGAATCAAACGAGAGGAGCATGTCGGTTCAATTGTCCTAACGTGATTAAGCACAAGACGAAAATGAAAGACAGTTGGTTCCAAGGAGTTAGGAAACAATTTAAACTAGTTTGAGGTGGCCATATAATCAAAGATTTACTACACTAGGCTTAAGAAAGTCCTCTAATTTTATTCTTTTCCGAAAGTAACGTTCACTGAACTCTAGCATTAACTTTGCAAATGGATTTGTTCAATTAGGCAGTAACAGAGTTGCATACTTGGCTAGTTGGACGGCCCATTCTCACTGGTTGTGCGGGCCCCAGAATAATCTTCATTATTCAGAGTTTTGCTGGTTTAGCGATGGTGTTTCCCTGGAGTACCGAGGTCATCCTGACCAAATTTTATCCCAAGTCGTCACCACCACAGCCACTCGTGGCCCTTGTGGATCGCAGGGAGATTTGCCAGCATGCGACCTTGATACCAGGACAGTGGTGGATCCTGGTATTGGTTTACTCTTAGCTAGGCCTCCTGATGGGAACGCCGGACTCGTTCTCAGCTTGGGAGACCCTGACGGCGGACGAATCCCCCGCTGTACATCGCAGCCCGACACCCAGGAACACCTGCCAGCCACGATGAGGCGGTAAAACGTGTGGAGGAGTAACAGAGTTAGTCAAACGTAACAATAGTTTCAAGACCATCATCGTCTCTATAACACCAGAAAACTGTAAAAGAATCATATTTCATTCTCTCTCGCTGAAACTTCAACTTTTTTTCTCCAATTTTATGTGTGCGATTCCGTTGTAGCTGCTCTTTTGACATGAAAAGTCGTCCCCGAGCTAACGTCATAAGGTGAGCTCATCACCGTAACTCATCATCCGACAATGAATCAACGAAAAACACTCATCATTCGTGGAAATAATAATGATGCATGAGAAAATGGAGAAAAAGAAATAGATGGGAGTAAAACATCTAGATGAGAAGTGAATGCAAAAAAAAGGATAGAAAAATAGTATTTTCTAGATGATAGACGAACGGCGGTATTATGGAAGTGACCACAAGCGATAAGGTAAAGGTTTGCCTTAACAAGGAATTTCCAGTGTTGCAAAATATCATAAGAATATAAGTGACATCAAAAGGAATGTCGAATGGTTTTCCAAGAATTACAGTTGTTCAACAAATAATTTGAAGTCGAATGAATTGAGAAATTTGTTGGTAGAAAGTAAAACAGTGCCGGTCTTCTACTACCCTTCTCAATTCGAATGTGGAGTCGCAAGTGATCCTAGAAAACAGGAAAACCTTGATAAGAAAGGCAATCTGAACATCAAATAAGCCCGACATGAGCGTTTTGAGTCCTTGGATTGCACGGCGTCATTAGTAGGAATTACGGTAATTTAGTAGGGTAATAACCGTCAAAAGCAGAGCGGAACGAAGCCACACCGTCATATGGCATCGTTGCTGGCAGATTAGGATTAAAGGGAGCTCTGCTTGCCGCTAAATTCTATCTTGATCAAGAGGATATTCTGCGATGTCGGACTAAAAAGTTTCGATTCTATTTCCGTTGATGACCTATTACAGCACTAAAAAATCAGGTGATGCTGACGAACTCGGACCTATTAAGAACTCAAAGTGATATGGCTCCGTTAAAACCTAGAAGCATATGCCTTGATGCTAAATGGGTCCGGTTTCCAGCCCAACAACCAGTCGATCGAATGGAAGGACGCAGTATCGACTGAAACGATAATAGTTTTGGATGGCATGACTAGGCAAAAATTCTGCAACAGCAACAGAAATTCCGCGGAACATCGCTCTGCAGGCGGGAGAAAAACAATTCCACTAATAACATTTTAATTTTGAAGGAAAAACAAGAGAGTGAAGAGTTGGTAATTGCAATTACGGCGCTAACTAGATGACTTCGATACTTGTCGTTCTCCACTAATCCAGGAATGTCAATCAGACGAAAATTCCGAGATCCCATGAGAATTATGGACATTTGTAAATAATTTATCCTTCCAGCCAACTTACATGACGAATTCAGAAGTTTTAGCTTCAAATTCTCGTTCATCTGATATCACTGAACTGGAACTCATGCGATGACTCGTTGTGTGATATAACGGTGACAGATTGTCTTATCAGTAAAACTCCCTCTCCCCAATGGATGTAGGTAGACTAGTAGTTATAGATGTGCAATACACACATTATCACTTGTTTGACCCTGTACCCAACCAACGAAGCCTAATATCTCTCCAGAATGGGCAAAGTGAAACGAGATTTGACTAGGAAATGCTTCATCCGATCCACGATGAACAATGACTCGCTGTTGTGATTACCACTTAAAAATGTTCCAGAACGAATCAATTCGATCAGCATCCAATGAAATCCATTAAAAAAAACAAGCTCTTCAACTGGCAGCAAGGTGCTACATGCTAATCCGAAGACTTATTTTGGATTCGAGTTACGAAACGAACGAAATTAAAGAAGTACTGGGATTAAAGAACTATGTGAACTTGGGCCATACAAAATTCTGAATAACTCTTATCGAAGCAGGGTGCGTGGGCGAGAATCTTATGTGCTAAACATTCGAGCCGAAAATCCAGCATGTGCGGCAACCTCTGAATTTGATCTGTGCAGAAAGGAAAGAAAAATTTGCCGTATGGCTATAATGACGTCTGCCTAACCGAGTTTTCTACCAACATATTCTTTTAATGGTGAAACGCGAAACACAATTGGTTTTGAGATGACCTTAAACTGAACTATTTGTGAGGAAAGAAATTGTCCTTTTCGAGGAAATTTCAATCTGATGAGATGGGTGGATATTACCTTGAACAGGTACTGACCGGTTGTGACACATTAGAAATGAAACGACGATTATGTACCCTCTCATTTACTGTTTGTAATACTACTGTATAGCAGCAGTAGTTGACCATACAAGGTCGAGTAGTATTGATTGATAGCCGAACTGCAAACCTCAGCCATCGCCATAGCCATTGCGCGATGACCGTATGACCGAATGACTCGAATATTCAATACCAAACACAAAATCTCAAAAACTCTAATTAAAATCTGAAGCCTTTCCCAAAATCCTGTGACAAGATGGACTGTGGTAGAATTTCACTCGTCTGAAAGAACGTTCAAACGCAAGCGAAGTGAAATATTCACATCGATTTCTTATCGATATCGATGGCTAGACGTTTTTGAATTGAAAGGACTCCAAAAGAGGAAAATTCGAATAGAAACAGGTAGCGAGATCTCTCTGTAAAATAATCCTTGACGAGTATGACGATTATTCGTTGTTGGACGAATGTAAACAAGGCTAAACAATCGTCCATAAATCTTAGAAGAATTAATTGACGATCATCGACGGACGAGGAAAAGACGTCGAATAAGAAGATTTGAAAGAAAGGAACGAAAGACATCTTTTAGAAGCAGGAAGAGATCGGATGCCGAACGGATGCATAAAAGCGGTCCCCACTAACCAGTCTGCCCTCATGTCGAGCAAAACATTCCAGAGCGGAGGCGTAGTGGTTGGCCGAATTCATCACAGAAGGGCGGCGCCGAGCCAAACACGTACGCCGTTGTCGCTGACCTTTAGATGAGGTCAGCCAGGTGTGACAGCTTAGATGTAGATAGGTGTTATCTGTGACATTATCGAAGGCCTCCTGGAGAAGACTACCTACACCGTGGGTTATAGATTCTGATTATTAGTCATTCCTAATAGCCACTGATAATTCCTTAGGTACAAAAAAACACTTTGCGAGAAAACTGCGAGATAAGGACTAAAAGGTCGCAACTTATCCAGAAAAAAGCACACTGACGATAAATATATTCTTTGAAGTGAAGAATGGTCACAATTTAGCAGAAGAAGTAGCGTCTTCATTAAAATATGGGGGAAAATGGATGAAAAGACTAGAGAAAATGCCACCAGTCCAGCTTTTTTTTCCTTTGCTTAGAGAAGGGGTCAAGAACCTGCTTTTGTTTCATAGGCAACTGGTAGTTAGCAAAAAATGAAAAGCAAAAAGTAGAAAACAGGATTCCGCAACAGTTCCGTTCCTAAGTGGCTAATGACAGATTACTAGCTGTCATGGAATTGGAAGTTTTCATGGTTGAGCGAAGAAAGAAAGAAAATAGAAAAAGCCTCTGTCAGAGAAGACCTCTGAAAGAAGTCATGCCCAGTGTAAAGTAAATGATTGATTCACACTGGGCAGATCATAAAAAAATGTTCGAGTAATCAAACAACGAGGTTCTGACTGGCTCTGTAATGGCCGGTTTGACCGAGTTTCCTCCGTCACTGAGCTGAGTTCATTGAATTCCCATACGACTATAGGTGAGATTCACTGAACTAACTGCGAAAAAAGGAACACTCACCTTTTCAAACTGTTCGTAACCTCCTTCGTTCTGTCTTTGTCTACGGAAACAAGAAATGCTTCCGTCACTGTCGGTTCCAATGAAGTCGACTCTAAAACTGCACCTAATTGTTTATAATCTTAGTTATCATTTAGCAACAACATGACGTGAAGAAAACGATGCGTTGTAAAAGTTCATCAGTACAAAAATTAGAAACCATCGGTTCTTTTTTGAGATGCTACATGATCCATGGTTCTCATCTGATGCGCAAAAGGTACTGGGCACTCTTAGTGACTGCAACCCTTGTTTAAGTAAGACAATATTTATGGAATAAGTAGTTTATGAAGTGGGCAGAAACCCGAAAATTGTAGTGTAAGTCAATAAGTGCTTATTTTTTGAGCACGAAAACTTGTTCATTATTCTTAAAAGAGACTACCGATTTAACCCCACTCTTTCCTGCGCTTAATATGTCTGATGGTTTCAATAACACTTAGTTTCCTCTCCACTTTCCAGTTAAGATCTTTTCCTTCACGCGATGAGGAAAGTAAATAGTAAAGAAAAAGTGGGTTGCCCCTAGTGCTCGAAAAATACTCAAACACAACAAACTTTAAAAAAAGGACTTTTATGCACAGAGAAGATGAATTAAATAAGAATCCAAAAGAAGAAAACTACAACTAGGAAACCACGTAGCAAGGATACTTACTTGGATACTTGGATGGCCCGTGCACAGTGGTTGCGCGGGCCCCAGCATAATCTCCATTATTTCGGAGTTTTGCTGGTTTAACCACAGTGGTTCCCTGCAGTCCCGAGGTCAGCCAAGCCAAAGTGTGCGCCAGGTCGTCACCACCACAGGCAGCACTTGTGCATCAGAGCGAGATTTATCTGCGCTTCTGGATGAAAACGCCGGGGACTTTCTCAGTTTGGGAGACCCTGCCGGGGATGAATGCCCCCGATGTACATCGCAACCCGACACCCAGGAGCACCTCCCAGCCACGATGAGGCAGTAAACCGTCGGGGGGACATAGCAAGGAACTAAATATAAATGCAAAAAGGGTGTTCAAGCTCTGTTGTCATACAACTCTGGCTAACAGGAACATGTTTTGCCAGCAAAGCTTCTTATTTGCAAAAATTTTTTTTCGATTTTCAAGTTGCACGAAAGTTAAAAAATCGATCAGACAGCAAAACATTCTCTACGTCTCTCTATCGAGGATAGCTAGAGACCTTCGGCGGAAGTCTTCCAGATATTCTCCATTCGGAATAGCGTGCACTTCCTCCACGTTCATCAAAGAACAATTGAACGATATCGTAGTCGGTGGAGAGAGGAAATTATCTATTTATTAAAAACTATTTGTATGACCCTTCCAACATATTCTGCGGAATCCAGCACTTTTTTTTATTTCGTTCATCGTCTTGAACCCGCCATCAACGAAAGTTCTCGTGTTTGCTAAAATGGCTGGTTACTAATCGAGGATTTCGTTCCTTTCATGAATGTTGTGGAATGCTGATGCAAGCTAATCTCTCTGGAATCTCGGCAAAACCACCTCAGCCTTACCAGGTTTTCACCGTAAAGTTAGTCGCCTGCGTTTGTGGATGAGAGGGAACATTTTCTAGACGAGTTTCATACCGATTCGCCTACTTCGGATGGATGAAGGGCTATATCGGCCCAAAATGGTCATCACGCAGGATCTCTTACTCCTACGTTCTCCACGATTCGGCGAAGTAACAGAAAAGGAAATGTGTAAATATGAAGGTGATTTTTCTAACCAAAGTGATCGAAAATATCAGAGTCACCATTTCAGCATTTATAGCATTTGGCACAACCAACCATTTGTAGAAAGCAAGTAGAGAAGAAAGTTAGAAAAATGAAATAGGTACGAACGTTGTGTGACATCGGTGGTCTTTCGGCGGACCTTTAACTGAATTATCCTCGAACGAATGCACTGAAATTACTTTCAATGGCTACCGTAATATCTTGTCACTATTATGCAAAATAGTGTTAAAAAATTCGATTTAATCTTTGGTGATTTGTCTAATTTTTAATGCTGGCTATTCTTTTCACTTTTATTCAATTAAACAGGTGAATTATTTAACGTCGAAGCGATAAGAGTGAAAGCGTAAGAAGTTCTCAAAAACTTTAACGTACCAAGGTTTAGTAACCCGTTTTTTCCTTGATATCTGTGTAGATCGTTTCCATTACTAACCAAAATCATATGGACTATAAGAAACTTTCGATTTTAGTTGCAGTTGCTTGTTTGACAAAATTTTTGTTCCCTAGAGGCCTAAGAAAGTCATGTAAGGCGATTGACTAGCAGGTTGTCACCGACGGGAGCCGCGACCTTTTTTTGATTGAAGAGAAATTCTTTTTCTTGTGACTAGGCTGGCTTCCTCTGGAGCGGTGACGATTCCTGGCTGCTTAACAGCACCGGATAAAGGGGGATGAACACCACAGTAGTGGTAATTCGGCATCCATATTCTTCGCATTTACCCAGTCTTAATTTTATATCAGTTCAGCGTTGACCTACCCACTGAGGGTGCAACTACGCAGTAGACTCAATTCGTAACGTCACAGAAGCTACTAAATTCTTATTTGGCGTCTACAGAAACGTCCAGATAAGTTCTGGTAGTAATTCGCTAATCACGGAAGGAATGAGGACTTGCTTAGTCTGGGGACCGGAATCAAACCAACGATTGCCCCCAAAACGGATGCTCACCAAAAAGGGAAAAGTATATGCTGAGTTACTCCCTCCAACATTTGGTAACCTAATTACTTTAAAAAAAAGGTTTCGTTTCATAAAATTGTACTGTTAGGGAGTATCATCATCAATAAAGTGATTGCAATTGCTACAGTCTATAGTTCAGTCTATTTTTCTTATAGTTCCCTCACATCCTGAATGTATCTGACGATCTCTTCATGAGTTTTTCCTTCGATTTCAACACCATTGACTGCTATGATTTCGTCACCGACACCGAGACCCGCACGTTCCGCTGGCGTACCTGAAAGTAAGGGACTGCAAACTTTAAGCTACGAAGAGCAGGACTTACCACTGGAAGCACCGAAAACTTACACTTGAGCTCTACTAGTCCCTTTTCTCAAAAACAGGAAGGAAAAAACAACATTCACTAATTCGATTGCCCCCGACACCGGTGAAATAGCCTTCCAGTGAGTTCCACCTCACTAACATCACATCAAAAACTTTTCTCAACTAATCTGATTCATCTTTAACTTGATTGATATAGCCAGTAGCACCTCCATTATATTCGAAAGCTCGCAAAAATGGGAGAGCCTGCTCTAGAAATATTCCCGCTTTTTGAGTATTGCAAAGGAATAATATTCATGCCGAAAAGAAAACAATCAGAAGCACTTAAGAAACAAATGTAGTCGCTTCAGTGGTACACCGCATATATTTGGTAAACTTTTCTGAGCTTATCTAGATATTTGAACCACTTTTCTCAATCATTTCAGGATTTGGGTTTTTTAGAAACTGGCTGCGTTCTCAGCTACAACTGTCAGATTTGGAATTTTTCATTTCGATAGTCCATGGTGTAACGGAATTTTCCATCTCGTTGTCGTTCTCTCTCTTACCATATAGTCGCACTGTTCCGATAGGTGAATCGACGACGGAAATCACGAATCCGTTGAGGGCGTTGGTGTCTTTTCGTTCTTTTCGGGTGCTGAACCGCCTCAAGGAGGTTCTCTTTAGGCCACTCAAAGCAGCCGGGATCGATAACGATTTCGACATCTGCAATGTGGGAAGCTACTGAACACAAGAACATCGCCTGGCTGCCAAATCGTAGGCAAAGTGTAAGAAGTCAGTAATCGTGTAACGACGAGCCATAGAGAAACAAATAGAATCATAACGGATAACCACAAGAATACAGTGATAGGCGGCTGTGGCTATAGCTCTGAGTTCCGAAGATAAATGTATAAAAATCAAGTAGAATGGTTCTCCAAGAAGCAACAAGTTTCTGAAATAAATCCGTCGAAAGCTCTGCTTTTCTAAAGCTCTGCTTTTCTAAGCCACTAGTGTGCCGTATTTCTTCTCGTTTAGGACTTTTAGTGTGCTAGTTAAGTATCTTGTACAATGTAGCAACTAGAAGATAGGAATAGTACGCTTGTGGAGTCGCTCGATTTTGTTAATATTTTGTTTTTGAATGGATTTTTCGTCAAAACAACACCAGCTGTAGGAAAAAACGTACTACCTCTCCTCGTACACTTTGGGCGAGGTTCAATAGAATCAATGATACACGACGAAATTTAATTCGACATCCATTAGAATGGGTGTCATGATGAGTTGGGCAGAGAACAGAAACGCAAAGGAGATTTCAGTAAAGAGTAAAAGGACCGCTGAAAAGAACCTTAGGAACTTCAGGAAATTGTCGAACTTTACAATCTCCAGCAAGAAAAACGCTCCCATAATAAAACCGATAAAGAAAAAAAAGCAAATCGTAAGAGAATGAAAGGAACAGATGTGTCTAAGGAATTGGAGTGTTTTCTTCACAAGTGCAGAATTCGAATGGAATGACAAACAAATGATGGCCGATGCTGCCTTTTTTCGAGAAATACTGGAGGTTTTCTAGTAATTCTAGCACTTGAAGACTTAAGAACTAGGAAACTTATAGAAGACTCTGTACGGTAGTGCTCTATGCAATTGAACGACTTCCCTTAACTGCTGAAAAACTAAAAAATTATATATAATATTCTAGAATTCCCGAAGCAAACGTGATGAATTCAAACACTAGCGATAGCTGGGGGGACGACATTACGTCTCCTTGTTGCGGTCACCCTTGTTTAACCGCTTTCCGGTTCGAAATACGAACCACGAAAAAAAGAAAGCCTGTGGTCCCAAAAAAAATTTCATTGGAGTGAAATAAGTAAAAAATATTTTCTGGATGGCTAGGATCTGTGGATTCTATTGACTACATTCATGATGTTCAATATGAGCTGAGATGTGTTGATTGAAATTTAAGCGGCCTAGCATTTTCGGACGCCCGTGAATTGACCTCAATACATGCGAGCCATCGAGAGTTTAAATCCCATGTAAAGATTAAAAGATAAAATATTTAACGATTTTATTTAGTCTATAAAAATATGTCCAAGAGAGAGCTATTAGAATACAGCCAGGAATTGTCTGGATGAGGGTGGATTTTAAGTGCACTAGACTGAAATTCCATCATCAGGTCAACATCATTCATCACGACCCAAGATGAAAACACCAACTGACAACAATCTCACGGAATCGTTGGCGTTGACGGAAGATGGTGGTAGTAACGCTCGTGGATACAGCGATCTTTGGGAGACTGATGTTGGTATCACTCGAAGATCCAGAGATCTTCGGGAAGCTGATGGCGGTATCGCTCGTAAAAACAGAGGTCTTTGCGCCTTGAAATCGCAATAGAATTTGTCATTTACTCTTTTCCTACCTATTTCAAGATCATCTAACGACTGTTTCACATTACGAAACATCCGACAGAATTTCTTTCTTTACAGGTTTTCTTTCTAAGGAGAAAAATTGTGTGGAAAACGGTCTTTTTTAGAAAGCATTCTAAAGAGTGTTCCAAAAGGCTGTATAAATTAGTCATTTTCGAAAACGTCGAAGTATTCGAATGCTTTTGTAGTTTCCAGCTTATAGCTTTCAACAGACCTGTGATCGTTTAAAGTTCACTCGTTGAAATAAGACAGCTGTCTAACTACTAAATCGTCCGATGATCATGGGAGAATCACAAATCAAGTAAGATTTCCGAAAAGTAGGTGGAAGTGAAATAATTTACCCATCTTGCTAGGATTCTGAGAAAAATTTCTCCTCGAAAAATTGCACATTTGAACCAATCACAGCAGAACATTTCATTTCGTTCTCAACGAAGATCAACCGATTAAAGGACAAGACGTTGGCGTTGTTTGATCGTTTAAGGATGTTCTATGCATTCGACTGTATTTGTAGCATCATAGAGCTGATGACTGAATAGAAATTTGTCTTACACGATGACTTGAGGAAACCGTTTCTTTCAAATTAATTGGGTACTAATTAGCCGACTGCGGAGAAATTGTACGCTTCGCTCGCCAGCGGCGCAGTATTAAACCCGTGGGATTGTGTGCATTGCAAAGCACCTCCTAACCATTCTGCTACACGCGTCTATATCGAGTAACAATAAAATACAAATACATTCGACAATTAATTGCGATTAAACACTAACTGTAAAATATCTGATTAGATCAGAGTCGGAGTTTTTAGTCTAGGAACTGAAAACTACAATTTCCGCTCATTGTGGTTTTAAAAGCAGTGTGGAGATTTCAGCATGGCACAAATCTCCTTGAAAGTGCAAGTACACACTTTGCTCATCAATTCCAATGCTGTAGGACGAAGCGAACTGTCGAAAGTTCATGGATCGATTTTTTTTATTAAGGTGAAGATGTTTTTTTCGGTAAATGTCTTCCGTTCCGGGCATGGAAGCGCCATATCCCATGTTTGTCTCATTTGCTATACAAAGTGCTCCAATACAATCGGAATGTGAACTTTAACCTTAACCATTAACCTCGGCATTGGAATATGAATGCACCGTTTTTCTTTGTTCAGCAATCGCTAGGTTGTTAAACAGCATACATTTACTTCCACAGAAAAAACAATACAATACAACAGTAGCTGACGTTTCGGCAGTATCGCCTTCTTCAGAAGCGCTTTTTTCCTTTCTTTTCTGGAGAGTCATCAACCATATGCACTATAATCAGCTGTTCTAACCTTCCTCATTGGAAGTCAGGAAAAAAGCTGTTCTGAAGAAGGCGATACTGCCGAAACGTCAGCTACTGCTGTGTTGTATTGTTTTTCTGTGGAAGTAAGTGTATGCTGTTTAACAACTTCGCGATTGCTGAACAAGAAAACGACACATTCATAATCCAATGTCGAGGTTAATAGAAAGTCGATCTTGGGAACTGTTAGCATATAGCTTCAGAATCCCCACACTTTACCTCCTTTGCAAGTTGCATTATAGCTGAGCATAGCTTCTCTTGTATCTGAGATAGACGTACTAAACGTTTTCTCCTCAAGTACTCTCTATCTTTATGGATCAATAGGCAGTTTGCCACCTTACCTTACGACCGGAATTCTTCCCACAGCTGAAGTTATTTCATAACTATGACATCTAAGGAGAAGGTTTTATCCGAGTTATCTGATCAGCAGCATTCTCAAAAACCGTGAATGCATACCTTCTACCTAAGGGAGGTAAGCATCAACTAATGGAACCCGCAATCCGAAACTACAATAACCCAATAGTATTTGCCTTTCCGTACTTCAAACAAAACGCTATTCAGTAGATTTCCTTGTTTTGCTTTTTTTAATGGGTTCACATCTACCTTTCAGGGCTCTCTCTAGTCCACTATTCTTTCTGCCACCAAGAGTTTTAGCAGAAAAATAGTTCACCATCGGTTAAGATCACCCTCTTCGACCTCACGCCTGCCTTAGATGTTCGAAACTACTCTTGTGGTTTTTCTACCGGTGCTTAAAGTGACCAATGCCGTGTTTATACTTGAATATATTGTTCCAATGCTTTTATCCATCTCATTTGCAATCATTCAGGGATGGTCATGTTTTCCAATTATTAGTAGTTTGGCTTAGGTGGAGTTTTGCAAATATCTCACCATTATAGAAGTTATATTTTGCAACACACCCTGTCATTAAAAAGAATAGGCAGGAAATAAAAAGGTTAGGATTGTGATTATAACTATAGACTCAGCTTAACTGGGTTCAATGCCCATTTGGGCTCCCCAGATCAATCTCGCAGACGGGTGATTGCTAACGGCAGCGATCGATAGAACTAGCTGAGAGACAGGGCGAAAAGAAGGACCCGCATGGTGTGGTGGTGAACGCTTTACTCCCCGGAAAGGATAATAGCGCGTTCGTTCCCCACCGCAGACACTTCTCAGCATTATAGAAGTTATAAGCATTAATTCCCAAAAAATGTTGGCTTTGTTATATGAAAAGACGTGGTATTGAGAGGTAGTTCAAAAAAAAAGTATTTAGTAATAGTAATTCAACTACACAAATAAGGGAAGAGATTTAAAGCTCTGACCTGCGTCAACAGTCAAAAATCAAAGATTCCTTTCTGTACGCCAAACAGTAGAAAATGAGGTGGGCCGGACACGTAATGCGTATGAACGACAACCGATGGACAGGAGCCGTTAGTGACTGGATTCTTCGGGATGTCAAACGTACTGCAGGAAGACCACCGACTCGATGCTCAGAGTTCTTCACGAAACGCCTAGAAGAAACTCATGATGCTCGACGAGTCCCTATAGCGAGCAGAACCCACTGGGCTACTGTTGCACGCGACAGGGAAATGTAGAAAATTCACTGGCGCCCGCTAGAGTCACTCGACGATGAACGGGCCTACAGGTGACATACAGGTGAACTCAAGTATACACGAATCAGTTGAAGATTAGTAACATGTGCTTTACTCTTCTCGTTTTTTGTACACGGTCGTTTCGCTACCTGACCAAATATGAAAGACGGCGAAAATCGAAAAAGTTTTATTCGATCCAGAATAACTGTTATCCCTTTTACTCAAAATAAAGGCTAAAACTTGGTGGTAGAAGTCTACAGACTCCACTGGTTTTTAATTTCACGGGCACTGGTAGTCTTCGGTTCGTATGAATCATATATCATTCGCACGATTGTGAATATGCAAGCGCTGCTAAACACAGGGCAAAAAAACCGAAACAACTTTGAGATAGAAATCCTGCAATTTCCAATAAGTTCGGAGACAGGATTTCTGTAAGAAGATATCCCACACTAGAGGACATTTCGAATCTTTAACTACTTCATTTTATTCAGGCTTTGCCTTTGCTATTAGTTCTAGCATTTCTATCGAATTTTGAAGGCTACGGGAAACTGAAGAAACGTCCTAGATCTGGCTATGATGAGTGCTGATTTCAATTAAGCTACGTTTGCAAAGTAGCACAAACAGGTAAACACTTAGGAAATGGTGTGCTAAGCATAGTGAAAGAAAAATTGAAGCAGAAATAAAGAAGAAAATAAAATATGACTAAGATAGACGTAGAAAGAAGAAAAAAGCAGACACGTTAAGGAGTACAAAGCAAAGAAAAGAAGGCCTGTCCTATTATTCATAAAAAAGCGGAGCTGTGATTACTCCCATTTCATTCAGTGATATGACACTGATAATAGAAAAAAAGATGTTTCACTCGAATCTCTTCCATTTCACAACTCCCGCCGTTGTATATCCCAAATTCCTCATTAAAAGACACCTCAAATACTTTCTTATGAGTCTAAGCAACGATCGTGATCTCGTATGATGTATGTGATCCGATCGTGATCATCAAGGCTACATACCATTCCATCGAACAAGTGGAGAACTTCAGATGAGTCTTTACCAGCTGAGAAATTGGGTGGTTGACAAGGATTCGGCTGTGTGGGTTAATATAAGCCTTTCAGTCTTTTTTTTCCACTGAAAAAATAACATTCAAGAAGAACGGCCATAATAGCCATTCTAAGAGCTCACGCAGACAAATGAGTGGACCCATTTTAGGAAGAATTCTACCAAACTGTTATCGCGTTCTCTTCTATTTGTTCTAAACAATTTCCTTAAAAACCACTCCGACAGAACAACACATTTGGTTACAGCTCTTCATCGCTGTATTGCAGTTGGTAATGAAGTGGATTGTTTTGAAAACTCCATATGGATTTATAGTAAATCCCATAAAACCTTAGTTTTTTACCACGACGTCGTTCTTTCGTTGATTCTTGTTAAGCGCGGATGACGATTGAGGAGATCAATGGAAGTGAAAAACGATAGGCCAAAAAATAAACTGGAGGATAACCGGGTGCACAAAAAGCTGAGGTTCATTATAAAACAACTTAACTTGACACTTGAACGGCCCGTCCTCACTGGTTGTGCGGGCCCCAGCATAATCACCATTTATCGGAGATTTGCTGGTTAAGCCATTGTGGTTCCCTGGAATCCCGAGGTCATCCTGGCCAAAGTCTGCCCCATCTGCTCCACGTCTTCACCACCACGGGCAGTCGTAGCCCTTGTGGATCAGAGGGAGATTTGCCACCACACGACTTTGATACCAGGACGGTGGCGGATCCTGGTATTAGCTTACTCTTAGCTAAGCTTCCTGATGGAAACGCCGGACTCCTTCTCAGCTTGGGAGACCCTGCCGGGGGGACGAATCCCCCCCCGCTGTACATCGCAGTCTAACACCCAGGAACACCTTCCAGCCACGATGAGGCGGTAAACCGTTGGGAGGTTTGGCATTATAAAACAAATGGTAATGAATGTGGTTTTTTTTAAGTCTTCCTCCAGCCCACACGTCAGGGCGCTCAACAAAGTTGAGGGAAAGCATGAAAGAAGGAATTGTGTGGCTGAATGACAGCAGTATGGATCATGTTTGGATCTCTGAGGGATGTCACTGCTCGTTCACTTTTTTGACTCGGTGGTCTTATCAATTCCTTGGGGATGCACCACATATTCGACTCCATCAAGTGCCACAGAGATGACCCTATGTTTGGCTTATGCAGTGATTTCCGGTGGTCTACCGATAAATCAAGCCAGTGTTTTTATCCTGCCAGACAAGGCTGATATTAATTATTAGACCCTGGAGGATTGAGGATTGGCTAGCCCAAGACGAGGGATTGAACCAACGACATTAGGGTCCTACTGTGAAACTTGGAGCACATCGTTATACGTACCCTTATTCAAGATGTACATATTCAGAGTAAAACATAGATGAGCCAATAGTTCAATTAAAAAACGTTGCTGACAAATAGATGCAAAGCACATTAGACATTGGACCTACAAGTAGCTTATGGAACAACCACTTATAAGACGGATAGATGAGTTCTTGGCTCATGTCAACCAGCTGTGTTTTTTGCTCTTAATATAGACAAAAAGGATAATGGATAAAACTCTCGACGTTGATCAACCCCCTGTGGGATGCACCATGTAATCCTCTTCGTCGTTGGAGCTGATTAAATGCATATCTGACATATACAATGATTGGCGGTGGCCTACAGATGTATCGAGAAAGTGCTACTATCCGCTACTCTCTGTTTAGACAGGACTGGTAGGAATTTGCCGAACATGGAACGATGGAACGTTTGCTGAGCCTAACTCATGTGCATTGCTGGACACCTCTAACTATTGCGCTACACGTCCTACCAAGAATAACCAAGAATTTACGGATAAGGAAATGATACTCGAGCAAATCAAGGCAATCGAAGCGGGCTGCTTGAGTAACGCTCTAGCTTATTGCCAGCCTGGTTCTACAACACATGACTCGAATCAGCACACATTTTGATGAGAAGCAGCGTCAAAGCCACCTGTTTCTCGTTGAAATATTTTCATTGCAAGCCAATCCCATTGAATCGAAACAGTAAGAGTTGGATAGGATTAAAGGCAGATCGGAATGTACTAATAATATAAAAAACTCATTATCCGAAAAGGCAGACAAAGGGCTTGTGAGCAACGCCGATAAAAATAAAGTTAAGGAATCTAAATGATATCTATCTTCATAGAAACGGCTTTAAGGCGAACAACAAACATGACATGATGATGAATTCGTCCATTATTCGCATAAACATTCACAGCTGCTCCACATGCACTTCTTTCAGATCCGAAATTCGGACCGAGAATGTGCAGTTCTGATACAAAGAATCAATAGAGATGTTAAAGGAATATCTGTCCAATTAGAACATAGGCAAGAAAAAAGGGGCGAAATGAATTGAAAAGGAACAAATGGTTTATTTAGAAACGAAGAAATGCGAAGATAACGCAGCTCTATGACAAAAAACCAACCATAGTACTTCATGTTCCACTGAAAATAGAAGTAATCGTCTTTTCCTCAATTCAGTGCAAGCGTGCCCAGCATGGGACATGTGGGCAGCGGAATTTTCAGCAAAAGTGTCACATGTAGTAATTTAACCTCGTTACACTAGCACTTACATAAAGGGATCGCCTAGTTGGTTACCATCCAAAACGTGACAAAGGTACATAGAAAATGTGATTTGGCAAAGGTGGACCGTTGCAGAATGGCTAAAGACAAGGTTCCCGACGTTTATCAATCCCTGAGGGACGCGTCAAGTATTCGACTTCATCAAGCAACGTTTGAGGTGATTGAATGCATATATCGAGCCGGTACAGCTATACTTCCAGACATGTCCAGTACCAATGTTCCCATCCCGGAGGAATATAGGGCTTGGTAAGCGTAGAGAGCGAAGTTCGATCCCGTGTGTTTTGCAGGGCGCCTCTAACTACAGCACCCTTTACACAGATACTTGGGCGCTTAAATAGCCCGTCTTCATGAATCACGAAAAATTATGCGCGCTCAGCATATTTGACCGCCAATTTATTGTTTACGCAAAATTTCCATCTCTGGAATCTGAAAAGACGTGATAGGGCTTTCCTTAACCCGCCGTCTATGTTGCTGTCAGGATGGCAGTGATTTCAGACACTAATTACTCTTAGCTGTGCTTTCACATGGAATAGAGTCTTCTGAGAGACGAATCTCTTCGTTTATATCGCTGTTCCTGCTTGTTTGTGAAACTGGCCACTAACAATGAAATCTCATGATTGATCCCCAGTTACCGTAATGATCAATGAAACTGCACTGAAAAGATAGCAAAACTACAAAGGTGGTTCGCGGTGAATTTTTTTCGTATTGTCGGATTAGAAATGCATATTAGTTAACCAGTTTAAAACACAGGAAATAAGGGAGTTGTATTAAGATTGCTAGTGTGATAAAGAAAGACGAGTGACAAGAAAGAGTGGAAGCGAGGAGAAGAGAAGGAAAAAAGAGGAGAAATGCGGAAATAATAATGAGAAATAAGGGAAGTGAACCATGGACACAGCTACAAAAGGAAAGGTTTAGGTTCAAACAACGAATGTCGATGATCTTCACTAAACACGGACAGAAAATGAACACTAGTAGAACACCAGAAATACTGAAAGAACGCAAAGTCCTTGTAAATTTTTTAGAACCTAAAGGATCTAAACGCAGACGACTACAAGCAAATTTCATCATACCTTTCTCGGACAGTTTAGGATATTCCCATTTCTAGCTATTCGTTTAGCGACAATCATTTTCATGCGTTCAGTTTATGACTAAACTGTCGAACATCATTATCAAGAAAGTTAAACAGTCACAGGGTTGATAAGCTAAACGTGTAAAAAATTGTCAAATTTGGAGCGCTTTTTGGTCATGCTTGCTTGAAAACTTGAGTGACACGGTCTTTATTATTCACAAAGAATCGTAAGGGCCTAATTTCTCACGTAACTAGTAATTTGCTGGTTTAGTATGATTTTCTCTGGAGCTTCGAAAGGCGTCGTAAAATTGTCCCAATTTGTCATCGCCAACCAACTGTGATTATTACTTCCTTCCAAGAGAAAATTGATTCGTGGCGTTGATTTATCCTTACCTGGCCCTTCGAATGGAAATACCTTCTTGCTTGAAAATAAATAAGTAAAGGTATTTAAAAAATAAAGTGACTATTCATATCTATACTACACATTTTTCAGTATCCTCACAACGGTTCACTGCCTCATCATGGCTGGGACATGTTCCTGGGTGTCGGACTGCGATCTACAGCGGGGATTCGTTCACCCGGCAGTTTCTCCCAAGCTAAAAAGGAGTCCGGGCGTTTCCATCAGGAAGCCTAGCTAAGAGTAAAGCCAATGCCACGATCCATCACCGTTCTGGTCTCATACTAGTCGCATGGTGCAAATCTCCCTCTGATCTACAAGGGCGACGACTGCCAGTGGTGGTGACAACATGGGGCAGAACCACAATGGCTTAACCAGCAAATCTCCGAAAATTGGTGATTATGCTGGGGCCCCCCACAACCACTGAGGACAGGCCGTTCAAGTATCAAGTAAATAAGTATTTTTTCACTATTACTATTTTATTATTTTATTGTTACATTATATCTTAATTTTCTACATATTTTGAAACATTATGCGTTTGGTCAGATCTCAGCAGTGCTTGGCCATCTGCTTGCACATTCATCACGTCTCTAAACTAGCTTCTAACTATTTTTTTAAAGAAGTTTATAGGGTATTTAGGAAGTAGGCTCGCTCTCCTTTTTGCAAGTGATTGCCTTAGAACAAATATTGCACAAAAAATCATGATATATCTTAGAAAATGGAAAAAAATATAACGACAAGACCTTTATGAATGGTGAAGAAATGTTAAGGTTCTCCCAAGTAGTTTTTTTTTATTGTTAAATAATTACTTCATTGAAGAAGGACAGCTAACACGGCTGTATCAGATCATGGCGTTATAAATGTATAGCAGAACCAGTGTAATCTGAAAAGAACTTTACTTTTTCCCTTTCATGGTTGTAAGAAAAAATAACCACTCCGGACGTTTAATCTCTTATCCATTACTTTGCTTCCTGGGAAACCCAAGTCACTCCAAATAGGATGTATTGAAATGGAAACCACAGCCACCACAGAAGAAGCGGAAGCATAGGAGTTAACTTCACGACTCAAAAAACTATATAGCGCTATATTGAAGAACCTTTCAGAACGGGGAAAAAAAATGAAACCAGTTTTGACAAGGAAGATTCTAGAGCTGCTGTCATCAAGAAAAGAAACCGTACAACAAACGATTACTATTTGAATTATTTAATTCTCCTGAAAGATAACTAACGTATATAGTATGCATGTGCGAGAAGGCAGAACTGTTTCAGCTCGACTTGGCAATACCTATTCTGATTCGGGACAAACCAAAAGCTCTATTGAAGGCCTTACTTACAAAGCGTAGAAGGAATGCATGCGCGCAAAAAATATTCCTTCAACTGACGAATGAAGCAATATTTTATGGAAGAAAAAAAGAGATAAAAAAGAATGTTGTGAAGACTACACAGAGTCTAAAAGTGCATTTGTGAAAAAGTGAGCGAACGCCATGGAGAGTAAATCAGCAAGATCGAGGTTAATGCTGTAAAATGCGAACAAATGGGACACATAAGAGGGTTAAGTGGATTCGCGTCCTGATGCTGAATGATGGGGATGCCCAAAGCGTTATAACAATAGGCGAGATTTCGTCTCGTATCGACTTTCCGACGAATTTTGCTTGTTTATAGCGAAACGTCAAGATGTCTGGGTCGTGATTCATTAAACGTGACAGCCATTCCTAGTAAGAAGGAAATTCATGAACAGATAGAAGCCGACTGCGATAAGACGTCCGTTGGGTCAAGTCAGCTCTAACACTTGTGCCAAGTCGGAGTGGTCCCTTGCCCTCGATTCTCCCAAATTGTCCGGTTCTATGTTTATGATCAAATGCTCAGTTATACACTTGGATGGCCTGCCTTTTCATAACTTGGAGAAGATAAGCATTTGCTTCAGTTATTTCCTTACTTTGCATACACCATCCATAGAGGTAGCAAGATTTTTGATGTATGTTTGAATAGTGGTGTAGAATCCTCTCTTTCCTTCAACAACTTATTGAGATGCTGTTTGGTAGTCCAGTAGTGTCACTAATAGGGGGTTAGCATCACATCTTTAGGTTCATTCTCAGAAGAATGTTCTGTTAAAAACAAGACTGAGAATGGGCTCTCATCCTAGAGCTAGTGCTTTTATGATTACACTCAGGGCAGACCAAGTAATGCAGCATAGCGGTCAGACCCGCGTAAACTACAGATGTCGTCTACTATGGTTCAAACCCGCAAAACCTCGACTGAGCCCTCACGCGTGTGGTACATAGTCGTACCAGACTTGTTTGGAAAAAAGCTCCTTCCGACCAATAAAAGTCAATAGCTGCCTAGGGCGAAGACCTGAAGATGCTCTAAGAGGATTATCTCGTGATTTTTTTAAACTCAAGTTTGTTCGACGTCGGCATTTTGCAAGAAGTAACAGCCGTGGGTAGTCGATTCGAATGACTGTGGTTTTGACAAACACCAAGACGGTGCTCGAAAGCTATCAAAGAGTTTAAAAAAAGTACGACGGCGTCATTTTGCCCTACTAGTGCAGGATACTGGCGGCGTTTAGTGAAAGTCCTTTTCAAACAATAGCGCTCCGCTCGATGCCATCTAACATTTTTCTAATTTCTTTGCTAAGAAATTACTGTCCGATTAGTGGTTTCATTTCTTTTGTATATGTTTTAGCAAAAGTTTTTTTTCTAATGCAGCATAATTATACACCATTTCAAGGGTCATTTTTGTGCACTTTCGCAGCATATGATCAAATTAAAGCATGTGCGGCGTCCTTAACAATTTTTAAAGGTTAAAAGTTGAGATAGGGGCGAATAGCAGAGAGGTAGTGATGCCGGTTATCACGAGCATCGTGCTAGTTCGATTCTGCTCCGGGCCAACCAAGTCTCTCATCCCTCCGGGATCGGAAAATTGGTACCGGACTTGTCCGGGGAAAAAAATCACCTCTTTGCAACCCAAATGGGAACGCTTCAGCCCGGCTATTTCTGGATTCCAGTGAGAATCCACTCCACCAGCATGCTACAACATTCAAGATGAAATGAAAAATCTTCAAGCAGCAACCGAACACACACGTAGGAAATTGGAAGGCCTTCGTGGATGATGGGTGCGCGGAAGTGAATCGAAGGTGAGAAGTGCTTGGAACCACAAAGGAGACGTGAAGACGGTTCATATGAAATGAAATAAAGTAAGAAAAAAAGAATTTGAGATGTCAGAATAGCAATCCCAATAAATGCACTTTTATGAATTTAAATTTGGACGCTGCGAACGGTATGCGGTTGGAAACACTAGTAAGGGGATGGGACCAAGGAATTGTTAAGGAACGCACGATGAGATGGTCGTTTGGAAATTTTTGACGTGGCAAATTCGACGGAGAATATGAGGAATAAAAAAATCTTGAACGTCTTTCTGCTATTCAGGATGATGAATTGAAGGGTTTGATAGAAGCAAATATAATCTAAGGACCTCAACTGTTTTCGAGTATCTGAAGAATGAAAGAAGGTTGAAGAAGCTTAAAAAATCGATGGCGCACGAATGGAATGACAACCAAAGAAATTTCCGTTTCCAAGGACCAGAATGACCTGTTTCTCGACCATGTGGTGTCACGCGACAAGAAATATGACAACCGACAGCTATTGGCTCAATGGTTGGACTGCGATAGGTTCGGCAGCATTTCCTATATCCAAAATTTCACCAATATAAGGTGATGGTGATAACTTGATGACCTACAACAGGTTTGATCCGTCAACTCTTCCTAAAAATGGATAAAATGTTTATAGCGAAGGAGTGATTTCAGCAGATCGATGAAATACACCAGAAACTTCAACGGCTGGGATCCGCATTGGCGAGCAGAGAAACACCGATCGTTCTCGACGATAAAACGCCGCAAGGCGTTGTACAACCGCCGCTGCAGGGTTTAAACGAGGAAATAAAGCTTTGCTTCATCCACTGTACTCAGCGGACCCGTCGCCTATCGATCACTATTTCTTCAAACATATGGATAACCTGGTGTGATAGAAATGCTCCCAAAATTAAGTAGAGGCTGAATCTGTGTTCAACGACTTTTCTATCCTTAGGAGTCCAAAATTTAAAGCAACTGGTATAATTAAATTTGTTTCTCGTTGGCAAAGGTGTGAAAGCTCTACTGATTTTTAACTCGATTAATAAAGCTTGTACTGAGCTGATATATGCCACTATAAAAATACAGGTTGAAATCCACCTTTCCGAAAAACTTAATATAGTGCCGACTTGTAACAGCACCGCTCTGAGGAAGGCGAAATCGCCCGAAACGTCAGCCATCGAACAACAACACCAACAACAACGACAACGACGACAACAACAAACAACAACGACAACGAAGACTTATACCAACCTCGCATCAACTCAACAAGATTAGTTTATAAGGTCCTATAAATAAATAAGTCAACTGTTAACACCGAGGTCCACAGAAAGTCGGTCTTTTGAATTATTAATAGTGCCGACTGTTGCAAGATGCCTCCCAACAAGTTACCGTCTCATCGTGGCCGGGAAGTGTTCATGGGTGTCGGGCTGCGATGTACAGCGAGGGATTTATCCTCCTGGCAGGGTGTCGCAAGCTGAGAAGGAGTCCGGCGTTTCCGTCAGGAAGCCCAGCTAAGAGTAAAACAATACCAGGAATCGTCACCGTTCTGCTACTAGACTTGACGCATGGTGGCAAATCTCCGTGTGACCCACAAGGGCGGCGACCACCTGTGGTGGTGATGACATGGGGTAGACTTTGGCGGCGCTGACCTCAGGACACCGGGAAACCGTAGTGGCTATGCAAAACTCTGGAACACAGATGTCCTAAGGTGGGGAACGAATGCGATATTGTCCTCTCCGGGGAGTAACGCGTTCACCACCACACCATCCGGGTCCTTCTACAGCCTCAGCTTAACGGGGGTTCATTTGTGATTTGTGCTCTCCAGATCAATCCCACTGACGGTTGACTGCTGATGGCAGCGTTAGGTAGAAAATGGAAACGTTAAGTCATTGTCTGTGCCATCGGTATTCTCGTTTTTGCACGTTTTTTCTTTTTTTTCTTTTTTTTGCAAGGCAAATATTAGGGCTATGACCTTATTCGGGGTGAGCATTGAAAGCACTTCTTTACTAAAGAAATTTTCCAAAGATGTTACGGTTAACCCTCTTCTTTTCGCAATGTGGTGTATCATAATACAAAAAAATTTTTTTTATAAACGATATTAATACTGAAATTCACGTGAAATAGACAACAATTTTGCTTGCGTATATGACTACAAAAACCTCTACTCTCTTCATTGCCATTCTTAAATGGTTATGAAAGAGTGAAGTAGCAAATAATAATAGAATGATGAAGGATAAAGGGTGGATCAATCCCCAGGGATTCGCCATGTATTGGACTCCATTCGTACCATCGACGTGATTGAATACATCTTTGGCCCAAACAATACAGCGTTGTGGTGGTGTGCCGATGTATTAAGCCAATGTTTTTGCCCTCTAAGACAAGCACATGTTACCAGTTTGTCGACATTGGAAGCATTGGTGCACTCAAGGTACGGGATCGAACCAGAGAATGGTCCACTGCGTTGAAGGGTATATCTAGCCACTGTGTTACACATGGGCAAAAAAACGATAGTGCTAAAATAGCACCGCTAAATGCATAACACCATGATTATATGGGCAATTACTCACATGACCGGTCATTTTAGTGTGCGGATCCCAGCATTTGCATTGAATTCGTTTTCCTCGTATTGATCGTCCACAAAGGACTTAAATATTTCGAGTGCTGTTTCGGTCTCTGCATAACAATTTCGCCTTGTTTATAAATGTAGCAGAATGCTAGTCGAGTCGATCCTCTCTACATTCTTGGAAACAGCCAAACTAAGGCGTTCTTACTTGGATTAGAGAAGGACGTTGGAGAGAGGGTCGAAATAGGGGTTTTCCTTCCTAATCGACGGCATCACCAATCACTGTCCTTTTAGGATAAAAATTACTAGCACTCTTGACCATGGGGCTCCTTTGGATCCATGGTACCTGGGGAAACAATTACCAAAGCTATCCCATGATTACAGAAGAGAAACGACTTGATGAGGATTCAACGACTTTTTATAAAGAAAACCAAAAATTCTCGAACGGTACCCGAACTTCACGCTGATAATCCAAAAACCTTCGTGGATCATGAATGTGCGGAAGCGAATAAAAATAAAGGAATTGTTGGAATACGCACAATATATGGTGTAGGATCATTTAGAATAGAAAATAAAAATATTTGAAATGAGATATTCCAAGCGTTGCCATCTTCTTGACAATGGATGAGGTAATGTTGACAGCATAGCTATCTTCCTCACCTGTCGTTCGTTTCCAAGCTGTACAGTAAGACAACGAGAAATTTGATACCTTTGAAAACCTCGCAAACAGCTCGTTTCTCTTTGCAGAATTCTGGGGCTAAGTCTTTAAATCACCGATCGGTAACATTTTGAGATCCGGTTTGGATAAAGAGCAGCTAGAGGTTTCAGAGATAGTAAAGTCGATGTTAGAATGGTGATCACAAAAAGTCCTTTTTCACAAGCATTGTTTTTTAGGATCTATCTCCACTGAAATCGCCGATTACTCATTCGAGCTGGCCAATGCCCTAACGTTTTAGAATTGATTTCATCAGCAAAGTAAAGATAGCATATCTGAAGATGACGCCTTGTTCAACTCACCCCTTAACGTTTATTAAGGGTTTATTCTCTAGTAGAATGTGTCGAAACTGGTTTTTAAAGTCGCTGTATAGATCTAGGAAAATCATTGTGACGGGTAACCTGGTTCTTTTAAGCTTCCATGACGAAATCCACAAACTAGTGTAACGTCTACCTTAAGCCGATGAAAGTGTCTCATTGTGATATCGCATAGTCGAACAAGTCTCGTTGCCATGTAAACGTGTTTCATCATAGCGAAACCGCTGTGAAAATTTGCGTAGTTGAAGCATCTTTCTTCGTCTCATTGAGATAAAATATTTTGCTATATTGATGAGCTCTCGGCGTTGATCAATCCCTGAGGGATGCGCCATGCATTCGACTTCATTAAGTATCGTTGGTGGTGACTGATTGCATATCTGGCCTTACAATGATTTGCGGTGGCTTCCGATGTATGGAACCAGTGTTGCTATCCTCCCAGATAAGTCTGGTGCCAACTTGCCGTCCCCGGAGAAATGGAGGGCTTGATCAGTTTGGGGGCGCGAGGACCTTGCGTGTTGCAGGGCACTCCCAATCACTGCTCCACACAGCCCCATACTGGATGTTACTTCTTAGTAACTTCACTTTTACTTCTCCATAGTCAACTTTTTTTGCGTTCTACTGACGTCAATCCCTTCATAATTCTTCTTAGTCAGTTACGGAAGAAACTGAAACTTCTCGCTTTAATTCAATTTCAAATAAATGCTTAAAGCGAAATTATTTAAGGCATCATAATTTTCATACCTAGTGCCCTGCCGTTATTGTTTCTTAGATTACATAAATTTCAGTAATATTCTCCTTCAATACAATGTCGTTTTACGACACACCTCTTTACAAAGAGAAGAGAGGGCATAACATTCGGACGAATTTCTTCCGGAAGCATGTGCTTCCAATGTTTGTTCCAAATAATGCAACTACCGTAGTATATTTCTCGTAAGGATGAAGCCGAACCGAGCATAAACAAAGAGGTTACAGTCCTTGGCTCGATACTTATTTACTCGTTCCGTTTTATTCACGGGTTTGAAGCACATCAACTGCAGTTCCAAGCTTTGCTACTATCATAGCTTCAGTGTGCTTGTATTCATTTACTAAAATTTATGGTCGAATTTGACATATTGTGCAGATTTCACCACTTGCTTCATTCTGCTTTGTCGTCTCGCATCCGTCATCCACAAAAGTGCTCATCAGTGCTAGTTTGGCTGCTATGTGCTGGTTTTCTGGTACAAATTCTGATAAAATGTGTTCCTGTCTGGAGTACTGAGCTTATCTCTTCATATTGATAAGCCCGTGGGAGATTGTTTTGGTTTTTATTGTGAGTGATCCACCCGTGTCATCGCCTTCTTCAGAGCCGCAATGATTCAAATCGAATCTCTAGAGTAGTTTTTACGTCCTCTCATTTGAGTTTTTCGTAGTCTTACTCATTCGAACCCATTGGTTACCATAACCGTTCGAATGAAGTAACCTCACAAATGCTCTCCTATACAAAGCGGTTCTTAAGCGATTACTCACTTATAACATTTTGTTTTCATAACGACAGTCCATGAAGCAGCAGTCATTAATTAGCTGGTACATAGCTAGTGAGCTGACTCACTTGAACAAGGAGCTCGTGGACGTCAGAAGTGGGTAAAGTGATGGTTGCTGACGTTGTGTAAGTTTCTGTCTCCCGTAGATGAACACCGTCATTTCAGTTATCTATGAATCATTAGCCTTATTTTTTAGGGTGTGGCTCCGATGCTTCGAGTATACACGAAGAAATGACAAATAGTTGAAACAGAATCGAACTTGGACGGTGGAAAATCGGCATATCAACTTGTGTCACCTTGGAACGCCTTGCGTAAAATCCACTAGCACTTACATTTGTGGCCACTTTTAACTTCAAATCAAAATATCTCAGCTTATATTAAACACTACTAATTGCAATAAGGACCTTTAGAACATAGAGATCTTCAAAATCTAAGATGATCCAAAATAAGGGTTAAAAATTCTACAGTTTCCGCATAAGATTGTTTCAAAATTGAATTTAGTCGACTATTTGAAAACTCCGAAATCAATCGATGTTTCTAAAGCTCGAGTTTTTTTACGGTGTAGTCAGACTGTTAAGAAACAATTGTCGACATGGCATTCTATGAGCTATTTGCAGTGTCTTTTTCCTACATAAACAAATTTCACACGACATCGCCACTACATAAAAGAATGAACGACGACCGCATATATCTCTCGAATTGATTTCAATTCGTCGTCGACATTCCTAGGATATACCTGAGGATTTGCAGAAGATGGTCAAAAAATCGCAACACAAGAGTAAAGATATGGGGAAGGACAGAAATTTTGAAAAAATTTTGGGAAAAGAGTTCGAAAAAGGAGTAGAGAACGCTAGACAAAGGACGATGACAAAAAGAAACTGAAAAGCAAAAACGGTAAAATTAGATTAGGTGGCCCGAACGAGATGTGTCGACGCTGATTTTTCTTGTCATTAGCGATGTTAGAGAATTCTATCAGAACGATTCTAATTGAATGTCGTAAGCAATCAGGGATTGGTCCCTAACACGACAGTGTGAGAGACCACCGCCAGCACCGCCGCTAACGCTGCCACCACTAATCCCACATTGAAGGCATAACTGAGATTAGGCCCAATATCGATTTTCATTGACATATTTGAAGAAGAGCAACAATAAAAGTAAAGCTAACTGCTTAATGGTAATCTACAGGAGATCCTACCAATCGTCAATAACAGCTAAAGAAAGCTTTTCAGTTTTTCGGTTACAATGATCAGAATTGGATCTCGGAAACCATTTGTTAGTGGTCCCGAATACGACGGGTTTGTAAGAGCCTGCAGTGTTGCCGACGTCGTTAACCCCCATTGGCTCAAGAACTGAGATCAGGCTTGATATTGGGTTTCATTTCGAAGTTTCAGGACAAATAGCAAGGACGATAAAAGAGCTACTTAGCAAAAGCAAACGGAGATTGTTGTTGGGATTAGAAAAAGCGTTGTCTAGAACTGAATACTAGCTTCTCTTCCCAGTCTGAAGGCAATCAAACAAAGGAAAAAATGGAACACATCACTTAAACAACAAACACTTTGAGAAGGTGTACAGGTACTATAGAAACAACACAAAAGGGGTTCAAAGAGAAACACAAAACTTATCTGTAGCCGTTCAGTAAACGTTCAAACACAATAAATGTCCTGAATAAATAAAAAATCTTACATAATGGAAATGGTAACGATGGAAATTCCATTGAGAATAACTGAGATGAACATAGGCAGACAAATTTGGATTTTCAGGTTTGCTGGAATCACTTTAAGATTTCTAGAAGATTACCGTTGTCAGAAAAATGACGTCAGCTAAATGATGACGGAGAAAAACAAAACGAAAACGAATAATGCTATGGTAAATAGACTTGGGCCTAAGGGACTAATAAAGAAATAGAATTCGGGCAGAACTCGAAATCCGAGACAATATAGATATTAAAGCTGTAAATCGGAATTGGAAAAGTCGAGCCGAGTGTACATGGAGACAGATGCGGATGTTCAGACTTTCCGAACTAGGCTCTAAGACTTCTTGAAGATTATTTGCGTTTGAAAGTACGAAGTGGGAGGAACGATGCTGAAGAACAAAGAACAAGAAAAACAAACAAAGAACGAATAATGCTTAGATAAATTGACATAGGCTTAGTGGGACTCGTTCAGAAAAGGCGTAAAGCATCGACGTCAATGCAATTTGACCAGAAGCAATTGTTGTTCAAAGGTGGTCCGCCTGCCTCTCATACTCTCTAACTGCTCATTGATTTCTTGTCATCACTAATTTCCATCCAACTTATATGACTTTACTACTAACCGTTTTTTCGACTAGATTCAGTAAAAAAAAGTGTGGGTCCATCAGAAAACACACGTGTGTGGGAGAACACAAGTCAGCTTTGTCCAAGCTGTTTTTCTAATCGGATTCCTTCGAATTGATTCCTTCCGAAAGTATGACACCAATGCACAACGAGAAACTGCCGGAATTTTATATCATTTTAAAGTATAAAGTTTCTCACTAGATAGAAGTAAAACGTTTCAGACACGGGGATGGCCAGTGAACGAGTTTGAGCTTGTCGAGTGAAAGCAGACGAACTAAGTGCGATGAGAAGAGAACTTGAGGATTTAATGGACTGCTTTGGTTTCTTGAGAACATCTCATTCCCTTTGCATATTTTTCCAAATGAATAGGCCTCCCTTTTCATCGTTCCGTCTCCACTTCAAGACTCATTGGATTATTCGGGTTCTTCTGCCATTTTCTTTTTTCTTTATAAAAGGAATCAGTGCATCTCGAAGTATTTTTATTGACGGAGAATCCATTGTTTTCCACTTTTTAAAGATGGTTAAGCATAATTTTTCCCAGAATCCCAGGATACTCTTGTTATGGCATTCTAATTCTACTCTTCTGTGAAACCAGTAACAAGTCTAACAGTTCGGTTTGACGCTTGCAGCACTGGAATAATCCAGAGCTTTTCCATTAGTAGATTTACCTAACGATATAATAACGAGGAGTGATCTGATCCATAATTTCAAACCCGGATGACTTCTTGCAAGGTTCCATCAGTTTTATAAAGTTACAGCGACAATGAACTATATCCTTTGTCTAACAAACAAGTCAGAGAATGAGAGACAACAGTGTGGGATAGAGTGCTGTTTTATTCGCAATCACCTTACCACCAATATTCCCCAGTTGTTTGTTTTTTAGATCCTTTCAATTTATCTACTCTCTTCCTAATACAGCACTTACTATCTTCTAACAAAAAAATTTTTGAAGTGACCTGGTACGATGTTGGTCACTTCACAGCCCTCTGCTGTCGTCATAATTGAAATTCCACTTTTCATATCGGCTTGCCGAAGTGTCAGCACAACATCAACATCGCGATAAGTGTAACGCACCTGTTCGAGAACACATGAGAACAATACATAGAAAGAAATAAGCCCTTCTGCTTTTTTTGAATAGTTCCTAAAAGTTCTAAGGTTAAGTGTCTAATTTTTAACAAGGTGGTTAAAATTATTCACGAAATGAGTCATTCTTTATAACATTCATAAAAGCTAAGGGCTAAGTTTTTAGTGTTGGAGTCCCTTAGGGATGCGTCATAAATTCTACCCCATTCGTGGTCCCATAGAAGTGACGGAGTACATGGTTGGCGTGTACAATGACTTCCAGTGTGTCAAGCCAGTCTTTCAGCACAGGAGACAAGTCTGATACCAACTTACTGACTACGGAGGATGGGGTTCGGTTAGCCTAAAGTGTGAGATCAACACAATGAGCAAGTGTTTACTGCCACACCTCGCCACTGCACTACACGTGCGCTATAAATATGATGCTTACTAGTGGAGGAATGAAATAATGAGCAGATTTCTTGATGAGCAAACACGAAGCTGTTGACAGAAAGATTTATTAAATACCTTACTGGGTAAAGTTTCGGCTGTTTTTCCTATTCAGAGCTGTTTTGTTTTTCTTAGGCCCTTCAGTTACGTCCCTCTTTTAATATTAGAGACCAACAGCACAGAGTGTTGCTGATCTCTAATATTAATTAGAAGACTTAAGGAACACAAAACGGCTCTGAATGAATGGAAAATGAATCGAAACCACGGAAACGTTGGCCAACGTATTGAATAAATTTTGCTGTTAACAACCTCATGTTTGTTGGCTAGAAAAAACAGTGTACTACTGATCAAGGCCGAGGTGAAAAGAAGGTCTGTAGTGGAATTTTGATTTGAAGAGATTATCTAAAAGGGATCTTTGAAGAACGCCTTTAAAAAAGCATTGTCGCCGTACGCGCATGCTCACAGATTATTTGTATTCAGCAGAAGAGTAAGTGAGAGCAGTGAAACTATAGAACCACCTGAAGCAACAGATCCACCTTTCTCGGAGGACTGTTTCTCCCTTTCTAGTGGATTATGCGAATTCGCCAACCATGGAGGGACAAAGGTTTTGTTTGCCCTAAGAGCGAGATCTGCGAAATTGACAGTGGATGGTTCTCAGTTTAATAAAAGCTTTTCAAAAAAAAACACTGAGTTAGGAACCGCTATCGGAGTTGCTTCATTGAAAGTCTCAGGATCGAAGAATCGCGGACACCACAAAGTGTTTTCGTAGTTGTGTAAATTCGATGGCATATCGACCTAAATTCATTGTTTCCATGGAAATCTTTAAAGAATTTGCAAAGATATCTGAATATCGATCGATTTAAATCGATTTCTTGCGATCCGAATCCTTTCAATCGAAAATGTCTTCCAGGATCTTGCAAGCACCCGCACGTCGCACCTCTACTATCGCATCACTTTTGAATATTTAGCCGTCAAAACCATCCGTCACGAACCAAAAACGAAATCACGATGTTTACATTTTATTTTCTGCCTGCTACAATTTTTCACGGCGGGGTGTTAGGTGTGATACAGCCACAATGATGCTGAGATTTTTGCAAAACTCCGGACCGCAGGTGTCTGCGGTGGGGAACGAACGCGCTGTTGTCCTTTCCGGGGGAGCAACGAGCTCACAACCACACCATGCGGCTCCTTCTGTTTAGCCTGTTTCTCACCCCCAGATCAATCCCGTTGACGGGTGATTGGTGATGGCAAAAGATCGATAGAACTAGGTGAGAGACAGGCGAAACGAAGGACCCGCATGGTGTGGTTGTGAACGCGTTACTCCTGGGAAAGGACAATAGCGCGTTCGTTCTCCACCATAGGCACCTGCGGTCAGAGTTTTGCAATTATCTCAGCTTCGTTGAAATCTCTACAAATGTGCGTAAAATTCAATGTACTTCTCGATTTTCTAACAGCAAGAGCTTTAAAGGTTTGTAAAACACCACTTTTTAAACCACCTACACTGCTTGTTGGAGTTCCATCCTCGGTTTCGGCACGTTCTGTTTTACCTTCGTTCTTCTGAGCGCTTTCAATGTTTCCTTTACGAAACCATCTAAATGTTGTGGAAGGAGTAAACTCATCCATAAAAGTGCAAAGAGAGATTGGTACTATACAGTAAAGTACTACACTTGTTTAGCTTGGCTTGGTTTTAAAGTAATACACAGTGATTCTAAACCTGTCATTGATACTTCGAAGAAATCACGAACCCAAAATGAGTGAGCTTTTCCTGATTGCGAAACGTACTCATCGTTGGAGTGGAACTGCTGGGATCCTGGTATGTTTGGAAACTCTGCAAATGAATCGCATATTTTCCAACTAAAACTTAGTTAAAACTCTGTGTAAATGGTGATCTGAACGCATGTGTTCGCACGAACACTTTGAAATACACCAAAATTGTAAAGAATATAATGGAGTTTACAGAAAAAAGAAAGGCGAAACGACGGACTCTGTTAGTGTGGTGGTGAACGCGTTAGCCTTCGGAAAGGCCAACAGCGTGTTCGGTCCCCACCGTAGACACCCGCGGTACGCAATTTTTTCAAATATCTTAGCGTCATTGTGGTTACATTTCACATAATACTCAACCATTAAAAAGAATAGGCAGTAAATAAAAAGCGACTACATAATAGAGTTTGTTCAGGAAATGGGAAGAGGGCCTTATGAAGAGCAAAATGAATAACGCATACGTACTCGTGAGAAATTTTACAGATGTAAAAAAAATACAGTTTGAAAAAAAAACTGTTCCTGCAAATTTTCCGATAAGGGAATGTTTCCTTAGAAGAAATAACATCCGTGCTCCACACAATTGAAAAAATTTCCATCCAAATGCAAACAAGCATAGTAAAATTTTATCAAACCAGTTTCTTTCGCTTTCTTCTTCTGACGATCACTCGGTAGAAAATGGCTAAGGTAGACGTAAGCCATAACGAGACTTAGGAGAAAAACTTTTGCTGAACACAAGGGGCACAGATCTTCAGATAGTTGGCGAAAATGGGTCGTCGTGTTCCTGATCCAAGCAGTCGATAGCCGTTGGTGAAAATATATTGGGAGAACCTGTTTTTCATTTTAATAAAAGCTAGAGAAGAAATGTCACTTGGATTGTGAGAAGGACTTGCAGTCTCGTTAACTATATTCGTAGTGCCGTTACCCAATCTTACAGAGAGTTCGAGGACATACGCATATCCTTGCATACTTGAAAACTAACCATCGATATCGTTCATTGATTCTACTTATTTGATTACTTCAGTGGCTTCCCCCATAGTAGAATCGTACAGAAGACCAGACCACTTAGATGTCAATTTACTAGTCGTGAGAAATTTTGCTCATCTGGATGGAATCATGAGAGCGTCATGCTATTGATATGCCAAGTCATCACCATGGGAAGTCGCCGACTTTTATGTGGAAGGGAGATAGATTTGCTACTTTGCGACAAGATAGCAAACAGGGTGGCGCCAAATTCTGGCGTGCGATTTACAAAATAGTCGACTTTGAGTTTGATTTCCTGACTACGAGACAAGTAATCGCAAGTAGTCCTACTGAATGTCCTCAGCTGCTAATCTACAGAAATATGTTCGAGCTCTGAATGCTCTAATAACAAGTTTATGTGGTTCCGGCTATTTAAACTGCTGACGATCTAAATCCTAGTCATCCAAGGCTAGATGCGATGAAGAAGTGTTTGTAAAAAATAAAACAAACCTTCAAAGTTAAGTCATAATTAAAAGCATTTATCAAACAGGTCCTTATGAGAGGAGTTCCCTGATAAAGTCTGATGCCATAAATTTTAGTCCTTAAAATTTTTATACCGAATCACAATATTACTTACTCGGATACTTGGATGGCCCCTTTTCACGGCTAGTACAAGCCTCAACGTATCTTCCCCACCAAGTCTTTCTTGCGCAATACGTCCAGCTGCCGTCTGCGAGGTGTACTCCGTGACCGAGGAGATCGTTGCAGTCTGCGAATGCAGATGATTGACGTGGGTCACAAACAGGTCAATCTATTGCGAAGACGGTCGTCAGGGAGGATGTTTGCATCTTCGTGGAATCCACTCCACAGTTCGCTTCGTCCAAATGTACCCTGCTCTTTTAATTATTTGATCAGCCTACTATCTATGTGCGTGTGTAGCGCAATGGTTAGAGGTGCCTTGCAATAAACACGGGATCGATCCGGCGCACCAGGCTCACCAAGTGTTCTTTCTCTCCAAAGCCAGCAAATTGGTACCCGGCTTGTCTGGGAGAATAGTAATACTGGCTCGACATATTAGTACACCACTGCGAATTATTGTATAGGCCACATAGGCACTAAATCGCGTCTAACGACACTTGATGAAGTCGAATGCATGGCGCATCCCTCAGGGATTTGATGAACACAGAGAGCTTTATATTTTATTATTTATGCTTCTCAATCGTGCCGAAGTGCGCGATCCTTATTTGACTGGATGCGCCATTCATCTTTTGATCAAGAAGATCCTTTCTCTTCCAAAAAAATAAGTAGAAAACACGAACAATTTTATAAAGATTAAATATGAAAGCTAAAACAGCTCTCGGCGTTGATCAGTCCCTGAGGGATGCGCCGTGCATTCGACTTCATTAACCATCGTTTGGAGGTGATTGAATGCATATCTGGCCTTTACAATGACTAGCGCTGGCCTAGCGATGTATCGAGCCAGTGCTGTTATCCTCCCAGACAAGTCTGGTACCAATATGCCGACCCAGGAGGGATGGATAGCTTGATGGGCCATATGCGCGAGTATCGATTCCACGTGTGTGCAGCAGTGGCGCCTCCAACCACTGCGCCATACGCACGCAGTAAGATTAGGTATACAAGGGCAAAATTGGACCACAACTTTTATGAAGTTATTACAGAAAAGGAATTCCGGGTGCTTTCGGCTTCTTTGAGACATCTCTTTAAAAGGAAGCGAAGAAAAAAGTTACCAAAGATTCGAAGCGACAACCTAAAAAAGAACAGCCTGCTTGATCATTAGTACCGAAGCGATCTATAAATGATTGATAGTTAACATTCCTAACAATCAGTATTAGGTTTGGTGCACCTGGCAGCTCTCCTGGCCATGCACCTGGTTTTTCGCAAAAGAACAAAGACAGCAGGAAAAAAGGACGCCGACTGCTTCTTGTTCTTGTATAAGGTTGAAAGAATAGAGGACAAACCGACCACGTGGTATTTGTCAAACCCTGATAGAAGCGTCATGAATCTGATTTTATTCGAAGAACCCTAGAAGAGCCTGAATGTGTAATTGACCTGAACAATAACTTGCGAGAGTGTCCTGATCGTATCAATTTCGTCTTTTTTATCTTATCAGAAAAGTTTTGTAGCAATTTGCTCGCCCTGGGAAATGAGTGGCTTCGTTTACCATTGCACGGGTTCGAACCAAATACCCTGGATGTATTTATCCAAGGATCGCTTTTTGAAAAAGTCTCTATTATTATTTCAGTCTCTTTAAATCTGACGTATCTACTAGACCTTCTTGAGGTCACGATGTAATTCCCATTTGCGCTTCTGAACAAATATTTCGCCCTTAATATCGTCTGCCAGCTTAAATTTTCTCCTAAACTGAATAAGGCAATACCTTAAAAAATTATCAAATAACTTAAACTTGCTTAATTCATTTTTTTGTAAGTTCTATTCATAGATTTTCTTCATATAGGAGATTTAGGTGGGCACGTGGTTCTTTCATGGCGGATACAAGTCTCGATAGAATAACTTAAATTTTCCATAAACACTGCGTCTCCCTAATATACTGGATCTCATGGAAAGTACGTAGTGCATTCGGCTCGTTACATCGCTTTCAACTCCACTATTCACAAAAGATAGTGCTGCCATCTATTTCCATTTGATTGGTGATTTTTCGGCTGGTTAAGATTTCCTTTCCCAGCAAAAACCATGCTAGGATTTTCCCAGGTCATCACCATTTCCCACTTATTGCTGATGTTGACAGCACAAATGCACTGATTCCTAGAATGGGGTTACTCCAGCTGAGTTACTGGATGAAATCGCTATTTTTGTGCTTATCTTCCACATTTCTCAAACTTTACGCCAAGACTCCGAGGACCACAATATAAGCGGTGGCAATTCCGCTGTGTCGAATAATGCCTTCTCATTCAAGAGGCTAGGTTTCCTTGTAGAGAATTGAACTTCTCCGATCTTGATTTTCCAAGAAAAACATCATAATGTTTATAAAAAACAGTTATTTATGAAGGTAGAGTTCAAAAAACTTTAAAAACGCGGCAAACACAACAATCAGAGCTGCCACCGAGTCCTTTTCTACTTTGCAATGGAAATGGGAACGGGAAAGGCACAGATGAATCGAACGCTTATAGCGATGACTACTAACGTTTCTGAGTCGACAAGTCAACACAGACGAACTGCATTCCTAAAATCCTCTTGAGTAGTTAAACCAACGCTTTAGGAGAACTGAGACTTCACCGCAAGTGTGAGACATCTCGTTTTAGTGATATGGAATAGTGAATGGCCTGAAACCTAATCGTGGTATAAATCAAGTGATTGAATGCATGTTTGGTCTATACAGTGGATCCAGTGGGGCCTTCCGATACATCACGTTAGTGCCTTTATCCTCGTCTGATAGTATTTAGCTGACACTGGAGGGATAGGACGTTTAGTACTAAATTGTAGTATCGAACGAACGACAACATATACATTACGGGACACCTCAACCAGTGCGCTTACACATGCCCTCAACCAGTTCTATGTTAGCAAAAAACATTTGTACAGGTTTTCTTCCTTTCTTTTTTGTTTCTTTTTTCCTTCTTCAGCCTCAACTCCAGTTGCTTAAAGGATTTTATGAAAACGAAAGCAGAGAAGTTATTGGAAATCAGTTTGTTAAAGGATTATGGTTGTTCTGAAGAGAAGAAACAGCAAAGTTTTCAACGAAAACCCCGAAAATTAAAGTGGAAGTAAACAAAACCCTATTTTTAAAGTTTGTTGTTTTGTACTTATTGGTCCTAAACGCGTAACATCTATCATCACAGATTCTGCTAGCATTAACGATCTCAAAACGTGGCCTACAATGGATTTTTAACGTCCAGAAAATCTCCTTTGGAGTTCTCGAAAACAAAGACATGGTGGAATTTTGAGGGTCGGCAAGATCGAGTTGCCAGAAGCGAGAAGGAAGTGATGCTGACAACAACGAAGGAAGTCGATGCCGAGTTAGAAACAGAACAAGACATTTACGAAGCGGGTAAGCACTCGAAGAAAACCCAGTTCGTTCCTTTCAGTCGCACATGAGGAATGACTCCGTTTAGAGGCTTTAAACCTAATCCTTCCCGTTTTTCCTCCAATCTGAACAAAATAGACGCTCTACGATTTCTTGCTGAGCAACGAAACTACGATACGAAAAACGTCCATTATTAGTCTACCATCTTCGGAGGTCTTCTGTACTACTGTGTTGAGAAAAAAATAAATCCCATCTTTTGAATTTAGGTCACAACTCTGCTTATACTCCTAAAATGTGCCATAAGATTTCCAAAGAATACTGGAAATTCAAGTCACAATCAACAGCAAGAGGTGTCGGAACTACAGTGGTTAGCGATTCCGAGTAATAAACTCATGGTCGCACGCGCAATGCTGTCCTGTCCAACTAAGTCAATCAACCCTCCGATTCATACTGTCCATCGAATGCTTGGGGTAAACATGTGGGAGCACTCCACTAAGACCGGCGTGAGATTCTAGGGAGAATAATTTGCGCTAGCACTTAATGACATTCATAGCGAAGGTAATATTCTCAAGAAACAGCATGATTATGTGAATAATCCGAAGATCTTCGCGGAAAACGCATTGTCATCCACATTTATAAAGACCGAGAATGTAAAATAAATTGAAAATCTAGAAACAAACCGTCATTGGCAAATTTTCAAATCATTCGTCTAACAACGGCAAGGTGACCGTAACATTCACGAAACAAAAACAGTGTCAAGAATATCTATGAATTAACTGAAGCAGTTCCTTCATAAGACCAATGAGGACGAAAAGCTTAACAGGCAATGATGTGCCGGCTCCCACACCGATTTTTGGTGTAAAACATTCATGTTCTACAAATATCTAAAAGGAAAGAAGAATAAAGTGTTCAATATTTGTCAATTCCAAAGAAATGCGTAATGCTTTCGACTTCATCCGAAACATCACCGAGGTTACTTAATACACCTATGACTTCAACAATGACTTGGGAAGGCCAAGCGGCGCACCAGGTTAGTGTTATTTATCAGCTCAGATAAGGATCCTACAAGTTGGTGAGGAATTTAGGCTTGCTTTCCAGGATCGACTTTCTATTAACCTCGGCATTGGAATATGAATGCGTCGTTTTCTTGTTCAGCAATCGCGAGGTTGTTAAACAGCATACATTTACTTCCATAGAAAAACACAATACAATACAACAGTAGCTGACGTTTCGGCAGTATCGCCTTCTTCAGAGCCGCTTAGGGCTTGCTTTCTTAACCGTTTTGTTTACTGCCTACTTTTTTTAGTGACAGCGGATATTGCGAAATATAACTTCAATGATGCTGAGATATTTGCAAAAGTCCGGACCGCAGGTGTCTGCGGTGGGGAACGAACGCAATATTGTCCTTTCCGGGGAGTAACGCGTTCACCACCACACCATGAGGGTCGTTCGTTTCGCCTGTCGCTCAGCTAGTTCTATCCATCTACGCCATCAGCAATCTTGCAAATATCTCAGCATCATTGAATTTATATTTCGCTATATCCCTTGCCATTAAAAAAGAGTAGGCGGTAAACAAAGCAGTGAATATTGTGATTATAACTAGAAGCCCAGCTTAACTGGGTTCATTGCCGATTTTGGCTCCCCAGATCAATCCCGCTGACGGATGATTGCTGATGGCAGTGATCCATAGAACTAGCTGACAGACAGGCGAAGCGAAGAACCCGCATGGTGTGGTGGTGAACGCGTTACTACCCGGAAAGGACAATAGCGCGTAGGTTCCCCACCGCAGACACCTCCCGTCCGGGGTTTTGGAAATATCTCAACATCATTGAAGTTAGGTTTGCGTTATCCACAAGAATCTAACCAGTGATCACGTGTGTAGTGACCATTGACCACATATCAGCATTTCGTTACATGTCCCTTCTTAACTACCTATATAAATCCTCGACATTCTTGTTGAGCAAACTCGAGGTGTTGCCTGACTGCAGTCAACTTTACCTTGCGGGATCTGCGGAAGGTGAAATCCGCAGAAACGTCAGCTTCATCGCAATAAGGGTAAAATAACACGTTTTGGCTCAACAAGAATATGAGGAATTATTTGATCAACGCCGAAGTTAATAGAAAGTGGGTCGTGGGAATTGCCTACATAAAATTGCTGTTAATGATAACGATAAAAGATGTTGTGACTGATAGATCAATAATTTTCGAGCCAAATTACAAGGGCGAAGACAGATCCGTGTTTCAAGACGATTTTTAGAAAAGCCATCAAGGGGATGTTAAGTAAAAATAGTATCAAAATCATAGTGCCCAAATGCAAATAAAAAACGGACGTCGATGTTATCACTAAAATAGGATTGATATTCAGTGCCAAATGACAAATGCGAAAGCAAATTCCTAGTTATCGATAATAATCTTGTATTTTTAAAAATAGCTGAATTGAAGTGAACTTCCAAACAACTCCGGCATTGATTCGCACAATCACCAGAATGGTCATTGGACTTCATTGGCCCGAGGTGGGCTCGAACCAGAGACAGTGTATGTATCGCGTGGTCTTTCTAGTCACTGCGCTTCCTGCCCTCTTACTAGGGTGATAAACAATCTAGTGCATTCAAGAGCAGTGTAATTATACAAGCAATGAATAAACGAACCTTTGAAGGAGTTCATGAACCATAGTTGACTGTCGAGTAGAGGGGATCAAAGCATCTCGTAGTTGCAGCAATAGGTAACGCCTGTGTAACACCTACAGAGATGGCCATGCTGACTAACTGAAGAAAATGTCTGCTAAAAAAGTTAGTGACAGAGGAACTGCTCTTAGCAAAGAAATTGTCTGGAAGTAGTGATTTGTCAGGGAAAGCGCGGTATGCATTGAGAATCGTCAGAAAATCCTTTTGAAAACCATTGAGAATAAAGAATAGTTTTGCACGAACCAGACTTCTACAACATCTGTGCTGTATGCTCTACATAATAAAGAAGAGATCTGTGCGTCGGTCAGGAAATAACTGGACCAATCGGAATTCTTGGACCACCGTGGATTTAATAAAATTCTGACTGTGAAAGTGGAACTGAAATTAGGAGGAAATCTGCCCACGTTAACGGCTCATTTTCGTATACAGGAATAAGGATTCGAACATAAAGGAAATATTGAGGAATGCTACGTTTTCTTCAACGATGTTGAGATATTTGCAAAACTCCACACAACACGTGTCTGCGATGGGGAACGAACGCGCTATTGTCATTTCCGGGGAGTAACGCGTTTACCACCACACCATACGGGTCGTTCGCTTCGTCTGTCTCTCAGCTAGTTCTATTGATCTCTGCCATTAAAAAGAGTAGGCAGTGAATAATAAGCTGAAACTAGGTTTTCTTTTGATGGCGAGGTGTACCCACAACAATCCTTGCAGTGCTGCCTGTACACGACATGAACGAATGGATTTCATTATTTACTGGTAACACGCGTGGAAGGGTGCGTGTGGCGCAGTGGTTGGAGGTGCCACTGCAACGCACGCGTGGAATCGATCCCCGTGCCCACGGCCCACCAAGCCCTCCGTGCCCCCGGGATCGGCAAATTGGTATCAGAATTGTCTGAAAAGATAGCAGCTCTGACTCGATACATCGATAGGCTACCGCGAGTCATTGTAAAGGCCACATTTGCATTCAATCACCTCCAACGATACTTAATGAAATCGAATGCATGGCGTATCCCTCAGAGATTGATCAATGCCGAGAGCTTTTAGCTTTTAACACACATAGTAAAGGATTGTGACCACTTTGAAACGAACGAACGTCTTCAGCGAAACATACACAATAGCGAAACCTGGGTAAGAAAATCGAATTCTTGAAGTTTTACATAATATATAGAAGTTACCAGAAAATCATTCTTGAAATTCTCAAAAACGAAAGGCACTATGGATTGCAAATGGTTGACACGGTTGAATTGTTAAAAGTGCAAAAAGTACTAGTAAAGATAACCTGTAAAGAACTGACGTTGTTGATCCTCGACAATCCATAGTGTCGTTCGTAACCTAAATAACCTGAAAAACCGTGAAAACAAGCAGTTATTAAAAACATGTACCGAATGGCCAAGATTGTGTACACATGAGAAGAGGAAAGGAAGGAATCGCTAAAATTGGCGCTTAAAAATAGCCATTTTCGATGGCTATGAAGCGGCAGCCACTCGCGTCAGATCAAAAGGTAATGTCATGCCCGATTATAGCGTTTTTAAACCTAAGCAAGGCTCCTTTTAAGATACCTTTCATGTGAAACAAAATACGCTACGAAATCAAGAAGTGCCTAAGGAAAGTGGTCCTGGAAATTTGCTGGCAAGTTGTCTTCCCACCCTAATATCCTACACCGTCAATTAGTCCGCAAACGCCCCAATGATCGTTTGACCAGCTCGGAAAAATTGTGTGGTCTGTCTTAATGGGAAAGGCGGGGATTGCATGAGTTCAGGCAGAGGCACAACATACTTGATCTCATGTAAGGATGTAGGTGAAGAATGCATTGGGGGGAACGGATAGAGCACTTTGTGTCCTCATAAAAGAACATGTAGATGGGAAAGTTAAAATTCGTCAAAGCACTCCTCTAGGTACACATGGGGCAAGAAAACACAATGGCGATGATTTGGAAGTGAATATCTAGATCCTAGTGCAGGAATCGAAAACATCAAAGTGCAAGACTCCTTAAATATTTTGGATAACGATGCTGAGATATTTGCGAAACTCCGGACTGCAGGTCCATATGCGGTGGGGAGCAAACGCTCTATTATGCTTTCCGGGGTGTAACGCGTTCACCACCACACCATACGGGTCCTTCGTTTCGCCTGTCTTTCAGCTAGTTTTATCGATCAGTGCCATCAGCAATCACCCGTCAACGGGATTGATCCAGGGAGCCCGAATCGACAATGAACCCAGTTAAGTTGAGGCTGTACTCTAAATCACAATGTTAAGTTTTTATTTACTGCCTATTACAATTTCTCACAGCAAGGTATTATGTGGACACTCTGTGGTGCAGGCGTTAGCCTCTGGGAAAAGGTGATAAAGCGTTCGTTCCCCCACCTTAGACACCTGCGGTCCGGAATTTTGAAAATATCTTGTAATGGGCAGTAAATGAAGAGTTAACATTATTTTTGTGATAAATTTCAAAACCCCGGAGATGAATGAAAGACGAGGTGGCTCACTATCACACGTGACCTGGTGCAGTTTTTCGAAGTGATTTTTTCACCTGGGTGGGTATCAGTCATCATCCCATGTGTACAGCGCACCGGTGATCATACACTCAACAGCACGGTAAGTAGGTTTTTTTCCAAACAAATTGGCGTTCATACATTTATATGTCAAATCTCCATTACCATTACAGATAGCTCACCGAATTACAAGGTTATCCTTACATAAAATACATCCAGGCTCCGAAGATGGCGGAGTCGCCAAGACGCGAGCCATCGAGCCACAGCGACAACAACAATAACAACAACGATAACTGATAGCAACCTCGCGTCCTCTCAACAAAGACAGTTTCTAAGGTTTTTTTTAAGATTATTTTACTTAGCATTTCGTTGACATTTGCTTAAAAATGTTTTAAAGTACAAATTGGTCTTAACACTTATAATGACTTGCTTAAATTACTGATCTATTAGTGATAACATCGTTTTTCGTTTTAATTATCAGCAATTTTATAAGAAAAACTAAGAAGGCGAGCGTACCGAAATGTTGAGAAGTACTCTGCAATACCCACTTGGTCAAAGTTCGATTCCCGTGGACAACTCAGGCCCATAATTGTCTGTAGTCAACCAGTTTGTTCCACACCGACACTTTTCAGAGACGATAAAAAACATGGCTTGGTTCATCGATGTAAAGTTGTCGATAGCGAATCAGCAACAGAGCAGCATAACATTTATGGAGAACATAGGCGTTCAGAACAAAACTCTTATTCTTCCTTATTTCTTCCTATTGCTCATTATGGTTATTTCTTCCTATTGCTCATTATGGTTAACACACGTCAAAGGCTGTAAACCTAATCCTCCTCGTTTACTTCCGCTCCTAAAAAGCGAAGAGGCTTTAACGAATTTTGACAAGAAACGGAACTTACTTACTTAAATACTTAGACGGACCGTTCTCACTGGCTGTGTAGGCCCCAGCACAATCTCCATTTTTCGGAGTTTTTCCCTGGTTTAGCCATTGTGGTTTCCTGGAGTCCCGAGGTCAGCCTGGCCAAAGTCTGCCCCAGGTCCTCACCACCACAGACAGTCACAGCTCTTGTGGATTAGAGGGGGATTTGCCACCATGCAACTAACTTGATACCAGGACGGTGGTGGATCCTGGTATTGGTTTACTCTAGCTAAGCCTCCTGATGGAAACGCCGGACTCCTTCTCAGCTTGGGAGACCCTAGCGCAGGGATGAATCCACCCACTGTACATCGCAGTCCGACACCCAGGAACACCTCCCAGCCACGATGAGGCGGTAAACTGTTGGGAGGGGGAATCACTCCAATTCTGAAAAGGAACTACTGCATTAAAATGTGAGAAGTTTTGCCTATCTCAGCATCATTGTGGTCGCATTTCACATAATACTGTACCATAAAAAATTATAGGAAGTAAACGAAAGTTGCGCCTTATTACAAAAAAAAACTTTTCCACTCGTTTGTCTTAAATTCCCACGTGAAGCTGTGGTCCATTCTGCTAAAATGTACCCATTCCAAAAAATTGTAAAGAATGTCAATCATTCTAAGTGGCAATTAAGTAGAAGAGCTGCTGGAAGCGCAGTGGTGATTAGAGAGCCCATGCAATACACACATGAACGCACGTTCAGTACTCTCCATATCGACTCAAACCTCAATCACCCAATTCATAATGTTCAACCACTGTTTGTGGTTAAGATATGGGAATACTCTAGCAAGACTGGCCAAAGATTTTAGGGGAGAAATTAGACCAGTACTCAGCAGTATCAATTAAGACAAAGCTCTCAGGTGACAGCTGACCCCGTGTGCGAATCAGAAGATATTCGTGGAAGACAGATGCAATACGGTGGGCCGAATGAAAGTACTTCCGGAATCTGTTATTGGTCGGAGACCGAAGACTTAATATAAAATGAAAAATTTAAAAGAAAGACACGATTAGCAGGTTTTTTAATCATCCGGGTGATAGTTCTTAAACTCAACGTGACCGCAGTCATCTTGAAACCAGAACGGTGCTAATTTTTGTGGTGAGCAATATTTGCGAATTGTTTGAAATGGGTTCATTTCAAGAGTCAGAAAGACGAAAAACTTTCGTATTAGTAGGAACTTATGGTTGAATTTTTTTTACAGTCTGTCTAAATCCTATAAAGATCATGTTTTTCGATGCTAATAAATCCCTTAGGGATGCGTCATACTTTCGACTTCATCTGATACACGTTAGAGGTGACTGGACTCCCTTTTGACCTCAATAATAATTTGGAAAAACAATCCGATGCATCATGTTAGCATCTTTTACCCATTCAGAGAAGTCTGGTACAAAGTGGCTGATTCTAAAAGGATGAAGGCTTGATTGACTCAGAGTACCGAATCTGATCAATTACAACATCTGCATTGAAGAGCTCATCTCACCAACTTGCGTAATACCTCTTCTTAACTGTTCCATTTCTTTTGTTTTACATGACTCGACACCAGATTCCATGCTGATCCCAGCAATTCTTCTATTTGATTCCATTCTCTACACACATCGTGGAGAACTTCGAACTTTTTCCCGCAGCCTAGTATGCCGCCAGAGAAAATTTTTTGGCTTCATTGTGAGCCTCGTTGAACGTTGATCGAGTCCATCCTCTCTGGAATCTTGAGGTAGGTGTGCTTAGACAGTCCTGGTCCTACAGATCTGAGGGAGCTCTTCAGTCAAGTCCAGTCTGGTAGAACTTCCAGACCTCGAAGGGATGGCCTGATAAGGGTTCTTAGATGAAGGTGTTGAATCTCTTAAGCGACGCCACTACGACTGCGCCGCCAACACCACCAATTCAAATAAGTGCAGTGGGTAAGAGTGAGCCCTTGCAAATAGTGGTCACGGTTCGATTTGGCCTGCGGTCCAAGTTTTTCTATTATCTCAACATATTGTGGTTGCTTTTTACATAATACCTTGTTAAGAGAAACAATACTTGACACTTGATACTTGGATGACCCTTCCTGACTGGTTGTGCGGTCCCCAGCATAATCACAACTTTTCAGAGATTTGCTGGTTAAGCCATTGTGGTTCGCTGGAATCCCGAGGACAGCCTGAGAAACAATAATAGGTAGTAAATAAAAAAATTAAAACATTGTGATCTCTTCTTCTATTATTTGCTGCTTCGCTTATTTAAATGCGTTTATCAGTGGCATTAAAGAGTGTAAAGAATTTTATAACCACACGCAAACAAGGTCTTACTTGATCTCATGCGGATTTTAGCAAGAATTCCTTCCATCGAAAATTATTATTTTGCAATGGAGCAGTGAAAAAGAAGCAAAAATAAGGATACCAATGACACAGACCTTAAATTACGATTTGTTTAATTAAGGCATATTTTGGCCTTAATACAGGCATTAAGTGCAGAATTTATCATTCCATTTGTTCGATCCCCGTCTAGTATCTGTCATCCACGATGTTTCTCAACGCGTTAGTTTGGCTCCCGCTTCCTGATGTTGCCATCCGAGTGCTGGCCGAGTGTGGTTCTCTCTATGATCCCGGAATAACTTGCTACATGGGTAGGATAACATGAGCCTGTCATAACTTTTCTAACCCGGCTAACCTACCAGTCCGGTCCCATCGTCTTCTTCGGAGCTGCAATGTGTTGAGTCTATTGCTGTTGTATCTTAGAATACGGATTTTTTGAGTCTTGTCGAGTCAAATTCCTTGGAATGGAACAGCTCTCGAATAAAGCAACCTCATTATTAGCTATGGTTATTATCATTATTATTAGCAACGCTCTTCTATATAGGACGGTTTCTGAGTGATCGTCCATTGATGAGGATATATTTCCATGAATGTTCTCATCTTCCAATCGTTTCCTACCTTCCTACTGTATAGGATCATTGCTAATAATGATAATGCTATTACTTAATTGATATTTGAATGGCCCGTCCCCACTGGTTGTACGGCCCACGCATAATCTCCATTTTCGGAGATTTGCTGGTTAAGCCATTATGGTTCCCTGGAGACCCGAGGTCAGCCTGGCCAAAGTCTGCCCCCAGGTCCTCACCACCACAGACAGTCACAGATCTTGTGGATTAGAGGGGGGATTTGCCACAATGCAACTAACTTGATATCAGGACAGTGGTGGATCCTTGTGTCGGTTTATTCTTAGCTATGCTTCCTAATGGAAACGCCGAACTCCTTCTCAGCTTGGGAGACCCTGCCAGGAGATGAATCCCCCCGCTGTACATCGCAGTCCGACACCCAGGAACTCCTCCCAGCCACGATGAGGCGGTAAGCCGTTGGGAGGATGATAATGTTATTAGTAATATAATATTAATCTCCTACACCGCATTCGAAATGAGTATGAAAATAGGTCCCTAGTAATCGATCACAGATCCACTTTTGAAGAACATCAAAAACCATTAACAAAGCGTCAGAAAGAAATATCCAAAAGTCACTGTGTTCAAATGCAGATGGAACTTTTCATTAGCTGGAATCTGGCAAGAATTAACAATATTGCCAATTAAGACTTTAAGAATTACTCTAATAACAGTTGCGAATAATTAACAAGTGGATACACAGCATTATAGGGAAAGAAAACGAATGAAGGACTCAAAAAAGTGGGACGAGTGTAGGACTGGAAGGAAGAGAAAGTAGGAGGAAGGAAAGAAGAAATATAGAGGGAAAGAGGCAGAGATAACAAAAGAGAGACAAGATGTAAGATTTCAAAACTTTTTTCACATTATGAATCAGCAAGCCATTGTTTTATTTCATATTTCCAAAAGTGGCACGATTCAGTGTGTTAGGACGAAATTCGGAGTGGCGGTTTTGGTGGTAAAGGAATGCTTTGTTCCTCGAAACCACTAGCGTCGACTTCTGATCGACCTTAGAGAGAGAGCTCCTAAAGCTAGTGGGTGGTATATGCAAATCATATTGATATTGATAAATGTAAAAAATATCTGACCGGTAGAAGTCCAACCGATGAAATAATATAGAACGATGTACTTGAAATATTTTAAATGTGCTCACAAAAAGCTCGTATTGCCAAGATGTGTACACATTGAAAGCTTGAATACTTAGGAAAAGGAATGTGAAGAGCGATATTCCGGAAAATCTTCGTAGAGCTTAACAGAGAAAAGTAGCTGTGTACCAGTAAGTAAGAAATTATGAGGAACGCCTGTATGGAGAAAAGATAATAGAAATCTAGTCGACGAGATCTGAAGAGGAATGAGTTCAGTGGGAACGATCAGTCAGAGAAGCTAGTCAGAATCCTATGGATGCGATCGACTGATCGACTGGTAATGATTTTTCCATGTGGGGTCCATTGGATCATCGACGTCACCAGAAAAAGCTGAAGAAATTATTGCAATAAACAACCGACTAGGAGAAAAAAAAACATATTTTCTTTAACATCTCCACTTACCGGTGAACGGAAAGAAGGCTGTGATGATGAAAAACCAAGTGTACCCGATGGAAGTGAGATAGAATTGCGAAATGATCGACAGTAGAATTCCGCTGCAGGTCTGGAAAGAGAAAGGAATTCCTACCGACGGTGGGTATAATTCCGAGTACTGAGCTTAGGTGACACTTAACGATATGTTGGTTTCGCTGGTTTTACTGCATCCGCCTGGTTTGTTTCGACAGCAGAATAATTTCAATGATTGCGGTTTCAATCTTATTTTTGCTTCCAAACAGTAGTTAAAGGTCGTAGCAACACATGTGTGATCGTTGGCTCAGTTTCTCGCCCCGGCACTCCAAGCCCTCCATCCGACCGGCATCGGCGAATTGGTGCCCACTTATGCCTGGGAGGACAAAAAACACTGATACGATACATCGGTACCACCCAAAGTCAACGTATGGTCAAATATGCACTCAATCATCTCTGCGGTGCCACAAATGGAGAAGAATTAACGTTCTATTATTATAAAGAATTGACCGACGATGAACGTTTTGTCGCTTATCGTTCTATATTCGTGCATATCGCGCGGATCCCATCACTTTATTCTTTTAGAAGTCCTGCATTTGCACTCCACGACGGTGTTCGAAGCAAAGAATGAAATTAATTCGTCCTAAAACCAATGATAGCCCTATTAAGGCGCCCTCAGGTCTACAGCACAGCTTGTCGCTGGTGTTCGACAACTATATGTGGCTTCTGGGATCGTCGGCTATGGTTAGGCCTATGTGGAGTCGAATCAGAGACTAGGCTGTATACAACGGCATTTCTAACTAGTGCGCTTTCCGCTTCTTAGGTAAATTGACCAACAGTGGGGGGGGTATTCGAGAGCAAATTTAGTCAAATAAGCAATGAATAAACGAACCGTTGAGAGAGTTAAAAAACCGTAGTTCGTTGCTTTGTAAAGAGGACCAAAACATCTCGTGATTGCGGTAATGAATAAAGCGTGCGTCGCACCCATACAGATGAACATACCGATGAGCCATAACAAAAACTTCATTTTAAACAGTGAGTTTCCACTCGAGAGAAGAATTCCTTTAAGGAAGGAAATTTTCAGGAAGCGCGGATATTTCGGAGAGCCCTTAATGTGGGTTTTTTTCCCTAAATACATACGTGACTTTGCTTAACTTTGTGCTTCGAGTGGTGGGCACTGCGGAATTTGTCAGCAAAATTTTTTGCGAACCATTAACGATAAAGAAGAGTTTTCCGCGAGCTACGTTAGGCGTAAAATCTGCATTGTATCTGCTATCGATTGAATACTAGACACAGCCGACAGGGCAACACATTGAAATCAATGCATACGGTCCACTATTCCCGCTCATGCATGCATTGTTAACAAGGTATGTAGTCAATTGTGATGTTACGCTAAGTCGCAGAGATTTTCACAAGATCTTGCAACCTATAACTGATATCATTTACCCATAACAAAAACATGTATCGACCAACGGTCCTCGTCATTGGCATCGTGAGGAGAAGAGTTGTAGCCAAACACGTCGCTACCGACACAACAGTCTGAAAACCTAGTTATAATGGCGACTGCGCATAACTCTGGAGGATTGGGTAACGGCGCGTTAGCCCTATAAGATGTTTATAAGTGGGCTTGAACCGCCGTCATTGGTGTTGGCTTGATGCCCGGTAATCGCCTCAGTACGACACTCGGCGCACAAGGAGCGTTCCGTCCCTTAGGAAACAAATTAAAAAATATTAGATGACCACTTCGCTTTTCAAATGGAGGGGAACTACGACTGATAATTGCATGGATTTAGGGAAATTGTTGGTGTTCGCGGTTCTCAAATGCTGATCCCAAATTAAACTAAGTGGCAGCACTAAATTTCGGTCTCTCACAACATGTCCAGTTGAACAAGAAAAACATCGTGCAAGAATGTTCAATTGACGATGACATTTACAAAGCACAAAACCAACAATCTAACGTGATAAGGTGTATGGAACATCGTTACTTGAAAACTCGTCCGATCAGTCAGATAGCCCCAAGCGATGCGTGCAATGGCGTTCGCGACCGAACCGACAGCGAATGCTCTGGCCAAGAAGAAATCGTCATCGACGAATGTCTCGGCAAACGTCTAGAATGTCTATGTTGGTAGTGAAAGAATGATTGAGCATGTACTTATTATTATGTCATTTCCCTTTATTATTGTTCCAATTATTCTTCAATGAATAAAAGTAGAATAAGTACGTCCCAACGGTTTACCGCCTCATCGTTGTTCCTGGGTGTCGGACTGTGATATTAAACGAGGAGATTCGTCCCCTGGCAGGGTCTCTCAAGCTCAGAAGGAGTCCGGCGTTTCCATCAGGAATCCTAGCTAACAGTAAACTAATACCAGGATGTACCACCGTCCTGGTATCAAAGTCGCATAGTGGCAAATCTTCCTCTTATCCACAAGGGCTGCGACTGCCTGTGGAGGTGAAAACCTGGGGAAGATTTTGGCCAGGTTGACTTCGGGATTCCAGGGGACCACAATGACTTAACCAGCAAATCTCCGAAAAATGGTCATTATGCTTGGGTCCTCACAACGAGTGAGGACAAGCCGTTCAAGCACCAAGTAAGTAAGAATAAAAAGTACATGAGCTTCCTCTTTCTACTTTTCTTTTAAAAAGTGCAAAACGACTTCATATCATCGTCAGCCTTTGTTTCTATTCACGGGCATCACTCGATAGCAAGGAATTTGAAGTTCATCACCAACTAACTAAGGTAGTGAAAAAGTGTACCTTATAGAGATTGTAGAACATATTCGCATAGAATGAACAACAGAATAACGCAGTAAAAAGGACGTAGAAGGTCGTCGACGACAACATTTCGAGTGGTCTCAACGACATCCCACTAAAAGGTAGCTCAGTCCATTTGAAAAAACATGTGGGCCACTAGCACACCTATCATAACTTTGTGAAAGCGGCTTTTCGGAGATTCGCTCATGGCCGTTAGTGCATAATTTTAAAGTAAAAATCTCAGTTATCGTGAATTCACTATTTTATATTTTCTATTTATAAAAGAGAGGTTGTATGTAGCGCAGTCGTCAGAGGTACACCGCATGTATTTGGTCATTGATTCGACACCGCGCTGTGGGGAAACCAAACCCTCCATCAATTCTGGGTCGACAAACTGAGGCCAGACCTAACTGGGTGGATAAAGAAACCGAAATGATACGTCGATGGGCTTATGCTAGTTATTCCATGGAAAAAAAATGCGCACTTACTCGCTCTAAGATGCCACCAATGTAGTCGAGTGCATGGTACAACCTTGAGGAATTCATAAACACCGAATGACTCATCCTGTATCTACTTTAATAGAATGAGGTTCAAATAGACATGTCCTTTTAGTTCTCTGCACTCAGATGGTAAAATAATGAAAAAGGAGTGATGAACTACGAATTTATGCGAGAAGAAGTGTTTCAACATTCTCTTAACAACAGTCCAAAAAACGGGCAATTCCGAAATCTTAATCAAACCTGTCGTTGTTACAAAGCCAAGAATGGTTAAACGTACTTGGATGAGTCGTTTAGAGGGAAATCAGAGGAATCGGAGTCACGGCTTGACTGCGATTCTCGTGACACAGTCCGACATCGAGTTGACGAACCTTCTGAAGACACCTGTAGGTACCCCAGATGAGGGGAGAATTTCTTTCTAAATTCAATCATAAAAAGAAGATCATGCAGTAAGCGGTAATCAAGCCACAAATTCGACAGAATCCAGACCATTACTAAAGAACTGTCGTGATCGCATAAACTGAATACGATCATCGTTAATGGCTCATCAGAATTCTTCAGTCAGATTCTGCCGACTTACAGATTCAAGCAAAACATTCCACAGTGCTCTCTACCAATACATACAAATGTTTCAAATACCGACATTCCTTTAACCTCGTCATGGCTAATGAACATCTGTTTTTACGTCGATAGGTTGATTAAAAAAATACATCGCAAATATAGATCACACAAATATATCCATTTAAATAGTTTATAGTATATGTATTGTAGCAGGTTGTCCTCATTTTACAGCAAGCAAACCTTTTCTGAGGGAGTAGCGCAGTCATGCAGTCATGAGGAGGCAAAGGCACTAGTTCGATCTCCTGCTCAACGGTCTCATCCAATCCACGAGGCAACGCCTTTGCCCGGTTATGTCAAAGATTGCAAGGAGTATCGATTCGAATAGCATTCTACGACATTAATAAGGAAGACGAAATGCTCAAGCAGCCAAAACAACATAGGAAATGTTCGAAGACATTTGTGGACGATTAATGTGGAGAAAAGCTAATCGACTGGAAGGAGTGCTAAGATCCGCGCAGCAGATGTGACGACGGATCATGTAAAAAAAACCTTATCCTAGGGGTGCATGTAGCGCAATGCTAAGACGAGCCCTACCATACACATTGGATTGATCCGACGCACCAGGCTCATCAAGACTGGCTCGATACATCGGTAGGTCATCGCTAGTTGTAAAGACCACACAACCACTCAGCCACCTTTAACAATGCTTTATGAAGTGGAATGCACGGATCATCCCTCAGAGATTGACCAAAGCCGAAAGCTTTTCAGCTTTGGACAATTTTTTCAACTATTTACCGCCTCACTGAAGCTGAAAGGGTTGGGTGTTTTTTGGTAGCAAACTGCGAATTAGAGTGGCTCAATACCATAGCAAGTTAACTCAAACAAATAAGGTTTGTACACCTATGCTGAAGCCGAATTGTGGGTAGACCAATGCCGTAGTAGTAGAGTACGACGAGTTATTCTTGGCTTTTTTATCACCAATATGATTAAAAATGAGACCCTCGTACAAAAATAAAAACTTGACGCTCTCTTGTTAATCAAGAGAGAAAGGAGGAGATTACATGGGGGTTTGGCATACAAAAAGGACAAATTTGAATTCCTCTGCCGCCCTCTTGAGTTACCCGATGAATTTTTCTTTTCTGCATTTTCATAGAAACCACGAACAACGTTTTTTTAAAAATAATTTTACTGAAGACATTGGCAGCAGCCATGTTGAGGAACACCAAACAATCACTGTCAGTTTAATACAACGGCAAGAAGCGACAAGAACGCTTTAAGAACACAACCACTGTACGTCCACTGCAAGATAGAAAACTCTCGATAGAATGACAGCCTAAGCGATTTTTGCACGAGAGCCACCATTCTACTCGACCACCAAAATAACCTATGTGATGACTACCGGAACTGAAGAACATTTCCTTGCAACAAACACGACAAGAAATTAGAAATAAATCTAAAGAACTTTCGAAAAACTATCAAAGCATTTTTAGCTCCAGGGAAAAAATCTGGCGTAATATGGATGATATCGATATGAAAATTCGCAAGAATTTTCAGTTACTTTACGGTAAATAGCACGTCGTAAAAGCGAGCTCTTCAGTTATTGTCATTGAAAGTTTGGAAAACGAAGATGGTGCAAATGTATACATAAATATATACACATATATACGTACGCACATATGTACATATATATATACATATATATATATATATATACATGTATTTGTATATATAGGAGGCGTATGCGAGACACTGGTTATCTAGGATCGTTGGTTCGATACTGCGCCTCTGACAAACCAAGCGTCCATCCCTTTAGAGTTAGCCAATTGGTACCAGGTTTGCCTAGAAGGATAAAAGCACTGAAGTAATACATCACTAGGCCACCGCAGGTCACTGTATAGACCACCAACCATTCAATCAATTCTGGTATGCCTGATGGAGCCTAATACATGGCGCATCTCTAAGCTAATCATCACGGCTGAATAAGTGTAGAACCGGTTGCGTTTTGAGGAGTTGGTATCTCGCATGAATGCCGCTGGATGGTTGTTGCGTTTATTGTTTCCTAAATGTTTTAACACCTCTACTAGAGCGTTCCCAATTCGTCACCATGGATATTCAGCGGCTTTTACGAATCAAAGAGAGTCTACTTAGGCAGGATGGTGTGCAACGAAAGCCTCGGCGGGGTCGAACCAGCGACAAAGCGTGTATTTTTCTTTACGTGCATATGGTAAGGAGCAGTATTAGTACCAGACCACCCAACAGAAATATGTGGGACGGAATTGTGTGTTCGAAAGGACACTTTAGTTCATTATCGTCCACAGAAATCAACAGCTGTTTGTTCTAGACTGCGAAAGTTTCCTGGATATACTTGCCTTACAGATTAGCTACAACCGCTGTGATTACTAGTTATTAAACTTTTTTGACGAATGCCATTGTACTTTGCAGACAAGAATAACACCATGCAACCGGTTATTCTTGATTTATGAAAGCAAACATGCACCGCTTTCCGTGGTCGATGTTTTTATGTGATCTTAAAAACAAATGAACTGACGGTTGTGCAGAATCCCGATTTACACATGCAACGCACTACCGTATCTAATCATATGTACCGTTACGTCGTCGCAAGGAAGTCGTTTGTACGCAGTGGTGGCGATGGCTTGTGTGTTGTTATCGGCGGCACAGAGACCATGACAAACCCCATCCACGGCGAGTCCAGAACTATGAATCTGCAGCCGAACACTATACGATCGTGAAAGATTTGCTGAGAGAAAGAAAGGCAGAACAACAGCAGAACTGTTAGCTTCAGGGCGTACTGAAGCTGTCATGAACACAGATTCTTATGAATTTGAAACAAGCAAAAATTTAATCCGTTACAAGCAAAAACTTGCAATGGTATAGTAGTGCTTAACTGAATATAATTCTTAGAATGAGAGTGCATTGGCACATTTCCCGAAAAACTCACTGATAAAAAACAATGATTAGTTGGTTATCTTAATTAAAAGTAGAACACTTGACTAGTAAATTCTTATTTTCGGTAATAATATTGTCCCAGAAGAAAGCGGGACAAATGGCAGAAACAGAGCTTTTAAAATGACTGGTGAGAAGAAACAGAGCTCTTAAAATGACTGATGAGGGTAGAAACTTAGCTACAGCGCTAGCGTATTTCTCTTGCACAGACCAAATTTCTTCTTAGACCGTCGAAAAGTATTTGTAGAGTGGATGAGACTTTTCAGATGGTTTTCATCTACATTTTTCATTTGATTTTTGAGTTTTCACGGTTGCTACGTACTCATAGCACTTTTGAGCGTTCGAAGAAATCGGTGTATCGATTCGCTACCGTAGTCTGTGGCACGAGTAAGGATTTTCAAACATTTTCTATCAAAGCAAAGCAGGACAAAGATCAAGTGTTTATGAAAGTTCACATTAACTGTAACTGACCTTTACAGGAGGATCACAAACAACAATTAGACCGATCAGTTGCATAATAGCATAAACGGTTGCTAAAGTCAGAAATACGTCAGGTACTCGATTTAGAAGATCCTTGTCAAGAAAATACCTAAAGAAAAACTTTACTGTTTCGTGATTTATGTATAGAAGCATCTTTAAAACAGCAGCTCATAAGATTTTTTTGCTGTTGGCAGGAATGTCTGCAAATGAATTTACTTCGTCAGAAATCTCTTTGAAAGCTTCCCTGGGCCAGAAACGCTCACAGAAAGTGTAATAACACCTACTAGAGCCGAGCTACAGTTACAATCAAGTTGAATGCTAATCGAAAAGTCATTTTCGTGTGATTAGTGCAGAAATAAGAGTATAACAGTCACGAACAATGTACTTTTCTGTTTCTTGATGAACAAACACGGGTTTGTTAAGAAAAACTGTGTGATTGAAATTTAGACTTTGAGCTTCTCCTGCTGTTATTATGAAAATATTTGGCAAAGTAGATTGCGTGCTTGACCTTTCCAGGCTCTGAGAAAGGAGAAATTGCTTAAATGTTGACCAATATAAAACGCTAAAACTTACTTACTTGGATACTTGGATGGCCCGTCCTCACTGATTGTACAGGTCCCAACATATTCTCCACTTTTTTGGAGTTTTGCTCGTGTAAGTATTGTGTTTCCCTGCAGTCCTAAGGTCAGCCTTGCCAAACTCTGCCCTAGGTCGTCACCACCACAGGCAGTCACCACCCTTGTGAATCAGAGGGAGATTTGCTACCATGGGACTAGTCTGATACCAGGATAGTGCTGGATCTTGGTATTGGTTTACTCTAAGCCGAGCTTTCTGATGAAAACGCCGGACTTCTCATATTGGGAGACTCTGCCGCGGAAATGAATTCCCCCGACTTTACATCGCAGCCCGACTCCCAAGAACACTTCCCAACCACGATAGGGCGGTAAACCGTTGGTAGAAAACGCTAGAAATACCGAGCTCAAGTTACTTGGAATGTGCTTTTTCATCGTTAAGGAGACAATGGTGTGGAAGTGTAGGTGAGATAGGTAGAACTGGGTTTTTAGAATCGTTGAAGTTTTTATTAGCAATACTTGCTCGATGGTAAGAACAAAGACTCGTATGGAAATTTTCCTAGATGTTCAAACATCGAACAACACCAAGAGAAGTAGCAAAGGTTAGTTCTCATTTCAAAAAGAAAACAGTTCTTATGATGCCGTAAACAACTGCTCTCAGATGTTGTGCAAGAATGAATGACAAAAATTAAGAAATTAATGTGCCTTTGAGGAGAGAATACATTTCTAATGTATAAAAAATAACAAGTTCAAGCGATCTTAGACGTCTTTCAAAGATGAAAGTGGTTTAAGTTTTCAATTATTCAACCATCCTTCTTCATAAATAGCTAAAAGGTATAACAACTATATATGATGTACCTTTATCTTTATTTACTGCCCATTATAAACAAAAAAAGTAAGCAATGTGATTTCGACTACAGCCTCAGCTTAACTGGGTTAACTGACTATTTGGGCTCCTAGATCGATCCCGTTAACGCGTGATTGCTGATGGCACTAGTCGATAGAACTAAATGAGAGACGGGCAAAACGAATGACACGCATGTGTGATGCTGAACGCGTTAGCTCACGGTAAGGGTAATAGCATGTTCGTTCTCCACCGCAGACACCTGCGCTCCAGAGTTTTGCAAATATCTCAGCATCATTGTGAATATACATGCCTTAGTTGTTCGTAATATCTCAATTTGTCCCTCACATATTAAAAAGACAAAGGACGAAAGATAAAGCGTTCAGCTTCGCTCAATCCTTGGAGAAGCCATGAGCATTGGACTCCATTCATAACATTGCAAAAGCAGCTTAGGGCATGCTTGGCTAACGTGGATGCATCAGGTGCGGGTGGCACGACGAAAAGTTGTGTGCAGAAGGGCACCTCTAAGCATTGCGCTACACGCGCTTCACTTTTTGTGCTCAATTATCAAAAAATAATGTCAAGAAACCATTAATTGGAAAACCTGGTCCACCAGTGAAATTACGAGTGTTAAGAAACGAACATACCCATCTTTCGTTGATGGCAAGTTGTACGGATTGATAAGATGCGTTTGAATCGGAGCGAAAATCGACGATGAGATGCCGAAACCTGCGGCTACAATTCCGCTCACCAATCCCACCTTCTCAGGAGCCCACTAAAATTCCCATAGTTAACTGAAGAAGAAGAAGAAGAAGAAGAAGAGAAAGAAAAAGGAAGATGATGATGAAAAAGGAAGAGGATGAAGAAAAATCATCACCAAAGTGGCAAGACCCATGCCACCAGCGGAAGTAAAACTTTCGAAGAATTCAACAACAAACACATGACTACGTTGGTTTTTTCCATACTCCAAATGCAACAATTTCAATTCCTACACTCCGAGACGTACACTACGTTCTTGCCAAAGGAATCTTAATGGTCTTCACATTAACAATAGTCTCTATGGTATTGCTGCTTTACAGCGATCCCACCGGACAAACGGACTTGTGAACTCCCTCCAAAAACTGTTTTTCTAGGTTTCAAAGCACGAAAGCTTTTCTTGGACCACGCTCGACACAATGTCTACAGCACAAAAGCTACCACCCCAGACAAGTCTAGTACCAATTTGCCGACCCCGAGGGATAAAAGGCTTGGTGGGCCTGGGGAGTAGGGATCGATCTCATGTGTATTGCAGGGCGTCTCTAAGCACTGCACCACACGCACCTACGTGTCTGGAAGGATAGCAGCTCTGTCTCGATACACCGGTAGGCCACCTCGACTCATCGTAAAGGTCAGATAAGCAATCAGTCAGCTCTAACAATGCTTAACGAAGTCGAATATATGGTGCAACCCTCAGTGATTGATCCACGCCAGAGCTTCATCTTTTTATCTTTTCACAGTTCGTTGTGCATGTCACCCATCATCAACGAATGTCTTCGAACCTTCTACATGTGGGTTCGGCTCCTGCTTGAGGGTTTTGGTTTTCTTCATGAAAGGTGTTGAATGGTGGTCGAGTAGATTCTGCATGGAATCCTGAGATAGCTCTACGGCAACGTCGCCAGAACTTCATCACAAGCAATCGGCAGTCTTTGAGGACAGGGTGTAGAATTTCACGGAGAAGTTAGATGCAAACATGCTGAAGCCGGACGAATAGGAGAACTGGTTTGCCTCCAGCGCTATACGAACCAGCGATCACGCGTTTTTTGCACTGTATGTCTAACCGCTGTTGTTTTCCACGTCATCTACATTTTCACTAAAATAATATTGATACACATACAATTTCCCCGTTCCGATTGCAGATAAGTGGTAAATTTGATTGAAAGTCATCACTTCCTAACCCACATTGATAACAGTTGCAACGGCGGTAACGTATGCGATTCCCTGACCAAAACCGAAAAGAACGCCGTACGTTATGAAAAAAGCGAAAAACGAATGTTTGATAGTCCAAAACGAAAGTGCAACAGAGGATCTGAAAGAAAAAAAAGTTGTTTTGCAATTGTGATCAAACTTCAATTCGTACCACTCTTGAAACAACAGATGCTTTTCATCACTGATAGTATGAATGTTCCGGAAGAAAAAATCACAGCACAAAGCCACAGCGAGACTTTAAAGAATGGACAAGTTATAGAAAAGGTATTTTTTGCTGACAGTCTATACTACGTTGGTTTTTGTAAGATAGGACATTTCACGAAACATCGAAAACTTAGGTTTCTTGTCCATAGAGGATTGCAGTAAGATGCTGATCAAAAGCGCAGATTCCGAGGATGTAACAATTCACGAATTTCAGCTTGTTTCTTTTGAGAGCTTTCAGGCCACACCAATTGAGAATGGTGTGCCTTGAGAGTGATGTTAGTGTGAAGAACTCAGGAATAAGCAAGGTATGTAGGAGAAAAGAACCGTTAGATAGGGCAAACCCCCTCTCAACTGTTCAAATCTCTTGGTAGCAAAAAAAATAGATGTCACCCCTTTTTTTCCTCTCAAGCTCACTCTGTGAGAATTCTACCGCATTCACTATTAAAGGAAACCCTTGCATATGTTCATCACCTAGGAACGGTGACCTAAGCAGAGTGAGGTCGACGTCCAGATGTGCGCTGACACAAAGTGAGCGCCCTAGCAAGAAAAGAAAAAGAAATGCTATCCTAATAACAAGAATAACAATGCAATGGGAATTCGACACTTATAAGTCTACCATTTTTTTAAAATCTTATAAGGCAGACCTAAGAATTGCTTGAAAAAGGGACTAAAGCATTGAAGGAGACATGTTCCAAATGTTGATTCTAGCAATTGACAACCTTCATTTACAAAAGAAAAAAATGAATAACATTGTGACGCCGATATTCGTTTCCAGCAAGAAGTTTCTAAAGTTGAAACTAACTTCGTTTGTAAATAGAAAATAATGAACCAACGTTGCGATGGTGCATCCGATGAGAGCAGCCATACGTGGGCCAACATGAAGTGCCAATGTACCACCGATAACCATTGAGAACGGAAAACATCCTAGATGGAAGTCTATAGTAGTTCGGTAATGCCAAAAACTCATTTTACAAAAAATTGATATGTGGCTTGATTTCTAAGCTATCAACTCTCCTAGAAAATCCGTTCTTTCGCACCTTGGAAAGTTGGTATCCACATGAAATGTTCAATTCGTATACTGGGATCGGTGTAATTCCGCATGTAGGAAGCCATGTACGGTAGCATATTCCCTAGAAAGTAACTCTTTAGTAGTTTTAGATTAAGCAGACCGCAGCAGATGAAGGCAAAAAATTAAATGCAAAGATGATAAAACCACAAAAAATGTTAAAGCGTTCGGTTTTGATCAATCCCTTGTCGAAACATTGACTTACAGAGGCGTATTAATACATCAAATTAATGTTATTACTTCCAGATAGGTTCGGTACCAATTCGCTATTCGAAAAAGTATGGTGGTAGCATAGCCAGCAGCGGGAGGTAAAACAAATAAAGATAATGTGGGTATTGGAGGACATCTTTAACCACTGCGCTAACCATCACACGTGCACCAAAAATAGATGAAATAAAATGAAAAAAATGAATAAATGAATGAAAAGTGGCCAAACAATATGTAGGATAAATGAACAGATTGAAAAATTCGACAAGACTAGCAGATGCTACAGTTGCAAATTGTGGATTTTACGAAAATTTTCGGAGTACTACTGAAAAGTCTGCATTTATAAACCGTAAGATTATCATAGAGTAATGGAAAAAGCTACTCACCAAAGGTATGGTAGGTGCCTATGGTAAGGTGGATAATTACAGCACCGGTGAGCACGACAACGAGGCGAACAAATGGCGGTAGGCAGAAAATAAAACGTGAGATGGGATCCACCATGACCAGAGCCTGAACACACAGCATCAAGGAATTTACTGTGCTCGAGGTAACTTAAATTATATGTTTTTAATTTCCAAGAAGGGGTTAAGGTGCAGAATTATCGATTGGACCTGAAAGTACGAAAGAGAACAGTGGTCCAGAAAAATGAACTGCAGAAGACAAAAATGATCTAGTGGAATTACTGGCGACTAGTGATTCTAGGCAAGAGATTGATACAAAATCCACAACATGTACTACGAAATCGAAGTTGCAAAAATCATTTCAAAAACAGTTGTAGTAGAGAATAAAAGAGAGAAAAAAAGGCGTCTTAATTTCTATTACATATTAAACTGGAAAATTTTCTTATGGTTTCGGTCTATCAATTTGTCTTTGAGCGGCCGGTGGATACTGTCGCCCTGGAATCTGGAAACCCAAGCCGAAAGGCAAAGAACTCCACTCCAGAAAGGGCGGCGACTGCGTGTGGTGACGACCTGGAACACTCCAGCACAGATTTTTTAAAAAACTGTAGGAAAAAATAACGTTCGATTAGCACCCCAAATGGCAATGAGGAGAGAAGATAACCTTAAGCAATAGGCTAACCCACACGCGATCTGACCACATCTATTGAAGGCGGTTGCACGAGAACGAAACAAACAAAAAAGTGCTGAGACCTGCACGCCATATGAAGAGAGATTGTCTAAGTATTAAAGTAAGTAAGCTTCCTTATTTCCCTAATGGTTTTTCCTCTTCAAACTGTCTGAAGTGTGCTCCTGGGCAAAGAACTGCAATGGGGGTTCGTTCACCCAATAAAGTTTCCAAAACAAAGAAACGTGTGACGTCTTCAATCTCCATCTGAAAACCCAGGTAAGAGTGAACCAGTGCCAGGATTCACTGTTTCCTGGGAACAACGCTGACAAAAGCGGAAAAGTAGCGACGAGAAAGAAGTGTCCTAACTCGGCCTTTGCGAGTAGTTGCGAACTTTCTCTATTGTGAAAGAAATGACCTTTGAATGCACCAGTATCATCAACGCGTCCAGTGCACTTTTGTCGCCGACAAGTTTGTTGTCAATACACTATCCCTAATGTAAACATATAATTCTCTCCTAATATTCAGATAATCCTCAGAAGTAAAAAATCTGGGTAAAATTCCCAAGACCGAGTTTCTATTAACTTCGGCATTGATAAGTAATTCTCTAGTTTCCTTATAAGTAAACACAAGGTTGTTACTATAACAGTACATACTATTTATTTACAACAGCTAACGTTTGGCTGATTTCGCCTCCTTCAGAGAATAGAATGGTCAAGTTAACTGCAATCTGGTCAGCCAAAGACCTCCATAATTCCAACAGAAAAACCAGGATACCTTATTTTCTTCCGTACTGGAAATAAAACAGCTTCCTCACATGCTCACGGTTTCCTGTGAACCTATGCTATTTTTCGCTTCAAATAACAAAAACACTAGATGACGATGACGTCAACGTTGGTGTGATTCATGCCAGTTACGGAACGATACCGTCGCAGTCCCACGTGAACAAACACTGTCCACCAGGTGATGTTCGACAGCCGGCCGGCAATCTGGCCTGTTAGCAGACGTTGAGTCATCGCATGCCAATAGAAAAAACTGGAGACAAAGCTTAAGAATAAAAATATTTAGACAAAACAACAGTGTGTACTATTCAAATGAGAGGAAAAAACTCACGATGGGAAAAAGGGAAAATAAAATCAAAAAAATAAGTTATAGAGGATACCAAAGACTGCGAAGTTTTATAAAAACGTTCAATTTAGGAAAGTTAGATTAACAGCGGCGTTCTTTCTATGCTGGCAAATCAACAAATCCGAATAAATGCAGATGCGTCAGATTAGGTTTAACCTAGCAAAGAATGAACCCATGACCACTTGTGCACTCTAAGGCACCTAGTAACCATCGGTGACAGTCGCTCTAACGTATTACTACAGTGTTCAAAAATTGATATTTCAAAACTGTGGACCATCGACTCGGATCACCGGCTCTGATGAAGATGAAGCCGTCGAAACATTAGCCAAATAAAGATCATGTATTAACCTCATGTAAGCTTACCAAAGAAAAAAAAATGTAAATGTTCCGGATTGAGTTTTTCGAAGAAGAGGGGAACGCGATAACTACAGACACCACGGTACAATGATGGACGCAATAAGTTCACCTGACCAAAATGTTTCATGTTGGGTCGCTTCGCTGCAAGAGATGCAAGTCCCGAACGATAAAAAAGCAGAAGAATGGCTTCATAGGCTCCAAAAATTTAGAATTTTATCACCTTAAAACAATGTAAGCTTAAGCTTGATAAAGCTCACTAGTAGCAAAAACGCTTCGAAAAAATCGAAAGCACCGCCATACGCATGTGAGTTATATATGTAACTCATACATATCAGTGAGGCTCTTATTTATGGCTTAAATTGTCACTGCTAAATTTTAAACAATCGACCATTTGAACTACCATTTGTTTCTCATAAAAAATAAAGTGATGAAGTAATTTTTCCTTCATCTTTCTATAACATGCAGACCTCTCGTTGCCTCGTCATGGATGTCAGAAGCATGGAATGAAGTAGGTGGGGGAGGATCGTACGCACAGATAATCTACACTCAGGGTAGCATTTTTTCGGTGGTATGCACATTACTCTTTGTCAAAGCGCTGAAAACCCGTCGGTAGCGTAGAAAAAGAAAACGCATGCTAATCAGTTCCAGTGCATCAAACGAAAAAACATGCTAATCGCTTCCAGTGCATCCATGGAGCGCAGAACTTCAATCAATGAGTCTAAAGACTTGAGATGTCTGACTATCACTGTGGCACACTACTTACTGATAATGACTGGTAATCGTTCCCGGTCACTATGACACATTTGGTAACTGGTTTCTTGACATATGGTGACCTTTCGAAAACGGTAAAACCGAACAATATTGCATTCTCAATCCAATGAAAAAAAATTTCTTAAATATAACAATGACAAAAAGAAGCGTAATATCATTTCTTTTTTCAAACGTAGGTCAACCAGGAAAGATCCAAAGCGGACTCGTTCGTAATAATATTGGTGAATAGAAACGGTGCATCACACCACTACACCATGACGTACGAAAAAACCCAGTGAAACGTGACGAACTCACCTTCGAACGAACTTCAGGATATGGGGAAAACCTCGTCGTATGGAACGTCGCAGGGAAGCGTCGAATGGGAAGAAAACACCGGCATCCGCTTTATTACATGAGAATGAAAAGCTGCACAGTAATTGTATGTGCGTTAACAATAGGATACTCTGAAATAATTGGCAAAAAAAGACATCTGAACGAGTTACACCACCGAGGAAAACCCGCGTTACAACAAACAAATAAGCTTGCCAGGCATCCGAAATGAGTATAATTAGGGATGGCCTGAACGACTTACTGAACAGAAGGGAAGTAATGCATTAAGAATATAACTGTGAATACGTAATAGAATGCAACTACTACAAAACAACCACAACGATGCTGAGATATTGGCAAAACATGGACTCCAGGCTAGATCAAACCACGATTTCCCTTTCCGGGGTCTCGCGCATTACACATTGCGTAACGAAAGTCCCTTGCTCTGCGTTTCTCTTAGCTAGTTTTCTACCTAACGCTGCCATCAGCAATCACCTGTCAGCGGGATTGATTTGTGGAGCACAGATCAGCAATGAACCAAGCTAGGCTGAGGCTGTAGTCGAAATCACAATGTTAACCATTTATTTTTTAGGTAGAAAACTAAGAAAACTAGCTGAGAGAAACATAGAGCAAGGGCCTCCGTGGCGCAGTGTGTAATGCGCGAGCTCCCGGAAAAAGGAAATTGTGGTTCGATTTGGCCCGTGGTCCACGTTTTGCGAATATCCCAGCATCGTTGTGGTTGCAATTTACATCCACACCCTGCCGTGAAAAACTGTAGTAGGCAGGAAATAAAAGGTTAACTTACTACAAAACAGCTGCATTGTGATTACATTACAGAAGATTTCTACCGCAAAGTGTTAAGCCACATGCAGCCGCTCTAGCATAAAATCCTACCTATTTGTTGAAGATACTTCACGATTTGTTTGGATGAGTAGCGATGTCAGGCCTTTTGAAAACACCGTAGCCGAAGAATAGTGGAAGAAACAAATAAAAAATGAGTTTCTTTTAACCGAATCAACATCAAAGAAAAACATTTAGTGAATTGAATGTCAACGATCGGTCAGCTTAATGACTATGGAGTAATCAGCACTAGCGGCTTAGAAAATGGTGGTGATGAAGGTACGGACAGCGCGTGCGAATCGATGGGGTAGCGGATAGGGGCGAGGGAGGAGAGCAAGCACAGAATGGGAGCACACGGACTCAAGGTACATTTTATTTTTTTCGATAGTTTATAGTGTAGTCTACAGTTTATGTCTCTAGTCTGTAGTCTCTTTCTCTTTCATTAGTCTAAAAGAAACACTATATCCGAAGTAAAAAGAGGCAAAATCTGCTCCTTTTTCAACAACTTCACTCCATCCAACAAATGCCTGCAAAACTCCCATAAAACTCACCTTCGTCGGACCCAAACGAACCTGACTGCAAAAATCACAGATGGTTCGTTACTTTGCATCCGTCAGCCACCAATGTCTTCGAATATGTGCAAGGAGGATCTGGCGGCTGCCACTTGATAATTCCGTGTTCTTCATAGATGTCGTTCAATTTTAGTGGAGTTAATTCATTCTGGAATCCTTGGACAAGATACGGTGTCCCAACGTCTGCACAAGCAGTCGCAGGGCCTTGTGAATGGAAAGCAGAGGTCACAGACAAGTCTAGAACCAACTTGCTTATTTTGAAAGGATAAGAGGCTCAGTTGGCCTAAGACATTGTCGAACTGGCGAACATGCGTGCATTGTAGTGTGACACCAAGAAGCACCGTACACTGACGCTGAAAAGGTGAAATATTCTAAAACCTCGTGATCTATTGAAGACGATCATTCTAGCACCTTCTCTAGTTCCTCTTCGACGTCCAAGAAAGTTCGAAATTCAACCCGCGATTTAAATTCGGCTTCTGAAGGAGTTTTTATAGAGAAAAAATAGGTTGCAGAATGAAGAACTCACCACACATAATGGTTTAGAAGCGATACGAACCGAAGCGGTTACAGTACAAATCGATTTCGTTCTAGAAAACTTTATAATCAAACGAAAGCCCCCTTTTTTCGTTAACAATGAAGAAGCATGAAACCCTGAACCTTGGACATCTCTTACATTTAATTGGCTTAAAATAGCTGAATAACCAATAATTCTGAGATACAGAATAGAAAGCTAGCTGAGACACATGCAAAACGAAGGGACTCGTTTGGCGTGGTGGCGAACGCGTTAGCACCCGGAAAGGGTAATAGCGTGTTCGGTCTCCACCGCAGTCACCTGCCGTCCGGAGTTTTGCAAAAGATCTTAGCATTATTGTGGTTGCTTTTGCTTAATACCCTACCGTGGAAATTGTAGTAGGCAGTAAATAAAAAAGTTAACATTGCGATTTCGACTGGAGCACCAGTTTAACTGGGCTCAATGCCGATATGGACTGCACAGATCAATCCCGTTGATGGGTGATTGCTGGTGGCACTGGTAGATAGAAAAGTAGCTGAGAGAAAAGCGATAAGAAGGACGAGCATGGTGTGCTGGGGAACGCGTTATCCCCCCGAAAGAGTAATAGCGTGTTTCCATCCCCACCGCAGACACCTGCCGTGTGGAGTTTTGCAAAATATCTAAGCATTATTTTGGTCGATTTCGCATAATAACCTGCTGTGAAAATTGTAGTGGACAGCAAGTAAAAAGCTAGCATTGTAACCAATAATTAATCTCAGTCGGTAGCAGAGTGGGATAATTTCCACGAAAAAACTGGGATGAGGAAGATGAAGAAAGAAGATAAGGAAATGAAAGGTAATATCATTTCCACATAGGCGATAGATAGTTTTGCGAGCACGGTTGGCAATGTTTTCGTTCTTTCATTGGAAACAATCGTGCGTTTGTTGATTTTACGGCAACAATTGATAATTTCTCGATAACTAGAGCTTCTTAGGAGTTCGTAGGTGTACGGTCATATACAGAAGACTAGTGATACGGAGATTTCTTGTCTAAAACACTGTTTTGCCTTTAAATTTGCCAAAACATTTTATTTTTTTAAACAATGGAGAAGGAAGTGCAACATTTTTGAAATTCTGAAACGAGGCCGGCAAGAGATGCAATCGATGTCGTAATCGTATTCTGAGGGGCAAAACCACGCTTTTTCATCGCTTCAGTGAGGCACGAGAACAACAAAGCGAGAAGAAGTATGATGCATGAGCACGCAGTGAAGATAGATTGACTTGGAGATTGTTGTTTGCCCTGTCGGTTTTGTAAATTTGCAACTGCGATCTATGCAGAGTCTCTAACTTAGGTAATACAGAGTTCATTAAAAAATAAACGACAAAACGTTCGTAGTTGATCAATTCCTGCAGGATACGTCATGCATTCAACACCATTCGTAGCGTCATAGATGTCATTAGGGGTTGATTTCATATCCCATTATCACCTCATGCATGGGTAGCACAGCAGTTAGAAATGTCATGTAATAAAAAAATACACGACTGCCGGTTCGACCTCTTTACGTGGTAACCAGTTCTCCCATCACCTTCTCAGTAAGCAAACTGTTAACACAATTGTATGCGAAAACCTGCCTAGGATCCACAAGGAGAGGAGGGTGCTAGTGAAGAAATCCTGGCAGTGGCCCCACTAGGGCTGTTTGCGGGATTCCAAAAAGATTCCATAGACGAGAGTTCAACTACATTCATAAGGGAGAAAGAATTATCAAAAGGAAGCGAAACCCGCACTCGAATCTGAAGACCGTCATGGATAAGTGACGAGAGAGAGCGAGCCGAATAAAAAAGTGCTGAAACGCATAACATGTGCAAAAACCGGTCATACAAATAAATAGATGTTACTAATACTTACTATACCACGTGGTAAATTACTTCACACACCCTCTCCGTTTAAATTCTCATTTCGTCGAATAAGTGAAAGTCACAGAGTTTGTAGCATGGCAAATGGGTTCTGTGTCGGGAAAAGACCCGGAAGTAGAACTCCAGAATGATTCTGCTTAGACCTAGCCGTTGTAGATTGTATCTCTGCAGAGGACCGATGTACTTTCACCCTGCCCCCTTGGAGCGCTTTCCATGTTGACATTAGGCGATTTCACCATTTCGGCAGTCTATTTGTTGTCACATGCGATAAAAGAAACTTTACAGATGGCCTTTGGACTCTTAGAATCACAATATCAGTCCATGGAGCAAATCAGGCAGAAGCAACGGCTATGTAGCTGACCAATCCGTACTAATTTCTTCAAACATTTCAATAGTTTTGTAATGAATAATGACATAATAGAAAGACTGAAGGAAATCTTAAGAGCAACAGAGGACATGCATTACTCAAGTTGACATTTTTGTTGAGGGCGTTCATCTGGTACAACTGTTCAATCAATATTTTTTGAATACTTGCGTGGACCTCTTGTGTATGATTTTAACGCGAAGACAAAGCAATCACTGACGAATTAGCAACAGGCCAATTGGATTGAGCAAACTGGTTTTTACTTCGTATGCGTGCATAGAACCCATAGACATAACGGGGAGGACTTTGAAGTACGGGTCACGATCCTCGCAAAGGAATAGAGAACACAAGCGCGCAAAACTCTTGAGCCATTCTGGATTAATTCCAGAAATCCGAAAATGTACCGCAGGGAAGAATACCTCATTATCACGCGTGATATTTGGGCGTATATAAGCCTGTTATTCTGATGGGAGAGGCACATTACGATTCCATGTGAATTCTGTGAGGGTGGTCTCCACGCGACATTCTCAGTGGAAGCCTCATAGAAAGCGGTGAGGCGCAAGGCTGTGTTGAATGTGATTGAAATCTTCGTTCAGCGTTTTCTCTGTTTGGTTATGGAGGTGTTTGGCCGAATAGATTGCTGTCTGCCTGACCTTTCCAGGCTCTGAGGAAGGCGAAGTCCGCCGAAACGTAAGCTGTTCGTGAATAAAGAATAAAAAAATAACACCTCCTGTTTGCTCAACGAGAATACGAGGGATTACTAGGTAACAAATTCTTAAATAAAAAAATTAAATAAAAGAAATAAAAAATTTTACTGGTGTATTTACATTCTCTATTTTAAAGAACCACTATTTTCAGAGATTTCTAACTCCACAGCTCCTGCACCAAAATATTTGTGCAGTAACCAGAATTTTGACCAAAATCATCAAATTTGTCCCCATCGGTCCCTCCTTCATTGTTTTTTTTTCCTGCAGCGTCAAACAGTTCACTTATAAAAAAAGAAACGGTTAATTTCTTTGCCTCGGTTTTTTTAATCCCTCGTCTCCCAAGGGTCTAACCAATTTCAGTGCCAATAAAATGCGATTAAACAGTTTTACAGGGAAGAAGATATTTCACACGAAATAAGCCAATTAGTGAAAAATTTGCCCGAAATCCTTCCGTCGAAAATAGAATTTCAAATTAGTGAAAAAAATATCCCTGGCGCAAAAACGCTTAAGTCTTCTCGCGCCACATTTTTTCATCGCTCGGTCTTTCCACTGTTTCCTTTTCCTTATTTAGATTCGGTCTTTTCTAGCAGTAATTGCTCTCCACTTTTAACTCTGGATCGTTTACACGCCTGTGAGATTTTCTCGTTTCCAATTTCAGGCCGATCACCAGCTGTTGGTGAACATCGAAGTGATGACGTGTCGACGACGGTCGCTTCGTTATGGAGATAGTCGTCAATTCTGTTTCTTTTCCCTTTCGCCCGTAACCATGCACTCAAGGTACCCATTAGTACAAATTGCATTGATTTAAACTTGTACTTTAATGGGTAAGGCAATGGCAAGGATGCAGTTGGTTGTCGAAATGAAATGAATTCTTCCAGCACCCGTGTTTTTTCCCCCGTTTGAAAACCTTTCAACACAGCGACATCTCTCAAAGTGATGAAGCTCTCGAATCTCTAAGTGATATCGATGACACTCTCGAGTGGACGGACAACGACGACTGTCATTTTCTCCAAACGGAAATGCCGCGATTCCGCCTTCGGTTCCTTTCTTTTTCGTTCCTTTCGCTGAAGTAGCGTCATGTACTTTCGCCAGCACATTGCTTAAATTTCGGCCGTTTCTCGTTTCATAAACTAACCTTCTTTCAGTCAAACCCTGGCCCTTGATTGGTAGATAGAAAACGGCTATTTGCTTACTAAGGCCAAATGATACTTTTCTGCTTCTTTTCTTCATATTAATTTCATGATTAAAATGCCATGTGACTTTGTGATACTTGAATCTCTCAGACTCCACATGGTTAATGGACCGTTAGCCCCAGTAACTGTGCCTGGCTCGCTCTCGGCGACAAGGTAGGAAAGATCTTTATTGTCTAAGACTAGGCAATTTTGGAGCATATTCGGCCTATGGACTACGAGTACCGCAGTGGTTGAAGGTGTGCTGCAGTGCACAGGTCGTCTTTCGTTTGATGCCGTGCCACGAGCTAACCATGGTCTCCATTATTACGCGGTCGGTCAACTGGTGTACTCTCATATCAGCCTACTCTATAAGATATACATGCACACTCTCACGTTCTGTGAATGGATTCGTACTCATGGTGTTTCTCTACGAAAGTGATCAATGGCAAATGCTCTATTCTTCGTGCTTTTATTCTTCCTCTAATGAATTCTTGGATACTTTGTTTTAGCTAGTAAGACGGGAACGATCAAAAGTTTAAAAAACTTCGTTTCCAGGAAGAGTTTTAAACTTGGTAGTTTGCTGTAAATCGTCTCTGTCATAGAATTTCGGATCTCATGGTGATGTTCATCATCACAGAGCATTGTGAGTTCTAACACTGTAGTTGAAACAGTGCGAGACTAAATCAGAGGGAGCAAAGCGCCAAATTTCTCAAAGCAAGCTAGCATGACGGCGGCTACCACATTTCGTGCTCTCTAATGTTCCTCTTACGTTACGACGCTTTTCGAATAACAACGCTGACTTCGGTAAATTCGGAATTTTCAAACCAATGTGTTCTTTCCCTGTCATGGCAGGCTGAGCCCATGTTCTCATCATGTAGCAGTACCTCGTGTTCAGTCACAGTGCACAACTTCAGTGGTTCGACCACTAGCAAATGCTCGGTAGTGAACAGAAAGCTTAGATTGCTACAATTTTTCCAGACTTTGACATTCTCATTCAAAATCGGAGCTGCCAGAATTATTACGCTACGCTCTCTGTATTCATTTAGAAGCCTTGCGGTTGCATCCATGCAAAAATTTTTTATTTCATTACCAAATGAAGTCGTCCATGAACGCCTTGACTGCCTCTTAAATGACAAATGTTTGAAAGAGCGAAAGCACTTGTGTATTCATAGACGTACTGGTAATCCGCTCGTGATATACTGAATGGGTTTGATGGATGAGGAGGTGTTCCACGATTCAATGACGGATCAGGAAGTTTCACTGTCGCATTCGATCAGGTTCATTCCTTTCACATTTACAACTATAAGACGATTGATGTTGCTATCTAGATGAAGCAGCTCTCTTCGACAGCGAATCGCCCAGAAGGATTCTACTGATGACAGACAGTTTCAGTTTACCCTCTTCATGAAGCGACCAGGCCTACCGATTTCAGACGCGGAAATTTCGAAAAAAAGAAGCCAGGAATGTTTGAACACTTAGGAACTTCAATGATGGTTAAATAACCACAGTGATGCTGAGATATTTGCAAAACTCCAGACCGCAGGTGTCTGCGGTAGGGAACGAACGCGCTATTACCCTTTGCGGGGCTAATGCGTTCACCACCACACTATGCGGGTCCTTCATTTCGCCTATCTCAGTTAGTTCTATCAATCAGTTCCATCACCATTCACCCCTTAGTGCGATATTGATTTGGGAAGCCCAAATCGGATAGGATACAGAAGAGGAGCGAATATAAAATTATTTGGGAACAATTGAAAAAATTCTTGTAACTTTGGCCCCGTCACAATTTACAGTTTCCACTTTTTTTTCTTCCAGTTGAACCCCAACTGCTATTGGAGGAACAGTTATTATACGACCGAGATTTCTTCGACTTAGAACTCTTATTTAACCACAAACATGTAAAAACTTTAAGCGAGACAGTCAAAAAACTTGTTGACGTATTTTATCAATGAATTTGGAAAACTGGAACTTAACGAATTTGATTTTATGAATGTTTTTTATGAATAAGAGCTCCTGGAGAGTGCATCAGATGTCCCGGTGGAATTGCAGTCTGGTCGTCACCACAGAATTCCCATTCTCTGTACACATTTATTGGGGGTCTTTCTCGGAGTTTGATTAAACATTCGAATATTCGACAGTCCGGTGCCTTTTTTGACTCGTCAGTTTTTCAGATACGAATTGATATTTCGTAATTCGTAAGAGAGGTAGACAGACTTGTAGTGCAGTAGTTAGAGGTGTTTTGAAATAAACGTCTGTGAAAAGTCATTGTTGTGAACCAGAGCATCAGGGCAAAGAAAGTCCTTCATCACTCCGAGACCAGCGAGTTAGAAGCTGGCTTGTACGCTGATATAAAAGCGCCGACTTTAAATATCAGTAAGCCTCTTCAACTCATTGTAGAGGCATATATGCTTATAGATGCCGATCGCAAATGAATAGAGTCGAATACCTGGCACATTCCGCAGAAATTGATTAAGGACGAATGCTTTATCGTTTGTACCTCTACTTTCCAGCAAGGGTATACCGAATGGTAACTTTTGGCTACGAAATCCGTCAAATAAACCTTTCGCAAGGCTTCCAGTTGCCAGTGAAGGCAATAAACTTAAAAATATGCACTAAATCCTAGCGTACTGAGTTAAAGAGTTTAAGAAACTTGAGTCAAAGAACACTTTGAAGCAAACGCTTTTTACTTAAAACATTCCTTCCTCCATATTTCTGTTCTCAGCAATCGGTTGTGTTCTGTTCTTCTTCTTCTCGAGTTGTATTATTTGAAGTATTGGCTTTCACATTCGTCCGTGTGTTTGTCCTCAGAGAGTCATTAGAAAGACATCGCTTGGAATCAAATTGCTTTGTATCCAATTCCGATCCCATTCTTTTCCACATTCATCAAAGAGGCTAAGTGTTTAGAGATTACATGTGGGAAATATTCAATACACATTTGTCTTCCCTACTTTTTTGTTTCTTCTCTTATTTTTAGTACATATGCAACCTTTCCACAGCGATTAGATAGCTGTTAAGAAGAAAGTTCAGGGTCAGATTTTAAGCTTTACGACCCGAAGGCGAATAGAAGATTGGTAACGGAGTCGGTCATTTTTATGCAACAACACTTTTGCCATGTATGTGATTCGAGTATTGTTTATCTTCTTATGCTTAATCTCCTTTATGCTATCATTTCTCCCAGTCGAAATGATGTTCTTCACAACTGATCGTTGCAAATGGTGCCATTACACGTTAACCCTGATGAGAAGATGAATAGATTTTTGAAGTAATGAGATCTCTGTGTCCTCAATTTTCAGGAGGTTTCTCAACGCCAACTTTTGTTACTTCCGTGGTTTCTAGAGGTTTAACAACTTTTTTTGTGACTGACATAGATCTAAATATTTAGAACGCTTTTCAAACGGACCGTAGTTAAACTTCGGCATTAATAATCAATACCTTATTGGATTGCTATGCTAAAACTTGTTAAGCTAGCTGAACGTTTAGATTTTTTCCAGATGATCCACCATGGCACCGTTAGGGGTTTTCTGTACTTCTTTCATTTGATTTACTATGAACGTAACCGTGAAGGTAGTCGAGTTGAGTTTGCTAGTGATTGTCTGTGCCTTCTCTCTTTACTTACCTGTTCGACGAATCCTGGTTAAACCTAATCTACGGGAGATCATACAGTTCTCTTTATCAGTCTTTATCGATCGCGTGGTGGTTTTCTAATGTTCCAATGAGATCCGTCCAAGACGGCATTGGGTTGACCGACTGGCCGAAGGCGAAGGCAGTGGAATTACAGCCTTTTCTCAAATTGTTCCGTACTTAATCCACTAATAACTTGTCATCATGGCTTCTTGGGCTTTTTGCTAGGTTCAGGTAACATATTTCATTGTATCAGACATGTGGGACGGGCACGTGTGGCGCAGTGGTCAGAGGCGCCCTGCAACACACATGTGGAATCGATCTCCGCGCCCGTGGCCCACTAAGCTTTCCATCACTTCGAGGCAGGCAAATTGGTACCAGACTTGGCTGGGAGGATAACAGCACTGGTTCAATACATTGGTAGGACCCCGAAAGTCACTGTAAAGACCAGATATGCATTCAACCACCTCCAAATGAGGCCTAATGAAGTGAATTGTATGGCGCACCCCTCAAGGATTGATCAACGCGGAGAGCTTCATCCTTTATCTTTATATAGGTATTTTGATAGCTTCAAGTGTTTCCACAGTATAATTAGCGGCTTCCGTCAATGCTGTGCTCCTCGGAATCACCTCGAGCTAAGTCGAGTGGAGAACCTCATGAATAACATATTAAATGAATGGAGTATGAGGCTGGAAATATTATATTCCTTCGCTACGTGTCACCTATAGAAATAATTCTGACTACCCTACGATAAACTAGAGCATATGCAGCGCAATGGTTAGAGGTGCCACGCAATACATCGTTCGATATCGAGCTCATGACAGACAAAGCCGTGTTCACCCTCGTGGTAGCCAAGTTGGTAGCAGAGTCGTTTAGGAGGACAAAAACACTTATTTGTGCACCGATACGCTTCCGCAAGTTATTCTATAGGTCATAGATGCATTCATTCACCTCTAGGATGCCTAGTGGTTTACTTTATGGAATAAATGGTCACAAAGGCCACTGATTATCAAGTTCTAACAAATGATCAGCACCATTCGCAGATAAATGGAGGGGGCAATGCCAAGTGATGTGCGTTTTCTCTTGTGATATTCCGCTCAGTTCCGCTCGTTAATGGTTTTGGAGTGTTGATAAAGATAATAATAAGCACAATACTGACATTAACAGTCGTTAATGTTCATGTACGGTCACCCACGTCGCCGAGAACAACAACATTCCGATGGATACTCAACTTAAGTCGGTGCAACTCTGAAGAAGATAGTGCTATTACTGGAAACGGCAATCAAAGTAGAAGTGTTTGATAGAATCGGGTTGGCCCAAGAAAGTCGGAATATTGATAACTCACACCGATATTGAATAGAACTTAACCCGAGGAATACCATAGTAGTTGAAGATGGAGCACTTACGTATTCACAATTTACACTAAATTATAGATTATTTTCAACATGAGGCTTCCAAGAAGTAATCTCATTTGTTAAAAAATAAAACTTTTTTTCGTGAACAACATAGGGATTGTCGAATGCGAAACTCGATTTTCACGAAAATGATTTCTTGGGCGGTGCTAGGGATGTTTTCCCTTGTTGGCTGCCTATGAGCATAACATCCTTAGGCCTTAGACTATTTGTAGTTCAACTTTTCGGCGTTATTCAGAAACTATGGGAGGGTTTTGCTAACAATTTATCGGCTTAGAAGTTATTCCTCGCGACTTTCTCACATTTGATATCCCAGCACTCTCAATCTTCGATTCGTTGCCATATTGAGTCGTTGCAGACTTTAATCCATTACCGTATATGAGCCTCTCATTCGTATAAAGTCATCGATTCCTTGTCGGTTCTTTTTTGTCCCTTTTTTTCTATTCTTTACCGAATTCCACGCTTGGAGCCTTTTTCATTTTATTAAAATATATTTCTAAGTACTTGGTTTCCCATTCTCCTACAGATAGGCAGCCAAGTGGATTTTAGTGGAGCCTACAATACAACGTACTTTTCATATTACGCACACAATTTTGTATTACTGTTTGGATGTAAAAACGTCTGTCAGAAATGGATTCCATCCTGTAGAAGGTCATTTTAGAGCGATGTGCGGAATTTGACGCGAATTTACAAATATACGGGGTACTTTTCAGGACTGTAGTTATTTTTGCTTACTTTGACAGCCTGCCGAATCTTTATAATGAGTCGACGTTGTCACCGTGTTGGTAACTTTCCTTTGTGTTAGAAGAAAAAGGGAGAGTGTGGCGCAGTGTCGGAGGCACCCTGCAACACACACGTGGAATCGATCTCCGCGCCCATGGCCCGCGAATCCTTCCATTCCTCCGGGGTCGGCAAATTGGTATCAGACTTGTCTGGGAGGATAGTAGCACTGGCTCGATACATCTATAGGCTATTGCGAGTAATTGTAAGGGCTGGATATGCATTCAGTCACCTCCAACAATACTTAATGAAGTCGAGTGCATGGCGCATCCCTGACGAATTGATCAACGCCGAGAGCTTTATCCTTTCTTATCCTTTTAAAAAAGAAAAAGTAAGAAGAGGAACAAAAATGAGTGAAATTAATTCTGTCGGAAAATAATTAGAAGAATAGGTGGCCAACTTCTCACTAGTAATTATAAGATTTAGACTATTCAGACAAAGAAATGGGGAATTTGTTTACGACTGCTGAAAGTGTCCACCTACACTTGTGATTAGTTGCCAACATAACCACTACTTCATTTATTATTTTTTGTATTCTTAGAAGTTTTTCTCTCAGATGCATTCATTATAACACACTTGCCAAGGTTTTCGCTTTTCTATCCATTTCTTCCGTTCTTAGTCTGTTCCTAAGATCGACAGCGTTTCTTCTGCGCTCTTGCGGTGTTTGTGCGCGGAACTTGGTCGAATCGAATAATCGACTTCCGGGATATTCGAGACCGATTGAAGGCGTGGTCCCAGAAAGACTATATTACGTCTTCTTAGTCATACTGTGCAAGCAAAATCGTGCCTTAGCAAATGAAAAAAAACCGGAATTTGTCAGTATTCCGAACACGAATGTGATGTGGTGAAGCACATGCAGTGTAAAAAAGTGTGCATTTGCTATTTGGTTCTTATTTTATCCTAAGAAATTATGACTAGTAACAGAATGGATGCAGTTGAAGCTTTTTTCTCCGCAAGTCGGTCTCAAAGGTCTAACGGTGACTTGACTCTTACTGGCAAAAAACGCTTAAGTTCACATGTATTCTTTTATTGATTAGCTACCACGAGGTTGATAAAGTAGTGACCACGATCGTATCATGATCACAAGGCTCATATTAGAAAAAAGGAACAACTGTGAGCACTCTGGTAGGATCAATCCTAATCAACCTCGTTTTAGTCTGTCAATGAAGGGATACATGAGTTTTGTCGGGGGTTAAGAGAGATCGGTGTTTGAAGTGCACATAAGTTAACAGTGGTACAGTGGCTAACACGTGTGGGAAGGATGATCGTGGTTCGAATCTGGTTTAGCACCAAGGTTTTGCAAACACCCAAGTTAGTTCTACGTAGGTAGGAGACAAGATGGATTTGACGAGGAGCAAATACGACTGAACCAATGTTCTAGTTGTGTGCCCTGAACACATGAAAGCTGTGCATAATATATCTTCAGTCAGCTCAGTGACCAGTGATGGCTTCTTCTTACATCCGAGTGCTTTGGTGAGCTGTTGGAAGCATTTCTTATTCTATTCGTCTTCATAAAAATTTATACCAATTGGCTTCTCCATCTTTTGCCTAGGACTTTTCATAAACGGTACATTTTCAATAAACTCGTAATCTGCTAGTGCCAGAAGTATATCCATACAGAATTATCCCAATCGAAGTGTTGAGCACTTCAGTAGATCAGTACGCTTACTATTAGAATCTCTCTACAAAATTTACAACTATACAAAATTTTAAGGGCGCGTGTGCCGCAGTGGTCGGAGGCACCTTGCGACACACGCGTGGAATCGGTCTCTACGCCCACGACCCACCAAGCCTTCCATTCCTCCGGGATCGGCAAATTGGTACCGGACTTCTCTGGGAGGGTGGCACCTTTGGCTCGATACATGGGCAAACCACCGCGGGTCATTGTAAAGGTCTGATATAAATTCAATCACCTCCAACGTTGCTTAGTGAAGTCGAATGCACAGCGCATCGCTCACGGATTGATCGACGCGGAGAGCTTTATCCTTATCCTTATATAAAATTTCATGTTGAATAGCTCCTGTGTTCTAACTATATGTTCTCGTCACTACTAAGAGTTAGTCGGTCAAGTAGTGGAGTGCTACATCTCCATGACTACCTACTCGTTCCCGTAATAGCCAATAACAGACAAAATGTTAAAATCACTCTTTTAAAATTGGAAACACTTTTATACGAGAAGTCACCAGCATTTTATACAATATGCTTTATAATTTTCATGCTTTCACCAGTTTGTACAAACGTCGCTGTTGAAAAGGTCATACTTCTTCCTACGTTGAACAGATAAATGCTTCCTATAGTGGTGGTACATTGAGTGGTTTACTGCTATAATATTTTTTTCTTCCGCGTATTAGATTTTCTTTAAAAAACGCTCCTCCGATCTATAGGTGGACCTGGTAAATGTGGTAAGGAATAAAGACCTGAGAACGATAGACATTTAATTAAATCTGTGAAGAAGACAGAGGTCTCAAGTAAAAGCCGATTCAACATGCAAGTCGGAAGGCCTTTGTTAATGAAGGATGAGAGACGACGAGTCAAACGAAAGGGGTAGTGGGATTCATACAATAGGTTGGACGGGTCATATAAATAAATAAATAGGTAGCATGCTGAACGTAGACGTAATCACACAAAGGACATCCAGAATTGTGAATACAGCTCCTGTTGTTACACCATTAACGCACCTAGTACTACCCAATGAGGACCTCAAAAGTAACGAATTGTTGTGCAGTAATGTTGGCAAGTTCTGGGAAGAAGGATGGAAGCTTGGATGGAACGTCGGCTAGTCAGCTCTCATCGCCGTTGACGTCATGTTACAGAAGTGAATTCGTTTGTGAATACCCTGAATTCAAAATATTCTGATTTCAGCAATTCTGGAACCTTAAAAATTGCGTAAATCTATGTGTTGATGTGGATTCGTAATGGACATCATTGTCGTTGGAATGTTTATAGGTGCAAAAAACTATGTTTACAAAGGCTACTAGCATTTTATTCGATTAGTTTCTTAGAGCACTAACTAACCCATGGACGATGCGAGTGTTTTTCAATTCATATGTGCCCAGAAGTGTTCACGGCTTTTAACTTAAAACAATTATATCTCAACTCAAGATGGATGTTGCTGTTTGAAATGGAAACAGTTCAATCTATTTATAAAATAAATAAAGAATAAAGCTCTCGGCGATGATCAATTTCTGAGGGATGCGCTAAACATTCGGTTCATTAAGTATCATTTGGAGGTGATTGAATGCATATCTGGCCTTTACAATGACTCGCGGTGACCTACGTATTTATCAAGTCAGTGGTGCTATCCTCCCATACAAGTCTCGTACCGATCTGCCGATCCCAGAGGAATGGAAGGCTCGGTGGGCTACGGGCGCGGGGATCGATTCCACATGTATCGATTCCACGTGTATGTTGCAGGGCGCCTCCGACCACTGCGCCACACGAGCCCTTAGTTTCTGCGTCTGTCGTATTATAGTTCGCCGAAATAATTTTCTGTAACTCATAAATCATTTTTTGCTCTCTTTTTATTCAAATTCATATTCCGAAGACCAGAGTTCTTGAAAAGTGCTTGACCTTCGAGAGCTGTCGTCGTTGATTCTTACAGAAGCTGCGCCATCGTTATAAAATTTTGAGGAATTCGAGACGGTTCTCAATTTTTTTTTCTAAGACTTTAATTTTACACCAATTTAAAAGTACCTTAACATTTTAAAGAGACGCTCGTGGTTCTTTAATGTCGAAGAGAATAAGATTGCAGATTTCTGAACATTTTGCTTGCTTTACATAATTTAATGGACAAAAGGAAAGGTCAGCGGTTATAGAAAAAGCAGCTTCTACCATTGGCTTATTGTGATCTCAAGCACAATTTCTATAGTTCGCGTTCCTTGTTTACTAGTGTGACCCAGAGGGAAAACAATGGCATCAAAACTATTCTGTAGAAATTTCTATTAAAAAGAACTCCGATGAAAACGTATTCCTTCAAGAATTCTATTGGCCAAAATTCCTTGTCATACGCACGCTAAGGCCAATACGAATATGCATCCGGACAATATGAATAGTATGCGACTCAAACCTTTTTGGCTGTTGCTTTTTTCCGGTTCTTCCGAGATATTTCTCTATTAAATGGTCAATTTTCCTCCTACCAATTTTAATATGAAGCGTGCAGTTTCCACTCCACTTCTACACAACTGTTCACTAAAACAGTATTGTAGAATTTACAAATTGCATACGCCTCCTTAATAATTGAGTGACTCGAGCTGGAACCAACAAAATTTCTATCGTCCACTCTTCGCTTCAGTGCATTTCACTGACATCGACTCCAAATAACACTAGTGACACTAGGAACACCATGTATTTACCGTGATGCCCTCCATTATTAATGCTTTTGACGAAAAACCAGCCTACTGTAGCTGGTTGCCCTCCGCCAACGCCAAGTTCACTCCTAAATATCCTATCTTTATTTGGCTTCTTCTTTAACCATAATGGATCGTGGCTCGCAACAATTTTTCCTAACTTGAAGCGTTTCTCTCGTAAGCCCCTCGTTAACGTCCAGTACTGACTTGATTATCACCAACAAACACAGTTAAGCGAGTTCCACGCGAGTAAGACACATGAAGCCGATGCGACGGAATCTACTGTACTTCCCACATTCTCCTAAGTAACATTGTTTTCGCCGACTGTGCTTTCTTCGTCCAATATTAGCTGCTTTATCACATTTTCCTTTATTTCTCTAACTAGTGATGCTGCTTTTAGTTTTGCGCCAAATGAAAGCCTTTCTTATTTTATCCGCTCTAAGATGATATGGGTTTGTTACGACTTCCTCACAGGAATGTCCAGGTAGTTCCTAGTACAATTCACCCTAACGGAAAATTAACTCAAAAGACCGACTTCCTATAAACCTCGCCATAGATAGATGATATATTTATTTATATGATCTTATAAACTGATCTTCTTTAGCTGACGCGAGGTTGCTATAGGTCTTCGTTGTCGTTGTCGTTGTTGTTGGTGTTGTTGGTCGATGGCTCACGTTTCGGCGATTTCGCCTTCCTCAGAGTCTGGACGTATTTTTGTATTAGAATACTTTAATTATTCGGTGGAAAAGGCTAAAGTATTAATGAAGATCAAAGTTTCAAATAGATGGTGGGTTAGGATGCTACGGTCAAACTGAAAGGCTACTCACCGTGATGTAACGAGTGGGACTGGCCCACGCGTTGTTCACGTGGGGTCGCCAGCACGACACATCCCGGGGTCAAAATACCATTTTGAAATAGGGCGCCAGGTCACGTGTGATAGTGAGGCATTCGTCTTTCCGGTTCATCTTTGGATTTTTGAAATTTATCCAAAAACGCTTCAAGAGTTTTGCGCGTTGATGTTTTCGAGTCCTGCGCTAGGACCCGTACAGTCACTTCAAAATCATCGCCGTTGTGCTTTTGTGCCCCTATGCGTACCTAGAGGAGTGTTTTGACGAATTTTAACTTTCCCATCTAGATGTTCTTTATGCGGGCACAAAGTGGTCTACCCGTTTCCCCAATATATTCCTCACCGCATGCGTTACATGAGATCAAGTATATTATATCTGAACTCATGCAATCCCCCGTCTCTCCCATTAGGACAGATCATACAGTTTTCCTGAGCTGCACAAACGATTATAGAGACGGTTGCGAACTAACTGACGGCGTAGGGTATTGGGTGGGATGTCAATAATCGTTATATAATTTTCAAGACCACTTTTTTCTTAAGCATCTCTTAATGGCGTAACTTATTTCATTTGATATGAAGGGTAGCTTAAAAGGGATCTTACTTACGTCCGAAACATTATTTTGGGGAACTACCCTACGTTTTTGTCTAACCCGAGTGGCTTCTACGTCGTAGCCATTGGAAATGGCAATTTATCGTGCCAGGTTTTGCGATTCCTTCCTTTTCCTCTTCTCCTGTGCACATTTTTAGCCGTACGGTACATGTTTTTAATAAGTGCTTTTTTTCACGTGTGAAGGATGAGAGTAGAGGTAGTGAACTAGTATGTTCTTACTACTTGGCTTACGATACCATTTTGTTATATAGCCACTTTCTGAGAGCTTTATTTGGATGTTTAAGAATGGAAGCCAGTTTCTCGGCTGGTTTTTCTCGTGTAAATTTTATATACTCTGACTGTCGGTTTAACAATTCAAAGCACTCATCCATCTGTTCTTGTGTGGAACAGACGATGAAGCAGTCGTCTATGTATCGACACTAGAGTAATGATCGGTGGTCGAGAACTGGAGCTTCCACCTTAGACATGAAAGCGATGGCAAGGCTTGGTGCTAAACGCTGTCCCATGGCCAACCCTCTAATTTGCGCAAAATATTTTCCAGACCACCTGAAGATTGAACAACTAAGACACTGTTTTAAGCGAGTCATTCATTAGTTGCGCAATCGACAAGCCGTACATTTTTATTTTCTTTTCGTGCTCTACTAGCAACTCGAGAAATGGCTTGCATTGCGGAGTCATTCGACACGTTGGTATAGAGTGAAGTAACATCGAATGACTCCATTACATGCGTGCAGTTTGGTTGCGCGCACCGTAGGTGGTCTAGAAATATTTTGGTGTTAGGTAGATGGGGTTGGAGTGAATTTTAGCAACTGGGTCAGGATAAGGTTTAGGAACCACGTTATTCTATCCGTTCGCCCGTCTATACGACTGATGATAGTCTAACTTTAAATGATGATGGGTTCGTTGATGTAATATCATCAGTTGAAGTAAGCTTATGTGTTTTAATAAGCAAGTAAACGTCAGGGCAAATTGGATGTTCGTTTTTAAGTCGAGAAATAATTGAAGGCTCTAAACCTGCGGCCTTTGCCGTGTTGACCCATTCTTGATTTAATTTTCGATATTGATTTCTATATTTCCTTTTCAGAGGATGCTCGATAGAGAGAAACATCATTGAGATGCTCCTCTGTTATTCTAATATCCAACTGATTGGGAAGAACTACAAATTCTCCACCTTCCTCACTAATAGAAAGGCTAACAGATTTTGAATTCAAGAGCTCTCTAACCTGGCGCATACCACATTTTTGTTGGTTTGTGAGGTTGGAGCTTATTTTTTCTTTTTTGGTAGTGATTAAGTATGCGGAGAATTTCGTCGGAAAATAAACGAAATGTAGAGTCAATATCGCTATTTGGTAGCTCTTGTTTGAAAAAGGTACGGGCAAAAGGTAGTGGAAGTAGTTCCCCCCTTGGTACTAATTTACCTAACCTTTCTAGCCTAACCCTGCAACGTAGCTGATTTCGAAGTTTATGCAGACAACACGTGATCCTGCGCAGGATTGGTTTAGAAATGGGTTGACTAGGCGCGAAAGCTCGGACCCAATTCTAACAATGAACGCGGATTTTCCGGAAGCTTTATGCCTCCTCTCACAGTAAGTCTGGATGTTCCTGGTGCGCATCTATTTCAGGGATTTTACTTGCAACTTGACCAGTGGGGGTCATTTGATTTGACCTTTTTGAGCGGCGTGATAGATCTTCAAACTTTTTTCCTTAACTTGCTCACAATATCACACCGAATATTTTCAGTCTTCAATTATTTCTCGACTTAAAAACGAACACCCAATTTGCTCTGTCCTTTACTTGCTTATTAGAACACATAAGCTTACTTCAACTGATAATATTACATCAACGAACCCATCATTATTTAATGTTAGACCTATCATCAGTTGTATAGGGCAGGGCCAACGGATAGAATAACGTGGGTACTAAACCTTATCCTGACCCTAGTTCCTAAAATTCATTCCAACCCATCTACCTAACACCAAAATATTTCTAGACCACCTACGGTGCGCAACCAAACAGCACGCGTGTAATGGGATTATTCGATGTTACTTTATACCAACGTGTCGGATGACTCCGCAATGCAAAGCCATTTTCGAGTTGCTGGTAGAGCACGAGAAAGAAAATAAAAATGTACCGCTTGTCGATTGCGCAACTAATGACTCTCTTAAAACAGTGTCTTAGTTGTTCAATCTTCAGGTGGTCTGGAAAATATTTTGCACAAATTAGAGGTTTGGCCATGGGAACAGCGTTTAGCACCAAGTCTTGCCATCGCTTTCATGTCTAAGGTGGAAGCTCCAGTTTTCGATCACCGATCCTTACTCTACTGTCGATACATATGACGACTGCTTCATCGTCTGTTCCACACAAGAACAGATGGATGAGTGCTTTGAATTGTTAAACCGACAGTCAGAGTATATAAAATTTACACGAGAAAAACCAACCGAGAACTGGCTTCCATTCTTAAACATCCAAATAAAGCTCTCAGAAAGTGGCTGTATAACAAAATGGTATCGTGAGCCAAGTAGTAAGAACATACTAGTTCACTACCTCTGCTTTCATCCTTCACACATGAAAAAAGCACTTATTAAAAACATGCACCTAGGGTTAAAAATGTGTGCACAGGAGAAGAGGAAAGGAAGGAATCGTAGAACCTGGCACGAAAAATTGCCATTTCCAATGGCTACGACGTGGAGGCCACTCGGGTTAGACAAAAAACGTAGGGTAGTTCCCCAAAATAATGTTTCGGACGTAAGTAAGATCCCTTTTTAAGCTACCCTTCATATCAAATGAAATAAGTTACGCCATTAAGAGATGCTTAAGAAAAAGTGGTCTTGAAAATTATATAACGATTATTGACATCCCACCCAATACCCTACGCCGTCAGTTAGTTCGCAACCGTCTCTATGATCGTTTGTGCAGCTCAGGAAAACTGTATGATCTGTCCTAATGAGAGAGACGGGGATTGCATGAGTTCAGGTATAATATACTTGATCTCGCGTAATGCATGCGGTGAGTAATATATTGGGGGAAACGGGTAGACCACTTTGTGCCCGCATAAAAGAACATCTAGATAGAAAAGTTAAAATTGTCAAGACACTCCTCTAGCTACACATAGGGCACAAAAGCACAACGGCGATGATTTTGAAGTGACTGTACGGATCCTAGCGCAGTAGTCGAAAAGCCAACGCGCAAAACTCTTGAAGCGTTCTAGATAAATTTCAAATATTCAAGCGCCCTATTTCAGAATGATATTTTGACCCTGGGGGTGTGTCGTACTCGCGACCCCAGGATGCTATGGTCAAACTGAAAGGCTACTCACCGGGAACAACGCGTGGGTCAGTCCCACTCGTAATATCACGGTGAGTAGCCTTTCAGTTTGACCATAGCATCAAACCCACCATCTATTTAAAACTTTGATCTTCATTATTACTCCAGTCTTTTTCCACCGAATATTTAAAGTATTCTAATATAGAATACGTCCAGGCTTTAAGGAAGGCGAAATTGCCGAAACGTCAGCCATCGACCAACAACACCAACAACAACGACAACGAAGACCTATAGCAACCTCACATCAGCTGAAAGAAGACCAGTTTATAAGATTATATAAGGAAAATTATCTCCACGCGGTATATCGTAGCTCGGCGCTCACTAGCACCTATCAGGTTGTATAAAGCAGTAACACAAATTGGAGCCGAAATCATCGTGTACTGGTTCTTTGGTAAGTTATCTCTCTCCTTTTGTCCTGGAATCAGCTTCTTAGTAACCGGGCTTTCACATGGATCTGTTGAAGTCTTTGACTTATTTCATTCTTTCGTTAGCATTATTTGAAACATTTGCAAAGTTTAAAAAAAATTATTGATTTGCAGGATTGTCTGGCAACGTGATATTACCGGTACTGTCACTGATCGCATCTGTAACAAATTAACCTCATGTTAACTGAATTTCTAAATTCTGTGGCGAATTAAATTACTTTACCTTTTACGATATCCTAGACAGAGGCGTAGTAGAGATGCCGTGCAGTAATGCACTCATGGTTGATGGTTCGACTCCTTCCATGACCAGCTAATCCTCCTATCCGCTTAGTGAAGGAAAATTTGTTCCAGCCTTGTTTTGTGGTAAAGTTCTTTAGAATCTACAACCAACGGGTGGTGACTTCCTGTGGTGAGGATGTGGGGGTTATTCTAACAGTGCCATCCTAGACTTTCATGAGGAAAAATTTCATGGGCTACTAGCATTCAATGACATTCACGAAGAAGACGAAGCTCTGAGTTAGCAGAAGAAGCCTCACGCAAATCCGAAGACCCTCGTATACGAGATGTGTGACATCGATTCGAAGAAAAGAATTGCTGGGACACCATATACTGTGGAAGCTACTAGTATGTGTTTCATCAGTTAAAGAACTATTATAATCGCTTCTGACGACTAATTCACTGGTGGTGCTTTTTTTTCCTGTTGAGCCAGTCTCTTCTAGAATACGTTGAGTTGAAAAAAGCAGTTGTTTTCATCAATTTGAAACGAACTCAAGCCTTAACTCTCGGATCTTGCGCACATCAGTCGTGCTTTTTTCTGTGGGTTTAGTATTGGACGTCGTCTGGTCGTTCGTGCCCAAGAAGTTTTCTTGATCGCAGGATTTAATAAGACTGAATTCAAAGGTGAAACTACAAACTCTGCTATGCTTAGCTATATAAAGTAATAAAAAGTCCAGTATCGAATTAAATATCGCAGAGACCTATACAATAACATACAAGGGTCAGCCAATATATCAAGCTGCTATTTCGAAACCCGACTTTCCTTTAACATCCGCACGACCAATCAGCATATATTTTTGCTAACGATAAGCTAACACCAGGTCGATAAAGAAAATGTTCTTCCTTATTTTTTCATTTTTTATTTTTCCAGAACGTTCAGGCATAAAAAAACTTTTGACGCTGAAGGGATGAAGAGCTTGATTTGTCGTGGGAGGATAATCAGACCAACGAATCTTTATGTAGCGCGAGGTTCCCCTCTAACCAATGTCGTATACTTGAGAAAATTTCTCGGATACTCACTAATTCAGAGATTTCGATTACTCGCCCCCGATTTCTATGAATACTTCGGCGAATTCGTCAAGCCAGCACGCTTGACATTCCACACTGAAAGGCGAGTCGAACTTGCTGATGTTGCCATTGCCGACCGCCGTTTATATTCTATTCGATACTGCCGTGATATCAAACAAAAACAGCTATGTATTAATAAAAATGTCAACCACGACCGTTTTGCAGTTTTTATTTTCGATTGTTCTCGATGAAGATTCGCTTGAAAACAGTATTCAGTTCTTTTTTGCTCCAGAAGTAAAAGATACTTTCGACTCGTGAAACTCATAGGATTCTATCTGCTAGGCTTAATTGCATAGCTGGGACATAACAAACCGCAAAATAAAAAGTGCACAGCAAAACAAAACAACTAGAGTTTTAATAAGAAGAACAAGATGTAGCTTTGTCTATTCCATTATGATCAAGTCCGATGATTTATACCAATGTTTTTTTGCTTTTTTTCTCGTGCCGAGGTTCAATTTTCGAGCTACGAAACAACTGGATAAACGGCTAGTCGTCTGGATCGAAACTATCGTGCACATTCAAGAAGCGCTGACGTGAGCAGCTGGCATCCTTGCGTTTAAAAGAATTTTTTCCATTAATCCCTCGGAAACCAAAATCCTTGTAACTAAAGGAGCACGTGTAGGGTTTTTCAGCGTAAATCCTTAGAACGACAAACTGAAATCTCATCAATGTTACCAACTTCATAGTTCTTCAAGAAACCTTGCAAAGAAATTCTCGCAGCTTTCTACACGTGTAAAAACAACGGTCACCACTCCAGCTGGTTATCACCAAAGAACGACTGTTGTTTTTAATGAGAAGAGTTATGTGTTTAGCAGATTCGCGTGGATTCTATAGATCATATAACGCACTCATTGGTGTGAGATGACGTTCCAAACGGTGTGAGTGATATCTGACTCATACGAGCAAGGGAAGTCTCATGTCGCATTTCTTGAGGATTAAGCATCTTCATCAATAAGGTAGAAGCAGTTTACACTCATCTCATTGAGCTCACATTTTTTGCACAAATGGGTTTTTCTTCGATGGAAAAAAACTGCCATGCGCAATTGCGTGAGAAATTCATGCAATTATTATTAAGTACTTTTCTCTTATTGTTTTCTCCACTTCGAAAATGGAATACATACTTGACAATTTTAGCTCTTCGTGGCCAGAGGCATGAGTGGGGGACTCACCTTTTCAGCTATTGAATACTTCAAGTATTCATCGAATATTCGAATGAGTTATCATTCATAAATTATGGCCGTATTGTGCTGTTCTTGTGCTTTTTTTTCTTGAGCAGAGCTAATGGATGTTGAAAAGTTTATGATCCACAAGTCTTTATTATCATAAACAACCTACGGTGACGTTCAATTTATCGTCTGCTTCAACTTTCTTGTTAGCAAACTTATCGTCCCTAGTGACAATTTAGAGCAAAACAAGTGCTGTTGACAAGCCGAAAGTACAAAAACTTGTAGTTTTGAGGCCTTTTTTGATGTCATTCTTTCCAGATACTAGAATCGTACAGATTCTAACGATATAAGAGTTTAAGTCTTCCTCAAGGAGCGGGTAGCCCATCGTCACGAGTACGATTCTGATTCTACTCCGCACTGGCATGCCAAGCCTGTCATCTCTCCCGGGTGAGGAAATTCGTACCAGATTTGTATGAGAGGGTGGAAGACCTGATATAATACATGGTCAGTCATTTTATAGTCCGAATGTGCAACCATTTTTGCCCTTGCAATCCTACGAACTGAGTCGAATGCATGGTAACGTCAAACGCTTTATCTTTTTCGTCATTTATCTGTTTTCCATACAACTCACAAGCAGAGTTCCCCAACTGAGTCGATACTTTTTGGCGCCTTGTTCAGCTATTCAAAATTTGTTTTCCCGCATCGTCAGAAATTTGTACTTTTCAATTATTATGTCTACAGCTTCTAAGACAAAGCTGTCAATACGCCAGAGCAGCATTAGTACTATACCTGAGCGAAATCCAATCCAATCAGACTCTTCACATCCATGACGTTATTCTCTGAATTCTGCAACTTTTTTCTTGTTTTTCTGGAAATCAATGAAAAATTCCTTAGGTATATGAGATGATTCCGTGGAACTGAGATGAAGCCATTACCTTCATCTCTAACACGAAGGTTTCATAAACTCTTTTCGGTTTATCTCGAATTTCTTTCGGTTTTTTTCTAGAACCTGAGATGATTTGTAAAGTTTTTTTTCATTTCGATTATTTCTTGGCAGAAGAGCAGTAGACGAACAATGTCTGGCTACTTTTCCCTTCTTCCTTTGAAAGAAACAGAACTTCATGTCACTAACCGTATCGTTTATGGAATGGCCGTGTTTAGAGAATTTAGAACCACTTGGAGACTTGGAGCTGATCTCTTTTTGTTCTTTGTCAGTTTTTTTTCTGGAAATGCGGAGGAGCGATAAGAAGAGGTTAAATCTGCTAAAGAATGACTGAGTGGAATGAGATTGCAAGGAGAAGCGACGCCACTCGATTTGCTTTTATCTGCTTTACCTTCTCCATAAACGTCACCAACATATTGTGTCGATGTAAGAGACACTAATGAAGAGACTCTATATGTCATCATCATTGCAAATTACATGATAGATAATGGATGAAGTGCTCGAATCGTCAGAAATCTTCGTAAATTATGATCTATTAGGAATTAATGTTGTGGGAATGCTTAAATAGGAAACGAGAGCGCTATTCCTGTTGACTAATAAGAAACCCCTGGACGTCGATACGTGAAGCATTCGACTAATTTCCGACCGAGATCATCAAACTCAACTCTCTAAGTGACTTGAAGTGATTCACTTCATAAAACATCTTCATAGCAACAGCGAATCCAACAAGAAAGCTCTTACTAGAAGATAAAACTAAGAAACGAATTCTCTGGAGTTCTCGTTCACCATAACAATTTGACGTACTGGCATGTTTGTGCAATGATTAGTGGGGGGCTCTTCGACCTCCCCTTTTAGTGTTATTATCCTTCCACGTAAGTCTGATATTAATTTGCCAAGCCTGGAGGGATGGAGGGTTTAGTTAGCCATGAGCGGGGATCGAACCAATGGCCATGCGTGGTTGTGAAGTATTTCTGGTAACTGCTCTGTATTCTTAGAATAATTAGATTTACATGGAAATCTTAGCTCTATAAGACCCACATTCTCAGTCAACGTGAGCAATCTTTCTCTAATTACTGATGATTGCTCTCGAGAAAAAATTTTTAAATTATGCCTTTCATTAATAATAACTTCAGCAACGGAGCTTTTTCTGCACGGACGAGTCCTCTATTGATTTCCATTCGTTAGACTGTCGCAGATTCTTTTGGCAAAGGTTTTGAGTTCTACTTCTGAAAAGAAGATGGTGGAACATGATTTACTAGGTCCCACTAGGCCTTATGCTAAGCGATGCAAAGCCCTTTCTATTCACCTTTGTCAGCCATTCACACAGCATTTTTCTTCAATAAGTATTCAAACTGTTTTGCTTTTCATGGGCTTTTTGATTTTTTGAATAGCTGATTAACTTTTTATCTCGAATAAAAATAAACGCAAGGGATTTTGGACCGAGAAATAGTTCTTTTATGGAATTGCTTATAATAGTTTCACACAGCAAACCGCTACCGACCAGATGTGCCTTTGGTTCGGGCTATTCTCCCATTTCAACGTACCCTTAAATCATATGAACAGTGGAACATTTTAAAAAAAACGAAGCGAAAATAAGCCATGAAAAACATCATTATAAAAAAGTACCGTTCCCTCATTTTCGTATAAAAAGGATAAAGTTCTCGGCGTTGATTAATCTCTGAGCGATGCGCCATGCATTCGACTTCACTAAGCATCGTTTGGAGGTGATTGGATGTACATCTGGCCTTTACAATGACTCGCAGTGGCCTACCGATGTATCGAGCTAGTGCTGCTATCCTCCCAGACAAGTCTGATACCAATTTGCCGGCCCCGAAGGGATGGAAGGCTTAGTGGGCCGTTGGCGCGGGATTGATTCCACGTCTGTGCTTCAACGCCCTTCCGACCACTGCGCCACACGCGCCCTTTTTCGCATAAGGACGATAAAAGATTTTATGCTCATATGTTCCCATTCTGAGTGGCCATAACTCTGTCTGAAACTTGTATTCTAGCTGAGTTCCAGCATTTTTTTTCTTGCTGTATTGAAGCACATTGTCCAACTTATAATGATATCCTTAGCTTTCGTTTAACTTTTTTTAACCACTGAGTATTTTTTTAAAGAGAGCCATCCCCTGGTCAACCCCTTCCAATGACATGAGTTCCGACATACTCGTATGTACACCGTCACTTGATCGGAACACGGCGGAAGCCGGCTGCAGTTCTTTTTGAGTCTTTGCTTTTCTCTTGAAACCAGAAACGAAGTCGTTCTCATTATATTCGGATCTTATCTCGATCGAAAAGCTTCTGACATAGATGGGAAAGATATGTTGATGTAACCAACCATATATTCTCCCCGTCTTCGCTGCTTGTAGATGCCTTTTTTTCTAAGATTTTTCCACGACACTGTTTGTTCAATAGCATGCCGGAAGTCAGAAATTTTTCGGATTACTAGATGTCTTGATGGTGATTGCGACAAGGATTGAAGAAAAAGCACTACTTTTCGTTATGGAAAAGCAACTTAAACCATTTATATGAGGACGGCAGACTATTCCGCTCTTTGTTCGTGAAGTTTGTCGAAATTCCTTCAGTGGTAATGCAAATGACAAGCAAGTAACCACAGAAGACAGATCACAGAAAACGACTTCGTTTTTGAGTATTTTCGATGATCCTCGTATTGTTGGTGATTCAAATAGGGAAGTACCTGTGGGTTTCTTTTCTTCATTTCAATATATAGTGCTAGATTCCTCTCAGGCCGGTTTAGAAAAGATTTCGGAAAGCCTTGACTTCTTTTTTTTCTCAGCAGCCTACTCAAAGGCTACTTTGCCCGCATAATTGATCAGTTCAAGAACTGAGTGTCACTTTGCTTCATTAATTACTTCAGTCGTCTTGAACGTTACAGTTCAGTGTCGAGCTTTTAATATTGCTTATTTCTCTCGTCATGTTTTTTTGCGCTGTCTTCTTTCTAATAAGATCTGGCAAATGTGCGACGAACCCCAACTCTTTCAGGATCACTTGTCACTAAGGAAACGGAGCTGTGTTGTGGGAACCCGATTGTACACGCCTTAGATGCTCACTATTTCATTCAGGTATGTTCGTATACAGTAGTTTTCTTTTTCGCTGTTCTAATCTGAAACCCAAAAATCTGCTTCAGAAACTTCAGATTTTCATACCCTGTTTACAACCATTCAATTTAGTTCTATAGAATGAATTCTTAATAAGTTACGATTTGTCCAATCATTCACTCCTTTCCTCGTTTTTTCATCACATCAGAAGATTTTCTTCTTTTAATATTTAAAACATTCTAGGTGCGATGCTTTTCTTAGGACGTCTGCCATCAAGCTGTGGCGGACGTTTGCCTTGCCTTCCAGCAAAGTCACCTACACTGAGTTTTTGCTTAACTTCATCGGAAATTCAGAAATCCTCCACTAAATGTCGTCATCACTGGAAACTGGTAGTAATTGAGGCTTAAGAACTCTTTTCTGCAGCTGATCTTCTAAGTGCTTTAGTCTGTTTAAATCACTTGACTGCAGTCGATGAAGGCGTGGCGTGAGCTTATCCGTATACAACGTGTTCGACTTGGTACGCTCTCTTTATGCCATAACAACGGTCAAGTGCTGGCAAAATACAATAATATGCCTTGTTGTAATGGAAAACTCTAAACTGAATAAGAGATGGGTGACGTCATTCAAAGGTAAAATGCGTCTATGTAGAAATAAAGAGCTACCATTTAAAGCCATTAGTGAGTGGGCATGGTGGAACGGCTGGAGGAAGATCAGAGTCACGTACCATTATACTTCATAGCACTTCATAGTTTCGTTCTTAAAGGTGACATTACTCGATCTCTCCAAAGAGGACATCTTTTCCATCAGGTTCCGTTTCTTTCCCAATGAAAACCAGTGGTCCAATGACGGACGTTTTCTTTATGATTGCAGTTGTAGTTAAGTTCTTTGTCAATATTAATGAGGCTAACAACGTTAACCATGATACTAGTATATTTTTTTATTTTTACATCACTCGTCATCACATCTAGGGCGCAGATCTCAGCACTTCCTGTGTTCGTTTCATTTGGTTCGCATTCATCGTTCACAAAGGTATTCGAACTTTTTGCGTGTGACTTCAATTCCTGTTCGGCGATTATTGTCTTCTCTATGAATGCCGTAGAATGCTGGTCGAGTTCACTCTCTTTGCAACTTCGATAGAGCCGAGCTGAGGCGTTCCCCACGTAGAATGGACGACAGCGTTTCGAAGAGGGTCGAACCAGCATCTTGCTTCCCTGGCGGACTGCTTCACTAACTACTAAAGATCCGCCACGGCTTAAATCGTTGCTGTCCCCCTGTTAGTAATATATACGTCATTCAATCAATCATAGTTACAGTTCGGCTCACAGGGAACGGAATCATAGCGTATTTTTCTGGATTTTTCCCCGAAATGCTTGCGAGTAATCTATAGCTGTCAGGAACGTCGGTCACTTTATTTGCACTCGATGAATAAGTGCAAATGATGACGTCGTTGAACGTCATCATAGCAACAGTCTACACAATTCATATCTAAGCCATTGTTTAGATTGATTTTCATGTTTCTATTCCTTCCTTTTTTTACGGCAATCGTTCAAAGGGTATTAATCGCTGTCTAATTGGCGTTTGATATAAATGAGCCTGAGTGCATTTGAATAGAAAAAACTTCTGCATTAGCTATTCCTCGTGATATCGAGCAAACGAGTGCTGTGGGAATCGACTCTTTTGAAAATTCGTGAACACCTACCTAAATGATCGGTATTGCATTCAAAGAATTTATAAGAATTTTTCAAAAGTATCCTGGAACTATTCCTAGCTATCGATCAATGGAAATTACCTGTATGGCCGCCTAATTTGTTTTAAAATAAATGAGCCCTTCGTATAACCTATGTATTTAATGGATCGCGGTAATTTTGGAGATAACGTGAAATGCATGCATTGTTCCAGTTCGACCCAGACCCAGGCTGGGCATAGCCCCTATTTTTTACGAACACGATTTTAAGGAGAATCAACTTGAGGGGCTCCCAACGACATTTACGATGGTGGAGTCGGTAAGTGCTTATCAAAATCAGAGGAACTTGGTGGACAACGAACGCGAGACAACGACGAAATGAAAACAGTGCTGCGACCTGCACACTGTGAAAACGGGCTATACATATTAAAAATAAATGGAGAAAATATTTTCACGAGAAAAATCCAGACTTAAAAGTCGCTTAAAGCAACTCTAACGCCTTGGGAACTCAAAGGCGATGAGCAAAGACTTTATTGCTCCTGCTTGCTTCATTGAATATTATTAGAATTGGAAACGACATACATGATGATTATAGTAAGATCACTAGCTAATTACGTTTTTTCTCGTATATCGAACGCTCACAAACCTTCTTTTTGCCTCTCAAGGAGGTTATCTTATATGTTTTTCAGAATTATTCAGCGCTTTAAGCTTAGTAGTGTTGTCGTGGTTGTCTGGAAATAATCGTATGTGTTATGACTTCTACGTGAGACTCATATTAACTGACATTTTAGTCAGTACCTCGCGTTAGTTCAGTGAAAAGCTGTTTTCGTGTTGGCTGTCATTTTCTCATCACTACGGATGTCGGACATTTGTTGATTTGCTTTAGACGGATTCAAGCCCCGTCGACAAATCGACTAAGAAGGAAATTTCACTTTGATTTCTTCCCGACTCGCTAGATGAGTTGTTCATCTTCATATAGTGAATTCAATACGAAAACAACTCATTTCTTCCCGACTCGCTAGATGAGTTGTTCATCTTCATATAGTGAATTCAATACGAAAACAACTCAAAGTACTACGGGTTAGAGTTATTGAAGAACTTTAGTTCCGTTTTTTTATTGGCTCCATCCTCCTATATCATCACCATTTTTAACCTCTATTTGGTTAAGTGGTCGCCTACTATGACTTACATGCAATATGGTTAATGTGCGTCGATACCATAGCAAAAAAAATAAAAGATAAAGCATTCGGTACTAAGCAGTCCCTTATGAAAGCACCATGCATTCGATTCCACTCATAGCATCGCGAAGCTGATTGAGTACATGTTCATCTTAATATAGTGACTTACAATGGCCAGCGAAGTATCGATTAAGTGCCTTTATGCTACTCCACTAGTTCGGTACCAATGTAGCTTCCGGGTTAAGAAGAACTTGCTTTGCCTTGGACACGGGATCAAACCCACCACTCGTGTGTTTTGTAGGTCATCTCCAACTACTGCGTTACACTCGCTTTCATTCACTGCAGTAGTATCTACTCCTTTCTTGTCCGTTTTTACCTTCGTTTTTTCTCTAAGCTTTCTTCAATTTAGTGCTCACATTGTCTTATAGGTTATTTCAAAACGCGCAGTTGTAGGGATAAAAAAGATCGATACGTCTTAAGATCGAGTCTGGTAGTTCAACGATTTTGCTTCATAGAAAATATCTGCGCCAGTTTTGCCCTGAAGTGTAGAATCTCCTGATTACATCGATATTAGAAAAACTTCCGGTGGATGTCATTAGTCGTAATGTCAACGGCAAGACTTCTCGTAAGTATTCAGCTTGTCGTGAAAACATGAAGTATATTTCTTCCTGTCAGGTGGTTTCTTTTTCGTGATATGATGTGATGTGTAATAAACGTAGCGATACATAAATAATATATGCAAAATAATTGTCTTCATAGGTTTTGCGTTGTTAACATCGTAAAAAACAAAGAACACCTATCAGACTTCCCCCCAAAAAGTTCTCAATGAAGGGTTAATCAAAACTCGTTTAGCACCATTGCGACTAGTGACACCCTATGGATGCCATAATCATCTTGTGAGAGTGGCCGATGAGACACCCATAGTCCTCATTTCCTTTCCAATGTTTTATTCTGACACCTAGAATTGCTTTTCTATACATTTTATTACCAGTCGATAGCTTGTAGAAACACAGACATTGTTTTGGACGCCGGTTTGGAAAGGCTCTATTGTGCACTTAGAAAGAATAGAAAACCTTTTCCCGAACGAGTTCACTAAGCAGAAAGTTTGAGTACTAATCGACTACTATTTCAATTCTAATTGCTATGGTGAATGACAGTTATCGTATAAAGTGTTCGGGTATAAAAAATACTGAATAATATAACTAGATATTAGAGGTGTATAAATTGCACAACAGTTCCAAACGCTGACAGTAGTGTGTTTGCGTCTCGGAGCTGATCAATCCCTGAGAGAATGCGCTATTAATTCGATTTTATTAAGCATCGTTGAAAGTGATTGAAAGCACATCTGGCCTTTACAATGACCCGCAGTGGCCTACCGATGTATCGAGCCAGTGCTGCTATCCTCCCAGACAAGCCTGGTACCAAATTGCCGACCCCGAAGAGTTGGAAGGTTTGGTGAACAACGGGCTCTGGAATTGATCTCATGTGTGCATTGCAAGGCGCCTCCGACCACTGCTCCACACGTGCCCTGCAATACAAGTGTAGCAAATAGCATTTTAGATCTCATTCATACTTGTGTAGCGACAGAGCAAAGTCTTTTCTACAATGTGTTCATGTTCAAAACCTCCAAAGTCCTCTAGTTATTGAAAAACCATTGTTTATTTTTTAAAAAACCAGCAGGTCCATGAAGGCTGAAAATTAGGCGTCGTCAAGTCCGCAACAAACTCGAGATTTGGCGTCGTCGCGAGAATGTTGACAAGATTTCTAATGGAAACCCCTGCGATAAAATTCACGCGAACAGTGTAAATGACGAGATGAAAATAAAAAAAACCCAAAAAGGCCGAATTTGATTACAAATACAAAGTTTTTCTATGATTGTGGGCCGTTTAGATGTTCAACCACTAGAAACTGGTTCCTGATTTGAGAAACTTCTCAGATTTTTCATAATCGTTTATTTTATCTCTAACATCTATTTGTCATGTTTTTCATTTGCTTTCTTCAATTTCCCTTTTGCCCTTTTTTGTTTTGCTTTTTTTGTTAACCTAATAAATCCTGGGTTAATGGGACGGGCTATTCTCTTGTAAGATCACCAATCAGTGAATTAACGCATAACGTCCAAAGTTCGAAGCTGTTTTTTTCGAAAAGTGACGACGATTTCTTGAGAACTGGAACATTTGAGGAGTTCGGAACTTTACCATTTTATAAGACAGGCTTTGACTTTCCTTACTTTTCTTACTTATCATGTGTATATAGCTTCTACACAATATGATTTCAGTTTCTGCTATGTTTGAAGGTAAATTTCTCGTGAACGTCAGAAAGACATTTAGTTTTTGAAACTTCGAACTCGACCGTGGGAGCCGTGAACGCTGCCGATACGTTGAAAAACACCATCATATCTTGCTGGACGAAATCCTGCTTGTTTAATTGTTTTTTGTTTCTAAAACGGGTTTTAGCAAAAAAGGGTGAAGAAAGGTAAAGCTCTCGGCTTTAATCATCCCTGAGGGATGCGCCACGAATTCGACTTCATTAAATATCGTTGGTGGTGATTTAATGCATATCTAGTCTTTACAATGGCTTGCGGTGGCCTACCGATGTATCGAGCAGTGCCGCTATCCTTCCAGAGAAGTCTGGTACCAATTTGCCGACCCCCGGAGGAATGGAGGATTTCGTGGGCCATGGGCGCAAGGATCGATTCCCACGTGTGTGTCGCAGTGGCGCCTCCAACCATTGCGCCACACGTGCCCCCCGTCCAAACGTTTTAGCAATGTGGCTGAAAAAAACTATAGTTTCGTGTGGTTCAGAAAAACAGAATTTAACCTTGTCGTAATAAAGAATCTAGTATACTGAACGCGAAGCTCTGAGATGCCTAACGCTTTCTATTTTGCCTTCCTTCTTGATAAACAGGCACCAGGTTGTTGTTATACTATCTATTCACCATAACCTTAAACGATGTGCCCCTGGTCTCCATCAAAAGCTAGGAGATCTATGAGGAACAAAGCAGCTCTGAAGAAGACGATACCGCTAGAGCGTTAGCTATCGTGAATAAATAATATGATGACAACCTCGTGTCTGCTCGTGATGAAAAACTGCTGACGAATGTCGAGGTTAATGGAAACTCACTTCTGGATTTCCATCTTAATTTGTGATCACGAACTACCTGTCTTCACATCTACTGTGCGTGTCCCAGCACTCGCATTTGATTCGTTTCCGCGCATCCACCATCCACAAAGGCTTCGAACTTTTTTTCTCTGTTTGATTTCGGCTTCAGATTTTCTCGACTTCGTCATGAATGATGTTGATTGCTGAACATCGTCACGAATATTGTTGATTGCTGAACGATTCGATTCTCCGTGGAGTGATAACCGTGCTAGAACGCTCCCACATTGACTGGAAGTAGTGAACAGGTCCTAGACATGTATGCTACAAACTTTCCAACACCGGAAGGATGAGAGGCTTCGTGGATCGATGGAGTTGTTGAACCAGCCTAGGAAGGTTGGGCCATCAGCTAATTGAATGGGATCACTTCACTGCGCTACCCTCTCCCTTTGTTTTAACTAATGATGCTTGTAATCAGGTGCGATGTGTTAGCTGAAAGAATGGAAAGCAGTCATTATTTTAGAAACACGTGTATTTTACGCAACGTTCGTCATATTGTCGTTGAAATCTGTGTGAAGAAAAATAAACTTTTAGAAAAACATAAAAACTATTAGAAAGATGACTTTGTTTTGCCCTTAGGACCAAATTGTTTACGAACAACCTGATTTCGTTTTGCACCTATTAATAAAAGTAAAAAAAAGGGAAAAAATAATGAAAGCTCTTAAGCTCAAAACTAAAGCAGGATTGTGAAAATGGGATGCAACAGGTCATCCTGAAGTTTGAAGCGGCTAACTTTCAATCGTCCAGAAAAATTCATGGATTGGTCTCCAACCGTGCACTCGTTTCCTTTGCCCTTTGATCGATACCTATCATTCTAACTGTGTCTTCTCAAAAAATCCTTAAGAAGACCTATTGGTCGTGAAAATCTCCTCACTATAATTTCATAGTCCATTTCCAATACTTCTAATGTGGAGTGTTTTTCACGCTTCATCTCTTTTTATCGCTGAAAATTTTTCTCTGAATAATTTATTCGTAGCCAAAGGGACAACAGAACCGATAGAAATTATAGTGTAATGAGCGTAAGCATTGAGCAGCGAATCGCGTAGTGCTCCAGTTTCATTTCCAAGTTTTCCCGTACATTTATTATTCCAATTAAATCTCTTCGTTTCTAGATAGCACTTGAAAAAAACTAAAAATCAATAACCCAATTGGAATTCCAATTAGGGATGCGATTTAAATTTATTATAATTAGCAGCACTAGACTATTCCCTTAATTTGAGATGCTGCAGTTGTTAGTAGCACCTAGCAAAACACTCCGGTTCGATCTCGCCCTGAGAAAGCCATGGCCTCAATCGCTCTCCCCTGAGGTCAGCAAACTGGTTCCGGAATTCCCCCGGGAAAATAAACGCGCTGATTCCACACATCGACAAATTCACTGCAAATAATTGTATAGGCCAGATTTTCATTAAATCGTCTCTACAATGCTGAGAATAGAGATGAATGCATGCCATCTCTAAAGAATTGATCAACAGCAAACGTTTTCCCATGCTGTCCTGCTTAACTGTTCCTCAATGCTCCATCTCAGATGAGATGTTTTTTCGTCGTGAAGAAAAATTTGGTGAACGATGGCTTCAGTTTATTCTAACGTCCTCAGGAATTTGAAAGAACACCTTACATTAGTAGAGCACTATCTTATTTGGATACTTACTAAGATGGCCAATCTTCACCGGTTGCGCGGACCCCATCATAATTTCCGATTCGGATATTTGCTGATTTGGCCATTTTTGTTCCTTGGAGAGCCGAGGTCAGCCTGGTCGAAGCCTTCCTCTGGTCGTCACCACTACATGCTGTCACTTGTGGATCCTAAGAAAGTTTGCCACCACACGACTAGTTTAATGCCAAGACGGTGGTGAAACTTGGTATTGGTGTTGGTTTACTCTTAGCAAGGCTTCTGGATGGAAATGTCCAACTCCTTCTCAGCTTGGAAGGCCCTGCTGGTGGGACGAACCCTTGCTGCCCAATGGAACCCCGATACCCATGAACACCTCCCAGCCACGACGTGGCGGTAAGCCGTTGGGAGGAGTGCATTGTCAGTAATTCTAATAAATTTCTTAATTTTTTTGAAACAAACAGGTGTCACATTTTCAAGCAAAGAGAATCGAAGGCAATGAAACACCTACAGCATCTCTTTTCATTGTCACTTAGCGAAACTGAAAAGTTCACTCAGAGTTTCATCACCTCAGAATGTCTTAGACCCAAAGATATGATGAAAGCATTACAGTGCTCCAATATTTATAATGAAAATGTGGTAGAATATTGAATAAAATAGAATAGAATGATTTTCTTTTATCAAATTTTTTATCAGCGCGAAAATGAAGGATTGGCTTGAGATCTGGACCGAAATGAATTATCTTAAGAAAATCCGTTGATTAGCCTAATATTAGGTGCTATAGATATTCGATCCGATCGGTATTCGAGTTTCGAATATTCCGAATGCTCTGGTTTGGTTTTATTTATTTTGTTTCTCAATAGTCCGCCATAACCACTGCTCATAGTTTTTTTCTTCCGTTGTTTCAATTATCATTACTGTGAAGTGCACGTCCAATTTGGGTGGTTCTAGGATTTTTAATTAAATCCTGCGAACGACCTTAGTCACAACGGCGTTTTTTTTCTCTTCAATCCCTTTGTTTCTTAAAGTGTGCAAAATTTTTCGTTATCAGATATGTTATCCTTCATAAATCTTTCCCTTCACATTCAAATTCAAAGAGTTCTGTGTCGCTTTTTTTTCAGCATTTATAATCCAATTCCGAGGTTAATAGAAAGTCGATCTTGGGAACTAAAGACTTTTATATGCAAAACTTCGGACCGCAGGTGCCTGCAGTGGGGGAACGAATGCGCTATTACCCTTTCCAGGAGCTAACGTGTTAACCAGCACACCATGAGGCTCCTTTGTTTCGCCCTCCCCTCAGCCGTGTTTTTAGCCTATAGGTGCTATCAGCAATCACACGTTAACGATATTGGTCCAGGAAGCACAAATCTTCAAGGGATCTAGTTAAGCTCAAACTGTAGTGTAAATCAAAAGTAGCCACTTTTTATTTACTGCCTATTCTTTTTTCATGGTAGGTTATGATGTGAAATATAACCACAATGATGCTGAGATATTTGTAAAACTCCGAACCGCAGGTGTCTGCGGCGGTGTCGAACTCGTTACTACTTTTTTCCGATGGCTAACGTGTTCACCACTGCACCATGCGCATCCTTCGTTTCGCCTTTCTCTGAGCCGTGGGTTTAGGTGTTATCAGCAACTTATCTCAGCGTCATCGTGATCTTCGACAATTCGCGTGTTGTTTCACCTTCTGCCTGAGGATTTCATACTCTCCATGAGTATCGCCCAATGCTGGTCGACTCAAATGTTCTTGCAATCTTGGAGATAGCCAGACTAAGGCGTTTCTACGTGGATAGGAGGGGAGCGTTGGGGGGAGGTCGAACTAGGGCCTTTTGCTTATATTACTAACCACTACTCTTTCCCCTTCCAATCGTTAGTTTAAAAAAAGTGAAATATGAAGCATTTGAAGGCAATGTTTTACTCTCTTAAACGAGTCACATACCAATTTTGTGAGCCCATAGCGATGGAAGGAAGACCTGACTTGTCCGTGTCGCGATATCGAACCACCGACCACGTATGGCACTTCTAACCACAGCATGACACCCTTCGTGTCCAGTCTGTTTACGTACGATTAAAAGACTGTTTTTGCAACAATAATGGTACTTTTATATTTGAATCTCTCTTCTTCATGAGTTTTATGCATCGCAGTATAACCTCTATTTTCCTGTTATTTTGATTATTTATTTGAGGAATATTTTCCGTTGAAGTTATGTTAGCTTTTTTTTCATGTCGTCCCCAAAAACACGTGGCAGATTAAAGTTAGACTTCTTCTTCCTCACATCTGCTGTGCAAATCCCATTAATTCCTTAATCCTGTGCATTTCCCTCGAATCCATCATTCACAAAGGTTGTTCGAACCTTTCACATGTGCCCTCGGTAGCTTCTTGAGTATCTTCGTCTTCTTTATGACCATTTTGCTTGAATGCTGGTCGCGTCCGCACTTCCTAGAGTTTTGGAAAAGCCAAGCTTGAGCTGCGTCGCAGCAGTTCGAGAACCCGGAATGTACCTCGGCGAGAAAAACATTAGTGATGAAGGTACCCCGTCACGAAGAAAGAAGATCAAATCAATATTTTTATTATCGTCATATACAAGTCTGGCGCCAAGCCATCGACCAAAGATGGATGAAAGGCTTAGTGTTCCTGATGAGAGGATAGAGAAAACAGCTTTTTGTGTAGTTCTAGGGCACCTCTAATCACTGCGCCATGTTATTGCGTACTTTGAGGATATTCTGTAGATGCATAATAGCATGAAGACATTGATTAGTCGCTTTGTATTTTTTATGAATAGTCGAATGAATTCGTCAAACTTTCAGCACGCTTGACGTTCCATACTGAAAGACGCGCCATACGTGTTAATGTTGCCGTTGACGGCTGAGTTTTGTATAGGTGATGGCACTTTCTTCTTCGTCTTCTTCACTTTGTTCGGTATTGTGAGGAAGAAATGCCAGATCTCAAAGAACAGCCTAGGAATTCTTTGATGTAATTTCTTTTCAAACAGACTTTTACTTGAAACTTGCATGATAAGGAGATTTTTGAGTTAGATTCAAGTAATTCCCCATTTTTAGCTATCACATGCTTATATTCTATCGCTTGTAACCCTGTTTATTATCGACGAACTTTCGCTGGCACCAGCAAAGTCCTGGTTTTTCCGTGTAGTCTTTCGGAGCGGCTCAGTGGCTCAGTAGTACCTAGCAATATGAGAAGCCTCACACTTTCGGAATAATGCCCTTTGTCTACTGTTTTAACAAGAAATTAGCCAAAGGCTGTTCTGCTGTGGCATTCTGTGTTAGGTAGAATGTAATTTACATAGATTGTTAAGAGTACTATATGCATCTGACTTTTGCTTTCTTATCAAGCATCAGCAAAAATGTAGTGCGTTATTCGTTTATATAATGGGAAAGTGTTCTCTCCATTAATTTTTACCACCAACTTTATTATAATCGCGAGAAAATCGTTTTTCTTCCATGGGTGCTCCCAAATGGATTCTAAGGATATGGGCGAGTGTCACAGAGGGCCCAGCAGGACCAATGAGCAGGGCGTGCTATCATTGTAATGTATATTCTTAAATTGGATAATATGAACATCTCAAATTGGCAGACCTTAGCCAGGCTCAAAAGGAGAGGAAAATGGAGATTGTGCTGGCGCACGCAAGAACTAATGAAGATCAGCTATCCAGGTATCCAAATATCCAAGTAGGAACATCTCAAATTATTTCACTTTGCAGAACTATCCGTTTTAATACCATGTGCTTCGTGAAAGATTTGTCAGAAAACTTACATGTCGAGCTTGAACCAGCAGTTTCTCCACACGACGTCTCTTCTTTTTGAATAGCTTATAGCACTTTCGGATCACCTGTGATCTTTTGTGTGATTTATTATCGCAATGATATCTTTCAAATCAGTTTTCATGCTGTTGATGTTACTCTATCACTAAAGTTCTACTGTTCTCTATCCATCGAGAGAAGAACCTGTGGAACTCTGAAGCGGCATTCGTCCTCGAGCTTGTCATCAAATACCAACTATCTCTTATCATGACGCGTTCCTTCATTCACCTCTGAACAGTAGGATTCTTACAGTAATCAAAAGATCGAGTTTCTATAATATTAATCTCGGCATTGAACAAATTCTTCAATATGTTCTTATTGAACCAACAGAAATTGTTACTTTATTCTTTATTGACGATAATGCTGGTGTTTCGGCGGATTTCGCCTTTATTAAGAGCCTGGAGAAATCAAGTTGATCGCAATCTACCCTGCCAAACGCCTCCATAACCAGACGGATAAAACACAGAACCTAGATTTCAATCACATTGAACACAAAATAGTTTCTTCGCACACTCACCGCTTTCTAGGAGTCTTCCACTGAGTGTACACGTGAAGACCAACCGCACAGAATTCACATAGAAGCGTAATGTGTTTACAATGTGCTAACACAGTATGTCGCGACATACTCAGTCGAAGACTCATAGAAAGCGGTGAGTGTGTAAAGAAGCTATTCTGTGTTCAATGTGATTGAAATCTTGGTTTAGCGTTTTCTCTGTTTGGTTATGGAGATGTTTGGCCGAATAGATTGCTGCCAACTTGACCTTTCCATGCTCTGAGGAAGGCGAAATCCGCCGAAACGTCAGCTTGTTCGCGAATAAAGAAAAAAAATAACACCCCGTGTTTGCTCAACAAGAATACGAAAAATTACTTGATCAATGACTAGGTTAATGGAAAGTCGGACGTGGGATTAAAATACCAGTCTTAAATACTGTGTGAGAACATGCGTGATAGCGAGCCATTCCTCTCTTTGGTTTATTTTCGGATTTCTGGGATTTATCCAGAATCTTTTGGGAGTTTTGCGCGCCGAAGTTCTCGATTCCTGTGCGAGGATGGTAACGTCTACTTCAGAATCCTCCCTGCTATGGGTCTTATTCCCATGTGCGCCTAGGGCCTATTCGGTTTAAATTTAGGGTTTCCCATGTACGCCTAGGGGGCCTATTCGGTTTAAATTTAAGTTTGCCCACTAGTCGTACTTCTATACAGACGCAGAGTGCTCTACCCATTGCGCTAATATGTTCGTCTCCGCATGCTTTAAAAGAGTTCAGATAAACCGGATCCGAACCCTTGAAATTACCATTTCTACTGTTAGGGCATATTATACAATATTACATTGCACATAGACGGTCATGCAAGCGGTTACGAACTAGCACACATCTTAGAGTGCTCGGTAGTAATTCATTTCTGCTACTGATTTGTCTAGAGGTGCCATTTTTAAGTAACCGTCCACAGTCTTCTTTCGTTGGAAATGTGGGACACGATAAACGGGACCTTTTTATAGCTAGAATTACCATTTGGGGCTTGGCTTTCTTCTACACTTCTCCTCAGGAGCTACAGTTCTGTAGCCATTGGAAATGCCCATTTTATGCGGCGCTTTCTAGAATTTTTCCATCTGCTCTCTTCCTGTGCAAACGCTGGCGGGTGTTCAAAACATATTTGTTACAAGCGCCCCTTTTTTGTGTGTGAAGGCTAAGAGGAGAGGTAATGAAGAACTATGTTTTTGCTACTTGGCTATAATTTTTTTAGGAAGGATTCTTAGTTCCAAGACACTTCCATTCTCTTAAGCAAAAGACTTGTTCAATTTTTCCGAAGTCTGCTACTTATCTATTTGCAATGTCATTTTTTGGACCTTGATCAAGTGCGGAGGTGGAAATTACATAGAATGCCGCTTACCCCTTAGAATATAATTAAGATCTGCACATGAACACCTGCTTTGATGTCACTAACTCTCGTTTTATGATTATTTTAGTGACAAGTAGCCTAACTCGAAGTGGACTTTTCACTTGTGCCTTATAACGAAGACGGTTTCATCTGCTTCTTGTAATAGCTTCGCTTCGAGACTGCTGCTTGCTAATTGGAATTACTTGAAATTTCCAACTTAAGCGTGGCCCTGTTAGCTCTCTAAAGCCTAAAAACTTAGGGTTTAGGATTATTGATGATCTTGGTCGTAGTGAGTCTGAAGTCTGAATTAATTATCACAGTGGTATCCCTCAAATCAACTTTCATGGTGTCCATGTTACCCTATTACTCTCTGAATCGCGTTTTTTTTTACAACCTCGCATTCTTTAGAAGTAAAAAACGTTCCAATATTTCTGTTTGTAGGACCATTGATGGCTGTTTTGGTAGCTCTTTCTTTAAGTCACTACATAAGTGGCCGATGGCACAGTGATTGAAACCCGTCGATCTCACGACTAGAAAAGTGCTCTCTTTCGAATATCTAAGTGAGTCGACTCTTGACATCTCCACTCCATCTCCATCTCCGCCAAACACTACCCTCCTAGGTAGGTTACTAGGCAGAGTGCAAGCGCAATGTGATTCAATTAGTCGTAGAAGCAATTATTGACTCTCGACACCAATGCATACTTAAGAATTCGCAAAAGCATCGTTGCATCAACATCGGTGCTCACGAGTGTCCATAAAACTCATCTTACTTAGTTATTATTTAGTACATCTGTTCATTTATGTGGCGTGACTTCACGTTTCTGCGATTTCCAGTACATCTTTTATACGATTCGCTGTCTCGCATATGTCAACCACGAAGGTCTTCGGACATGCTTGTCGCTTCACAGCCTTGAGCATCTTCTTCTCTTCTTTGTGAATTTCCTTGAATGCTAACTGAGTAGATTCGCCCATAAATTCTGGTATAGCTCTTTTACACTGGTGACACGTGCTCACCACAACCATTTGAACCTGACTGTGGGCTCGAGAGAGCTCGTCCCAGAGAACTCTGCTGCAAATTTACCGACCCTTGAGCGATGGTTGGTCTGCTGCGGGGTCGAACCAATGACTATGTATGTATGTATAGCACGGCTTCTCTGACTACGAAGTTTACCGCTTTCAGTAAAGTTTCTCGCGCATGCGAATTGCATAATTCGCGTCTCGCTAACGAATCCACTGATTAAAATATTTGATTTTGTTGTTTTTATCACACATTTCGTTGTTTAATACCAATAACTCCGCCTATTAGATCAGTTTCATGGATAATTAGTACTAGATTCCAGCTATAAACCAACACCGTTTAAAGGATGACCTATAAGCATAGGTTTAAACCCATAGGTCTTCCTTATGTCAGCAATCACAAGTCGGTTGATAATGATCCTAAACGAAGTTGAGAAGAGTTCGTTAACCTTACACGATCCGTTTTTTACCCTGTAATTTCCACAGAAGCAGGTGGCTGACCTCCTCCATTCTGGCCTGGATTCACTTCATACACTATCTGTTGAATTACACGTATACATATTCATGCATATGTGCGTGGGCGTACTTGCATCCGCACTGAGTTTATCCTGGTGGGTCGATCTTGCGAGCCCTGAAACTGGATAGCAAATGTGGTAGGATTTGAGGGTCATCTCCAACCAGAAGCTCTGGTTATACAATCCTGTTATTTATTGGCGTATTCATCCTATAAACCTACATGGACACTTGGTTCTTCTCTTCTTGCGAATAGTCATGGTGTAATCTCTAGCGTTTGTTCTATTTGAGCAATGTTCTATTCTACTTTTTGGTCAAAATTTTTTTCCTTTTGAAATTCCGAGGTGACTATGCTATTTTTAGGTCGCGGCTTTAGTACGCCGAGCGTTTCTGATCTGATATAGCCTTGTTAACGTGATGATTAAATTTCGTCCATAATAGCTATGAATCTTGGCATTTAGCGAGGCTTCCGAATGGAAATTTTAAAATCCTTGGCTTTGATAGCTCCATTGGGAGATATGCCCTTAGCATAAATCTAAGTTCGATATCTATAAAAGCTTCTTCATAATTATGGAGCTAAATCCTTACGAAAATGCGAAGAATTTCATCGTTCGAGCAACTGTTAATCTAGAGACTTTACTGGTACCCATCCATTTCATTCGATAAGGAGAAGGATTACAAGAAATGCAGGTGACAGTTGGGTAACAGGTGAGGATTTCTGAACGGAAGATTAGGCCTGACAAATGAATATTAAAATTTTTATTTTCCATTGCATGAAAACACCTATCAGCAAATTTTCTCCCACTAGATGAAATCGCCAGTGATTACCTCACTAATTGTGAGATTTTTCAGTCGTGAACTATAAATAATATTTTTTGAGTTATTACGATTACGTAGGTGAATCAGCACCTTTCACTTTCGTTACCAGTCTAGGTGTGATGACAACATTGGGGAAAGGGCGATGCTCCGAAGGAGCTGACTTCTCCCGTATACTCATACCAAGTTTTTTGCTGCCTCAGGATCTTCTCGTAGATGAAGCAACACTTCTACTGATGTAGCTGAAGTCGCGACCTATTCGAGAACTCCTGGAATAACTACAGCTGGAAAATTAAAGCACAGAGGAAAAGCGTTCGGCCCCGTATCTTCGCATCGATTTTTGATGTGGGGGTAATGCAGTCACCAACCATATGCGGCTATAATCAGCTGTTCTTCCTCAATGGAGGACATATGAAAGCTGTGAGTTTCTCGAGAAGCCATTGATCATGTGATTGCCACAGAGATACTCGTCTTTCTGTATGTGTTATTGACGCGTTTAACGTAGTGAATGGCCTATCAATATACCCTTCCAGGCTCTGAAGAAGGCGTTACTGCCGAAAAGTCGGCTACTGTTGTATTGCATGTATTTTTGTACGGAAGTAAACGCATACTCTTTAACACCTTCGCGATTGCTGAGAAAGAAAATGGCGCATTCCTAAGGGATTTCTCATCTTTCCTTCATGATCGAGGCCGTAGTATCTCGGCCAATTTTTTGGCGCCTTCACCTTTTTCGAACCTGGATTGATCCGAGTCAATTCTCCACAGTTCCTTCTTCCGATGGTGGTCTTCGCGATCGCATCGAGTCGAATCCAGTAGAGCAGCGGCCGAATGAATTAACTTCACTTGCGAGCGCTTGTTCGTACACGACGGTTGTTGTTACTGGTTATCCGTTTGTAATCGTTTGTTTTTCTTCAGAAGATCCATCCTATAGCAGTCGGTATCACTATAAGCTAGCACAGAACGTAACAATATTTGTGAAACCGACTTTCCTTTAGCATGGGAATGAGTGACCAATTTGTTTCACTTTTTTTCTTCTTTCACTGTTAAGCTGACACGCGGTTGATAAAAGAAACTTTATTCGGCTAAGTTCTCTGTGCCCACTCCTTCTTAAGAGCCCGATTGATTTGAGTCTGTCACCTACAGCTCTTTCTTCTTCCAGTATGGGTCTTCATGATCTTAGCTTATCCTTGTCAATGAAAAAACACTTAGTATAAGTCATGCCGAGGTTGAAGGAAAATCAGTGTTTGAAATATAGCATCTGATAACTTTTTCATAACAATTTATTAAAGTTTAGAAATAGCTGAGAGACAGGTGAAACGAAGGCTCCGCATTGTGTGGTGGTAAACGCGTTAGCCCCCGGAAAGGGTAGAAGCGCGTTCGTTCCCCACCGTGGGCACCTGCGGTCCGGGTTCATCTAATACCCTGCCGTGAAAATTGTAGAAGCAGAACATAAAAAGTAGACATCATTAAAGCTTTTATATAAATAGTATTTTCAAAATCTAGAAGAATTCTACTTTAGCTAAAGTGGTTGGCCTTTTGTAATAAACAACATTAACTTATTGACGGAAATAATCCTTCTGAGCTATTTGCAAACTTTCAGTCGAAAACAACGGTTTTCTTACAGAACAGATTTGACGATTTAGTTCAAGGTTTAGCTTGTTTGACTTAAGAAGTTCCACAGCATTATTTTTTTCACGACGAGAAGCAGTCAGTATTTCTTAGCCTTCGTTTCTTCTAACCTACGTGTATGTAGCATCATTATTATTCACCGAGCTTTTCCTATACGTTTCTAGGCTATTCGCAAAATGTCTCATTTGTCGTTGTTTTCTCATCATGCAGATTTAAATCGGCTTTATTAGTTGGTCTTTGCGGACGATTAATATCTCCAGAATACAGTAACTTAATAAAGCAATTATGTACGGCGTGGAGCGTAGTGCTTAGAGCCACCATGCGATAGGAACGTGTTCATTGCTTCGATTCCGTACCTTGTCTCTGTACCAATCCCACCATCTTCCGGACTCGAATAAATGGTGCTAGACTGCTCTGAAAAAGTAGAAACACTAAGTTGTAACATGAGTGGTTCATTCAAGTCATTATATAGACCAGATATATATGTAATAAGACACCTTTGGCGTTGCTTAATGAAGTCGAATGCATGGTTATTCTCTAAGGAATAAATCAATGCCGAACGCTTTACTCCCTAATCGTTTAGTAAAGTAACCGATTTAATTCGTTTATTTATATGACCGATCTCATATATTGTACAGATCGCAGCACTTCCTTCTTTCTATTCATTGTCTGTCATCTGTCATCCACGAAGGTCTTCAGATTTTCAAATGGGTTCAGCTAACATTTGACAATACTAGCTTCTTCATTCACTTCTTTAAATTGTCGTCAAGTTTCTTCACTCAAGAAGACATTTGTTCGACTTGTTGGTCTTTTTGAGACAGAATGATCTTTTTTCCAGAAAATTCTCGTGCCAATTTGTCCTCTTCGGAGGCTGGAAGATGGTCTTGACCGCGTGCAGGGTTAACTAAGAATCGTACTATGGCGTGGTATTTCCAACCACCTGTGACCTCTCAAAATTCTTCTACTAGTAGAAATACTTACGAACTTAAGCACCTAGGAGAGCTTGAACAGTTCATCATGTTTGTAGGAAACCACCACCGAATATAACATTACCCCCCTAGAGTCTGCCGTTCGATATTGCGTTCTTCCTGTGGTGCTTACGAAAGCTTGCCAAATAGATGCTTTATGCTTTGAGACAATTCTTTGTGCTCCTGTTTCTTCCTTTTAACTTTTTCCTTCCTAAAAAAATCTATTTGAACCGCAAACACTTCTTCATAAGAGGCTTCATTCAATTCTCCCTTATAAAGTACTCATTGCTGACTGCTCGCGAAGTCTCTTCTATGCCATTTATTCTCAAACTTATTATGTGTATAACTTGCTGAAAGTTTAACTTTTACTGTTAGAATTTCAGATTTACTTCATTTTATGATGATGTAATGCTTTCGTGATGCTGCTCTTAATATGCCTTCATTCTATAGACAGAGAGATTCTCTGAGATCTGGAAGGCCAACTAGGCAAGGTGAGTTCTGCACTCAAATCAATCGAGTCAGTTTTGCTTTTCCTCAGAAAAGAACTGCTACTCTAAGGTTAAAATGTAAATAAGTAATCCATGAATAAGAAAGTAGTAAGGATATTTCGACCCAACGAGGGTTTTTTTCTACTACAGGCCTTTTCATTTGTAACATTTGTCACCTGTCATTTGTTGGTGTTGAACGTATGGATTATAACATTGATTGAGCAGTGAAAAAAGCAAACCAAGTACTTATAGAGTTACAGTTCACAGCACAGTAACCTTTGCAAGAGCAATTTTGTTAACAGAAAGGCAGTGTTTACGATTCCGATCATCTATAATCATTGTGGGAAAGAGCCGTCATTTTCTATCTGTGAGCTCATGTCGCATTCTGATTCCAAAAGTATTTTTATTCCATTGACGAATAAATCGAATATTCGACCTGCTTCAATCCACTTGTCCTTACCCATCATCACCCTTCAAAACATTTCCATAAGGAAGAAGAAAACAGCAGAAAGTTACCATACGCCATTTTCCGTTCAGTTGGACATATTGAATTCAGTTCGATATTTTATCTGCTCTTCATCTGACTGTTGAAGCTTCATTCATTCTTCAGCTTTCCATTTCTTACACACGTACGTTTTCGGTGAAATCAACCAATCATCGACTTTTTTCGAGCATACCGTAATAGTCATTACTGCTAATGGGATCTAAGCCCACTAATTATCCTCTCTGTTTCCACGGGCTGTTTTCTAATGGTTAACCGTCTTTAGAACACGTTCTTCTTTGTCTAATACTGAGAAAAACATCTCGTTTCCACTATGTCACTTCTACCTTCAAGATGACGATAAATGAATGAGGGATCATGCATTCCGCATAGATGGTTTGCCTATGCATTCGATTTCATTCATAACATTGAATATCTTCTCTGCACAATACATCCTCAGCTTGACTGTGTTCAATGCCGATTTGTACTCCCCAGGTTAATCTCGTTAATGGGTGGTTTCTGCTGGCACTTGTAGATAGAAAAAATAGCTGAGAGAAAAGCGAATAGAAGGGCTCCTATAGTGTACCGATGAAAGCGTTAGCCTTCGAATGGGATAGTAGCGCGTTCGTTCTCCACCGCAGATACCTGTGCTCTGGAGTTTTGCAAATCTCTCAGCGTCATTATGGTTGTATCACACGTAATACTTTGCCCTGAGAAATTATAGTAGGTAGTAAGTAGAGTTAACATCTATACAGATATATCCTACACTAATCACATGTCGATGTTAGTACAAAGTTGGAACGAGAACTCCAGTAAATGAACGTCGTTTTCATAGCGAAACTGGCTATGAAGAAGCACAGCAAAATTTCAAAGGAAAATAACGTAGTTGGCTAACCTGACGATAAAAAGTTTTCTTTTGTTTAGAAGTCCGTATTATTGAAGAAATGTGGACAGGATGACACAACTGGTTACTTTCGAAAACTACGGCAGTTCCAAATCAATCTTAAATGGTCGACCATCTATTCGTCCCCATTAAACATAGGAGTGACTAAAAAAGCTGTGCAAAATGCAACTATTTTTTTGGTCTTACAATGACACCGGCAAAAGAAAGCCATCACCATCACAGGGTCCTGCAAATTAATAGCAGATGTATTGGGCAAAAGCTCCATAGGCATCCACAAGAACAGGCGGTAGTATGTGGTGAAGAGGAGTAATCACCTTCAAACGATGCTTGATGAAGTCGAATGTATGGCACGTCTCTCACGGTTGATCAACGCTGAGTGCTTTATCCCTTTCATTTGTAAGGGAAGAGGATTGTTTTGGTCTCACGTGATATGAGTAACCATAGTTAAAATCCATCCAGCAACAGAATCTCATAGAATGAAAACCTCAAGGATTTAATTTATATCTCGTTTGACGAAATGGTGGTCGCCTTAACAATTTATAGCTTTTTTAAAAGGGGTAAACATAATTGGACAACACCTTAAAATCTAGTATTCCTCTTCTTTTTCCGAAAAAAATAGAGACGAACTGCTTTCTAAAGGATGACAGAATGCTGAGTTCCTATCGTTCTTATGTTGTCGATTACTACAAAAAGGATAGCGCAAATAATGTTAAAGATATTGGCACAGGTTATGCAAAAAGTGGAACCGAATGCTCCCTACACTTTTTTTCATGCAGAAGAGCATGGCATTCGATTAAGAAGACGAACGTGAACGACGCTACTAATTGAAAAACTCATAGCCTTTAGAAGACTTCCTGACTTGCTAACTGACGTTGATTTCCGATTATTCAGGGCACGGACGAGATTCTACTAGTTATCATCACGCTGCGGTAGTCGAAGTTGGAGCTATGGTGCTCCAGAATATGTTTAGGTAGGTGAAGTCCTGAATTCCGGCCACTTTTCTTAAGTACTTTTCCGTTTTCTTTTACCCTTTTTATATAACCCAATATCGCACATTGTGCGGATCTAGCACTTCTTGCATTTGATTCGTTTCATATCCATTATCCAGTAGGGTCTTTGGATTTGTGTGTGCGTTCGGTCGTCGGGAGTCAAATCAGGGCCTTGTTCGTCCTTAACGGCATAACAGCCACTGCAGCATCGTTCCTTTTTCTGTTTAGTTTATGCATGTGTGTTGATCTGGTTTTAAAAAATTTTTGCTAGTTATGTATTGTAGCATCACATTCCCTATCAAAGAGATCGACTAGCCTACGAAAAAGCTGATATTAGCCGAAACACCCAAGTTTGGAACTGAAAATCTTATTAAGTATATGTTATTACTATGTATATAGCCTGACTTCACATATTGTTCAGATCTCTGTCCTCTGTTGGCTCGTTATCAACCGTGCGTTTACAGGCTTTGGGGATTTTGCGTCGCTTGGGCTCCCATTTAACGATTCGTTTTTCTTTGTTAATGCCATTAAATGCCATGGGAAATGCGGAATGCTTAAGTTTGTTCCCTGTTTGAATTCTCTGGTAGCTTTAAATAAAAGGATAAAGCTCTCGGCATTGATCAATCCTTGAGGGATGCGGCATTTATTCGACTTCATTAAGCATCGTTGGAAGTTGTTGAATGCATATCTAGCCCTCACAATGACTTGCGGTGGCCTACCGATATATCAAGCCAGTGCTGCTATCCTCCCAGGCAAGTCTGGTACCAATTTGTCAACCCCGGAGGGGTGGAAGGCTTGGTGGGCCATGGGCGGGAATCGATTCCACGTGTGAGTTGTGCCTCCCACCACTGCGCCACATGCGTCCTTTGGTAGCTCTAATAGAGAGTATCACTGTCATCATCATTGCGGTCGACAGTATTTGTGGGTCAAAGTGAGCTATTCCTAGACAAGTATAGTACCGATTTGTCGACCCTCAAGGGCTATGAATCGGATTTTTTCCGGGCGAGGTCTCGAACCAAAGATTATGTGTGTATTGTAGGGCACCTCCAACCAATGCGCTACACGCACGTTATGATTAAGAACCAAATTGCAATCCATAAATGACCCCACGAATGGATATCTACAGTGTTGCGAAAGTCATGTGTTACACAGAACTTTTTAAGTTTCTACTAGAAACTTAAGTATTTTTTTTCCACTTATCAAAACATTACTATTCAGTTCCAGTTGTTGATAGTTAACGATGAACGCTAAACTTTCTTTTACATATATTTCCGCTCCTTTTTCTCTCTAATCGTTGTTTTTCAGTGCACTTTCATTCCTTCACTACAGAAAAGACGATGATTTTGTTGACAGGTTATCCTACTTCTATACTTCATCGTTCCTCATTATGATGGCCGTGTTGGTTAGCTTCAAGCAGGTGTCGTTCCTTCCTTGGCCTTACTTCTTTTCTCCCAATACTTCCCTTGCATAAGTCGTTTCTTATATCCGTACTTCCTTTCTTAAAAAAATCTGAGGTAACTTCTATGATCGGTTCTTTTTTCAAGTGTAGGAGTGCCATCACTAAAAAATTCCTGGAAAGTTGATAAATTTATCGGCATTGGAAATTCCGAATTTTATTTTTCTTATCCACTCATCCCTCCCAACGGTTTTACGGCCTCATCGTGGCTAGGACCAATATCAAGATCCACCACCGGCGTGGTATCAAACTAGTCACCTGGTGCCAAGTCTCCCACTGATCCACAAGAGCGGCGACTGCTTGTGGTGGTGACGACCTAGGGCAGACTTTGGCTAGGCTGACCCCTGGGACTCCAGGGAAATACAGTGGCTAAACCAGCAAAACTCCGAAAAAATGGGGATTATCCTGGGCCTCCGCATAACCAATGAGGACGTGCCGTCCAAGAATCCAGTTATCCAAACTTTCCATGTATGCACTCATCCAGTTTTTATTCATTGATACCATTTTTACTCCTGCTTTTATATTTGTTCAACTAATGATGTTTTTGTTTGAAAAGAAAAATTTTGTGAGAAGATTCCACGAGTGTTTTCAAACCACTTGGCAATTTCAATGAGGTGTTGACTGGAAGAATTCTGAACTTACAGTTCTAAAACAGAATTTTTCCTTTCTGCAAAGTTTGAGCATAACCAAGCAATGTTCTAGATTTTCGAGTACTTGGAAGAAAACTCTGTCCTAGAAGGAAAAGCATAAGAAACTAAAACAACAATGAGTACTCGATATTCTTGTTAAGGAGCGAATGTTGAGAATGATTTGTTCAATGCCGAGGTTAATAGAAAGTGGATCGTTGGAATTAAAACAATTTTCAATACTAAGTTATGATTTAGTTCGGCGGTCGTCCGTTAGAGTGCTGGGTACCAGCGCAGTTCACAGCCAGTTGGGAAGCTTACACGGAGATGTACTGCTGGGCGCAGAACACTTATTGGGTTCCTATCGATCAGGTTCATTCTTATCTTCTTGTCAACTTTATCTTATTGTTATTTTAGTACCTCTTATTCATTTTTATGAAGTTTTTCCAAATTTTTATTTCATTTCTGAGGGTGAGATCCATTTCTCCTCAGAAACGTTTTCGTAGAAATGAAGATTTTTTTTCAGGATATCCCAGTTGATATATCTGAACGAGAATATCGCCAAATATCCTATTATCAATGGGTGCCATTCTTTCTTCTTATTCAAGCTTTTCTCTATTATATTCCGTGTCTTATGTGGAGATTCATGAGTGATAAATCCGGTATGTCTTTTTATTTTTTCTATTTTTCGGGATCGCTGAAAGGCTTATCGCCTCATCGTGGCTGGGAGGTGTTCCTGAGTGTCGGGCTGTAATGTACAGTGGTAGGATTCATCCCCTCCCCCTAACTGCAGAGTCTCCCATGCTGAGAAGGAGTCCGGCTAATAGTAAACTAATACCAGGATCCACCACCGTCGTGGCACCAAACTAGCCGCATAGAGGCAAATCTTCCTCTGATCAACAAGGGCTGCGACTGCATGTGGTGGTGACAACCTGGGACAGACCTTGATCAGGCTGACCTCGGGTCTACAAGGTACTACAATGGCTAGGCCAGCAAAACTCCGAAAAAGTAGAAGTTTTCTGGGACCCGCAAAACTAGCGAGGATGGGCAGTCCAAGTATCCAAGTATTTTTCGTGGCCAGTCGGTTATTAGTAAGAAGTTGATTCTCATATAAGTGAATGAATGCTTACAAGTGAGAAAGAATTATTTAAAAAATACGAATAAAAAACATGCATGTACCCAACTTCGCTTATTCCAACTGGAAATATAAGGCTTTGCAATGAAATTATAAAATACCTTGAACTAATCAGTGATACTAGACATTTCTATTCGCCCAAATTTCCTCCTACAGTTTCTTTTCGGCCGAAGACAACTTTCTTTGTCAAAGCCGGCTTCTTTAGGTATCCGGCTTAATGATATTGTTCAAATGGCCACTGAAAAGGAAAACATAGAACCGGATTACCGTATCCGCACAATTGAGTCTCTGTCGAGGCACATTGAATCTGCACTGAGGTTCGAAAACTATGCAAATTCTGATTTTTTACGAGAGTTTTCTTTTTTTGAAGGGTTTAAAATCGCTTCTTTGGAAGCTCGCCGCTTTTATGAGTTTCTTTTTTTGTTTGACACTGAAGTAAAAATAACCATTCACATAATTATCTCTGAGAAGTAATGTCTACATATTTCATATCAGGCAATTCTTCATAGAATGATTTGCGGTTAGAAAAACCAAACCATTGTGTTTTCCAACATCCAGCATAACGACAAAAAACCCTACTGGCCTGTAGAAAGTAAGATTTTCGGACAGTAGTAATAAAAGGATAGTTCAACCCAGAAGCCCAAGTCCACCTTCCTTCCGAGACGAGAGCTTGATTACAGGTACGTCTAGAATCAACTCGCTCCCTCCATCACAAAGGGGATGGCTGGCTGTGATAATGATCTAGGAACGCCCTATCACGGCTACTCCACGATTCAAGTAAGAATCCATTGGACCAACATCCAGTGGCGTTCATAAGGAAAACCAAAGATTCTCAAGCAGCAGCCGAACCCTCACAAATTTTGCGGATAGGTGGAAGTGGGAAAGAATCGAATGCAAAAAGTGCTGGACCATTTCGTGATATCGGGTGGTGGAAAATTTCAAAAAAAAGTGATAATGAAAAAGACGACGCTCTCGGCGTGCATCAATCTCTTAGGGATGCGCCATGCATTCGACTTCATTAAGCAAACTTGAAACTGACTAAATCCATATACGGCCTTTACAATGACTCGCGGTGGCCTGCCGATGTATTGAGCCAGTGCCACTCCCATACAAGTCTGGTACCAATTTGCCGACCCCACAGGGATGGAGGGCTTGGTTAGCCTGGGGCGTGGGAATAGATCCCGTATGTATTGCAGGACGCCTCCGACCACTGCACTACACGCGCCCTAAAAGAAAGATGATAATAAAGGAGAAAAATCGCCTCGTATTGGCGTATCCCTGGAAGGTGTACCACGGATTCGGCTCTAATGAGCATCATAAAGGTGACTGAATGGAAATTCAGCCTTTACCTGGGGAGCCTGCCAATATTTCAAGTCAGTACTTCAATTCTCTCAGACAACCCTTATTTCAATTTCTCCACTGCGGAGAGAAACGGGATAAATTTATCCCTGGTTCTATGTCGAACCAACGACTATGTCTCTATTTCAAGTCACTTGTAACCATCGTGGTAGCCACTACCCTCTTTGGTGGTAATATTGGTACGAATAGTGAATGATGGAAAGAAGTTATTTTTACATGAAGTATTAAATAAAGAGCAGGAGTGGTTGATCTATATCTTATATCGAAATTGCTTAACCATATGTATAGGTATACGCGTGTGCTGGAATCTTGCTTTGAACTTTTCCAAAAATGCTAAGACATTCCGGAATCGAGTCCATAAATCATCGAAAAGCTAATTTCCAGTAATGTTAAGATTGAAGGCGTTGAGTAGCGTAGTGGTCAGAGGTGCCCTGCAATATTCACATGGTCGTTGGTTCGATCCATCCCCATAGAGCAAACCGAGGTATCCATCGATTCTGCCAGAAAAACTATTGCTAACTTAGCTAAGAAATTAATAAACACTGACTAATGCATCAGTAGGTGTCCACAAGTTATTCTATTGGATGAAAATGTATTCATCACCTCATGACATCCCGAATGGAATCGAATGCATAGCGCTGGAGGTTTGTTCTACGCTGGATGTCTCATTTTTTTGTCACCAACGAATTAATACTATAGTTAGAACCACGGTGATATGTAACAATAGCGGATTTTTCTCTGTGCACAAAAAAATATTGGCAGAGATTTGAACGACGGAAAAACCTGAGGGTAAAACTCCGAGAAATCAGGCATTTGAACGAGACCATCGATTTATTAGCTTTTATCTGCGTTCAAATTTATTTATGAATGCTTTACATTTCAGGTATCAGCACACTGCTACATCTCGGACACAGTATACATTACATAGAGTTTTCAAATGTTTCAATATACGCTACTATGAAAGCTATGTAACGGCAATGTACTTGGTGAGAATGATTAATAGAATCTTGTGATATGGAACAATTTTTTGATTGTTAGGTTAAAGGCCTTTAAAATCGGTAACCACATTGGTTTCTTTAGGCCACAAAGATTATGTATGTTGGAAATATTCTTACGAATCTAGTCTTGGTGAATAAATTTCTCGAAACTGATGACTATTCCATCTACGGCCTTGGAGTGCTGAGAGATTTGATGTTCGGGCAGAACATGGATGGAAAGCAGGGAATTTTCCTAGAGTCACACTGGTAAGCTCTTTTTTAAACCCGTCAAAGAGTGGGGAGAATTTCGCATCTAAGAAATCAATGAGTGAAAGAAATAGGAAAAAAGGTGCTTAGCTTTTAAGAAACAAAATCAGTACGATAACGGAGCCGAGATGAGGATTGTCACCAAGGCCTAAAAATTTCTACTAGGAATATCTTGCATAGTTCAGCAGTTGTAACCAAAATCTGAAACCAAATTATCGAGCATCGGACGCGAAACGTCGTGTGTTCAGTTTTGAATTCCTTATTGAAGGATACCTACCAACGGTTTACCGCCTCATCGTGGCTAAGAGGGGTTCCTGGGTATCGGGATGCGATGTACAGCGGAGGGATTCACCTCCTGGCAAGCTCACCAGAGGCACAAAGGAGTCCGGCGTTTCCACCAGGAAGCCCAGCTAAAAGTGAACCAATACGAGGGACCTGACAGTGTCCTGGTATCAAACCAGTCGCATGGTGGCAAATCTGCTTCTGACCCGCAAGTGCGATGACTGCCTGTTGTGGTGACGACCTGGGATTGAGTTTAGCCAGGCTGACCTCGGGTCTCCAAGGAAACACAGTGGCTAAACCACTAAGCCAAACCTCCGAAAAGTGGAGGATATGCTGGAACCCACACAACCAGTGAGGACGGGCCGTCAAAGTTTGCAAGTATTAAAGTATTAAGTTAAAGTTAAAGTTAAAGTATTAAGTATTAAAGGATTCCAACGGCCCACTTTTTGGTGAACTGCGTTCTTCTTTTGAATATACAAATAGACTACGCAAAGCTTTAAAAAATGTTACCATATTATAATTAAGAACTTGAAAACGTTACTTTAGTGTTTATAGAAAATTTAAATGCTTCTCGTGAAGACGTTTACTAAAAAGACGACTTGGTTGTCCATAGTCTAAATTCCACTATCGGACATTGCTGTACAATACCGTATATTACCACGGCTGAAGATTCTCGTCTTCTCTCCAGGATTCTTCAGAAACATTTGCTATAACTATTCAAATGTTTTCATCGTCAGTAATGGCTTTCAGTGTGATTTTGAAGTGCGAGTTCTTGGAAACAATCAACGCCATTCGGTGCAATGTGTGCTGGTGATCAACATCTTCAATGAAAAGATCTTCATTCTCATATGGCTCTGGTTTTCACTGCTTTTTGTCGCCTCCACACTCGATATGCTGTACTGGTTCAGCATCTCCATGTTCCATAGGTAGGTCTCTATAGCACTGGTCAATCCATACATAACCTTAACAAAAAAGCTTTTAGTAACTCCCACGTCCGACTTTCTATTAACCTCGGCATTGATCAAGTAATTCTTCGTATTCTTGTTGAGCAAACACGAGGTGTTATTTTTATTCTTTATTCACGAACAAGCTGACGTTTCGGCGGATTTCGCCTTCCTCAGAGCCTCGAGAGGTCAAGTTGACAGCAATCTATTCGGCCAAACACCTCCATAACCAAACAGAGAAAACGTTAAACCAAGATTTCAATCACATTGAACACAGAATAGCTTCTTTGCACACTCACCGCTTTTCTGTGAGTCTTCCACCGAGTATGTCGCGTGGAGACCAACCGCACAGTAGTTCACATGGAAGCGTAATATGCCCCTCCCATCGGAAATAACAGACCTTATATACTGCCCAATATCCCGCGTGATAATGAGGCATTATTCCCCTACGGTTCATTTTCAGATTTCTGGAATTAATCCAGAACGCCTCGAGAGTTTTGCGTGCTTGTGTTCTCGATTCCTGCGCGAGGATCGTGACACGTACTTCAAAGTCCTCCCCGCTATGTCTCTGGGTCCTATGCGTGCCTAGTGGGGTATTTGGTTTCGCTATGTCTCTGGGTCCTATGTGTGCCTAGTGGGGTATTTGGTTTACGTTGCCGACTAGGTGTTCTTTTATGCGGACACAGAGGGGTCTGCTCGTTTCGCCAATGTATTCGTCTCCGCACGTCTTACAGGAGATCAGATAAACTGTACCCGAGCTCACGCAATCACCATCTCTACCATTAGGATAAATTATGCAATTTTGCGTTGCACACAGACGGTCATATAGGCGGTTACGAACTAGTTGGCGCCTAAGATTACTAATAAGTTACTAATAAGTAATCTTAGGCGCCAACTAGTTCGTAACCGCCTATATGACCGTCTGTGTGCAACGCAAAATTGCATAAATTTGCCCTAATGGTAGAGACGGTGATTGCTTGAACTCGGGTACAGTTTATGTGATTTCCTATAAGGCGTGCGGAGACGAATACATTGGCGGAACGGGCAGACCCCTCTGTGTCCGCATAAAAGAACACCTAGTCGGCAAACGTAAACCAAATACTCCCACTAGGCACGCATAGGACCCGGAGACATAGCGGGAAGGACTTTTGAAGTACGTGTCACGATCCTCGCACAGGAATCGAGATCACAAGCGCGCAAAACTCTCGAGGCGTTCTGCATTAATTCCAGAAATCCGAAAATGAACCGCAGGGAAGAATGCCTCATTATCACGCGTGATATTGGGCAGTATATAAGGTTGTTATTTTGATGGGAGGGCATATTACGCTTCCATGTGAACTCTGTGCGGTTGGTCTCCACGCGACATACTCAGTGGAAGCCTCATAGAAAGCGGTGAGTGTGCAAAGCTGTGTTCAATGTGATTGAAATCCTGGTTCAGCGTTTTCTCTGTTTGGTTATGGAGGTGTTTGGCCGAATAGATTGCTGTCAACTTGACCTTTCCAGGCTCTGAGGAAGGCGAAATCCGCCGAAACGTCAACTTGTTCGTGAATAAAGAATTAAAATAACACTTCGTGTTTGCTCAACAAGAATACGAAGAAAGAAGCTTTTGTTATCCCTGTATGACGTCTTGAAAAATCGGTGACTGAGAAAACTTTACCATTCAGCAAATTATTGCTAAACGAACAAGCTTAGACATTTCCCAGCACAATTCTTCAGCCATAATCCTATTTTCTGCTTTCGATTGCACTCAGTTCCTTTGCTTCGTAAGAGGGACTCTCTTTTTTGAAATTAAAAAAAATCTTTAGAAGATACTACTTCAATAATTTACTGCTTCTTATGCTCTTACGGTGATATCACAGTGGTTAGAGGTATTTTAAGGTATTCATAAGTTCAATAAGCTTGTGGGTACGAAAAAAATTTACATGACCTCGTTGGTTCGATCCTAAAGCTTACTAAGCCCGTTATTCGTCAGAAAGCGGCAAGCTGGCACCTAACTTGTCTGAGAGGATAAAAGCACCTAAAACCAAAAAACACAAAAAAATAAAACGCCTTATATATTTTCAATGGTGGGATAACACGAAGTCGTTATAAGAATATATTCGGCTTATTGATTTCTAATAAATTTATCTTTAGTCAACTCACCAATGAGAAAAAAGACATTGATTATTTATACCGATGTAGAGTGGAAGTCGATCCAGCAAAGCAATAACTTGATTCATCAAAGGCTTTCGTATAAGCTAAACATGCAGTCATTCACCTCTACGATGCTACGAATGGAGTTTAATGCATGATGCATCCCCAAGGGATTGATAAATTGGGAACGCTTTACGCTATAAAGCAGTTTTGCGAAATATTTTCAACATCATCAGTGACCGAGCTCTACAACTTCTTTTCTTCTTTTCTTCTTTTCTTCTTTTCTTTGCTTGCTTTTTCATCTCATTTCACCTTTTTTAGATTAAAATAATTTCACAGGGATCGGTTTCGTTTCGTGTTACGTCATCTGGAGCTCACATTCGATCCGGATAAGCCAGAACTTTTTCGGAAGGAGAAACGAAAACAAGTGGAGCATTTCCTACGCACCTATCTTAAGTTGAGTTCTTTATTAAAGTCTACCGTCAAGATCCCTAATTTTATATCCGTTAAAGGTGGACGGTGTGCTTGTGTTGCGAATGATTGCTCTGCATGCCGGTGTGATGTTTTGCACAGAGATCACCGACGCCCTCTGGAAGCGCTACCTCTCCCAGCATCCCGAAAATCTGATCGACGAAGATTCCAGTCTGCTCAACTTTGCTAGGTATAGAGCAATTTTTTTATGTGTTTAGCTCAATTATGACCATTACTGGATCATCATTCGACTCATCTCATCTAAGAATTAGCAGATGATGGTGGTACGAATTGAATAATTAGATAATGGTTCGAATAATTGGTTGGACAGTTGATGTTGCTAGGTGTCAAGCGCGGGCCTAGATTACTCTGGTGGATTAAGAAGGAGGGTCTGTGTGGAAGTATTGAGTTGGTTCATTAGGAAGCTGACACTATGTCTATGTGCCAGTATTTGTCAGCAATTGGCTTACCCCCTGTTGAGATGCTTGCTGATTGAGAGTTCTACAATAATGCATATGTGTTACCCACTGGAAGCTTCACTAGGATATAGAGTAGAACAGAGTGTGATGTAACTGTAGCACCAATTTATTGCGGCAGATATAAGGATGTAGTTGTTCATTAAACACACGACGTTGGGTTTCAAGGAAGAATGCTGTATATTAAATTGGTCATCCAATTGTGATAGGATGATTGACTGATGACTGCGTGTCGTTGCTCGTCAGTGTCACACGAGTCTTTGTGTGTTACTTGTCTGCACAATCTGTACATCAATTTGGGTTGGTAAACCCACATTTAAGCAATAGACCAGAAGAAGAATAATAACGGGACGAAAATGGCAAGACAACAATATAACGAATAAGATATATAACGGTTCCTAAGATACGGAAAATAGTTCTCCAGATCTTCCCTGCAAGAATTGGATAAGTGAGATTTAGTATTTCCATAGAATGGTGATTCTTTTATATCAGCCGAAATACGGGGTTTTTTGTTAGATCTATTGCCAAAAAAGATGTTACTGAGTGCCTCTCAGCCGCTAGAATCTTTGATGATTGAACATTGCAAACTGGACTGTCTAAAGGGAATTTTGTGAGTGTGTGAAAAGTGAGAGAGAATATTCGTTATTTCGTAGAGAAGGTTCTTTATAGATAAATGGTCGCCCGCAAAAGTCGGGGGGCGCCCTGCAACACATACGTGGAATCGATCTCCGCGTCCTTGTCCCACCAAAACTTTCATTCCTCTGGGGTAGGCGAATTGCTACCAAACTTGTCTGAGAGGATAGCAGCACGGTTCGATACATCGGTAGGCCGCCACGCTCATTCTTAAGGCCAGATGTGCATTCAGTCACCTCCAACGATACTTAATGAAGTCAAATGCATGGCGCCTCCCTTAGGGATTGGTCAACGCCGACAGCTTTGTTCTTTCATACATAAATGATTTTTAGGAGCTCTTTTCTTTTGACAATATTCAAAAAACCACTGATTTATTCTATCCAAGAGTATGGTTACAGTTGTGTTACTTCTTCGATGATATTTAAATCACTATCCTTGTAAATACATAGTAGTGTCAACCAAGAGTGAAATATAAATAGCACTGAGACTTCACAGTCGGTGCCCCAGGACGATTTCCATCCGTTTATCTCTCGCGCAATCGTCGTCCGTGGTGGTGCTCTGTTTCGAACATGGTATCGTTCACGAGCTACATTCCACATTTGTAAAATCGTTTTCTGCGAATGCAAATTGTTAACGCTAACTACGAGCATGTCCGCGCGTGGTTTGGGTAATAGTTCAAGATACAGGACGATGGCATTCTCTTGGAGTCCGCCCTCACTCTTTTTTTCGTCCATCTGTCATCTGTTCGTCTTATTATGTGGCTGGCATATCAGTGTTTCGCTGCCGTTGTATAGTGTTCTGTATTTCGAAGATAAGATGGAATTTGAAGATTGGCTCAGAAGAGATTGTTCTGGTGTTATAGGAACAGAGCAAGAAACCGTCTCCGTGGCGTGCCGTGACAGCTCTCGTTTTGCCCGTTTCCAGTGGCGTCCTGTGGAACCCGAGATTTGTTCTCCTCTCACCGGTTTTTCCATTGGCCGACATCATAGACAGGAGCGCCTGATGTGCAGAGTGCTAAGGCTGCATCTTTGCTGGTTTAGCAACTGTGGTTTCTTGGAATCCCGTCCTCAGCCTAGCCGAAGCTTTCCTCAGGTAGTCACAACCACAGGCAGGCTGACACTTGTGGATCAAAGGAAGGCTTGTCACCTTGCAGTTAATTTGATACTAGCTCGGCGTTGATTTCTGGTACTGGTTTATCCTTAGATGGACTTCCGAGTGGAAACATCAGATTTCTTCTCAGCTTGGTAGACTTTGCTGTGGGAGCTGCACACCGCCACGCATCGTAGTCTGTCACGCAGGAGCATCCTCCATCTACCGTGTGAGGTGAACTATTGGTGGGAAGTATAAATACTAGACTGGAATATTTTGTGCATTAATAGTTTAAAAATTTTATTGATTATTAAAAAATTGTAATAAGATGGGGGTTTTTTCTGAAAAGCTGGAAATCCCAAAAATTACAGAGCGCAATCGATTCGGCGGAAGCGACACGACAGCGGTAGTGGCCCCGAAGGTCAAAATCATCCGCGACTCGGTCGTGTTCTTTCGCACAGGTACTCCAGCCTTTATGAGTATTCTGTAAGAAGAAATAGGCGTCTGACATAATGTTTATTCTTCATTGCTGTTTCTTATTTTGTCCATGGTGTTATATGAAATATATAAGCATAATGATGCTGAGAAATCTGCAAAACTCAGACTCCAGGCCAGATTCCAAACCGGGAGTATCCTTTCCGGGGGGCTCATGTGTTACCCACTTCACCAACGAAGTCCCTGCTTTTCCTTCCTCTTATCCAGTTTATTAGTTTTTTTACACTCACGGTGCTATCAGCAATTATCCATCAACACGAATAATCTGGGGAGCAGAAATCAGCATTGAAAACACTTAAGCTGAAGCTGCAGTCGAAATCACAATCTACAACTCTTTATTTGCTGCTTATTTGTTTTTTGTATTTCACATAATACCTTACCATAATAAAAGTTGTACATTGTGATTTCGTCTACAACCTCAGCTTAACAACTGGGTTCAATGCCGATCTGTGCTGTCCTGATCATTCGTGTTGACGGATGATTGCTGACACCACCATCGGGATGTTTAAAAAAACTGGCTGAGAGAAAGGCAAAGCGAGACTCGGAGGGGCAGTACGGAACGCATGAGTCCCCGGAAAAAGGTGATCAGGGGGTTCGAATCTGGCCTGGGATTTGAGTTTTACACCAGATATATATAATAGCATTACACATTAGTCATTCTTAGCGTTCAAAGACTCAGTACCATGCTCTTCTGAGGCATAGCGAATTAGAACGTCCCTTTTTTTGTGGTTGGCGCACATATCACCACGCTTCTCCGAATCTCCGAAAGTTAATCGTATATTATGAAGTAATTTTTTCACCGAGATGTGACTTCTTGTTCAAGGAGCACTGGCGGTAGCTTTCGTCTCAATCGCACAACGTCGACGAGCCGATCGCTTCCGGATGCTAAAGGCTTGCCTTCACAACCTGCTCAAGTGAGCACATCAAGGTTCGTGAATTTCAGATTTGCTGCTGAACTTCTGAAAGTGTGCGTGAAGTAGAAAATTCTTCCACGTGTTTACTGTATGACACAAATTGAACTTCACTAAAGAGCGTAAACACTAGTAAGTTCCATTGATTTTTTGGTCTAATCTGCGCGAAGAAATGTGTGTAGCGTAATGATTAAAAAGTATCCTGGGTAAACATATTTCTGTTGGTTCTGCTACACTTGCAAACTAATGATGCTCCTATACTTCCTGGGTGGGGTGGTTTGGGGAATTGGTACCAGACCTTTTTGGAAGCATGGAGAAAGCGATACGTGATATGTAATATATGGCTGGCCTCTTTGCAATTCAATGTATAGGCTAAACGTGTTCTGAATAAGTATAGGCCAAACGTATTCTGAATAAGCCCTTCCCTGCGATTCTATGAATAGAGCCTAATACATTATACTTCGTACAAGGATTGATCAGCGTCGAACTCTTTATGCTATTTTTGATTTTATACTACGCCTGTTTCTCTTTCAAATGCTCCACAGGAACTCCTTTTTTTTTGTTCACTTTTGTTAGCGGACATGCCATATTCCCGTTTACAGCAGGGAAGTGTGGTCCGGATGTACTCAGAAGTGGTACTACCAAACCATAATCATCGCATTTCAGACTATCTAGGATCAAAAATCACCGAGCGGTCGTCACAGTAGCAAACACAACCGCTGAGCCGAACACCGATGAAGCCATCCAGGAGGTCAGCAAGAGGGAAGGTGTCCCGCTTGTCGTTTGATTTCATTGCTCTGGAACCGATTCGTGGCGTAGCACCTCACCTTCTCTTTCAAAATTTGTGAAGGCTTTTTTAATAAAGAGGAAGAATCCATCTCTCGGAAATCTTCTTATTCGAGGGAAACCTATTGAGAATAAATCAGTTCTGTAAAACTTTAGGTAGGACAACGTAATCTTTATTTGTTCCTTTCTCTTTTAATCTCAAATTGGGTAATCCTTCCCAGCCTTTTGATCTGAAGTTAGATAGTGCTTATGGACTCTTCCTTCCAATGCCCAAATCACCTCTAGAGGAAATCCACTAACTTCCATTTTTCAAGTCTTATGCATTATTTCCTCTTGTACTTGATCTCTCCTTATTTAAAAACTGCCTCATTTGTTCTCACTAGGTTAAGTTCAGAATTTCTTCTCTCTCATTCCGATACGGGTTTTCCATAACGCTTGTAAATGAATTCTCCATTGGTTCATCGTACTGTCAATAATCCGGTAATTTAACAGAACCCTCACTTCAATCAAAAAACGTGGGCATAAGGAAACCTTTCTATTCGCTCTGTATCAACCATCGTTCTGATGTTATCAGCTCAACATCAATAAGGATTTGTTCCATCTGCTTAGGAATATATTAAGCTCAACTAGGTGGAACTAGATCAAGTGGATGACTTCCTATTCTGACTACTCCTGTGAAAATGATTAGTATCAGTACACATTCGTCTCTACCGGTGTCTTCTCATATCAATTTTAACATCACGATTAAACTACTGCCATTTTCATCCACAACACATTATTATTTATTTAAGTTCATCGCGCCTTTTAAACACCTATAAATGGAATAAAGATTTACATGTACACTCGCTTAAATCAATACTTCATGTCTTTTTTAGACGCACGAGAAGCGCAATGGTTGGAGATGTCCTCCAATAATACACGCGTTCTTGGTTCACTCTTGTCCGTGGTTGACCAAACCCGACATACTTGAAGGGGTTGAGTAGATTAGAACCAGACGTGTCTGCGAATAAAGTTCTGTCTGATTCACATGTTCTGATACTCTACTAAGCAACTCCACAACTCCAAAGATGATCCATTTAACGACATTCGTGAGAAACACAAGGTACTCAATGCTTTCCCGATCTCAAATGCGGACTTATACGGATAATGGATGCGAGATCATAAGTCGAACGGGGTTCCGGAAGTTTTGTTGGTGAACTCGCACCATTAAAACAGAAACTGCCAACTTCTTTCATCGCATCTACCCATTTTTAGCCAATTTTCAACATGTACTGAAGCTGTCTTCGTTCCTAATAAGATACCGTCACTGTTTCATTTATGGATAACGACGTAGCTGTGCTCCGCTTTCCAGGAAACGATGGCTACCTTTTTTTTCCGGCCTACAACATTTCAGAATCATCGATGAAATTCAAGTGCTCCAAAAGCATCTTTCTTTTAGTAAAGAATTAACGCTTACAAAGTTTTGCAGCAAAAAGGTGGTCAAATCAACTACAGGGTAATACAACATAGATAAGTGAGGCCATTGGTTTATCGTCACTGGATGAAAGTTCCCCTATAAAGACATCTTGTAAGCTATGTACAGAAAAGTTCAATAACAGAACTCGTAAGAAATCGAAGCTAGGGAGCACATCCTTTCTGTGAAGTTATCCCACCATCCACTTCCCATTGTATTTCACAAGGCAAGCGGTGTAGCCACATATGGTTGGACAGCACCTGAAATTTCTCCTCGTATTATTTCATGACTTATGATTATTATTATTATTTTACTTTTATTTTATTTTATCCACTATTTTATGATCTTTACTGACTTGTTTCTTATCTGATAATACAGGTATGCCTAGGAGGATGAAATGGTACAGAAATTGGAAGATACGATGGCTCACCACTTTACAGACCAAGCAGTTTAGAACACGAAGAACTACTTGTCATTACCGTAGCAATGTATTTCACGATGTGTTCAACACCATACTAACGTCATATTTATCTTTTCAATGGAAAGATTTCACCAGTTTCGAAAATGATAAGTGTGGAAGACGGTTTTTTTAAATGGTTTTAAGAACAACAAAATCGATATGAAAGAACGATCCGGTGTATGGGATCCAGATAGAGGATAAAAAGGATGACGCTCCTGGCGTTGATCAAACCCCTGAGGGGTGCGCCATGCATTCGACTTCACTAAGCACCGTTGGAGATGATTGAATGCATATCTGGCATTTACAATGACTTGCGGTGGCCTACCGATGTATCGAGCCAGTGCTGTTCTCCTCCCAAACAAGTCTGGTGCCAATTTGCCGACTCAGGTGAGCCATGGGCGCATGGATCGATTCCACGTGTGTGGGCACCTCCGACCACTGCGCCACACGCACCCAGGATCCGGATAAAAAAAAGGATAAAGCTCTCGGCGTCGATCAATCCCTGAGGGATGCGCCATGCATTCGATTTCATTATACATCGTTGGAGGTGATTGGATGCATACCTGGCCTTTACAAATGATTAGCGGTGGCTTACCGATGTATCAAGTCAGTGCTGCTATCCTCCCAGACAAGTCTGGTACCAATTTGCCCACTCCGGAGGGATGGAAGGCTTGGTGGGCCATGAGAGCGCAGGGATCGATCCCGTGTGTGTGTCGCGGAGGCGCCCTCCCAACCACTGCGCCACACGCGCCCCTTAGGATCCCGGACAAGACACAAAATACCAGATTTTTCCCTGTCGACTCGAACTCACTACTCTCTACTTCGCGTGGCAGTCTAGCAATTTACCAGATAACTTAATTGGTCCCAGACTTGTGTAGGAGGAGAACAGCACTGGTTCGATACATAGGTAGGCCATCGCAAGTCATTGTAAATGCGAGACGTGCATTCACTCACCTTCAAACAATGCTTAATGAAGTCGAATGTATGGCGCAACCCTCATGGATTGATCAACGCCGGGAGCTTCACCTTGTAGCCTTTATCAGATAACTTAGCGACAACCAACGAATCATGTCTACAGCATAATTCAATGAATCGACGTAGTGTTCAACTCTACTACGCAGTTTTCTCACTATCCAAAATCATCTTTGAGCCCCACTTTAAGAAAGTGACACTCATATCTTGACACTTGATACTTGAATGGACCGTCCTCATTGGTTGTGCGGGCTCCCAGCATAATCGCCATTTAAACGGAGATTTGCTGGTTAAGCCATTGTGGTTCCCTGGAATACCGAGGTCAGCCTGGCCAAAGTCTGCCCGAGGTCTTCACCACCACGGGTAGTCGCAGCCCTTGTGGATCAGAGTGAGATTGGCCACCATGCGACCAGGACGGTGGTGGATTCTGGTACTGGTTTACTCTTAGCTAGGCTTTCTGATGGAAACGCCCGACTCCTCAGCTTGGAAGAACCTGCCAGGGGCATGAATTTCCTCGCTGTTTATCGCAGCCCGATACCCAGGAACACCTCCCAATAACGATGAGGCGGTAAACCGTTGGGAGGCTTATGTCTAGAAGATAGGAAACTCGTTAAGAAATTTTTTTTCATTAAATGCATCGCATTGAAGAAATAGAAGGTCTCTTTATGATGTGACATCTCTTCTTTCTCAATTTGCCTAAACAAAACCTAGAATATAATGACAACGATGTTCAGATATGAGCAGAACTCGGAACACCTTTTAAGCTTCGAGCCCTCGATTACCCTTTCCAAGGTCTCACCTGTCATTCACTGCACCATCGGGGCCCTTGCTTTTGCCGTTCTCTCGGATAATTCTTTCCCTTAACGGTTCCATCAAAAATAATCCACCAACGGGAATTATCTGGGGGAGCACGAATCGGCATTGAACCCAGTTAATCTGAGGCTGCAGTCGAAACCACAGTATCTTAGGATACTGTCACAGAATTGCTCCTATTCAACAATACCGTAATAGGTTTTGGAAGAGTCTGGCATGCTTACTTTCGTGGATGTAGTGAATTCACTGACGGACACTCTGAATCCGTCAGACACCAACTGTTTGCTCTTCTAGCTGTGCACGTGATGCCGACGGTGTATGGATCAGGGCACGGCTCGCCGCCGTCAAGCGAAGAGAACACTAAAAAAGCTACTAATGTTTCAATGAAATGGAAAATCTACTCTAAATGGAGAAAAGTTTTTCATTCTGAAGTAACCCTCTTCAGATCTGTTTGTTTCAAACTGCTTCTGAAGTGTTCACTTTGTGGATTTCATTAAAATTTCAACTGAAATGATATATCTGACCCGATAAAATACTCAAAACGTCAATGTGTAACAAATGATAACAAATGAAACATTCATAATTTTTTCAATAATTCCTATTTATCTCTCGATTATCAGAGTAGCTGAGGACTTCACAGCACTACCTGCCTATGGGAGAAAACTGTTCTTTCAGTTAAGGGTACATATAAATTCCATAAAGTACTTGTTCTACTTCAGATTTTTTTGGAACAATTTTTAAAAAGTTTCCCATGCTAGCACTCTTGTTGCAAACGCTAATGATAAGCTGAGAAGAACCACTATGTCCTGCTAGATGAATTCCTTTTTTGTTCTATTGGTTTCGTACTGCTCGAAATGGGACGAAAAAGAAACCTGGAGGCAAAAAACAAGTGGGAAGCTCCAGGAGACAGAATTGCGTCTCTGTAGGATAAAACAACACGTAGATTGAAGGCAAAGATCTGTGGATCCTAACAGGTTCTATTCCAACTGATGAAGTCTAATATACTCCGAAGAATGTTGCTCAAACACTAAAGCGGCCGATCATTATTTCCGTATTGCATGAAACCTATAGAATTGACATGTGTGCAAATGTATTAAATCTTTAGTTCCTAATCAACTATGGTATTGATCAATACGTTATTTTATTATTATCTTATTTTAATTTGGGCCGTCTTCACGTCTACTGTACGGATCCCAGCACTTCTCACATGCGATTCGTTTCCTCGAATCCATTGTCCACGAAGACCTTCCAACTTTTTTACGTCATGTGGCTTCGGTTGCTGCTTGAGAAATTCCACTTGACCTTGAATGTCTTAGAATGCCGGTCGAGAAACACTCCCTCAAGTCCTGAGATAGCCGGGCTGGAGCGTCCCAATTGGATTGCAGCGAGTGATTTTTTGTCCCAGACAAGTCCGGTACCAATTTCTCATCCCGGAGCGACGAGTGGTTACAGTATTTTTTAAACTCGTGTGTGGAGACATCAACTTTTATTTAGCAATGGTTAATGTTTCCAGGAGTTTTGCCATCATCAGAGTAATGGAGGGAACATGAAGTCCAGCTGCATGGTCAACATTTCCATAATATCAACGAGAAAAAAGCCAAAAAACGCTTAAAACTTGTGTCTTAGTTCTCAGAAAACGAGGCCACTAAGAGAAAAAAAATGAATTAATTGAATCACCACAGAACGAGGAATATTCTCGAAAATTACTCTGAAAAAGACATAACGTTAGATCAGAGATGATTTTGAGCCCTCTCGCTTTGCACTGTATCTCTTGATTTTTGGAGCCGACACAAATTAGCGTGTGTATATATAGTAGCTAGGGCGCGTGTGGCGCACTGGTTGGAGGTGCCACTGCCACACACACGGGGAATCGATCCCCGCGCTCACAGCCCTCCAAGCCTTCCATCGTTTCGGGGTGGCAAATTGGTACCAAACTTGTCTGCGAGGATTGAGCCCTGGCTCGATGCATTGGTAAGCCACCGCGAGTCATTGTAAAGGTCAGATATGCATTCAGTCACCTCCAACGATACCTAATGAAGTCGAATGCATGGCGCATCTCTCACGAATTGATCAACGCCGAGAGCTTTAGAGCTTTTAAGTTCACGCTCAACGGAACAAATAACCCCGAGTGCTTTAGCTACGTCTTTCTGGGTTGTAAAGGCAACGTTGTGAACAATTTAGCGCCAGAGTTGACTAGGAGGAAGCGAGTGGCTTAGCAATCAGGGGGATCGAACATGTAGTGAGAACGAAGAACACCGGAATCCCTGCTCAGCTTCTTCGCTCCATGATTCTTCTTACCTTAACGAATACGTCATGAACCTGGGGTTACGTAGGTAGGATGAGTGACCACTCAACATTATGTAACGTGCAGTCGAGAGGACGATGCTAGGAGTATCCCGTCTCACCCAAGTCACAGAGGGGGAACCGAAGCTACGACCAACGTCAAGGAGCAAAAATCGATGACGCCGTTCTATACGCCGAACTGTCGAAGATAAGGTGAGCCCGGGCACGTAGTGCGTATGAACGACAATCGACGGACAAGAACTGTTAGTGACTGCATTGATCGGGGTGTCAAACACACAGTGGGAAGACTACCGATCCGATTGTCAGAGTCCTTTACAAAAAAGCCTGGAAGAAAGATATGCTGCTCCACGAGCCCTTAGGGCAACTAGAAATCCAACAGAGTACTCTTGCAGGATGAACTGGAAGGTTTATTGGCTCTCGCCCAAGCGAGTCTCTCGGCGGTCAACGGTAGTGCAGATGGTGGAGGTGATTTAATACACTGGCATTCTTACGCGAATTATCCTGTACGCCAAATGTACATTCATTCGTACCTGCGACAGTATGAACAGAGTCGAATGCATGCCGCTTCCCTGAGGGATTGATCAGCGCCGAACGCTTTTCCTTATATTACTTAGTGGAAGAGCTAGGATGAAAATCACTTAGTAAAACGACTGACCGGTTTGCCTTCGGATAAGTGGATGGGACTGTGGGACTCCTACATGGACGCACATATTATAGTTGCATCCAGTTGGGCAGCACAACGCCGGCATTGTAGACGAACCATGGCAGTCGTAGTCGCTTGTGCACCTATGAGCTAAGCTTGGGTGGCACAGTATAGGTCAGAAGGTCACATAGCAGCGACGTTTTGATAGAGTAGAGTATCAACAGAAAAGTCCAAAACACTTCCACTGAATGAAAGCAACAAAAACATTACTTACCAGTTCACTGCTCGTGGTTTCAGACATTGTACATTCAGCGCACTTGGATGAGGGCACCTGAAATCCCTTCTTGTCTTTGTTGCATCAGATCTTGCTGTTATTATCGAAATCGAATAACTCGAATCGAATATCGAATTACAAATGAAACATCTTCTCTGAGAAAAGAAGGAACTGGTATGTAGATGCTTTTGTTTGATGCATTTACTTATACTATTTTTTCTTCTAATATAATATAATAGACATCAGTTCTTCTACTGTTTGTCAAACGAAACAACTGCTCTACTTACAGCATTGTAAATCGAAGAGTAAGTACAATGTTCTCCAGCGCTTCTATGTTGTTGACTAAGAGAATCTAACGTGGAGTCAACTATGGAAATAGACCCTGCTGGTTCTATATGATCGACTGACTACAAACGAAATTTCCTTTCATTCATTTCGTGTGCCAGAGCCAGCCACAGGGTCTCTATTATCCATGAGATACGAAGACCATTAACCTCTTCAACGAGATTTTCTATTTCTAACTGTTCATGGCGATAAGGCAGTCAGAGCTATTTCTGTGAGCTCTGCGTTGAAGGTTTACTCTTACTTAAACCACTTTTTTGATAGGATGGCGAACTCCTTGTCGGCTTGGATGACATTGCTTAAGTTATGAAATTTTGTTTTCTTCGCCGTTTGACACTCAGGAGCATTTAGCCGGCAGGATGAGACAATGAACCATTGGAAGAATTGATACGATTATTCCATGGCAATATTCAGGTTGATGAAAAAAAGCCTATTTCGATTTTCGCTCTACTACTTCTATACTTTGTAGTGTCCAGTTTTTCATCCAGTGATTATGACTTCACTATATAAGGAGTCCAACGGTTCACCTCTTCATCGTGGGTAAGAGGTGTTCCTGGATGTCGGGCTGCGATGTACAGCGAGGGGAATTCGTCCCTCTAGCAAGGGTCTCCCATGCTGAGAAGGAGCCCGGCGTTTCCATCAGGAAGCCCAGATAAGAGTAAACCAATACCAAGATCCACCACCGTCCTGGTATTAAAGCAGTGGTATGGTGATAAATCTCCCTGTAATCCACAAGGAATGCGACTGCCTATGGTGGTTACGACCTGGGGCAGACTTTGGCTAGACTGTCCTCGGGACTCCTAGGAAACAATGACTGAACCAGTAAAACCCCAAAAAAATGAAGAATATGCTGGAGCCCTCACAATCAGTGAAGATAGGCCATCCAAGTATCCAAATATGTAAGGTAAAAAGCGAAGGAACACGCAATGCATGGTAGTGATGCCGTTCATCACAATCATAGATCTGGTTCGACACCGCACTAAGTTCGCCTAGCCCGCCATCTTTCCGAACTCTGGAAATTGGTGACAGACTTGTCGGGAACCATATTATTCACTGCGTCAGAACGTCTAGCACGACCGTTCCAGGACTCCAGAGGGAATCGACACGAACTGCACTTAGGTACATTAGTAACGAAGATCAAAAAATCCTCAAGCAGCAGTCAAAGCGAAGCGCCAAGTCGTTCGTCAATGGCGGAAGTGGAGGACCGAATCCGATGCGGAAAATACTGCTATCCACGTAGCAGATGCAAAGAGATGTCACGTGAAATGAAAATTTAAAAAAGTACTCGACTATCGAAGGAAGTGGTGGTGAATGCCGATACCTCGAACTTGGAGAGGAAAAGAAAATATTTGTAAAATCAGAATCAGTGTTAGAATTTCCCATTCTAACAATTAAATGGGTGCGTGGCGCAGTGAACGAAGGCGCCCTGCAACACACACATGGGATCGACGCCCGCCCCCATGGCTCACCAAGCCTTCCATCCCTCCGGGGTCGGCAAATTGGTACCAGACTTGCCTGGAAGGATAGCAGCAGTGGCTCGATGCATCGGTAAGCTACCAGGCTACCGCGAATCATTGTAAAGGCCAGATATGCACCTCCAGCGATATCAATCACCTCCAACGATGCTTAATGAAGTCGAATGCATGGCGCATCTGTTAACACTTCTTTAATAATACAGTTTTGTTGGAAGCGTGCTTCTGAGCGCGGACGAATTTCGACAGAAAGCATTCCTGATTCCTTTCGAATTTTGAATTCGCTTAAACGAAAATGAAAAACTGCAGAAAAAAACAAATGGCAATGAAAAGGAAAACTGAACGAACATTTTTTTTCACCGGATTGATACAACACGAGCTGGAGGTGATGTCGTTCATGCAAACGGTGCCAGATTCGCATAACGATGAGGACATGCACGAATGGAAACTCGTTGCACACAGTGGAAACGCTGAAAATGAAATAATGTTCCAGCAGTTTTCCAGTTACCTCATTATAAGCGCACTGTAATATTATCAGCTAAAGTCCCAGAATTTCAATGAGAAACATTTCCTTCTTCAACAAAAAAACTCTAAAACAGAAAAAAAACATGCATGATGAAGACATCGCCAAATTCGAAGTTGCTTCGTCGTAATGTGTTCCTAATTCCTTATAAGAATTATAACGAGCAGGTGAGTTTCGTCTACACTCAGAAAGATTGACTCCTGAAACTGAAAACATTAGGCGAAATTGGTAGCGAGCTGCAGAACAGCAACGGAATACAGCTTACCCACCTAATCGCCTGAAGTAGTCGCATAGCGTTATCTCCCTTGTCAGTACCACTGGTAGAAAGACGATGAATGCAGCAAGCATAGTTGTAAAAATATCTTGCGGATTGGATATTCCTAAAAAATGTGTTAGAGTGAAAAACAGACCAGCCAGTGATTTAAGAGTCACTGAGCAGCGAAATATGAAGAGCAAAATTTAGAAGGAACATAGTTGGGTTGCATGGTGCAGAGCTTCCACTGGTAAGAGATAGATCGTTTCGTTTTCTTTCATCTGTCATCCATGATGGTCTTTTGATTTGCGTGTGGTTTCGGATACTATTTGAGGTTTTTATCTTCTTAATGAATGTAAATAAATGCTTTTCGAGTGTGGAGTGCCCTCGATCCAGATCCTCACATAGTTTTCATTTAGAGCGTTCAATAGTTCTCATGAAAGGCAGCTGCCGGCATTTGTGGATGGGGTAAAGCTTCTCGTGAAAATTTTCCAGATCCGAGAAACATAGAAATCGGACGTGGTCGAACCAGTAACTGTGCGTGTATTATTGCTTCTCATCTCTAGGCACTGCATCTACTACGCTCCATAGTGGGGTTATAAATTAGCATAGCAATGAATTCCACCTGAAAATACTTTTAAGTAATAAAATTTGCTCATGATGTGGTTTTTCCACAGAACGGAGACTGAATGTCGCAACAAAATAAAGCATTCAGTTACTATGTAAAAATTCCGAGCTTTAAAAATGGTTGGAAATCGACATTCTGGAACCTTTGAAAATTGTAAAAACATATTCGAACAGTTATTACAATTACAATTGAAATAAACATATTTATCAACCTCGTGTAAGCTAAACAACTTAAAGACATGTTTAAAAATTGTCATGGCCTTTCAAAGGCCTGTAGGTATGATGAAACTATAACTGCGTCAATGATAATAAAGGATAAAGGATAAAGCTGTCGCCGTTGATCAATCCCTGAGGGATGCACCACCCATTCGACTTCAACAATCATCGTTTTGAGGTGATTGAATGCATATCTGGTTTTTACCATGACTCGCAGTAGCCTACCGATGTATCGAGCCAGTGCTGCTATCCTCCCAGACAGGTCTGGTACCAATTTGCCGACCCCGAATGGGATGGAAGGCTTGGTAGGCCATGGGCGCGGAGATCGACTTCACGTGTGTGTTGCAGGGCGCCTCCGACCACTGTGCCACACGAGCTCTACAACGCGTCACGATACGTATTAAAAAAACGTACATAGTAGGTTGAACATCAATCTTCATTCGAAGTGTTTTGAATAGTTCTATTTCTCATTTTCTTCTAATGTTCTTCACATCTTTCCATGTTTGCTTCAAACATAGTCAAAGATAGCACTAGAAAATCCGAGTCCATATGGCGACGAAGGCACCACATCGAGAAGACAAATGACTGTAGAGAATGGACTTGGATTACCGACTCTGGGGGAAGACTAAGAAGTCGAGACGTTGGCCGAATAAACATCTTTATTAACCTCGTGACCAAGACGGTATAGTCAAAGGCCTTTGGAAAAAACAGCTCAACAAGGATGATTTCAAGTTACATTGGAGCAAAGAGAAATCATTGACAAAATTTTTTTTCCCCAAAAAAAAGTTTTAACCTAACATGAGTAATTTGTGAGAAAAATGCCTTCTTAAAATAAGGGATTAGAACCTATTTCTGAAGTCATCGTCCTCGTTTTTTTCGCATTAAAGTATTGGAGGTTGACTTCTGAGACATGGCCTTCATGTTCTGCGTCAGTACAGACTTATGAAAGAAAATATTTTAAAACGTCTAAGGTGGTCGGTGAATAAGGCGGAACTGGAAGATCGTGGAGAAACAGAAGAGGAAGAAGAAGAAGAAAAGAGGCGAGCGCTTGATCTGAACGAAAATATGCAAACATTCCAACTGGACTGTCGAACGTCGCTGGAATTCCGGCAAAACATGAAAGCGAAATACCCACTTGTTGGATTAGTTTCCATGAAAAGTTAACAATTGTCTCCAGTGAGATCTTATAAAAACCGTTTTTCGCAAGAACTATCTTCCTATTTTTTCTTTCAAAAAACATCTTTTCCTTACATTTCAGGACAGCCAGAAGGTTCTTATTTAGATCTATTACGCCAATGAAGCCAAATAAGCGAATATGAGAACTATGGACGGAATTGTGAAAGTAGAACTCAGAGGGCAACTGGCTTTTCGCCTCCAGCTGATTGTTTTTGCAAGCATTGGCAAAAAATATTTAACGGATTCGCGTAGTAATACTATCCATTGCACAAACACTATGCTTGTGGTACCAAGGAGAGACTAGGCAGAAGCCTTACAAAGTGACCTACTGCTCTGACGTCCATAGATAAAAAAGAACGTGAGACTAAGAAAATTCCAAGAACTATAGCCAACCCTTTAGAACTAACACATTCCCAGCGCACAGAAATGAAAACGGGTTTTAGTTCTCCTAAGATCCTACTTAAAAGGGTGCATGTGGCGGAGTGGTCGGAGGCGCCCTGCAACATACACGTGGAATCGATCCCCGCTCCCATGGCCCACCAAGCCCTGCATTCCTCAGGGGTTGGCAAATTGGTACCAGATTTTCTGGTAGGATAGCAGCACTGGGTCGATAGATCGGCAGGCCACCGTGGGTCATTCTAAAGGCCAGATATGCATTCAATTACCTCCAAACAATGCTTAATGAAGTCGAATGCATAGCGCATCCCTCAGGGGATTAATCAACGTCGAGAGCGTTATCCTTTTATCTTTTTTAGATCTTCCTTATTGTAGTTTTAATGTTTAACAGGTGTCAAGATCAAAATACATAGGAAACAGTTCCCAGGATCGACTTTCTATTGACCTCGGCATTGGAATATGAATGCGTCGTTTTCTTGTTCAGCAATCGCGAGGTTGTTAAACAGCATACATTTACTTCCATAGAAAAACACAATACAATACAACAGTAGCTGTCGTTTCGGCAGTATCGCCTTCTTCAGAGCCTGGAAGGGTATATAGATATATTATTGAAGCGTTTGGCCTAGTAAATTGTATATCAGTATACCCATCCACGCTCTGAAGAAGGCGACACTGCCGAAACGTCAGCTACTGTTGTATTGTATTGTGTTTTTCTATAGAAGTAAATGTATGCTGTTTAACAACCTCGCGATTGCTGAACAAGAAAACGACGCATACATAGGAAACAGTTAGAAAGTAGTACTTTCGTTCATTATCCTGAGAAAAGTTCCTGACTATTGAACGGTTAAGTGCAGCTGGTGTATATCCCCAAGCAGAGTTTACTAAGGAAAGAGTACGAAATTTACATCTAAAAAAGCAGCTTAAAAAAGCCACGAATTGCTGCTATTTTTACAGTAGCAGCTCAGTAGCCGACATGATGTCCTGTGAAGCACAACCACGTCTTTCAAGGTTCCGGTAGAGCAATGTCTTTCCCAACCGAAGAGTTTCCAGTAAATTGAAAAGTATGCTACGGCCCGAACGATTCCTTGTCTTTCGTACAGGCAGACCACTCAAGCATTCAAAATATTCAAGTCTTAATGTAAGAAGTGCCACCTACTTTTATTGCTCTTTCCCAAACACCACTACAGCCGCATGGAGACGATTTAAAGATCTGCATAAGGTTTGGATACAAGACGTAATAAACAAGGATATTTCTCAATGAATGAAAAATATGAAATTTTAAGATTTGACGATCAAAGAAGAAGCTGAAAGAGCAATGTAAAAATGAAATTGAAGAGAACAGTAACAAACAATGATCAAGAAGTGGACTATGGACATAAATGTGCTCATACATGCACATATTCACGAAACGATATGAGGATTAGCGGATAAGGTCTTCGAAGTGGACCGGATGCCTGAAGGATGAGCTATGCATTGGTTTGAATTCGCAGCGTCGTAGAGGTAATTCAATGTATATTTGGCTTAAACAATGACTTGCGAAAGGTCAGTATTGAGTCAGAATTCGTATCGTCTGATATCTGTATGATGTCATTCCTTCCACACTTGAGAGATGGGGGGATTTGTGGATGAGGCTTTACAAATTGAACATGGTGAACAATTTGAAGGAAAAGCTGCACGGCACACGGAGAGCATTTCCTCAACGCTTCTGACGCAAACTATGGACTGCAGATCAATACGGTTATAAATAGAGCACGTTGACAAGTTGTATACCATTCACAGTTTTTTCAATTCTTCCTCACATACGTGAGGGTACAGAAACTTTAAGATCTGATTTCCTCTCAATTGTCCAACCTGATGGCAGTGATGTCCATCAAATCAGAATTTCACGAACTGCGTCAAATTTCACGGTCCGAACCATTGATGAATAACTTTTGAAATTAAGCGGATTATCAAACATGAGTGAAATCTGCACGAGCCACCCTATGTGATGTTGGTCGACAACAAATGACAAGAACAACGATGGAGTGGATCTCAAGAGGTTGGGCAGACCGGTACAACACGGACTGATGTGTCTATAGTAGCTATTGTGAATCAGGTGCCGTCTGGTTATAAATTTTCAAAAGCAGAATGACGCTTCCAGCTAATACAATTCACGGAACATATCCGTTCGTTGACGAATGGCAGCAAGAGAACGAAATGAGATTAGAATTGTTACCCAGAAGCCCACGCAATTTGAGGAAGTTTCATTTGAGTAAATACTCTCTTTCTATCCACTTTCCTTCCATCATATGGAAAACGAGAATTCTGAAGAGAACATAAAACTAATTTCTGAAGAAGGCGATTTTGCCGAACCGTCAGCTACGATTGTGCTGTATGTATGTCATTCTATGGAAGCAAACGTATGCTGTTTAACAACCTCGCGATTGCTGAGACAGAAAACGACGAATTCATAATCCAATGCCGAGGTTAACATGAAGTCGATCCTGGGCAAACTAATTTCTGTCACTCGCCACTTGCTGGAAGAGTCCGACGAAAATGTTTGAAGAAACTAAGGCGGAATCATGGTTTTTCACCGGTAGAGTCTCTATAATGGACCCTTCTGCTCTCACGAAAAAAAAGACAAATGCATGACAAGATTACTAAATGGGTAAAACTTCGAGTTATGTATTCTGGTTAGCGGCCGTATCGTGCCCGTAAAGCGTTTTTGAACTGCGATATAAAGCTGAGGGTTCATTCTCTGACAGGATCACACATTCTGACAAAGATTTTCACAATTTCCATGCGAAGAGCTACCTAATGGTGAAGCTATGACACTCTACATCTCAATGAACTATCGCTGGCTGCCTTATAACGAAAAAACAGAAGAAATCACGTCGTTTTAGAAGTTGGTGCCTCTTGTGACCTTTGGAACGCCACTGAGTAGCTCCGGAGTGCTGTGGGGATTTACAGAACCATTACTGGTGCTCGCTCAAATGATTTGATTGATGCGAAATTTACTGGTGGTGAAGTTGAATTGCTACATGTAGAAATCAATGATTAGTTAAAGTCTTTAGGTTCTTCATTCCTTACTATACAACTTCCAAGACCTTCGTGTGCAAAATGTGAGACAACGAACCGAATGAAAGCAGCGCTCGAATCCGTACAATATGCGAACTTGGGTCTCACAAATACAAAAATTCTTAGGGAAAAAAACGGAAGCAGTGCTTAATTCTATAACGAACTGAATACAGATCCTCCGATTTGAAAGAAATGAGGCACAAGTATTAATTATTGTGGCACCCGTCTTTTCTTTCACCGAATTTCAACAAATCTCCATTGAACAATGGCTTTTTTCCTTGGCTTGTGACGAAAGTCTTGTAAACAAATTACAGTGTCGTAAAAGAAGTGACCACTAAAGGAAGTAGTGACTGAGCCGAGACACACGCCGCATCGGAAGCGGAATGTTTGAGAGTCCTCCCTCAATGTTTACATCTCCTCATTCTGAAGGTGCGAACCAGATCCAACTAGCTGGACAAGCCCATGCAGCTAGCAGAATTCACTTGTTCAGTCAGGATTTGCTAGTCAACTCTGCTAAGTAGTTTCAGTTACTGATTTGCTCAGTAGCATCAGTACCTATTTTTCGATGATACTTCCTTCACTCGGTAGCTCGGTAGCGTGACGTCTAGTCAATAAAGAGATTTCGGCAAGTTTGACGTATGGTCACCAAGCCAGCAAGAAACGCTCATTATTTCCATTGATAGGTAGCTGCTGGTAGCACCGATAGAGTAAAAAACTGGCTGAGAGATAGGCAAAAAGGAGCCTCAGTCGGCGGAGTGGCTAGCACGTGAACTTCCTACAAGAGTAATCCTGGGTTCGAGGCTCATGCTGGGTCCGGAGTTTTGCCCAGATCTCAAACATCCTTGTTATTTCTCACTTAGATTGTGCTTACATCATTCTATTTATATTTCCCTTTACCTCCTCCCTCTCTTCGTTTCCCTCTTTTCCCTTATTCTTCCACTTATGTTTCTACTCCCCTTTTTTTTCTTTGTTCTCATTGTCTTTTTCTCTTTCTCTTTCTCGTTCTGTCCTTATATTTTCTTCCTTCTTCTTGTATTTATTCTCTCTTTCTTGCCTTTGTCATTAAACTAAGCTTCTGTTTCTAGCAATCAGTCTTCTGCTAATTCCTTGAAGGACACAAAAACACAATCAGATTCAAAATGGAGATCAAGTACCCATGAAGGGAAAACCATGAAGTCTTAACACTGATGAAATAAATGGCTTCGCTGTCGTGAAGAAATAGCGGACACTTTGAAGTACTTCACAATATCCCATTCAAATTAAGTTTCAATATAACTGTATTTAAACTTTACATCTGTCGAGATTACATAATGCATTTATAGAAGACTGTAGAAAAGTTTTTCGATCTGTTTATTTTCATGTAACCAGTTTCTCTCCAGAACATCCTCATTCAAAACAAAAAGAAATGATCCATAATATTTGCTAGATTTATCGAACCTGCCACTACCTTCGTTTTCTGCTGCGTCAATAATTCATTTCTACGGAAGAGAAACCAGATTTATCTAAGCTTCTAAAATTCGTATGCTGTCTCTCCAACAGCTTCATGAAGTGATTTTAAATCCTCATATCCCTTTTACTTTACTTTTTTTATATTTTCTTCGAGTAAAGTTTCTTAAAAGAAAACGCCATAATCATGATATTTCAAAAGCAGAGGAAATCCATTAAAAACACCTATTGAACACCGCTTACCGTTCCCAGGTTCAGCTGGAGACCGTCGTGCTCACTGTATTTGATTCTTCTTAGTTCAGTGAATAGCCCATACGATGTAGACACTGTGAGCAAACATACCACTGACGGACGTTCTTGGTGGACACGAGTGGACAGTTACTTCCGAGAAATTGGCGCAAAACACCATGCACGCGTTGATTTCAATGCATTTGCAGCGGAAACAGCGAGCGCTTTCAAATTGGAACCAACATGTCTCGGCTCATATTGAATCATTTCAATTGGAGCGAAAACCATTAGAGTCTGCAGGTCCTCTACGGCCGGGTACAACCTATCTTACTCAACCAGTATGAAAGACTGAACTTCCCAGCCACGGAACGTATCTATCTCCTTTTTTTGCGTCAAGAATCGCTTTCTTTGCGAACATGAAAGCACTTGAACAAACGGGGTTTCGACGAGTAGGACATATGGTGCTGTCCACTTAGTTTTGTTGTCAACCACTTTTTAAAAATTAAATTTCCTCCTCAATTTTTTGGACAATTTCAGTCCTAAGCAATAGATCTACGAAGTTTTCAACTCTTGAACTGCCTTTGAGTGTATGTTATGACTGGGTAGATTGCGATCAACTTGACCTTTCCAGGCTCTGAGGAAGGCAAAATCAGCCAAAACGTCAGTTCGTGCGTAAGTAAAGAAATAATAAAATCTCGTGTTTGCTAAACAAGAATATAAACAATCGTTCGATAAATGCCGAGCTTAATAGAAAGTCGGTCGTGGGAGTTAAGTGTCAAGTTTACTCAACGAAAACAACTCCTCTAAAAATCAAATTATCTACCCAATCAGTTGACATTAGCTGCTAAGAAGTACTGGTACACATAAAAAGAACAACTTATTTTTCAACACAGTTTTTTGACACCTATAAATGGAAAACTTCAAGATCGACATCTAGTCAATTTACTACAAATGTTTAAAACACAAGGCTGCAGCAGGTTAAGTTCGCTGGATACTCACCACGCCGTATCACAAAAATTTCCATACGCCAAAAACACCTCTGAGCTAAGTAAACGGTTTTAATACTTCAAAACCGCCTTTCCCTTCTCGGTATATCTAGTCAACATGCATCATTTCTTTGATAAACTTACACGAGGTTGATAAACAACCTTTACTAACCCTTCGACGTCTTCGTCTTCATCAGAGCCAATGACCCGCATCGATCGTCCACAGTTGTTCGTCTTCTCGATGCGGCGTCTTCGTCTTCGTATCAAGTCCGATCTTCTTCATTGTTCCCAGGATCGACTTTCTATTAACCTCGGCATTGGGATATGAATGCGTCGTTTTCTTGTTCAGCAATCGCGAGGTTGTTAAACAGCATATCATTTACTTCCATAGAAAAACACAATACAATACAACAGTAGCTGACGTTTCGGCAGTATCGCCTTCTTCAGAGCCTGGAAGGGTATACTGACATACAATTTACTAGAGCCAAACGCTTTAATGACACTTACAAAAAGACGAAAAACTCTATGGTAATTACATGGTCAACAGCTTCTCGAAAAAAACTCACCGCTTTTTTACGTGCCTTCCCATGAGGAAGATTAGAACAGCTGATTATGGTCGCATAAGGTTGATGACTGCACCATCCCACATCAGAAATTGATGCGAACATACGGGGTCAGGTCGCGTATGACCTCTCTGGGCATTCATCCCTGCTATTCATTGTAGGGTTTTTGGCATTTATCCAAAAGCCTCAAGAAGTTTTCGCGCTGGTGTTCTAGTCTCCTGCGCAAGGATTTTTGACTTTACTTCAAAATCGTCTCCGCTATTCTTTTGTGTCCTATGCGTTCCTAGGGGGTACTTTGCCTTAGTTTTCGTTTGCCGTCTAGGTGTTCTTTTATATGGATACACAAAGGTCTGCCCGTTTCGCCAATATATTCATCTCCACAATTATTACAAGAAAGAAGGTATATCGTACCTGAACTCATGCATTCACCGTCCCTGCCGTAAGGGCAAATTACGCAATTTGTTGTTTCACATAGACGGTCATACAGGCGGTTACGAACTAACTGACGACGTAGAGTAGCCGGTGGTATTTCAACTATCGCTACCGATTCCTCTAGGACCTCTAGGATCGATCTAACTAAAGGAAGAATCGCGCGACTTGGCTCGGCAAGTAGCCATCTCCAATGGCTACGAAATAGTAACCCCACGAGATAAGTTTAGAAGGAGAGCGACGCGCCCAAGCGAAACACTTGGCCAAAAGAGGAAAGTCCCGTTTATGCTGCCCTTTATTAGCGATGAAGTAAGCGTAGCGATTGAACGATGCTTAAGAAGGGCGGGTCTAGAGGAATCGGTAGCGATAGTTGAAATACCACCGGCTACTCTACGTCGTCAGTTAGTTCGTAACCGCCTGTATGACCGTCTATGCGAAACAACAAATTGCGTAATCTGCCCTTACGGCAGGGGACGGTGATTGCATGAGTTCAGGTACGATATACCTGATCTCGTGTAATAATTGCGGAGATGAATATATTGGCGAAACGGGCAGGCCTTTGTGTATCCGTATAAAAGAACACCTAGATGGCAAACGAAAAACTAAGACAAAGTACCCCACTAGGCACGCATAGGATACAAAAGCACAGCGGGGACGATTTTGAAGTAAAAGTCAATATCCTTGCGCAGGAGACTAGAACACCAGCGCGAAAAACTTCTTGAGGCTTTTTGGATAAATGCCAAAAACCCCTACAATGAATAGCAGGATGAATGCCCAGAGGTCATACGCGACCTGACCCCGTATGTTCGCATCAATTTCTGATGTGGGATGGTGCAGTCATCAACCTTATGCGACCATAATCAGCTGTTCTAATCTTCCTCATGGGAAGGCACGTAAAAAAGCGGTGAGTTTTTTTCGAGAAGCTGTTGACCATGTAATTACCATAGAGTTTTTTCGTCTTTTTGTAAGTGTCATTGAAGCGTTTGGCCTAGTAAATTGTATGTCAGTATACCCTTCCAGGCTCTGAAGAAGGCGATACTGCCGAAACGTCAGCTACTGTTGTATTGTATTGTGTTTTTCTATGGAAGTAAATGTATGCTGTTTAACAACCTCGCGATTGCTGAACAAGAAAACGACGCTTCTTCATTGTCTCATTCGATGGATGTTGCACTCATAAAAGGTTTCATTAAACATGAACGGTTAGAAATGCCGACCGGTTGGAAAGCAAAACTGCACCTAAAAGTAGATCTGCAGGTTTCTGAGGTTCTGAGGTAGCTCTTTATCTCTAAGTAAATCTCACACTCAGTGACTAGTCCTCTTTTCATTTTTAAGCTTCATTCGAACTAAGCATAATGAGAACATTATTACTCTGGTCTAATGCATAGTGCCACCGATTGACGTGGAATAAAAATACCTTTAGCGATCTTGTAGCTGTTTTGCACTTATCCAATTCATACATAGTTCTACTTTTTTCTGAGGTGCGTATAGCGTAGTAGTTAGGACTGTCCTACAATACATACATGGTCCCTGGTTTGATTCCACGCCCCGGGCAACACAAACTTTCATCCTCCCGGGATTGATGTTCGACCTATCTGGGAGGATGAAAATACTGACAGGGAATATCGGTAGGTCAATAAAAAATCGTTGTAACGGCCAAAATTGCATTTAATCATCTCTACGATACTATAAATGCAGCTCAAAACACGGTGCTTCCCTCAGGCAACACAGAAGACCTTATGTTTTACCCTATCTCTTCCTATGCCTTTAAGTTGTTAAAACAACGCTACATCTTCACTTGTACTTCTCTGATTGCAGTGGAGTTCTTTGTTGGACACAAGAAGACTTACCAAAAAAAAAGAAAAAAGACTTTGATTCTTCTGTTAAGCAATTAACTGGAGCTGGTGTGTTGTTCCCCAAAAGATAACTGTTAGTTACGACAATAATCTCCAGTGACAAATCAAAAGACACGTGTTGTGGATGCCGTCGTGCACCTTTTCCTCTTCAACCAAGTCCTATAGAGGAATGAGGATGTTTCTTGCCGGTATTCTTCTCTTCCCAGATAAGTCAGATTCAACTTTGTCGAACGAAAAGGTAGGTAGAGAACTTGGCTGAGCAGATGAATATATTGCAGGCCACCACGAACCATCCACGGGCCAGTTAAACGCGAGGCTACGTGGCGCGTCCTCAGGTGGCGGATAGGGGTTAATCGCGGACCAAAAGCGACCTTTGCTTCCCTGAGACGCAGGTGATCCAGGGGATGGAGTCCCTGTTTCTGCTGCGCCGATTTGGCACATACTTTCTGTATTTGCGAGGCGTATTCATGCATGCGTGTGGGGGTGCGTTCTCGCTTGTGCGGATTCTATTCTACGAGTCATTCGGCCAAAAAGCCCGCAATCAAGTGACAGGGAAGTATATGGTAGGCGGTTAGGAGTCGCCTCCAACAAATAAGCTCCATGTGCAATCCACGAGAGCCTGCCAAGCTACCTGTGAGTATACCTATCCCCCTATGTTCAGACCTTAGCAAGCAATACGTGGGTGCCAAAAAGCTAAAAAGCGGTAAAAGAAATGGGCCTGGGTCTCACTCACCTGACCACGAAGGAGTCCCAAATTTCGCAGCATTGGGTAGGACGAGTACGTAGAGGCTGCTAAAACCTCAGGGCCAATGGAAGCTCCCTGGAACACGAAGAACTATGGTGACGATCTGTACCTACAATGCACGTACACTTGCATCCGAGTCCTCGATAGATGACTTGCTCATGCAAGCAAGAAGGATAAGGCACGACGTCCTCGGCCTGGCCCAGATCAGACAACGCCATTCATTTCAAAGCCGTGTATGACACCGGAGAAGAACTGTTCCTCGGAACATGCGACAGTAGAGGAGTCGGCGGCGTCGTCGTTCTCGTCAACACGAGTTTGTCCATGAACATCGATTCATTCGAACAGCTTACAGCCCGAATCGGACTTTTACGATTAAAAAGATGTGAGTCAATACCGACTATGACAATCTTCGTCGTTTACGCGCCGACATCAAACATGACGAAGAAGAAGTCGACGCGTTCCATAACAACTTGGAGAATCTCTACAGAGGAGACCACACATTCTTCAAGTTATCATTGGAGATTTTAACGCCAAGATTGGACCAAGAAGAACATCCGAAGAACGTCACATTGGGACCCACGCATTAGAATGGAACGAACAGGGTGAGCGGCTCTCTGAGTTTATCATGACGACCAAGACCATCCATGGTAACTCGCAATTCCAGAAGCCCTCAACGCTGGACGTGGGAGTCTCCCAATGGAGAGTACCATAACGAAATAGACCACATCGTAGTAAATAGAAGGTTTTGCCTAACCGATGTCACTGTTGTCCCAAAATTCTACACTGGATCAGACCACTGTCTCCTTCGTGCAAGATTCTATTTCTCGTGGAAAGGAGAAAAAAGCCGCTAAATTCAAAAACCGAAGTCCCAGAACCACCACAAACTGGTATTTATTCAATTCACTAGTCGGCTGTTGGGAAGATGCCGTTGTTGATAACATCGACGAGGAATATGATCGGCTCATTCAACATCTTCACGTTAGCGCTATGAAAGCTGAGAGTTCGAAAGACACCAAGAGACGTCTGTTTCCAGAAACACTCGAGCTGATACGCCAGCGTGGAATCGCACGAACTGCAGGCAACAGCGAACTAACGTCCGAACTTGCAAAACGATGCAGACAGGCGATATAAGAAGATCTTAAAAAAGAAGAGCAGCAGTAATGGTCGAAGATGCAGAGGCTGGGAAACGCAATCGCAAAAGCTTCGCCAATTACAAGACCAAGATGATTGCACTCCGACGCGCAGACGGGATAGTTACAGCGTCTAGAAAGGCAATGGAGAAAATTATTCACGAATACTAGTCAGATCTCTTCGATAGCCACGTCCACCTCCCGTCATATGAAATAAAGAAGGATGGTGTACCACCGGTTCTCCCTTCCGAAATCCGACATGCCATTTCGTCAGTGAAAAATCGAACCAGCACCAGGTCCGGCCAGGATAAGATCAGAACACCTGAAGAACCTTCCGCCAGTCCTCGTAAACACACTGGTTCGGCTCTTCATACGTTACCTGTCTGAATGCAAGATCCCTACTCAGTGGAAGACCAGCAAGACCGTGTTATTGTGCAAGAAGGGTGACCTACACGATATGAGCAACTATCGCCCAATCTGCCTGGTGTCTGTCGTCTACAAACTTTTCACTCGAGTCATCCTAAACACGATTGACAGAACACTGGACGAAGGTCAGCCATGTGGGCAAGCAGGGGTTTCGAAAAAGGATTTAGTACGATAGACCACATCCACTTGTTAACAACACTCACTGAAGCATCGCGAGTGTACAAAAGACCGCGCTGTCTCACTTTCATCGATTTACAGAAGGCCTTTGATTCAATTGAGATAGAAGCAGTCATGGAACCCCTTGATAGTCAAGGAGTCCCTACTCAGTACATAATGATTCTTCGCGAGCTGTACAAAAATTTCACAATCAAGATTTCACCATTCTACAACGATATTAACATCGACGTCAAAAAGAGAGGTTAGGCAAGGCGACACCATCTCGCCAAAATTGTTTACCGCCACCCTCCATAACGTCATGCGAACACTGGAATGGGATAATATGGGAGTGAAAATCAATGGTCGGCAGTTACATGATCTTCGCTTTGCTGATGACATCGTCCTTACCACATCAAACATTAGCCAAGCGGAACGTATATTTGCCGACTTTGATAAAAGCCTGTGGAAAGACTGGTCTTCGACTAAATCTCGCAAAAACGATTTTTGTGAGGAACGGATTGGGTTTCCTATGCCCCATTCACGTTCAACGGAACGAATATCTCGGAATGGTCCAGTTATGTCTAATTAGGTCGGAGAACCAACATGTCGAACGACTTGGCTCCAGAACTGAGCAGAAGGAAACGAGCGGCTTGGGGAGCTTTCAAGAGCATTTAGGATGTAGTGAAGAGGACAAAGAACACCCGATTCTGTGCCCGCCTTTTTGACTCAATGGTACTTCCTGCACTAACGTATGCGTCAAAAACGTGGTCGCTGTGTAAGCAGGATGAAAGATCACTCAGCGTCATCGAACGCGCAGTCGGAAGGATGACACTAGGAGTATGCCGTTTCACACAACTAAGGGATGGGACACGAAGCTCCGACCTGCATCAACGACCAAGAATCAAAGATGCCGTTCTGTACGCCAGACACTCGAGGATAAGGTGGGCCGGACACATGCGTATGAATGACAACCGGTGGACAAGAGCTATTAGTGACTGGATTCCTCGGGATGTCAAGCGTACTGCAGGAAGACCACCGACCCGATGGTCAGGGTTCTTCACGAAGAGCCTAGAAGAAAAGTATGGTGCTCGACGAGTCCCTAGAGCGAGCAGAACCCACTGGGCTACATTCTTGCACGCGAGAGGGAAAAATGGAAGATTTACTGGCGCCGGCTCGAGTCACTCGACGATCAACGGGACTACAGGTGATACAGGTGATACAGGTGATACAGGTGATACAGGTGACCACTAACCATTGCGATAAATGCACTCTACAAACCCAATGATAAGATATGAAACCTCGCCATTAATAACTAATACAGGCAATTCCCTACGACGGGCGCTTGTGGGGTGGTGGTTAGAGGCGCCCCACAGTATAGTACACCGAGGGTACTCATTCCTCAGCAGAGTGTCCAAAGCAAAGAAGGAGTACGACGTTTCCACCAGGAAGCCTAAATAGCGTAAACCAATACGAAGTTTCACCACCGTCCTGGTAGCCAAACTATCGCATGGTGGTAAATCTCCGTCTGATGCACAAGAGCGGCGACTTCTTGGGGTGGTGACGACCTGAGCAAGACTTTGGTTAGGCTGAGCACGGGACTCCAGGAAACTACAATGGCCAAACCAGCAAAATTCCAAAAAACGGAAATTATGCCGAGGATCGTACAACCAGTGGGTACGGGCTTCCAAGCACTTGAACAAGTACCTTCCAAATGCTACATTTTACAGACTATTTTTTTAATGGGGAAAATAATAGTCATGTATTAATTCGAGATTACTTACCAACGGTTTACCGCCTCATTGTGGTTCGGAGCTGTTCCTGGGTGTTAGACTGCGATGTACAGCGGGGGATTCGTCCCCAGGCAGGGTCTCCCAAGCTGAGAAGGAGTCCGGCGTTTCCATCAGGAAGCCCTAGCTAAGAGTATGCCAATACCAGGATCCGCCACCGTCCTGGTATCAAAGCCGCGTGGTGGCAAATCTCCCTGTGATCCACAAGGGGTGCTACTGCCTGTTGTGGTGACGGCCTGGGGCAGACTTTGGCCAGGCTGTCCTCGGGATTCCAAGGGAACCACAATGGCTAACCAGCAAATCTCTGAAAGATGGTGATTATGCTGGGAGCCCGCACAACTAGTGAGGACGAGCCGTTCAAGTATCAAGTAAGTAAGTAGAGAAAAAATGAGTGCCAGGGAGGATGAAATAGAAGCATACAGAAATGAGGTCGACAAGAGAAGTAAGGTGATGAAGCAAGGAGAGAAAAGATAAGAAACAGATAGTGAGGAAAGCATTTATGTAGAAGAGAAAAGAAAGTGAGAAGAAAGTAAAAAGCTGAAGAACAAAGAGTGGTAAAATGAGGGAGAAAGGCTAAAGTGAAAATAAGGAGAATACGGAAGAAAAAAAAACAAAAAGCAGAAGGGAATACTGAGATCAGAGCGAAGAGGAGTGGGGAGCAAATGGTGGTAAGCAACAGTGGAAACGACACGATAACGAAAGATGAGGAAATTTAGAACCAGTAAAGAAGTCAGAGGACAAAAGAACAAGAAATGGCAACAGAAAACAAGAAGAAGTAGATAATGATGAAACAGATTGAAGGAAAGAAAGAAAAAACAGTGAAGTGAAGGGAGAAAAATATGACGTCCTTCGGAAGCTCGCAATGGCCGATATGTCTTTTACTTAAAATAGATCGTAGCAAAACTATAGCTCAGTAATGACGCTAAAAAATGGCTTGTAACCCGAACGGTTAAGCAATCACCCAAGTTGCTCTTACTTGAATGGTCCAACCTCACGAAGAATCTTAGGGACCTCAACACATTTTCCACTTAGCTCCGCAATTTCTCTTCAGATGAGATCTACTTTAACTGAGCTCCCAACAGAATCGTGATAGGGTTAGTGAAACATAGGAAGATTTGCAAGCTAACGATCACAACGGCGGTACTACCTGGCAGTGGACTACCGGATGGAAATATCGCACATCTCTTTCAGACCATGTTTGTAGACGAGTTCATCATAGTTCAAAACCCAGGAGAACTCTGTTTTTGCAATATCTTTCTCACTTATAGCTAAAGAATTGCACTAAAGGAATAGTACGGTAACCTCCTCATTGGGAGTTAGTCGCTCGAAGGACAAAAAAGAATCCTAATTTCTGTGCAAGGACACTTAGTTCCCTCCATTCACGGCAAGAAGGTAGTCACAGATAACTTAACGGAACCTGAAATGTCATGGGTTTCCTCTTAACACCCCCCAAGTATGCACCTATATCCAAAAACCCTTTCATATAAGCTGTTGTAAAATACCGCGCTCCATGGAGAACGCTTGCAGCCAAACTTCGCGAAACGCGGGAAAAAATCATTTGGATGTTGACGGTGACCAAATGCTATCCACGACAGCTCCCATCACATTTCTTGCCAATAAGGTGTGCAATTTTGGCCAGGATCTGTTATCTGGATAACTCAGCTGACCAGGTTTTGTTTGTGAGAGTTCTTAATTTGGCCTGTGCACATTTCTGTGGCATCCGTTTTGGATCCAAGGGTATCGTGTATTCGTTCTAGCACTGCTCTTCGTAAAATGGCTACTGTCTGCGATGAAAAGGAGAATATGGAAGCAACTGATATTTCTGTGGAGTGCAAACGGTTCAAAGTCGAAGAACAGGTTCAGTTTTCTTCAGCCTGCCATCCTACACGTTTATTTTTTGTAGTATTTGTAGCTTGACATTCCAGAGACTGCCTGTTCGTTTCATGAAGCTGAATCCTGAAGCTCAGGCTCCAACTTATGGATCTCCTGGAGCTGCAGGCGCGGACCTTTGCAGTGTAGAGGATTGTGTCGTCCCAGCCAATGGTGAGCTAGTTCTTTCTTGTTTCTGAAGTGTTGGATCTGTACGGCGTCATCCACTTTAGAACTGGAGACACGGTGGTGGCCTATGTTTTCTTCCCTTTTTAACGGGGCTGGATAAGACATGAGTATCATTCAAAGTAATGTCGTAGGAGGTTTAAGAGTGCTCTTGTGTACGTTTAGGTAAAATATGTGTTTCTACCGGTCTACAAGTCGAAATTCCATTTGGGTATTATGGAAGAGTGGCTCCTCGCTCTGGACTAGCTGCGAAGAACTTCATCGATGTCGGTGCTGGTGTGGTCGACTGCGACTACCGTGGAGAACTCAAGGTGTTACTGTTCAACTTCGGCTCTACGGACTTTGAAGTGAAGAAAGGTGACAGAGTCGCCCAACTGATTTGTGAGCGAATTGCCCATTGTGCCTTCAAAGAATGTGACTCGTTAACGACTACAGCAAGGGGCGAAGGGGGTTTTGGATCCACTGGGAAATGAGCTGTCGAGCTGTTTTTTCATGTTTTAAGTGCTGTTATCTTCTCATTGTATTTCGTCGGTTTTCGTTGTATCAATAAGTTCTTGCTAACCTGATTTCCTTAAACGCTTGCAGTTTCACGACCAGACTTTTGCAATTTGTTGGTTGTCTTGTAACGTGGATAAGTTATAAACTTCACTTCCACATACTGTTATTGCATACATGCTTCATACTACGTTACTTCTATCAGAGTCAAGCCTTTTGCTATGTCTTCATAATCATTTCAGTAACCTGTAAAATTTCAAACAGGTGCGTGCTGGTTTAACGCAGGCGGTAGTTGTGGATGCCTAGAAAGTGTGCTGTGACTTTACTCGAGGTAATATTGACTTGAGTATTTTAAAACTGTCAGCTATGAAGTCATACCACATGTCATTACCAAGCTTTCTAATATCGACATCACTGGAACCCAAGCTTAGTTGTGTGAACACGTCTGATTTGCCGAGGAACTAGTGAGAACAGGTGAACACACGTAGAAGGTCTAAACAGTAATGTTGGCTCTGTCACTTTCAAACTCTTGTCCACTATGTCCTATCCTCCAGATGGTTGCTGAGTAGATCTATATTGGCTCACCAATATGTCCATGAGTTTATCTCGCGTGCTAAGGCTTGAGCTGTCTTCGTGGTGTGGGTCCGAGAGCGCTTTTGGAATATTCGTGATTGGTTCACCATTTTGACGATGGCAGTTGTTGGGGGTTTAAGATCCTTAGTCAACAACATTGGTGAAAGCTTTGGGCTCCATCTTTTAAATGCATAATGTAGTGCACTCAAGGCTTCACTCTTCTAGTCACACAGTCAGAAACACTAGTCGGCCTGTAAAAAAGGGAATGTAACCCCTGTATTCTCAGTATTCCTACGTTTCCTATGCCTTTATAGGCTTTCAAGCCACCTATTTTCTTTTCGGAAGCTCTGGGATGAAATTTCTCACCACTTTTAATTCCTGGCTCAGATTTGCATGGTTGGAGAGCCGGGAATTTTTTTTGTTTTTGTTTACATACTGTTGGTAACCGACCAATTTTACCACCGTATATCCAATGGAAAGTAACTCTTCCCCTGATCACGTGAAATTGACCAGTATTCATTTTGTCTGACCAATGTTTGATGTTGAAAAACGACGATCATCAAAACTAATGTCGCTTAGTTACTGAACATCGATTTTCATCCTCACACTTAGTTGCCGGTAAATAACATCAACGAGATATTGTCACCTTGTCGAACACTTATCCCTCGTTATACAGTGTGCACTGTGGCATTTGGCTTGATGTAGAAGCAAGTGTGGTTTCGGACTGTGAATTTTAATCGGCATAGCTAGACTTGCTTCCTTCCTTCAGACTTCAGATTTCCCTCCCAACGGTTTATCGCCTCATCGTGACTGAGAGGTGTTCCTGGGTATCGGGCTGCGATATACAGCGGGGTTCGGGTATACCGGATTCATCCCGCTGGCAGCGTCTCCCTTGCTGAGAAGGGGTCCGGCGTTCCCATCAGGAAGCCTAGCTAAGAGTAAACCAATACCAGGACCCACCACCGTCCTGGTATCAAAGTCGCATGGTGGCAAATCTCCTTCTGATCCACAAGGGCTGCGATTGCCTGTAGTGGTGAATACCTAGGGCAGACTTTTGCCATGCTGACCTCGGGACTCCAGGGGAATCAGAGTGGTTAAACCAGCAATACTCCGAAAAAAGTGGAGATTGTGTTGTTGCTCGCACAACCAGTGAAGACGGACCATCCAAGTGTCCTAGTATTCAAGTGTCCAACTTTCCAAGTGTTCCAATACAAAATTCTCGAAATTACGATATTGACCCCTCATTTACTGCTTACTATTACTTTTTTTCATGGTAGGGTATGATTTGAAATACAACCACAATGATGCTGGGATATTTGCTAAACCTGCATCCCAACGCAGATTCGAACCCGCCACCACTCTTTCCGAGGGTTCACGTGTTACCTTCTCTCACCCAGTTTTTTTCACCCTAACGGTGCTATCAGCAATCACCCGTCAACGGGACTGACAGGTTACATCTAGCCTGGGGTCCAAGTTTAGCAAATATCTCAGCATCGTTGTGATTGTATTTCTCAGAATTTTCGATGATGTATCCTCGGCCTTGTGCCGTCTGTATCCTGGCATATAAAAAATTAGTAGTAAGACTTCCTGTTACCCACAAGCTCCTTGGGATATTTACAGAACCTATCGACCTCCACGTGATGAACTACCGGTGTTGACCTATAGTATTATAATGATATTTAGTAACTCAAGCGACTTGAAAAAGCTAAATGATGAAAAACCAAGGGACCTTCATTACCTTGATTCTCTGCATGGGGAAAGTGTAGTGTGCTATCTCCATTGTCCATGAAAAAGTCTAAAGAACGGCTGGAAACAAGAAAGCTAGGCTGTACTACTGAACCACTGCTCAGATATTGTTATAAATTAGTCAACGACCTTCACTACGCAGCAAAGGCAACCAAGCCACTTCGAGGGTCGGAAATTGACTGTCGCGCTCCATTGATAATCTAAGCCAACCGGGCGGTTGAGTGTCTTCAAATTCGCAGCACATCAGCATTTCGAGCATATCACTAGTTTGTTCAGTGATTTGTGTTTTCTTTATCCTTCCTTCTTTCCCTCTCTTTCTTCCTTCTGTCTTTGTTCTTTCCTTTCTTTCTTTCTTTCTTTCCTTCCTTTCTTTCTTTCTTTCTTTCTTTCTTTCTCATCGGTCTTCCTTATCTTTTCATTGATGGGCCAACACGGTGCTCACGAGGAAGGGTTCTTAAGGTTTTCTTTAGTAAGATTAAGGTTTTTTATTAACATCATGTTAGCTTCTCAATGAAAAGATACGTCGTATCAAGATAGAAGTAGAATGAAAAGATAGTGAAAAGATAGAGGACAGAAGGAACGTCGGTTCTTGAAATATTTTTCTTTCTGTCACTTCGTCGCACTGCTATGAGCAATTTTAATTATATTGAAGAGAATCTGGTTATAAAGAATGGTACTTTTTTCTTTGTTCTCAAGATTTTCTTCTCCGATCACGTTAGCGTATTGCCCCGTTGGATCAGAAAACATCGACTTGACTCTTGCAGTTTCTTGGCTCTCTGAAGAGAACTCTAGAAATGGTGGCAAATATGTCAAAAAGAAGGTAAGGTTTAAGGTAATTTCTAGGAAGTGGAGTTTTGGCTTTATTCGGCTCTTGTAAAGATTCACTTATTCTGCTCTTTTATGTACTGGAAGTTCTTTTCTTTAATCAGCCGTCCCGTTTTTTAATGCTTATTTATTGAGGCTGTCTACTGGCACAAAAGTTATGAAGAAATCGCTAGCAACAATGAATTTCAAACCCAAAGTTGTTGTGAAAGAAAACGACAGGATCGCCAGGATGAAAGCGGCGAGAGCGGCGTATAGGTAGAGTGGTTTTGTTTCCTTAGGCAACGTAGTCTCATAGCTTTTCTTGACTTCATTTTGTTCTCTGACTCTGCTAGGTTTTTCTAAAGTTCGACAACTACTCAACCACCATTTAATGGTTACTGTATGGCGGATTTTTAGCAAACTATCAAAGGATCGGAGCGTAAAATCAACAGAACCTGTTTTGAGTAGTGCTCCGAAACGACTTTTACGTGAAGTCAACGTGGAAGCGAAGGAGAAGGAGCAGCATTGGTATGTCCACCTCGAATAGCTGACGTGTTTTGAGTTTGAGATCGTCATGTTAGAGAAAGCTTGTGGTATCTTGACCACTTTCTGAACGCGCTATGGTTCGCGTTGAAAGCGAAACCTTCGTTTTATTATTGTACGGTTCTTCTCTTTTCTTTTTTTTCTCTTGCTGCTTAGAAAGGACTCTTGGAGATTGAATTATCCCAAATACCATCTCTCTCAATTGAGAAGTGTTTCGGTACTTGTAATACCACAACTTCTGGGAGGGCATAGGCGAGCTTAATGTTAGTCAGTTTTAGAATCTATTGTGATTACGACGGTTTATTAATAAGGCATACTGTCAAGCATGTAGAAGGGATGAGGTGTTGTAACCCCTCTACTTAGTAGTAAATCCCTGAATTGGCCTATTGCCATAAATGAACGCCAGCGCAGAACTTAACTCCATAGTAGTTACTTTTTAGTCATATGTCGACTGTCTGCATTTTTCATCAAACTGTCGTGTCTCACTTAGTTTCAGTTCTTTCCCAGCGAACTTCGGCCATGATTCTCCGTCCGTTTCTGCGGGAGATATCGTTTTCAAACCTGTGAAGGCATCTCTTGATATGATCCGTAATGGTGGCATTAGAATGCCTACAACTGGCCGCTATAGCTCTATCGGAGGGGTTAGTTCAATGACTTTTTATTTTCTCTTGTAAAATTTTGCGTGTATTTGTCTTGAACAAGAAGCGTATAACACAGTGGTCATCGGTTCCTATTAACAAATAGATGCTTGGTTGAATCGCACTGCATGACCTGAACAAGCCCACATTCACCGACAGCTTCAAATTAGCTCGAGACTGCTTTGGGAAGGTAAAAGCAGTGACTTGGTAGATCAGTATGCCTCCGTCACTACCCATTGTATAGGCCAAATATACAGGTTGGATGCATGCTACCTCCCTCAGGGATAGCTCAACCTTGAATAGTTTATGGTTTGCCTTTTCCGATACAGAATTTGTGATATAGACAGTTTTTGGTTTGAAACTACACCGCTGGAGTTTTTACCATGAGCTCTGTTATGTATATAACATCTACGAATTACAGCTCTGGTTTTATCACACGTGCCTTACTCAGCCGTATTTTTGCGATCTTCAGTGCATTAGTTTATATTCTTCTACAACGTTTAATATCAGATTCGGTCATTGAGGACGCGCCCGAGTCTTCTCCCACTTGGAATTAACGTATTTGATTCGAAAGTTAGCGCAAATGATCAGCAAAAGGTTCGAGAGTTCATAGCGGCTCGTTACAACTCAGCGATGACGCCTAAGAAAGTGCTTCCATCTCCGTGTGCTTCAAATGTGGGTGATAATGTTTATGACAATAGATATATTTTGCCGAACATTCTTTATAAATGGCTTTATATGAACCCAACGCATATATCATTAACTGGTGTTATTTTTTTTCTTTGCTTTCATTTTGTTTCTAGCTTACAAGGTATCGTTTGGTTTCATTTGTTGTTTAAAGTCAAGTTCTTCTTCTTTGAGTAACACGCAGCTTTCTAACCCTTTTTCCTTACTAAAAAGAAACTATTGAAAAAGAAAGAAAAGAAAGAAAGAAACACCTAAGGGCGCGGGTGGCGCAGTGGTTGGAGGCGCCACTGCGACACACACGTGGAATCGATCCCCGCGCCCATGGCCCACCAAGCCTTCCATCCCTCCGGGGTGAGCAAATTGGTACCAGACTTGTCTGGGGATAGCAGCACTGGCTCGATACATCGGTAGGCCACCGCGAGTCATTGTAAGGGCCAGATTTGCATTCAATCACCTCCAACGATACTTATTGAAGTCGAATGCATGGCGCATCCCTAAAGAGATTGATCAACGCCGAGAACTTTATCCTTTATCCTGTTATCCTGTCTAAGTTCCCTTGAAAGTTCTTTACTGATATTGTTTAGAACACTGCTGAACCTTATTCCTTGCGTTCATTGAGGACTGTACGTTTTTGCAATGAAATGCCAATTGAAGAACAAAGGGAATCTAATGGAGATGGAATATTGCAGCAGGAAAAATATGCGGTACATGGACAAGAAGCGCTTGAACATGGGGATACATCAAAAAATCTAGCCGTTCCACCATCCATTTTAAAAAATAGAACCACCAAAGTGAGTTTTTGTCCGCATAGTTTTGTACAAGTGCTTTGCTGGTTTTGTCGGTGTTGTGTGTACCAGAATTACTTGTCGTTTACTTCGATTTTTATCAGAGTATTTCCTGTTAGGGTTGTTTGCCCCTCATTTTGCTAATTTTGGAACTAAAGTTTTTGAACTTTCCTTTCGTTTTGTTCCAAAATTGGTAATGTTATCGTGACAGCAGCTTAATCGGATTTTCGCAACTCATTGTAAAGTTACTGTACTTTCCACCACGTATTGAATAGGTTTTAAAAGGTTTTAAAGGAACCATGAGGTTGTTATTCGTTTTCACGGCTTGACGTTTAGGCATGTGTTTTAGAACAATTCGTTATTCTGGAATTAGAGTTGTAATAAGAGTTTATAATAGGAGCATTAATGCGTAGCTTTAAGGTGTAGCAATATCGTATCTGATTCTTTCTTCCTGTTAGAAATCACGAACTCCTCATTTCTCGCAACTCACATGGCAACTTGCACTTTTAAACAGAAGGAATCGTGGACTATTGGAAGTCCTCGTGTGCGGTTATTCTTGTTATGAGGGGTCACTATTGTTGTAATTTTGAGATCATTAACGAAGTCACTGGTCTCAATCCTCAGTGTAGCTCTTTGGTTCGTAATGTTCATTGTCACTGAAGGAGATCCGTCTTTTTACAACTACGAAGACGCCACATCAAGATGACGAAAAACCGTGGCCCATAGACTCGGATCATCGGCTGTGATGAAGACGAAGATGTGGAAGTTTTAGTCGAATAAGGCTATAGCATTACCCTCGTGTAAGCTCAACGGTTTAAGGACGTGTTGTTTATATTAAGAGTTAATTTCTTATTTACTGCCTGCTGCAATTTTTCATGGCACCGTATTATGTGAAATAGAACCACAATGACGCTGAGACATTTGCAAAACTCCGGACCGCAAATGTCTGCGATGGGCATCGAAAACGCTATTACCCTTGCGGGGTGTAACGCATTCACCACCATACCATGTGGGTCCTCCGATCATTTGAAAAAAGGTGGGATGGGAAGGACAGATGGACGAGACTAGGTGTTTATATACCCCATGTTGATCAGTTGCTTTCAAGTTGCTAGCAGCTTGTCAATCATGAAGTAATAATCGCAATCATCGTACAGAAAAGCGGACATCGTTATAAGCAACTATTGCGAAGCCATTTGTGAAGGAATAGTGAGAAATCTCCCATCCTCTCTTTAAGAGAAAGATCCTTAAAGATTATCACTGGTCACTGTCATCAATGGAACTCCTTTTTCATATGGTTCATCATGTTCCTTGATTCGTCAGGTTGAGCGTAAGTGTATGGTTGTAATGCATAGTCAATCTTTCAGAGTTCTTGCCCCGCTATATTTAGAGTGTTTGTAGATTGGGTATCTGTCCGATGTGTTTAGTCCCAGCTTTTCTGCAGTAGCAGTTAAAAGGAATTAGCACTGCTGTAGCCTCATCCATTTTTTTTCCTGCTATTCTCTGATTTCGTTCTTCCTCTGCTGGTCTTTCGTTCCATTTTTTTTTCTTTCTTTTGTTTTGTTTTAGTTGTTCATCTGTTTGCTGTGCACTTATATCTGCGTTTTGGCTTTTATTTCTTGTTTCCAGGCTTTGATGGATCAAGAACCATCGGCTTCCATTTTTACTTCGTGTGGAAAAAGTGTGCAACTTTGCTTAAATGAGTTATAGGTTCTATTATTACTTTTTTTGCCCACTTTCTTTCCAGAGATATTTGATAGCACTCCAAGCAAAAAACGAACTCCAGAACGTGAACATTGTCCTTCGAAGACCAAATCTAGACCTACACGTCTTCAGGTTTCTCTTTTTTTTTTTCGGGCTTGGTTATTCTTTGTGGAGCGAAAAGTCTGTCTACTTGTGTGAAGTCGGTCTTTTCACGTTTTATTTCTGGCATTTGTAAATACACGAAAAATTTTGTTTTTAGTCGCCACTCGCATCAAACACTAATAGTGTCGTTGATTTTGAAAAAACTAACGCTGGATATGTCAACGGACAATGTTTATCCAGATTCATTCAGTGTTTCACGTATGTTAATTTGAAGTTTCCATCCAGAACTGCTTATCTTATGGCATTTCATTGATTCCGTTGTCCATTTAGGTGGCTTTTTTAACATGAATGATGAGGAGTGGGCCGAAGTAGAGCCAATCATGATAAATCAATTAATCGATTTGCTTCAGGAGAAGAAAGGACGGTATGTATAAGTTCACTTTTACCGTGAAGTCTACATTTTGAGTTGGCATAAGCGTTATCCTTTCTTTTTTATTAGGAGACAAGATGGCTTGCTGGATGCGGACTCATCAGAATTGCTGCCATCTCTTCCCGATAGCATTCAATCCTCTGAGCCGAAAAAGCCTGGCTTTCGCAAAGTTGACCGGAGATGGGGCCGAACTTCTAACGTAGATCTTCAAGTTAATCAGGTTCTGTTTGTGGGTACTTTCGTAGATGCTATTGTGACTAAAAATGTGCGTTTATGATTCGAACCATAGTAACTTATTAATTTTTGCTTTAAACTTCAGGAGGTTATGCTCATAAATGGTGTCGCCAAAAATAATTGTTCTCCCCGCAGGTCGCTGCGGTTACGTCAAAGGGACCCTGTGTCTCGCATATTAGGAGGAGATTCAGTGAGTATTTTCTATTGAATAACTCATCAGGAATTGCTGTTTTCCTCATGAGTAAAAGTATAGCTTATATTTTTTAGCCCTTCGCGCCTATCCGAGGGTCACCATTGGCTTAAATGCTAATTGTTCAAAAGTAGTAATGCCATGTCCAAATGTGTTTTATTAAGTCACGTTTAATTATATTGTTATGTATAGTTTGATTAATGAGATTGTGATATATTGCTTGATTTGCTAACTTCCATGAAGTCCCTTCTTGATCATTTGTGCTCCCACTTGTCATATTTTCTTCCTCAGTTCATATAATCCTTTCTGGAGCACCGTTAATGTATCAGTGTATAACTTCTAGGTTTACTTCCCCAATTTTTCAAACGAATAACTCGGTATGTTGACTTGGTGAAAGTGATTTTCTTTACTTCTATACTTTCGAAGAAACGAATTTATTTTTCTGTCGCTCAACGCTGTTTTAGTGTTATTGGAAGTTGGCTTCTCAATAAATATTTCGTAACTAAACGACCTTTAATTTGTACTGGATATGCTAAATGATATGCAAGGATTTAGAACCGTCGCATTTTTCAAACCATCCACTTGCTTTCGATACTGACCATTAGTTTTTAGATTTTTTGTGGTAGTGGAGAAGCTACATGTTGATGCTGTGTTTCCTATCGCTAAGTTTTTTTTAAACGGTGGGCTTTGAATAGTTAGAAGTCCATGCAGTTCGGTTACCGTTGAAATTAATCAAGTAATAATTGGCAGCACCTAGTCATCATTGTTTTGTTTTTTCTATGAGTCCATAGTGGATACGTATGGCGCAATAGTCAGAGGTGCCTTGCAATACATACGGGGTCGATTCCTGCGCGCCAGGCACACCAAACCTGGCATCCCTCCGGGGTCGGCAAATTGGTGCGGGGCCTGTCTGGGAGGACAGCAGCACAGGCTCGATACATCGGTAGACCGCCGCAAGTCATTGTAAAGGCCAGATATACATTTAATCACCTCCAAACGATGCCTAATGAAGTCGAACGGATGGCGCATCCCCATGGAATTGATTAACGCTGAAAGTTTTATCATTTTTTTTTCATTTTTGAAGCATCTTTGAAGGCTGTATATGTAGTTATTTTTCTTAAGATATGGATCAGTTCACAATTATCGGATATCTTTACGCAATAGCGGTACAGTCGTGATTCCCTATTGTTCTGGTTCTTGGTCGGATCTGGAAGTCACCGATGAGAATAGACTTATAAATCGTTCCGATTTCAGAGGTGTTCCTGCAAAAAATACGAAGAGAGAGGTAGCTCGTTTTCCTGAAACAGTTTTGTCACAAATACAAGAAAGCCTCCGGCGAAACTATCGAATTTCTGCGAGCACTGTGTTTCTCGACGTCGTGAAGAGATTGGAAGAGGGTGATGAGGCATTCATATCAACACTTAAACGTTCATCTGAGCGATGGCTTCCAATGCTGTTTCGAGCTTGTGGAAAGGCTACTTCTAATGTGCCACACTCGTCTCGGCAACAGATTTTAGCACGACTTTGGAACGAAGTGAACAACAGAGGAATCCCAATAACCATTACATCAATGAATGCGCTATTGTCATCTCTACTGGAGAATGGCTCTCACTTCGCGTCATTTGAAGTGCTCTCTGATGTTGAAGAAAAGCGGAGTTTGTCTCCTGACCAGCACACCTTTCAGCTTCTCCTTACTAGTCTTGCTCGATCGGGCGATATCGAAGGATGTAGAACAATGGTGTATGAAATGGCTAGACGTGGTTTCCTGGTGGACAATACTTGTAATGATGCACTTGTGTATTGTTTTGCAGTCAGAGGACACCATGCAAAGGCTGACTCACTAGCTGAGCAGGCTCCGAGAAAATATGGTGCGGACGCTGTTTCGAGCTCTCAAGGAGCGTGCGCTAAAGCTGCTGCCGCTCGTGCAGATTTGAATCGGCTTAGGACGGTTCTACGACGTGCAGTTGTTGGTGAAGAACGCAAACTTATTCTTTCCGCCAGCGATATTTTGGAAACTATTTGGCTGTTATCAGAAAAAAGCTTAGACGGAGATGGAGCGGAGTTTGTCAATCTCACGGAACAGATGCTCAATCATACATGTCATGGCTCTGGATTTTTTCGACTCTTGATTCGTGAAGTTGAAACGCACATCATGCACCAACACTACTATACAGCTGTCGCTCTTCTGGAAGATACAAATAGAGTATCGGATTGTTTAAAAAATCAACAGAAGTCTCGTAAGTTGGCACAACTGTAACTTTTATTCCACCTAGAGAATGCGTGTGTGTTTGTGTTATTATCACTATTAGATATCCCTAATAGTCATACATTTTCATTGCAGTCTTTCTAAACCAAATTATTAGCCAACTCAGCCGACAAGTGATTCGTAATGAAGTGAATGTAGCGAAAGTTAACGATATCGCCAATCGAGTGGTTGCTATTTTCCAGCACCATCCAAACGCGTGAGTTGCACTTTACACCCCATTTATTCTCTGAAAATTCTCTTCCATGTTGTTCACATCTATTGACGAAGGTGTCGTTTATTTTTTTGTTTTCCTTTTTTTTCTGTTTTGGTTCTTCTGTCTTGTTATTTGTCTTGTCGTGCAGGGCTTCCTCCTGTGATCAAGCGATGCTGGTTTTCAACACTCTCGAATGAGTTGGGCTCAATTCCCTGGGCCGACTTTCCACTAACTTCCGCATTAATTAAAAAGTTATTGCTTTCTTGGTGAGCCAACGGGGACTGTTAGCACAATATTTATTTCACACTTGAGAACTTTTCGGTGGTTTCGCGTTCTTCGGAGTCTAGAACCATCAGACTGATACGAAATCTGCACAGCTAAGCACTTCCGTAACCTCCATAAAAAAATTGAAAGCCTGAGTTTCACTCTCATGGGAACTAGGATAATCAAGCGTAAAGCTCTCGGCGCTGGTCAATCCCCTAAGGGATACGCGCCGTATTCGACTTCATTATGCATCGTTGCAGGTGATTGAATGCATATCTGGCTGGCTGTTACGATGACTCTCTGTGGCCTACCGAAGTATCGAACCACTGCTGCTATACTCCCATCCAAGTCGGGCCCCAATTTGCCGACCCCGGAGGGATGGAGGTCTTGCTGGACCGGGGGGCTTGGGGGATCGATATCATGTGTGTTGCAGGACGCGCTACACGCATGGGAAATATCTTTTTTTAAACGATCACAATTTTGTTCCTTGGAAATCTTCCATTTATTGGTAAAAGCATGCATAGAGCTTACATGAGTAGAGAAATTGGATGAAGTATGTGAGTGTCTTCACGTGAAATCGTTGAATAGCTGGAAATGCTACGTGTAGGTTTGTTCGCAAAAATATACTGCTCTTCTTATCATATTAGTAATCCTATTATGACATTGTTTTTTTTCTTTCTTATTCACTTTCGTAAGAGCACAGAAATCATCTTTTCACTCATATTTAGACCGAGGATTCACGACGATCTACTATTTGCTGCCATTATGTACAAGGAGTTTAGTATAGATAAAAGAATGGAATACGTTAGTGCGTTAGTGGATATGGTGGATAGGGAGCGAACTCGACACCATTTGATATTACCGCTGCTTGCCAGGTTTGTAATTTTTTCTAATGAGTCCGTTGAATTCTATATAACTCTATAGCCGAAAATTATTTGACCGTTAATCTTAAGCGAGCATGTCTCAGATCCTCGTGGATTTTGTTATTTGAAATGAGAACGCAATGTTTAACTTTTATTTATTGCCTATTATTTTTTTTACGGTAGGATATCATGTCAAATACAACCACTATAATGCTGAGATATGAACAAAACTCTGATCTCCAGGTGGCGTTCAATCTTGCTAACACCCTTCCCAAGGTCCACATGTTATCCACTGCATAACCGAGCCCCTTGTTTTGCTTTTCTCTCGGTCACTTTTTACTCTAACGGTGCTATTTGCAATGACCCGTCACCGCGAATGATCTGGGGAACGCAAGTCGGCATTGAACCAGCTAAGCTGAAGCTGCACTCGAAGTCACAAGTTTAACTTTTAACTGATAATGCCTGATAAAGGTTTGATGCTCATATACGGACAGAACTCGGAGCCACAGGTGACCTCCGTACCTGCGATCCCCCCTTTTCAACGGAGATGAAAATCATTGGGACCTACAGAATTTTGCCAGCAAGGTACAGGTTCTCCTAGTCTACCACATTGAAATTATAACCGTCTGATGTTTATCTGTTTTCCTCTTCCCCTTTTTTTTCTATCCTTATGATAGAGCGATTTATTCAGAAGTACTCCTGAGAACTGAAAGAACTGAACAAGTAGTATTATCACAGTAGAACACTATGGAATCTCTGTGATTGTATTGTTGATGCTTGCGACTGCCGTCTTCCGTTCGATATTTTAGAAATCTGTGTTTTTTTAATCTTTCGATGTTAGGATTTTAGCCAAATATCAAGTTAAATTACCATTATCACCACGCCTTCATCCCTCCGGGGTCGGCAGATCAGTACCAGAATTGTCTGGGAGGATAGCAGCACTTGCTCGATACACTGGTAGGCCAATGCGAGTCATTATAAAGGCAAGATTTGCATTCAGTCACCTCCAGACAATGTAGTGGAATGCATGACGCATCCCTAAGGGATTGATCAGCATCGAGAGCTTTACATTTTGCCCTTTATTTATATATATATATATATATATATATATATATATATGTATATATATATATATATATATATATATATATATATGTATATACATATGTATGTATGTACATATATATTTGTATAAAATGTATCCACCCTGTGTAGAACGAAATCTGTTTTGCTGGTTCGTAGGGAATATTTTCAGTTTTGATGTTCTAAAGTTTTTCTAGTTTACAAAAAACCAATCTTTGCTGGTGTATTAAAAGTAATAACAATTTCTAGATCGTTTTTTAATGTTTTGTATCAACGGTTGCTTTGTTGATTTTTTTTTGAAAGTTCATCTCGAAGGTTTTTTTTTTTTAAGAACCCACCTTTAGCACAGATGATGTGGAAGATCGACTCAAACTAATTTTCCGTTGCTGCAACTTAGGATATAAGGATTTGTCACAACATGACATTTCCGTGTTATCGCACCTTTTGCTTAAGCCAGTTTATGGTATGTCTACTCGCTTCTCTGATTTTAGTTCCTTTTTTTGTTTTTTCTTTCTTTTTCGAAGAGAGGATATAACAGTGGAAGTCAGATAGACTGGTGATGTCCACACATGGAGGTATGTCGAAACTGGATAAAGTGGCTAGAATACTTCGAAGCTATGGCATAGGGAACGATTCGATATGGCGAACCGTATACGCATGGTGGCAATACCAAACTTCTCGTGAAAAACGAATGGAAAACACGCAGTTAGCTAGACGACCGTCGGCCGGTGAATTGCAAGGGTTAGCCTTTTCTCTACTACAAGTGTGTGATCTGTTGATTATGTTCAACTACTTGGCGATGAACAATGTACTGTCAAAGAGAGTCTTTATATTGACAAATATGAATGAAGCGTACTCAGGTTGTGAGTCTAAATACAGTGTTCTTAGATGGTTACAACAACACTATACAACTACATTCAAACTCGATAAAAAAGGTCCCGTTAAAGGTCCAATTTTCCCAACAACGTACGACAGGTTGAAGAAATTTGTGGATGATCGGGTGAGCGTTTAATATCAAGTCGTAGGTCCTTAGAAAGCCAAGTTAAAAATACTTATTCTCCTGTATTTAATTGCTATTCACCAACCAGACTTTATTCAGCATCTGATTAGAGATGGACTTATGCTTTGGAAAACTTTTTCCTACCATTCTGTTCGTTCGTGTCAAAGCAGTATGGACATGTTTTTTTCCTATTAACAATGATATAATTCCTATAGGATTCATCGAAAGTATATGCTTTTGTTTCGTCGTATGGTTGGCCTGATGACACGAATTTCGAGGAAATTATACCTGATCTTCTAGATCTTTACCTTAATCATGAAGAATGGGGAAATGTCAAGAAGATGCTTATTTCTTTGTAAGTATACGTAGTTTTATATTTTTTTGTATGGTTTGGATGTATCATCACAAAGATCAGGTTCAATATGAGTTTATCTCTCAGATCGTCTCAATCTGGAAGATGGCAAAAGGAAGAAGATCCTTCATATTCTCCTATCAAAAACTACCACTTGTTGCAAATTCTCAGGCGGTTGTCGAATGAAGGCGAAGAAATTTCTTTGCGGAAAATTATAAACTATTCTTATGAGTTGCGCCGACTATTTCCCGGTGGTTAGCATAGTAATTATAGTTTATGATAGTTCAAATTTTCACACATCTGGTAGTTTGGCGCGGTGTATTTTTCTGTATTAATTTGAGATTACCTACCAACGGTTTACCGCCTCGTTGTGGTTCGGAGCTGTTCCTTGGGTGTCGGGCTGCGATGTACAGCTGGGGGATTCATCCGCCCAGCAGGGTCTCCCAAGCTGCGAAGGACTCCGGCGTTTCCAACAGGAAGCCCGGCTAGGAGTAAACCGATACCAGGATCCACCACCGTCCTGATATCGAATTAGTGGCATGGTGGTAAATCTCCCTCTGATCCACAAGGAAGGCCTATGGTGGTGACGATTTGGGGCGGACTTTGGCTAGGCTGACCTTCGGACGCTATGAAACCATAATGGCTAATCTAGCAAGACTCCGAAAAAGTGGAAGTTGTGTTGGGGCCCGCACTACTAGTAAGGACGGGCTATGCAAATATCCAAGTTAATAATTACTTAATATTTCAGCTGTCGCAAATTACGACACTTTTTTCAACACTTTGCACGAGTACAACAAATTGTTCGGGAGGTGTTTTGAAGTTGGTATTTCATCTAGCGATAAGTCCATTTTGTTCGTTCTGAAACTCTTGCTTTATTCCTCATTGAGATTTGCTTAGTATTTTTTTGTCAGAGGCTTCCTAATCCGTCAGTGGAGAAAATTGATGAGTGCATTGACTTGCTGCGGACACTGAACAAATTAGAGGTTCTCATGCTGCATCCAAGTGAGACACTCACATCTGTATTCATTAGCAACGTTCTTAGAAGTTAAGTAATGTCACTAGTTCTATGTAAATGCAACACATTCGCATGTACCTTGGCGTTTGCTCAACAGCTGCTTATTTAGACTCGGATGGGAGGAAGCGGTCAATACATGGATGAAATTTCAGTCTAGCTTGTATTGTTCTAATGGCATTGTAGCCCTGTTGCGATACAGCATTATGCAGAAATCCGATAATTCTAAGCGCAACATACAGTATGGTAAGTAAGCGTTGGCAGCCAACAAACATGTCCATCTTATTTCTTAAACGATGAGTTGGTAGTTGCGTGGTAACTATTAATTGAAGTTTTTGGAAACGTATTGTTTTCCATTTCCGTATGGAGCGGATAGCACAGTGGCAGTGATGTCGGTCATCACGAGCATGGTGAAAGTTCGATCCCACTCCGCGCTAAGTCGGTCATCACGAGCATGGTGAAAGTTCGATCCCACTCCGCGCTAACCAAGCCTATCATCCCGGTGGGGTCGGGAAATTTGTACGGGACTTATCCGTGAAAAATCGCTCTCTGGAGCCCAATTGGGGACTCTCCAGCACAGCTATCTCAGGAGTCCAAGGAGAATCGACTCGACTAGAATTCTGCGACATTCAAGGTGAAGTGAAAATCCTCAAGCAGCAACCGAAGCCACACGTAAAATTTGGAAGACCTTCGTGGATAATGAATGCGAGGAAACGAATTGAATGTGAGAAATGCTGGGATCCGCAGAGTAGACACGGGTCATACAGAAAATTTCTTTTCCTTCATATGTTCACTCTTCTTCATTTAGTAGCGATTCTATCCATTTGTGGTGTTGTTCGATACGACCGTATAAGATTTAGTTACTAGACTACTTCTTCTTAAAGTAGAAACCATGGAGTTACAAGCCGGCATAGAATTAATGATCGGCACGCTGTTCGTGGTAATTTCAGTATTGCATAAGGCTCAGAACTTCTTACCGAAATCACGTGTCCATTGTTTATATGTGGCCGTACTGGTGGCTACCAAACATTTGGAAGAAGCTGCAACTTACTTGGATGAACATAAGGTAAATAATCGGTTCTTCTGTTCGACGTTAAGAGTGCCACATTAAGTACATGAAATGATTGAAACGTTGATGGTTGAGAAATTGCTTGGTTTCTTAACATTTCCCATAATATGTTTCGATGTTTGGTTGAAAAGTGATTTGAGCAATGAAGTCTTTAAGTCCGAAATCGACCCACTCGACTGCATAATGGCAATGCGATTCATGAACGCTTTAAAAGCAAAAGTGGTGGACGAGGAGTTCATCCGACAATTTACTGAACTCTGTTTGAAATATACTACACTTAGCAGGAATATTGAAGCTGTACGGCAACTTCAGGCGGACTGGATTCGTACTTGTGGTAATCCTTAAATTTTCCACTGCCAACTTTCTTTTTTATTTCGCATAATCTTTCTCCACACATAATGTTTACACTTGATGTTACTCGTCACTTTGAAACTAACACCTTTAGAACAACGAAAACTGGCACCTCTTGCACTTCGGTTGTATGATTTGTTCAAGCGCTATGGAATCGATCTACAGGATAATGAAAAACTTCGGCTATGGGATCTTATTGGTGAACATGAAATCCTTGCGAAGTATGTTTTTCAAATGCAATAAATACGATGTCGTCACTTTTTATTTGCTCCCTATTGTTTTTTTAATGGTAGCGTATTATATGAAATATAACCATAATGATGCCGAGATATTTGCAAAACTCCGGGCCGCAGGTATCTGCGGTGGGGAACGAACACGCTACAACCTTTTCCAGAGGCTAACGCCTTCACCGCCTTTCTCTCAGCCATCTTATTGAAAAGGGCCTCTGTGAAGGATCATAACGTGTTCGATCCCCACCGCAAACACCAGCTGCCTGGAGTTTTGCAAATATCTAGGCAATAAATACAGTCCTGAATTTATTCTATGTAGCCTTGACCAGTGTATTATGGTTGTCAGATACAATATGTCGATTTCCAATTCCGATCTCATTTATTTCAGTTCCTTTTTTTCTTTTCAGAAATTTTATAAAAAAAATTATTCATAGTGTATTATTTCGAATTCGGCACTCCTCGTTTAGACAATGGATCTACGAGCCTCACGGCTTTTTACGAATTAGCGCTAATGACGACTTGATTCAAAACAGTGATATTGGACAGATTAAACGTGTTCTTCAAGATGAAATCTCTACCAGCAGAAGTCTGGCATTGTAATTTAAAAAATTTTTAGACTTCTCTATGCAAATTTCTACAACCAATATTGAATTGCCACCTTTTCTAACCGTCACAGTCCCGACCTTTTTACTACTTTCTAGTCGTGAATTGTTGTTTCGTACTATGGTTAGGTTATTTTTACCGCCTAATGCACATGTTGTTAACTTTTTGTGTTTATTTGTCTATATTGTTCTTTTTTATTCAGCAGACATACTAGCAACTTATTAACGATCGAAAATTTACGTTTCCATCATTTGGACGTAGTCCTGTTGTTCACTTTATTCACTGTTGCAACCATTTTTTTTCCTTAAAAATCGATATAGATCTCATAGTCGAGGACACTTCCGGTCCACAAGGTAGAGTAGAGTGATTTCCTGTTTGATCCTGACCATATGTAATGATTTGGCGGATTTTTTTTATTGTAGAAGTCAAACCTATTCAGTTAATTACCCAAACTCTTCCTCAAATACGGCTACAACTTTGCTCAGGTTCTATAATCTGTTGTAATCCTCTAGTTTACCGCCTGTTTCTCCAAAAATAAAGTTTTTTTATCTATGAAGTTGTTTAAATGCCAGTAAGAATCTTGGAAATCTGGTCAAGTAATAGTAAAGGTAGAGAACTGGCAATATTTTATGCGTTACAAAAATGAACATTGTGGTAGCAACACAATCTACTATCAACATTTAGCCTGTTGACAAACATAGAATGTTCGCGTAGTTAACGTCATTAACCCACTAAGCCCGATGTGGACACTATGGCACCCATCATTAGCTCAGCAGATTTCGTAATTTTTATTGCCGCAGCAAGTACATTCATTTGATAAGTAGTCGAAAGCACACAGAAACAGAAGTGAAACTACGAAAAGTGCTCTCTACACTTAACAATTTACAAACAACGGCCTTTCGGACTTCATTTTCGAGCAATACATCCTAAAACATGACATTCAAAAAAACCTCCTTGATATAGGGGAAATAAGCCATCGAGAAATACTTAATGCATGTTATCCAGTTATAGACGTACAGTTAGAGTCAGCCGAATTACAAACTGTGTCCGAGAAGCTCTGGACCTCAACAAAGTACGTGGTTCGCGATATAATTAATCTATTGCATTGCATGTTTGGAAACGGTCTTCAATCTCATGGCGTTGATCAATCCCCTGAAGGATTTGCCATACAATCGACTTCATTGAGCATTGTTTGGAGGTGAATGAATACATATCTGGCCTTACAATGACTCGCGGTGGCCTACCAATGTATCGAGCCAGAGCTGCCATCCTCCCAGACAAGTCTGGTACCAATCTGCCAAGCCCGGAGGGATAGAAGGCTTGGTGGGCCATGGGTGCGGGAATCGATCCCAAATGTATTGCAGAGCACCTCCGACCACTGCGCTACACGCACCCCCACTGATATATAGTCAGCTAATATCACCTACCACTTTTACAGTATGTCAAGCTACTCTTTCACAAAAATTGAGGGTTTAGCTGAGCTGAGTGAGATCGAACTAGATACCATACCGCTGGTATGTACAGGATTCTTCAATCAAAACCAGGTGTTCCTTGTGTGAATGTGAGCAACGCATAGTTAAGTCGTACACTTCATTTCCGAAATAAGCGACTAGTAACTCCCACGTCCGACTTTCTATTAACCTCGGCATTGATTGAATAATTCTTTCTACTTCTGTTTAGCAAACACGAGGTGTTATTTTATTTCCCCATTAACGTACAAGCTGACGTTTCGGCGGATTTCGCCTTCCTCATCCTCGGTTTCCTTCCTTCGGTTGCGATCCTCGCGCAGGAATCGAGAACACAAGCGCGCAAAATTCTCGACGCATTCTGGATCAATTAAAAGAATCCGAAAATGAACCGCAGAGAGGAATGCCTCTTATCACGCGTGATATTGGGCAGTATATAAGCCTGTTATTCTGATGAGATGGGTACATTACGATTCCATGTGAGCTCTGTGCGGTTGGTCTCCACGTGAAATATTTAGTGGAAGACTCATAGAAAGCGGTGAGTGTGCAAAGACTCAGTGTTCAATGTGATAGAAATTTTGGCTAAACATTTTCTCTGTTTGGTTATGAAGGCGTTTGACCGTGTAGATTGCAGTCAACTTGACCTTTCCAGGTTCTGAGGAAGCCGAAATCCGCCGAAACGTCAGCTTGTACGTAAATAAAGAAATAAAATAACATCTCGTGTTTGCTAAACAGAAGTAGAAAGAATAAGCGACTAGTATTGATATATTCGCCAATGGTGACCCTTCTTGAAAAGATCTGCGGAACTTACAGCTTTCTTTACTTGTTTCATGGCCTTGTAACTAAAGAATGGTTCAGCTGCTACACGAACGTAGTTTTGAGCATGAAGAGTGTCGGAGTCTTCTATCCTCACTGCCATATTGAAAGAATTGCTTATCGAGCCCTATGTCCATAGCATTATGAGATAACAGGATTACGGCATTCTCAGGTAATCATCACAGACAGTAAACTTCTATACTCAAAAATATTAAGAAAATCACTCCTTTTTAGAACAATCGATTATGGGGGTCATAGTTCTCACGTTTTCGTCAAATTCAATTTGAAACGCACATCAATCACCCAATCCTAGCCAGCAGAACTTTGATATCTTGAAGATCGAGAGACAATACAAACAGTTCCGCCACCGATAGACTATTTCTCTCAATCATTAAAAACAGTAGATGATTTATAAAAACAAACTTTAGCATGAAAAAAGGATCTGATGAATTCAGTCGAAGGCCACAAATATTAAAGTTCACACTTATGAAACTTGAAACAGAAAGGCAGAAAAAAATATATTGCAAACTTGGGTAATCGCCTGGAAAACTGTCGCCATCAAAATCTAGAATCATGGCAAATCGAATTTGGCAGTTTGCGTTTTGAACATACTGGTCTAAAACTACCAAAAAATAGAAGTTCTAAGTAACAACGAAAGTAAAAAAATGACATAAACAAGTAGCGTTTTAGAACGTAAAGGCTTTAATGCGTTTGAAATGCGAATAATTCATTATTAAACGCAAAAAAACATAATGAACAGGTAGATGTTTTGTTCAAATGCGTTCAGAAGTATCTTAGTTGGGCCTTGTTAATGCGCTTGGGCTAACATTCGAATAATTAATTGCAGATGACGGAAAATATGGTGAACAGGTGGATGTTCTGTAAGAAAACACTCAAAAAATATCTTACTTTGAAAAAGCTTTTGCAAATTAGGTAAGATCGGTGGACGGCCGACACATTGAAGGAAATGAATGACCATCAGAACTACTGCATAACTGAAAACACTGCGAATAAATATTTTGATTTATATGCCCTCTAAATAGAATGTACGAAGCACGTTCTCGGAGAAAAACTTGAAAGAAGAGATACAGACAGCGCCTCAGTGCGCCAGAGTCTTTTTTAACAGCACCTGCTAAATCCTCCATTAGTTGAATTTTGAACACCACTACACGTCGCCCATTCCTTTATCAGAATACAAAGTGATGCAAACTGTGACTTCCACCTGAAAAAACTACCAGTTTGAACAATCTGCGATACACCATTGCAAGGGGATCTGACACACTCAACGTTTCATTCGCAATGAAGGTTCCTCAGCTGCTTAATCGTGAGGCTACGTGAGAATCTCCAAATGGTGCGGATTGGGGTTCAGTGAGGACCGATAAGCGCCATGTATTTATTTGCCCTCAGATGCTACGGAAAAGTATGGCAAGGCATCCGTGAGCACACCCAAATCTTAAGCATATTTCGGTAAGCTTTCCGTGGGTATCAACTGCAATATGAAAAAAAGTGATTTAACACTTCCATGATCACAAAAAGGATGTGGCAGCGTACGGTAGGATGATGAGTACAGCGAGGCTGCTAAAATGTCAAGTTATTCAAGCATAATAATCGACATATCTGTATATATGTTCTGTATTTTTCACAAGGGTGTTTACAAGGCTTAAGATTAGTTCATCCCTCGTGAACAACACACGGGTGGTCCAAACGGCAAGCCTCTGACGAAGGCGAAGTCGCCGAAACGTCAGCTGTTGAACAAAGACAACAACAACAACAACAAGAACATCCATATCAACCTCGTGTCGGCTAAAAAAGGGCAGTTCGTAAGAACATATATACAGATATGTCAAGTTATTGCAGGCTGCTTAAATGTCGAAGGACTACGATGTATACTTACAACAGCAGCTATTAGAATTTGAATTATCTATTTAGAACCAAGTGGTTCAAGGCGTGTAAATAATTTACGATCTCACATAGCCAATGATATCGTCAAGCAAACGTCGTATACGTCACAGGAAAGTAAATGCACTTTGGAATATGCCAAAGTACGGGCTTTGGTGGTACTGGTATTTTTGTTAAGACCAGTTTGGCTTAACATAGATCCATAACTATGAAATGCTCGAATCGACCCAAGTCAGATGCTCATGGTTGAAAAGATGTTGGGAAAAGTAGGCATTGATGACCTTTATAAGGCAAACCCTAAATCTGTCACCAGGACCCTTCAGATAAAGATATCCGAGGTGGTTTCATGTTCCGCATAACTATCGTCTTAACATTGGACTCATGTTGCGCAGACCATTTTATCAACGCGGTTGTGTTGATATCGTTGTTTCCCTCATTATACTGGCTTCATTCTTCCCATATCAGTAACAAAAATCCACCATGCGCAGTTCCTAACAAAAACACTCACCGACAAGGCGCGCTGATGGATAACTGATTTCAAAGAATATCACACAAGTTCCAAAGAAATTACTTGGCGATGTGTAATCAATCCGGAAAAGTAAGACCCATTAAACTAGTAGAGGTGAGGAAGATTTCCAGGTTCGAACATCAAACATCTGGTCACGCGTAATCATCCATGTTATGAATGTTATGAATAGAAATATACACTCCGACAAGACTAAGCAAATAATGACAAGTACAATAGAATAAAATAGAAAATAAGAAATGTAGAATGGGTGAATAGGTCCATTCCGCCTGTGTTATAAGGGCGAAATACTTACATTGTCAATCCACGAATAAGTCTGTTACTTTTCCTTCTTGACACATATGAATCAGTACGTGGCACACTGGTCGGAGGCCCCCCTGCTATAGACACGGGATCCATCCCTCAAGTCTCACCAACCCAGACTTGTCTGGGAAGGTAGAAGCACTGCGCCGATATATCGGTAGGCTACCACGAGTCATAGTAAAAGCTAGATATGCATTCAATTACCTTCAGTGATGCTTAATGAAGTCTAATGCATGGCCCATCCCTCAGAAATTGATCAACGTCCAGAGCTTTATCCTTTACGAATCTGTACAGCAACTGAGATTAATAGTTGGTCCTTTCGTAAAGTTGGTTTCCAGCACCGGAACCTGAAATACCTTACCAGACCAATTTAATTGCGCGATTACAACCGAGGTCAAAGAAGAGCTAACCTTCGTTTCCCCATACAAGATATGGTCTATTTCGTCATGAATTGGATCAATAAGTAAAAAGCGTCGAACAAGCCTGGAAATGTTCTGAAATATAGTACTATTGTAGCTTTAGTTATGTGGTATATACCACAAATAACGTTATGCAGTGCTTGAAGAAGAAGATAAAACGGCATATTTGAACGACTGTGCTTATAATAGCTATCGATTACGACCAGAGACCTCAGAAATTTCACCTTGTCGCCGTTAATTGTTAAGTACATAGTGGAGATATGTTTCTATTAATCCCAAAAAGATTCAAAGTTCAGTCGCTCAGAGGTACTTTGGTCAGATGAAACGTGTGAGGAAACGAAGACAATACTCTAAACCGTAAAGAATGATCCCAGTTGCGCAGTCGAAAGTAGCAATTTCCCGCCGGCTGGACAACATGGTAAACTCGTCCGCTCCTAATTGCGACATCAATCAATATCTGCATCTACGCTGGTATTAGTGAAGTGCGGCGTTATTCTTCATCAGTTAACACACTGGGGCGGTGATAGCGCAATGGTTATTAGTGCGGTCTACCAGGAAGCAAAGGCCCCTGTTCGAACCCACCCCTCACCCACGCTCTCCCTCGATCCACGCGAGGACGCCTTAATATGGCTAGCTCCAAGATTGAAAGGAGAATTGACTCGACCAGCATTCTATGACATTCATAAGGAAGACAAAATCCTCAAGCAGTAGTTGAAACAACACGCGAAATGTTCGAAGATCGTTGTGGATGGTGAGTGCGAGGAAAACGAATCGAATGCTAGAAATGCTGGGATCCGCAAGGTAGATGTGACGATGGGTCATGTAAATGTAAGAGAAGAAATTAATATGCTTCGGGACTTATTATTCAATATTTTTTCAACGTGAAGTTGCTGCATCTCTTAGATATAAATATGTGAATATATATGTGCATACATATATGCGTTTAGGTGTATATATATGTATATATATATATATATATATACATATATATATGTACACACACATATGTATGTGCCCTATACATATATTTGTATCAAAGAGTGTTACAATTGTAAATAATGCAACCGCATTGCTTTCGGCACTTGATATTTTTTCTGATAATAAAGTTAAGCTTATTCCGGAATTTACTGGTACGTTGTTTATACATTCCATGCGCCAACAAAGATTCATCCTGTTGATACTGAGAGAAATAACAATGGGTTGCTGATTGAGGATTCGATCCTGGATGCCCCGAATAATTAATAAATAGCTTCTCTATCCTTCATGTAAAATACGATGTTGCTTTTCCAGGAGTTCCCAAGACTTTTTCCTTTGAATAAAAATTTGAGGGCCGAGGACACACACTTTGGAAATTCTATAAATACCATTCTCCATAAATATCGAAGATTTTTAGTGTCTTTGTGGACTTCTCTCGTATTACGTAGTCGTATTCTAATGGCAAAGTTCTATGTAAAACTTTCTCATGTCTACGTGATAAGTATTCTGCCAATGCTTCTGATATTGCAGTTATCTAATTTAAGCACTCACGAATACCGTATCATGCTTTTAATCAGCATTTGAGATTGTACTGCCTCAAAAAAGTTCCAGCATCTCTTTACCAGAAATGAACTCGATTTAATCCCGCTGAACTCTGCCCATTATAGAACGAATATAAGTAGGTTCATTAGCTGCCCTTTAATGCGCTCCAGAAGTATTCTGTCAGCATGCGTCTTCTTGTTTCTTTGCGTAGAGTTCAATGCAGAGTTGCCACCGATTAATCAGCAGCTCGAAGTAGAATGCTCGGCTTTGTACGAATTTGCCACGCTGGACTTGTTAACGTTGTCACAGGGCATTGCCTGAAACTCTGGTAAGTAAACCTCTGTATATGACAATACGCAGTATCCATGCAACAATGACGACGTAACAATACGAAGTTGTACAAGTGACTAGGCATTATATTTATTTATGTGATCTTATAAACTGATCTTCTTTAGCTGATGCGAGGGTGGTATAGGTCTTCGTTGTCGTTGTCGTTGTTGTTGGTGTTGTTTGTCGATAGCTGACGTTTCGGCGATTTCGCCTTCCTCAGAGCCTGGACGTATTTTATATTAGAATACTTTAGTTAATCGGTGTAAAACGCTACAGTATTAATGAAGACCAAAGTTTTAAATAGATGGTGGGTTAAGATGCTACGGTCATACTGAAAGGCTACTCACCGTGATGTAACGAGTGGGACTGGCCCACGCGTTGTTCACGTGGGGTCGCGAGCACGACACATCCCGGGGTCAAAATATCATTTTGAAGTAGGGCGCCAGGTCACGTGTGATAGTGAGGGACTCTTCTTTCCGGTTCATCTTTGGATTTTTTGAAATTTATCCAAAACGCTTCAAGAGTTTTGCGCGTTGATGTTTTCGACTCCTGCGCTAGGACCCGTACAGTCACTTCAAAATCATCGCCGTTGTGCTTTTTGCCCTATGCGTACCTAGAGGAGTGTATTGACGAATTTTAGCTTTCCCATCTAGATGTTCTTTTGTGACTAGGCATTAGTAGGATTAATATGCGACGACAAATGATGAATAAAGGTCAAGGTTGCTTATGTAGATGGACAGCTCAACGTTGAATACTATGAAAGAAAAAAGCAGATAGAGGCTGAAACAGCATTGCTGGACCGAACTGAAACGTAACTGACGGAGTTGACTATATTCGTTCTGTAATGGGCGCACTCTAGTTAGGGTACATCAAAAGATTATTTCTCACGAAGAGGTATAGGGACTTTTTCTCGGGCAGTACAATCTGAAAAGCTCATTCAAAGCATAATACGATAGCCGCGAATGCATAAATCGGATAAGTGGCATACCAGAAGCTCTATAAAAGGTTTATCGGATCGACATGGAAAAGTTATAGAGATAACTTTGCCCTCAGAAAATGACTAAGCAATATAAATGCGTGAAAACGAGTAAAACGTTCGATGTTTATGGAAAATGTCACTTTTGAACTGGTTTTTTTGTCCCTATATTTTCTATTTGTTTCGTTTTTTCTAGTTTCTAGTTGCTACAAGTTTCCTACGCGTTGTGAACTGTTGTAGCTAGGCTTTGTTCAGTTTTTTTAGGCTCTGTTCATGTTGGCCGTTATCACTTGCCGTTTGTTTTTATAAACACTTAGATCGATAGAACTAGCTGAGAGACAGGCGAAACGAAGGACCCGCATGGTGTGGTGGTGAGCGCGCTACTCCCCCGGAAAGGACAATAGCGCGTTCGTTCCCCACCATAGGCACCTGCGGTCCAGAGTTTTGCAAATATCTCAGCATCACTAAAGTTATATTTCGCAACGCATAACCTGCCGCTAAAAAGAGTAGGCAGTAAATAATAAGTCAAAAATTGTGATTCTAACATTTTAGTTTATAAACTGTGATGAGTTCAAGATTTCCACTCTTAAACTCTCTTATAGCGTCAACAGTTGTGCATCAACCAGAAACTTCGCATTCGTCGAGAATTGTTCTTGTACACGCAAACTAACTCACTTGCAGAGAGATCTGGAGGATGCAAATGCATGGGTAAGGCTTAGTATCTAAACAGATTTTTCTCTTTGTGATACAGGGAGTTGAAGATATTAGCTGGTTTCTGGTTCTAAGCAGAGCCACATCAGTGTTGTTGGTATTTGAACAAAACAGTCAGTAAAATACCTTAAAAAACCAACTTTTTTTGAACTTTTGCTTAAGTAGGCAGTATTTTCCTTACATCCATGAGCTTACACGTGGTAGATATTAAATGTTAATTGTGGCTAACGTTTAGGCGCATTCGCCTTCCTCAGATCCGCCATGATTCGAACTCAGTGTCCACTATTTACCCCGCGTGAAGTCATCAATACTACTTACGTGGATAGATGGATGGCCTATGCTCATTGGTTGTGCGGGCCCAAGCATAATTTTCATTTTTTTCGGAGTTTTGATGGTTTAGACATCTCGTTTCCGCAGAGTCCTGAGGTCAGCCTAGCCAAAATCTGCCCCAGATCGTAACCACTGCAGGCAGTCGCGGCCCTTATCGACCAGAGCGAGATCTATTTACATGCGAATAGTTTGATGCCAAGACGGTGATGGATGTCGGTCTGGTACTGGTTTATTTTAGCTGGGCTTCCTGATGGAAAAGCCGGACTCTTTCCTAGTCTGGGAGACCCTACTGAGGGCATGAATCCTCTCGTCCTACATCGCATCCCAACACCTGGGAACACTCCTAGCCACGATGATGCGGTTAACCGTTGGGAGAAAGTCATCACTAGAACAAAATAATACGCTGTAGTCGTCTTTTGAACTCCTTTACATATTGTTTATCCCCTTATTAGAAATGGTCTCTTCAGTGTTGCTTATGAGTTCCTTGCTTTGCTAGTGGCACGTTACGTGTTTCTAAGATCATGAGATCCTCGTCCATCATTATGGATTGGTCAAAAGTTTAATTATGTAGAACATAATTACTGCTGGAATTGAAGGACTCGACCTAGGCATCGATAAACTCTGGCTAGTTACTGATTATGACGCTTCTGATGAATATCCGATTTTCTTTGTCTGACTTCACGTTCGTTAACTATCTTTTTTTTTTCGTCGTAGTTTTCCCGTTCAACGACTGCAGGTTCTAAGAGTCAAGAGTCGCCTTCGATCAGCTAGCACTTCAGAAGGCTTATAAAGAAGATGGGATGCGGACGATGTGATGTGTTCGTTTCAAGGAGTCTAATAAGTATTTAGCTCTTTCCCGTCATTTATTCCTACAATTCTTTGTTTTCCATAGTTCAAACATATGCCATCTCTTCCATAGAGCTATCCAATGATTGTTAATTGTATCAGGATCTACTGGTACTACCTGCGCCAGATCTCCGTCGAAGCCTCCATAAAACAAGTACCGTAGACTTATCGTTGTTGTCTGATTGTTCACTCTCCATGGTTATTGCTTATGATTAGCGACTGTTTGTTTATGTTGCAGTTTACGAAATAAATATTCTTATAATTCTGTGATTATATTGAGCGCACTAAAGTCTCTCTCATTCTTCTGCCAAGTTGCGATGGATAGGACAACGAAGACAATGATCTGGAGGGCACAAATCGGCTTAAATACAGATAAGCTGAAACTCCGGGCCGCATGTGTCTCCAGTGCGGATCGAACATGCTATTACCCTACCCGGGCGATAACGTGTTCACCATCACGCCATGTGGGTCCTTCGTTTCGCCTTTCTTTCAGCCCTGCTTTATAGGTGTCATCAGCAATCACCTATCAGTGGATCGTTCTGGGGATCACAAATCGGCGTTGAACCCAGTTAAGGTGAAACTTTAGTACAAATCATACTTTGTTACTTACTGCCTAATCTTTCTTCATGGCAGGATATGATGTGAAATATAACCACAATAACGCTGAGATATTTGCAAAACTCCGGACCGTAGGTGTCTGCGGTGGGGATCGAACTCGCTATCACCCATGCCATAGAAAGAATAGGCAATAAAAGAATGGCTACACTGTGATTTACAGTATAGCTTCAGCTTAAATGCCTTTAATGCTGATTTGTGCTGCCCAGACGAATCCCGCTGAGCGCCTATAAAACAGGACTGAGTGAGGCGAAACGAAGATCACGCATGTGTGGTGGTGAACGCGTTAGCCCCCCCCGAAATGATAATAACGGGGTCGACCCCCACCACGGACACCTGCAGTCCGCAGTTTCGCAAATATCTCAGCATAATTGTGGCTGTATTGCACGCTCATTTCCTAGATGAAGGCGACGGCTAAACCATGACTTGCTCACATGCATACAGAACAGTTGGTTCTGGTCAACGAGCACGAGATTTCCTCCCGTACCAGTGGTACGATATCTAACTTGACCTGGTTCAGTTCAACTAATCCCCCCAATTTTGTGAAAGAGTAACTTGATATGCTGTGGAAGTTTTCGGTGATATTGGGTGACTATATATTATATTCCATATTCTATCGATTCCACGCGAGTGGCGCAGTCATCAGAGGCACCCTGCAACACACACGTGGAATCGATCTGCGCCCCCTGGCCCACTAAGGCTTCCATCCCTCCGGGGTCGGCAAATTGATTCCAGACTTGCCTGGGAGGATAGCAGCACTGGCTCGATACATCGGTAGGCCACCGCGAGTCATTGTAAAGGCCAGATATGCGTTCAATCACCTTCAAACGATGCTTAATAAAGTCGAATGCGTGGCGCATCCCATAGGGATCAACGCCGAGAGCTTTATCCTTTATCCTTTATGTATTATATTAATGGTATTTACTTTTAGGTAACTGCTTTCGGCACTATTTTCTAATGATCGGAAGACTACGAGAGTAATGGCCGGAAAGTGTTTTGAAACCAACAATGTGATAAACCATATCGGTCACCAAGTACTTCCTTGATGCCCAGAGCTTCTCATACACAATTTTAACTTCTACTGACGCTAACCACACTACATTTATAATCGAATAAAGTGTATAAAATGTCTCTCAGTGGTTCATTTCTTCACATGCTCACGATTTTTTCGAGGTGTCGTAGATTAGGGTGTATTGCCCGAAAAATAAACTCCACCAAAAAAAGTTTCGTCTGTAAATTCTTAAATGCAGATGTCATTTTTTCGTTGCACAGTCCGGTTTTCCAGTCTTCTTACAGTGTGCTTTCGATTAATTATCGAATGGATATTCTTAGTTCGCTAGAAAACTTCTGAAACCCGGTAAGCTGATGATGGGCACCATATTGTCCAAACCGAGCGTTGTGGCTTAAAAGGGGGGATTAATTCAAAAATTCGTGCTATTTTCTACCTTCCTGCGCAGGAAGCAGTGCTATTTCTTCATAAGTGTACCTTCTGGAAAAATTGGAATATAAAGAAGGCCAACGCTGTCGGCGTTGATCAGTCCGTGAGGTATGCGCCATGCATTTAACTTCATCAAGCATCGTTAGAGGTGATTGCACGCATTTCTGACTTTTACCATGACTCTCGGTCGCCCATTGATGTGTCGAGTCAGTACCGCTCTCCTCCTAGACAAGTCTGGTACCAGTTTACCGACCCGGAGGGATGGAAATCCTCATGAGCATGAGGTACGGGATCGAACCCGTCTGTATTGCAGGGCGGGATTGAAATATATAGAGGAGATTTATGGTAAATACGCTAGTTAAGCCAGCCTTTGCAGTTATCGTTGTGTTGTATAGCTTGATGAAAGTGGATTCGTTCACGGAGCGAGGGCAGTTGTGTAGATGTCTTATGGATTTTTTCTGATTTGTGCCATGGGCAAGGGCAGTTGTGATAGTAGTGGCCCAAGAACATTAGGAACTGGTATCTAGTTGCATCTTAAGTAATTCGGTTTCTGTATTATGTAAATACTCGTTGTGACATGTTACGATCGTCTTAAATCGTTATTGACATAATGTAAGGTCATATCTGCTTTAGGTTCATTGGCCCTAAACTACTTAGATTGCGCTCTAAACGACGTCCTGAGTATGGTTTAGTGACGGATGTCGAAGAATTTCAGTAGTATGATATGTTGCGACATCGACGCTTTCTCATCAGGTTTACTGAAATTGGCTTTTCTAAGCCCTACTGTAATCGATTTAGAATCTTTTAAGTCACAAATCACGTGACTTGAGTTCAGGTTGCTGAAACGTAGTCTCCTAATCGAATCTGCTCGTACAAAACATGGTCAGAACTCATATATGCTGTTCGACAGTCACGCTGACAACCCTGTTGCAGAGCAGACCCCATCTCATGTGTTAGTTTTTAAGTCAGGAAAAAGTTTTTGACCAGACCGGACGCTTTCAGAGCCTAAAATTTTTGGTGCAGATAAGTGTTATATAAACAGTTTTTGACTTGCTTAGTGGGCTAGTTATATCCCTCTAATCGTTTTGTAGATCCTCTCACTGGTTCGTAACCGGAAGTCCGTTTGATGATTCCAATCCCTTGAAATTAATCAGTGAAACAATTCGGGAAGGGAAATCATTCGATGATTTTGGACTTCTTTCTTCTTGGAACATGAATCTCACTTCAGAGGAACTGCTCGCATGCACTACCCCGTTTGTAGATCGTCTTATGAGGTAGCTTTCTGATGTGTTGGTTTCAAATGGATCATTTTTGGAGGGCTGTACTATGGACACCTTCATGGAGGATTTCTAAACCATTTGATTCCAGCTATGATAGTCCATCAGGAGTTACTATTTCTGCTATCCCTACTACCGTTGATCCGTCAGAACTAGGTGGTTTGACGGAATGTGGTGATATGGAACAACATGAATTATTTGATCAAAGGTGCTACCAATCTCCTGTGCTTCATGAAGATACAGCTTCACAAATGCAGAATGACGGGTCTTCAGCTGCCAATGAGCGTCCTAATTCTGTGGATTCAATGAGGTCCCTTCCTCTTAGTTACGAACGTAGCAGGATTCAATATCCAGGTAAGTTGTTGTGACAAATTTTATGACGCTTCATTTCGGAATGTCGTGTTAGTCAATTATAAGCCACCACTACCAATGGAATTGCTGCTTCATTATACATCTAGCTAGGCATAAAAAACGAAGGATAAAGCTCTTGGGATTGATCAATCCATGAGGGATGCGTCATGCATCTGACTTTATTAAGAATGTTGGATGTGGTTGAATGCATATTTGGCCTTTACAATGACTCGCGGCGACCAGACAAGTCTGGTACCAGTTTGCCGACCGCATAGGGATGGAAGGCCTTGTGAGCCTGGAGCGCGGGATCGATCCCATGTGTATCTTCGACATCTGCGCCACGCGCCGCTTTATCTGGGCATGCTTTCCATAATTTTTTTAAGACGAAATTTGTCAGTGTGAGGATAATTGACGGTGATTTTTCACTGTATTTATGAGGTTGTTCTTGTCATTGTTTAGAATTTATGAAGTATCCACAGTTGGTCAGTAATGCTACTCCAGAAGCTCAAAAAAAGTGTGTTTTTGCCATTACTCTTAACCGTTTCATGACCATGCACATTGATTTCAACATGTACTCTGTTGTACGTTTTGGACGACACATCTTGATTCCAGTTGGCACGTTTTTTCTGGCTTATTTTGCCGCACAGAGCTTTTTTGCCAAACTTTTTGTAGTCAGTCGATAGCTTGTCGAACACAGATTTCGTATTGCGGCAGGTCCATGGATAGATATTTTCATTACGCTATACTACAGTATACTACGTAATACTTTCGGACGAGTTAGCTCGTCTGCTTGAATTGTACAGCGGATCTGTCGGTACATACATAGTAAGGTTTAGAGGTTAGGGATATTTTGTCGTCAAGAAAAAGATGACCATATTACCTACGAGATCCCTTTATACGTGCTTGAGTATACAAAAGGCTCTGCGTCCTCAGAGTGCTCATTTTTCAATGGAAAAACTATATCATTGGTGAAAAAACATATTCCAAACTTGTATTACACATTTTTTATCGCCGATGTTACATATCAGTAATTCAAAAACAAGGGCTCGTTAACGCATTGTTCGAAAACGCCCTGCAATACACATGGGTTCGGTCCTCGCACCCAAGACTCAGGAGGATGGCAGCACTGGCTCGACACATCGGTAGAGCACCGCGGGTCATTGTAAAGGCTAGATATGCATTCAATCACCTTCAACGATGCTTAGTGAAGTCGAAGTCATGGCACATCTCTCATAGATCTGACGAGAGCTTTGTCCTTTATCCCGTTTTTGATTCTAAAACGACTATTTTTACAATGTATGACTTCTGGTGAAAGTTTATATGGACGTATTTTTTAGTGCCTAGCAGGAGTAAGCGTAGACAGAGTACACATTAATCATTGTGTAGAGTACACTTTTGGAGAAGAGCTGCATATTACTAAACCATATTTTCACAACGTCTTAGTGATGTCGTAAACCTTTTACTGAACGTATTTATTTAACAATCATCAACAATAACAATCAACAACAATCATTAACAACAATACAACAAGCACAATTCAAAAACTGCGCTGTAACCAACTTGCCCTAACTTGCCTCAGCACTGGTCAACAATTCAATACTAGTGCATTGGATTTGTACCTCTCTTATATAATAAATGCTTCCTTTATCATCTGGACAATGTTCTTCTTCATCCTCTGAGTCCCTTGTCCCCAGAGCCATCATCTTCGACGAGTAAATTGGTTTCCATGTTGTCTTCTGCATCATCACCAACGTCGTTGTCTTCAATGTGTGCAAAAAATGATTGAGCCAGGTTTCACACTCTTCATCTGCTAACGTGACGTCACAAAGATTTAAACTCTTGGACAAATGCACACAGTGTACTAAGTTGCACTAACCGGAATACTACGATGAAACATATGAAAGACGCAGAAATGATTCACGGACAAGAACAAAAGCCAGAATTTCGGAAAAGAAACGAAAACACCTAGAAAATAGATACGTTATACACTATTCGGGGATTCCCACATTTCGATTGTCGACTGCGTATCTCTCCAATTTCTAGGAATTCCAATGCTATTGCTTTACTGTTCTCCGTTCGCCGTCTAGTCGCAACGATGGACTTTGATTATCGCGCCAAATGTAACATAGTAAGATATATACGTATACACGTATATATGTGCATATATATATACATGTATACGCATACGCATATATATATATATATATATATATATATATATATATATATATATATACTATTTGGATACTTCGATGGCCCCCTTCACACTGGTTGTATGGGCCCTAGCCCAAGTTCCACTTTTTTCGGAGTTTTGCAGGTTTAGCCACTGTTCCCTAGTGTCCCGAGGTGAGCCTAGCCAAAGTCTGCCCCATGTCGTCACCATCACACGCAGTCACCGCTGTTTTGGATCAGAGAGAGATTTTCCACCATGCGACTAGTTTGATAGCAGGATGGTGGTGGATCCTGGTCTTGTTTTGGTCATATGTGGGTTGCTGATGGAAACGACGGACTTCCCAACTCGGGAGACCCTGCTGGAGGGACGAGTCCTCCCGCTGTACATTGTATCCCAACAACCAGGAACACCACCCAGCTACGATGAGGCGGTAAACCGTAAGGAGGGTATATATATATATATATATATATATATATATATATATATATATATATATATATATAATCTTGGGAATATATACACTTGTATATAGGTACAATACATAGCGTTTATACATATGTATATATATATATATATATATATACATGTGTATATATGTTCATCTATATACATACACGTATACATATACATACAAATGATGTAAATATGTGACGTTCGGCTTGCTGGTTTTCCTCCGCACAAGAGCAGTACTCCATCTGGTCGCTTGTATCCACGTCGCTACGATGAATAATGGTTATCGTACGGAATGAGCAGATATTTTTTAACGTTAATATTATAAATGAATAGTGTGAAGTTCGTCCCCGAAATCTGTTGATGTTCCAGCTCCTGAAATGCAATAATAATTGAAAAATTGTCGAATATTATCGTAGAACATGCATCATGCACTGTGTGAAGCATTATTTTTGAAAGCATTTCGTCGTTTTCTGATTTTCAGTCGCGCCAATAACTTTAAGATATTGTATTGAATGGGAGGATATTGAAATCACAAAGCAAACGCAAAATTCTTTGCGCAACTTACATAACCTTACTAATTGCTGAAAACGCTATGCGAGACGGTGGACGAGTTCTCTGTCAACGCCCACAAGTGTTGGATATGAACGAAGAACATAGCAGCATATGCAGAAGATCATATCGGATATTCGGAACTTAGAGGAACATGGATGAAATGTCAGTGGATCGAACAATGGAACCGTAATTCCAGGAAACCAGTGCGTTCTGCCTCTTGCGTGGTCTCCGGACCGTACGTCTTTATTTCAGTGCTCATTTTGGTTTCGCTCGGATGGCACGCAGTCCGACGAGCTCGACACGCGAATATGGCCGCAGTCATGGAAAAATCAAGTGGATTACTGCCCATAATATTCTACCATGGCATAAGTTTACTCTTAGCTCGGTTTCCTGATACAAAGCGTCCACTTCTCAAATCGTCTGATTGTATGGGGAATAAGTGCTTGTACACCAATGTTTGATGTTTAGTAATACTCTCTAGTTACTGTGTGGTGGTAAACCGCTATGAAATTTGTAATTATCGAGATAAGTTCCAATTTTTTTTGTGCTACTGGAACACTGCATTCGGGCATGTTAAATTTAATGGTTATTGCAGAAAAGCGTATTTTGCTACCCTGAAAAAAAATATGTCGGAGAGAAAATGAGTGTGGCCAGTTGTTCATATTTTAATTTATCACTATTTAGTTGACTCATCGCAACCATCGCTTCCAGAGGCTAGTTACATTAAGCGTTTCGATCCTGACATTAATCGAACGTGTAGATCGACAACCGAGGAGATTCTCGCTGTTGTTCATAATCAGGTGCACACGAATTTGAAGGTTTTACAACTGTTTGTAAGCTTTATTTTAATAGATTTGGGGGCATCGGACATTTTTCGTTTCCTGCCTAATCGTAAGTGCGCATTCATTATAAGATGCTGGGTTTTAGGATCTATCTCTATTGCGTTCGATTTTGACGGAGAAGAAGTGGCCTAATCGTCGTAGTATTGGAGCTCATCTTGATGAAATCTTTGAGCTAGTCGTTCGTGATAGTCATGATACCGATGAAGCAGTTCTGTTTTTCCGTGACTTGTAAGTTTTGCGGTTTTTTTCTTTCTGCAAAGGCATGTTTCCTTGCAATCATCTAGTTCCTTTTCAATGTTCGCGGTTTATAATTGGAATACGTATATGGCTTAATTTCATAAATAAACACATATATAACTGCACATTTCTGCGAGTTGATTTTACGCCATCATCACCTTCTTCGTATGCTGTCCCCTTATATTCGCCTGTTATTGGATCACCACTATCACCTGTCGTCCCTTTGATCGTCGAGTGACTCGAGCGGGCGCCACCAAATCTTCCGTTTTCCCTGTCGCATGCAAGAGTAGTTCAGTGGTGTTCTGGTTCTGGGTTATTGAATAATTTCTATAATACATTTCAGTGCTGTATGTAACCGCCGTGGTTTCCTCCATGACTCGCATGGTATTCGCTTGGCCTCTCGTATGGCTCGTGATAGTGGTTCGTTGCAAGCGACGATGGAGATTTTACGTGCCTTCCGTAATATGTTTCTTGTCCGATCTCGTGCGTGGTAATGAAAGATGTTGTTTTGAACAATAAAATAAAAAAGATTCTATTGCTTCCTTTAAATATTTTTCTGGTTTAAGCCGATACGACGAGGTTCTCAACTCCCGAACGGATTTTGGAGGACTTCTACAGAACTGTTTGTTCTATTGGTTGGTGGAAACTTTCCTGTTCTTTGGATTTAATTCTAAGTTTTTACCGGTATTCCAACGGATATAAGCTTTTGATTCAGGACTTAGAAGTGAAATAGAAGAATTACACAAGTTGATGCTTTCTCATGGATTTGACAAGAACTCGAACGTTTTTATTAGAGTATTTACGAATCACTCACTTGTAAATAAGTCAGTTTTGTACCTTAATTTTTTTTCCTTCGAAACCATGGTTATTGCCGTTGTTTTGTTTATTCACTCACACTCTTGACTGTTTGTCGTGACAAATGACTAAACGGCACATAACAATTACAGTGACTTCATTACCGTGTTTAACAATTGGAAAGAGTTGTCATCACGATACGGTACAACGTCTGCATCTGACTTGATATGGAAGGGAATATTTACGAAAATTTCAGATCAAAGAAAACAGGTCGATTTAGCTGGTGGGTCTTAGATCAACTAATTTGTCTTAATCATAATGATGCTGAGATTTTTTGCAAAATTCCTGACCGCTGGTGTCTGTGGTGGAAATCGAACACGCTATTACCCTTTCTGGGGGATAACGTGTTCAACACCACAGCATGCGAGTCCTTCGTTTCGCCTTTGTTTCAGCCGTGTTATTGACCTATAGGTGTTGTCTTGCTTACTAAATCTTGCTACCTTTGACAAAATAGATGACATTTTATTACAAAGTTTTGTTTAGGTGAACTCCTTGAACACTGCCGGCAATACGACCATCCTTCAGCCATTATTGCTAATATCCTCATCGTATTGATTCGATTAAATCAGATCGATGCTGCGAGATCGATATTCACCAAGGTTTTAATATTTCAGTTTAAAGATCCTAGTGTAAATATATCGCGTACTTTTCAAGTTTATCTTGTCCTCATTATTTTAGGTATCAATTCCGGGAAAGTTTTTTAAGAGGCCCATACAATGTATCGATCGTAACGAGGTTTGGTTTTTAATTCATACTGCATTGAATTTTACTGTGGTTTTCCCAGTTGTACATCTTTGGTGGCGTGCGTGTGGCGTAGTGGTCGTTCCCAGTGCCACAGGCTCACCAAATCTTTTATCTCTTCGAGGTTGGTAAATTGGTATCAGACTTCTCTACGAGGATAGCAGCACTGACTGGATACATCGGTAGACCACCGGGAGCCCCTGTAAACCCCAGATATACATTCAGTTACCTTAAACGATTCTTAATGATGTCGAATGTACGGCGCATCCCTCAGGGATTGTCCGTCGCGAAGAGCTTTATCATGGCTTGGTAGCTTCTTAAATTTGGATCTAATTAATTTTTTAGGATATGCTGAAATTCATTGAATGTTTTGCGTCTTTAATAACGGAATGTATGTTTGCTGAGAAACGGCGGTCTAGATCTTCCGAAACGCCTGTACAGTCATCGGTTTGTCTGTCTATACTTAGTGTTTAGTATATTAATGGAGTGGAAGAGTGTGTTACACATGGCACTAATCTTCCTGAACACATGTTCATTAACAATGAGGTGGTTTGGTTTTTTGGAATCAAAAAACGAGCTTACTTTTTCGTTGGTAAGTGCTTGGCTTGTGTTTCAGTGCCCGATTTTTTAGTCATCGTTTCTGTCAACTGAGTTGCTCTCAAAATTGGATTCTTTCTATGGCGTGGGACGTCAAAAACATCGAAAAAAATTCAGTCATAAGGAAGAAAAGCCCAAACTTCATCGCATTGATGACGAACAGTTATTCGAGCTTTGCGAATTTGTACAATTTGTGTGGATGGAAAGAGCAGAACTTAGTAGTGACCTTCAAGCTATTGATCGCCTTGTTTCGTGGAGTGTCAAAAATAGATTGGAGATTCCGCCAGGAGTAAATAAGCGTATTGTGAAGCTGAAATGCACTGCTCACTCTGGAAACGCGGTCATTGATTGATGTGCCTTAGTCCTCACCACTTTTTCTCTTGGTTTGTTACGTTGTTTTTCAGATGGTGATTTGCCACTTCCTTTAGATATGGCGTTGTTACTTGTAATTCTTGTTATGAGTTCAGTTAGGTTTAAGAAAGAGATGCTATTTTAATTATTCTTTAAGAATTATATGAAATCATTTTATATAGTTCGCTTATTAGAATAGCTGTTGAGTATACTTTCATAGCATTGTACCCAACATTTTTCTGTTTGTCGATTATCTCAGAGATCTCTTCTTCGAGCAAAAAACGAACTAAGTTGTATCATTGGAAGGACTGATAGTCTTATGTCTAAGAACATCTGATATCTCGTTGCACATAGTATTGACCAAGTGATAGCATTTTAGAATTTCTAGACTGTTCAGGACAATGATTGGGTTAGGAAGGACTACTGCCGTTCGGTGCGTTTCGTTTTCGTAATAGAATAGGAGTAGTTACCATAGGGTCAGTAGTTTAACTACAGTTGTCCTTAAAGGTGTTTTCACTGGTTGTCGAACAAGCTCCAGTGGTGTTTTAGTTGATTCCTGTTTGGGGTATAGTTAAGCATTACGTAGCAGTCAGCTTGATCCTTTGTTAACATCCCTAGAAGTCAATCGTTGACATCTCTTGCGTTACCCTTGACAGTGGTACAAACGACCGCCGGCTGTGCCATTAAGCGGGAAAGAACTAGGGGAATCTGAGCCCAAGTGCTCTTTCGCTTTTTGACTCCTCTCCGATGTTTTTAAAAACATCTCAAGGCGTTCTCTTTCTGTTGCTCCGTCGACATTCCATCGTTCATTAATTTGGACTTTCCTAGCTATATGCAAGTGGACAACATGGATATTTAACCCAATGATAGTGAATGAAGTACTAGTAACCCATCTGTTACTACACCTTAAGTCCTAGGTAATACGTACTTCTTCAGTCGTGCTGTTGAAATCGGTGGACCTTAGTTATGCTTAGAGTATACCGTCGCACTTTATTCTTGTTCTAACCCATTCCGGGTTTCTGTAGGGAATTATGCTGAATATTTTACAGTGATGGTTCTCGCGGTATCGAACCACCATCTTTAAGCAAATAAAAGTATGTAGTCAGGAATTTATTTTAGAATTCAGAGAGGCGTAACGTCACGACTGACGTTATAGGAGTGGTTTAAATCTGTTCGATGTTCTTTGTATACTGACTGAGCCTCTGACTATCCATCACTTCCACAGATTTGTTAGCTTCCTTCTCAACAAAATCGAAGGCATGTAAGGAAAATTGGTAGCTGTCATGTGTCCTCGTAGAACTGCGATAAAATTAAAAGTGATTTTGAATGGTCGCTTGTAGCAAGCACAGTGGTCGAAGACGCCCAGCAATACACAAGGGATCACTCCCCACGTCCCAGGCTAACCAAGGCTTCCATCCCTCCGGTATCGGTGAATTGGTACCAGCCTTGTCTGGGAGGATAGCAGCACCGGTTCGTTACATCGGTGTGCCACCGCGAATTATTGTTAACGCTAGATGTGGATTCACTCACCTCCAACGGTGTTTACTGCCGTCGAGATCATGGCACGGACCTCAAGGATTGATCAACGCGGAGAACTTTATCCTTTTTATTCCGTTGGAATAATCTACCATACCAATCCCTTTTTTTAAGCATTTTTGCCCTACGTCCAGTGTTTCATCATCAGCAAGCATGCCTTGAGTAAAGATTTTGTGGGCAAGAGATAATATGCAGATTGAGCAATAGTTGACAACTCCGTATCGGTCTCGTATGCCATGTGGCTTGATATTTTAATATCGGTTTTTTTCGGAGGACGAAGTTTTGTAGACGCAGAGATTCACTCTATGTACTTTCATTCTTAGTTATTTAGTTTAATTTCTCGCATGGGTTTTCTGCTGATGACGCAAAAAGATACCCTGAGCTCGTTACAAGTTGTAGCAGAGCTCACGGGAGATTTTAATATTGTTGAGTAGAAATAATCCATTACTTCATGCTTTTATCCCTTAAAACGGTTTTCGTTAAAGAGGGTCGTATTCTGTAAATCATTGAGATTCTGATACAGTGACATCTAATACTCTATAGATGCCTCAAAGAGTTTCAAACGACATGGTTGTGGTACATCGTTTAGAGTCCTTTTGGAAATCCCAATTAATTGAGATTTTTTTATTTTGGTTATTTTACACGATTTGGCATCACATTTATTGCTCAGATCCTAGCACCTTTCTCATTCAGCTCATTTTCTCCCATCCGTCATCAGTGAAGATCTTTAAATTTGGGTGCGAGTTCAGCTGGCATTCGAGGACTTCGCCTTCATGAATGCCGCGGAGTGGTGGTTGAGTTGATTATCCCTAGAATCTCGAAGTAACTATGCTAGGGATTTCTAGTGTTTCATCACAAGCGGGTGCTAGGTCCCTTATCGGACGGAGGCTTTCTCAAACAAGAGTGCTATTAATATCGGAACGCTCTGGCTGAGAGATGTGCTTAGCCCGGTAGAAGGTGAGAGCAGCTCCTTCCGCGTCTCAAAGGTATCTGTGCCACTGTGTTACGCTTTCGATGACACCATTAATCCACTATTACATTTAAAAATACAGATACCTAATGCGAAACAAATTTTGATGTAGGCTTTAGTATAGAGTTGGTTCATTTAGTGTTTTTATACGCGCATATGATTCAATGAGAGAAAGCTTTAAGGATTGCCATGGGCGCATTCTTACGTTTTACTCCACTAAGGCCTAAAACAACACGGTTTTTTTTGTCCGGTCTTCCTAAATTCCTTGTTTAGATCGAAATATGCCAAAGATGTGGTGGTTGCTTTATCACGTTTATTGTCTGAGCAACCAAAAGGCGAGACTTTTACGAAAGGGAGTGATCGTGGTGTGAGGAAGGTCCGTGTATCTCTAAACTGTAATACTTATTTCACTCATTCGAAACCTTTCTTTCTTTCAGTGTGTAATCAATACTAGTGTGTCAATGGGGCGTAGGTAGCGCAGTGGTGGGAGGCGCCCCGTAGTGCACGTGGGATCGATCCCCGCGCTCCAGGTTCACCAAGCCTTCCATTCCTCCGGGGTCGGCGAATTGGTACCACACTTGTCTGAGGGATAGCAGCACTGGTTCGATACATCGGTAGGCCACTGCGTGTCATTGTAAAGGCCGGATATGCATTCGATCACCTCCATCGATGTTTAATGAAGTCGAATGCGTGGCGCATCCGTCGGGGGATTGATTAACGCCGAGAGCTTTGTCCTTTTTTTAATGTGTTAATCTGTTTTAGTCGTCTTCTAAAGCCTATTGTTTAGTGCCTTTAATGTGGTTGTTATTTTGGCGGTCGTTTAGTTTCTACCTTCTCTACCTGCTGAACATTTCCGCCTGGCAAATAAACACCGCGACGCATTGCAATCCAATAGGGCGGAATCCCTCCAAGAGATAATCGAGCAGTGAGTGCAAGTTCGATATTACCGCACTAAAAGCATTTGTTATCTTCAGTTTTCATGTTATTTATGTTAACTGATTTTTGTTGGCAAGATTTCGATTTCTTTGAAGCATCGAATGGCGCGGATTCGTGTACAGCCAAACGCCTGAGAAGGTATTTTCTAAATAATGTATTTAGTTTGACATTCCGCTTAGCTGTTATCTCTTACTCGATATTTATCCAGATTGTAAAACGTCTTGGCGATCCTAGAGAAGACCTCTCTTCCCTCTCTGATAGACAGCTTTCTGTTTTGCTTTCCACTTTTGGAAAGGCATGTGAAACGCAGAGCTGTTTGCATCGTGCGATTTTTTTGGATCGGGCCGTGCAGGCTCTACACGAAAGAGGTTTTTGGTGCTTTGCGTTACTTGTTTTAATAAATTTCTTTTTTGTTATCTATTACTTGTATTATGTTTTATTGTCTTACCGTCTGTTATTTGTTTACCAATTTGTTTACTTTAGGAGTTACTCTTGGCCCTCTTTCTCGGAATGCTATTCTATCGGCGCGTGTTGACAATGGCGAGAACATCAGCGTTATCGATGAGCTCAAATCTTGGGAAACTGAGAACTTGTCACCCGACGTTGTAACTTTCGGTTGCTTATCGAAAATCTATGCGGGAAAGGCAAACACTCAAGGAATTTTGTACGTTTTTGTGCCATAGAATTAGACAAAGCTTTCTATCCATGGTTCTTCTAGTCTAGGTAGAGAGAGGTCAACATATCCGTAAGGATAGGTTTTTTTTGCTTAGGAAGTCTTAACAGTAGATATATTTGCAATGTAAGCTTTTTCGTGATCTTTGATAGCTCGTAGCATAGCAACGATGAAGCATTCATTATCGAAAATCTTGAATTACTTTCAGTGAAACCTAAATTTATTGAAAATATAGAAAATGAAGTGAAAAGTTGAATGAAAATGAAATTGAGTGGAATTGAAGTTATTGTAAAAGATGCTAATAACTCTTCTATCTTTATAAAGGACTATTAAGAAAAGTCTACATGGAAGGCAGAATATTTAGATTGACCCTTAATTTAAAACATTACCTTAGTTAACCCTTTGCTTTTTTCGGAATGGTTGAATGCCTTGTTGGCGTAGGATTTTCTCAAAAGGTACTCTTTGGCTGTGGCTTACACTACAACCTCAGGAACTGTAATCGAAAGCAGTACATAGAAATATTTTGAAATATTTTATGAGTTTCAACAAACTCTATTCTAATAATTCTCCTTTATAGGGACATAATTAATCATATGAAAGCCAACGACGTGCCAGTATCAGAAACGGTGTTAGAGTCGCTTATTTATTCAGTTGCCAAGAATGGCCACTACAGCAGTGCTGAATCTCTCGTTAAGGTATTCTTGTGTAGTACTTTCTCCTTTAAATCATCCGTTCAGAAGAATTGTAGTACTTTCCATGTTTAGAAATTTGTTGCAAACGCGAACGAAGTGCTTCTTCGCACTGCCATTGCTCGAGCGGCTATAGCTCGAAGTGATTTTTCTGTTGTCATAAAGACTATCGCTTCCATTCCAAGTACTGCCAAACTGAATCAAGTACTTTGTTTTTGCAAGTTCTCTTGCTTTGCTATTTTTTTAGTTGCATGGCCTCTTATTAAATATTTAGGTGTCAAACAATACTTATATATTAGATGTTTTATTTGAGATGTTGAATGCGGGAGAAATGGATGCCATTGAAAAGGTAATCTTTAGAAAGATCCAGAACTTTTTTTCCCAAAAATTACGGACAACTAACGCTGAAAATTTGTTTTCAACTGTCTAGAATCGGCACTATATCGTATTACACAATGATGCTCAAATATTTGCAAAACTTTGGACCTCAGTTGTCTGCGGTGGCTATCGAACGCGCTATTACCCTTTCTGGGGCTAACGCGTTCACCACCACACCATGCGGGTCCTTCTGTTTCGCCTGTTTCTCACCTAGTTCTCTATCTATCTTTCTATCAATATCGGATCCCATTGGTTTTTTTGTTGAAATCTCTTCTCTAGCTATCTCCATATTTAACAATGTCGTCTGAAGGGCCGTATTTGGCTGAATGGCACGTGAACCCGAAAGTTCTGGCGCAGGCACGTCTCGCTTGTACAGAAGGAAAACTTCACTCTGCTGTTAAGCTGTACACACTGTTACATCCAAAATTCAAAAACAGGTTCTTTTATCCACATTATTTCTTTTTTTTCTCTTGTGGATTTCATCATTCATGTCTTTCTGCAGCAATTTTGAATCGTCACTTTTGGATGCATTGGCAAATCGCTTAAGGGATACCAGTCAACCTCTAGATCGTATCTTCAATTTGGCTGCTTCTATGGAGAAAATCGGTCTTATAAAGTAACGACTGTAACTGAATTTATATGGACTATTTTGTTTTTCGTTTCTTGTTCTGTTTTTACACCAACTACATCTTCAGGGATCATAATCTCTTCCTTTTGGAAAGATCTACAAATACCAGCCGGATTTGCGACATCATTGCGAGCTTACGGTCGAATGGGACTCTTGAGAAGTGTCTTTCAGAGAAACCTTCACTGAGGAAAAGTCTCGCACGTGGACTAAGTGATAAGGTTAAGTTATAACATATTCGTTATGGTCCTCTTTTCAATAATAAATGTGCTTTGGGACCTGCCAAAGTCCGAGAACAGAGCTAGACTATCCATTCTCATTCTGTGGGTCTTTATGATTTTAATAGAGTTTTGCTTTTATTCTGAACTTAATTGGAAGTAGATCTTGAGAAGATTTGCTGCAGGAATAGATTTGCAAAACCATATCTTGCTTGAATCGCGCTTTTCACCAGTATACCTGACGCATTGCTTGTTTACTTAGATACTTGGATGGTCCATCTTCACTTGTTGTGCGGGCTGTAGCATAATTTTCACTTTTTCGGAGTTTTTCTGGTTTAGCCATTGTGGTTCCCCCACCCTCCCGAGTTCAGCCTAGCTAAATTCTGCCCTAGGTCGTCACCACCACAGGCAGTCGCGGCCCTTTGGATCAGAGGGAGGTTTGCCACTATGCGAATAGTTTGATACCAGGACGGTGATGTATCCTGGTATTGGTTTACTCTTAGCTCGGCTTCCTAATGGAAACGCTGGACTCCTGTTCAGCTTGGGTGACTCTGCTTTGGCGATGAATCCTCGGCTGTACATCGCAGCCTGACGCCCAGGAACACCTCTCAGCCACGATAAAGCGGTAAACCATTGGGAGGACGCGATTCTTAAGGATATTTAAATCTACAATGGCCTATTTTTTCAAATAATGAAGTTCAATATGAGTTTTTATTTGTTTTCTCATAGACCATGGGGTGAATGATTTTGACCACCTATGTATTGAAATCATGTGAAGTAATTTCAGTTCACCAATCCAAATGTGGAGAAGGAGGAACGTATCTCTTTGCTTGCGGACCTTGCAACTGTCCTGTTCTCACGGGATAACGAACGAGCTCTTCAAGAGATTGTGGAGTTGTATCCTATCATTTACGTGTTGGGTGGGAGAGGTAAATCTGTGATCCGAATATTTGGTTCGAATTTTGAACCTAATTGTTCACTTTGCTGAACGTTTCTAGTTTGTACGAACGGTACTAGCTATTGCACTATGGGTGTTGAATTTCTAAAGAACGCAATTAGCACTGTGTAGGCCGCCACACTATGTCATACAATCATGAGGTATTCAGATAATATGAGTTATATATGGATCATGTCCTTCTTATAGATGTTCCTTTGCTGGAGTGAACTTCTTATGTGTTGTTTTTGTGTTAAATCGATATGGTTAGCGGTATGGTTCATGCCCTAAGACGCGTGTGGCTCAGTGGTCGGAGGCGCTTTGCAGTACACATGGGATCGATCATGCTCCTCTGGCCCACCAAGCGTTCCGTCCCTCCGGGGTCGGCAAATTGGTACCGGCCTTGTCTGGGTAGAAGGCAGCACTAGTTCGACACATCGGTAGGCCACTGCGAGTTATTGTAAAGGCCACATTAGCATTCAATCACCTCCAAACGATGCTTAATGAAGTAGAATGCATGGCGAATCCCTCAGGGATTGATCAAAGCCGAGAGCTTTATCCTTTATCCTTTATCCTTTATCGTTTATTGGTCATACCGCGCCGAGAAAAGCTGTAGTCATATCGCAACCATTTGAAATTGTCGTTGCGAATGTTGGAACGGTCCGGGAGATTTTAATTGATACAGGACGCAGGGGTTTAATGGAATATTCGTTTACTTCAGTCTGTAAGTTAACACTGAGTTTTTACAGTGAGTTCTTTTTCAGACGTTAACCTTGCTATTCCTGCGCTTGAAACTATTCAGTCAAAGCATATCCGTATGGAGTACACAACAGCACTTGTCCAACAACTATTGAGAAAGGGAGATCCATTATCTGATGACAAGCTTGAAAAACTGTTAGACAGGTGAGTAATATTGTGCAATTTTTTTCGTTTTCCGTTCCAAATAGTTGTACTTTTAAAACAAATATAGAACGAGAACTCTATTCTAGCAAGGTGGTAGAATCACTGAGCGTAAGTCGCATACATAAGCAAATCTCAGGACTTGTGCTAAATCGTGAAAAGAAGGAAGGAGCATCTGATGTGCGTCAGTTATATATAGCAGCGCGTCTGCTTGCTCTTATTTTCCCACGTAGGTGCTTGTAATGGTCCCCTTTTTACCTAATTTATGTGCATGATCGTTTGAAGGGTTGATCTTGCCTTCTAAAAATTGTTGCCGAAGGTTAGAATTTCTTGCCTTTCAGCCGAAAAACATGAAGACGAATTCTACGATAGCAGCAAAATATGTGATTTCACAACTTCAATCTGAGCTTCTTTCCATAGATCGTGCGCGCTTGCTGGTATCATTTATGGAGAAAGAGGTTATCAATTTGATTGTTGACAGTATGAATTTCCTGATTTATTTAGTATACAACATCGGTCGTTTAACTATGCAATGGTGCAATACACATGGGATCGATCACTGCGTCCCAGATTCACCAAGCCCTCCACCTTTCCGGGTTCGGCAAATTGGTACCAGACTTGTCTGGGAGGATAGCAGCACTGGCTCCATAAGTCGATAGACCACCATGAGTTATTGTAAAGGTCGGAGGTGCATTCAATCACTTCCATCGATGCTTAATGAAGTCGAATGCATGGCGCATCCTTCAGGGATTGATCAACGCCGAGCTTTATCCTTTTTATTTAACTGTAGCTTCAAACTCGTGTTATTTGCTTATAGTAAAGTTTGTCATTCGACTTGAGGAGCAATTGGGACCTATATATCTTTTTCTAATAAGTTGTAGATTGCTTATTGCTTTACTACAAAACATTTTCTGACACTTGCAATTTCTCTGAAAGAAGTTTCAACAGTGGCTTGATTGTTAAGATATTCCCAACATTTTGTTGTTGGCTAGTCGGCAAAGTAATTGTTGGTTTATGAGCGATTTGAGAAGAATGTTGGAAGAAGGACAGTTCTATCTTCTGATTCTCTTATATTTTTTGCAGTATTCTTCCCTGCAAGGTGGGAAGTTGTTAAAATTTTCTTGTTTCTCAGTTTGAAATTGCAATGTCGTATATTAAACATAAGCCGATGTAAAAATAAAACGTTGTTGGTAGTAAAAAAAAGGATAAAGTTGTCGCTGTTGACCAACCCCTGACAGATGCGCCATGCATTCGACTTCACTAAGCATCGTTGGAGGTGATTGAATGCACATCTGGCCTCTACAATCACTTGCGGTGGCCTACCGATGTATCGATCCAGTGGTGCTTTCCTCACAGACAAGTCTGGTACCAATTTACTAACTCGGGAAGGATGAAGGGCTTGGTGAGTCTTGGACGCGGGGATCGATCCAATGTGTATTGCAGGGCGCCTCCGACCACTGCGCTATACGGGTCCCCCTATTTGCGGTAATAATGCGTGCAAAATCTAAGCTCAAAAGCAAAGGTATGTAGTACAAGCGCGAAGGCGTAATTGACATGTCTGTGGAGATGCATAGTTGAAATGTTAAAAACTTCGAGGATTCATTATGTAACTACTGTTTTTACTTATTCTAGCCACGGATTCGGTTTTCATCAGAAGACATTGCTGTTGGCAAAAAAACATTGGCAGAAAAAGGTCAAAATGCGAAAGCAGATTTGTTGGAAAAGCTACGGAAAGGAAATCAAACATATGCGAGATGGTTAGGAACTTCCGTTGAGGAGCTTGAACAAGAACTTGCACATATTCGTGGAAACCCTAATCACAAACCAGCTGTAGTGACCAGTATACAGGAAGTGATTCTGAAGAAAATTTCTGCTGAAAAGGTTACAATGTTATTTTGCCTAATTTTTTGGATTTCTTTGTTCTTTGCTATTTCTGTAACATATTAATTGCTCATCAACAGCCATTTTCCAGGTATTAAACTATGAAAAGATTGAACATCATCTTCGTTTAATCAAGGAGTCGAGTTCATCACCAAGTTCACGTATTACTGATTTGGCTAGAAAGATCTTTTCCAGTACAATATGCGCAGCTCTAACAGAGCAAAATTTCGATGTTGCGCAGAAGTTGTGGGAGATTCGGTGATTTTTCTCGTACTTTGCTAAATTTGAGAAAGTTTTAGAAGTCTTCAAATTCGTTAAAGCTAAGATACCGTATCCCTTGTTTCTTTTTTTTTTCGAAGGAAATTCTTCATTTACATATGAATGTGAACCCGTCGTTCTGTGTTGTATGTAGTTCAGAATGTAGTAAAACACTGTACTTGGATACTTGGATGGTCCGTTTTCAGTGGTTCTGCGTGCTTCGGCACAATCGCCATTTTTTCTGAGTTTTGCTAGTTAGCCACTGTTTCCCTGGAGTCCCAAGATCAGCCTAGCCAAAGTCTACCTCAAGTCGTCACCATTACAGGCAGTTGCGGCCCTTACAGATCAGTGGGAAATTTGTTACCATGCGACCAGTTTGATATCAGGACGGTGGTGGATGCTGAAATTGGTTTACTCTCAGCCAGGCTTTTGAAGAAAACGCCGTACTCCTCAGCTTGAATGACCTTGCTGGGGGATGAATTCCCCCCGCTGTACATGGCGTCTCCACACGCAGGAACACCTCCCAGCGAAGATGGCCAGGTAAACCGTTAGCAGGTGTATATAACATATAGCAGATGGCAAGTTACTTTTTCAAATGGTGCGTCTTAACGACAGAACAGAGTGGACGATGTTAGTTTATTTCAACTGGTGCCATATAATCTGTCATTAATGACTGTTTGACAAATCGTGTTTGAGGCCAAAGACGGGTGAATCTTCCGTCACTTCAGTAGTTTCCGTGATTTATCCTTTTCGAACCTACTGGTTTCTCTTACAGTTTTCCAAATGTTAATCATACACAATCATAGAAATGTACCAGTTCTTTGTATCCGAGCAGTACAATTCATATTGTTATCTAAAAATAGTTACGTAAGATCTCATCGCTTTAATTTCGATATCAATCGAAAACGGAGCTCAATTCCTTTGCAGTCGATATGGTTCAGGACTTAACCATTCGACTTTTGATTTTTAATTGGTGGTTCTATCCTTCTCAGTTATTGTGGTGATTCATATTTATCGTACAGAAGGAATGGATGTCGAAAAAGCATCAGAATGACGAAATATACCTCATGTATATTTTGAACCCGCCCAACGCTTTACTGCCATCGTGGTTGAGAGTTGTTCCTGGGTGTCGGGCTGCAGTGTGCAACGTGGATATATCCTAAGCTGAGAAGGAATCCTTCATTTCCATCAGCAAACCCAGCTAAGAGTAAATCAGTACCACCATCCACCACCGTCCTGGTATCAAACTAGTCGCATGGTGGCAAATCTCCCTCTGACCCACAAGGGATGGCGACTGCCTTTGGTGGTGACGACTCGTGGCATCGTTCGGTAGGGCTGACCTCAAGACGCCAGGGAACCACAATGGCTAAACTAAAAACGAAACTCCGAAACAATGAAATCATGCTGGGGCCAGCACAACCAGTGAAGACGGGCCATCGAAGTATAATGTTATGAACTGATCACGGAAGCTGACACCCGCATCTGTGGTCGGTTGATGAAAGGTTCTCTTTTCGTTACACAAAAGAGTTGCACATGTTGAAAATGCATAGGACAACATATAAATAGAACATATTAAAAATGCATGTGTTGTGGAAGACAAAGGAATTGGCAGTAAAAAAAAATAGCAAGAGAGATGGTGTCTACTTGCACGGAGAGGTGCGGGACCGCCATGAGTCGCGTGTACTCACCGGGGGGTGTTACACCACCTGTTCGCCGAAGAAAATTGAGCGTCGTAGCCAATGTGCTGACCAATTTTTAAGTTCAGAATAACATTTTAGAAGCAAATATTACGTCTGTGTTACTGAATTACTTTAAAAACACTCGAAAACACCTAAGGGAATGCTCGCCCGCCAATGGAAAATACATGTCGCGTTTGTATTAATATTCTTTTAAAACAAAGTAATCTTCCAGGACAGATCCGGTATCAGTTGAGGATGCTTTCACCTACATTGCACATTTGGTTTTGAGTGGGCAACGAGAAGTAGCTGATGCCGTTTCAGAAGATCTGAGAAATACAGCGCAAACCATCACCGTTACAGCCCTTCAAACGGTTCTTTTCAAAGACTACTGTCTTCACAAAGTTCTACTCAATGTATTATGCCATAATACTCATGCTTCGAGATTTAAGAAGAAGTTCAATCTTACCAAACAGCAGCTTATGAGGATAGTAATTTGCGTGAGGACACGGCAGTTAAAACGGCTAATTGATGAGTAAGCTGTTCTTTTTTCTTCGACACTTTCGTGACGACGTTATTTTTTCATTAAACCAAGGCTATTCTCCTAGGATTACCAGACGTAAAGTACTCTTAATCATGAAAGACAGTTTTCTGTCTTCCCAGTCTCGCGATTGCTGAGAAAGAAAGCGACGCATTCAAAATCTCCTACCGAGGTTAATAGAAAGTCGATCCTGGGAATTGTTCCCTGTGTTACTTCATTTGTATTATATAACAAGCTTTGGATTTGTCTCGGGACTCAGTAAAGCGAATTAACTCTTTCCAGCAAAAGTTTTTTTCAAAATGTAGTGAGCATAAAAATAGATGTCTTTTTTTTCTTTTTTCAACATTTGTTGTGGTGAAGCTAAAGATTTAATACAGAAAGCGTCCCAGGGAATGTTTTCGTTATAGAAGCAAGCAACCGAAAATGAGTCGCATGTAATTCATACCGACCAAACTCTCTGTCTACGTGTGACTTATAAATCGCACATGTGGTCATGGATATGTTAAATTGAGCAGACAACCTTTTTTGTGTTCGTAGCTTTCCAAAGAAAACTGTTATATGTTTAGAGGAAAACTGGAGGAAGCGTTACAATTAGTGGTTGAGCAGAGTGTGGAATCAAATAGCGCCTTTGGTCAATACGAACTTGCAGCGGCTGCAATTCGAGCGTATGTTTACTTCTAAGTGTTAGAAAACTTATACATCAATACATCATAGTACTTATTGTGTGTGTTTATTTCATGGCTTTTGAACATTCTTTGTTTTCTACATGTATTCTTTAATTGATAAGCTTATACGAGGTTGAGAACATAGTTTTATTCGGCTAATATTTCGACGTCTTCGTCTTCATCAGAGTCGGTATTCCGAGTCGGTGGACCAAAGTTGTTCATCTTCTCGATGTGGCATCTTCATTTTTGTATCGAGTCGGTTCTTCAGCTAAGCATCTCTCGAATGAGGGTAGTCTTACCTGGCGATTCTGTGTTATAAAGGATGATGCTTGTTGATAGTAGTGGTTGATCGGTGATAGCGACTTCTTCTTGTCTCTTTTCCTCCGTTTTTTCTCAAAATGATCAACAGTTACTGGAGAAAGTGTTTCACCATTAGCTTTTGAACTACTACAAAAGATATAAAGTTATTTGGTCCGATTTGCTGTTTATTGCTAGCTTTTTCTTATGCATGTAATATTGCAGCGAGAATATCGGAGTTCTGAAGAGTGTATTTGATGTCGTCAAGAGAACTCATGGTAAAGAAGTTGCATTTCTTGACTTGGCCATGGTTTTCTTCGAGGAAGGGCGTGCCGAACGAGCACTTAAATTACTTGATGTAAGTATTTCACGGAAGGCCTTTATCTTGCCTTGTTGACTTTTGGGCTCAACACTTATCACGAGTCCATCACGCTGTTTAATACTTTTCTCACAGGTACCGCAACTGAAAATTTCCGAAGGGAAATTAGAGTATTTCGTTAAACGAGCAATGGAGAATAATAGGGTATACATTTCTTTCAACCTGTTAATCATATAATCATCTCGGTCACTCTGATACTCGATCGTTTTTTAGCCCGATGTCCTTCGAGGACTTTTTACTGGTTTGTCTAAAAATGATCGAGCTTCAACTGTTGGCCTTAATCGACTACTATTGCAACTTTGTCGACTATATTGTAGGTTTGAACCCAACACTGGGTTATTAATAATGTTTCCTATCTTTATTTCTTGTTCATATTATTTCCTTGGAGCTACATTGTGTAGGACTAATAAACCAAATTTATATTATTCCAATATCCAACTTTAAGATAAAGCCAATGACATATCCGAGTTGGAAAGCTTAGAAAAAGAAATAGAAAGCATTTCATTTCCGCTGGATCACAAAATGAGGACTGTGTTCGAGAACTTGCGACACAGGGTAAATTTCATTCCGTTGATCTATTCTTGTTATGCCACTTACTCATCCTTTATATAGGCTCGATATACCCTTTCTTTTTTAGAAGCTTGGAAAAGAATGAACTTGAAAGGACGTACTGCCAACAAGATTTTTTTATCTATGGATATGTTTGTCTTCTGTTTTTTTTCTGCTTAGGAAAATATAGTACAAGTAAAGGTTTCTGAGTTTTAGGAAAATTCAAGTTGACCAGTGGTTGCTACCCTATGTGGATATAAATAAAATATACTTTTGTTTTCTTTTCCTTTATGGAAAGGTTCTACCACATGCAGTATCGAGGTTTTTATAACATGTATATTGTTGAGACTTCTTTTATCAACAATAAATCCGTTCAGCTATGTGTGGTTTGGTCTCCAGACTACTTCCTTTGCTGCACAGTAGTCGTCATATTATTGTGAGTTGTGGTGTAGAAGAAAGTGGTAATAAAGGGTAAAGGATAAAGTTGTCGGCGTTGAAGAATACCTTAGGGATGCCCTATGCATTCGACTTCATTAAGGATCGACTTCATGGAACAGCCACTTCCTTTGTTACTTTTTTGATCTTCAATCACTACTACTTTCATGGAGTTACCCTTTATGTAAAAAGGACGCGTATGGTGCAGTGGTTGGAGGCGCCACTACGACACACACGTGGAAGCGATCCCCGCGCAAATGGCCCACCAAGCTTTCCATCTCTCCGGGGTCGGCAAATTGGTACCAGACTTGTCTGGGAGGATAGCAGCACTGGTTCGGTACATCGGTAGGCCACCGCGAGTCACTGTATAGGCCAGATATGCATTTAATCACCTCCAACGATGCTTAATGAAGTCGAATGCATCGTGAATCCCACATGGATTGATCAACGCCGAGAGCTTTTTGTTCTACTCTTTATGTAGAGTTAGATGTGTTTTGTATCATCAATTGACGTTTGCGGGTGTCGTTTAATTCTCATTTAACGGTTGTTTAAATTAAGCGTCATTAAATTCCCTTCATTCAGTAGCAGACAATTTTGCCGTGATAATCAATGACGCCACAGTATGCTTGTAAGACATGCTTACTGGCTTAATCCTTGCAGTCCATCATAGAGCTGCTTACGATTGTGTTATTCCAGAAACGACACTGTTCTGTAGTTAACGTTGCCAAAGAGATGAAGGATATTTTACGGATAGCAGTGATAGGTGATTTAGAAGCGGCTATTCATAAGTACGACGAATTTAGCCAATCAAATGATATTCCGGATTGGGGAGTTGTGAAATTCGGTAGTATATTGATTGCTAACGGTCGTAAGGAGCAGTCAGAACAGCTACTTAAACACTACTATGAGGAGTATGGAGGGAAGAGTCGTTTCGGTAGGCCGGTTTCATAATTTATTGTAAAGTTACACATGGAGTCGTGCGGCGCTGTGGTCGGAGGCGCCCTGGAATACACATGGTAGCCGTCCATGCGCTCCAGGCTCACCAAGCCTTCAATCCCCTCCGCGGTCAGCAACTGGGCACCAGGCTTGTCTGTGGGGATAGCAGCACTGGATCGATACATTGGTAGGCCACCGCGAATCATTGTAAAGGCCAGATATGCATTCAGTCACCTCCAAATGGTGCTTAATGAAGTCGAATGCATGGCGAATCCCTAAGGGATTGATCAACGCGTAATTTCTAGGCGCTTGGTTGCTCTTGAGAATTTCATTCGTTTTTTTGTGAATTTTCATTGTGTTACCCTTATTGTTTCCTGCAAATTTACTTACTTATTTGAATGGCCCGTCGTCGTTAGTTGTGCGGGCTCCAGCACAATCTCCATTATTTGGAAATTCGCTAGTTAAGCCATTATGGTTCCCTGGAATCCTGAGGTCAGCATGGCCAAAGTCTGCCAATGGTCTTCACCACCACAAGCAGCCCTTGTGGATCAAAGGGAAATTTGCCACCATGTGACTTTGATACCAGGACTGTGGTGGATCCTAATATTGGTTTACTCTTAGATGGGCTTCCTCCTGGAAACGCCGGACTCTTTCTGAGCTTGAGAGACCTTGCTGGGGGTGAATCTCTCAGCTGTACATCGCAGCCCGACACCTCATGAACACCTCCCCAACTACGATGAGGCGGTAAACCGTTGGGAGGTATTAACATTTACTCTGGCCAATTGCATAAAATCAGTGGGTTTTGTTAGTTAACAAGTTCGAGTATCATTGTTAACATGTTCGAGAAGAATATATGCAAGCATCTTTCTCTCAAATGAGCTTTGAGCGATATTGTTTGAGTCATCATGGCGCCTTTCCATCAGATCTCACCTACAGACACTGGTGTATGGTCACTGTTCATCTATTGACCCAGGTAATACAAGACTGGAAAACTCGTTAAAGTCATTATGTTGGTCCGAACCACCTGGATCACCTGTCGTCCCTTCCATCGTCAACTGACTTGAACGTGCTGCAGCAAAGCTTCCGTTTCTCCCTGTCGCGCGCAAGAGTGACGCAGTCCGTTCCTTTCGCTTTAGAGATTCGTTAAGTATCATATCTTCCTCTACGGTCTCATAGTGAATTCTGATCATCGAATCGCTGGTCTTCCTGCAGTACGCTTGACATCCTGAGGAATTTAGTCACTAACGGCTCTAATGCGTCGGTTGTCGTCCATACGCATTACTTGTCTGGCCAACCTTATCTTCGACATCTTGATATATAGAACGGCACCTTTGATTTTCGATCGTTGACATGAATAGCGTTTCGGATCCGTTTCCTCACTTGAGTGATGTGGGATTCTCCTAGCATCGTCATTTCGACTGCGCGTTCAATAACGCTGAGTGACTATTCATCCTGCTAAAGCAGCGACCAGTTTTATGATGCATACGGAAGTACCGTCAAGTCGAAAAGTTGGCCACGGAATCGGGTGTTCTTTGTTCTCTTCATTACATTCTCAATGCTCTTGAAAGCTCCGGAAGTCGCTCGCTTCCTCCTGCTTAACTGTAGAGCTAGGCGGGTTCACCATTTTATTTCTCGACTTAGATAGACCTAGCTGAAGCATTCCGAGATATTCGTTCCGTTGAGCATGAATGGCGCATACGAAACCAATCCGTTCCTCATGAGCATCATTTTTGTGAGTTTTAGTCGAAGACCTGTCTTTCCACAGGCTTTATGGAAGTCGGCAAGCATTCGCTCCTCATGGATAATATTTGATTTTATAAAAACGATGTCATCAGTAAGTGAAGATGGTGTAGTTGCCGAGCATCGATTTTCTCTCCCGTGTTCTCCTGTCCCAGTGTTCGGATGACGTTCTTGAAGGCTTCTTTCTTAACTGAGTCAAACCTTTCCCTGGATCGATGAGAGTGAGACAGAGCGGTCTCCTGTACTCACTCTCAGGATACTTCATTCGGTCTTTTTATCGTGTGGATGTGGCCCATCGTACTGAATCTTTTCCAAACCCTGCTGGGTCCTATGGCTGTCTTTCGTCTAGTGTTCTGTCAATTCTGTTTGAAACAACTGAAGTGAAAGCTTTGTAGATGACAGAGAGTAAGCAAATTGGATGATGGTCGGTGACATCGTGGAGATCACCCTTCCTGAACGACAACACGATCTTGGTGGTCTTCCACTAGGTGAGGACCTTGCATTTGGGCAGGTAAAATGTGGTGAGTCTAGCCAGTGTGTTTACGGTGACTGGCGGAAGGTTCTTCAAGTCTTCAGGTCTTATTCTCTCTTGATCTGGTGTTTCTTGATTTTTTCACCGACGAAATAGCATGTCGGATTTCGGAAGGGGAATCGGTAGTACGACATATCCACCCTCCTTTATTTCATATGACGGGAGCTGGACGTGGCTATCGAAGAGATCTGAGTAGTATTCGTGAATGATTTTCTCCATTGCCTTTCTGGATGCTATAACTGTTCCGTTAGGGCGTCGGAGTGCAGTCATCTTGGATTTGTAATTAGCTATGCTTCGGTGGGCTTTACGATTCTTTTCTCTGCATCTGCAACTTCGACCATAACTGCTGCTCTTCCTTCTTTAAGATCTTTTATCGCCTGTCTGCATGAATTGTTTTGCAAGTTCGGACTTGAATTAGCGGTTTCCTTTAGCTCATGCGATCTCGACGCTGTCCTCTGAGCTTGATTGTTCTCGGAAAGAGACGTCTCTTGGTGACTTTCGAACTTTTTAGCTTTCATAGCGCTAACGTGAAGATATTGAATGCGCTGATTACATCCGTCGTAGAGGTATTAATAGCGGCTTGTTACCAACAACTGACTATTGAATAAATCCCAGTCTATGGTGGTTTAGGTGTTTGTTTTTTTTGAATTTAGCCGCTTTTTGTCCTTTCCGCGAGAAATAAAATTTTGAACGAAGGAGGCGGTGGTCTGATCCTGTGTAGAATTTTGGGACAACAGCGACATCGGTGAGCAAAAACCATCTGTTTTCTATGATGTGGTCTAATTTGTTATGCTACTCTCCACTGGTAGACTCCCACGTCCAGCGTTGAGAGTGAGGCTTTTTGGAATTGTCACTTAGCATGAATGATGTTGTTTATAATGACAAGTCAGACAGCCACTCATCCTGGTCTTCCATTCGTATTCGTGGGTCCCAATATGACCTTCTTGAGATGTGCTTCCAGGTCCAATCTTAAAGTTGGGATCTTCATGACGACTTTACAGAATGTATGAGGTTCTCTGTAGAACTTTTGCAGGTCTGTATAGGACGCTCCGACTTCGTCTTCGTCATAACTTAATGTTGGTGCGTAGACGATGAACACTGTCAAAGCTGCTATTCATCCACATCTCTTCAACTGCAAACGTCCGATTCGGATTGTTAGTTATTCCAATGAGTCGTAGTCCGTGGGTATTCTCGTCCTGACGAGAATACCTAGATCATGGTTGATCCAAATACACTTCAGTTTTTTGTATTTGCTTTCTGCCTATTCCTTAAACGTAATCGTGGGTTCAAAGGTATCTGAGGTTCCGAGTTTGCTTATGTCCCAGCATCCCTGTGTTTATATTACACTTCTCTTCTTTTGGAATTTGTTGTGTTTAGCTAAACATGAACTCTAGCATAGCTGATGAAGCCTGTTAACATTTGTTCCGTCTGGCTGCTGATGGTCGGTATTATGTTGTCCTGAAAAGCCAAGATGGTACAGTCGGAAATGCTTATAAATGCTGAACTTCACACCTTTTTCCTCGCTTTGAAAATCTTAGTTTTAGCAAAAATGTGCCTTTGGTGACTTCCTCTTGCAGTACTGAATACCATTACACCTCCTTGATGACGTATTCTCATGAAAATGCACTTCCCCATCACTGGAGTTCATCATGGTTCGGTAGTCGAGAAAATCGTTATCCATGTTATACACCTCTTATCGTTTCCGTTTTTTTTAGGTGTTAGCTTACTCTTCTCCATGTTTTTCTTCGCTTTAACATGAAGAACAACGTGAAGGAGGAATTATACAAGAAAGAGAGCAGTATGGTCCACATTTGGATCTCTCAATGTTGCGACAGACCAACTAACTGATTCAGAACTCCGCACTCATTTTCAATTCAGCAATCCTCCCAACGGTCTGTTATGCAGCAGAGGCGTGGGCTGATACCTCAACCACGTAAAGAATACTGAGCACCAACCACAAAGCGCTTAAGCGATGTGTTCTGAAGTTTAACCGGCACTTACAATGTTTAGCCGTAATTCGAACCTTTGATCTTTGAAATCTGTCTCACTTGGAGACAAAGGAGAATACACGTCAACAGCGAGATATAGGTTGGCGCTCACAAATTGGGAAGAATAGACGACATATGAACGAAAACAACTGTAGAGTGGACTACGGGTGGATGAAAGTGTCCAGGACAACTACTTACACGATATACGGGCATGTTCATGGATATCGTCAACCATATGCATTTGCAAATGAAAACGATTTCAGGATTGCGGAATGGGCCTCGTAGATTTCATGTTCAAAGCAGACGACCACCATGGGCGACCACTGAACGCAAAAGAAGGAATGAAAAATGTTCTGGCGCACGCAGTAGCAGTGAACACTGGTCATCCAACACCAAGCAAGCTAGCGAACACCAGTAGTACATTTGCGACAGCGCAATTTCAATGACAACTGTTTAAGGAGGTCATGGCTGTTTCGCAGAATACATACGACATACATTGTCGAACGGTGCTGGTCATCGCCGTGGATTTCAATGGTCAAAAACTGTATTTTCTGTGCTCGAATTACGCCAGTGAAAAAGAGATTGAACGTGATGTTCTATCGAATCCTCTTCTTTTTATGGTTTTTTTTATGCTGCCGGTTGTGAGTTCCCATTAGAAAAAGGAATGAGAAAAACGAAACTAACTATACACACCAAAGTGTTGCAGTTAAGGTAATCGTTGGATGTAATGCGTGTTATCGGCAACTAGCGGGCAAGAGCCATTGCCGACTGGAACCCATAGAATGTCAAGTGTACATCAGGCAGACTTTCAGCTGGATGATCAGAGTTTTCCATGAAGATTGTAAACGAGTGGCTACACCGTACATGTTATAGCTCTTGCATCTTGCTCGAAATAACCTCGATCAGCTGTGATTCACACTTTTAAAATGTAATTGTTCAGTGCAGATATAAGTGATCCGTAAGTAAGTGAATAAAGCTAAATAAAGGACAAAGCGTTCGATGTTGATCAGTCTCTGAGGGATGCACCATGCATTCGACTTCATTAAGCACTGCTGGAGGTGACTGAATACGTATCTGGCCTTTACAAAAACTCGCAGTAGCCTACCGATGTATGGAGCCAGTGCTGCTATCCTCTCAAACAAGTCTGGTACCAATTTACCGATCTTCATTCCGGAGGGATGGACGGCTTGGTAAATCTGTGGCGCTGAGATTGAACCCATGTGTATTGCAGGTCTTCTCTATCCATGTAATTGTTGCTTTTCTGTGTACATTTGTGTACTCCTTAATGAGTAGTTGTTATCGGAATTCTCTTGGTTTTCGTATTTTGAATTACTTAACAATGCCATCATACAGTATGTAATGCTGGTTATGTGAATCCACTGCTTAGTCCATCGTTTGAATATCACGCAGGTCGTAAAGCAAACACCTGCTGATATTATGGGTCCTATCCATCTACTGATGCGTTACGTATTCTTGATGTTTTATGACTGTTTCTCAGAGAAGAAAGGGTCCCTGGAAACCATAACATTATAACCACAAGATTGCTGAGATATTTGCAAAACTCCGGACCGCAGGTCCGATAAAACTAGCTGAGAGACAGGCGAAACGAAGGACCCGCATGCTGCGGTGGTGAACGCGTTACTCCCCGGTAAAGGTAAAAGTGCGTTCGTTCTCCACCGCAGACACCTGCGGTCCGGAGTTTTGCAAATATCTCAGCAATCTTGTGGTTTTATAGAAGGCAGAAAATAAAAAAGTAAAACATAACACTATCCTTTATTGCTGCGCTTCTTTTCTTACTTATACTAATGAAGATAACTTACTTTATGGACTTGAGATGGTCGGCAGTTCAAAAAAGTGCTGAGAAAAACAGCAGCCGATGTTAGTATTTCAGCACGAAATTCGTTGATTAACGAGGATCAGGTTGTAGCAGCGCTGCAACGAGTATTGAACAGTTCCAGTGAGGAAGCAGTAGAGAACGCTCGTCGTTTTTATCAATGGCTTTTAGACTGGAAGTTCTGTTCCAATAAGGATGCCTATATTGTGCTTTTTGTTGAAAAAGCACTTCAACAGTGAGTTAGAAAGCAAATTCGTGATTTATACTTTAGATTTTTTGAGGAGGGATAATTGTTGCATGATATCGGAATGAATTAAAGAACACACTGTAAGATTAAAAGTTGTCATTAGGTGAGCTGCGTGTTCAACAGAGGTGAATCTTGGATCTTACCTTTTCTTAAAGTGTTTTCCACAAAAATAGGAGATATTACTCCTCTTCTTTGAAGGAAGTATTCCATCTCACCAGTTTTCGTACCGTCCGTCCGTCCTTACTTTAGCAAATTTCAGTGCAGGGGAGATGATATTGCTTTCCCGACGTTGGAGTCGAGATACTTTTTATTGGAATTATTTTATATGACCCATCACTATAACGATGTTAACATGGATGTAAAAAGAGGAGTTAGGCAAAGTGATAGCATCTAGCCAAAATTACTTACTGCCAAAACGTTGTGGGAACATTGAACTAGGACAACATGGGGAATGAAAATCGACGGTCGGCAATTACACCCTCTTCGCTTTGCTGATAACATCGTTCTTGTAACGTCAAGCATTAGGCAGATGGAACGAATGCTTGCTGACTTTAATAACGCTTGTGAAATGATTAGTCTTCGACTAAATCTCATAAAAACGGTGTTATGAAGAACGGCTTGGTTTGGTATGCTCAATTCACGCTGAGCGGAATGAATATCTCGAGTGCTGCGGCTTTATCTTGGTCGTGAAATCAACATGATGAACAACTTAGCTACAGAGTTGGGCACAAACAAGCGAGAGGCTTGGGGAGCTTTCAAGAGCATCGAGGATGTAATAAGGGAAACAATGAACACCCAATTCCGTGCCCACATTTCCAACTGCACGATTTAACGTATCGCAACTCAGCGTTATTGAACGCGCTGTCGAAAGGACGATGTTAGGAGTAACGCGTTCACCACCACACCATGCGGGTCCTTCGTTTCGCCTGTCTCTCAGCTAGTTCTATCGATCTTTTTGCCATCAGCAATCACCCGTCAACGGGATTGATCTGGGGAGCCCAAATCGGCATTGAACCCAGTTAAGCTGAGGCTAAAGTTATAATCACAATTTTAACCTTTTTGCCTACTGCCTACTCTTTTTGATGACAGGGTATATTGCGAAATATAACTTCAATGATTGCTGATGGCAAAAAGATCGATAGAACTAGCTGAGAGACAGGCGAAACGAATGACCCGCATGGTGTGGTGGTGAACGCGTTACTCCCCCGGAAAGGACAATAGCGCGTTCGTTCCCCACCATAGGCACCTGCGGTCCAGAGTTTTGCAAATATCTCAGCTTCGTTAATGTTAGGAGTATCCTGTGTCAGATAGCTGAGACAGAGAATCCGAAGCACTGACATACGTCCGCGATCAAAAAGTGAAAGACGCCACTCAACACGCCGAAATGTCGAAGATAAGATGTAGCAAATCCCATCAGTGATTTTCTTTTAACCTTGGCATTGATCAGTAATTCACTGTTTTTTGTGGATGAACATCCACAAGTTTGATATTACAGCATTTATTAACACAGAATAGCACACGTTTCGGCGGTTTTGCCTTCTTCAGAGCGTGGAAAGGTCAGATTGACATGCGTTTTACTCAGTCAAACATTTTCATAATGTCAGCAGAGAAAACTTAACACGTAAATTCCCACTCGCGTAATAAACAGCTTCTTTTAAATACTCACCGTTTTGTTCATAGTGAGTTTTCCAGTTATTTCGGGCGAGGAATGTCCCCTGGCTTAGGCCAAAGAATTGCTCTGAAGAATGGCACTAGGTCACGCGACATCACTGTGTTCAGCTTCTTTCAGTTCATTTTTGGATTTCTGGATTTTATCCAAAACGCATTAAGAGTTTTACGCGCTGTTGTTTTGGATTCTTGTGCGAAGATAGTGACTTTTACTTCAAAAATCTTCTCCTTTTTGTCTTTGCATCCTATACGCGCCTAGTGGAGTGTTTGGTTTAACTTTAAATTTACTGCTTAAGTGTTCTTTTTACACGGACGCAGAGTGGTCCACCCATTTCGCCAACGTAGTCATCCCAAAAAGCATTACAAGAGATGAGATAAACCGTGCCCAAATTCATGCAATCACCATCGCTACTGTTAGGGAATATTGCGCAATTTTGTAAAACATGAAGCCGGACACGTAATGCTTATGATTGACGACCGATGGAACAGCCATTTGTGACTGGATTCGTCGGACATTAAACGCATTGCAGAAAAAACCACCGCCCCAGTAGTTTAAGTCCCTTATGAAACGGTTGCTGCTTGAGAATTTTCCTTTCGTTGTCATTGTCACTGAGTGCTAATCAAATCGGTTCTCCCTACAGGTCTGGAATAGTTGGACTGGAGCGCTCCCAGTTGGATTGCCAGCAGTGAATTGTTGCTGGACAATTTTGTGCCGATTTCTCGACCTCGGAGATATGGAAGGCTTTGTGTACACTGGGCGGGGTCGAAGCACGGTGTTCATGATAAACGGCAGCGTTACCATAGCTTCACCCGGGCCGGAAACGGAATGTGAATAAACGCATAGGTCGTGTCAAACATGGATGCGTGCACATGCATCATAAGTGGTTACGTTGAGGATATGAATATTTGTAGGCGTAAAACAAGAAAAAATGAACACGTGGTGTATTTGGCCACATAATTTCCATCATGTATAGCATTTTAAGGCAAGTAAGTACTTACGGAATGTAGCAGGAAGCGTGCTAGTTGGAGATGTCGTGCAGTAGTTATACACGAATAGTCAGGTCGATCTCGCATTGAGCCAAGAAAGTCGTTCATCCCACCAGGGCCGGCAGATTAGTATCAAACTCCCCTGCGATCAGTTGGCTGGCTCCTTTCAAGAAAAAGAGATGGTGCAAGCCTATGATGAGGGCGTAGGGACACAATGGCACAGCTACCCCAGGATTTGAGGGACGATCCGCTTGACCATCATTCAACATTCAAAAAATAGCACCAAAAATCCTAAAGCAGCAGTCGAACTCACAGGCAAATCCGACAGCCTTCATAGTGGGGAACGACGAACACAATGAGGATGTGCTGACAACTGCATAATATTTGAAGTAAGATGATATAAAAAAGGAGTGCTCATAATAGTTTGAGGCCTTTACAGTAAGCATTTTAACAGTAAGGCAAAAAAATATAAGTGTTATTTACAGGGCCCTTAAAATCAAACCAACACTTTAAGTTTATAGAGAATGAGAAAGTAGTGCTGGATTTTTTTCTTTTTTCTTTGTAATATTAACGACTTAATGATGTTGAGGTGTTTGCAAAAGTCCGGTGGGGAACGAGCGCAGTATTACCCTTTCCGGGAGCTAACTCGTTCACCACCACACCATGTGGGTCCTTCGTTTCGCCTGTCTCTCAGCTAGTTCTATCGATCTTTTGCCATCAGCGATCAGCCGTCAGCGGGATTGATCTGGGGGGCCCAAATCGGCATCGAACCCAGTTAAGCTGAGGCTATGATTGAAATCGGATGGTTTTGTGGTAAACGCGTTATCCCCCGGAAACGGTAGTAGGGCGTTCGTTCTCCACCGCAGAAACCTGCCGTCCGTAGTTTTGAAGATATCTCAGCACGATTGTGGTTGTATTTCACGTAGTACCCTGCCGTGGAAAAATTGTAGTAGGCAGCAAATAAAAAAAATTAACATTAACGACTTAGTGTGATATCGCATTTAGCAATAACTCCGTCTATTTGTGTTAAATAATGTGTCGTCGTTTATAATATGAAAAGCATTGATTTTAAGGCAAGAGAACAAATATGTTCCCGCAATCATACATTTTAGGTACGGAATTGATGCAGCGCTTGCAGAATTGGAACGGCTGAAGAGCCTCGGCCGCGTGAAATCGCTTCCTCGCACATTTCACCTGCTACTTTTCAATGCAATGAAGCATGGAACACCAGATGAAATATCTAGAGGTTTCATTTAATTTCGTTGAGGTAACGACTGATGAGAGACAAGGGTTGATCATTTTCAATAAGGTATCTCAAAGCTGAAAGTAATCAGTCGCTAAAATGTTTCTTCGAACAGTATAGAATGCAGATTATTTTGTTTGAAAAGCGCTCTCAAGAAAGTGATTGTTTCAGAGCAAAGAAAGCTCGTAAACTATTTACTTGTTTATTTTTTGCACCACCTAACTGCATGTATTATACGGATATCAGCACCTTTTTTCATTGATTTCGTTGTGTCATATCCATCATGATTGTTAGGCTGCCACTTGAGGACCTTGTGGGTTGATCGAATTGATTCTTCGTGGAATCCTGAGGTAGCTTTTACTGGAACGTTTCCATATCTTCACATTAGTCATTTCTGATTATTTTCGTTCAGTGCTGGTCTCGAATTAATCCTTCCTGTAATCCTGAGATGCCTGTACTGGAATATTTCCGTGTCTTCACCATAGGGTCACCCTCATTTTTGGATTGGAAAGAGCTTTTCTCAGGCAACTCTGGTACAAATTTAGGGACACCGAAAAGAATGGAGTTTAGTGTGCTTTCGAAGCCTTAGCTTTTAAGTTGTCATGAATGTATTTAGTTTCGATTGTTCATAGGTTTGGTTAGGAAATGCCAATTATCTGTGTGAGGCCAGTGGAGGTTATTGAACTTCACAAATCACCAAATGATTTAAGATGTCGATGCGTGTCAAAATGAAGTATTCACCTAGTACGCATATGCATTGAGGCATCTAATCCGTGTGAAATCTTTTAGGACAACGATTTTTCAATTTAGAGAACGGGTAGCGTTACAGTAATGATTGTGCTTGTTCCACTTCGCTCCAGCCCCACCAGAGCTCTCATCCCTCCTGAGTCGGAAAATTGGTACGGAACTTGTTTGGGAACGGTTCGCTCCCTCAGTTCCCGTTGAGAACGCTCTCTTTTGGCTGTCCCATAATTCAAGGGAGAATCGGCTCGACCGGCATTCAATGAAGTCCATGATGAAGACAAAATTCTCGAGCAGCAGACCAACCCACACACCAAAAGTTCGAAGACCTTCGTGGATGATCGTTTCGAGGAAACAAGTCGAGTTTAAGAAGTGCTTGGATCCGCACAGTATGATACATGTGATGTCGGATGATGTAGTTAAAAAGGATCGCAGTCTTCTTTCGCGGTGTTGGGATTTGTTGAAGGACGAACAGAGGCTTTAAACCACAAAGTGTAGTGCTTTGACAGTCAACATCTGCTTTTTTCACACAAATTCCTAAATGAGACGGACAATTTTCAGTCGAGGTCGTCATCGATGCCAACACTTCATCTGCTTCCTGTCGCTTTAAGAGATTTGTGTTTCTCGAACTGGACGAGAACGTAGCATTTATCGAATCACTGAAAGTCCGAGATTTTAGGTTTATCTCTGTTTTTACAGTGTTTCTGGACTTTAACGTTTTAGGGCAACCGATTGGATCACACTCATCTTTGCTTCATGGTGGAATTAGCGACGAAATTGAAGTCGGTTAGTGGATGTGACTAAACACTGTTTTTTTCCATACCAATAAAAGGTTAAAGCATTGTGTATAGTTCATTATCTCTTTAACATGGACTTAGCAAGCGAGGACCACTGCAACTATAGTCAGCGGTTAGATGAGCAAATGCACACATATGTAAGGTCAGTCCCGCACCCGTGCAAACCAAGCGCTGAATTTCTCCCTAATCAACGAATTGGTATTAGGCTTTTTGTGATTGAATAAAAAGCATTGGTTCGTACATAATTAGAACAAAGTTTTCATACGTGGCAAATGCGCATTCGATCACCGCGAAAATGCTTGTTGGAGTCGAATGCATGGTTAATCTCTATGCGACTGATCAATACCTTGCACTTTACGCCTTTTCATTGATAATCCTACCAGTTATCAGGTCTGCCATCGCGAATACAGAGTTTAACTCTCGTTATCTTACTACTAGGAAGGAGAAATTGCAACCGTTTGAGAGTCATAGACAAAGTCCGTTTGCTTAGAAGATGAATGGGATTGTTTTGTTGAAAAATAATAACAGTGTGCTTAGGAATCAGCTGTTCTAATCTTCCCTCATTGGAAGTCACGTAAAAAGGGATTCTGAAGAAGGCGATACTGTCGAAACGTCAGCTACTTTTGTATTGTATAACGGCTTTCGTTTCGTTAAAGACGCCCCTATGCATTGAATTGCATTCATATCACCGTAGACGGCGATAGAACGCACATTTGGACCATATAGTTACTTGTAGGGGGTGTATTATTTACAAAGTTTTGTTTTTTATCTTCCTAGACATGTTTAGTCTTTCCAACGGTTTACTGTCTCATCGTGGACGGGAGATGTTCCGGAGTGTCAGGTTGCGTTGTGCAGGGAGGTGATTCATCCCGTGGCAAGCTCTGCTAAGAAAGAGTCCGGCGGTTCCATCAGGAAGCCTAGCTAAGAGTAAACCAATACCAGGATCCACTACCGTCCTGCTATTAAAGTCGCGTGCTGGCAACCATCCCTCTGATCCACAAGGGCTGCGACTGCCTGTGGTGGTAAAGATCTGGGGCAGACTTTGGCCACGCTGACCTCAGGATTCCAGGGAACCACAATGGCTAACTAGCAAATCTCCGAAAGATGGAGATTGTGCTGGGGCCTCACCACCAGTGGGGACGAGCCATTCAAGTATCAAGTAAGCAAGACATGTTTAGTACCAGTTCGGTGACCACACAGAACCTCCCATCCCGTGAAATTACTTAAGTGTCATTTGAATTCCATAATGATTATGTTTCTTTTATCTTAGGTTTGAACAATTCCTATCGTTTTTCATAATGTCTAGTGTAAGACTTTTTCATATGCTTGTTCTCATTTGTACAAGTGAACATCAGCTGTGAAAGTTTGAAAACTGTTAAGGTGAAAGTACTGCAAACATTGTGCGATCTTTCTCTGGTACTGCAACTTCGCCCCCAAGAGAAGGCAATGATATATGACGAACTAGTGAAATTTTACGGAAAACATTCGGATATTTCCAATTTGGAAAGGATGCTGGATCTCGTGCTTCATGAGTCCAATAAGGAACAATTTACGTCTACCTTAGGACGATTAGCTCACTTTTTATAGGTAGGCTTTCATTTGGCCTAAATATTTCGTTGGGCCTCGTTTATTTTTGGGAAACATTTAAATTTTTCGAAGCTTTGCATTTATAGATCTGATAGGTTATACTACTTGTAATAAGGGATATCTTCCTTCTTTTTCAGAAGTTATGGTTATAGTGAAAAGTGTGCTTCGTGAAACCAGTGGCAAGTGGGGAATACCACTTTTTGACAAGCTCAAGACGTTACAGGTTAATAAAAATCGTGGTGCAGAAGCTAAAGATCTAGCCATTTTCTAAGCAGCATGTGATGTAGTGGAACAATGAAAGCTGGTCTGAATATTCGTGGGAATTTCTGCATCCCATACATATAGACGTTGCCATTTAATATACTAATATGTAGCCTTCCATTCTGGTTTTCTGACAACTGAAGATATTCTTTCTATCAGTGGAATATTCGAAGAGCTGAGACTTCATATATTTACAGAAAACACTTGCCTTGAAACTATATGCAGTGGTTATAAAGAATGCTTTAAATTTCAAATATGTTTGTGCTGGAGGTTACTTTTAAATATAAAGGGCTAACTTACTCTTCTACGCTTTTTTAGGAATTCCAGACTCCAAAAACCATCGATTGGGAAATAATCAGCTTCATTTCCTCATGTTATTGATTTTCTATGACGTAAAAGCTTTTTTTCAGATGTATCCATAAGGAACTACCTCATCGCCTTGAGAAAGCTTTGTAACTGTCGGTTACTTGTTTGATGATGATGATTTTATGAAAGTTGTGGACGGACACTGTTATGCTACTAACAGGATGTCAATATTGAATATGTTTTTATTTCTGTTTAGTTCTTATGAGTAGTGAGGTCGTAACTTGAAGAGAAGGATGCTCGATACATCTGAGATTCCCGCATAGAAAGATAGATTTCTCTTCGACATTGTCACTTAATGAGGCCACCGTGTCACCATTGTAGAACGTTGTGAAAAACTGATGCATTTGCTTAAATTGTAACATTTTTGGTTTTTTAAAAATCATTTCTGCCATATGACGCAATTAGCCCCAGGATGTAGGCTTTTGAAATCCTAGATTCTTCAGTTACCCATTTTCAGATCTTATTAGTTGTCAGGTATCCGTTCCTTTTGTTTTTGTTTCTGCTTGCATTTAGCGCAAGTATAAATCGTTTACAAGTCGAGGGCGATGCAGTGGTTGGTATATAGTCAGAGGAATTTCTTGATTTTAATTATTTGTTAGATTCAGGTTGGAAAGTGATTGCTCGATCTCTACAAATCACTGCAAAAAGTCACCAAAGTGGAAATGTGGAATTGTCTATCCGACACAGATTCTGGATTTTCAGACATTTCTGCACATTAGTAAAATACCCACTAGCTTGAGGATTTAATCCTGCGCTTTGGGCAAGCCGTGCCCCTACACCCATCGACGGCCAGCAAATTGGCGCCAAACTTGTCTGAGAGGACAAGGAAACCACTTAATAGATCAGTAGACTCCCGCAATTCATTGTGTAAACCAAATATGCATTCAGTCACCTATAAGGTGATCTCAGCAGTGCTATCAATTGAATCGGATGTATGGCGCATCTTCATAGGAATGATTGACGTCAAAGACTTTATTCCCGTCGTTTCCCGACAACAGTAGTGTTCTTATATATATATATATATATATATATGTAGTTGGTATTCCGTACATGGATATCTGTCGTTCGAAGACCAACAGTCATTTGTAGAGTTCCGGAATGCGTCCTTTCAAATCAATATAACTACTTTCAGATGACCATGGGTAGTCTCTCAAACAAGTTTAGAATCGAAGTGCTTCAGCACAATTTCTGCCCTAGAGTCGTTTTAGGCCTGAGTCGAGACGCACCAATGTGGAGCCGTTTCCAACAGGTCACAGTCAAAAGCAATTTCCGAACATTGTTAATAGGAAGAAATGTCGTTATTCTACGACTAGATTTTTACTCAGCGTGATGCTGATTTTTGGAATAGTTTCCACATGGCTGAACTTTGCAAAGGAAACGCTCTTCTATGGTCGGTCCACCCATTTGTAGTTCTAGAGCATCAAATGCAATAAAATTGCACATGGAAACAAGAATATGATATATCACTATGATGCTCACAGAACCCGTAACCCAAGCGTGATTCGGACCCCTCAGTTACCCTTCCGGAGGGCTCACGTCCCACTCCACCACTGCGGCTCTTGCTTTGCCTTTCTGTCAGGGAGTTTTTCACCATAACGGTGCCATCTGCAAGCAGCCGTCAAAAGAGTGACCTAGGGAAGCACAAGTCGGCATTCAACCCAATTAAGCTGACGCTGTAGTCGAAATCACAGTGTTGACAATAATAGGCAGTAAATCAGAAGTCGAAATATTGTAAAACCACAACGTTGCTGAGATATTTGCAAAACTCTGGACTACAGGTGACTAAGGTGAGGAACGAACGCGAAAAGGACAATAGCGCGTTCGTTCCCTACCTTAGACACCTGTGGTCCAGAGTTTTGCAAATATCTGAGCAACGTTGTGGTTGTATTTCGCTTAGTACCCTGCTGTGAAAATTGTAGTAGGCAGAAAATAAAAGGTAAAACATCAAAATATTATATTTATTTTGTCTTGCATAAACCAAAATCAACTTTTCTAAGCACGACGGGGCTTCTTTCATTCGATTCATTTCCTCGCTTCCGTCATCCATGAAGGGCCTTTGGAGTGTTCTCAGTTTCTACGCAGAATAAAGTCATCTACAAGTCGGAATGGATGACAACTTAACCCAACATGTTGGACAATGACGTCAACTTATGCTTTGACCGTACAGACGAGTCCATTACATCTAAGATTGGACTGTTTTTTATTCTAATGCGACCGTCTAAAAGTTAAACATAGAAGTTGGATGGATCAAGCTATGGCTTACATCAGCGAAATTACTTTCTAGGAGCAGTAAGTTATGCATGAGAAAGCACAGGATGTATTTTAGAGCTCAAAGACTGGTGAAAAATTTTAAGTTTGTTCAGTGGTTCATAGAAGAATTCTTGGAGCATCTAAGAATTACAGATCGATGAACGTAATTCCTATAAAGGTCTATCTGTTCAAAATAATCTTATGCTGCTTGTCCTTCTTTTCTGTGGTCAAATCACTAGGCCACCACGACCTGATTGGATGTTGGTCCAAAGAACCTTAGATCTGAGATTAAATTTAAAACTTAGCAGTCTTTTTTTAGTAGAGGCCGCCTAATGCACTATTGATAAGTGTGAATGTAATACAGTGGTAAGAAATGCCGTACATACAATGGCCATCAAACCTAGTCTTCCCTGCGCTTCATCACTCCAGAGAGGACTGATAAGTTCCAGACTTTACAAAGGTCATAGAAGCGCTCTAGAACGGCTACTCTAGGACTGCAACAAGAATCATTTTCAAGCAATCTTACTGTAGCAGTAATTATGAAGAGAGCGAAATCTTCAGGTTACAACTAAATGGGAACGCAAATTTGAACACCTTCGTGGCCAACTAGATAGAAGAAGTTCTTGAGTCCACTCTCAACAAGACGTGTCGTATAAAGAGTATGACAGTTAAACAAATGTCAAGCACAGCAATTATATTAAAGGCTGGCACTGTACTCAAGTGGCTTGTTTTGCTCATCTGAACGAAACATAGGTTTCGCCCGTTATGGGAGTCTTGATGTAGTTTCCACCTATTTTGCGACCTACTGATTGCAAGTATTTGAAGAAGTTGACACGCACCTTGCGATTCATATGAAAAATAAGAAAAGATTCGTTCGGAGTTGATCATCCACTTAGGAATGCGCCATGTTTTTTGACTCCATTCGCGGGCTCGTAAATTCTTTTGTATGAACAGTGTCTTGAAGGAATCTATCAGTGTAAGAACCCTCTTAGATAAGTATAGTGCCAATTTTTTCAAGCCCAAGCGATAGGAGCTTGATTAGCCCGAGCGTTGAATCGAACCAATAACCACGCATGCGTCGCTGTGCACTTCTAACCACTGCATTGGCCGAGACAACGCAAGATTGCGTGGACATGAAACGTATAAGCCAATTTCGCATTGCAGAGATAGGAACTGCCGTATCCTGAGGCCACCTTTGTCTTAAGACGGGTACAAATCGCTTCCTATCAGCATTTGATTGCTCAGGGATGGCAAACTGTGTAGCCACGTGACTTAGGTCGAATCTGGCTCGGAATTGCTGACATGAGAGAGATATCTACCTATAGAAAACAATGAAAAAACCAAATAAGGACACACGACACACTGAGCGTGAGGTGAAAGAAAGGAATTTGAAACATTGGAACACTGTTCGAAATTACATGGCGATAAAATCGCAGACTCACAACATTAGAAGCTAAATACTGCAGTTTTGTTGTGGTCCTGGCGAATTATGGTCAATTACAGACGATAAGTTGGAGCTACTCTATATATTTTTTTGCCTTTTCCGTGCATTAAGGAAAAAATCTGGTGGAATGGTAATGGTAGACGAGGTTGTTTGACTAAATACACTTGTGGGCTACAGTTTCGTAACCTAGGACTTTTAATGGCGATGATATTTGTTAGGCTAGTTTTTCCTAGTCCGATAATATTTTTCACTAGTCAGAAAGTATCTCCTTTGCAAACGCATGGGGGTTAGATTCCTCAGTACTACTCCTTGTATCATGTTTGACATATTCTGATAGAGATCTCGAAGACCAAGTTATGCTAATTTCTCAGAAAAGACAGCTCACACTGTCAAGTAGAGCTTTTCATCAACGCTGGTGGCGTACAACGGCTTTTTGTAATTGGATTTATTCATTGAGTCAACGGAGTACTTCTGCTTACATGACGCCTCCTTGATGAGCCGAATTCTACAAGAGGTACGGCTCCCAACTAGGTGGATTTTTATTCCGCATCCTAAAATTCTCGGCACACACACATTGGATCGAACCGCGCGCACGTAGCTCACTAAGCCTTCCATCCCTACGGGGTCGGCAAATTGTTACCAAACTTGTCTGTGAGGATAGAAGCGCTGGTTTGATACATCGGTGGGCTACCGCAATTCGTTGTAAAGGCCAGATATGTATTCAGTCGCCTCCGACGATGCTTAGTGAAATCGAATGCTTGGCGCATCTCTCAGAGACTGATCAGTACAGAGAGCTTTATCCTATGTCCTTTATTATACTAAAATTCTTAAGACACTATGGTTCTCCTAGCAAAATATAGTAATTTCGCATTGTTTTTCATACTGACTGGTGAAATTTGCTGCAGTGACTTGCTGGATGTGGTTAGAGAAAGCGTGAAGAAGTCTGACCATCGAATTCTTCTCATGGTAGCTCTTATAGTGTATAGTAGGAGATTTTTCAAGAAATGAAGCGATCTTTTGGAAACCAACACTTTGAAGGTTTCGGGTTCACATTCTGTTACATCTTGAAGACGAAAACACCCTTAAGCAAAAAACTATATTTATAAAAAAAATGATTTTAAAGTTAAGAGTGAAGGTTTCCATTTTTCACACAATTAATTCTAAATCAGTAAAAGTCTCGAAATGAGACTGAAAGGAAGTTTTCTGGGCTGGAGACTACCCTTTCACATTGTGACCTTGTCTGGACGTCTTAGTTTCTCAGAATGCTAAGAAAAAAAACTTCCTAATAATGGGAATAAAAACGATTTACAAGCTCCTTTTCTTTTCTTCGAAACTAGATTAGGAAGGAGAAGGGCTAAATATAGACTGTTGCACGTGGCACGTTCCTCATTCCAGTTCAAAATCTTCAACGTGTGGTCACGTTTTAAAGAACGCATCTACACACTTAAGTGTATTTTGATGTTTTTGACAGCTTTACATCGATAAAAATCAATGACCGTGGTAGTTTTTCGACAATTGTCAGTGATTTTTATGAAAATTAGAGCAGTTGAGAAGTTCAGAATTAAAAACTTTACCACCATAAGGAATGGTATAAAGAAAGAACAACGCTCTCGGGTTGATCAAACTCTGAGGGATGCGTCATGGATCCCACTTCATTAAGCGTCGTTTGGAGGTGATTGAATGCTTATCCAGCCTATACAGTGACTGGCGGTGGCCTACCGATGTATCGAGCCAGCGCTGGTATCCTCCCCAAACAAGTTTGGTTCCAATTTGCCGACCCCAGAGGGATATAAGACTTGATGAGCCATGGGTGCAGGGCGCCTCAGTCCACTGCGTCACACGAGCCCTAGGAATGGTATAACATGTTACTTTAATAGCGAAACCATTGAAAACTTGTACTGTCGAAACAGTGGGAGCGTAATTTGTGTTTTTAAAATTTTTAACACAATCCCGAACATCATTGGTGCGTTCGTGAACGGAATCGTGTCCTTTTGGAAGACGTCTCACCCGTTCAAACTCTCTTCTCCTTGAAATATGAGCCTTGACGAAAAAAATGCGAGAAGAATCATGATTGATTCACTCTAAAAGAAAACACTATAGATTTACACTATAGTAAAATATAGACACTTGCACTTTGTCGGCGATATAAGTTTTGGTGATTTTTCCCCTTGTGGTGAAGTTCACTGTGAGCTGAGATAGGTTCATTCTACGTCGAGACGCATTCTGGTGAACTCTAGCATTGAAATCAATTCACATCGTCAAAAATATTTTTACATGGACTTTTGCGATGTAGCTTGATAATGACAGATATGCCATTCAATTGCACTTTTGCCAACATCAGAGCGTCCTCCAAAAAGAGCCTACGTGCTCCTTTCTCTTGAATATTTTCCGGTCTAATACGGATGTTCAACATGGCTAGACATATCGCAACGAATTCCATAAGCTTACCACCCTCTTGAATCGTTGACCTTCTGCATCGTCGGTTAATAGCCTTTTGGTTCCCATCAATTATCTGACGACTGACTCATTGACATCAGTAGCAGTCGAACAGAAGTTAAGCGCACTTGAGAGGTTTTTACGTACGAACTTGTCCGTCCTTTTGACTATTTCTGCAATCCTACCCAGTGACGTGTCATTTATTTTTCCCAAACTTTGCTCTCATCTTGTACTTTGATAGTCGCTGTCACCGTTTGAACCCACCCGTTCGCGATCACTATAAAGTCACCTGTTCAAAGGCTTAGCTGCCTGGTACTGAACTCTGCAGTGGTTGTTCATCGTTTACACCTGATGACGCCAACGATCGTACATCTGATCTTAGCAGCTTTTTTGGTAAATAGTTACATTTAGTTACTCCCTTCGAGCTTCGTCTACCATGTACCATATTCAGTAAAAGGAAAACATCACTATTTCCTCCCTTCTAACAATATGAAAGAGACTTATTCAGACTGCCAAACCATCGCTGATATGTAGTGATTTTTTTGCATAGGTTTTCCCTCTAGTCCATCTTTGCTATAATCCCCTTTTCTAAACTTCGTACAATGCCGTTGTGAATTTTCTTCATTTCAGCTGCTTGTCACTGAGTCGAGTTATATCAGTTCGAGGGAGGCTTTCCAAAAATACCATCGAACTAAGCGTCTCGCTATTCATCCATCACAATGGCGAACCAAGTAGGTTTCTTTGCCGCTGGCTTTCGTAGATCTCTTGAAATTGAGGTCACAATCATCAACAGGATCTAAATCAATGATAAATATATTTTAGCCTTTTGGCCAGGAGGTGTAGTGCCATACGAAATTGCTCCTCATTACAATTACTGGGAAAGATCTGTCATCCTATCTGCAATGGTCGAATTTCCCAGGCACACATGCATTTACTTCCGACCGCGAACTCAAGCGGATCGCTACTACGTATCCATAAACAAGCACTACAACCTTGAGAGGTGAATGGACTCGATTTTGATGATTATGTGATAATTGATCTCTAGGATGGAATAGCTCCAAAAGGACCCTATTACTTTACTTAGATCACAATTTCGATAAACTCAGAATAGGCATTTCAGATGCTTCTCGTATATTGGACGGCAAACGTCGCTAATATTCAGAACTCCTGAAGGCAATATAGAGACACGAATGCGTCTTCATCCAAGTTGCCTTGTGGTAAATGGTCGTGGGACAGTTATGCATGAATTGATGCACATCATTGGATTCTTTCACGAACATCAAAGGTTCGGCTCTCAATTAGTTTTCCATTCTTTTTACTTTAATAATATCAACGAGTCCCTTCCTAACTTTCTAATTGACAAAAAGCTTTTACTTTCAGAGACGACCGTGATCAACGAATTCAAGGAAGTTCAACGCATTACAATTTTAAGATTTATCCGAGAACGGTGGCATACTACATGGGACCGTATGACCCAACATCATTGATGCATTACAATTTTCCCGGAATCGTCTATCCACGTTCATATTTCAGCGCCAGTGACATAAATCGAATTAATACGCTCTATCGATGTCCGGTGGTAAGTTTTTCGCTGGCTTTTCCTTTACTACAGCAATTCACTTTAATGATATACTGACACGCGGCAACCGTACAGATCAATCACAACGATGCTGAGACATTCGCAAAACTCCGGACCGCAGGCGTCTGCGGTGGGGAACGAACGCTCTATTACCCTTTCCGGGGGCTAACGCGTTCACCACCACACCATGCGGGTCCTTCGTTTCGCCTGTCTCTCAGCTAGTTCTATCGATCAACGTACAAAGCATTTCTTGTTGTCAGCACTTTCTCTTCAGTTGCGCTATTGGCTTAACCGTAATCTATTCGCATCGCTATTTTCGCCAAGCTTTATACGACATTTATTTCCCCATTTTTTTGAGCTACCAGTAACTTCCACATAGATCGATGATGCCTTCTCGGAAACTAGAAACGTACTCTGAAGGATTTTTTGTTCAGAGAGAGGAATTCATAACGAATGGCGTTACATCGCCTACGTTCGCAACTCCAGCTGCAAGAGAAGTTCAATCGAGAAGTCTCATATCGCTCCCGATCACATCAACGAACTCATTAGCATCAGATATTAACCAGATTAACAGAAACGGAATATTTAAAGTGAAACTGTTTTAGACGTCTATCATTAGCGATAGTGAGGTTCGACTTTTCTTAAGCTGTAGAGCTACGAAGGGAATTCTACTAGGTTGTTGATCTGTTTTTGTTATTTAATTGTGCTATTCGCATCAGCTGTTCTCTGATCTCAGGATTTTCTTTTTTTACCTCGATTCATGCAGCATCAACATAAAAATTTGTATATTTTGTTGGAGAGTTCAAAAAAAGAACATGTGATGTTAAACCACGTGATTTTTCGTTTTCAATTGAAAACGACACTTACAATAGAAAAACTCCAGAACATCGAATTCTTCTGTGCTATGCAAAAGAAATACTCCATTTTCCGGCTTTTACCAAACCCTAATAGGTTAAAGAGTAAAGTGGATAAGAAGGATAAAGCTCTCGGCGTTGATCCCTGCCTCAGGGATGCGTCACGGGTTCGACTTCATTAAACGTCGCTTGGAGGTGATTGAATGCGTATCTGGCTTTTACAATGACTCGCGGTGGCCTACCGATGTATCGAGCCAGTGTTGTTATCCTCCCAGACTAGTCTGGTACCAATTTGCCGACCCTGGAGGCATAAAAAGGTTTGGTGAGGCACTGGCGCGGGGATCGATCTCAAGTGTGTGTTGCAGGGCGCCTCCGACCACCGCGCCACAAGCGCGGTTCAAGACTAATAAAAAACAATTGTAAATTGCAAACTGGTTAGTTATTGGGCAAATTCTGTAACAAAATCCTTGAAAAGCGATGAATAGAAAAAGGGAAACTCATGGGGGAATCCGTTGGTGCATTCGAACTTAGGAATGAATGACCATTCAAGATGTTCTGTTGTTGATGCGATGTGGTAGAGAGCGACAATTGCGACAAGATAGCGATCAACCATGACTACACTAATTTCTCTCGGTGAAAGTCCCATGATGAACTACCACAAAAGCAGAAACAAATAAACGTTCTAATGTGAATAAACATCTCTCAAAAATTTTTTCATTGACACACTCAATACATTCCAGTAACAGTAGACACAAATACGAAGTAAATTTGGATCTAGAAAAGCGGAAACACGCGAGTTCTTAACGCGAACTTTAAAACTGAGCAGCACGGAATGAACTGCTAGCTCTACCCCTACTCGGCTTCTCGTTGTCAACATCATCTTCGATCTTTCTTCGTCGCCACCATATTTCTAAACGAAGTTCAATAATTTTTGCTAGTTCCACTACGCACGTGCGTCAGATCGCGGCAGCCACACCCGAATCGATCGATTCACGGTACTAGTCAATATGCACGTAATGCATGGTATCGCTTAGCACACAACACACCGCACAGAGTAATGTTGAGGCTGTCTTCTATACAGAATTTGGTAGGAATCTGTTGAAGTTCGCTTACTTTGTTTACTTCTTCTAAGAGTTTACGAAGTGAGCTAGCGTCAGGACGTTTTTCCTGGGTCATGATTCCAAGCTAGTTCCATGATTGTGACTATTTCTTCTGGCATAGCTCGTGGTGGTGGCATACGATAGCCAGCCATCACTTTCTGCTAAAATTTCCAGCACTTTGTGTGAGCTTCATTTCATCTACACAAAAATTGCATTGGTTCTAGAAATTCATTGGATGTTCTTGTATTCTATAATTATTGTAACTTGCTTAAATATAATGAACAAGTTACTTTGACAAAAAACACTGTGTTACATTGAAGTCGCCAATCACCAATTTCTTCCTGAATAAGATATTTCGGACCGATCATACCTTTACGGTATAAGCTTTCCACTGGGCATACGGAGAGTTATAGGGTATTTCGAACATTTCCCACAACATCACACCGTATGCATAAATGTCCGTATTATAGCGCGTTTCACCAATTCTCCACACCTGAACGGATAGGAAACCATGAAGAAAAAAAACTAGTTCTAGCATTTTTCTTGACGACAGTTGGTAATTAATGTCGTCAAAGAACAAATCCTTCATTGTTTCCCGAGTACTTTCGTTGATGCACTTTAACAAACCATGAGGTACAAGTGTACATCGAATCGCAATTGGTGCCAGGTGAAAGATCGCTGTCGTAAAATTTGACTCTTTTGACGCGATTAGACTTAAAACGCTTGGCTGTATGCTGCAGTATCAGAATGTTATGTTTTCGAATAGTCAAGACCTAGGAACTGATTGAAGCTCTCGAATTTTTCAGTACTTAAGAGATTAAATCGCGTTTACTTTTTTTCGTAGATTACCCTTACTCTTTGAGATTTCTGCGAATTTAATCAGCTTTACAAGTAAGGACCGTTATCAGAAGGAAAACATCATACTGTAATTAGCCCTTTAAAGGATTGCCAACACACTCCCGGATAGCGCGCTATTCGATCTGAACACTCTCCTCCTTGGTGCTGCCCCCAACATTTTTTAAGCTCATGAAAGACGACGGCTTCCCCTCGTTCCATAAGTCTAATACCTAACACGACTACTACTATCTACAAACCGATTTCGCCATCCAACAGTGACTCCCGGTCCAGCACTGATAAACCATTTTTTTGATGGCATTGAAATAAGCAGAGCAACGATCAAGGCGTCTCCGTTGACTGGTGACAACTTCCGCAATTGCCTTATCAAATCGACAGCATTGCTTCCGGTGATGGATAGTTGCCAAAAGAACCACGCACTCGATCTTATTAGGTATTGTAGAGCTGATTGAATGAATATCTGGCCTATACAGAGGCCTACCGATAATCAAGGCCAAGTCTTTTATCTTCTCAGCCAAACTTGGAAGAATGGGAAGCTTGCTTGGATACGCTCATGGTATTAAATTAGCGACCCTCTTTGCATTGTAGGCCACCTCTAACCGCTTCAGGGTCTGAAACATTTCAGATAATGGCAGTGCTTGCGTAATCGTGATTTTTTTTAAATGGTGGCGTTTGTGTAGAATTTATTGATTATGTTCAAAGCATGTAAGCCGAACTAGAGTGAAAGACTTTGATAATGGCGAACATGAGAAAGACGGAAACCATAGTGGATAAGACAATGCAATGTTAAGTCAACGCCCTGCAACAAAGAACGTGGAATCGATCACGGTGCCCATGGCCCACCAATCCTTCCATCCTTCCGGAGTCGACAGTTGCTACCAGACTTGTCTGGGAGGATAGTAGCACTATCTGGATACATCTGTAGGCCACCGCGAGTCATTGTAATGGCCAGATATGCATTCAATCACTTCCAAACGATGCTTAGTGAAGTCGCATGCATTGAGCATCCCTCAAGGACTGATCAAGGCCGAGAGCTTTATCCTTTATCTTTTTGTTGGAGAGTTCGGAAGATATACGGTATAGCTAAGTATAGTTGTTCACCTTTCACTCATGAATACCATATGAGCACAAACTTGCAAGAATCTCATAGTGGTTGCTGTTTCACTTGGTACTGTGTTCATGAAGGACACAAAACGGTTCCGTCAGTTTTTCTTGAAAAAGTACAGGCCAACAAATAACCTTACTGCATAGAAGTGCAGTTACACTTTATCTCCTAAGATGTACCTTCAGATGAAAGTATTGTTCCTTGTTTTCTGCACTTTTAGGACGCTAAGGATGTCAATTTAAAATCGAGAAAAGGCATGCCGTCAAAAACACCAACGTGTTGCATATTCAGGTCAAAAGAGCTCTGATCTGAAATCAAAGTCGTCTGCGTAATTTGAACTCTGTCAGGTTATCAAATTTAGAGAGTTGGTTCCAAAATATTGCGTAATGTGATTGATTGACACCTGTAGGTAAATTTACATCTACGAAAAATCACCTACAATTTCGATTGTCGAGCGTCTGATAGAAGTTCCTTAAGTTATAATAACAAAATCGAGCTACAATAGGAAAAAAGTTACTTATTCACTAACAATCCTTGCTCTAGAAGTGACGTTAATAATATTTTCATCTGGAGGAAATATCGAAGTCGAAGCGCCATCTAGCAATTCCGTTACCCTATGCATTGATTTCAATGCATTTCATGGTTATTTCTCTTGTGGCGCCAGTTTTTTCTGCGTCACATTTGAATCAATAGACAATACATTATCGACATTATAACTAATACAGGTATTTACTATGCGGCACAATCCATAAAAGCATTAACTGGGACGAGTTCTTCGTCCACATACGGACCTGTAGTAATTTCCGTGTTTATTGTATGGTCAGAGTACCATAGAGATTATTATGGAAGAGAAGACACTAAGATAGCAATGTGCGAAGAAAAAATTAGAAGTAGTTCAGGCACCAAACCGGAACCACTAAAAATTGGGCGTCGTCCTTAATGTTCTTAGGCTTTTTCTGTTCTTTTTCTTAAACTAACAAATAGTTTCTTAAAGCCTGAACTAAATCATTAATGTATTCTAAGGAGTGGAAGACTTATGAGACATTAAATGTTTGATGTGATTTATAACATCTTGAAATTAGAACGAACGGGAAAAAAATTGAGATTTGTTACTGTGAATTTCACTTGGAATCACTTTCACACATAAGCAAGTGGAAAAAAACGGCATGAACAGCAGCACACCACGACACGGCACATTACATTCAGCAGATCGTTATAAGTAATATGGTAGGAAACCAGTCGAATATGAGTTCTTCTCTCATCAACGTAACGAAGATTCACTACGTTTTCCACAGGATGACTTATACCAGCATAAACGTGCAGTAAACCAGAACCATTTCGCTGAGTTTCGGTGAAAGAAATGTTTGGTTACGCTTGAAATACGAGCGAATAGGAAACTTCTTCAGAACAAATGCTCATGTGTTCTAGTCAAATTGTGGAATTTGTCGGGAATCTTCAGTTCTTTCCTAAGTGGTTTGTGATTTTTTAAGCAATTCTGGACGCAGAACGGAATTCTGGAGTTGTTTCTCGAAGTGATGGATTCTCCGAAGGCACTTAGAGATCGCCGTTAAAACGGTTGTTGTCAGCGTTTTTTTGAGCCTTAGCAACAATGATTTCTCAGTCGCACTGTGACTTGCGTTGAAAAGTGAATCCTCTGCAATAACTGGCAAAGTTGAACGTAATTCCGCAACTCTTGGATTACGGTGAGGCATCTGAACATTTTTCAAGACGAAATTTCCACCAGTGAAATCAGAGAGCTCTCTTGCTTTCCGTCGTACAGTCACATGTGGTAATATTAATGATAGAGAAGATGAACGAATAGGACTACGAAATTCTGCTTCACCAGCCATAATCAAGCGACTTCGTGATAACCATCTGCCCACTTTTGTCAAACATCTGAGTAGGTGCTGAATGCGAAAATTTTCAACAAATAAGCCGTTGCATAAACTGCCTCCAAAGAATTTGTCAGTTCCAGAACCTTGGAATTTTGTGCTAGTAAAATAAACAAGCATGTATTCAAATAGAACAAGAATACCGATTTTCACAGAACTTAGTCCATTTTTTAAACAATAAGTGGATGTAATAATGAAGTTCTATGTGATAGCCCTTAACATGAAATAAGGCGTTCGGCCCTGACCAGGCGTCTAGGGTCACTCCGTCCATTCGACTCCATTCATAGCACCTTACACAATAACTTGACGGAGCTTATCAGTGTATGAAAACAACGTTTTTAAGCAGAGTTAAGTCTGGTACCAGCTTGCCAATCCCGAAGGGATGGCCAACTTGACTGGCTATGGCGTGGGGTCGAACCATCTAGTGGGCAACACATTTCTTAGTTTACCTATATGGAATATCCATCGTCTAAACTCTAGGTACTTTTGCACCAAGAAGAAAAAATTACGACGCACTGATCAGAACTCGTCAAGTTGCACTCATTGTTTTTTGTATTGATGTAATACTAAAGGACAAATTTTTTAACCGGTCGGTATTTGATCAAAAGACAACTCGTTGTGCTGGACATCTGACAAAGGTCAGGTTCCTCCCAAATGATCGAAAATTATATCCACAAGATTGCTGAGATATTTGCAAAACTCCGGGCCGCAGGTGTCTGCAGTGCGGAACGAACGCGCTGTTGCCCTTTCCGGGGGGTAACGCGTTCGCCACCACACCGCAAACACCTGCGGTCCGGGGTTTTGCAAATATCTCAGCAATCTTGTGGTTGTATTCCGCTTAATACCTTGCCATAAAAATTATGAAAAGTAAAACATTGAAAATTATATCGTTCTGTGCCATTTCTAGTGATTCATTACTAAGGTTGATGTTATTTTTTGAAAACAATAAAAAAGTGCTGCACCATTTTAATGACCAAGAAGTAGATGGTGGGTGGTCGACAATGTCACGTATGTTCCTTGTCTGACCACCCTAAGCACTTCTCAAACAACATTTTCATTCAACTAGAAAACAACACACTGTTATTTTATCCAAGCAAATCTCATAACTTGAGCATCTGAGGTATAGGAAGAGATCTTCTTCATGAAACAATATGATCGAAACGCCGGACGTCATTTCTTGAGAACTGCAGCGTTACCGAGTATCACAATAGTGCATTATTCTAATTGATTGAAAGCATATGATGGTCCGAGTGTATAATGGAAAAAGTACTATAAAAGAAACCTATACTAACAGATTAGTTTAAATCATCAAAACAGTTCATGACGATAACGATTGCGTTGAGAAAGAGTAGATGAACGTTAGAATCACTAGAATCCGTTACTGCTCAAGTTATCGATAATACTCGTTTGAAACCAAGTGAAGAAAGTAGTTTTCATGTACAGCTACTAACCGTGACCGAGCTGTAAGTGACAGAGCGTTTAGCAAGCAGCTCAGCTAACAGTTGATTCATTGCAGACATAACGGTCTGAAGAACCGGTTCAACAGATAGTGGAGAAAAACCTGTTGAACTAGTATCACCTGCATCACCTGTAGTCCCGTTAATCGTCGTGTGACTCGAGCGGGCGCCAGTAAATCTTCCACTTCTCCTTGCCGCGCGCAAGAGTAGCCCAGTGGGTTCTGCTCGCTCTAGGGATTCGTCGAGCATCATATCCTTCTTCTAGGCTTTTCGTGTAGAATTCTGACTATCGGATCGGTGGTCTTCCTGCAGTGCGTTTGACATCCCGAGGAATCCATTCACTAACGGCTCTTGTCCATTGGTTGTCATTCATACGCATTACGTGTCCGGCCCACCTGATCCTCGATTGTTTGGCGTACAGAACGGTATCTTTGATTTTTTGATCGTTGACGCAGGTCGGAGCTTCGGATCCCATCCCTTACTTGTGTGGGACGGGATACTCCTAGCATCGTGCTTTCGACTGCGCGTTCGATAACACAGTGATTTTCCATCCTGTTTACGCAGCGACCAGGTTTCTGACGCATACGTTAGAGCAAGAAAAGGTGGGCAGGAGTCCGGTGTTCTTTGCTCTCTTCACTACATTCTCGATGCTCTTGAAAGCTCCCCGAGCCGCTCGTTTCCTTTTGCTCAACTCTGGAGTTAAGTCGTTCAACATGTTTATTTCCCGACCTAGATAGACATAACTGGCGCATTCGGAGATATTCGTTCCGTTGAGCGTGAATGGGGCATACGAAACCAATCCGTTCTTAATGAACATCGTTTTTGTGAGGTTTCGTCGAAAACCAATCTTTCCACAGGCTTAATCAAAGTCGGCAAGCATACATTCCGCTTGGCTAATGTTTGATGTTATAAGGACGGTGTAATCAGCAAGGCCAAGATTATGTAACTGCCTACAATCGATTTTCACTCCCATATTATCCCATTCCAGTGTTCGCATGACGTTCTGGAGGGAAGCGGTAAATAATTTTGGCGAGATGGTATCGCCTTGCCTAATCCCTCTTTTGACGTCGATGGTAATACCGTTGTAGAATGATGATATGTTGGTTGTGAGATTCTTGTACAGCTCACGAAGAATCTTTACGTACTGAATAGGGACTCCTTGACTATCAAGGGGTTCCATGACTGCTTCTATCTCAATTGAATCAAAGGCCTTCTGTAAATCGATGAAAGTGAAACAGCGCGGTCTTTTGTACTCTCGCGATGCTTCAGTGAGTGTTGTTAACAAGTGGATGTGGTCCATCGTACTAAATCCTTTTCGAAACCCTGCTTGCCCACATGGCTGACCTTCGTCCAGTGTTCTGTCAATCCTGTTTAAGATGACTCGAGTGGAAAGTTTGTAGACGACAGACAGCAGACAGATTGGGCGATAGTTGCCATATCGTGTCTGTCACCCTTCTTGAACAATAACACGGTCTTGCTGATCTTCCCACTGAGTAGGGACCTTGCATTCAGACAGGTAAGGTGTGAAAACCCGATCCAGCGTGTTTACGAGCGCTGGCGGAAGGTTCTTCAGGTGTTCTGATCTTATCCTGGCCGGATCTGGTGCTGTTCGGTTTTTCATTGACGAAATGCCATGTCGGATTTCGGAAGGGAGAACCGGTGGTACAACATATCCATCCCCCCTTTGTTTCATATAATGGAAGGTGGACGTGGCTATCGAAGAGATCTGAGTAGTATTCATGAATGATTTTCTCCATTGCCTTTCTGGATGCTATAACTGTTCCGTCTGGGCGTCGGAGTGCAATAATCTTGATCCTGTAATTGGCGAAGCTTCGGTCGGCTTTGCGAATGCTTCTCCCTTCCTTTGCAGCTTCGACCATTACTGTTACTCTTCTCTCTTTAAGATCTTCTTTTTATCGCCTGTCTGCACTGTGTTGCATGTTCGGACGTTACTTCGCGGCTGCCTGCAGCTTGTGCGATTCCACGCTGGCGTATCAGCTCGATTGTTTCTGGAGACAGACGTTTCTTGGTGACTTTCGAACTCTCAGCTTTCATAGCGCTAACGTGAAGATGTTGAATGAGCCGATGGTATTCCTCGTCGATGTTATCGACAATGGCATCTTGCCAAGAGCCGACTAATGAATTGAATAAGTCCCAATTTGTGGTGGTTCTGAGACACCAGTTTTTGAATTTAGCGGCTTTTTTCTCCTTTCCGCGAGAAATAGAATCTTGCATGGTGGAGGCGATGGTCTGATCCCGCGTAGAATTTTGGGACAACAGTGACATCGGTTAGGCAAAACCTTCTATTTACTACGATGTGGTCTATTTCGTTACGGTACTCTCCACTGGGAGATTCCCACGTCCAGCGTTGACGGTGGAGCTTCTGGAATTGCGAATTACCATGGATGGCCTTGGCAGTCATGATAAACTCAGATAACCGCTCCCCTTGTTCGTTCCGTACTAATCCATGGGTCCCAATGTGACGTTCTTCAGACGTTCTTCTTGGTCCAATCTTGGCGTTGAAATCTCCAATGATGACCTTGAACAATGTATGATCTTCTCTGTAGAACTTCTCCAAATCCATATAGAACGCTTCGACTTCTTCTTCGTCATAGTTTGTTGTCGGCGCGTAAACGACGAAGATTGTCATAGCCGGTATTGACCCACATCTTTTTAATCGTAAAAGTCCGATTCGGGCTGTAAGCTGTTCTATCGAGGACTCGGATGCAACTGTACGTGCATTGTAGGTACAGATCGTCACCATAGTTCTTTGTAATCCAGACAGCTTCCATTGGTCCTGAGATTTCAGCAGCCTCTCCGTACTCGTCCTACCCCCTGCAAAATTGGGGGGCTCTTTCGGGGTCAGAGGAATGAGGCCCGTTTCTTTTTACCGTGTTTAGCATTTTTGATACCCACGTACAGCTTGCTGGGCTCTGAACGTGGGAGCTGGGTATACTCACGGGTAGCTGCTTGCCAGGTTCTCCCAGAGTGGACATGGAGCTTATTTGTTGGAGGCGAGTCCTAACCGCCACCCATATACTTCCCTGTCATTTGATTGCAGCCTTTTGGCCGAATTGACTCGTAGAATACAATCCTCACAAGCGAGAACGCAGCCACACACACATGCATGAATACGCCTAGCAAATACAGAAAGTAGCGCGAAATCGGCGCAGCAGAAATAGGGAATCCATCCCGTGGATCAATTTTGGTAAGCGATTTCCCCCTATCCACCACCTGGGGACGCGCCAAGTAGCCTCGCGACTAACCGGCTCGAGATCCCTAATATGAGGGAGATCCGTCGTTGAACTAGTATCTGTAGGAAAATGTGATTTCAGTGCAACAACGAACGACATGGGAAAATGAACGCTTTTTTTTAAAGACAAGGCTTTTGTGACCAGTATTGTAGTCTTATCAATGTTGCATTGGAATTCGCCAAACCCTCATCTGCGATCACAGTGTATGAAGTATTTTAGTAGTATCAGATCAAAGCCCCTAACTATATTTTCATGTATACTCGTCATATCTGCCAATTACATACACACACACACACACACACACACACACACACACACACACACACACACACACACACACATACACATATATACACACACACACACACACACACGCAGACACACACACAGACACACACACACACACACACACACACACACACACTGACATGTACTAACGCGTGCTGTCAAGTACTGACGCATTTGCCTCATCGATAGCATTTAGACAGGAAAAAGCTTCAGCACAACTTTTCGTGCAAAGGGGAAATAACTACATACTATAGAAACCGTTGGATTGAAGAATATTATCGGAAGCACCAGTGTCGTCTAAATATTCTCAAAGTTATGTTCTCACGGAGTCCGATCCAGAAAAAATTGACTGAACTGCGATTCTTTTCGTCCAATCAGGAAGCAAATTTATGGAAAGCCTTCAGAAAGGAACAGCTCTATGCAGCAGAAAATGGTGTACTTTTATGCTGCTGTTTCGAAGCGGCAGACGTATGGAAGAAAAAAGAAGGTGAACATGTGATTTTAGCGCATTTTGAAGTGAAGGAAAAGAAATTTGGGCTTAAACAGATGTAGTGAACTTCAGATGAAAGAACAGGTCTGTCGTCTACAGAATGCTGGTTTGTCAACAAGTTTTTTCAAAAAACAATGGGAAGAAAATCAATTGGACTCGATGTTACAGGTAGCAGTTGTTCGTCCTTCGCTAGCTTTTCATTAAAGAACTAGGTTTTGTCCATAAAATATGGCAAAACGGCAAGCTATAATCTAAACGATGAGTCACATCATAAACGTCAAGTAAAGGAATTGAAAACAATTTCATGTACTCGTCTCATACGGGGATTAAGAAACTTTAAGACAGAGCAAGTCCTTAACAATTTTCTCATTAAGGCATGATTTTGAGCTGGACATCAGATAGTTCTCTACTTGTGTTGGATAAGCTGAGAAACGTAATTTGTGTAATCTACATTAACAAGCACATTAAATCCAAAGAAAGAATTAGAAGCTTCGTACCAACGTAAACATGCAAGAAGCTAAAGATGTCTATAAGAATACTTTTGATTGTTCGAAGCATTAAGTTGATAAAAAAAGGATAAAGCTCTCTGCGATAATCAATCCCTGAGGCATGCGCCATGCATTTGACTTCATTAAGCATCGTTGGAGACGATTGAATGCATTGAATGCCTTTACAATGACTCGCGATGGCCTACCGATGTATCGAGCCAGTGCTGCTATCTTACTGAGAAGTCTGGTACCAATTTGCTGACTCCGGAGATATGGAAGGCTTGGTTAGCCACGGGCGAGAGGATCGATCCCATGTCTTTGCAGTAAGGCGCCTCCTACCACTGCGCCACTCGGGCCCCTTTTGAGGTAATAATAACGATAATTCTTGCCTTTTTATGCTAGCATACTATAGTGTTGCAACTTAGAGTAATCTGACAATAAAAGCAATTTACTTAATGCTTCGAAAAAAAAGGAATACCAATATTTCGCAATGCTATAATTTTTTTCACAGTAACGTGGCGAGCAGATGCTATGATATCTGTTTTCTTTACTACTGTCCTTTGAAATAAATGTGATTTCCTGAGAAGCAGCTGTTTAAGTACGGTCCTTAAGCTCTCAGTAGTCGTACTGAACGATTTTTTTTTGTGTTTACCTCTGGTGCTAGCCATCGTACATTCAATGGCTTTGAGAGGTCGATTTTATAGACGTTGGTGGCTCGACACATTCCGAAATCAGCTAGTTTCACTATCGACTTGTCGATCAGACAGTTCCTGGTGGCGATGTCGCGATGGATGCAGCTGTAGTAGAACGGCGTGGCATTTATAGTAATTCTCTATCCATTAAAGAAAAAAAGCCATTTGTTACTTTCGGACTGTCTTCAACAACATGTTAACATGAATTGAGCCTACGCCTTAACTCGGTCTCTCAAATAGATGGCATTCATATCTCGTCCGCCATCCTTGAAAACACCGACTTCCGTACTATGCTGTCCACAAGATATCGCCAGAAAAAACAGCGTTCAGCTCTACAACTAAAATCTTAGACAGCTAGCTTAAGCGAACCTCATGAACGTAGTTATCTGTCGAGGATGCAAGTTCTAGTCTATCGCTGACGGAAGCTGTTTACCTCATCAAACCAGGAAAGATGAGAACAGATAAGGCTAGTACAGGTTAAAACGCAAAAGGGTAAAGCTCTCGGCGTTGATCAATCCCCTGAGGGATGCTCCATGCATTCGACTTCATTAAGCATCGTTGGAGGTGATTGAATGCATATCTGGCCTTTACAATGACTCGCTGTGGCCTACCAATGTATCGAGCCAGTGTTGTTATCCTCCCATACAAGTCTGGTACCGATTTGGCGAACCCGGAGGGATGGAAGGCCTGGTGAGCCATGGACACGGAGATCGATTCCGCGTATGTGTCATAATGGCGCCTCCAACCACTGCGCCACACGCGCCCAGTATAGGGTATCCCATGCATTTAAATGTACCCATAGTTTCGTTGGATAGAGGTGTTTGAATGCATGTACAGTCTATACAGTACTAATAATTGAGGCCGATCAAGACAGTACTTTATCCACCCAACCACCCAGACTAGTCTGCCACCAATTTCCCGACCACGAAAGAACGGAGAAACGATTTGTCCTATGCAAGGAATTGAGACAGCGACAATGTGTGTATTACAAGGCATTTCTAGTCACTGTCTTAGGAACGCCCGCCTTCATTCAGTACTCTTCTGGGCCAATTCAGCTTAATAGAGTTTGTTCCAATGATTAAAAAATTTGTACACTTTCAGAATGTTCAGCAAAAAAAAATGAATCGGTATTAGGAATTATTGCATACTACTATGCTTATGAGTTTTAATGGACGCTGGGCGCACGAGATATTTTCACAAGTTCAAATTCTAATATGACAAAAAAGGATCATAGGCTATAAAATTGAAAGGCTACGCTTTTGAAGTACTGGTAAGCTTGATCTATTCAAGGAAAAAAATTGGGCGTTCTAACTACAGGGTACCGTTTGAGACTAAGCAAACATAAATAAATCCGGACAACCATCACTTACTCCCTTGAGTGAAGATATTCAAGACCATATGAAGCTTGCGTTGACATATCCACTCTCATTGGAATGGTAGTTTTCTGCAAAAGTACGAACATAGCAGTTTACTTCAGTCAATGTTAGACGTTGTTGTTCAACCTTTGGATGAGCACGTAGTCTGTCTTCAACTGAACCTCCATCACAGTATTCCATAACGAGCAAGTATGGCATCCGATCGACAATGAATCCAAAAAACCTAAACAGAAACGACTGCGTGGCTTCAGAATCTCTGAAGAACAAAACCTCCTTCTGGAACAAAAAATTACTGTGAAAGGACTCACTTTACAATATGTTTGTGATCGTTGAGCTGCATGGCACGAGCTTCTTTCATCATTTCAACAAGCGCTGAACAACATATTTAGCATCGTATTATGTAATAATATCATCCTTTAACCAACCACTTGTGTTTAGTGGAAACTCTAGAAAAAACGGCTTATAGAGCTAAGAGCAAATTGAGAAGAGAAATTTCTAAGGTGTCCCTCCACCAGTAGTGGCAGTACGCACACCACGTCAATACTTATCACTGATGTTCACCATCTATTCGGACTAGGGTAGTTTAGTTATTCTCCTCTGATTTCATCACTATCATACCACATTGTCGATGCAAATGAAATACTGTATGTGAGGTCACATTAGGTCATGGCCACATGATTCCCTTCAGCTCGTCAAAAACTCTTATCTTTAAAAAAACAGTTAAGTAATGGTTAGAATCGTAAGAGCCTTGACCATTGACCGTTAAGGATGAGCAATGCCTTTGACTCCGTTCGTGGCATCCTCGAGGTTATGGGAAGAATATTTGGAAGACACGATGACTTACGAGGCCAACAATGCCAAGGTTCAGCGATTTGCCATCCTTAGACAAGCCTGATTGAATCGCAGAAGAATGATGAGTTTGGTGTATCAGCGAAATCAGGATCCAACTAACGACTACTTATAAATTACAAGTAACTTCTAGCCATTGATGAGCTCGCACTCTGTCATGTAAATGTCATGTATTTCAGCTCAAGTCGAAGGCCTCAATAATTTCATGAATACTGGAGTGGCGACACAAATCTGTACAAGTATTTGCTCAAATGATGTTTCGGTGTGAAACGCAAAACATTGGATCGAAAAGGAGATCAAAGAGTGACCGGAAATTCCGAACAGCAGTTCTCCGTGGAGTCCTGAGATAGCCGGGCTGGATCGTCCCAATTGTATTGCAGAGAGCGATTTTTTTCCCGGAGAAGTCTGGTACCAATTTCCCGTTCTCCAAGAGATGAGAGGCTTGGTTGGCCCAGAGCGGAATCGAATTAGCACCATGCTCGTGATGATGGACATCACTACCGTTGTGCTATTCGCCCCTATTTTAATTTACTATTCTTAATCGAATATTTCTTATAAGGGACTTAGTTGGTGCTGAAATTAGCTTCTTTTTTAATGTTGCATATGCAAAAAAGAAGTCACCAAAATTCCAGTTATTGCTCTTTTCTCTTAAAATTACTTCAATCCTATTCATTACCCTGATCATCTGTTCCTTCGGAATCAATTCTCTTCACAGCAATCATCCGATTATTGTCACGAAGCAGCAGTCCGCGATATACCGTACCGTAAGCACCAGAACCAATCTGGATTTAGTTCATAGTTTATGAAAAGTTGAAATTAAGAAGTTAGATGAAATTGCTTTCTTCCAACCTTTTTTAGAAGTTTAACATCGCTATGAACAAGTTGATACTTTCCCTTAGGGACTGGTTTCTTTAGTAAGAGCTCTTCACCTCCTTGTAATACTATTGGTTTTTCGGAGTAATATTCTACCATTTTTTCGTAAATTTGCGAATGTTCTTCCCTGAAACGAGGGGGAAAAATTTTCTTCGTTGTAGTTATTTTTTCATTGTGAATTAGCTTTTACAATTTGTTTTTGCATCGATGAAACCACGTACTCCAAGCCGCACGCCGTTCTCAGACCGCCGAATGTCAATGCGTTTTATGGCGTCCTTCGTCCGAATCGCAAGCACCATCCGTTGTCTGACTGCTCCAGACGAGTGGCGAGTTTGAATCAGAAAATCGCCCTCGTTCTTAAATTAAAACTGTGAGAACTTTTATCCACAAAACCTCAGATGAACACCTAACGTTGTTACAAACGTATGGAAAACAGCTGTGGAATGATCGACCACCGCTATAGGGTATAACTATCCAGCAGCTCCTTTGAGTAAACCCATACCACGACGGAGCTCCGGGATCTGCCTATAGCCATATTCTCATCGAAAACGGTGAAAAAAATTGCTTTTCACGTTTGATTGAGTAGCCAAGTTTCATTAAACAGAGCTGATGGACGGTGTAGTATGAGCTACCGGTGTCCGTTTGAATTAGTCGATTACCAATGGGATTATAGTTCAGGGGTGACCGTAGGTGTACTTAGTCATAATGAGCATTAATTATGTTTATATATCCAATTATGGCCACAGAGATCGATCCACTTGAGAGATCAACTATATTAAGCCAGCCGCTATTTTATTCGGAAGGGATATAAGGCCCATCTGCCACTAAACAATCACTGCAAGGATTTTTTTATCAACCATCTGATAGGCCTTAACCAAACACTTCCTATTCGTGAAAGTCTACATGTGCCGAAAACGTAATAACATAGGTGGAAGTTCCAAGGTTTTCTCATTGACAGATATCTGATATTAAGACTAACAGTCACTTTTCTAAGTTAGTGGGCAATCGGGTTTTCACTCTCAGGGCATGTATCACATCACTCGATGGAAACCGCCAGCGTAACATCGACCTTGGTTCAGTTATCAAGAGGTGGCATAGGGCCAGCCGTACGAATGACATCATTTATCACCACTGTTAAGATATCGTGTTTCACCAAACGTGAGCTTCCATAGGGACCATTTTAAATAAGGGACTAAGAATAGTTAGCCACCTAAAATTTCAGAAATGCTGAGGGAGTCACTCAGAATAGCGCGTGGTGTTATATGATTGGTTACATGCGCTCAAGATTGAAAATCAGCTTTGACACTGATTATTTCTCCTTAATTAACTAATCCCCCATAGCGTAATAGTTTTACTAGCCATGATAACAGACAGTGGATTGAGGGCTAAAAATGAACAAAAGAGATTTCGCATCTTTTTTGCACACTTCTTTCGCAATAAAGTGCCCAGGAAACAGAAGAAAGTTGATTTGTATATCATGGACTTGGACTTGGAGTTAGGCGATCAGTTCTCACTAATTCTGCGGGCTTCAGCACTATCTCCATTTTTCGGAGATTTGCTGGTTAAGCCATGTGGTTCCCTGGAATCCCGAGGTCAGCCTGGCCAAAATCTGCCCCAGGTCAACACCACCTCAGGCAGTCGCAGCCCTTGTGGATCAGAGGGGGGATTTGCCACCATGCGGCTTTGATACCAGGACGGTAGTGGACCCTGGTATTGATTTACTCTTAAGTACGCTACCTGATGGAAACGCCGGGCTCCTCAGCTTGGGAGAACCTGCCGGGTGGATGAATCCCACCGGGTGCACATCGCAACTCGACACCCATGAACACCTCCCAGTCACGATGAGGCGGCAAACAGTTGGGAGGTGATATGTTATCACCTCCAACAAGTAAACTATCGCCTGGAACTCTTGATGAATTGCGCAATTCCGAGCATAAAAATCAAGCTACATACCGCAATTCGTCAGGAGCTCCTAAATAAAAGGGATGCGAAAAAAAGTGTGAAACTTTTTTGTAAATCCTTGCAAGCGAATGGAGTCCGCTAGACAGCGTCGCCTTGGAATAAGTATGGATGGTGAGAGGCTTAGTTGCACTAATTCAAGTCACTTGGTGTTCGTTCGATTTACATGTGAAGTGAATGATACACTAATGTTGCAGTTGTTGCAGCTACCTGTAGCATGGTGTCAGCATCTTGATCCATCAACGCTCCGTGAAAGTACGGCAGATTAGAATCATCCTGCATTTGGATCTGAAACGATTGAGGATGAAAACGGGGTTTTAAATGTTCTTTCTATTCTCATACTTTCAGTGATGATTTTTGGTGTACAGCATTGGTGTACCGGTCTGTTCACTACGAAAGAATGACAACACCTGCGGTCCGGAGTTTTGCAAATATCTCAGCATTATAGAAGTTATATTTCGCAACATACCCTGCCATTAAAAAGAATGGGCAGTAAATAAAAAGGTTAAGATTGTGATTATAACTATAGCCTCAGCTTAACTGGGTTCAATGCCGATTTGGGCTCCCCAGACCACTCCCGTTGACGGGTGATTGCTGATGGCAAGTGATCGATAGAACTAGCTCAGAGATAGGCGAAACAAAGGACCCGCATGGTGTGGTGGTGAACGCGTTGATCCCTGGAAAGGACAATAGCGCGTTCGTTCCCCACCGTAGACACCTGCGGTCCGGAGCTTTGCAAATATGCCAGCATTATACAACTAAAAGCGTTAGTATTCGCTTCTTAGTTCTAAGGAGCACTGGTCTTCACAACTAATGGCGTAGAATTTGAATGATCTGATCGTTTTCAGATCGTTTACAGATATCGAACTTTACTTTGAAGATTTCAAAGCTCATTAGACTACTTGGCTTGCGAGATCTCAGCAAGGTCTTAGAGCTGACTTTTTCTTTTTACTTTATTTGACTCGTCTTCACTTCTACTGTGCGGATCCCAGTACTTCTTACATTCGATTCGTTTTCCTCGCACCCATTGTCCACGAAGATCTTCTAACTTTCTTCGTGCTGCTTCTGCTGCTGCTTTAGGATTTTCACTTCACCTTGAATGTGGCGTAATGCTGGTCGAGCAATTCTCCTGGAGTCCTGTGATAGCAGGGGTGGAGCGTTCCCATCTGGATTGCGGAGAGTGATTTTTTCCCAGACAGACCTGGTACCAATTTCCCAACCCCGGAAGTATGAGGGGGCTTAGTTGGCCCGGAGCGGAATGGAACTAGCACCAAGCTCGTGATGACAGCCATCACTACCAATGTGCTATCCGCCCCTAGAGCTGATTAAGGCAATAAAAGTAATTTATTTCTACTTTCAATGAACCCTCTAGGATTGATTGATTGGTCAGAAGAAACTGCTGTTTTCCTGATGGATTACATCTCTTTTAAACAGGATACAAATTCCAGGTCTTAAAATTAGGCTAGATAATAAAATCTTTTGGTGAGCTGTTGTTTTTGGATGACAAAGAAGCCGCTGCGCACTACTCCAGTTAAGGGATATCATTATTAGTTTCGGGACAACTCAATCACAATGGAGTTTGGACAACGCCGTCCAGTCGTTGCAAACTCTGAACATTGACATTGATGGCTATAAGTAATGAAGGAATCTGAGCTCGCCATCTCATGGAATATTCTTAGCTTACCCTAAGCCGTATCGTCATTACCATCTGAATTTTTTGTTAGACTTCAAGTTACTGAATGTAGGATAGCGACAGCAGCTTTCACATTCACACCTTGGTCCCAACGTTGTCTATCTTCCATCTCCACAGTTGTTCTTCACATTCTTCCGTTGCCTTATCTACATCCTACCCCATGTTTGACCAAACATTTTTGTTACATTCATGGTAGAATATGCCTTTTTAAGTGTACTTGCTACAGTTGGAAAAGTCCATTCTTCTAATGTGATTTAAATGACACTGATGACTCAAACAATCATTTTTTCAGTCCGTTACGTGCCGCACCAACGCAAATAACCGGGAGCCAAAATGTAGGATACGTGTGACTCGATGATGTAGATGTCATCCAAAGTCACTTTGATATTGTTTCTGTAGTGTGCATGAGTTTTGGACCAAATACAATATTCCACAGGGATGCTAGTGTTATAACTAATTCTGAAGAAATACGGTGCGAGGGTTCAAAATGTTAGCTGTCATCAAAGAGATGTTCCAGATGGTTAAAGTCTTTTGATATTTCCAATTCTAAGAAACTGTTCCCCATTTTCACATCTCGTGGATGAACTACTCCAATCATCCACATTTTTTGAAAAATACCATCGATCTCCGTGCAATGTTAGATGCACAATGATAAAGTGTTCGGGCTATGGCCAATCTCTGAAGGATTCACTATGCATTTGACTTCACCAACCACCGTTGGGGGGTGACTGAACTGATGTCTGGCCTATGCAGTAACTTCAGGTGGTCTACCAACGTATCAAGTCAGTGTCGCTGTTGTCCCAGAGAAGTCCGATACCAATTTGCCGACCCCGGATGAAAAGAGGAGTACCCATTTGCCGATCCTTGATGAAAAAAGGATTGGTGAGCCTAATGCGCGGGATTGAGCCAACGACCACGTATGTATTGGAATGCACCTCTAGCCACTGCGCTAGACGCGCTTCTTAATAAGATTATACAACGGTTAGATATTTTGATAGGTTTTACCAATGTGCAGCATTTTCTGTGCACGACCAGATGCCACTGAAGAAATACAACACTATAAGAGGGTTAAATCTCATCAACCAGAAGCTACTGATAAAATGTTTCAGTTAACAACTCACTCAAATTACTGAGAGCGACTGAATGTCGGAAGTGCAAGTATAACAATGAGACTTACTTCAGTTTTACAGTGAAAAGTGGTTTTATCGATAAGCGTTATCTCTGTAAAACAACAAACAGCAACACTATAAATTATTGAACCAACACATGTACTAACCGAATTCCTCCCGCTCACTGATCCACGGAGGCTTCATCATGACTGTACTTTTTTCGTTGAAGTGCGGCGCACAGCAACACTGTAAACCGTACTATGACTAATCAAGCTGAAAAAAGCGACCTTTTAACTTTTGCCTTTTTGGGTCCTTCCAAAATCTATGGATACCTTCGAGGCGCAGGAAGCGTATTGATTAGAGAGAGCGCACAATTGACACAATATCTCCGGTTCGACATCATGCAGCTAATCTAAACTTTCCATTACTCATATGTCACCATATATGTACCAGTTATGGCATGGAAAAAGTCTTCTAAACACGAATACTTGTGGTAAAAAACTGGGACGCTCTAGTAGACATCTTCCAGAATTTCATGGAGATGTAACTCCAACAGCTGTAGGAAGGTCCGAAGAACTTCGTTGATGACAGATCCTAAACTAAGAAGGTAATGAAAGAAATTCTGGCATCTTCGCAATATGCGAAGCTTACTCATGAAGATAATACTCGTAATAATAACAGAACATCATGACTGATTGCGAAACGATGCCTGTTGAGTGATGGACGAAAGGTTTTCCCTCCACACGGAGAACTAGTATGGTTTTCCTCGTCCAAGGTAAAACACACTTTCCTAACTTTCTATCTAGGGTGTTAATGTTTGGATATCTCTCCCATGAATTTTGACCGATGCACTACGCAACAAGTTTTCGGAGTTCGGAACGCTTTCCACATTTTAATGATGCTGAGATATTTGCAAAACTCCGGAACACAGATGTCCACGGTGGGGAACGAACGCGTTATTGTCCTTTCCGGGGAGAAGCGCGCTCACCACCACACCATGCGGGTCCTTCGTTTCGCCTGTCTCTCAGCTAGTTCTATTGATCTTTTGCCACCAGCAATCACCCGTCAGCGGGATTGATCTGGGGGGCCCAAATCGGCAACGAACCCAGTTAAGCTGAGGCTGCATTTATAAGCACAATTTTGACTTATTATTTATGCCTACTTTTTTTTAGCGGGAGGGTATATATTGCAAAATATAACTTTGATGATGATGAGATATTTGCAAAACTCCGGACCGCAGGTGTCTACGATTTGGGCCCTCCAGATCAATCCCGCTGATGGGTGATTGCTGATGGCAAAAGATCAATAGAACTAGCTAAGAGACAGGCGAAACGAAGAACCCTGCATGGTGTGGTGGGGAGCGCGCTACTCCCCGGAAAGGACAATAGCACGTTCTTTCCCCACCGTAGACACCTGCGGCCCAGAGTTTTGCAAATATCTCATCATCATCAAAGGTATATTTCGCAATATATACCCTGCCGCTAAAAAGAGTAGGCAGTAAATAATAAGTCAAAATTGTGCTTTCCACATTATTGACTTCATCTCATTCATGGTGCTCAATGGTTACTATTCACTTTTTGCTAATATAACCACTTAGTGTTGCTATATTTTATGCAGTTTTTATACGAATTTAAGAAACCTCAAAAACTGTTTACACCTATTTAAGCACAAGTTCAACTCATTATTACTGAGATGCAAATAACCCGTACAAGAGAGAAAAAATTTACAAAAAAACGATGCTAATACGGTAATTTAGCGTTTCTGCAAGTCTTTAGGAAGGGCTTAAAATCGACATGAAATTCTTAGAAATAGAGATTAAAAAACAAGGTTAATTTGATACTCAAACAATCATGTAATGTTGTGAATTTGCGATGCCATGAGAAGTTCTGCTTCCAGTTTACTAGTTCCGGAGGTGTTATGTGAATCTTTTCCGTCAACGGGCGAAATCTCAGCAATGGAGTCAAAGTGTCCTTCCATAGTACTTAGCCTTTAAATGAGTTTTTCAACGACTTTCGAGCTCCCTTTAGCTTTCGTTGAAGAAAATTCTGTAGGTCGCTTCCGAAATTTCTTCCTATATTGCGATTGTTGATCCGTAGAGACGCGTCAGTGTACTCGACTGCATTTGTAGCATCGTAGAGATTATTGAACACATATTTGCTTTATGAAACGACTTCTCAAGGACTACCAGTCTATAACATTTTACTTACTTAAATACTGAGATGGTCTGTCCTCACTGGTTGTGGGGGCGCCGGCATAATTTGCATTTTTTTTTCGGAATTTTGGGATAGCCATTTTGGCTCTCTGGGGTCCCAAGGTCAGCCTATTCAGAGTTTGCCCCCAAGTCGTGACCACCACAGGCAGACGCCGCCCTTGTGGATCAGAGAGGGATTTGCCACCAAGCGACTAGTTTGGTAGCAGGACAGTGGTGGATCCTGGTATTGGTTTACTCTTAACTGGGCTTCCTGATGGAAATGCTGGTCGCTTTCTCAATTTGGGAGACCCTGCTGTGGGACGACTCCCCTCGCTGTACATAGCAGTCCGACACCCAGGAACACCTCCCAGCAACGACGAAGTGGCAAACCGTTGGGAGGGTGTGTCATATCATTGTTATCATATTCACAGGCCAGTACGATACCAATGTGCCGACTCCGTATAGATGGTAGTGTCTTTTCTCGAACGCTGGATCGAATCAACGGAACATGTGTCTTGTGGGATACCTTCAACCACTGCCCCCGACAGAAATTCCTATGTTGAACTAACAATAGAGTTTTATAATGACCGCTACCTACCAGTTGTATAAAACAGTCACAGTATTCTTTCTATCTGATAAACGATATGCATGTAAAAATGAAGAATAACAATGATAATCTCCAGGATTCAGATGGTTTCATTACATTATGCACAACTTCTTCTTCAGAGTTTTTAGTGGGTGTTTGGTTACTCTGTGTGATTGGTACGCCGTTCCCAAGCCATGTCATTTTTTTCTTGCTCTAACTGTTTACACAAAACGGAGGGATCCGTGAGAGTAGACAACTGCCGATTACTCATGTAATATCAATGCCTTTAAATTTCCTATGTAAAGTCGCAGCTTTATTTATGGAATCATACGTATGATTCGAAGTTTCTCCGAGAATATGTCCATGAAGATTTGAAAACGTCATATCCTCATAAATATTAATCGACAGCATCTACATGACAGTATCATAGAGCTCTGTCCAGAATATTACCTTTCACTGCCTTTTCTTGATCACAAGAAGTCAGATTAAGGACATAAATGTCATGTATCCTAAACGAAATAAGCCTAGAGATTGGTCCGAGTACAAATCCGCAGGAGCTACAGTCTGTGGGGGAAGATATGACAAGAACTAATTGGCATTACATGAGTAATAATGCTAACAACATCTTACGTGTTTGTCTACTGAACAAAAGCACCATAAAATAGAAGTGTCATATATTGGTAGCACAGAATATAGAGGATGTTTTCTACCACATAGACAATCTTCTTCATCTCTTCGGTCAATTTGCAGTTGTACTTTCTCTCCTATCAGCCAGCTGTAAAGTCCTTCAATTTGGCGCACATACTATGATATTCCGTGTAAAAATGGTTGTTTAACCTTCCAGCAGTTGTTACTCGTACTTTGCACTTGTCTACTGTTGGTGAAAAAAAAGGCAAAAGGATAAAGCTCTCGGCGCTGATCAATCCCTGAGGGATGCGCCATACATTCGACTTCAAGCATCGTTAGAGATGATTGAATGTATTTCTGGCCTTCACAATAACTCCCGATGACCTATTGGTGTATTGAGCCAGTGCTTCTAGCCTCCCAGACAAGTCTGGTACAAATTCGCCGACTCACAAAAGATGGAAGGCTTGGTGAGCCTGGGGCGCGGAATCGAACCCAGGTGTATTCTAAGGCGCTTCTAACTACTGCCCTGCGCGCGCACCAGGGATACAAATAAGATTTGATTGCCTAAGTACTGAAAAAAGGAAACAGTTAGATTTACAGGACCCAAATGGCCACAGGGAACATAAGAATAAATGCAAGCATATAGATGCACATACAAGCAACCACTGCCGTCGTTGGGCTCGTCGTTCAACAGAACAAATCAGTCTCGAACATTCCTGTTTAGAACGTCATCTGAAAACCATAGCATAAAATTCTCCAAGTTTTGCAAACACCTCAGCATCATTGTGACGGAAATTTTCCTCTTCCGGACTTTGATCCACACCTTCTCAACCATTTGATGGCTACTTATGGATATTTCGGAATTCTCAAGTAGCCGATGGCGTGATTCGAGTCCAGTTTCGATAGTCGAGCATTGAAACTCGTAAAGCAGCGACAACTCAACTAACCCGTTTTTACACTATCTATCATATTATTCTATCATTTAACTACTACAAACTGTGACTACAAATGCAACAAACAGTTGGGCACCTGGATGGCCCGTCTTCACTCGTTGTGCGGGGCCCAGCATAATTCCCATTGCTTCGGAGTTTTGCTGGTTTAGCCACTGTGGTTACCTGGAGACCCGAGGTCAGCCAGGCTAAAGTCTGTTCCATGTCGTCACCACCACAAGCATTCGCAGCCCTTGTGGATCAGAGCTAGACGTACCACCATGCGGCTTTGATACCAGGACGGTGGTGGATCCTGGTATTGGTTCACTCTTAGATAGGCTTCCTGATGGAAACGCCGGACTCCTCAGCTTGAGAGACCTTGCCTGGGTATGAATCTCCCGCTGTACATTGCAGTCCGACAGCCAGGAACACCTCCCAACCACGGCGAGGCGCTAAACCGTTGGAAGAATCTCTACACTATCTATCATATTGTTCTATTATTTAACTACTACAAGTTGTGATGGATCTGCTATCATTATCAAACATTTAATAAATCGCCCATAGCTACCACCTAGAGCTGTATGGTGGCTTCCATTAACAAACCGCAGGTCAAATGATAGAACGGGAGTCCCACGTCCAAACTTAGATGGTCCTTTAGGTTCTGGGCGAGAATACGGTGTCATGGACCGTTTTCGCGATCACACTGAAAGCCCAGAACAACAGCTATACAGCTTTGCTCAGCGAACTACTTCAAAGGTCATCGAAAGCACTCGACGCCAAGGCGATATTCGAAGGCTTGAATTCCTAGAAATCCCTTGATCCCTTAGACGTTTCTGACTTGGCAGTAATAATTACTTCAATTCTTCTTTCATTCTGAATTGAGGATTTGGCCACATCATCAATACTTCGGGTGCCCAGGCTCTCCCGCTGATTTCTGCATTTTTGCGCCCAGTGAATTACGGACTGATATTCAAATTTAGACGAGATGTTCAAACAATCACACTCGATTGATGTGGTTCTATAAAGTTTGATAGTATCTTTCTTTTCATTTGGCTCTCTCGTTTTTTCAATAAACTTCATAGTCTGCCGTTCGTTATGCATTGAAGCCAATTCTTCTTTTGGCGAGGATGGGAAGGAGGTAGGTTCGCTGTCGGTTTTCAGATGGTTCTGCAAAATGGGTTACCTAGTAGTGGATCTGGTGATGTCAGCGGTCCACTAATGAAATATATACTTGTTACGGGTGGAGTAATCAGTGGAGTTGGCAAGGGTATTATATCGTCAAGTATTGGAGTGCTTCTGAAGAACAACGGTTATAAGGTGTGTGCAGATGGAAATTGAACGTCTTTTTTTTACTTATAAAACCCTGTTGGTTATTTATTACTCGTTACTTTATTGAGATTCAAAACATCAGGGTAGAATGCTTGTCCTAAAACATTCCACACAATAAAGCTGTATTGATTTAGGTGTCGGCCATTAAAATCGATCCCTACCTTAACATTGATGCAGGTACCTTCTCGCCATATGAACACGGTGAATACCACATATATGTTGCTTCAAGCCATGCCTTATTTTGTGAGTGTTTCTGTAAATTTAGGGAGAGGTTTTTGTGCTGGACGACGGAGCAGAAGTTGATCTTGACTTGGGTAACTATGAGCGATTTCTCAACGTCAGACTAACTCGGGACAACAACATAACGACGGGCAAGATGTTCCAACATGTACGTTGCAATCTTCATATTGATAAACCTAAGTTAAACGGGGCTCGTATAGCGCAATGGTTGGAGGCGCTCTGCAATACACACGGGAACGATACTCGCGCCCCAGCCTCACCAAGCCTTCCATCCCTCCGGGTTCGATAAATTGGTACCAGACTTGTCTGGGAGGGTAGTAGCACTGGCTGGATACATCGGTAGGCCACAGCGAGTCACTGTAGAGGACAGATATGCGTTAAGTCACCACCAGCGATGCTTGATGAAGTCAAATGCATGGCGTATCCCTCAGGGATTGATGAGCCTCAGGGAGCTCTGTCCTTTTTTTATTTTTATACTAAACCTGGACTCGTTGAGGCTCAAATTTGTTCAGGTAACAGAGCGTGAACGTCGTGGAGATTACTGTGGACAGACTGTGCAGTTGATTCCACATTTCACCGATGCTGTCATTCAGTGGATCGAGAGAGTGGCTCGAATACCAGTGGATGGCACGATGGAGTGTCCTGATGTTTGCATCATTGAGGTGCCGTCATATTGCTTAAATCATAAGTTATCTTTGCTTACTATCAATGCCTAATCTTCACATACATGTGGTGCGAACACACACTGCTCTCAATTCCTTTCTGGTTATTGAAATCTACAAAACTAGTTCCACCGATGTAGACAAGCCTCCATAGGGCTCGAATTACTAAAACTTCCGCGCCAGCATACTCCCACCGATGTTTTGTGTTCGCTTCCCTTGTTCTTCCTTAGGAACAAACTCTGTTCGGGTTAGGTATTTATGAATCGCAAGCGTGAGACTTATGTGGAAATTCTCAGGCTCATATTCCTGCACACTTGGATGTGAAAGGAGATTGTTAATGATCATGGTGGTGGTTGGCTTCGAACATGGTGACGCGTTCGAGTATTGCGCCGTAATCTGTTGAACATCTGCAGCTCGAGTTCATTTGTTTGATTCTAGCTAAAAACATGTCTGTGCATCGTGTAAGTGGTCATCTTGGACAATTTTGTCCACTTGGAGACCGTGCTGCCATTTATTTTCGTCGATCAGTCGTCTTCTTTTATTCTGTGACTGGGCCATTTATGTTTCGGTATCGATTCTTTATCTTCTGAATTTCGAAGGTGGGTAAGTTTCGAGGACCTGGACGGCATATTCTTGCAAAGCGTATTCTTGTGTCGGTTATATCTCAGAGGATAATGTTTAATCTCTTTGTGGGTAGCGCGCGGAATTCTTGACGTGGTTGGGGTATCATCCCAAGTTTGGAGCATAGCATAGCGGAGCACTGGAAGGATCGTTGGATCAAAGAGCTGAAGATAGAGTTCTGAGCTCGTTGGCTGGTTGGTGGCTCCACTGGGAGGCGCGAATGCAGACCATGCTCTTTTTTATCTCATGTGTGAATCCTTCTTAATGTTGTTCTCTATGTTCATTTTTGCATCCAAAGTGCAGATCCGAGGTAGCCTCTGCATTCAGAAGCATTTAATTCCTTCTTCTCGCTGTATCGAGCTCATTTAGCGTCGTATCTGTTTGGCTGGTGCTCCTCGAACATATAGCGATGTCAGTACGACGAAGATTTTACAGGAATTACCCATCAGTAGGCGCGTGTGGTGCAGTGATTGGAGGCGGCACACGTAGGCCGATCCCCGCGCCAATGGCTCATCAAGCCTTCCATCCCTCCGGGTTGGGTAAATTGGTACCAGACTCCTCTGGGAGGATAGCAGCATTAGCTCGATACATCGGTAGGCCATCGCGAGTCATTGTTTAGGCCAGACATGCATTCAATCACCTCCAACGATACTTATTGAAGTCGAATGCATGGCGCATCCCTCAAGGATTAATCAACGCTGAGAGCTTTTTTGAGCCTTTACCAACCAGTGCATATATCGTTCTCGTCCTAGTCAAGCAAATTCGTTACCCACTGCAGTGTGGTTTGTAAACAGCTTTGCTGAAGTAGTGTCTCACTGTAGCAATAGCACTCGGCTATAGTTCTTCCATAGCATCTCCGCTTCTTAATCTGCAAGTGCTGACAGGACTGCATTCGTGTCGACGCAGTCAAATGCTTTGTAACAGTCGACAAAAGGTTAGGATAAAGTCGCAGGTGGTATTTTCGACAGATTTCTTTCGAACTATGAGTGTTCTGGATGTGGTTCGTGAAACAAAATCCCTTTCGGAAACCTGGTTCCTTCCTTGATACACACAGTAGAGTAGTCTTTGTGCTATGGAACACTACCGGTATTAATTGTGCTTTCGATAAAATGCTAAATTATGATAGTGACACTCATAAGTACTATCTTATGACGTATTTTCCAGCTCGGAGGAACCGTTGGTGATATCGAAGGCATGACTTACCTCGCTGCGTTTGAACGTTTCCAGAGGCCGGCGTTAAAAGATTGTATGATGAATGTACACGTATCGTTAGTCGTGCACCCGTATGCCACTGGTGAGCCGAAAACTAAACCTATGCAAAATTCTGTTCGACACTTGCGCGCAGCCGGACTCGTACCTGATCTACTTATTTGTCGCTCATCTGAGCCTCTACAGGACCATCTTCGCGAAAAGATCGCAACATTTGGACTTGTTGACTTAGAGCAGGTTGTTGGAATACATGACGTTTCTAATATCTACAAGGTTCCATTGTTACTTCAAGAGCAACATGTGCTGGATACTATTATTCATCGTCTGCATCTGAAACCCATTAACGAAGTAGTACAGCGTAACCTGAAGTTCAATATGTGCCACTGGAGGCAACTTAGTGAGTTGTGAGTAAATTATTCTTATGTCCTTGATGCCTTTTGTTGTATTCTTGTGCTTCATCCTTCGAAAATCTGCATTAATCACTGTTAATATCAGATGTGACTCTTTCAATGAGGAAGTCGTCATCGCCTTGGTCGGAAAGTATGTGAAGATCGACGATGCTTATGCATCCGTAAATAAGGCACTAAAACATGCTGCAATTCATAGTAAACGAGCCGTCAAAATCAGGCTAGTCGATGCAGAACTTTTGGAAAGTGGGAAACCGTTGGAACTGAAAGCGAGATGTGATTCCGCTTGGGAAATCGTTAGAAGTTCACACGGCATCATAGTTCCTGGAGGATTTGACAAACGTGGCGTCGAAGGGATGATTAAAGCCTGTCAGTATGCAAGAGAGAATGGCGTACCATTTTTAGGAGTATGCTTGGGGATGCAATGCGCAGCTATTGAGGTAGCTCGAAATCTCCTTGGAATTTCCAATGCCAACTCTACAGAGTTCAACAAAGATTTGCATGAAAATGAACAGGTGATTTTTCTGGTCTCATAATTGCCACTGAAAAGACGATGTGCATTAAGGGTTAAAAATATCAGCACATCTGATGATCTTGCATTTTTTGAACTCAGATGATACGGTGCATCAGAATTTTAGTTTACGGTTAGGTAGGAAGTAGCTATGTTTTTCTTGGACTTTAGCTTGCGATTTTTTTTTGGACCAGTCTAGCGCGTTTCAACATCTTGGTCTGTTTATGTGAACATGACGCTTATCACTCTTATCAGGGCTATTTCTGTTCCGTTTTTTGTTGCCTTATCTGGTAATAAGTGACTGTTTGAAACACCCAGGTGGTTTTATTTGTATTTGCATATGTGCTATTTAGGTAATCATTGACATGCCGGAGCACAATGTTGAAAACCGAGGATTGGGAGGAACAATGCGTCTTGGTCGAAGAACTAGCGTATTTCTCACAGAGCAGTGTAAATTAAGTGGGGTACAGGATTTTTGTAATCTGATAAAGCTAGGTGATGTAGGTCATTGAGGTGGGTTTTCATTTAAGGAAGACTATATGGAAAGGATGAGATTGAAGAGCGCCATCGTCACAGGTACGAGGTCAACCCACGACTTGTACCTGATCTGAGTAGTAAAGGTCTTCTTTTTGTCGGTGAGTATAAGAGCGATTGGTGTTTGGTGAATAATATATTCTTATGTATACTTATACATATACGTAAGCTTCTATATTTATAAAGATTGCAGGAATGGGGGTTGATGAAACAACCTGTACGACGCTCACGAACCATTGTCGTACACAGTCGAGTGCCGCACTGATGAAAATGGCAAAGGATTACCGAACAAATGAGGTGTGTTTCCATTGTTCCTGTGCCACGCTTCTCGTACAAGAAACAAGGAGTCGTATTTTTTACTAACTTTTTGTACTCTTACTCTTGGTTAGTAGGCAGAACATGTAGAGCCTAAAATAAGGAAAGGTCTTATTTTTAGATTGTTGCTCTAACAGTATTATGTTAACCGTTAACGGCTTTTTCGTTTACCTGCACCGTCAAATGAAGTTAAACGTTCTAAATTAAATGCTGATGGCACTGATAGATAGAAAACTACCTAGGATACAGACGAGACGAAGGACCCTGCATAGTGTGGTGTTAGCCCTCGGAAAGGGTAATAGCGCGTTCGTTCCCCCACCGCAGATACACGTACTCCGGAGTTCTGCAGATACCTCGGCGTCATTATGGTTAAATTAGATATATTTGTCAGTTTAGGACTTACTGTCAACGATCGCTGATCTTTGTCATCAGGGAGGCGACGGAGTAATTCGTCCTGCCGTGAGAATGGAAATATGCGAAATGAAAGGTGGTGTATCATCATCTGTTAACCAGTTTGTGTTTTCGTTCAGAAAACTTGGGCAACTGTACAATTTACGAAAAATTCGAAAAGTGTTGAATGCTACTTTAGATCATCCATATTTTGTTGGCACGCAGTTCCATCCAGAGTATCTTTCGCATCCACTGCAACCCAGTCCTCCATTCCTTGGTCTTTTGCTTGCTGCGACTGAGCAACTAGACGTAAGTGTTGGCTAATTGCCTGTTATAGAAAGTGATCGCCATCATATCAAATAGTTTTGGCTTTTTATTCTGCTTCCTGATAATGATGGGTCATCTGTATCTATTTAGGCGTATCTTCAAGGTGTTAGGACACCATCTCCCATGTTTTCACTTGTGCAAGATTGTTCTTCTTAGCTGATGAATGCCTTAATTTGTGCAGTCTGTGCTACTTATTTCCTCCCAACAGGAAGTGTGTGTATGTTGTTATTCACTATTTAATAATATCTAGTACAATCGACCATTTATTTGTTCCATAGGGCAACGAAATTACACCTCTGATGTTATTAGGTTTATATTTCGGGTATTTAATTATGTAGACCGATTAGGTAATAGCGTTTAGTTTGTTAACCTGTTCTCAGTTTAACGACTTCTTTTCTAGACTTAGGCTTAGGCTTATTGTCGAATTATATTGTTCGCAATGTCTTTACAAACTAAGAAGGCGTTGTTTTATAAGTACAAATTCCATTGACAGCATTGCTTAGTACTGTTTAAGCATTTGATCGTTGTCTTTAAGACTTTCACTTACATGTTCCATTTTTTGTTTGCCTTTTTTAATTTCCTAAATATTGGTGCAAGTGTGTTTTTTTCTGGAGTAGGAGGTATGGTTCACTTCCGTCTATCTGCTCTTTCTGATGTTTTGAGTTCATATTCAACAAAACTGCTTGCAGTGGTTTTTTTTTCTTTTCTTTCGATTTCACTTTTCCCAATCATGGCGACGACAGCCACTTCAGCATACCATGTGGCACAGCTAATAGATAAAATGATGTCTGTGGACAAGGTCGGTCCCATTCTTTTAAATAGCAATTTTTGATAAGAACAGTTCGCTTTACCAATTGTGTATTTTAGGACTATCGCTTTATGGCTGTAAATGACTTAATGCGTGAGCTACAAACGAACAACATGCGACTTGATGATGATTCAGAGAAGAAGGTGCTGTTCACTTGTGAACTGTGAATTATTGAGACAGATCGGTCCCGAGTTTGGCATACAAAGATGCTGAGCAATTTATAAAACTTTGCAGATACTACTATGCTTTAGCATTCAGAAAGTGTTTATTTAAAAAGAAGCTTGCTGGTGAAGACCATTTTGGTGTAAATCTAGTCCATCTATCTGCATTGCAATGGTGTAGTTCTGATCAGATTCAGAACTCAGCAAAAGAAATCTGTTTATGCGTTATGGTTCTTCATCACTTTGTATGAAAGCCATCATCTCCGTGTGACATCCATATTTACTAAGCGTGACAACGCGTTTACCTTTATAATTTTTTCTCCCAGATTCAGTTGTTTCCTGAATAAGGAAGTTTTCTTCGTATTTTCTTTGAAAAGTTTACTAGTGACGGATCAGAAAGAACTGGGGGAAGGGGTAAAGTTGCACTCGTGATCTTTTCTGTATATCTGGTTAGGGGTTGTACTCGTAAATCTCTTATACTCATAATTAGTTAAAGTCGTAATTTATATGACGATAAACGGTCGCACAATGTCTGTCTTGGCAGGGCAAAGTGCTCATTTATCCATTGCTCGATCGCATTTGTTGTATGGGCCAAATTTGTATTTGAAAGGACTAATAGGATTACTGAATTTCGATAAATGTGATGGCACATCTCAGTGTGATTTTGATTGGCGTTCTACCTTCCTACAATTAGTAAATGGGTTGAAGAGCGTGGTTATTTTGTTGTTCTATGAATTCTGTGGGTGGGTGTGGCGCAGTGGTCGGAGGCGCATTGCGATGCACATGGGATCGATTCCCGCGCACGTGGCTCACCAAGCCTTCCATCCTCCGGGGGGTTGGCAAATTGGTACCAGACTTGTCTAGGAGGATAGGAGCACTGGCTCGATGCATCGGTATGCCACTGCGAGTCATTGTAAAGGCCTGATATGCATTCAGTCACCTCTAACGATGCTTAATGAAGTCGTATGCACGGCGCATCCTTCAGGGAGTGAACAACGCCGGGAGCTTTTATCCTTTTTATCCCTTGTCAATTCTGTGGAATACAGCAGGATTTGTCGGAGTTAGCTAAATTAATATGATGTTAACAACACCAATTTCATAATGAACTCGACAACGTTTCCTGGAAATATGACTTCCATTTTTTATTGGAAGATCAGCTTCAATTATAATACTTTTAATATTAGAGGGAAATCTTTCATAGGTGTGACAGGAAAGTTCTGTTGAGTTTCAAGTGGTAACGCGTATTGTTACTGGCTAGTCTACAGTAGTTTCGCATGTTTAGGTTGTTCGTATGCTGATCCGACTTTTGGATGACAACAACGGTGAGGTCCAGAATCTTGCAGTAAAATGTCTTGGTACTGTTACTCAACGAGTGAAAGAAGCTCAGGCTGAGACTCTTGTGGATGCTCTTTGTTCTATGATGGTTGCTGGGTCCGACGCTTTAAGAGACGTCAGTTCTATTGCATTAAAAACGGTGGTTGGAAACCTACCAGTGGCAAACACCATGTTTGTTACGAATCTTATGAAGAGATTAGTGCCGAAGTTGAATTCTGCTCTGGAACAAACAAAGACAAACGATTCGGTTCGTCTGGAAATAGTCGACATCATAGGAGATGTGCTCTCTCGCTTTGGATCAGTCATCACGTCAGTTCATAAGGACGTATGTATCTTAATAGTTGTAGCTTCCCACTTCATCGAGTTGCCTCATTTTTCTCATTTTGTGTAATTTTTCGTTATTTTTCTGCTTTTTTTGCTTCTATGTACTTTTTTGTAGACTCAGAAGGTTCTTCTTGATCAACTTTTGCTAGAGCGACCTGCACTTAAAAAGAAATCGACGATTGCACTCAGTGCAATGATGGCTGTCTGTTCTCATGAACTGTTCATTGATACGATGGATGTGCTGGTTGAAAGGTTTGTCCTGATTTCCTTCCATTGTGTTATCAAGTGAAGTTTCTCAGCAAGCGTTCTGCATATATTTAGACTAAGTGAAGCAAAGGGTTCGCACTCAGTCCGAACGTATGTTATCGCGTTGACGTGTGTGGCAAAGTCCAACGGGTCTCGATTTGCAGAATATGTCCCGAAGGTTCTTTTTTAATATTTTATTCTACTATTGGTTTATTATTATTGGTTTACTCCTTCCTACCGGAGCTTCGTGATGGAAACATGGACTCCTGAACTTGGGAGACCCTGCTGGAAAGATGAATCACCCCGCTGTACCTCGCAACCCGACACCCAGCAACACTTCCTAGCCACGTTGAGGCGGTAAACCGTTGGGAGGCCTATGTTATTAGTTGAAGCAATCCATTCTGACCCTTCTCCTGAAACTTTTTTTTAGCTCTTATCGCATCGTAGTAGGTAATTATTACTGTTGCATTTGCGCTGTACCTCACCGCTTTATCTGCCACCAATTTCTTTTATGTCAGCTGAAACAGTAAGTGATTTGAGTAGTGATGAAAGCGTTAGAGTTTGTTGGTATATTAAAGTCCAACATATCAGAGCTGTATCGGACTTAAAATGGGAAATATCCAATTTTTAAAACTGGAGTAGACGTGCTGGTGGTGATGTGTCAATGTTATTGACCCTATGTCGATCCAAATAAAATCCGCTTTTTTACTCAACTGATGCCTCAGGTGGTCCCAAAAGTCATGGAGCAGGTCGAATCTGCAGATGATGACGAGCTAAAAGAGGCATTACTGCAGTATCTGGAAACGTTAATTTGCCACTGCCCGCGCGAAATGACCCCATACCAGGATCGGATTCTCAAGGTATGTTTATTTGAATTATTGATCGATTCCTTTCGTGTCATTGGTTATCAGTATTCATTGAAAAAATTTCGTTATATTATCGTCATTTCAAGTGTACATCGTTTAGATTGTTACTGCGGACCTTATTTATGATCCTAACTATTCATACTCTGATGACGAGGACGATACCTCTATGGAAGTCGGTGATGGTGAAACAGATGAAGACGACGCTGAAGATTACTCTGACGATGACGACATGAGCTGGAAAGTTCGGCGAGCGTCAGCAAAGACCATTGAGGCTATGATTGTATCACGTCGTGATCAGCTTACGTCGTCCGTGAAATCCTTGGGTCCTCTACTTATTTCTCGACTGCGAGAGAGGGAAGAGAATGTTCGGATCGACATTTACAATGCGTACATCGCGATTCTTTCGCAAGCTCGTCTCGTTGTGCCGAATGCTTTCGCCGCAGTCCATGTTCGTACACTGTTTTACAATCGATTATTTCTATATTCAGTTTGCACTCCATAAAATAATCATGTCTCTTTCTTTAATTTTTACACAGGCTCATTTCAGGAAATGGTGCATTACTATTTTGCATTTGTTTCTTGCCTGATCTTCGTTTATTTTTGTCATCCAGCTGCTTTATTCAACAGTAAATTTACTTAAGAGAGACGATTCGGAGGACTCCATCACAATTGGGACTACTCTTTTTTCGTCCTCCGCTTTATCTCGAGAACAACAACAATTGCTTGAGGCTATCGCTGCTCAATCAGAGCCATTGCTAAAAGCTGTTATGAGGCAGTTGAGGCTGAAATCGCCTAGAACTCGTAGTCTTTCATTTGAGCTGCTGGCTAACTTTGTCAGAACATTGCCGGGCTCATTGGCACCTTATCTACCAGGTTTGTTACCTGGATTGTCAAGTGCTGTCCTTGATCGTTCCAGTGGAGCACCTATGAAAATTGATGCACTTTCGCTCCTATCGAGGATTATAAAATCACACGATCATAATGTAAGTATTTTTTCCTTCTCGAGCTACGCTTAGATTTTATGTTCACAGGCTGAAACAACGCTTCTGTATCCTAGGTGTTTGCACCACATCTTGACACTGTTGTTCAACTTACAGTTGGGGCTATCCAGGACAATTTCTATAAGGTATGAAAATGTTCTCTTTGTGGTTTGTTTATAGTTACGTTTCCTTTGGTATTAATCTGAGCAGCTAGGTTTCGCTTGTTTTTTTCTTTGTACCATTTAGGTCTCAGCCGAGGGACTAGCTGTGGGGTCACTTTTGGTCCCAGTTATTCGCGACTGTGGAGGTGCTCACTTAGTTCCAGTGCTGTTTGATGCTATTTCTGAGAAACTCAAGATCAATGACATTGACCAGGAAGTGAAAGAACGTGCCATCTACGCAGCAGGACTTTCTGTTGCCACCTTCGCCAGTGATATGCCTTCAGTGGTACTTTTTTGTTTAATTTTGCAGAATCTTGCTTTATTCCACTTTATTCCATGTTCATTTCTGAATGTGCACTAAAATTTCTAAAACTGACTTTCCTTTGACTTCGGCATAACAAATCAACATGCTTTTTTCCACTAAACGCTAACACGAGGTTGATAAGAAGCTCTATTTAGCAAAAGTTTTGGCGCTTTCGTCTTCTTCAGAGCCGTCGGATTGTTTCTTCGTGATCGCATGGAGTCGAAGCCAGTGGAACACCGCCCGAATGAAATAACCTGACTTAGCAGTACCGAAAACATGGTGATAATGATACCGACTTTTGCAGGATAGATTGTCCGGAGAAAAACGATTGATTTTGGACGGACAGTCAGTGTCAACAATCGTCGTCTGTTGAAAAGCGGTGCCAAGTGAAGCTGTTTTATTCGGATGGTGCTCAACAGGATTTAACTCAGTGCAGTCACAAAAATCCACATCGGAAGGACGATCAACTGCAACTAAGATCAATCTGCCTTTCAAGACTACAAAGGCACCGAAACGTCACCCGAGCAAAATTTTTTTTTAATCAACCTCATCGTAGTTTATCAACGAAAAACTACCTATACTAAATGTTTTGGTTGTGAGTAATTACGGAAACGAACATAAACCCAAAACCGTGTTCTTAAACTGCGCTTGCATGAGTGCTAATTTAATAGTTTAATATTTAGGTGCCAACAACACTAGAACTTTTGGTTGAGCGTTTACGCAATGAAATGACGCGACTTTACGCTGTTCGTGCGCTAGTAACGATCGTCGAGAGTCGTGTTCCACTTGTAGACCTCTCCCCTATTGCTTCTATACTTCCTCCTACTGTTACAGATTTTCTTAAGAAAAACTCGCGTGCACTCAGGGTTGGTTGCATCTATTTCTACCCATTGGTTGTGATAGCTTTTATTGCTTTGTTCTCAATTCAACCTTCAGATCGCTACGCTGCACCTCGTCGAGGCTCTACTTTTAAGAAGAGATTTAGTTGCTTTAGACTCGGAAGATTTGTCGCAGGTACAAATATTCCTTCTGCTATACTGCATTTTTGTTTAGAATTTTGCGATTATTGAAGTCCGTACGTTCTTGTTCCATGATATTCTAGGTTTTTGCTGAGCTACCTGCACTAATCAAAGAGTCGGACTTACAGATCTCTCAGCTATCCTTGAAATGTATCACAGGCACGATGTCATTTTCATTTTACAGCAACTGTAGTCTGCGACATATTTTTTTCATGTAACGAGCTTATGTCTTTCTTTGCTAATGTATATTGTTCTTTTAAGTTGGATTAGAAGTTTACCCGGCTCGAGTTGCACCACATTTAACCCCGATCTTGTCTGCTATCATCCTTCTGTCGCAGTCTGCATTGTTGCAGGTGGAGTTACAGCCAGTTGCTCTTGAATGAAAGTCTGCCTTCTCCCCTATGCTTTTTTAGTCTGCGTAGATCTCATCTTCATCTTTGAACTAGTTCATATCAAAGCACTTTTTCAGGGTGCTACCCTCCAGGCCTCTCTTGACATGATTCGAACGCTTGTGTCAAATCCTATTCCTGGAAAACCAGACTTTGAAGAATTGCTAGATCAACTAACGGCACCAGTTTACGATGTTTCAAATTTGCCTCGGCAGGCTTTCCAGTCCATATCTACGATAACTGGAGTTGTTGCAGCTGCTAGCGGTGACATTACAAAAGTCTGTACAAATTTTGCAAGTGGACACTTTTTTTCTAGTTCAGTTTTATTGTTTGGCACTCGCTTTATATCTTCTAATATCTGTATTAATGTTTTGTGTAGTAGGTGTAACGTGTTTAAAGAATTTAAAGAATCCAGTATCTTTACATTTCAAAAAAAATACTTAAGGCTCGCTCATTGGCGTACAAATTGGCTGATCAACTACAAAACGAAGATTCTACAGACCCCATTCTTTTGTTTAGCATACATGCTCTCGGTGAACTTGGGCGTCGTTGTCCAAAGGTCTATGAGGATTGTCAGTTGGAACCAGAGAAACTGATCATTCCTTCGTTCAATTCAAGCTCAGAGGATCTTAAGAGTGCAGCTGCTCAGGCTTTAGGTGCTTTGGCTGTCGGCAACCATGCACGGTTTTTACCCTTTATTTTGAACGAAATTCAAACCCAATCAAAAAGGCAGTATTTGCTTCTACATGCATTAAAAGAGGTGATCGGGCACGAGTCTACAAACATAGTACCTATTGAGGTATTCCGATCTAGGATCAGTGAAATCTGGCCTGTTCTTATCGCCCATGCAGATGGTAACGAAGAAGGAACAAGGTTCTTTTCAATTCTTTAAATAGAAGGACGTCGAAGCTACTTTTTTAATCCAGAAACTTTGTCTCTATGCATTTTCTTCAACAAATACGCTATCGCACCTAAGATTTCGCCGCGTGTTGTGTACATTAGAATCTATTCATACGGTTAACCTTGACCCTCCCTTCTGAAAGGATTGTCGGCGCTTTTTCTACTCCGTTTTTCGCTCAATAATTTATTCTTTATTTTTTGTATTTATTCCTGCGGTTTTTTATGTCCCACGTATGCTTCATCTGGATACGTGTAGAGCATCCCTACATTTTGTATGTGATGAAAAAAAGTTTTATCCCAGAGAAAACGTGTAAGCGCATTAGTTAGAGGTACCCTGAGTTGCACACTGGATCGTTCACTGGTTCGATGCCACGTCCTGGACGCACCAAACCTTCCATCCTTCCATTGTTAAGAAATTGGTTACAGTCTTGTTTGCAGGATAAGAAAAGCAATGAGTTCAAACATCAGTAGGCCACCGCAAGTCATTGTACAGGCCAAATATGCATTCAGTAACCTGTATAATGTTTGATGAAGTCGAATGCATAGCACACATCTCACGCATTGATCAACGCCCAATGCTTTATTCTTTATTTGCAAAAGCTCTAAAGGATAATGCTCATGGCGTTGATCAATTTCTGATGGATGCACCATGCATTTGGACTTATTAAGCACTGTTAGAGGTGATTGAATGCGTATCTGACCTACACAATAGCTCACGGTGACCTACCGAAATATTGAGTCAGTGCTGCTATTTTCTCAGACATGTCTGGTACCAATTTACCGAATCCGAAGGCTTAGAAGATTTAGTGAGCCTGGGGTGCAGAATCGTTCCCATGTGTATTGCAGGGCACATTTAACCAAAGCGCTACACGCACCACTCCTTTACTTGTGTGATATGGAAAATATATGGTAATGGTTTTGAATGTTTCTTATATTCGCCGACTTCATGCGATAGCTATGAGTTATTTTCATCAGTTGGGGTCGAAACAGCAATCAGTTACTTGTCAGAAGTTGAACTCTGAAGGAAGGGAAATTTGGCGGAACGTCAGTTATTATAAATCAATAGTAAAGTGACAGCCTTGTATCTGCTCACGAAGAAGAAAGCGAATTACAAACCAGTGATGAGGTTAATAGAAGGTCGGTCATGGAAATTATGTGTAATGTACCAGCAAGATATTTCTTACTTAAGTGGGTGTGAACCATGTCAGGGCAGACAAATCATCCTTCGTTTTCTATTGTTGAATCGGTCGAATCTCTTGTGGTAGCCCTTGGTAAGAACCTGAAATTTATCGGAGGATAAGTAAAATAATGACGATGAGGTAGTAGGTTGTGATAGTGCTGAAGCTATGTGTGAATCATGTCCTGTGAATCTTTCAAAAAGTCAGTTTGGCGTCAACCAATTGCTCCGGCTTGGAATCACAGAGCTACCGCGTTTTCATGGATTGTTTGCGGTTGATGTTTGGGAACTTCTTGTAAAACAGAACGACATATTTAGAGAAGGAAAGGATGAATCATGGGGACTGTAAAGGAGATGAATTTATTGGTCTCTACCTTCAGATGTGAATTGTTAAACCACTGCAAATCGGCGATTATTGGAGCACATATTATACTTCTGGATCTGATCCTTTTAGACGGAAACTACTGACGAAGTATAGATTTGAAGGGCTGTTAGTTAACACTTCCACTGACAATGCTATGTAAATAGAGGTTGCGGAAATTTAATGGTTGCACTTGTATCTAAATTGGGCTTAAGAACTGGATGTTGAAGAGGTTCAGGGTTATGGTAGTAGGTGATATGCAAAGTGTTTACTGTGAGGAATTTCGATTATGATACAAATGTTTTTAAGTGCAGCGTTTACTAAATCATTGAAAGATGAAAATATGAGTCGAGAATATGTAGTGTTTTAAAACATCCACGTGTTCACATTGTTGAATAAGTATGTATTTACCGTTTGTTCTACATACTACATATACGTCTGCGCAAGTTTATTCAACAATTCACCATTTGATTATAACATTAAATTCCCACGATCGACTTTTTTGTTAACCTCGGCATTAATCGAATAAATCACTATTCCCTTGGTGAGCAAACAAAAGGTCACTTTATTCATTACCTGTGAGCAAGCTGACAAGCTGACGTTTCGGTGGATTTATTTCTCAGAGCTTAGAAAGGTAAAGCTGACTGCAATCTACCCCGCCGAACATCTCCATAACAAAACAGAGAAGGTTCTAAACCAAGATTTCAATCGCAATGAAAACAAAACTTCGTCGCACACTCACCGCTTTCTATGAGTCTTCCATTCAGTGTGTCACGTGGAGACCAACTGCACAGAGTTCAACACGGGAAGCGTAATGCGCCTCCCACATTAAAATATCAGTGTTAAATACTGTGTGAGATCACGCGTTATTACGAGGCATTCCTCTCTGCGGTTCATTTTCGGATCCTTCGAATCTATTCGGAATGCTTCGAGGGTTTTTGTGCTCTGGTGTTTTCGATTCCCTGTGCGAGGATGTTAGCTTCTACTTCAAAATTTTTCCCATCATGTCTCTGGTGTCGTGTGCGTGCCTAGTGGAGTATTTGGTTTAAGTTTTCCGACTAGGTGTTCCTTTATACGGACACAGAGTGGTCTACCCACTTGTTGCGAACAAGCTGGCGTCTTAAAGTGCTTGGTGGTATTTCAACAATTGGTACCGATTTTTTCCAGACTGTCCCTTCTTAATAACGTTTTGTAGCTGCACTATTTTCGTTCGAAATGAAGGACAAGATAAAACGGGACCTTATTATTGCTAGAGTTGTCGTTTAGGGGCTTGGGTTTTTCTCTACACCTATACCGAGAAGCTACAGTTTCGTAGTCGTTGGAAATGGCTATATGCCTTCCCAATTTCTGCGATTCCTCTTTCCCTTTTCCTGTGCACACGCCGGTGTTTGTTCGAAACATGTTTCTTAAAAGCGCCCTTTTTGTTTGTGAGGGGTGGAACGAGAGATAATGAACCAATACGTTCTTACTACTTTTTTTTGGCTTTCGCTAGCACTTCATGATGTAGCCGTTTTCGAATAGCTTAGTTTGAACGTTAATTTGAACCTCTATTAGGTCTAATGCTAAATAGCTTTGCGAAGAAAATTCGAAGACCTTTTGGGTAAATCACATAACAAAGCTTCAAGAAGATCTAGAAACATCGTTAGCGAAGCTTAAATGAATTACAACGGGTTAAATAATACGCCAAAAAAATTAAGACTTAGGAGGCATAGCTCTCTCTGAAGGGGGCGCACTCACTATGAGAATTGGGTCCAAGTTTCTCATCAGCTAAACCCATTGTGGGTCCTTCGAGACTTCACTGCACTTTCTAGAAATCTGTCAAATGACTCCGCAATGCAAACTATGTAAACTATCCACTAGCTCCTTGAACAAAAAGGAGCAGTAAACATGTATGGCTGCACGGTGCAGTAGTTGATGGCGCTCCTAAGGAGGTGCCTGAACTGCTTATTCTTTAGATGATCTAGGAAGTATTTTCCACAAATGAGAGCGTTGGCAATGGTACGCTACTAGCACCAAGCCTTGCCGTTACATTTATGTCTGAAGTGAAAGCACAAGTAGCCAATCTCCGGCCATTACTGTAGTGTATATTTAGGTGATCGTTTTGACATTTTCTCAACACAGGAGAAAATGGACAACTCTTTTGTGCTATTGAATGAACAGTCAGAGTACATTAAGTTTATCCGAAAGAAATCCATTTCTGATCGTTCAAATTGGCCTATCCGAAAACGGCTGCATTACGAATTGGTATGGCCATGTAGTAAAAAATATGTTGTTTCATTACCTCTCCTCTCACCATCACACACAAAAAGAGCGCATTCAAGAATCAGGGTTTCGAACAGACGCTGGCATATGCAGAGGAAGGAAGCAGAAGGAGGTTCACAATGGCTACGAAACTTTATCTCCTCGGGATAGAGTGTAAAGGAAAATGCAAAAGGCTCCAAAACAACAACCCTAGCGACAATAAGGTCCATTTTGTCGTTCTCGTCATTCAAATGAAATAACTACAGCTATAAAACGCTGGTTGAGAAGAGATATCTTTATCTTTCTAGCAAAATCAGGAACACTAGTTGAAATACTACCGAACACTCTAAGGCGACAGCTAATTCGACTCCGCCTGTATCATAGTTTATGTACGACGTAAAATTGCATAATATACACTAACGAGAGACGTGATTCCATGAGTTCAGGTACAGTTTCTGTAATCTCTTATAAAGTGCGCACGAATGAGTACATTGGCGTGGCGGTAGAACACTTTGCGTCCGTATAAAGGAACATCAACTGGGTAAAGTTGAGGACAAACCAAGTACTTCACTAGGCGCGCATACGACACGAGATATAACGGAGAAGATTTCGAAGTGGGAGTGAGAATCGTGGCACAGGAATCGAAGGCAACAGCACGGAAAACTGTCGAAGCATTTTGGATGAATTCCAAGGCTCCCATAATGAATGAACAAGGGGGAGGCATGCCTAGTAATCATGCGTGGTTTCATACAGTGTTTAACACTGACATTTTAATGTAAGAGGCGCACTACGCTATCGTATGTTTTCCGTGCTTGATCCTCACGTGGCATACAAGATTTATAGAAAGCGATGTGTGCAAAGAAGATTTGTTTCCAGTGTGATTGAAATCTTGGTGGTTTAGCAGTTTCTGTGTTTGGTTATGGAGGTGTTCGGAGGGGTAGATTGCAGTCAACTTGACATTTTCATGCTCTACAGAAGGTGAAATCCGCCGAAAAATCATTTCCTTCATAAATAAAGAATAAAGTAACAACCTCTTGTTTGCTCATTAAGGGAACAGTGAATTATTGTAACAATAAACTTCCAAACTTCATTGTGCCTGTGCAACAAAGATGTTAAGCTGAGAAAAAAACAAAGCAAGGACCTTAGTGGTCTCGTGGTTACATGTGAGCCACCGGAAACAGTAATCGCGGTTCCATCTGGGCTAGGAGCCAAGTTTTGCCAATATCTTAACATCGTAGTGGTTGTATTTCACGTTATACCCTGCCGTGGAAAATATTAATAGGCCGTAAATAAAAAAGTTAGCATGAAGATGTTGATAGCTGCTGCGCGAGTTCAACAAAGAAACTCATACAAAGGAAATTTTTTTATTAGCTATTAGTGCGAGTACAGCTTTCCATGGACATTGTATGGCACTTGCACTGTATCAGCTATCGATTGTATACAAAGAGTATAATAACACCTGGCGGCAAATTAAAACCCATAGGAAAGTGCGTTGAAATCAACATATGTGATTCGTTCTGCTCTGTTCATGCATTGAATCCCTACAAACGCAGTCATTTAAGCGTGAATTTGCAGAAATGTGGTGGCAGAATGTCTCGGAAAATTGTGCATCATCGACCCTCATGGTTTGCTACCAGAGCTCCAGGCAATCTATTTGAATTGATAAGCGCTGTTTATTCAAAAGCTTTGCACTTTATTTCTTACATTACCATAATTCTCATATTTTCATTGTTAATTTGTTACAATTAGTCTACAGTTTAGAATTTGGTAAAGTCTCCATCCGCTCGAGTGCGTTCTGCTGCAGTCACTGCTGTAAAATTTATGATTTCGGACGAAAAAAGACCCGTTGACGTCGTACTTCAACAATGCATTGGTGAAATATTTAATGTAATAGATAAGAAATTTAAAGATTGTTGGAAACTTTAACGTAGATTGAAAGCAGTAGTTTGACCTGTTCTATTCTAGGAGAGTTCCTTCAAACTATGACAGATTCTGATCTCCACGTTCGCCGTGTCGCTTTAGTTGTTCTTAATTCTGCTGCTCACAATAAGCCATCATTGGTAATCATGTTTTTTACTCGCACGTTCTATGGTCAACCACATTTCATCTACAAGACGGTTCGTTTCGACCTTCAATTTATCTAGATTCGCAATCTATTGGATGTTTTGTTGCCATCAGTCTACGCAGAAACGCAAGTACGGAAGGAATTAATTCGCGAGGTAGAGATGGGACCATTTAAGCACCAAGTCGATGACGGGTTGGATCTCCGCAAATCCGCATTCGAATGGTCTCATCTGTTTCTTCTTTCCAAATTTTTTTATCATATTATTATGTCGATTTTGACTTGACAAGATATTGTTGACACATTTATTTCGACATGGCAAACGTTTCGACAGGTTTCGCCTTTTTAAGAGCTCGCAGAAGGTCATACTAATATTATGCAGTGTACTCATTAAGTACTTCAATAACTCTACGTTCCAGTCGGGTAGTAAACGGCTTCTTTAAAACGTTTATCTTAATTTGTATCGCCCCTTTAGTTTACAAAGGAGACCACTGGCACAGAGTTTACATGGGATGAGGAATGTGCTCATCTCTTGTCAAGAAATTAACTTGGGTTGTGGAGTAGGTTACATGTGATTACAAGACATTCCTCTCCGTCTTTCTGCAGTTAGCCCGATATACCCTGAGAATTTTGGAGCTCATATTGTAGTCTACTATGTAAGGATCTAGAATTTCACTTAGAAATCTCCGCTGTTCTTCTGACCTTTGTGTTTGATGGAGTACCTTGTTTAACCTTAAGTTTTGTTAGGTGTTCGTTTATGTAGCCGCAGGGTCGCTTACTCGTTTCGCTAATGTATTCGTCGCCGTATGTATTACAAGAGATTAGATATTCACACCCGAAATTATGCAATTCCCATCCCTCGAATTCTGACAAGTTATGCAGTTTTGTGTAGTGCGTAGACACTCCTACATGCGGTTACGAACCAAGTGGCAGCATAGAGTGTTGAATGGCAAAAATGCCAGTGATTTTTTTTTAGATCTGTTCTTTACAGGTGCTGCCTAACAATAGTGCTTATCTCGTTAGAAATGGGGCGCGGTTAAGCGGAACAATATTTCCATTGGAGTCATCATTCCAGAACACGACTGGTCTTCTGAACCTGAGCAGAGCTTCATCGTATGCACTGGAGGCTACCCTTTTCCGTACCAAATAAAACGGATCCTTCCTCTCCTATGCTCACACAGGACGTTAAAAACATAGTGGAGCACATTTGGGGTCGAATCCACGATAATGGGCAGGAACCTAGTCTATGAATGCGCAAAATTCACGAGGAATTTTGTACTAACTTTGAAAACGCAAGGAATAACTATCGGATGAGTGTCTCTAACTACGCGTGGTAATCCCCATAGTTTAATTTGATCTTTCGACGTGAAACAAGCACATTCCTTATCTTCTGTGAATTCTGTGCAAATGATCTCTTTTACTAACCAAGTTGACTACACACAGGAAACAGTAGCTATTTCAAAAGAGCTGTTTACCATGCCTGGGATTCGCCGTAATTTTAGAAGTCAAGAAATAAATGTTGTGTTAGCAACCTGGCTTAACATCGTCGAGAACAATCTAACGATAAGTGGCGAAGCGAACAGAAAATCGTTCTCTTGAATTTTGTGGTGTTAAGCTAACATAATGTTGATAAAGTTGATTAGTCACGCCGACGTTAAAGGAAAGTCGGTTTTTTGAAATATTGTATTGTCTTCTTTTACAATGAATTTTCTAGCATGTACACCTTGTTGGAGACTTGTTTGGAGAAATTGGAGATTTTCGAGTTTATTAACTACGTTGAGAACGGGTTAAAGGATATGCATCACGACATTCGCCTTCTTAGCTATTTAATGCTAATGAAATTGGCACTCCTATGCCCGAATCAGCTTGTACAACGCTTGGATAAGATCTGCGAGTCCTTGAAAGCGCAATTGCAAATCAAGCCAAAAAACAATGCAGTCAAACAGGAAATCGACAAACAGGACGAGTTGAAGCGAGCTGTTATCAGAGTAGTTTTGACGTTGCAGGTGTGACGAATTTCCAATATGTTGATAATTTTCTCCAGATTTTATAAGCTGTTTACCACTACCCCAACGGTTTACCGCCTCATCGTGGCTGAGAGGTGTTCCTAGATGTCGGGCTGCGACGTACACCAGAGGGATTCATCCCCACGGCAGGGTCTCCCTAAGCTGAGAAGGAGTCCGGCGTTTCGATCAGTAAGCCCAGCTAAGCGTAAACCATACCAGGATCCATCATCGTCCATGTACCAAACTAGTCGCATGGTGGCAAATCTCCCTCGGATCTACACGGGCAGCTAGCGCGTGGGGGCAGACTTTGCCCTGGCTGACCTTGGGGGCTCTAGGGAACCATAATGGCTAAGCCAGCAAAGCTATGAAAAAAATGGAATTTGCGCTCTAGCCCGCACAGCCAGTGAAGACGGGCCATCTAAGTATCCTAGTAAGTAAGTTTACTTTAATTTAAGTAAGTTAAGACTATATGTGGACGCAAATTAACTATAAGCAAACTCGCACGATCTGCATTTTTGGAGTTTTTTTTCCACAATTTTATTTAGTTTTAAAATTTGGAACTGAAGTAGTCGTTCGATTAATTTCATATTGACGGCATGATGCAACATATTTTTTTGCATATATGATCCGAATTCTATTCATTTTAGGGAAATAAAACTAACTTTTTTTTCTCCAAATGGGGATTTGTTTTGCTTCAGAAAGCAGCCAATAATTAGGGTTTTCTTACTAGAAGAAACATTTCCGGTCGTCTGAGTGTTGTGGGTTGACATTATCATAAAGTGATGTAAGTGGAAAGCTGCAAATGGCGGTCCGATCTTTAAGTCAGAAGTTGTTGTGTTCGATAAAAAGCGATTGCATTAAAGTTTTTATTGAGAACTATGTAAAATATACTGAGATAATAGGTTTCTAATAGAATTCTACATGAGATTCTTATATGAAGCTTTAGGTAATAAAAGCTTTATTCGCTTTAAAACAAAGATAAAAATCATTGAAACTATCGCATAGCATGGTTTTTTTAAGAACTGATGACAGTTCCTGAATTAGCAGAGTATCATCTAAAGAGAACTTAAAAGGCTTGCAAAAGCGGTTTCGCTCTGTTGCTTTGATCGTAAAACATTTTTTCCATTCCAAAATATGCTTTCAATTATTCTTCAAAGGACTGAGAGCGAAATTTAAAATTTTGAAATTTCAAATGCAGACGCGGGAGCTGCAAAGGATATTACTACATTGGGGAACGCCGTTTTGTATTGTTGCATGAGGTCCCGGTTGTTGAATTGCTTTGAAGTATAAGCTTTGACAGAAAAGAAAATGAAAAAAAATAGAACATCAGCATTTCGCTTCAGTAGAAAAAAGAAGGCTTGGGTCTTGCAGCTAATATTATGTGGATTCTGTTTTTGAGGTGTTACTGAACTACACATGGAAACAGCAATTATTTTGGCATCATGTTACCTATTTCTTATGAGTTGTTAGCCTTTATACGATTATACATGACCCCTATACGAGTCATACAATGCAAAAAATAATGGCCGACTTTCAACTTTACATCAATATATCTTAGCTCATGGTGAGTTTTACTAATTTTAGTAAAATCTGTTGGGATTTGCAAATCCTTGCCTACATCGCAAAGGTCCTCTATTCTACCGTAATAATTCTGATTTTCTAATGCTGTCGATATACACTTTTTTTCCATATTTTTGCATCACCGCTCGTATTCATTTCCAACAGAAGAGCAAATGGAACAGAAAAAGTTTCGTCCAGGATAACATAATTTTGTTCCCCAATGTAACATTCATGTTTTCAGTTTCCCTTCTTGTGAAGCAACTTGAAAATTCTTGAATTTCGTCGTATTCTTGTTGAGCAAACACGAGGTGTTATTTTTATTCTTTATTCACGAACAGCTGACGTTTCGGCGGACTTCGCCTTCCTCAGAGCCTGGAAAGGTCAAGCTGACAGCAATCTATTCGGCCAAACACCTCCATAACCAAACAGAGAAAACGCTGAACCAAGATTTCAATCACATTGAACACAGCTTTGCACACTCACCGCTTTCTATGAGGCTTCCACTGACTATGTCGCGTGGAGATCAACCGCACAGAGCTCACATGGAAGCGTAATATGCCCCCTCCCATCAAAATAACAGCCTTATATACTGCGCAATATCACGCGTGACAATGAGGCATTCTTCCCTGCAGTTCATTTTCGGATTTATGGAATTAATCCAGAACGCCTCGGGAGTTTTGCGCGCTTGTGTTCGCAATTCCCGTGCGAGGATCGTGGCCAGTACTTCAAAGTACTCCGCGTTATGTCTCTGAGTCCTGTGCGTGCCTAGTGGGGCATATGGTTTACGTTTACCGACTAGGTGTTCTTTTATGCGGAAACTGAAAACATGAATTTTTTCTGTGACCAGAGTGGTCTACCCTTTTCGCCAATGTATTCGTCTACGCACGCCTTACAGGAGATCAGATAAACTGTACCCCAGCTCATGCAATCACCGTCTCTACCATTAGGGCAAATTATGCAATTTTGCGTTGCACACAGACGGTCATATAGGCGGTTACGATCTAACTGGCGCCTAGGAGTACTCGGTGGTATTTCAATTAGATCTACCGAATTCTCAAGGCCCTGCCCTTCTTAAGCAGCGTTTTATAGCTGCACTTACATCATTTGAGATGAAGGGTAGGATAAACGGAACCTTTTTTATCGCTAGAGTTGTTGTTTAGGGGCCTACAATTTTTTTGAATTTCGTTTTCAGTCTTTTGAAAATCCTTGTTCTAAACATATTTATAATTGGAAAGACGTACACAAATTGTGTTTAGTAGTGCGACAGAGTAAAGTCTGTCCGACGAATCTGTAAAGCTCCGAGCCCGTGACACACTTTATTGATCGAGAAATTATCCATGATTCGTCCGAAGTCACGCTTCGTGGAGAAAAAGTTAAGCAAGCATATTGAAAATCAATAGAGTCGACAGATGTTTGCTAACAAGTTCCAGACGTTTTTTATTCTAACGCGATAAAGTTGTAATACTGTACAGCCCATAAGGCATTTCTATTTTTTCCGCTTTTTTTTTCCCCTTTGTCAAGCCTCATATTTCGAGTAGCTGAACGATTGATGAGATGAGATTTCATCTAGCAAGGTGCGATGATGTGCACCAGCACTTGTGTCGGAATTTTTCAAATCTCAAGTTTCGTTCTTAACGCTTTGAAAACCTTGTTTTTTAAACGAAATTTTGGGGGCTTGTCTAAAAAAAACTATGTTCTTATAGAACGACAGAGGACAGTTTCCTTTATGAGTCAGGTTTTTTCTTTATATTCTCAGGTATTATATTCGTCTGGAAACCAGCATTATTATTATGTTTTGATTGAAAATTGGACCCAATTTAGTGAGAACTGTCTACTCTTTTTTCTTCATGACACATATATTTGTTCACTTACAAATCATCCATCATCATCTGATAGAACAATCTGTGTCGTTCCAGAAAATCCCAGATGCGGATCGACATCAGCAGTTATCTGATGTAGCAGCATTGATGCGTTCATCTCCTGAACTCCGTGCATTGACTGAAGCTGTACAAAGGGACTCGACTAGAACATTCGCAACAGGAGATGTACCAATGGAAACCATATAATTTTTGGTCTCATATAGTTGTTTTTTTTTTCTGTTTTCGTTTCATGTTGTTTTGCACAACATTTTTTGCTCTTCTTTTATTTCCTAAAAAAATATCGAATTTGTTTGGACTGACAACATGGGTGGTAGATTTTACATTTTTTTTTACTAACCGAATATCTCATCTCTATTGAACCTATTTATTTGCGATCCCGCCTAGTTGTTTTTGGTGTTCCCATCTGGCATCAGAGATACTGAGATTGTTCGAGTCCTTTCGATAATCACACTTTCCTCTCTTAAGTCGAGTGAAGTGGCCTGCTTTTTATGCTCTCATAGAGTTTCCTCTTCTTTTTATACTCACATAGAGTTTCCCTTCTTCATCTGCATTGTCTGCCTCTGATTATCTTTAATTCATTTTATAGAGATGTGTTCTGAAGCATTACCTTGTGCACTCGCATTTTCAGTTTGTGGCATAGTAGGCTTAAAATCCAGGACGCGGTGGTTGCTCCATACAGATGAATCAGACTAGTTTCCTAAACGAAGAACGGCACACTGAGAATGCGGTTGACATTATAAGTAGGAGGATGGTGTGACATATTTTAAGAAATCGATTATTTTTATGCGATCCAGACGTAGGTAAATCACGTCGTGAGGTCGTGATAACTTTGAACTCTCGAAGTAGAGTCCACATAGAGATTCATCATTGTTGTGCAAAGTAACATAAGACCTTCTTGCTAAGGTGTTCGAAGTATTTCCATGAAGGATGTTGGGTTCCATGTGAGAGAGCCAGCTTATTCGGCCACCGTTGAATACATTTTTTGCTGAGAGCGTCACGTTTTTCCGTTTTGCCGTCGGAGATGACGTCATCGTTTGAATTTTTGATTGAACAAAAAGATATTTGGTATCGAATAGTTACCACGGTAAATTAATGTTTAGTCATAGTTGACATATGTAACCTCTAGTCCATTTAGTTACTCAAAAGTGAGATCTTTAGTATTTGTGGTGGCACATGTCTAACAGTAACTTCTAACACTAGGAGCCATTCGTCATTCCATAATGGGCAGGAGGTACATCGCCAGTCGGTTGTCCCCAATGTTGCCAATCCTCACCATTACTAGCAACTGTACTAGTTATTCGAAAATCAAGACGGAGAGATTGAAACAGACAGGATCTATTCATGTAAGATTATTCTGGACGTTTTGTAAAGGCACTTGTCGTATCCTGTAGAATTCGGAATTCAGTGCAGTTTAATTTCTGTTGAGATATTTGTCTTCACTATGTAATTACTTCTGTGGAATTGGTGCAACTCAGTAAATTTATATACTGGTTGGGCTTTTATATGCCGTTAAGGTATGATTTTCTGATTAGCATAGTACACGTTGTTTAAGAATTCAGTGACAAAAAAAGTGAGAATGAAGATGTAGGATTTAGCTGCATTAAATTGGGATATACCTGATTCTGGTGTGCTGCCCTACGATTTTACTTCTCCAGTCTACTGGTTGAGAATCGTTAATTATCAAATACTGTAAGAGATTCTGTAAAACTCACAACACCGATTTTGACGCCTTCCTTAGTCAGCTGGGAGCCACGGGTGGGTGCAGTGGTTAGAGGTGCCACGCAAGAAGCACCAGATCATTGCTTCAGTCCGGCGATCTCGGCGGAGCAAACGCTCCATGCTTTTGAGGGTCAACAAATTGCAGTGAATATTGTATCAGACCATAATGATTCTGAGATACTTACAAAACTCAGGATCGCTGGTGTCGGCAGTGAGAACCGAACACACTATTACTCTTTCCGGGGGTTAATACGTTCATTACTACACCATGCGATGTTATTCTCTCTCAGCCATGTTATTGACCTATAGGCGCTGTCAGCAACCATGCCTCAACGGCGCTGAGCTGGGGAGCAGAAATGGGCATTGACAACGTTAAGCTGAAGCCAAAGATATTTCACACAATACCCTGCCATTGAAAAAAAATTAGTAGGCAGTAAATAAAAATTGACGACATTCTATCAGACCTTCTACGAGGGAACACAAACATCGGTAGGATCCATCAAGTGATTAGGTGCGCAAAATATACACTCAAGCATACGACGATGCTTAGAGGTATCATTGAGTGAGAGGCGCATGTAGTGCAATGACTAGAGGTCCCTTGCAACACACATGGGTTTAATTCCTCGCCCTAGGGCTACCAAGCCCTTCATCTCATAGGGAGTCGACTAATTTGTACCAGACCTGTCTGGGAGGTTAGCAGTACTGACTTGTTACATCGATGCGCCACCACGAGTCATTATAAAGGCCAGATACGCATTCAATCACCTCCAAACGATCCTTAATGAAATCGAATGCATGGGGCACCCGTCAGGGATTGATCAACGCCGAGAGTTTTCGTCTTTTATCACTTAGTGATTACTCAGCACTGGAGACTTAATCCCTTATGATCACCTGGAAGAAGAGTGCAGATGATGAATTTCGTAACTTTCGTGCAGAGATGGACAGTGGTAAAATAAAGCGAGCTGAAAAGGACTCCTTCGGAAAGAAATGCAACTGTCCATGAAGAAAGAGTAGGAGACAGGATTGTAGTGATGTCGTTTTGTGAATGTGATGTTTTGATATTAGTCATGCTGAGAAAGGAGGCTGGTATTTTCATTACCAGCTGCAATGTTGTGGAATTGATAGCGTAACAGTTCAACTCGAATGTTAATTTTACAAGTAATACAAAAGGGCCTACGGCTTCCCGCTGAGTAGAACATCGCAGATTCGTCTATTCGAGTTTAGGTGTGCAAATAGGTGCGTGGCAAGTGCCGTAGTTCCAAGTCCAGATTTCTGGCATCTCAGAAAGGGAAACACCTCGTGCGCTTTCACAAGAGTGATCACAGTATCCTCATAACTGCCTCCGTAATTGCTTGTTCTGTGTCCCTTTCAAAGTCTTCAAGACAGTCATTCTATGAGAGCTATCAGGAACCTTGATAAAGATCCAAGTAACTGATTATTCGGGACTCTTGCAAGGATTTTGTTGTTGTGAATATCTTCTCTGAGTACATTACAGTTCTTTGTCTATTATGAAGAAGTGTAGCAGCGTTGGATGAATCGCTGTCACGTCCGCTTAACTTACTTGATACAAAGTAAAAACGATGTAAAAATCCGGAAATGGTAACGTTCGGAACTGCATGGCGATAGCATTGCGTTTCCACTACCAACAACCACTACAAAAGAAAGACACATCGTGTCACCAGTATTATTACACACCAGTGAAGTTAGTTTATTGGGTTGAAAATGTATGCATACTGACGGAAAAGTCTAGTCATGGCTACATTTTGCTGACTTTTCGAGGACAAACAGTGACTTCGAGACGATACTGGTACAATGTATAACTTTTTTATTTACTGCCATAATTTTTTTCATGGTATACAACCACAATGATGCTGAGATATTTGCAAAACTTGGACCCCAGGCTAGCTTCCAACTCGCGATTACCCTTTCTAGGGTTTACATGTGTTAATTGGGTTCACTACCAATTTTTGCTCCCCAGATCATTTTCGTCGACGGGTGATTGATGATAGCGCCGTTGGGCTAAGAACTGGCTAAGACAAATGCAAAGCGAAGGCCTCAATGGTGCAGTGGGTTACACATGAGTCACCGGGAAGGGTAATCCCGGGTTCGAATCTGGACTGGGGTTTTAGTTCTCCAAGCAGATGAACAAGAATTGAGTTAGATGTTTCTTCAGCAACAGCGACAAGTCTGTTATGTACCAGTAGCGTTTGATGGACATCGTGAACGATTTGAAGAGAGAACAGAACTGAGCAGCAGATGGACTGCAGTGTTCTCCATTCTTTGCATCTCTTATAAGCTACTGTATAAATGCTCGACTTGATATAAAAAACTGTTGTACCAAGAGCCTTTGAGTCATGTTTTGTGATAATGCAACAACAACCCACAATAAGGAGCTTGATTTCGTAGCTCAAATATTTGATATGCTTACGCCCGCAGTCCTAGAAGCCTTAGCCTTTGAATATCCACGTGTCAGAAGTGATCAATAAAAAGTCAAGAAGCTCTAACCCTTAACCCTGTTTTGTTAGAGTTTGGTTGCCTTCTCGTTTCACTTAGTAGAATTCGAGTATCGAGCTCTCCATTAATATGAGCAACTTAACCTCAGTTGCACACTGTGTCTTTTTCGCTTCAATCGGCGACCTCTTAGTTAATCCTTATTTATTGCTACAGTTATTTTTCAGATTAACTCTCTAGCCTACCAAAAAATGCTACACTTGCTGCCAACCATTTAGTTTCATCTCCTCCTGCATCGTCGCTTAATCCTCAGTTTTCATGATTGAGTTGAGTTCTACATGTAACTTCTTTCTCATATTACACCACTGGTCTATTATGTTAGTCTCTTACTTCAAAAGGTCATCTTACGTATTGTCTTAGTCTTCCTTGTTGAGCCCGTTATTATGTTACGGCTTGTATTGTTTCGCTGTTAAAATATTACAGTTTTAGTGCCTTTGTTATGAACAGTTTAATAACCCAAGGTTGAGGTTTGCTCTGTCGCACCAGCAAAAGTCCCTTGTGGCAAATTCATACGAAGTCGAGCATTCTGCCTCGAACTGGTGATTATTCGCTACTGACAGCTGACTCAAACTACCGCATTCAACGGAGCTAATCACTAAAATTCCTGTGCATTATCCTAATCACTAGAGGTACATCCATCGTTATTTTGACACCTTAACAGACAGCTTTCTTTTGAAGGAATGTCATTTCAAAGTTTCTGATCATGACCGATCTTTTCATATCTTCTGAACAGCGCGGAGGAGTTGGTCAGATGGAATGGTATGTCCGTTTTCACCTTTTCAAAAGCTGTTAGATGCCACAATTGCATGACCACTTAGTAATTCCTTTTTATTATCACCGTAATTTTCAATTTATGGAAACAAATCATGGGACGGATAGCACAATGGTAGTGATGTCCGTCACCACGAGCATAGTGCTAGTTCGATTCAGCTCCGGGCCGACCAAGCCTCTCATCCCTCCGGAGTCGGGGAATTGGTACCAGACTTCTCTGGGAAAGAAACCACTCTCTGCAATCTAATTGGAAACGCTCCAGCTCGGCTATCTCAAGACTCTAGGGATAATTACCCGAGCAGCATTCTACGACATTCAAGATGAAATGAAAATCCTCAAGCAGCAGCCCAAAGTGCACAGAAAAAAAAGTTCGAAGACCATTGTGAATAATGGATGCGAGGAAACGAACTGGATTTGAGAAGTGCTGGGATCCGCACAGTAGAGATGAAGATGGATCAAGTAAAATAAAAAATTTAAAAAAAAAGAAACAAATCACTCATTGATCATTCTATAGGTTTTTTCTCTTCTCATCAAAGTCACTTTTTCGCTACCACTTCTTTTTTACCTTCAATTTTCTATTGTTTTTGTATAACTTTTTTAATTGGTAGGTGATTGCTGATATCACCGTTAGAGTAAAAAGGTGGCTGAGAGAGAAGCGAAGGAAGGGCTTAGGTTGGTGCAGTGAATAATAACACGTGAGCCCACCGAAAAGATAATCGCGGGTTCTAAGAGCAACTGAGGCTCCGAGTTTTTCTCATATCTCAGAATCCTTGCGATTGTATTTCACAAAATGGCCCGTGTAGCGCAGTGGTTGGAGGCGCCACTGCGACACACACGTGGAATAGATTCCAGCGCCCATGGCCCACCAAGCCTTCCATCCCTCCGGGGTCGGGAAATTGGTACCAAACTTGTCTGGAAGGATAGAATCACTGACTCGATACATCGATAGGCCACCGGAGTCATTATAAAAGGCCGGATATGCATTCTATCGCCTCTAGCGATACTTAATGAAGTCGAACGCATGGCGCATCCTCCAGGGATTGATCAACGCCGAGAGCTTTGTCCTTTTTTTATGTCTACATATCATTGGCCACACAAGTTAACCAGTAAACTCATTTTTTTATGTAACAAATTTTTTTTAATATGCTTTGCATTTCTCAGCTGGCTTGCCATGTTACACTCCTTGTTATTAAATTACAGTCTTTGTTTGACATTCTTGCAACTTATAGCAAACGGGTAGTGAATTTTGAGAGCTTTTTGATAACGTTAAAAAAAACTTTTGAGGTGCAAGAGGTCGAAGATGTTGAGCAAGGGACAGCAAGTTCAGCGATTTCTGAAATGCACTCTTTAGCAGAGTCTTCCTCTCGGACAACGGCAAAGGAAATGCCGAAGTCGCTGCAAAACTGCCGTCAAGATGTAAGTGTATCCTATCTCTGTTATATCGTCTCGTATTTCAGTGCTTTCTCTCTAGCATGTGGCTGGCTGATTAAGGAATCATATTTTATTCCTAATTGTGCAGTTCGAATTATGGAAGCTTTTTCAGAAATATGATAATTTGGTGCGACTGAATTTTACACACCCACGTCAATGTAATGTCGTTCGGGGTTCCTTATTTATCGTCATCTCCAACCACTTCAAGTACTTCGTGAGCTGATCATTGTAGTGAACGATTAAGAAGTCTTTCTATGTTTCGAGTTATATTCACACTGAGATGGACTTTGTCTTTCGTATTCAGAGTTAGGCAGTGTAACTTAATCCAATGGAAAGGATTGCTCATCTTGCCATTGTCAATCATGCAAGCTGACGTTCTTAATAACCTTACATATACAGCTCACAAACATCATATATCTGTTGAATCGAAGGATAAAGTGTTTCGTCGTATCAGTCCGTAGCAAAGATATTACACCTTGTGCAAGGAGAATGGAACAAGCACGTCTAGTAGTTGTACATCGTCGCGAATAACGTTTCTTTTCCACTAATCTAAATTACCCTTTTCATAACCAATATAACTTAGGTAGGTGATAAACTCGTCTATTTCTTCGTATTCTTGTCCAGCAAATGCGAGGCGTTATTTTATTCTTTATTCACGAATAAGCCGACGTTTCGGCTGATTTCGCCTTCCTCAGAGCCTCGAGAGGTCAAGTTGACAGCAATCTATTCGGCCAAGCACCTCCATAACCAAACAGAGAAGACGCTAAACCTAGATTTCAATCACATTGAACACAGAATAGCTTCTTTGCACACTCACCGCTTTTTGTGAGTCTTCCACTGAGTATGTCGCTTGGAGACCAACCGCAAAGAATTCACATGGAAGCGTAATGTGCCCCTCCCATCAGAATAACAGTATACTGCCCAATATCACGCGTGATAATGAGGCATTCTTCCCTGCGGTTAATTTTCGGATTTCTGGTATTGATCCAGAATGCCTCGAGAGTTTTGCGCGCTTGTGTTCTCGATTCCTGTGCGAGGATCGCTAAACGTAGTTGAAATGCCACCGAGTACTCTTAGGCGCCAGCTAGTTCTAAAACGCCTATGTGACCGTCTATTTGCAACGCAAATTTGCATAATTTGCCCTAATGGTAGAGACGGTGATTGCATGAGCTCGGCTACAGTTTATCTGATCTTCTGTAAGGCGTGTGGAGACGAATACATTGGCGAAACGGGTAGACCACTCTGCGTTCGTATAAAAAGAACACCTAGCCGGTAAACGTAAACCAAATACCCCACTAGGCACGCATAGGATCCAGAGACATAGCGGGGAGGATTTTCGAAGCACGGGTCTCGATCATCGCACGGGAATCGCGAACACAAGCGCGCAAAACTCTCGAGGCATTCTGGATTAATTCCAGAAATCCAAAAATGAACCTCAGCGAAGAATGCCTCATTATCACGCGGGATATTCGGCAGTATATAAGCCTGTTATTCCGATGGGAGGGGCATATTACGCTTTCCATGTGAATACTGTGCGGTTGGTCTCCACGCGACATACTCGGTGGAAGACTCACAAAAAGCGGTGAGTGTGCAAAGAAGCTATTCTGTGTTCAATGTGATTGAAATCTTGGTTTAACGTTTTCTCTGTTTGGTTATGGAGGTGTTTGGCCGAATAGATTGCTGTCAACTTGACCTCTCCAGGCTCAGAGGAAGGCGAAATCCGCCGAAACGTCGGCTTATTCGTGAATAAAGAATAAAATAACACCTCGCGTTTTGCTGAACAAGAATACGAAGAATTAATCGATCAATACCGAGGTTAATAGAAAGTCGATCGTGAAATTTATTACGAAACTCGTCTAAGTTGATCATCCTAGACCTCATAGCTTCAACGCCTTCGGCATGAAAGTTGAGTTATAGTGAATTGAACTAATGCTCCTAGATCGCTACCCGGAACTTCCATGTGCCAAGGTCTCATTCCACGAAGAACTAAAGTAAACCTCAATCCAGTTTTGGTGCCTATATGTCGCACATGAAAGTCATGGGTAGCAACGTGTCGAGAGTTTCCTGTCATAAAGTGTTTTGTTGCAACTGCTCTAACCGGAGGTTCAGCGCAGTCATCTAAAACGTGGGTAATCTTCTCCGGATGGTGAACATTCGCGATGATCGGCTAATCACGAATATATGCACATGGAATCGTTAAGCTTCTGTCCAATGTCAGACATATGTGATGGCTTCACAAGACTAGAAACCATCGAAATTCTTGATATCATCACACTGTTTGAACTCCGGATTTGGATTCTCGAAATAGCATTTGGTTCAAAAATAATACCAAACTACTACGGGATAGAGCTCGAAACCCTACGAACGTTGTCAAATAGATTGATTAATTATATCATGAGAGGACTAGGAAGGTACCTAAGCAGCAAGGTAAGCACTACGTGGTGTCACAGAGGAATCAGCCCTTGGCAGCAAAGATATCCAGAGAAGATAATAGCATGGGTGACACTTCCACTATTCTACTAGTGTACTCGCTGTTTCTAAGAGTTGAACCCCAACACCTTACACTAGCAATGAAACACCACTGCAACGAAGATGGACAACCACTGGTGGGCAGACATTATTCTCTTTTTTCACAAGTAGTGTTCTCTATCTTGATGTCTGCACACACTTCAATGAATGGTTCAATCCCATCCTTCGTTTGAAAATACATTACCTAGTGTTTTAACTTCTCTTTAGCCCCCTATTCTTTGCCTATACATCTACAAAAGTTAAAATGTTGTGATTTCGACTACAATTTCAACTGAATTGGGGTTCAATGCCGATTTATTCTCTCTATAACATTACCGTTGACGGCTGATCTCTCATAACACCGATGGAGTAAAAACATGCTTAAGAGTAAGGTAAAGCAACCACCTCGGTTGGCGTAATGGATAGTATGCGAGCCTTCGCTAAGGGTAATCGCGAGTCCGGAGTCCACGTCAGGTCTAGAGTTTTGCTCACATCTTCGTATCCTTGTCATTACAAATTACATAGTTTTGTCTGATTATTTTTTTCGTATAAACTGGACAGACTGTGCTTACCGCATAGCGTCTTATCTGACGCATTTTCTCGCATTCACTGTGATATGTTTTGAAAACAGCCTTGTCTCGTCGATGTTCACTGGGAAAAAAAGCTTCAGATTATTTTCTTGTCAAGTGATAGCTCTTTTTGCAGCTGTGGTTCTATCACCAACAAGCTTGTCGTTATTTTGGACAGCGGTATAATTGCCCTGTATCGAGCTTAATTATATTCATTTAGTTCTCGAATTCTTCTAGCAAAGTCTGAGAAACTTTTCTTCTGTAATTGTTGCAAGTCATGCTATGTTGCTGTTGTTCTATAACTAATGCAATAGTCCTTTTACTTAAATATGAAGTCCAAATAGAGGAGCATATACGAAGTCGTGCGTGGCAGCACACCAGAGCTGGCTGTCGCCCGCTGGTGTATCGGTAGAGTTAGAAGTTGTAAAAAGTCCGGATCCAGATATAATGCGCCTGAAATGTTAGTAAACTCTCCATATCTGTCACTACCAGTGATGTCATACTGGGAGTTTCTTCACGGTCAGAGAAATGAGAATCATTGTTCCTGGTAATGAAATCCAATAGGTAGCCTGTTAGGCTTTCCCAAAGTAGGAGAGAAGCATATTTGTTCGAGGAAACTCCGAGCCACTTGCTGAAACACTTCATAGGCGCATAATAATATCTTTTTATTCTTAGATGAACTATTCGACGCGTCAATCACAATGACGTCAACTCCAGCTATTACCAGCAATTTAGCGCTTTTTTTTGGACGTCTTCCTGATGTTTACAGCAGCTCTACATAATAACTTGCTTTTCGAATTGTACGACGCCATCAGATGGTCACGAGCACTTTAGCAACTCTGATCGACACAACAATGCGATGAGTTCACATTTGTCGTTGACAATAGGAAGTTCACCTAGTCAATTGTCTTCGAGAGTCTTCTGCGCCTTCTCTATGGTTAGTGATGTGTCACCCAGAACGAGTTTGCTAGCATCGACCATAGTATCGGTTATTGGTGTCCATTTTTTTAACTTCCACGTCTACGCCAATGAAATCGAAATTGCGAGAGGTAGTCATAGCTACTAATTTTGAACTGGCTTTCCCAGTTTCGATGACCGGCGCTTCAGAATAATCGCAATTCTTCTCGATCTGCAGCATATCCCAGAGACCTTCGTGTGGTTTTAGGCAATGCGGCTGCATCACGAAGCCTTGCTTGAAACGCTCAACTTTGAACACCTCAGCAGCTTTATCTTCTAATATTGCGGAGTTTGCAAGTATAATACTTATATCACCGTAGAGTACCATGGCGATCGCCTTCCGTTTTCCGTCACCGTATTCGTGGCCGAGGACACAAGAGGCGTCTTTATTCTGATATTTTCCGTTATTTGTGTGTCGAGCTTCACATCATGAACAGAGAAGTCGATCACACTAGGAAGAATGTTGCAGGCATTGAATGTGAGCCCATCATGATATGACATAAGCTCATGCCCGGACTCACCGTGGGCCAAGTCCTTTTCGTTCACGACGAACCTCCAAATCGATTAGAACACGAATTAATGTGGTTTAATCACCCAGGTTAATTGTTGTTCTGATCGATAAAAACACTACTTGCGCGAAAGCTCTGAGCTTCTTCCTCTCGTGTGAAAAATCTACACACTTGCGAAACAATTGCCTTGGTTGATTCGTCACGTTAGGACTTCACCTTCACTGATATTTCTGCAACGTCTCCTTATCATGAGTCTCTTAAAGAATTTCTTTACTGCCATTTAACCACTCTACATCAACCAATCAGACTTTGTATTGACATTTTGGATGAGCAAGGGTTTAATTGCCCCCTGTTTGATTGAAATTGATGCTAAGAATGCAACGTACACCTCTGATAATATTACACAGGAAGGGTATCGTTCCACGCTGCTTCGCTCGCTGCAAGGTTCTCAAATTCGTCTACGAAGCAAAAAACACTAACGTGGTCACCTGTTATCATGAGGAATTCGTCGTGGGCATTACATCTCGTTGTGGTCATGTGTGGCGCCGTAGTTGAAGGCATATTGCAATATACACGTACTCCTCTGCTCAAACGGACCAACCAAAGCCAGCTATAACCCCCGAGGTTAGCAAATTGGCACCAATCTTGTCTGAGTGGATAGAAGCCCTGATTTGCTACATTGGTATGCTAATACAACCCACTCTACAGGTCAAATATGCCTTCAATCACCTCGACGAGCATTGTTATGAATGGATTGGAATGGGTAGAACATTCCTAAAGGATTGACCAGTGCTGAACGTCTCGTTTTTTCCTCTTTATTACCTCGACATTGATGCAGTATTTTGTCTACGTTCCTCTCCAGCTGAAATCCACAAATCCACCTAGAGGTCCTCGTTACCTTCGTCGCTGTCCTCGTTTTGGAGGGGCACACTTACTTATTCCACTTAACCCACTTATTATTACTAATTACACTTACAATCCAAGGGAACCGAAAGTATTTTGGTATGAGTTAGCTACAAATATTCTGGTCCCCTCTTATTTATGGACCCATATGAATACGATGCGGCAACATGTAGGCTTGTAATAGGTATACTATATTATTTTTTTCCACATTACTTGTTTTCAAGGCGTAAAAACACGTGGGAAGTTCTACTAATTCACTTTACCACCAATCAAGACATCGTCGACTTTCGATTTCTTCAGATGTTCTGAGGGCAAATAGTACCTATTTAAAATAAGACCTATGTCTAGCTAGTAATCTACTTTGGCTGGTTTTTGAGCCCTCACTCTTTTTCGTTTCGAAAATCCATCTCAAAAATGACATTACTTTGTAGTTACTGGCGGTCCGCACCTTCAGAACGAACTATCTAATTTACGTGCTGATTTCTGTAATTTCTTATTGTTCCTTAGTCTTAATTGTACTTTATATCATTCTGATATTTACACAGGAAAATTATGTGGGTTTACTGTTAGGTTTGTTCCTGCAAATGTGAGTCGTCTTTAGTGTGGACTTATTACGAAATGGTGTGACTTCAAGTAAAGTTTTCATCCAAATACTTCAGGAGATCTTCGTGACTTAACAGCCATTAAAGTTTACCGCTCTCAGTTACAGAGTAATTTTTGTTTCTTATCTCCTGAACTTTTGAAATCCTGATGGTAGGTGCTTCAGGTTATTCTTTACATGTCCCTCCTTTCCTTCTGTCTTTAGTCTTTAGATGTTTTCAACTAGAACTTTAGAATTAAGTAAGTAAATACGCTTAAATACATAAAATACTGAGTAGGATAAGCTTATTTTTCTTTAGAGTACTGTGGAAACTTGAACTGGTAGTATGTAAACAAGTTTTCAGCGTTTTCCCACCTTTTCACTTTACTCCTATCATTTCTGATCATCACGCTGGTTAGCATTTTTGCACCAGATGCACCTTTCTCTCAAATTTCCTTTACATGTAACTCCTCTTGGCAGACCCCTTCAGGGTTCTGTAACATTGTGAGATTACTCAATTTGTTTCTTATGTTTGGTAACTGTTCTGCTTTACTGACTCATGGACTAGAAGGAAGAGCAAGTTATCACCATTACGGTCGAGTAGGATTATCGAAAGATAGCGTTCTTGTGCTTTTATCATGACCGTTGGAGATTGTATCGAATAGTAGAAGCTTATCTGTTCGGTGTAGTTTAGTACTGCCAAAGCGACGGCGACCGTAGCGGTCGCGAGTGTTCTCGTTCGGCCGTTCGTTCGCCCTTACTGACTCACTACGCCGTGTGGGAGAATCGTCCTACTAACATTGTCAAATGACTTTTATAGCAGGGTAAGTGCCATGCTTTTTTTCTTGTTTCAGTACTGGAAGTTTTATTCCAGCACCTGAATTCTGATAGTCTTTAGAGCTGTGCTTAACTTTCAACTAGAATCGGCTTATTTCATCCGTGAAGACGTATACTTATGACTTTTTCAAGTTTTCCCACTGTAAAACCATTAGTCATAATCGCGTTTAAGGTCGTAAGTATAAGGTTCTTTCGATTAGTCTGGTCCTTACTTGGGCATGTGGCATCACCCACATTCCCGCGGTTTTTCGCATTCTTTCGAATGACTTAGCCCATTAATGGCTTTTGTTTCCTTTTTTGTTTGATTTAGAATATCTGAAAGTCCACACGGAAAATCAGTAATCAAGACATCTTGTTTTGTTCCTGTTTCTGCATTTGAACACGCATCATTCCAGATGATTCCGGTCAAATTCCAAGTTTATTTCGAGATATTATGAGTTTAGAACTTCGTGAATAGAACTTATAAGCTTTCTATTAAATGTTTGTTGGTGTTAATTCACAGTTCCTTAGATGAGTCTATGGGACGTGTGTGGCGCAATGGTCGGAGGCGCCCTGCAATACACATGGGATCGATCCCCGCTCCCCAGGCTCACCAAACCTTCTATCCCTCCGGTGTCGGCGAATTGGTACCAGCCTTGTCTGGGAGGATAGCAGCACTGACTCGGTACATCGGTAGACCACCGCGAGTCGTTTTAAAGCCCAGATATGCATTCAGTCATCTCCAATGATGCTTAGTGAAGTCGAATGTATAGCGCATCGCTCAGGAATAGATCAACGCTGAGAGCACTATTCTTATCCTTTAGACGAGTCTACTGAATTTCCCATTTTTTGTTATGAATGAGAAGAGGTGAATACACCTTTATTCTACTGTTCCTTTTTTTCTTCCTTTCTATTTCTCGAAGTACATTTTTTACGCAGTGCTCTACTTCAAAGGCTGAAATGTAGATAAGAGCTGAGCACCACTTATTTGCAAAGAAATTGAGCTGAAGTGCATTTTTATTTTCAGAATTCGATTAGAATCTTATCACTTTCTAGGTCAACTGTTTTTCAGTTCACTATTTCTGCTGTGCCAAATCGTCACCTTCGTGGCCATATTTGCATTCCTGGTGTTTCCTTTGCTAGTGTTCTCCGTCCCGACTGTGATAGTGAAGATGTTCTTCCTGAATTTCAGTACGTTTCCATTGGTTTTTTTATAATTGTGTGTAGTTATTGCTCTTTAAAGAAACTCACTTGGCCGAGCAGCATGCTTTCTGGCCAGTTTTTCCCATTGCTTAGTTTAGGACCTTTTAGTGTCGTTCTTCTCAAAGAATTTGAAGAAGTTGCACTTAACTGTTAGTGTTCTACTAGACGAAATCAGCTTACGTGTACATATTTTGGGGACTGTACAAGAAGGTGGCACTTTGTTTTCCTGAAAGGGGAAAGTTTTTGCCCAGCTCCTGGGAATTGTGTAAATTGGCTTCGTGCTAACCCATTAAGCAGCGGTGTTTGAGTTTAAAGTAGTACCCAAGTAAATGTATCCGTTTACTGATAAGCACAGATTGTCACGAAACGAGATAGAAACCCGTAGTCGTTCTTGTGGTGTTCCCTCTCAACTCGATTCCACTCGGTTTGAGCAAGGGGGTCCAAATTCCCTCGAAAAACCTCTTCGGGCACTCGACTTGAATTATTGCCGCTCTGAAGCAAACGATGGCAGTGAAACGTTGGATACATAAGGGTTTTGCTCACATACTTGTGCAAACTTATCAGTGAACCAAGTTATTAATTTTGCAAGGGCGAAATTGAATGGAAGTCGTTTTTTGAAAGTTTTAAGACCTCCAAGATTTCGTTTATTTTCGAGTTCCCATGCCTATATTTGAGCTATTCATTCGAGGTGTAATGCCCTACTATGTATTACATTCACTTGCAAAAAGGTGGTCGCTGTATTTTTGTAACTGCGGTCAATTAGTTCATTCCTTAGCAGATGTCGTTAATAGAACCACTTGTACCTTTCCATGATAAATCAGTTAAGTTACGTTATTGACAAGTAATCGATAGCCCATTTAGGAAGAATGCCGTTGACGGATTATATGAATGTCTCAGCGAACGATGTGAGATCCATAGGAAGAGCATTTTATCTTCGTGGTGAGGAGGGAAATATAGGCGTTTGGTTGGTGTTCATTGTTAAGAAGCTGCCTTAAAGCTAGGAACTCACAGTGGTCTTTTGTCTATATTCCATTGCGTAAATGTATAGGCATGTGTTGCCGTTGTCACTATCATCAATGTATCGCGAGAAAGGTGTCCATCCAGCTGATGACGAAATGGAAACGTTGTTATCCGAGGAGAAATACCCGATCATTTTGTACTTACATGGAAATTCTTTCGATAGGTGTTTGTATTCTTATTCTCTGCAGTTTTTTTTTTCCAATATTGGGAATGAAAAAATGTCTTGAAGGGCCATATCGCATCGGGTTCAATTGTACAATGTGCTAACCACGTTGGGTTATCATGTGGTCACATTTGACTATAGAGGTATTACGTTCTTGTTGACTTCTCCTCCTTCTGCTCCTGTCAGTAGATGAATTCGAACTGAAAATCCTAAGCATGCACTCTATCCTTCTTTAGGTTATGGTGACTCAGATGGATATCCAAGTGAACAAGGTTTGGTCAATGATAGCTTCTTGATCTATGACTACGTGAAAAATCTTTGCGTGAAAAATCTAGTCATCATTTGGGGTCATTCTATGGGAAGCGGGTGAGCTGTCTTTTTGTAAATTCCACCTTTTCGCCGCAGTTTTTCTGCTTTCTATTTCTTTTTTCATGTCTTCAGGGTAGCGACGAAGTTAGCTATGGATCTGTCTATAGATGGTCGACCACCTCATGGGCTTGTTCTGGAGTCACCGTTTAACAATCTCCGAGACGTTATTATGAATCATCCGTTAAGCTTATCTGTACGATGGATGCCCGAAACTTTGGTTCAAAGACTAATAGTGCAACCGCTGAAGAATGTTGGCCTCATCATGAAAACTGATGAACGCATAGCTAAGTAAAAATACCACTTCTTTTGGCACACCGTATCAAGTGGATACTGCGATGCTGATTCAGGCCAAACTTATCATTACTTCGATGCTTGGATGGCCCTTCTTCATTGGTTGCGCTGACTCCATCATAATTTCCGTTTTTTCGGAGTTTTGCTGGTTCAGCCATTGCGGTTCCCTAGAGTCCCGAGAACAGCCTGGCCTAAGCCTGCCCCAGGTCATCACCATCACAAGCAGTCGCAGCACTTGTGGATCAGAGGGAAATTTGCCACTATACGACTAATCTGATACCAGGACGGTGGTGGACCCTGATATTGGTTTACTCTTAGTCCCCTCGCTGTACATCGCAGCCCAACACCCAGGAACACATTCCAGTCACGATGAGGCGGTAAACCGTTGGGAGGAAACTCATTTAGCTTGTCTTTTTCATTCGTTTAGGTAACTGGTTGGTATGCCTTTGTTCCCGGCATAATCTGAACTAATGCACATATAGAAGTTGTATGGTGATAAATTTTGTGGCATAGAAGCACTTGTTGTTTTTCAGCGTTGATTGTCCAATACTGATCTTACATGCTGCAGACGATCCGGTCATACCTGTAAAACTTGCCCGGAAACTTAGGGTGAGTAGTTAGTGAAGTATACTTTTTGACATGACATCTTTTCGTAAGTGGTGGATGTCAGTATTGTACAGTGCGTGTCCGTCATTCATACTGTAAGAGAAATTTCTAGAATGCGGGATTGGCTTCCTCTCGGGACATTAAATATGTGGAATTCGAAGAAGAAAGGAATTACAGGCACAAATTTATTTATGTGGCCCCAGAACTGCGGAAAATTATCCCGTGGGTTGTGTTTATGGACAGGTTATCTTAGTGCGATTTTAGAAATTTTTTATAGTTTATGGAAATGTTCTGAGCAATTTCTGATCCACTGACAATGCGACAATTTCAGAGACTTCATTGCTCATTGCCGAGAAATGCAAAAGGTCTCTGTTTAGTTCATCACGTTTTCCTTTCTCTTTAAGATATTACGGTATGTTGAACGAGTAAGGTTAAAGCTTCATTTTGTGTCGTCTGTTTGGCTTGACTATCCAGTCAGACTTCTTTTTTCATATCCTATCTGTTCGCTTTATGAGGAAATAGTCCAAGCATTATCATCGTGGTATTGCACGTGATATGTCAAAACGAGTAAGATTTCACCGGTGGTGTTTCGGATTGCAACCATGTGATTCGTGTCATATGATTGCATACCCACTAGTCTAATATGGTCTTCCTAGGTAATGTCAAAGTTAACTGTTTCTTTCTTAAATCCATATTCATAGATTCCGGTGGCTTGGTTACATTCCTTTCTGGTTTGGCCGGATTACGTGGTACTGTTTACTATGATCTAGTCTCTCTTTCAATGTTTTGATAGCTTCTTATCATTCAAGAGTCTCATTGAAAGAATTTTTCCACTTTTCACTTATGTGGTAATATTCGTTTTTGTGTATTACCTAATGATTTAATGTAATCACTTTAATAAATTTTATCCTGTGTTCGCCATTCTATTATGGAGAGGTTAACCTGGTATTTAATAAACATACCGTATCTGTAGGGCGCGTGTGACGCAGTGGTTGGAGGCGCCACTGCGACACACACGTGGAATCCACCCCCGCGCCCATGGCTCACCAAGCCTTCCATCCCTCCAGGGTCGGCAAATTGGTACCAGACTTGTCTTGGAGGATAGCAGCACTGGCTCGGTGCATTGGTAGGCCACCGCGAGTCGTTGTAAAGGCCAGATATGCATTCAATCACTTCCAAACGGTGCTTAATGAAGTCGAGTACATAGCGCATCCCTCAGGGATTTATCAACACCCACCCAGAGCTTTATCTTTTTTTTCCTACCGTATCTGCAGAAAAAAAAGCTCTCGGCGCTGATCAATCCCTGAGGGATGCGCCATGCATTCGACTTCATTAAGCATCGTTAGAGGTAACTGAATTCATATCTGGCCCATATAATGACTCGAGGTGATCTGCCGATGTATTGAGCTAGTTCTATTGTCCTCCCAGACAGGTCTGGTACTAATTTGCCGCCCTTGGAAGGCTCGAGGGCATGGGGCGTGGAGGTCGATCCCATGTGTATTGAAGGACGCCTCCGACCACTACGCTACACGCGCCCATAGCGAATTTGTGTTAACACAAATGATTGTAAAATATGGTGAATACGAGAATCTTTTTCACTGTTCAAAAAATTTCTTTATGGTATTAGTGATTAGCACAAGTGTTGTTGTCGAAAAATGAGACATAACGTATCCATGTATTAATTCCTTTCCATGGTTTGAGGCTTCATAGTGGATGTGTTCGACTGTGATCCACAACTTGGTTTCGTCCTACAGCACTTCTGTCTAGTATGACATTTCCATCCGGAAACTCAGTGATAGATAAGGCAATGCCTTACCATTTTGTTTTTTGGATGGGATCTACTCGCAACGTGACAAGCGTTCTTCCGATGCGAGAACACAGGCGACTTCCTATGGTGAGAACTTGTAGATGTCTCAGTGCATTATAGGTTGCTTGGGACATCAGACAAGAAATCTTGCTGAGCTAGCAGCATAATAGAAGGCTGGGACACATACTCTGTTCCGTGGGATTGTTATGAAGATGCATTTTTTAAAGTACTCAAGTACTAATGGCTACATTTTATTACCGTTTGCTATGAATTTTCGGTGAAGCTTCTTCGATTTGTAAGCTTACGCCGCCGCCATCGCTTTTAAGATTAACATTGGAAAGATAAGGCTTTGCAGTTTTCGGAATCGAAATTTCATCATCGCCAGGACAAAATGAGCAGGAAACAACACCCTTGGTCACAGCTGTATAAATTCTGAAGCGGTGAAGATATATAACGGTAACGAATTCCCAGAAAATTACAACATTACAACCAATGATCTTCGGGGAAATAAGGTAATGCTAAGAGATTTGTGTTTTCTATTTCACCAATAACATTGCACTTCGCTACTATATAAGTGGGAGTTCGTCCAGTGCGCTTAAGTGGATTGCACTGGTGAGAACACCTCGATCCCGTCCCGCAAAAAAGTAGTCTCACAAAATGACAATCTGAAAAGATCCCTGACATCTATAAAGTGTTGCCAACATGTTAGAGATAAAGAGAGTTTGGAAGCAGAAGATTCCTCCCAAACTTTGGATGGGCACAGTATTGAGGTCGACTGGTGGGAATGTGTGGCCACAGTAGATATGGTGGCTGTGATGTAGTGGGCTAAAAAAATTGTTCCAATCGTTAACACTACGTATTTTATCTGCTTACCATTTACATGGGTGTGTATGGAGCAGTGGTCGGAGGCGCTCTGCAACACACGTGGAATCGATCCAGCGCCCATGACCCACCAAGCCCCCCCCCCATCCCTCCGTGGTCGGCAAATTGGTACCAGACTTGTCTGGGATATGCATTCAATCACCTCCAAACGATGCTTAATGAAGTTGAATGCATGGCGCATCCCTCAGGTATTTATCAACGCCGAGAGCTTTATCCTTTTTTTATTATCCTTACCATTTACATGGGTATTCCTAGTGTGTGGAATAGATTTTTAAAAAACATAAAATTTGCCTGTTCGAGATCGGCGATTCGATCAGGATCTGAAAGATTACCATATTTGAGCGATGATGTTGTTTGTCTTGACGAGTTTGACCGTAAATAAATCGTCCTTGGATTTTGACGACACATTTAACTGCTGTTGGAACAATTCTCACAGAAATGAGAGACCTTGAAAACGTTCATTATGAATTCCTAAGTAGTTGACTTCGATCAAATACTTCTGCATAACACTTTCATTACAAGAGTACAGTGGAGATGAACATCCACTCCTATTCAAACACCAGCAATGAGCTCGAGAAACATTTATCTGTACCTCGTGGAATTTGGGAGCAATAGTAACGATATTTCAAAACCGACTTTGCTTTAACCTCGGTATGACTAATCAATATGTATTCTTTCTTTGATAAGCTTATACGAGGTTGATAACACTGTTTTTTTTTGGCTAACGTCTGAACAGTATCGTCTTCTTCATAGCCGATGATCCGAGTCGATGGTTCACAGTTGTTCGTCGAATCGAGATGAGATCGAATTCGAGAGAGATGCCGCACTGAGGAAGACCGGGCTCGATGTACGACGAAGGCGCCACCTAGAGAACACGAACAATTTTGGACTACCGACGCGGATGGTCGGCTGTGGTGAAGACGATACCGTCAAAACGTTAGCCAAAAATAAACAATGTTGTCAACTTCGTGTGAGCTTATTAAAGAAAAGAATACATATTGGGAACAGTTGTTTTACATGTATTGGTTACACTGTAGCTTAACAGATCTTTCGATAACAACGGTAATGAAATCAGTGTCTAAGCGGAAGGACTTCAAAAGAATGTTACTCAATCTTCACTCTATGTCCTGATGTCGCTCATCGATATATCTATTCCCTAAAATTTTTCTAAGCTTCCTATTCTTAGGTAAAGAATTGACTTCAAAGAGTTTATAGGGAGTTTTAAATTAGACGTCCTATTATTCTATCCTGGTAAAGTGCTCGTATATGCAGTTATTGGAATCATTTCAGTTGTTGTTAATGTACCGAAAGGACACCACCCAAAGGGAGTGCTATAGTTTTTAAGGAATCAGTGAACATAATCTTTTTTAAAGGTTTATAGATCTCATGGAGTGCTATACGTAACACTTCCTGCTCACTAGTTGTCGTACAAATGTACCGACTAAGTTCTCATCTCTCCGGGGTCGGGAAATTAGTACCAGACTTCTCTGAGACGAACTCACTCCTTCTAATACGCGTGGCTACTCCTTAGCATGGCTATATCAGGATTCCAGGAAGAATCGACATAAGCAGCATTCAACGACGTTCATAAGCAAGATGAGAAAATCTCTAGGCAATTGCCGAAACTACACGCAGAAAAAAGTTCGAAGAATTTCATGGACGTTGAATGCGATGAAACGAATCAAATGCAAGAACTACTGGGATTCGTACATCATGACATGTTGGTATGATGTGGAGTCTTGTAATAAAATACTTGGTTACTTGGATGGCCCGTTATCACTGGTTGTACGGGCCCCAGCATAATTTTCATCTTTTTGGAGTTTTGCTGGTTTAGCCATTGTGGTTCCCTGGAATCTCTAAGTCAGCCAGGCCAGAGTCTGTCCCACGTCGTCACCACCACAAGCAGTCCAAGGAGTTTTTCATTATGGTACGTAGAGTTTTATCAGTGGTGTACACTTCGTTCGATGATGTCGTAGCTTCCCTCATCATCTCCCCAAAAAGATCGTCATCAGAATTCTTTCGTACTATGTGCTCTACAATGACCCCCAAAACTTGTTTGCTTTTCCATATATGTCCTTACCAATACTGTCTTAATGGGAGATCTTTCTAGAGCAAGAAGTTAAGATCCTCTATTTTCGTTTTCATTCGGTGATTCACACTCACGGGAAGGTTTTCGAGCTTTTCCGTGGAATGTAGAATGCTATGAATAACTTACCAAGGTTACCTGTAATAGACAAGGTGCTAATTTATTGGAGGTAGCTCATTATCCATCTCTTATGTATGTCCAGTCTTCTGGTCGTAGGCTTTTGACCAAACTGATGTCTATGCATGCGCAAGCACACAAGCATGATTCTACACAGGAACAAGGAGTCCGTCATCCGAACCCATCTCTATCTCAGAGCAGGATGATGGGAATGTTTGGCTCTTGGTTGTATGCTCGCTACTATCCAGACGTGCCACATACCCATGCGACTAATCGGCAGGTAATCTTTAACAACGCTTTATAGATAAGGCGTAAAGGATAAAACTTTTCGGAGTTGTTCAGTGCCTGAAGGATGCCCTGTACATTCTACTTCGTTAGACGTCAAAGAGGTATTTGAAGGGACCTTTCCTCTACACAATTAATTCTATGGTCCCATCGATCTATGAAGTCAGTGTTTTTATCTTCAAAAACAAATTTGCTACCAATTTGCCAACTATAGAGTGATGAGGGACTCGGTTTGTCAGGCGAGGGGTCGAATGAAGAGCCTTGTTCCTGTTGCAGGGCACCTTTAGCCATTGCGGCAGCTACTTAAGAGGTACTTATGAGTTTCTGTAGAGGAAATTTTGTTTGGATTGTTTTAGATACTAATGTTAGGGCTATAATCTATGAACTAATTTCCATAATGGAAATCTTTAAAGGATAAGAAGTATAGGAAAATAACTTTGGTCGATTTTTTCAAAAAGCAATGCAAACTCTGAACAAGAAAACGTAACTTTGGTAGAAATGGAAAAAAAATCGGTTCTCTGTGTATTTTTAGGCCCTATATTCTTCTGAATATAGAAAATAAATAGCACTTTAGTTCAGAAGTGTGGTGTCGACAAAACGATAAGTTTGTCTACACTATTTCATGAGGGAATATCTGTTTGCTCACATGCCAAAGAACACAGTTGTTACCTCTGTAGCACTTGAAATCTTTCTTCTTTTCTCTTCTCCAAGGACATCTATACACGTTCTGTTCTTCAAGTTTGATAAGAAATTTGTTTCTCTTCTTTGGCTTATTAGATTGAATCCTACAGTTTCCTTTGCTTGTTAAAAACCGGCTTTTGGAAGTTGAGCTGTTCTTCTTCTAATAGTTTGTTCGATTCATAAGCTTTAGATGAACTTGTTGTCAAAGCCACTTTATTGTGACTAACATTTTCGCCTTTTCATCTCTTTAGAGCTTCAATGGTGCGAATCGAATGTCTACAGTAGATTTTTTGCGTTATGTGCCTCCACATTTCGAACCCAGTGAAGTAGAACACCGCACGAACAACGTAGCCTCACAGTACCATTCTATGAAGAACGGTTCGTGACACATTGTTCACAGACAGTCTAGCAATTTCGATTCGTCGGAGTCAGTTGGCATGGTTTTTTTGCCGTTTTTTCTTTTTCACTCAGTATTTTACACCGACTCGACAATGACCAACCCTCAGTTATTTTCGATTTCCAATGAGCTCTTACTTTTGATCGCCTGTAAGATTCTTCTATAGGTAATATCGGTAATGGAGTAGAAGCTGTCAGAATTGAGATCTACTTACAATATGTCTACGTCTTAGTATGAATACCAGTGTTGGAGCTTTCTAATATTTAAGTGGTCGCGTGTGGCGCAGTGGTCGGAGGTGCATTGTAACACATATGTGGAATCGATTCCCGCGCCCATGGCCCACCAAGCCTTCCATCCCTCCGGGGTCGACAGATTGGCACCAGATCTGTCCGAGAGGATAGCAGCACTGGCTCGATACATCGATAGGCCACCACCAACCATTGTAAAGGCCAGATATGCATTCAATCACCTCCAAACGATGCTTGATGAAGTCGAATGCATGGCGCATCCCTCAAGAATTGATCAACGCCGAGAGCTTTATCCTTTTATCCTTTATCTAATATTTAAACGATACGCAAATGTTATTACTGAGACTCACATTCCAGGCTCTACTTTAGTGAACGCAACGGCCGAATGAATTTGTTGATAACGAGAAGTTTCTGTAACGTTTGAAAGGTCTTCGCACCTACTGGTGCATTGACGATATGTATTGATTTTCCGTAATAGTTTGGTATATAGTAGGGCATGTGATTATCTTCTATTCAGTTCTCTTAATTTGCGTTAATCATCTCTTAACTTCAGTGAACTTCATTCAACTCCATTGCCAGTCAGACCCGCTAAGTAGGTGGTTCCACTCGACCCACTGTCTGAACAGTTTCACTTTTTTGCTGCATGAGTTCAATTGTTCGAACTGTTTCTGGGGAGAACATGGAGACAGGTGGATTGGCGGACTTTCCGCAGCTGATCTTCTTATTGACAACATCGATACTAATTTGGATGGAATTTCTTTGGAAAAAAAATTTTTTTGTATATCACAATTCAACGTCCTGAATTAAATGAAGTGATCCATTACTAGGAATGGTGGTTACCTTGCTCTTGCTTGTCGGATGTGTGTGGTATAAAGTACATGACCCGTCATCGCATATATTGTACGGATCCCAGAACTTCTTGCATTCAATTCGTTTCTTCATCCACAAGGTTCTTCGAGGTTTTCGCTAGTGGGTTTGGCTGGTGGTTCTCTTGAGTACTGCGATAGCTGTGCTGGAGCATAAGGGAGCCAGATGGGCCCTGAGAAGTCCGGTACCAATCTCCGGACCCTGGAAGTGTGAGAGGCCTGGTGACTTCCGATCAGCGTCGAACTAGTGTTGTGCTCGTAATAAAAGGTTCTATTACCTTTTATCATTTATTTTATTGTATTAATAGCCTTCAATTCATTCCTGAACGTATAGCCTTTGCTCGGATGTCATCATCATTTTATAGCCCTAATGTCATCACCATTTTATGGCATTGATGACACTTTGATAAGGTTTCATTGCGAATTTTATGTTATTTACGAGATGATGTGGTATTTTGCTTTTTAATTTTATTAGAACGACAGTGCTTGCGTCAATAATTTTATTTTGACTACAGACTATTTATATGTATTTTAGACTATAGATATCCTGTGAGATGAAAAAAAGCTGGGATGAATTTTTGTCCCAGTTTGATTTTTTATGTGTTTTTTTAATTTTATTTAACCCGTCTTCACGTTTACTGTGTGAATCACAGCACTCCTAACATCCATTTCGTTTCCTCGCATACATCGTCCACGGTGGTCTTCCAAAATCTTACATGTGGCTTCGGTTGCTGCTTGAGGATTTTCATTTCATCTTGAAAGTCGTAGAATGCTAGTCGAGCAATTCTCCCTGAGTCCTGACATAGCTGGGCTGGAGCGTTCCGAACTGGATTGTGGAGGGTGAATTTTTTCCCAGACAAGTTCGCTACCAATTTTCCGACCTCGGAGGGATGAGAGGCTTGGTTAGTCCGGAGCGGAATCGAGCTAGCACCATGCTCGTGATGACAGACATCACTGCCACTGTGCTATCTGCCCCATATTTCAGTTCAAAGTGAATCGAAATAAGGGGAGATAACTTTCAAGATCAACTAGACATCTGGACATGGACCTACTAATGGCCGTAGTTCAGAAATTTTTGCAAAGAAGAGGAAAGCTTTGAAGATGTCAACGTGGAATGGTCCCAATGGAACTTAACACCGACCAACTGGGACAGAAAGAATCTCGAGATAGTATAGATAGAGATGGGAAGGTAGAAGCTGTTCTTCTCGCAATGGCATGAGAAGTTGATGAGGAAATTGATGTCAACGGTTCCATGCGCGACAATTACCACATTCTTCAAACACCAATATAACAGCTATTCTCTACCTCAACAATCAAGCTGCAGCCAACGAGTCCTTGTTTTGGAGTTCATTAGAACTGATCTTCAGGATTTTGTGGTACCGGGTGTGAATTCTAACGGTTCTTCGTATTCTTGTTGAGCAAACGCGAGGTGTTATTTTTATTCTTTATTCACGAACAAGCTGACGTTTCGGCGGATTTCGCCTTCCTCATAGTCTGGAAAGGTTAAGTTGACAGTAATCTATTCGGCCAAACACCTCCATAACCAAACAGAGAAAACCCTGAACGAAGATTTCAACCACATTGAACACAGCTTTGCACACTCACCGCTTTCTATGAGTCTTCCACTAAATATTTCATAAATATTTCACGTGGAGACTAACCGCACAGAATTCACATGGAAGCGTAATATGCCCCTCCCATCAAAATAAGAGCCTTATATACTGCCCAATATCGCGCGTGATAATGAGGCATTCTTCCCTGCTGTTCATTTTCGGATTTCAGGAATCGATCCAGAACACCTCGAGAGTTTTTGCGCGCTTGTGTTCTCGATTCCTGTGCGAGGATCGTGACACGTACTTCAAAGTCCTTGCCGCTATGTCTCCGGGTCCTATGCGTGCCTAGTGGGGTATTTGGTTTACGTATGCCGACTAGGTGTTCTTTTATACGAACGCAGAGTGGTCTACCCGTCTCGCCAGCGTATTCATCCCCGCACGCTTTACAAGAAATCATTTAAACTGTACCTGAACTCATGCAGTCACCTTCTCTGCAATTGGGGGCAAATTATACAATTTTGCGTTGCACATAGACGGTCGTATAGGCGGTTACGAACTAGCTGGCGCCTAAGATTACTCGGTGGCATTTCAACTACATTTACCGAATTCTCTAGACCCGCCCTTCTTAAGCACCGTTTTATAGCTGCACTTACATCATTTGAGATAAAGGGTAGGATAAACGGGACTATTTTATCGCTAGAGTTGTCGTTTGGAGGCCTAGGATTTCCTCTACACCTGTCTCGAGCTACAGTTTCGTAGCCATTAGAAATGGCTATTTGCCGCGCCAAGTTCCGGGACTCCTCTCTCTGCTCTCTTCCCGTGCACACGTTGGTTGCTGTTCGAAACATGTTTCTTACAAGCGCCCTTTTCGTGTGAGAGGGGTGAGAGGAGAGATAATGAACCGAGATCTTTTTTATTACTTGTCTTTCGGTACCACTTCGTAATGTAGCCATTTTCTGACAGGCTAATTTGGACGTTCAGGAATGGAAGCCAGTTTTCTTTAGGGTTTCTCTCAGGTGAACTTGATATACTCTGACTGTTCATTCAACAACTCGAAACATTTGTCCATTTCCTCTTGTGTTGAGCAAAGGACAAAACAGTCATCTATATATCTAAAGTAGAGTAGCGGCCCGAGATCGGTCACCGGTGCTTCCACCTTAGACATAAGCGCAATGGCAAGGCTTGGTGCCAGTGGTTGTCCCATTGCCAACCCTCTTATTTGAGTGTAGTACTTTCCGGACCATCTGAAGATTGAGCAGCTCAAGCATTCTTTTTAAGAGTGCCATCAACTGCTCTATCTTGAAGCCATACATGTTTATTTCTCCTTCGTGTCGCATCAGGAGTTCGAATATGGCTTGCATTGCGGAGTCATTCGACACGTTAGTATAGAGGGCGCTAACGTCGAACGACTCCATCACGTACGCGCTGCTGGGCTGCGCAGTACGTAGACGATCGAGAAACATCTGGGTATTCGTAAGATGAGCTGGAATGTGTTTCAACAACTGCTTAAATATTAGGGTTAAAAACCATGTTATCCTATCCGTTGGCCCGTCTACACAGCTAATGATTGGTCAAACCTTAAACAATGATGGATCGGTAGACGCAAAATCATCGCTGGATACTAGCTTATGAGTTTTTATAAGCAAGTACAAGACGGGACATGTTGGCAACTCAACTTTTAGTTGAGAGATAACTAATGGTTTTAAATCAGCAGCCCTTGCCATTTTGGCCTATTCGTGGTTCAATTTTTTGGTATTTATTTTTAAACTCCTTCTCAGATGATGGGCGATAAAGCGATGCATCTTCAAGGTGCTTTTTCGTTATTTCAACATTTAACTGATGGGGAATTACGACAAACTCTCCATCCTTATCACTAACGGTTCTTATCTTTCACTGTTTTTTATAAGCACTCGTGAGGTTGTTACTACACTACTTATGTATACATGAAAGGTATCGTTTGGCGGATTTCGTTTATTTATCCACAAAAGTTGACGTTTCGGTTGAATTTTGCGTTCTTTAGTGCTTGGGAAGGGCGCGTGTGACGCAGTGGTTAGAAGCGCCACTGGGACACACACGTGGAATCGATCCCCGCGCCCATGGCCCACTCAAGCCTTCCATCCCTCTGGGGTGGTACCATACTTATCTGGGAGGATAGCAACACTGGCTCGATACATCGGTAGGCCACCGCCAGTCATTGTAAAGGTCAGGTATGCATTCAATCGCCTCCAGACGATGCCTAATGAAGTTGAATGCATGGCGCATCACTCAGGAATTGATCAACGCCGAGAGCTTTATCCTTTATCCTTTTAATGTTTGGCAAGGTTAAGTTAACTGCAATGTAGTCAACCAAACACCTCCACAACTCCAACAGAAAAGCTAAGTTACATAGATTTCGACTTCATTGGAAACAAAACAGCTTCTTCACATACGCACTGGTTTCTGTAGGGCATCCGCTGAGTATTCTACGTGGAGACAAATCGCACAGAGTTCAAGCGGCCGGGTAATACGCCTCTCTCACATTGAAATATCAGTTTGAGATATTGTATGAGATTACGAATGATAACGAGGCATTTCCTCTCCGCGGTCTATTTTTGGATCCTTGGAGTTTATCCAGAACGCTTCGAGGGTTATGCGTACTGGTGTTTTCGATTCCTGTGCGAGGATGTTAACTTGTACTTCAAAATCTGCCCCGTTATGTCTGTGTCCTCCGCCTAGTGGAGTATTTGGTTTGACTGTAAGACCACCATGTAGTTGTCTTTTTTACGGAGGCAGAGTGATCTACCCGTTTTGCCAATATATTCGTCCGTACGTGTTTTGAAGAAGATCAGGTGTACCGTACCCGAACTCCTGCAGTTATTTTATTATTCTCTAAAAACCGACTTTTATTTAGCCCCGGCACACATAATCAATATTTCCTTATGTTATTGAGCTGATTCTATGTCTTCGTCTTCTTCAGAGTTGTATTGATCCTGGTCGATGATCCACAAATGGTCGTCCTCGCGATATGGATGTTCGTTCTCGTCGAAAATCGAATCAAGGGAGATGGAGCACCGATCGAATGCTACAGGATGGATTTATCGCCAAATAGCAGGTTATATTGGACTGCGGGAATCGACCACCATCCGTCCTGTATAAAGGGCACCGCTGAGTGAAGTTCCCCCATTAGAACGGTGCTCTCTACCTTGGATTCAACTCCATGTCACCCACTACAACCACCCACATCTCGGGGACGACCACCTATGGACTGTCGCCTCGTATCAGTTGGGCTCCGAAGAAGACGAGGACGTCGAATCATAGGCCGAACAGATACTTCACAATAAGCTCGTCTCAGCTCAATAACATAGGAACGTATTTTATTATCCTTTATTTTACTATTTTTATTATTATTTGTTATTCTTCACTGTTCTTGAGTTTTGCTATTTTCTTTCACACGGTTCTTGTTATTTTTTATGAGCTGGTTATACTCATTCAAAATTGGAGTCCGAAACCACATTTATCTTGCGCGAGTCCAGTATTTCTTTTTTGTTACGAGTAGGAGGCATCCTGTGAGCTCATCTGACTCTAGGGAGACAAACGTAATATCAGATTTTTAGGAATGTGATCTTTTATCTTTGATGTGTTTGATAAGAAGGTAGTCGGGGATATCTGGCGGGATATGTTGTGGACTTGTTGACCCACTTTTAGCTAAGCTTCCAGATGACGAAGAAATAGAAACTCTTTTATTTGGTTCGTAGCCCTGGAAAACCATCCAGTCCCTATTAGAGAAGTGACAAATGCGCAGAATAGATTGTGCCTGGATGAAAAAGTTCCCCTCATCTTCTTCTCAGTAGCTCACATTTCTTGCTCATTTTTTATTTAGTCCTTAATCAGCAGTAGAACATTTATTTTCTTGAACGCCTCTTTTTTCTCTAACTGATAACGTTCTTGCCCATTTCTTGTCGATATCATAAATGACGTAGTTGGGTGAGTGTTGCTTGCTCTAGTGAGTAACTCGTCCTAACCTACACCTACTTGCCCGAGTTGTCCTTTAACTAACGAGATTCTTATTTAATGAATCCTGTCACGAACACTATTCATTATTCATATCAAATCCATTTTCCTGGAAAAATCTGCTTCGCTACACATGAATTTTCCATAAAAAACCTCTCATATATTCTTTTTTTATATCAGTAGTTTTATATAAAAACGATTTCAATTAACTGCGATGAACATTTTTAAAAAATACGCTTTTACAAGAGCTGTAAGGCGTTGAAACTTCTTACATCAGTAGGTATTTCTGACCCAAGATTTTAGTACTTATTTCTACTCAAGAAGGACTTTCCCTCTAATCGTAGATTTTTGCCACATTATCCTCTACCGATCCGTCATCGGAATCGCTTCTGTGTTGGAAGAATTGGATTAGCAAAACATCAAACCTTTCTCCGATCCGCAGAAGCAGGTGAAGACGTGGGAGTACTGTAGGATATTAAGTGCTATAGAAAAAGCTGACCAACCCTCAGGCCACCTGACGAACCAACACTCAGAATCAACCACCTTTATGGGTGGCATTTAAAACATAATGTAGCAATCGGGGAAAGTGCTGGGAGTAACATGATATGTGAGGAGTTTAAGTACCTAAGTCAGCGAGTGTATTTTATTGAGATAAAACATTGCTGACTTCAGTTCTTTTTCACATGAAACCGCCTTAATCATTAGCATTCGGTTCTCACCCGATTCTTTGTCCATGGGGTTCGGCATCAAGAAAATGATAAATTACAGTTGTTTTTTCTAGAGTTCTCTTTTTTTTTGCATCTGCAGAATCTTGTGATCTATCATAAACTCACATCACGCCGTTCCCTTCCAGGACACTTCGCATTTTGCGTGGCTGCCCGTAGCAGTACATTTTTCATCCTTTGCTGTTATCCATCGGTTTTAAAAAATTAATCCCTTCTTTTAGGCTATTATCAAATCACGCTGCCAACTATTGACGTCATAATCTTCGGCATTCATGCTCTGTCTGTGTTCCATTATCGTAAAATTCTGCTTCATTCTTCTCTTAGACGGGTTTTTTCGTCGTAGATAGAAAGAGCAAAAATCCCGCTTTATTTACAAGAAATGCCAAGTATGAATACAGGTTTCTGTTACAACAAAGCCCTTTTTGACATTTAGCCAGTCTTGTCCACAAGAAAATAGAATTTAAAAAGTTGTCTGAGATACGAGCGGGGAAAGTGAGGAATTGAAAAGGCCTTTTAGGGTTGGATGAACATCAGTCATTACATTTGAATCTTAAGGTATACGGGCATGTAGAGCAATGGTTAGAGGTGAGCTGCAAAGCAACACAACGCCTTCAATTCGACCCATCATAGAGCCCTTCATCCCTCAGAGGTCTGTAAATTGATTCTAGACTTCTCTTTAAGGATAAAAGCACTGACTTAAAGCATCGACTGGCTCGTCTCATCGCTTTTGCCCAATACATGTATTCAATCACCTCCAGGATGCTTAATGGAGTCGGATACATGGCGTATCCATTGGGATTCAAGTAACACTTAATACTTTATCCCTTATCCATCATGACAAATACACAGCGTTGTATGGCGTCGCAGAAAATAGAGTAAGACACCCTTAGTGCAGAATTGAGTCTCCTTCGGTTCTTCTACAAATTTAACTTCGGCTGTTTATCCCTTTTCTAGTGGCAACGGAACCAGAACTAACCTTTCTTAGTACTAGTACTTCATCACACAATTATTTAAGCTTGTTTAGAAAACACATCTTCATTTCAGAGAGCGATTGCTGTCAATGAAATTGCAGATAAAAGAATTCGAAACAGAAAAAAAACTTTCAAAAACGAAATAACAATCATCAGCATTACTTAGATTTTCGGAAGACTTCACAATGTCACCTTATATGCGTGAATTTCCCAATTATCAGTGTTAGTGAAGTATAGTTGGATCAATAGGCATTAATTGTGCGTCACTTTAGGTTTCTTTCACATGAGGTTGTAAGAAGTTGTCTCTTATCGTTATCCATTGTCCTGTCCGAAGACCACCATAGATGAGCTGTTGCTTATCTAAGGGTTCATTCTGTCCATAAATAAAAGTGTCCGATGTCAACATTTCTGAATCTGGACAAAAATCGACGGATGAAAATCTCATTCGTTCGACTGTAACAGGCGATTTCATCGATGACCTTAGGTATACTAATACTCTTCTGTGTTTTCTGCGAAGAAAAAACTTTTCAGTTCTTCATAAGTTCATTTCTATGTCATTTAATTTGGCATATGGATACCGGCTGGAGCGTCAGAACTCTCTCTTCATTAATGGCAATGAGTGGTGGACGAGCCTGAATCCCGAGATAATCTTGGTAATCCGTCCAGTTGGCGTTTATGAATAGGTTTTTCCTAGACAACCCTGGTATTAAGTCACCAATCCTGGAAGGATGAGTGTTTTTTTTTTGTATGGAGTGGGTCGAACCACTGACTATTTGTTTACCGCGTGGAACTTTTTAACTAGTGCGCTACAGGCTGTCCTACTTTTTTGAAATAGATATGATATTGATCATACATGGTAAGATTCTGATTCTTTAACGCCTATAAAATATTAAAATATATTTTTTCTCCATTTTTTCCGCAAAGATTACTATTTCGAACGCGAAGATAATTGAACAAGCGGTATTCGGTCCAGGATAAAATCCATTCCAAATATCCTCAAAGTTAATCTTGTGGGAAATGTATGCGATAGAGAAAACTCTTCAATAAAGTTCTTAACCCTTCTATTAACGGAGAAACTATGTTTTTTTTTCGAACAACCAGTAATCGATGAGACGACTTTCCATGATACTTTTTCTTATTTTGTGTGACAATAGTATTACAGTGATCGATCAACCCTCTCGTTATCCCGGTCATGAAAAACTCAGTTTATTAATGGCGCTGTCCTTTCTGCTGGCTCAAGTCTAACTCTTCCTATTCTTTAGCAGTCTCTCTGTCTTTCCTGAAGTAGCTAGCTTTTAGATATATGATAAAAAGTACGATGTATGACTTTACTCATTGATGAAATGTCTGAGTTCTACCGTTTCAATTAGCCAAGGTGAAATCAAATTTCCAATTCCAGTTGCTAACCAATTAGTTCCAACTTTGAATAGCTTTTAGGTAGTTAAAAGCTTATGAACATATTTGCTTCCTTCTATTGCAACCCCTCATTAATGGCTATAGTCAAGTCCACATGCGAGTTCGTTCTGTCCACATTGAAATGTTTAACACTGGCCCGAGGTGGTTAGAATTTCTTCTCTCTGAAACGCTGAGCGAACCTTCTCAGATCGTCCCCAATTTCCATCGCAAACACTCCCTGATTCTTACAAATCGAATTGAGGGAGATTTTTTTTCCTTACCATCAGTATTCGTGAATTCTGTGAATTGTGGCCTAGTCATACGATGACGATGTAACATGCTGAATAACTATAATAATCACATTGAACAATGCCAAGGTTGATAGAAAGTCGGTGTGTCCTCTTCTTGAGCGGATACTTAAGTTTAGGCGTTGGGTTTTTTCTCTGCTGGAAGTGTTTGACTGGGAAGACTACGTGTCAATTTGACCTTTCCAGACTCTGAACAAGGCGAAATCGCCTAAACGCCAGCCAGTATTGAGTAAACCTTATTATTAAAAACCTCGTATGTGCTCAAGAGGAAAACGAAATGTTTTGGAAGTCTTTAACACATCTAGTTTTGAAGGCGAAACTCTTCAGAATGGATTTGACCGCGTATTCAAGAATAGTGGAAAAAGTATCAGTTATCTACAACGAAACTTAGAAATGAAATCGAGCCAGTGGATCGCAGTCTGCCTTGAGCTGCTCTAGTCATTTGTGAGCTGGAACGGAGCAGATGTCAGCACCCCAGTTGTCAGAGGGTGGCAACATTACACCGATCAGCAGCCTCAACGTTCACTTAGTGTCGTAGAAGTGGTTGTCGGACACCACAACTTGTAGCGAATGCCGAACGCCTGCCGGCTCCACTTAGCAAATTCTCTGTCTTATTGGATTATCGGAGTTGGCTTAACCAATCTCAGCGATCCGATTCCCTCACATATTTTCGGCCTTTTTTTTACTTGTCGCAGTGCTCTAGTTCTCTATTTATTACTTGCTGGTATTATTTGATTGCCTTTGTTCATAAATCAGACGCACAGATTTCAGCGCCATTTTTATTTCATAAGAACTTTGCTGGTTACACATCGTTTCTTCGGAGTCCCTGGATAGCCGTACTAGGACTCTGCAGGTCGTCAGTAGATATCTGTTGTTATGGATTCGAGTGAGGTTCACTACCGTGTGACCAGGTTTCTTCTTCAAGTACTGCGATCACTAACGTCTTACTCTACTCCTAACTGGGCATTTCTCTTCGTAAGCCTCGTCAGCACTCTGGGAGAGATAAGACACTTTATAGACAGTTCGAAACAATCTCTACGAACATCGCTTAAGCAGTAAGAAGATGACGAAGTTGTAAATATCTAGATACTGATGAGAATTGAGGTGACTTCCATGCGCTTTCCATTATTCCGCTCCGTAATCCTCTAACTGTGGTTAATTGTTTTGTAGCTCTTGAAAGTAGAAAATGTTATAAATTAAGAATACAGTAGGACGTCATCACGTTCGTTTCGGACCCTGCAAAACCGTTTCTTTAACAATTTGATGTCAACTTGCATTTGGACGTCTTTTTGAGACAAATTTAGAACTGTTTTTTATAGTTATTCAATTCCTTTATTACTCACCTTTGACGTCCTTATCTTAAACTCAGTTCATAATTCAGTGCAGTTATAGTTTTCGTTTTTTTTGTTATTGAAATTGGGAGGGCGCCTGTGGCACAGTGATCGGAGGCGTTCTGCAACACACACGTGGAATAGACCCCCATACCCATGGCCCGCCAAACCTTCGATCATTCCGGGGTCGATATATTGGTACTAGACTTGTCTGGGAGGATAGCAGCACTGGCTCGATACATCGGTAGGCCACCGCGAGTCATTGTAAAGGCCAGATATGCATTCAGTCAGCTCTAAACGATGCTTAATGAAGTCGAATGCATGGCGCATCCCTCAGGGATTGACCAACGCCGAGAGCTTTGTCCTTTTTTTTTTGCTAAGATTGGGAAGAGGATAAATCGTTAGACGTTGAGCAATAAACATCGATAGAGGTGGTTGAATGCATATTTGGCTCATACAGTAACCTATTGCGCTCTCCCGATGTACAGGCCAGAATTTTGTCCTCCCAGACAACTTCGGTACCATTTGGCTAATTGTGCATCTTTGGTTACGTTTAACATGAATTCAAGTCTTACTTCGAATTTAATGGCATCACTTTCGATGGAATGGAATACCACTATAAAATGGTACCAAAGTACTAGTCAATACTGTTGTGCCTATTGGTTTCACTAATACATTTCAGGAAAAAAACTCACTCAGGTTTTTTCATTTTCTCACCATTTCTTGACAGATTCTCTCGACTCTTCAAGAATTTCTTCAACTGGACAAACTTAACACGGAAACTTCTGAAAATCAATCAATAATTTGCATTTCCCAAGATCGACTTTCTACTAACCTCGGCATTGGATTATAAATCTCTTGTTCTCTTTTTACAGCAATCGCGAAGTTGTTATTCAGCGCACCCTTACTTCCTTACGGAACTTATCCAAAAATCCGAGAATGAATAGCAGAGAAGAATGCCCTGAGATAACGCGTGATCTAGCCCCGTATCTCAGAACTGATTTTTGATGTGGGGTGGTGGAGCAATCAACCATATGCGACTCTAAGCGGCTGTTCTTCCTTCGTGGAAAACAGATAAAAAACGGTGGGGTTTTTCGAGAAGCCGGTGATCGTGGAATTATTGTTTAGATTTTCATCTTTCTGTTTGCGTTGTTGAAGCGTTTGACCTAATAAATTGCATATTAGTGTGCCCTTCCAGGCTCTGAAGAAGGCGATACTGCCGAAACGTCAGCTACCGTTGTGTTGTACGTGTTATATTCGTAAGGAAGTAAAGGTGTGTTGAATAACAACCTCGCGATTGCTGTAAAAAAGGAGAACAACAATAAATTGAATGTTTTTTGTGTAGAAAATTTTTTTAAAATCTTCACTACATGTGACATAAATGCTTATTTTTCCTGGAGATCTTCACCGAGATAGGGACGGGATGAGTCACTTCACTGCACACTCATTCACTTATCCAGCTATTCATTGTTTCTTCTGTTCTTGTTGATTTTATTTCTTCATTACTCAGCACTTAATTATTTAATCGTATCTGCTCATTTATTTTTCGTTTTATTCATTTTTTACTTTCGTTTATCTGTTATCGTTTCGTTATGTTCTTCTTCTAGGCCTTTTCTGTAGGTTTTTTCTTGCATTGGCAATAGCTGTACTGCTAGAAACTGTATTACTTACTTGGATAAGAGGAAGCCCCAGCATAATCTCCATTTTTCGGAGTTTTGATGGTTTAGCCATTATGGTTCCCTGGAATCCCAAGGTCAGCCTGGCCAAACTATGCCTCAGGTCGTCACCACCACAGGCGGTCGCCGCCATTGTGGACCAGAGGGAGATTTGCCACGTGCGACTAGTTTGATACCACGACGGTGGTGGATCCCGGCATTGGTTTACTCTTAGCTGGGCTTCCTGGTAAGAACGGTGAATTCCTTCTCAGCTTGGAAGAGCCTGGCGGGAGGGCGAATGCTCCGCTGTAAATCGCAGCCCGACACCCAGGAACACCTCCCAGCCACGATGAGCCGGTAAACTGTTCGGAGGAGAAATGTATTATTTTTTTATAACATTAAACAGCAGGGGATGTTTAACGTTTTCTTATTTACTGCTTATCCTTTTTTTTTGGTAGAGTATTTTGTGAAAGTACAAACACGAGTATACCGAGATATGAGCAAAACTCGGATTATCAGACTGGGCTTCGAACCTGCGATTACCCATTCCGAAAGCTTACTTGCTGTGCGAGTTCTCGTTCCGAGTTTGCTCATATTTCTGCGTCCTTGTGGTTGTAGATAATGCATTACGCCACAGTTTTTTAATCTGACAAATAACATCTGTAAGAAAAAAAAAGTCCGTTTTAAAGTGGTCGACGTTTCTGCATCGTTTACTCAAGAAAGTTCTTGAACGTTTTAGCTGCATTGTACCATAATACACACCAATTACGTCACATGGCAACCTTCACTCTATTAACTCAAGCTGCCGTAACTATGTAAGATGAATATTTCTCTTAAGTTTGGGACTCAGATGGTGATTTTAAGTGCGATCAATAGGTTGCCTTTCTATCTCATCGATCAATCTTAATTTTAGACTTTTTTCAGCTTATCTTGTCATATCTTCTGAAGAACAAAAGTTGAACATAAGCAGTAAGTGAGTAAGAATTAAGCATTATCATTGTAGTCAATACCAGGAAGTGACTTCTCATGCATAGACAGTGCTATAATCATTTGGACTGCTTACACAAAAAATATAAAAAAGGTGTGATGGTATGATCCTCCCAACGGCTTACCGCCTCATTGTGGCTGGGAGGTATTCCTGGTTGCCGGGTTGTGATGTACAGCGGACGCACCCATCTCTTTGCAGGGTCTTGCAGGCTGAGGAGTCCGGCGTTTCCATCAGGAAGCTAAGCGAAGAGTAAATGAATACCAGGGACCACGAACGTCCTGGTGTCAAATAAGTCGCATGGTGACAAATCTCCCTCTGATCCACAAGGACGATGAATGCCTGTGGCGGCGTCGCCCTGTGGCAGACTTTGCCCAGGCTGACCTTGGGATTCCAGGGAACCACAATGACTAAACCAGAAAATCTCCGAAGAATGGAGGTTATGCTAGTGCCCGCACAATCAATGAAGACGGGGCCTTCCAAGTATCCAAGTATGATGATATGATCATAGATTATCCTCAACAATTCCCTATTTCTCTAGGGAACATCTCGTACCAATAGACAAGTCGGTTAAGGCGAATATTAATCTTCTTTCCGTAATGGAAGTCAGTTCGAGTTCAGTTCTTCGACAAATATTCTTTCATGTTTAGCTCACACTTGGTTTTTTCAGTCCATTTGTACTTTCTCTTCATCACCTCTCATCAGTTCTCCTCAATGCTTTCTCATCGCTAGGAAATTTACGTCTACTTTTCAGTTGATGATAAGAAAATCAATGAACCATTTCTAGAAGATCCTCAAAAGGTCGATTTTATCCAGAGGTCTTACTTTGTTTCAAGTTTTGAATCCTTAAGCGAGCCAAATCAACAGTAAGGATCATGAGAATACGTGAAAAAAAGTTTTCGGAATTATTTTTTTACACTGCTATCTTTTGTCCTGTTGCTTTACAATGTTCTGAACTAAAGACAAATGGATGATCGTTCTGCTTAACGATTCAACAGCGATAATCGAAAAAACGTTTTGATGCTTGTTAGCTGGCTTGTTCTAAGAACAATATCATCAATTGCCTCACTGCCATTTTGCTTTTTTCCTCTTTGAATTCTGCTATCCTGACTTTTCATAAAATTTTATGTCTTTGTGTTGAAGTTAACACCAATACGTATGTGCGTGCATGCGTGTGTGTGTGCGTGTGTGTGTGTATGTGTATGTGTGTGTGTTTGTGCATAAGCTTATTTATATATATATATATATATATATATATATATATATATATATATGTATGTGAGCTTACATAGCAGAGTTGCTGGAGATGCATGTAATGTGCACGTTGTTTTTGGTTTGTTTCGTTCCCAGGACTAAGCAAGCACCCCATACCTACGGTATTGAGGTAGTGGTACCAGACCTGTTTGCGAAAGTATAAACCCTGAATTAATACATTGGTAAGCCTAATGTACAACCAGCAACCTTTGCGGAGCTGTGAATGGAGTTGAATTCATAGCGTTTCTCTGAAGCTCTATTCAACACCGATAGGAAAGCAATATATATATATATATATATATATATATATATACATATATATATATGTAAGATATATATGTATACATAAATATATATATCTCGTAGTGCCGTTTCCACTTCATACTTTTCTTTCAATGTTCTTGTTTGCGTATCAGTCTGAACCAAACCGCTGGCTGCTGTTAGTGCCGTAAGAAAATTTATGATCTTCGGAAACCTACGCATTTGAACTAAAAAAACTTCATCGCTCGCAAAAATATATCGATTCTAACGGTTCCTACACATCGGTTGGTGATAGTGGACATCTGTGACTAGAAATATACTTATTTGGTACCTAAAGTTTGAAAGAAAAACACACTGTTTCCCGAAAAACTAATATTTTGAAGGAGTTGTCGGCAGCTCTCGAAGTTGAACTGATTGCATTGATTGTGATATGCTACAGTATTTCTGACTCCAAAGTTTTATCGACTCACTGTGGTTGGTGGATTTATCTTGGTATCAATCTGTAATAAACATCGAATGGTCCACAACTCTGGTAGGCTCTGTCAATTGGAAACGTGGTTGGCATTTCCATCGGGAACCCCAGCAAAAGTAAGGATATTTCAGGAATAACTGAAGTCTTGGCAACAGTATAGTCTCCACCTGCGAAGGAGATAAGAAAACCCCGGCACGGTTTCCGTAATTCTTGGGAAAGGAAATGTTGTTCTAAGGAAATTTTCGGACAAATGGAGGTTATGCTGGTGTCCGTGTGATTTTTCTTGTTTCGAAAACAAAAAGGGAGACCTTTGAAGTATTGATGTAGGTGGGAAGGTGCAATATTTCTAACAAAACTGGAAAACGTTGACTCATTTCCCTAACCGTTTATTGTAGATACGAAAATTTGGTTTTTTCTTTCCTTTTCCTTTCAACTTTCTGACAAAAAGAACTTCGCAAAATACTCGCCATTCTGAAGAGGGTTGAGTGCATGCGATGCGATACTTACATTCGTTCTGAAGAATGTCGAATGAATACCTGTTTGGAACAAGATGAGTGAGTTTTGCTGCGACTCAGTCAACATTATAAAACATAAATGCGCCGTCCTCAAACATACCAGAATTGCTATTGTTGTAACCATCGTCTCTTTCGATCCAGAAATATACTGTTTTGTCAATTCGCCGGTTATCTTAGCTTCACACAATCGATCCAATCCTTTTAACTCTTTATCATCCTTATGTATATTGAAAACGACATCTATTTCAGAAGTCAAATATAATCTCCAAGAAAAATATCGCCATCTTCGCCTCTAACATTTAACTGGTCATTTCATACAAGCTCCTTACTTCACGTGTGTTATCTCAGGCCGTAAGGAACTTCGCTATTCGAGAGCCACTGGTAGTTCGCGGAAATTATTGGAATTTAGTCATTTCTGTCTTATTCACTACATCCTGGTAGATGCGTCGTGTTCAGTGGTTAGTGGTGTCCTGCAAAAAGCACATAGGTCCTTGGTTCGATCGCGCATCCAGGGAAAACTAAGCCTCTTCAAGCCGGGGTCGGTAAACTGTTACGACACTCCACGAATCGGTTGGGCCTTATAAGACCATTGAATAGGTGCGACAGCCTTAATCACCTCTACGATGCTTAACACTTACTCGACGACATAACTTCTGCAGGAATCATAGACCTCTAATATAATGGCCGCTTTCGATTTTATGTTGGTATATAGCACGTAGTGAATTTTGATAGGTAGAATAAGGTCACGTAGAATCTTCAAGTGTACCATTTTTTTCAGTTGTTAAGAAATTTTAATTCTAAACAAGTGCAATTTTGAAAAAAATCAAGGGCGAGCGCTTGGTCCTGAGAGTGCGTCATAAATTCATGAAGTATCGTAGAGATGGTTGAATGCTTATGTTGCGTATAAAATACCTCACGGTGGCCTACCAATGTATCGAACCAGCGGTGCTATCATTCCATACAGGTCCGGTACCAATTTAGTAACCCCCGGAGAGATAGGCTTGGTGAGCTTGATGACACGGGATCGAACCAACGACCACTTGTGTATAACAGGACACCTCCAACTACCAGGCTAAACGCGCTCTGAATTTGAATGAGTGTTTCGTAGAAATTATACGTATTCATGGCGATGGAGCAAATTCCGTTCTAGCCTGCGAAATTTTCATCTGTTTCTTTGCCCTAATTATGGAAAAATTATCGTCTGCTGTCGGAAAACAAGCTTCGTTGCGAACGCATTAATGAAGACAAATGCACAGCATATCCCATAATATCCTTTATAAGTTTTCCGGATAAAATTCCAGTTTTCTGAAGCCTTTAAATTTCCAGGAAATAGGAGCATCCGTCGTTGGCTATTTAAGAATTTCTCACCAAGGTCCTCACAGCCATAACAGTCTATTGACAAAATTCTTACTTGAATTGCAATTCTTGGTGCACTTTGCTGATTCCGTTGCTATCGGTTTTTTAGTTGCTTCCATTTGTTGAGAGAGAAAAAACCATCGCTGCTCCTTTTGATGTCAACATAACTCTTACATTTCTTTTTTTTCGTCATCCAGCTGTTTCTAAATCCTCATCGAACGTCGTCCAGAATCCAGAAAATGATCATTGCTGTTGCATAAAACTATGGCAGAACAGATAGCCAGCGATCTGTTTGCTGTTCGTTCGGTTCACGCAGCGAGCCCACTTTTTGTGCTTTGCTGACTCCGGAACTCCGGACCTTTTTCAGACCGGAATGTTCTGTACTTGTACAGAACTTTCTACTTCATTTGGAACGCTGTTTGAACCGGTTCTTTTCCTAACAACGACTTAAAATGATAATCATCAATCGCAACAAATCATAACGGGTTCGAGCGTTTGTATTCCTTCATTGACGAGCCAACACGAGGTTGGTGAAAAGGTTTATTCGACTAACGTTTCGACGTTTTCGTCTTCATCACGGCCGATGATCCGAGTCGGTGGTTCAGTTGTCCGGGTTGTGTTACAAAGGCAATTTATGTTTTGCAAAGGTTATCATTCTTTTCATAGTCAGAATCGAAACCGGCGGACATCTCCATTATGAAGAGATGAGAAGTTGGTCGGTGTAATCAAAGCACCACTCAGAAGTGCAGTCCGTTTTGATTTGATGAAGGTGGTTTAATAAAAAGGTTGGTAAAGTTAGAGATCGGCGATTCATTATGAGAGCATGCGGCCGAAGGGATAAGCTCGGAATCATAAAAACATCATTTGCAATGCTTTATCTCATCATTAAAATCACTCATCTAGGGAGAATTTCGTTCATGTGTCTGTCTACTCCACGTAACGGCTTCAGATGAGTCATGGAACATCATAGATATGTTTTCTATAGGCACTCTATTAAGTGACCAACGTCTTACTTAGCTTGATTGCTCTACTATGGCGTCGCTGTATGCATATGAAATTCCTATATGCCAGTATTTTCTTTAATATGACCCTACTTAATAAAATGCGAAGGTCCCAGTTCATTTGTTCTCTGCTTCGCATTCATCATCCACGATGATCTTCGAACTTCTGGTTCGCTTGGTGGTTGAGAACTTCATCTTCTTCATTAATGTCGTTGAACGATATTCGAGGGAATCCTGGCGTAACTCTACTGCAGAATTCATGGGTCTTCAACACAGAGCCAGTCGCCGGCTTTCTTGGTCTGTAATGAGGCAGCTCTTCGCAGCTAAGTCTAGTGCCATCAGAAGGATATCGAAGGATGACAAGCTTTGTTGTCCCAGGGAGAATCGAACCAGCGACTACGTATGTATTGTGCACAGCAACTCTAACCTCTGTGCTCCCTGCACCTCTTATAGCAATACTATCATTGACAACTAGGAACAGAATAGAAAGTCGTCCGCTTGAACGGTATTGTGTAGGGGTGCATCTATTTCGTAGCACATAACGATAAAAAATTATTCATGAAGTCAGTCGGAAAATAAAAGGCATCCACTAACACACCCAGGGGCGCGTCTGGCGCAGTGGTTGGAGGCGCCCTGCAACACACACGTGGAATCGATCACGGCGTCCATGGCCCACCAAGCCATTCATGTCTCCGGGGTCGGCAAAGTGGTACCAGACTTGTCTGGGAGGATAACAGCACTTGCTCGGTACATCGGTAGGCCACCGCGAGTCATTGTAAAGGGCAGATATGCATTCAATCACCTTCAAACGATGCTTAATAAAGTCGAATGCATGACGCATCCCTCAGGGGTTGATCAACGCCGAGAGCTTTATCTTTTTTAACACAGCAAGTAAGAGGAATCATCAGTTTCAATTATACTGGTGGAGTTATTGAGGAGGAAATCACTGTTTGGACTACTACTATTGTTCATGCCTTCGATGTTCTCCAGTCAAATCACTTCTGTTCTTGGCAACATTCCATTTAATTCGGTTCGAGAGAGCTTTTTCATCTCAAACATGCTATTGGTAATCAAAGGATTCAGCAACAATATGATTTCAACCAATTATGAAACGAATGTCAAACCGTTTTTCTTAAGGGAAAAAAGATGGATTAGTAGAAGGTTCGCACTGCATCGCTCTTTAATCACAGCTCAGTCAAATAATCTCAGGAATCCCGAGCGTCTCCGGAATTGCTGTCGATCTAGAAGAATACTAATTGCAAGGCAACCATTCACACTTTGTTGCATGCCAGCCGAGTGTTTCGATCGTGACTTTAAAACATTCTGACGTGGCTATTTCGGGATTTCACGGAAACCAACGCTCAGCCAATGTTTTGAGGAAAGACACCGTTAAGCCCACAAGTGGACCCAAACCACTGAGCGCATCGGATCACTTCCGTGGCGTGGCGGTTGCAGAACAACGAATCGAATGGAAAAATTCATTAACTGCGGCATGAGATTTGACCATCCAGGTCACTAACTTATGGCTTCTTAGTAGAAGCTGATTTCCATAATGATCGAATAAAATCATGAATTATATCAATGCGTGTTTTTCTCCATCTTGAGGTGTATCTTGTGATAACAATTTTTTAACTTATTATTTACTGCCTATTTTTTTAACGGCAGTGTATGTATTGCGAAATATACTTTAAAGATGCTGAGATATTTGCAAAACTCCGGACCGCAGGTGTCTACGGTGTGGAACGAACGCGCTATTGTCTTTTCTGGGGAGTAGCGCGCTCACCACCACACCATGCGGGTCCTTCGTTTCGCCTGTCTCTCACCTAGTTCTATCGATCGTTTTGCCATCACCAATCACCCGTCAACGGGACTGATCTGGGGTGAGAGACAGGCGAAACAAAAGGACCCGCATGGTGTGGTGGTGAACGCGCTACTTCCCGGAAAGGACAATAGCGCGTTCGTTCCCCACCGTAGACACCTGCGGTCCGGAGTTTGCAAATATCTCAGCATCATTAAAGTTATCTTGTGATCATTCCTTATTAATAAGGAGTGAGATCACTAAGAGGTCTTCTATTCTCACTCGTTTGATTACACTGCAGTGAGTTGAGAGCATATTCACCTTTTATGTGACTCAAATAGAAACGTTTAATCGATTTGACACCTCGGAAAAAAAATCGAATCGAAGCGATATTAATGGACATATCGAAAAAAAATAGAAGGTAATATGGAAAAAAGGTTTATGAAGTTAGGAGGGAAAATTGACGTTTTCGTGTGTACTTTAGTGGTGAGAGGTATCCTACTACATCTTTGGTCGTTGATTTGATTTCACGTCCCTGGCAAATCCGAACATCGTCGGCCTCTAGAAGTTATTTTTTGGCTCAAATATTCATTCATTCACCTTTAATGTGCTACGAATTGAGCCGAATGCAAGGCGCAGTTCATGGGTCCCATAAGCGCCGGAAGCTTCTTCATTCCTTAATCGCCTAACTTCTTCTTGGCCGATTATACCGTACCGTCTTACGTTGTTATCGTATATGAAAGGTCTGAAGAGGCTTCCTTACCGTTCATCATTTTTTTAACGATATTTGTTCTGACTACTTCAAATAAACCCTTTTACCTATTTGATACCGTCCCGCGGGACACAATGATGACTCCAAATGTTTTTAATATTGACAACTGTTATCTACGCGTTCAATAAATAAACAAATAAGTGTAATCCAAGACGCAGTGGAGCGAGGCTTTCCCCAAAAATTTGTAAAGAAGTTACTTAGCACTTCGAAGGATTGCCATTGTGTTAGAACGTTAACTTTCCTCTTTCATTTAATAAAAACCGCTCGATGTTGGGGTCCGTTTATTTTTCGTTGATTTTTTTGCTGTATCCCGTACTTCAGGTCCTCGTCACTCTGTGTTTACGGCAATCCACGAAACATTCCGAACACTACGAACGAATTTCACTACTAGAAGCCTCGAGTACTAATAAGGTGTTTCAACCTCATTTACTAGAAGCGCCACATCAGAGGTTAGCAAAAATAGTTTTTTTTCTTGAAAAGTAATGATAAGTGCCTATTTTGACAATTTTCATAGCCTAAATCCTTGGTCTTATTGAATCCACTTTAATTTATTTTGTGCGCATAACGCAGGAATTAAATCATCTCCAATGGATAGTTTATACCTCGCATGCTGTGCCATGGCATGTTCCCGCTCCTAATCTCTTCATCGATCAATATGCATTTTATCCACTGCCACAATCACCGATTTTGGAGAGAATAGTAATTTTTGACTATATGAGGCGCGTGCGATTTATTTTACTGTTTCTGCAGGATCGCCTTATATCAATGCTGATGATGCAGATAGAATGCTTATCACTAATGATCTTGTAGGACAACAAGCGTTTCTTCCGTTTTGTTCAATTTTCTCACCTACCTAATCAGGTTATTCCACAAAAATTTGTGTAATTCCTACTCTATAACGTCTATTTTTTTACTAAAAATTTTTTATGAGCTACTGCGTTGTTTGAAGATTAATAGTCACTTTAAACTTTTTTGATATTCAGTGTTACTTTAAGCTTCATTAGGGACTTTACTAATTATTAGGACAGAACTGTGGCGAGTGTGGCGCAGTGGTCGCAGGCGCCCTGCAACATACATGGGTTCCGATGTTTTTCTTCAATAAGCAGACAAGAGGTTGCTATTACAGAATTAGGATACAATAGCTGACGTTCCGGTGGTTTCGCCTCGCCTCTGAAGAAGGGGAGTCCGCCGGAACGTCAGCTATTGTATCCTAATAAATTCTGTAATACCAACCTGGTGTCTACTTATTGAAGAAAACATCAAATTATCAATCAATGCCGAGGTTAGTAGAAAGTCGGTTTTGGGAATTGCTACATATGGGGTCGATTTCCGCACCCCTGGCATACTAAAGCCTTCCATCCCTCCGGGGTCATTGAATTGGTACCAGACTTGTCTGCGAGGATAGCAGCACGGGCTCGATATATCGGAACGTTACCGCGAGTGATTGTAAAGGCCAGATATGCATTCAATCACCTCCAACGATACTTAATAAAGTCGAATGGATGGCGCATCCATCAGGGGATTGATCAATGCCAAGAGCTTTATTGCTTTCTATTTTTAGAACAGAACTATTAATTATTACCTAACTAGTAGAAATCACGCATAATTGACAATGAGATGCAAATTTCCATTTTTGCTACAATAAAGTTCTTCATATTTACAAAATGGCCTGAGATTACAGTACGATTTAGCAATGTATCAAAAATGATACGATCTACAATGATAACCTGGCTACTTTCATGTGGATCGTATAGATGATTGTCGCTTGTCACTATATGAAGAAACTATGGAACACAACTGGAATAATCTGCACCTCAGATATATTGTCTTTCAAGAAACATTAGTGAAGGAGCTGTAGAAAATATGCGTATTGATTTTTTGCCACACATCCTGCTACTTTTCGCCTCGTTCGCTTCATGTTGTTCACTGACCACAGAATAGGAAAAATTTACTGAATTCATCCTCATCATATGTAATCCCATTAATTAATGAGTAATATGAGTCTGATCCAGTAATCCCTTTTTTTTTACAGTTTTGAAGCTAATGGGGCCACAGGTAGCTGGGTGGGCGGTTCCAGGTCCACGATGACTCATTAATTGTTCATTTTGATAGAGAGGTGAAACTCATTCTTAACTAGGTTAAACTCGTTGGTTGTGACTCTTTAGAGTATATCACATTTCTTCACCATGGAACACTCTATACACTTTTTAAGTCCTGTTTTGTCTCCGTCTGGTTTCTGCCCTGAAGCCTAATATTTTAACGAAATCCGAACATATGAAAGATTAATTTTTTACTTAGTTCGAGGAATCTTAATTGAAATAGGCAGTTATTTTTAAGTTTTTAGTCTTTCCTTCTCTACGCTACCTTGTACGCTTTCTTCTTTCGACATGATGCATGCCTCAGAAAAACGATCAATTTCAGTCGCTCTAATTTTTCTACAGAGTTAATTATTTTCCGGTTTCCTCCTATTTTTCTTACTTTTCTCGTGCACTTCATTTTTAATTGACCCGTGCTGCGAAATGAGATGAGAAACTTGCTTAGTCCAGAAGAGAGACTTCAAACAACTCGCTATTGAATGACGTCTGGTTACTTCTCTTTGCCGAATGTCCACTATTATAATGAGCACTTGAGTAGCTTTTATGATGGTGAATCATCTGGTCTTTATTAACATTTCCATCAAGTCATCGGACTTCTTTTTGGATTGGCAAGATCGTTTTACCCAGAACTTTAGAATCCTTGGATTCTAAGAGAAGTTGCTACCAGGCCGTTCGTTACCTGGGTGCATATAGGATCGTCTTCGACTAGACACTGACCAAAATTGTCGGATCCACAACCAGCGATGTCGTTCACTTTGACGGTTTAGCTTGGTGTTGATGATGATCGTCTACTTATAACTGGGAATAAATTAGTACCACTATCGTGTACTCTTTAAGAACTATTCTATCAATAGGGAATGCTTAATGTTGATGCCGTAATGGGATTCTAAATGGATTAAGAATCCGACATCAATTTTCCAGGGAAGTATTGTGGCAAGAAATCTTACCAGCAAGCCTTGAATTTTTCGTAAATAGATGTAAACCAAGCAGATGTTGAGATTTCCTGCAATCGCAGAGAGGACTTTCTTTAAAAAAGAAGAAAAGAAGGGAAGAAGAAGAGAAAGAAGATCATTGAAGTTCGCCATAAATCAATATTCATTTCCTTTTTGTTTAGCTCATTTATTTGTTTATTTCTATTCAAATTATTTCCATTGTAGATATTTGGATTTGAGTATGCTCATGACAATATTTAATAAGAGGGCTATCTGGAAGACTAAATTATAGGCGACTTTTATCACTTTAAACTTGGCGATAATATTTTACTCTAAAATAATGTTTTCTTCAAAAACAGCAAAAAAAGTTGATGAAAGCTTTGGTGATCCAGAGGTTGGAGTGTGGGCCGATCGCCGAGCGGCTCGAGAGCATTGCCATAATTCCGTTGTCACCTTTAAAATCATCCATGGTAAATTACATTCCAAATGTATCGTTTTTTACATTTTCTACTATTATTTTCACTTCAGCTTAATCTTCAGAGAGACAACAGGACTTTTTCTGGGTTAATTTGTCCGCAGTTTTCCCGGTTTTTTTTCCCCCAGATTGTGGCGATGCTCCTGACGTGTTCTCATTTTTTTCTACTCTTTTAGCTGTTTTCTTCTTTTTTCCCTCTTTATTCCTTCTCTCTTCTATTTTTCCATCATTATTCTTTATTTATTTATCTGTTATTGTTCTTTACTTATTTATTTTATTATTTTATTTATACATTTTTTAGAGTAACGTGTGTTAAAATTTTTTTGCACTTCACAAAAGAGGACCACTTAATTCATCAGCGCAAAAGGAAGCGTCATATAGAAAACAGTAAGAACGCGAAAGGCAAAAAGAACCAATCATAACGTTAGTAAATCTCCTTGAAAGACGTCGATTGGCTGCAGACTATTCGTTTTCTTGTAAAATTTCGAAAGTTCTTCCCCATTATCATCCATTAGTGCGGAACCACTCAGGAGAAATTTCACCAATGGAAGATCGGTTCCTTTGCATTCTTCCTTCGGAAATTGATGGACCAGTTGGTTGTGATTTTTAGATAGTTTTGGTGAGATTTTCTGGAAGATTTGTTCAGGTCAAGAGCAGAGTAGCTTTAGCTTTTTTGAAATAGTAGAAGTGCATATCTAAGGAACTGAATGCTTCACTACTTGGGAAGTAGCTGTTTTTCACATTACTCTACACCACTTGTTCTGTGGATCCCAGAACTTCTTGCATTCGATTCGATTCCTCGCATCCACGAAGGTCTTCGAACTTTTTATATGTGGGTTCGGCTGTAGCTTGAGCATTTTAGTCTTCGTCATCAATATCGTCAAATGCAGACCGAGTCGATTCTTCTTGGAATCCTCCAAGTCTGGCACCATTTTCCGAACCCCATTTGGACAGGATTAGACAGCTCAGGGCGAGATGTAACTAGCGCCTTGCTCGTAATGAACGAGTATCCCTATTACTGCACTTGCTTCGCCTCGAATTCTCTGAAGGTTACAAAAAAAGCTGCATTGATACATCGGAAAGATCCCTTGTGGGCAAATTATGCACTCAGTCATCTCACGAAACTATGAATGGAGTTGAAAGCTTGGTGCACTCCTAAGAAGTTCATTAACGCTGAATGGTTTACCCTTTTTCTTATTATATTTGCACCTGCCATCATGCTAGATAAAGCCACTAGTATGTGGACAACGACTGTGAGGGGAAGAAACGAATGGCAAATGCGCTGGGCTCCCCACAACTCGTGAAGAATGACCGTTGAAGTAGCCAAGCAAACAACTTTATATATCTAACTAGAACAGAGTTAGTATTTCTAAGAGGTCACGCATATCTTTAGAACGAGCGAGCAAAAGTTTTTTCTCAGAGATTTTCATTCGTATTTAACCCTAGGCAAAGTTTACGTCTTTAGGTCTCGTTGAAATAAAAACCTGGAAAAGAAAATAACGCAACAAAGCTAATGTCGTCGGTAGCACTTTCACGAACTGGCAAATGATAAGCAAATTTCATTTCATCGAAAAAATTGTTGCTAAGTTACAACCACAATGATGCTGAAATATTTTTATAACTCAGACCGCAGACCTGATTCGAACCCGCGTTTACCCTTTCCGGGGGCTCACATGTTATCCGCTTCACCAGCGAGGCCCTCTTTTCGAATCTGGCCTAAGGCCTTAGTTTTGCAAAGGTCTTTAGTGGTGCAGCGGATAAGTCGTGGTCCCGGAAAAGGTAGTCGTGGGGTTCGAATTTGGACTGGGTCTGGGTTTTTCAAATATCTCAGCATCACTGTGGTTCTATTTCACCTAATACCCTGCCATGAAAAATGATAGGCGGTAAATAAACAAGTTGTACATTGTAGTAGCTAAACTAGTTTAAAAAAGCTTCATTTATGGGTGGTTGATGCTCGTAACTTTGAACTCTCGCCATTTAAGTAGCACAAAGTCCACATCATCAATAAATAGCTCTCCTATTTAACTAGCTTTGTTGATTTTTTTATCAAATGGTTGATTTTTTACGTACCTACTTGGATGGCCCGTCCTCATTGCTTGTGTGGGACCCAGCGTACTCTCCATTTTTTCAGAGTTTGGTAGCTTAGCCACTGTTATTCCCTGGAGTGCCGAGGTCAGCCAGGCCAAAGTCTGCCCCAGGTCGTCACCACAACAAGCCGTTGCCGCCCTTGTGGATCAGAAGGAGATTTGTCACTATGCGACAAGTTTGATACTAGCGTGGCGGTGGATCCTGGTATTGGTTTACTTTTAGCTGGGCTTCCTGATGGAAACGCCGAGCTCCTTCTGAGCTTGGGAGACCTTGCTAAGGGGATGAATCCCCCCACAGTACATCGCAGCCCGACACACAGGAACACCTCCCAGCCACGATGAGGCGGCAAACAGTTGGGAGGATTGACTTATAACTGGATTAAATATGTTGTCCCTGGGAAAATCTTATTGAAAGGACAACAGAATACACCATTTTTCGTACAAAAAGGGAAAAAACGTTGGTAGGAATCGTTAACAGATATCGGTTAGTCCTTGTGCTTACTAACATCGTCATTCTGAAGTGATCTCATAGTTGCGAGGATCCTCTTCATTATCATCATTCCCACCTTCATTGATATCATGGTCATCACAGTCATCCTCATTCTGAGTATCACCACACCCATCAGCATCTTCTTCTTCATCATCGCTATTCTCACAGTTTTGGTTAGCATTTTCATTATACAGCGGTCGTCGTACTCGTCATCATTGTCGTCGTTGGGTGTCGTTAACGGAACCTTCCCGTCATTTTTTCTCGTAAGAAATGAGAATGACAGTTGTGTCAGTGTCGAATTTTCAAATGAAAGTGCCGCAAATAAGGTCAATTCATCTTTTGCTGGCTCCGCCTAGAGCAGGCAGTGGTTTTTTTTCCATTGTCAAGAAAAATGCTGACGTTCCTTCTATGCAATCCGTTATATCCATACCTGCAATCTGCCTTTTTTGGTCTTCCTATAGAGAATATGTGAAGACACCTTTAAACGTTTTCATATGGAAATAGTACATTTTTTTACGGTTTTCGCTACTATCGTCATTCATTTTCTGAACATTACGCTTCCATGTGAATTCTGTGCGGTTGGTCTCCACGCGACATACTCAGTGGAAGACTCATAGAAAGCGGCTCTGAGGAAGGCGAAATCCGCCGAAACGACAGTTTGTTCGTGAATAAAGAATAAAAAATAACACCTCGTCTTTGTCATCAAGAATACGAAGAATTCATTTTCTCTCCATTTATTGACGATATATCATAAAACTAATAAGAAGTGTATAGCACAGTGATTAGCGGGGCCAGCAACAAACACGTAAGTATTGGATCCACCTCGAGGTGTGGGAAAAACCAAGTCTCAATCCTCCAGCGTCGACAAATTAGTACCACACTTATCTGAGAGGATAAAAATACTAGCTTCTTACATCGGTAGGTTCCCTCAAGCTCTCCTATAGGCCATGAAATCACTTATACAGTGCTACAAATAGAGTCGAAGGCGAGACACCTCTTTAGCGCATTTATGACCACCAAACCCTTCATTCACTATAACAAACATTTCTCCCTTAACGGTGTACCATCGTGGCTGGGAGATGTTTCTGGATGTTGGGCTGCGATGTACAGCGGGCGGATTCATCTCGCTAGCAGGGTCTCCCAAGCTGAGGAGTCCAGTGTTTCCATAAGGAATCCCAGCTAAGAGTAAACCAATACCACGATCCACCACCGTCCTGGTATCAAAGTCGCATAGTGGCCAATCTCCCTCTGATCCACAAGGGCGAGGACTGCATGGGGTGGTGACGACCTGGAGCAGACTTTGACTACGCTGATCTCGGGACTCCAGGGAACCGCAAGTGCTATCGAAGTATCCAACTAAGTGAACACTTTATTCATTTATCGTTTGCGTTATAAATCAGAGCACGATAACTTCGCTACTGAGCCTTTCATATAAGTTCTCTCTTATCGGTTAGTCTTAAGGAGAGAGATAATGGGTTAACGTTAATGGGACCATTAGACCATGTGCTTAGAAAGCCCGAAAAGGCTCGCTTCTGCGAACTCAGTCTTTAAGGGCAAAACCAACGAGCTACTCGAGAGTACCGTTTCGCCATAAAAATTGTGAACAATTGGTTTTACACGAATTTACAGTGATTTAGTCTAGCTTTACCGTTGTCAGAAATGAGAACAAGACTTCTTTGTTTTGCAAACTCCACTTACTTCCTTGGATGCTTGGATGGCCCCTCTTCACTGGCTATGCAGACCCTAAGGTCAGCCTAGCCGAAACCTTCCTCAGATCGTTGCTATCTCAGGCAGTCGCCCCCCTTTGTGGATCAAAGGGAGGTTTGCCACTGCTACTACTATGATGCCAGGACGGTGGTGGATCCTGGTAGTGGTAGTGATTTACTCTTAGCTAGGTTTCTGGATGGTGACATCGGATTCATCAGCTTAGGAGGTCCTAAAGGTTGAATGAACGTCTCGGTGTACATCGCAGCCTGACACCCAGCAACACCTCACAGCCACGACGAGGCGGCAAATCCGTTGTGAGAAAACTCCACTTGGAAGAAGTTAGTTAGTATGAGCAAGACGATTCGTTAACCTAAAAGAATCGGATTCACCTCGAAGTGAAAAAATAGTAGAGGCACTCGGTTAGCATTATTTTGCGATCGAGGAGTATTTGTAGTTATCGTAAAATCGTAAAGAGACGAATGTCATGCCAATTGACAGATACGCACCAAATCTGTCCTGGTTTACGGTTGACAGTTGCTGATGTTCTACCCGAAGAAAAGTAAAATGTTGCTATTCCATCGAAGAGAGGTGCCATCGGAAAGTGGTCTTGAAAAATTTCATGCTTGACTGGAGAAGCAAATCAACCAGCGTTTCGATGGGTCTCTTTTTCTCGGTTGATTCCAAAGACAGTGGTTGCCTTAGCGATTATTGAATTGTTGTATAGTCTGGTCTTTCGGTTTTTCCCAAGACGACGAAATTCATTTCAGCATTAGTAATTCTATCGAATGGTGAACAAACGCATTCGTAATTTGACACCCAGACACTGGACATTTAGTACTAGGCTGTAAAAAAATAAAATCCGCTACTACCTGACTATCAGTTTGTCTAGAAAACTTACCAACCAAAATGTATCCTTTCTTTGATAAGGTTGCACCGAGAGTGATAATCAATCCTTATTCGGCTAACGTTTCGCCGTCTTGGTCTTCATCAAAGTCTTCTTATCATACATAATACCTAACTATACCTAACTACCTCAGTGAATTCATTTCAGTCTTATTTTACCCTATAAGGACCATAAAATATAATAATAAACATCATTAATGTGACAATCTCTTGCTCTCCGAGAGGTTCGCTGTAGTTAAGGCTACAGTCCTAAATGGATCTCGGAAAATCACCAAAATGACGTCGCCTCCTAGGAGGTTCACATGAAACACGAAATTCTCGAATTTTCCACTAGTTTTTTTCTGGATTAAGTGGCTTAAGAAATCTGGAATTGGCAAGGATTTCAGAATTTTCTTTTTTGTTTCAAAACTATTTTTTAAAGTAAGTAGAAGTAGTAAAGTAAGAGTATAAATTTTTTGAGGTATCTGAAATGAAATAGAGTGTGGCAACTCTCAATAGGACTCAAAATATCTCAAAACAAGACTGAAGTCTTCACATTTCTCTTCTACGAGTTTCTTTTTGTTAACGGAAATCTTTTGATAAATAGTAGAAAATAAAAGCCATTTGGTTATCTACTGATGTTCTTTAATATTTTGTCACCCATATGTGAATGATATGAATGAAATGAATTGAAATGCTGTTCAGATGAGAGATCAAGAAGAAAACTTAAGTTTTCTTGTGTTTTTTTCTGTTTTTGTTTTTACCTTTTTTTCACAGAAGATGAATAGCAGAAGTCTAGACGTTTCATGTTTCGCCTACACTCAATAGTTTTAGCTGGATCGTCGCTTATCATTAGCTCTGATTAAGTGTTTTTTTTTAATCATTTGATTATGCAGTCTTTCTTTGATAGGCTTACACGAGGTTGATAAATCTTTTATTTGGCTAACGTTTCGACGGTTTCGCCTTCATCAGAGCCGATGATCCGAGTCGACGGTCCATAGTAGTTCGTGTTCTCGAGATGGCGTCTTCGTCGCACATTGACCTCGATCTTCCTCAGTGGAGTATCTCTCTCGAATGAACTACACTCACGCGGCGATGCTCTTTCATACAGGGCGATGGATGTTGATAACCGTGATTGTCCAGGGATAACGACTTCTCTTCCCGGACAATTTACTGTGTAGAAGTCGGTATAAAGGATGAATCTCTCGGCGTTGATCAATCCCCTGATGGATGAGCCATTCGACTTGCATGCATCTCTGGCCTTTACAGTGACTCGCGGTGGCCGACCGATGATGTGTCGAGCCAGTGATGCTATCCTCCTAGACAAGTCTGGTAGGTTTGCCGACCTTGGTGGGATGGAAGGCTTGGTGGGCCATCGGCGTAGGATCCATTCCACGTGTGTGGTGCCAGGTGCCTCCGACCACTGCACCACACGTATAGAAGTTGGTACCATAACTAAATGATATTTTAACAATGTTTCTTGGAGGATTTTTTTAGTCCTTTTTGTTTATAAAAAATATCCTGCACAGGTTAAGGATTCATAGTTCTCACGATTCATCATCTTGAATTGTTCTGCTCTTTTACAGATGTTTTCAGGTCGGCTAGTCATGTTTCAAGCAATGCATGAATAAGAAAGCAAAAAACTACGTAATGAATACGAAATGAAATAAGGAATAGGGAATATTGAATGCACTATTTTTAACATCAATTGAAAATTCCAGCTGTTCGTTTCTAGTATAAGCCTGAATTACGTATAATTCATGAGAGAGCAAATTTACTACTTCATAAACAAAATTCTAAAGAAGAAGCAAAAGAAAAGACGAAACGTGAATGCCCAATATGCTTTGCTTAAACTGTAGCTGCTAATACATTGTTAATAACTGCTTATAAGTTTGTTTACATCTTTTTTTTGAAGTACTGAAGTTGTTGTTCTTCGATAGCGCAGTGCAATGCCTCGTCATTTGAAAGCCGGCAGACGGACGTTCGATCGTGAATTGAGCAATGAGCAACTTTTTTCACCCTTGCTTACTAATAATTGGGATAACTATCACGTAACTACCAGAGCTAAAAAACGAGAAAAGTGTTGCTTGTTTTGTCATTTAGAAATTGGACCTTTCTTTTTTCATGCATAAGTTTTATGCCTGGGATAGATTTGATCCTGAAAGAATATTGGTTCCCTCATTGTGACAAACGTCCCTTCTGTCCACATGACCCGACGACTTACTGTAGTGGCGATATAGGAATGTGTTTCTAAAAAGAAAAAATCTTATGGAAGATCCAAAGCCAACGAAGGACTAGCAACGTAAATGGGTACTTAGAGAGCTTGTTGAAACATACTTTTAAACGAATCATGCACTTTTTACATTCATTTTATTCTCCTAAAATGGTCATCCATGAAGATGGTGGTATTCATCTGTGGATTCAACTGAAGCTTATGATTCTCATTGTTGATTCCAGTTAAGAAAGCAGCTGGCCTGCTATGTTCTAATGTCTTTCTAAAACCACAGTATATCCATCTATAGGGTGCATGTGGCGCAGTGGTTGGAGGCGCCACTGCGACACACACGTAGAATCGATGCCCGCGCCAATGGCCCACCAAGCCCGTCATCCCTCCGGGGGGGTCGGCAAATTCCTACCAGACTTGTTTGGGAGGGTAGCAGCGCTGGCTCGATACATCGGTAGGCCACCGCGAGTCATTATAAAAGGCCAGGTAGGCATTCTATCACCTCCAACGATACTTAATGAAGTCGAATGTATGGCGCATCCCTCAGGGATTGATCAAGGCCGAGAGCTTCACCCTTTATCCTTTTATCCATCTGTATTCACCTTTACTTTAACTAGCAACAAAACTAAGTGAAGGCATGTTAAGAATGAGTCTCGTTCATCATAAAGAGGAGCATTCGCAGTATTTAAAGTAAATCAAAAGTTATCACTCTCCTATACACAGTTTCGTATTTTTTCCACCTTTCTAGAATTGTTGAGGGTGCGTGTAACTCGGTGAGTAGAGACACCCTGCAATACACATAGATTCGTTCTCGCGCTCCAACCTCACCAAGCGGTCATCGCTCCGGGGTCAGCATATTGGTACCAGACCTGTCTGGGAAAGTAGCAGCAATACAAGATTCATCGATACGGTACGGCTAGTCATTGTAAAGGCCAGATACGTATTCAGTCACCTCTAACGATGTATAATAACGTTGAGTGTACGGCGCATTCTTCAGGTGATCGACGCTGAGAGCTTTCTCCTTTTTTATCCTTTATGGAATCGTAATCCACTTTTTACTGTTCTCTTGATGAGTGAACCAGAGATTGTTACTACATTATTTACTTATGCATAAAAGCTGACCTTTCACCGGACTTCTTCTTCTTCAGCGCCTTGAAAGACCAAGTTGACTGGAAACTAATCAGCCACATAGCTCGATAGCCTCACAGAAAAACATTAGAAACAGGCAAATAGAAAACATTATGTAACTTCCATTTCAGCGGTATTGCCACCTGTATCGTCTCTAGTCCTGCTGATCGTCGAGTGACTCGAGCGGGCGCCAGTAAAACTTCCATTTTTTCCCCTGTGCCGTGCAGGAGTAGCCCAGTGGTTCTGCTCGCTCTAGGGACTCGTCGAGCATTACATCTTTCTTCTAGGCTCTTCGTGAAGAACTCTGACCATCGGGTCGGTGGTCTTCCTGCAGTGCGTTTGACATCCCGAGGAATCCAGTCAATGAGGCTCTTGTCCATCGGTTGTCATTCATACGCATTACGTGTCGGCGCATCATATCTTCAACTGTTTGGCGTACAGAACGAAATCTTTGATTCTTGGTCGTTGATACAGGTCGGAGCTTCGGGTCCCATCCCTTAGTTGTGTGAAACGGGATACTGCTAGCATCGTCTTTTCGACTACGGGTTCGATGACGCCAAGTGATCTTACATCCCGCTTACGCACCGACCAGGTTTTTGACGCATACGTTAGGGCAGGAAGTCCCGTTGAGTCGAAAAGGTGGGCACGGAGACGTGTGTTCGTTGCTCTCTTCACTACATCCTCGATGTTCTTGAAAGCTCCCCAACCCGCTCGTTTCCTTCTGCTCAGCTCTGGAGCTAAGTCGTTCATCATATTGATTTCCTGACCTAGAAAGACATAACTGGAGCATTCGGAGATATTCGTTCCGTTGAGCGTGAGTGGGGCATATGAAACCAATCCATTCTTCATGAACATCGTTTTTGTGAGAATTAGTCGAAGACCAATCTTTCCACAGGCTTTATCAAAGTCGGCAAGCATACGTTCCGCTTGGCTAATGTTTGGTGTTATAAAGACGATGTCATCTGCAAAGCGAAGATGGTGTAACTGCCCACCATTGATTTTCCCTCCCATATTATCCCATTCCAATGTTCGCACAACGTTCTGGAAGGTGGAGGCGAACAATTATGGCGAGATAGTATCGCCTTGCCTAACTCCCTTTTTTTGACATAAATGATAATATTGTTGTAGAATGGTGATATCTTGGTTGTAAAATTTTTGTGTAGCTCACGAAGAATCTTTATATATTGAGTAGGAACTCCTTGACTATCAAGTGCTTCCAAGACTGCTTCTATCTCAATTGCAAATCGATGAAAGTGAGACAGAGAGGTCTTTTGTACTCTGGCGATACTTCAATGAGCATTGTTATCGTGTGGATGTGGGCCATAGTACTGAATCCCTTTTTGAAACCCTGCTTGCTCACATGGCTGTCCTTCGTCCAGTGTTCTGTCAATCCTGTTTAGGATGACTCGAGTGGAAAGTTTGTAGACGACGGACAGCAAGCAGATTGGGCGATAGTTGCCGATATCGCGTAGGTCACCCTTCTTGAACAATAACAAGGTCTTGCTGGTCTTCCAGTGAGTAGGGACCTTGCATTCAGACAGGTAAGGAGGACTGGCGGAAGGTTCTTCAGGTGTTCTGGGTTTATCTTGTCCGGACTTGGTGCTGTTCGATTTTTCACTGGCGAAATGGCATGTCGGATTTCGGAAGGGAGAACCGGTGGGACACCATCCTTCTTTATTTCATATGACGGGAGGTGGACGTGGCTATCGAAGAGATCTGACTAGTATTGGTGAATAATTTTCTCCATTGCCTTTATAGACGCTGTAACTGTCCCGTCTGGGCGTCGGAGTGCAATCATCTTGGTCTTGTAATTGGCGAACCTTTGGTGGGCTTTGCGAATGCTTTTTCCCAGCTTCTGCAGCTTCGACCATTACTGCTGCTCCTCTTTCTTTAAAAATCTTCTTTTTATCGCCTGTCTGCATTGTTTTGCAAGTTCGGACGTTAGTTCGCGGTTGCCTGCAGCTCGTTCGATTCCACGTTGGCGTATCAGCTCGAATGTTTCTGGAGACAAACGTCTCTTGGTTACTTTTGAACTCTCAGCTTTCATAGCGCTAACGCTAATATGTTGAATGAGCCGATCGTATTCTTCGTCGATGTTATCGACAATGGCATCTTCCCAACAGCCGACTAATGAATTGAATATGTCCCAGCTTATGGTGGTTCTGGGACTTCGGTTTTTGAATTTAACGGCTTTTTCTCCTTTCCCCGAAAAAATAGAATCTTGCGAAGGAGACGATGGCCCACTCCCGTGTAGAATTAGGGACAACGGTGACATCGGTTAGGCAAAACCTATTTACTATGATGTGGTCTATTTCGTTATGGTACTCTCCACTGGGAGATTCCCACGTCCTGCGTTGAGGGTGGGGCTTTTGAAACTGCGAGTTACCATGGTCTTGGTCGTCATGATAAACTCAGAGAGCCTCTCACACTGTTTGTTCCATTCTGATGCGTGGGTCCCAATGTGACGTTTTTCAGACGTTCTTCTTGCTCCATTCTTGGCGTTGCAATCTCCAATGATGACCTTTAAGAATGTATGATCTTCTCTGTAGAACTTCTCCAAGTCCGTATAGAACGCTTCGACTTCTTCTTCGTCATAGTTTAATGTCGGCGCGTAAACGACGAAGATTGTCATAGCCGGTATTGATCCACATCTTTTTAATCGTAAAAGTCCGATTCGGGCTGTAAGCTGTTCGAATGAATCGATGTTCATGGGCAAATTCGTGTTGACGAGAACGGCGACGCAGCCGACTCCTCTACTGTCGCATGTTCCGAGGGACAGTTCTGCTCCAGTGTCATAGACGGTGTTGAATGGGTGGCGACGTCTCGTCGCGGCCAGGCCGATGACGTCGTGCCTTATCCTTCTTGCTTGCATGAGCATGTCTTCTGTCGAGGACTCGGGTGCAACTGTACGTGCATTGTAGGTACAGATCGTCACCATAGCTCTTCGAAATCCAGGCAGCTTGAGAAACCCTGAGATTTTAGCAGCCTCTCCGTACTCGTCCTACCCAACGCCTTGAAATTGGGGGCTCTTTCAAGGTTAAGAAAATGAGGCCCGTTTTACTGTGTTTAGTATTTTGATACCCACGTATAGCTTGGTGGGCTCTGAACGTGGGGCTGAGTATATTCACGGGTAGCTTGCCAGGCCCTCCAAGAGTGGACATGGAGCTTATTTGTTGGAGACGACTCCTAACCGCCTCCCATATACTTCCCTGCCACTTGATTGCAGGCTTTTGGCCCAATTGACTTGGAGAATACAATCCGCATAAGCGAGAACGCACCCACACACGCATGCATAAATACGCCTAGCAAATACAGAAAGTATGTGCCAAATGGATGCAGCAGGAACAGGGAGTCCATCCCTTGGATCCACCTGCGTCTCAGGGAAGCAAAGGTCGCTTTTGGTCCGCGATATCCGCCATCTGGGAACGCGCCACGTAGCCTCGCGACGAACCGACTCGAGATACCTCTTATGAGGGAGATCCGTGGAATTGGAATCTGCGGTATTGTCACTTAGCAAAATTAGTCACACATTGCAATGCTGAGTTTTTTTTCGTGAATAACACCACATTTCGATGGATGGGATGGGAGCAGCGTAGTGGCGAGAGGTGCCCTGCGACACACAGTGTATCGATGGCTGATTCGATCTCGCTCCTCGGGCTCACCGAGCCTTCCATCCCTCCGGCGTCGGCAAATTTGTAGCAGACTTGTCCAGGAGGATCGCAACACTGGCTTGATACATCGCTATCGCTCCACTACTCACTGTGTAGGGCAGATATGCATCCAATCAACTCTACGATGTGACGAATGGAACGAGTGCATGGCGTATCCTTCAGGGTGTTGGTCAACGCTAAACGCTTTTATCTTTCTAACCAAATAAATCTCAGCAATTGCATTCTTCTAAGACCCAACAGGAACTTTTCGAAGCATTTTACAGTGAATTACATAAATCTATGTTTGTTGTACTATAACAAAAAATCTCACCAGTGGTTCATTAATTTTCTCGTCGTACCTGGTGATTGCCTTCCAACGGTCTACCGCCTCGTCGTGGCTGGGAGGTATTCCTGAGTGTCGAACTGGAATGTACAGCGGTGGAATTCGTCTCCCCGTAGGATCTCCCTAACCTGAAAAGGAGTCCGGCATTTCCATCAAGAAGCCTAGATAAAAGTAAACCAATACCAGGATCCACCACGGTCCTGGTATCAAAGTCGCATGGTGGCAAATCTCCCTCTGATCCACAAGGGCTGCGAGTGCCTGTCGTGGTGACGACCTGGGGGCAGACTTTGGCCAGGCTGTCCCTCGGGATTTCAGGGAGCCACAATGGTTTAACCAGCAGTTCTCCGAAAAATGGTGATTATGCTGGGGCCCGCACAACTAGTGAGGACGGGCCGTTCAGGTATCAACTAAGTACCAAGTACCTGGTGATTGACGAAGTGCAATATGCAAGAGGTCTTCGTCCTACCTTCTTCTTCTTCTCTGTAGCATATGCTTGCGCATTCAAACGTTATACCAAAGGCTAGAATAGTGTATCATTTCCTTTCGATCGATAAAACTGTGAAGCTAGAATATCATAAGCCTCCTCCAGCTTTCGATAGCCTCATTCACTGTGTATACAGTGTAGCTAAACATTGCCATTAGGGCCCAAAAATTATGTTTTTTAAAATATACTTTCCTTTGTAGTCTCTTTTTTATTTACTGCTTATTCCTTTTTTCGTGGCAGTGGGTGATTTGAAATACAACCGCAATGAGGCTGAGATATTTGCAAATCTCCGGACCGTGTTTGACTCACTGAAAAGTTACTACAGTCCCGTTGCCGAGTGATTGCTGAAAGCACTAATCGGTCAAAAACATGGCTAAAGAGAACAACGAGATAAACGACCCGCATGGTGTGGTGGTGTTAGCGTTAGCTTCCGGAAAGTGTGATAGCCGGTTCGATATCCACCGCAGACATCTGCGGTCCAGAATTTTGCTAATATTTCAGCATCTTTGTGAATTTTTTTTGACTATTCGTGCCGAATTTCGATTCAGAAAAAGTATGAAGTGATAGTTCAGTGTGACGACGGCTGCTTATTGAAGCTGTTTAGTTTCTGAAACCGCTGTGCTCTGTGATGAGAAAGGACGTCTTTTGATTGCGAAGAAAATGGCATAGGCGTTGATGGAAAATTCCTATTAAACCGTCATTTTGCAGAAGACATCATTTTTTTCTGAGGAATTCAATACCAGTAAAGGAATGAAGTCGCTGAAGAAGCTCAATGAACTAGCGAAACGAATAGAAAGGGAATATGAATAGACAGACACTAAACCAGTTCTTTTTTAAAGGAAACGTGTTTCACGGCTAAAAGCCCGTCTAGCGGAATGGTTAAAGGTGTCCAGCAATACACATGAGTTCGATCCTCGATCAGTGGTTCGAGTTGCGCCTTGACGGCCGACCCCATCTATCTCCAACCCGTCCAGGGTTGGGAACTCACTACAAGAAGCTGTTCAGGAAGATTAAGACACTGATTTAACATACCAGGAGATGATCACCGTTACGATGTTTAATGAACTCGAATGCACAGTATATTCCTAAGGGATTTATCAACATCAAACATCATGTTATCCCTATGATCTAATGATTTAATGAGGAGTAAAATTTTTAGGTCGATTTTAGGGCCAAGAAATGTCCCAATGTATAATAGACGCGCTGACACATAACTCCTTACTTACTTGATACTTGAATGGTCCGTCCTCAATAGTTGTGCGGACCCCAGCGCAATCTCCATTTTTCGGAAACTTGCTGATTAGGCCATTGTGGTTTCGTGGAATCCCGAGGTCAGCCTGGCCAAAGTCTGCCACAGGGTCTTCACCACCACAAGCAGTAGCAGCCCTTGTGGATCAGAGGGAGATTTGCTACCATGCGACTTTGATACCAGGGCGGTGGTGAATCCTGGTAATGGTTTACTCTTAGCTAAGGTTCCTGGTTGAAACGCCGGACTTCTTCACAGCTTGGGAAACCCTGTCAGGGGATGGATCCCCCGCTGTATATCGTAGTCCAACACCCAGGAACACCTCCCAGGCACGATGAGACGGTAAAACGTTGGGAGGACACATAACTCCAAGGAGTTGAAAGTTCGGACCGACACATATGAGAATTTATGACGTGCTTGAGTAGCTTGAAAATTCGAAAACGTATTGATAAAAGGAACGATGGAGTTGATTCGTAGAGGATTGGGATGCTGCCAAGATGTCAATCCACAACACAAAAGGAACCTTTTGTAACTGATAGCTACCGAGTTGCAATATCTTGACCGATAAGTTCTTGTGAATATTCGAACAGTGTACATTAAATTGCTTTTTTAGCACAAAGTTTGTTTTACAACTGGTGAAGTTTTATTGGATTTCGTCTTCTTCAGTAGTGCTAGTCATTCGATCTTTCTTAGAAACGGAAACCATCTGCATAGAACTCGTATGGGATTAGAATTGAAACATTCTTAAGAACAGGATGAATGGAAAGGTTCTAAAGAAGAAGTTCACTTAAAGCTTTGCTATGAAGGAAAAAATAAACACTCTTAATAAACTTCAGCTGAAGCGCAATAACTCTTCATCCAGCCGTTGTCGCAACTGCGTTTTAGCATTCTCGCCAGAACACCAGAGCGCCATTAAAGAAACCGTTTTTAAATCAGCGGCTTTGGACTGTTGTTGCTCAAAGCATTGTTATTACTGTTGTTATTGTTATTATTATTCCTATTGTTATTATGCTGTCATTACTATTGTTGTAGTGTCTGCTTATGATGAAAGAGTGAAAAACTACTATTACTATTTTAACTTATTATTTACCGCCCACTCTTTTTAATGGTAGGATATGATGCGAAATATAACTTCAGTGATGCTGAGATTTTTGCAAAACTCCGGACCGCAGGTGTCTGCGGTCAGAGTTTTGCAAATATCTCAACACCATCGTGGTTGAATCTCACATAACACCCTGCCGTTAAAAGCTGTAGTAGGTCGGAAATAAAAAAAGTCTGCTATTGTTAGCATTAATTTACATGTCCTATCTTCACATCAGTTGTGCAGATCCAAACACTTCTTGTATTTCATTAGTTTCTTCGCATCCATTATCCACGAAAGCCTTTGAACTTTTCAAGTGTGGGTCGGGCCGCTGTTTCTGGATTGCTGCTTTTTTTTTATGAATCTCGTTGAATTACGATGGAGTCAATTCTTTCTCTGATCCTGGGATAGTTTGCTAGAGCGTTCCTGCATGAATTTAAGGAAGTTAGTTGGGTTCCAACAAATCCGTTACCAATTTCCCTATCCCCGGAGGTATGACACGTTTGGTAAGCCCGAGGCAAGGTCGAACCAGCATCGTGCTCGTGATGAGCGGTGTCCCTACCACTCTGCTCCTGGCTTCTGGTTTGCAATAAAATCCGTTAAAAGTATTGTTCTTTATGTTTTCTGCAGTTATATAGCTTGGAGCGTATAGCGCACTGATGTGATGTTGTTAACCTTTAATATAAATGTGGTAATGGGTTCGAAAGCACGCTCCAGCTAACCAAGCCCTCCATCACTCCGAGTAGGCGAATTGATGTCAGATCTGTTTGATAGAATAACAACACAAAACAGTGCAGTTCTTAGTGATGTCGTCGATCAGGAACAAAAGGCCCTGCATCGACACCCTTCTCAGCGCTCTTCTCCAATCCAGGTGGGAGTGCCTTAATCCGGGTATCTCTGAGATTGCAAGGAGAATCGACTTGATGGGCATTCTACGATATTCATAAAATTCATGAAAAAGACGAATTACTCAATCAGTAGTCAATCTCACATGCAAAAAAATATTCGAAGACCATAGTGGGTGGGGGGTCCGAAGAAGCGAACGGAATGCAAGAAGTGCTGGGATCCGCAGAGTAGGTCTGATGAAGGTCATGAAAATAAGATAGAAAGTAAGACTTTATACCCATACATCTATAAAATAATATCTTTGCATCGTTTTCAGTGTTTGATGCTGAGTCCATGAAACAAGAATTCTTTGCGAAATTTCTTCAAAGTTTTTTTTTAATGAGGTTTTTTTTTCCGTTAATTCCAGTAACACCAATCTCTGTCAACTTTAGAGCTAAAGTTCTTTTTCTTGAATTTGCCAGCTTCTTTACTTTTACTTCTTTGCGATCGATTCTCGTATATTAAGGTTATTATTTGAATTTATAAAATGCAATAATAGCTACCGTTTGGTTTTTTACTCGAGAAAATTGGATTGGAATGGTCATGACGTCTTATCGTATAGCACATGGCAGAATCAATCAGAACCAGGATTTATCCAAAAGCCCTCCATAATTGGGTTAGAAAGGACAATGCTGTTCTTTTTTTCAACACTGTGTATCGTTTAAGTAACTTATTCAAATGAGCAGTTTTTCTTTATCTATGGGCATTGACAGAGAGCGCGTGGCGCAGTGGTCGTCGACGCCCTACACCATACACGTGGAATCGATCTGTGCGCCCATGGCCCACCAAGCCTTCCATCCCTCCAGGGTCCACAAATTGGTACGAGACTTGTCTGGAAAGATAGCAGGCAGCACTGGCTCAATGCATCGGTAGGCCACCGCAACTCATTCTAAATGCCAGATATGCATTCAATCACCTCCAACGATACCTAATGAAGTCGGATGCATGGCGCATCCCTCAGGCATTGATCAGCGCCGAGAGATTTATCGTTTATCCTTTTGTGGACATTGGCGTTCAAGATTATTCAACTCATGAAAGTTTTTTGGTCGCTTTTCAATCTCGTTCATAACGGTTTCTTTTGCCGCCACTACCGTAGTCCTTAAATCACTTTCTTAAATGATGGCGTTTTTTGAACTGCCTTTCCCTAGTCATTTTCCTAACAAAACTCGTGCCATAATAGTTCTAGTTAAATTATGATATTCATATATGTATGTTTTTATATGATGTTTCATTCGTGTTTTTTTTATTCGATCCGACTTCACATTATGTGGACCGCAGGAATTCTTTGCTTCGATTCGTTCTCTTCCGTTACACAGGAGAGTCTTTTGATTTACGTGTATGGTCCAATACTGCACGAGAGCTTTTCCTGCCTTACGGATTTCATCGAGTTCTAGTCGAGATGGTTCTCCTTGGAATCCTAAGTGGTCCTAGTAAACCATTCTCTGGTCTTCACCCAAACAGAGTTATCGGCCTTTGCCAATTGGTGAGAGTTCTGACAGACATCTAGTATCAATTTCTTGCCCCCAGCGAGATGAGTACCTAAGTTGGTATGGCGTATGGTTGAACCAAAGACCATGGGCGCATTGAATTGCTTCTCTAATCATTATGCTCCCAGCACCCCCAAATTATAGCAAGAACCAGTAACTATCTTTCATCTTAGTCTACAGCAATATTCATAACCTATAAGTAAAAAATTTTTGCGTAAATGATTGTTCGTCTACTACTCTGTGTGATTATCCTGACATCAACCAAAGAGTGATCTCAGATTTCACAGACTATCGATTTCCAGGATACTTTGCAGTAAACTGCTGCCAGAAAGCGCTTTTTCTTTAGCTAATTGCCTAAGGATGGAGTTCTGACTTTTTCATAGACAGCATATTAACTAAAGCAATCGATATTTCATGGATTCCGATTGATTTGTCGATCGATATGTTCGGTCGTCCGGATGTTTTTGCTTCATAACAACAAATCATTCCGATTGTGAATAGCAAACAGACCAACGATTACGCTTGGTATTAACGCATTAACTTTGTATATTACGAATTGTTTATTCCCTAGTACATTTTATGCAAAAAGAAAAGCTTTGTAATGACGTTAACCTCGATGTGGTTAAATCATAAATACCAGGACTTTTTTCTCAAAATCGTCATGACTTCAACTTCTTTTTTCTCTCAAGTATTTTTTAACCTCTCCTAAGAGTATCGCCTGTATCACCGATAGTCTCGTTGATCAACGAAGAACTCGAGAGCGAAGCAGTAAACGCGATTCGTCTCCGTCATTTACGAGAGCGCCTTATTTATCTTCAAATTACCTTTAAAAGACCCGAATGCGATCCCACTTATAGTATGATGCGTTTTTACTGCTTTTTTGGCGAGGATATAGCTACGTTTACTTCACCAGTTTACCCCCTGGTTGGCTTTTCGAATTGAAATGTTGGTTTTCTGCTCAGCTTGCGTTGACGCTACTGCCGTAAATAAGCCTCCAATCAGCGAGGTGAGATGAAATTTTACATTCGTTTCACATGACCCGTCACTATACATCTACTGTACAGATTTCAGCATTTCTTCGATTCGATTCTATTTCATAGTATTCATCATCCACACATTTCAAATACTGTTTTGGCTGCTGCTTGAGGGCTTTTGTTCTTCCTTATGAACGTGATAGAACTGGTCGAGTCGATTTTCCTTGCAATCATGGGGATAGTCATGCTAAGGCGTTCTAATGTGGACTAAAGGAGAGCGTTGAGGAAGCGGTCGACCAACACACCTTGCTTCCTGATGGACTGCATCACTAACCACTACGCTATCCTCTCCCAACCAAGATGATATACCGTTGGGAAATCTGCAAGTATGAAAATCTGGTGCATTATTTTAAATGCGCTATCTAAAATAAAAGCCCATTTTCTAGACGCTCATTGATTGTTCGCTCTTTGTTATGGCGTCTTTGCCGCCATTGCTTTCTTAAAGCTTGCAGGTTCTCAGTGTAATCCTTTTCCATTCCATATTCCATAAATCTCATCCTTATTAGTGAAACAATGTAACCAGAGCTACAGAGTTAAGCCTGCTAAACTTACTAACGCTAAATTTGCCACAAACTCAGTTAACGAACTCGGCGTGCCGACATCCGGCGAACAAAATTTTCGCGCGTACTGGAATCACTGCATTTGTGATGGTTTTTCTGTTCAACATGGTCATTCTCATCTATACTCCTTTATCATCAGTATCATCTCCTTCATAAATTCTCCTTTCTCAATACATTCATGAGATGTTGGTAACGAAATTTGGTAGAAGTATTTCGTGTAAAATTATTATGTCTTATTTAGGTTACTTAGGGCAAGAACTTCCTATAGTCATAATTCCTGGAACTGCTCGAAGGGTTGTCAAAGTTGTTTTTTTCTCCGACAATCTCTTATCATATGTGTTATTATGTGTGAAGACATTCTGCTCAAGATGTGATTCAATCCGTCAGTGTAACTTGTTTCATACACTGTTCGTTTCGAACTTCATCGTCGTCTTCATTGCTTCTCATCAGATGCATCTTAAAGCATTCATCATTTCATTTGTAGAAAATTCATAAAAACGGACGGTTGTAGCACATTTCGTTCATTTTAGTCATGCATTGGTATAGTAGCGCAGTGGTTAGAAGTGCCTTGCCATGCGCACGTGAGGAATTTTGACACTGAACAGAAACCGCTAGAGTAAAACAAGCTCTGTACAAGCTACTAAACTGGTTTGACAGTATCACATAGTCGTTAAACCGTAGAAAAAAAAAGTAGTAATAGCTTCAAATATTTTGTGAGTAAATCAACATCTTCATTTCGATTTACATCCAGTATGTTACTCCTGTTCATCACTTGCGATCACTTCTTCTGGTGACCGTGGTGCACCTAGCGACACATGACCTTTGAGCCATCGTCACACAACTCATTCAACATAAATTTTTGATTTCTTAGTGCGCGAAAATCGTAATAAGATTTGAAGCATCAGACGGAGCATGGCTTACAAAACGGACCGCTTTATTCGAAACATCGTTTTCCTGTCGAATCTAGCTCTACGATTCACTGCACCTCTCGTACCACCTAGAACAGCTTGGTGTTTAGTTCTTAAACTTATGCAGGGATATCCCTCTTCCCAATAATAGTGACCGATTTCCTTAAAGAGTAGCTGGAATATAAATATTCGTAGTGTTATTTTGTATTTCCGATCCTTAATTTAGCGCACATAACCCGATTTCAACACTCGTAATCGATCGATAGCTTGTCCAGCACATATATGTTGGGCAGCCCGCCGATAAAAGCTCTGTTATCTACCTATAAATATACGAGAAACTTTATTCTCGAAAAGAGTTCATTGAGGGATAAATTGACACCTAATTGATTGTTATTTAATTTCCAATCGCTGTGATGAATTCTAGTTATTATATGAAACACGCGAGCATAAAAAAATACCGAAATAGACACAGCAGAGGTTCTAAAGCGTTTCCGAATGCTGACAGCAATGTGTCTGTGTGAGGGACGACTGTGAAATATATTAAATAGTCGCGTGCCTACTATTCATACCCATAGAACGATAGCTCAAGCCTTATTCTTTAATCCTGTCATGTTCACAACCCCTCAAGCCCTCTAGTTATGGAAAAAATTGCCTCACATTGCTGCTAATTGGTAGCTATCAGACAAAAGCTTTTTGCAACTACTTTTCCTTCACCGTGTACCAGCGTGCGCACAAAGCGGCGACCGCTCGGTGGAACCTTAGGGTTTTTGACACGAAATCTTTTGAGGTGTCTCATATACGCATTAAAAAAGCTAAACAGCTTCCGGCGTTGATCTATCCCTTAGGGATACGCCATGCATTTGACTTCATTAAGCATCGTTTGGAGGTGACTGAATTCATTATATCTGGCCTTTACAATGACTCTTGGTGGCTTGCAAATTTGTCGAGCCAGTGTGCTGCTATCCTCCCAAACAAGTCTGGTGCCAATTTGCCGACCCCGAGGGATAGAAGGCTTGGTGGGCCATGGCGCTGGAATCGATCCCAAGTGTACTGCAGCGCACCCTCCGACCACTACGCCACACGCTTCCTCGTGCCCTCATACGCTTATATATGCATTTGCATCATAATATCGTCATGCCTGCTATACATCAGTGTATTTCAGCACAAGTTTTTCATCACACAGATTTGTGCGCAAGACAAAATCGCACAAGCTTTAATGAGTTTTAATGCTTTTTAGTGTATGCACTAGTTAGTGATCAGTAAGCTAATAGTATAGGAAGTTATAGTCAATTGAATCCCTTATCCTGCCTTTCATTCCAAACGAAATAAGTACATTTATAAAACAATGCTGAAGGCGGATCAGCCTAGCGAATTCGGTAACAGCGATTGAAATACCATCGAGCACTCTAAGACACCAGGTAGTTTGCAACCGCGTGTATAACTGTCTACGTCCAACCCAAAATTGCGTAATGTGTCCCAACGGTAGAGACGGTGATTGCATAAGTTCATAAGTTCAAGTACGGTTTATCTGATCCCTTTTAAGGCTTGCGGGGGGCCAATACATTGACAAAACAAGTAGACCGCTATAAAACAGACTTCGTATGAAACAACACCTAGTCGTTCAGCTTAAGGCTAAACGAAATACTCCATTACGAGCGCATAGGACAAAGAGGCTTCACGGAGAAGATTTTGAAGTAGAAGTCACCATTCTGGCACCGGAATCGGAAACTTCAGTTTGTAAAACTCTCGAAGCATTCAGAATAAATTCTAGAAATCCAGAAATGAACCACAGGAAAGAATGCCCCGTTACCACACAATATATCAGACTGATTTTTAATATGACAACGGCACACTACGCTTTCATGTGAACTCTGTGCGGTTGGTCTCCACGTGAAACACTCAGTGGAAGATCATAAAAATCTGCGAGTGTCCGAAGAAGCTACTTTGTTCACGAGGCGATTGAACTCTAGGTCTCGTGATTTTTTTCTGCTGAGGTTATGAGGATGTTTGGCTAGGTAGATTGTGCGCCGAAAGGTCATCCGCTTTTTTGTGAATAGAGAATAAAGTAACAGTCTTGTCAGGAAAATAGTCAATTAAAACAGTTTAAACAACGAATTTCCATGGTATTCGAGTAATCATACTTTCAACTTTACTATGCATGATGGCACTTTAATTTACCCGACTTCAAGAATGGCAGTGCAAATGTTAAGCATTCCCCTTCCAAATGTCCTCTTTTTTCACTACTGTCTCAAAAAAGAGGTCGTACACAAGTCGTTATCACACACAGTCACTGGCCTTTGTGAATCGGAGTTAGGTTTGTCATCTTGCGACTTGGCTTCATTCAGTACTTCGGTGATTCATGCTGTTATATTCTGGAATTCCCAGTGGAAATATCGAAAACGTGTTAAATTTGGTGACTGTTAGTCCATGAACCCCAGTGAACATAGTGCTTCAACACCGAGGAGACTACCGCCCAGACACCATAGTGGAAATACGTTCTACGACGGTGTCCTGAACCTTACTCCGGATTTTCTGTAATTATCTCCATTTGGCGCATCACACTTTAACAACTTGCACGCTATCCTGGACAAATTCCCCATCCGGTTGTTAATATTAATTCATTTAATGCAAGTAGACGATTTCCAAAGAAACGTCTCACTGCCTTGTGTCTCTGTTGGTGCCACGAAATTTCTCTCTTACAGTTAGGTTCCGCACTCATCCTCCTTTCATTTTTTCCTTTCTCTCTCTCTTTCCCTTTTTCTTCATCTCTTCCATGCTTTTCGCTCCTCTCCACATTTGTTTTGCTAACCTTTTGCAAATCTGTGAAGAGCACTAAATGAAATTAGAAAGGAACACTAATGTGCTCGTAAAAAAAACGGCTAGTGCTTGTTTGGTAAAGAACGTTCTTAGTAACAATAATCATAATGTATGATAGCAATTGATAATATTTCAATAGCAGTGTTTTTTTATTTGGGTCGACTTCACATATTGTTGGCATTACAGTACTTCTTCTTTCACCCAGTTCGTTGTCTGGCATCCGTCAACTCCAAGAATCTTCCGATTTGTGTGGTGGTTCGGCTGCCACTTTGGACATTGTTTTCTCTATGAATGTTGTTGAATGCTGGATGAGTTGATCGAGTTAATCCTTTCTGGAACTCTGGAACAGCCCACCTGGCCTTCACCACAGCCAGTTGCCACTGTTCTTGAATTGCAGAACGATTGGAAATCTTTCTCAAGACAAGTCTAGTGCCAATTTGTCAACTTCGGAAGGCTGAACTGGCTTTATTGGTCCGGCACAGAGCCGAACCAGTGACGATATGTGTGTATGGTTTGGACAGACCATTTATATTTGTAAAACCTATGTTAACTGTTTTCGTAATTCTAAACGTTATAGTTTTGTCATGCTGTTTATTTCGTATGTTTTCATCTAAACTTCGTCTCTGCTTCCATGTTACAGTGGTTTCAAACTGAGTGACAATATTCTGTATCCTGGACAGAACTTGAAAGAACTGTACTCCCATTCGGTCGAAATCAACTCACATGATGAATTCGAATTTTTAGGTCAAGAAGCTGCCGACCACTCGACACCTCATCAAACACTTAGGAATCTATTTTTATCACATTCGAATAGGATTTTCCATATTTAGGTGAGTGTCTGTCTATATTTTCTGCGAAAATCTGGCTGTTCAAGAATTTCACTAAATTAACTTTCTTGTTGTGGGTGGCATGCCTACCCATCTCTGTTAAATTCAGCTTCGTTTTCACGCTTTCTGCTCTTCATCAGCTGTTAAGAAGTTTCTTACTGTGAGAGCGATAATCATAAAAGTTTACTATCAAAAATTGTTAAGGAGATTCGAAATGACATCATAAATACATGAGAGAAACGACTAAAGAAAAGGAGCTAATAAAGGTACATCACTTCATGGTCCGGTTTCTGTAACGAGCCAAATCAGTTTTAGTGTTTTTTCAAGGTTTAGTACTCGAATCGCCCATAGATTTTGGTAGATTTTTGAATCGACTCTACTTTTAAAAGATAATAAGAGAATTATGTATGAAAACTACAATGATTCCGAAATATCTGCAAAACTCAGACCCTAGGCGAGATTCGAGCCACCGATTACCCTTTCCAAGGGCCTACGTGTTATGCAATGCACCACCGAGACCTTTATCTATGGGAATATTATTGCTCTATGTAACACTTGGTAAATTACGTGACAAATTGTTCATGTGCACATATGGTTTGTTTCCTTATCATGGTTTTGAGTGATTGAGTGTATTATATTAGGTTGTTCGAAAGTTAATGGCGGATTTTGATCTGTACTTTTTAAAGACGCACATCTGAGCTAGGAATAAACGTTTGTAGTAGAAATAAAAACTATTAGGGTCTGCAAATTTTTCCGGGAACAAGTTTACTTGTAGGGGCAGTGCAGCTCTCGGTTTTGTTTCTAAAGCATTTCTCGCAAAGTTGTTGAGATGTTTGAAGGAGTGCCAACTGTGGTTCATACCCCAGCGCAGAGTCCCAAGCTGTTCGACATTCTCATCCGGAGCCTCAGCTTAGAGTGGATCTGCGCAGCCTCTGATCGGTGCAGCCTTCCGTTGTTACCTTTTGGGCAATTATACAAAAATGCATCGCTCCAAAACTGCGATGCTTTTCAAGTACCTTTTGCGATCCATTAACGTGATAGCAGGTGATACAGGTGAATGAAAAATGTATGGTGAAGAAGTGTACCGAATAAAGCGTTCGACTCTGATTAATCCCTTAGTGACTTAATACATTTATTTAACTTCATTCGTAGCTTCGTAGAGATGACCGAATTTATCTCTGACCTATGCAATGGGAAGCGGAATTCTGCCGATGTATTATTTCAGTGTTCTTATACATTTAAAGTTGGGCACCAATATGCCGGAAGAATAGGCGAATTAAATTGCCCAGAGCTCGAAATGGAACTAAGGACCATAAGTGTATTGTAGGGCACCTCTCACAACTTCTGCGCTAGGCCCCCTCCCCCCTCCCCCCTCCCTCCCTACACTGACTGTACGTATACCTTCCAATGAGGACCTGGGGCGCGGGATCAAGCTCGTGTGTACTGCAGGGCGCCTTTAACCACTGCTCTGCACGTGAACTAAGTAGTATTCTAAAAAGAGTTGAATAGGCACTAAAGAAGCTATCACTACACTGGAAATGTGAATGATGGTAAAAGAAAGTAAGGGAAAAAATTTCGGAGTGATTTCACCTGGCATTATGAAGATCAGCGTCTTCTTAATGCATTAAGGTTAAGCTGTTTTATCACCTACATTATATATGATTTCACTAATCACTCACTAAGTCAAGATGACATCATCAACATCTCCACTCATCCTTATCAGCACCAGATATGCTCAAATAGCTCCGTTCACTTGAGTGATACCAAAAGCGTGACCTTTTTTGCATAACATTTCCTCTGTAGTGTTTTTTGCGATAGGCAGGCCCCAAGTAGCTCAGTTGGCTCTTCCATGACATTTTGCTCTTAGTTGGGCTTGCTGATGAAAATGGCAGATTGCTGTTTGTGCGATCTCCAATATGTATCGCAGTCCGACAACCAGAAAAACATCCCAGTCCGGAAGAGCAAGTAACCATTAGGAGTATTATTTTATAAAAGCGCAAATAACAAAGTACACGAGGAGGGAGCGGCGTTGACCTGTCACCTAGGGATGCGCCATACATTTGACTCCAATGAGCCCATCAAATGACTAGCAGTAGCCTAGTGATGTACCAGCTCAGTAATTCCCAAGTCCAACTTTCTATTAATCTTGGTATTGGTCAATAACTCGCTGTTTTCTTGATAAACAAAAATGTTATTACACTGTTTATTCGCAAAAAGCTCACGTTTCGGCGGATTTCGCCTCTTCCAGAGCCTGGAAAGGTTAAGATGACTGCGATCCAACCAGCCAAACACCTCCACAATTCCAATAGAAAAATTATGAAGCCTAGTCTTCAATGGCACTGGAAACAAAATCGCTCCCTTGCGCACTCATCACTTTGTATGAGTCTTCCACTGAGTACTGGAAAGACCCCTGGAGACCAACCGCAGAGGGTTCTTATGGGTCGGTAATGCGCCTCTCTCACATTAAAATATCAGTCTGAGATAATCTATGAGATTACGAGTGATTACGTGGCATTGCTCTCTGCAGTCCATTTTTGGACTCGTGAGATTTATCTGGAATGTCTCAGTTTTGCGCGCTGAAATTCTCGATGTCTGTGCGAGGATGGTAACTTCTACTCAAAGCTCTTCCCCTCGATGTATGTGCGTCCTATGCGCACCAAGCGGAGTACTTGGTCTAAAACTAAGTTTAGCAACTAGATGTTCTTTTATACGGACACACAGTGGGATACCCGTTTCCCCAATGCATTCGTCGTAGCACTCTAAACGTAGCGCTTAACGTTCCCACGTCTCGTTAATCAATTCGAGAACGGCTATACCACTAAGTCGGACCGATAGCCAAGGAACAAAAACATTCTGATTCATTACCTCCCCTGTCACCTTTCAAACACAAAAAGCGCTGCGAAATATGTTTCGAACGGCAATCAATGTGCGTACAGGAAGACAGCAGAAGGAAGAATCTCCGAAATTGGCACGGAAATCGGCCATTTTCTTTAAGAACTATGCCCCAAAACGATATTTCTAGTGAGAATAGGGTCTTGCTTATCCTGCCCCCATTACCAACGAAACAAGTGCAAAGAGAAGTCGGTCACATTGATTGAAATACTTCCGAGGTCTCTCAAACGCCAGCCAGTTCGTAATTGCCTGTATGAACGAGTACGTTCATTGCAAAATTGCATAATGTGCCCTCACGGTTGAGATGAGCATTGCATTAGTTCGTTTATGGTCTATCTGATCTCTTGTAAAGCGCGCGGGGGATGATTACATTGGCGAAACGGGCAGACCATTCTGCGTCCGTGTAAAGGGACACCTAGTTGGTTAACTTAAACTAAATACTCTAGTGCATCGGACACAGAGATATAACCGGGAAGATTTTGGAGTAGAAGTTACCATCCTCGCGCAGGAATCGAAGACAGTAGTGCGCATAACTCTCGAAGCATTCTGGATAATTTCCAAATATCCAAAAAGGAACCGGGGAGGAATGCCTCGTAATCACGCGTGATCTCACACATTATTTAGGACTGATTTTTTATCGTGAGGGGTACATTACGCTTCTACGCGAACTCTGTCCGGTAGGTCTCTACGTGACATATTAAGTGGAAGACTTACAGAAAGCGGTGAGTGTGCGAAGAATCCACTCCGTTTCCAAAGAAATTGAAATCTGTTTCGTTGTTCTTTCTTTTGGGGTTAGGGATGCATTCACTTGACTAGATTGCAGTTAAATTGACCTTTCCAAGCTCCGGAAGGTCAGCTTTTGCGAATAAAGTCTCGTGTGTGCTCATCAAGAAAAACAGCGAACTAACATCGCGTCGTTCGTGTCCTTCCATTCAGGCCTGATATCAGTTTTCCGACTCTCCGGAGGAATAGGATCCTAGCTGGCATAGGGCGTAAGGATCGAACCCGACGATCATATGCATCGCAGTGCAGCTCTAATCATCGTACTGAATGGGCATTGGTTCTCATGCAATATTCGCAGTACTGGCGCAGTACTCTCGTACAGTCCCCGAAAAGTAGTACAAAGAACTATGCATGTCCTTCACAATGTGACATGACGTCTCGTTTCAGACACGATGCAGCCATCGGAGGTGAATCAGTTTCTGATTACGCTCACCATTGTTGTTGCTAGCATCGCCTTCTTACTCATTTTGTATTCATACTGCCATTACAAATGTGGTTTTTGTCGACGAAAACATAAACGTGCAGCAAATTTGCCTGAAGTTCGTATCACTATGCACAACGATGCCAAGTGAGTGAATTTGGAGCTTACAAAAAACATTCATTTATAGAAAAAAAGGTTGGCAATTTGCCCGATTACCAACGTTCTTACTGGTTAAGACGTCAAAAAACTTTACCGTACTATGATAGACACACAAGTAGTTGCGAAACATTTTCCCCCTTGTAGTTATGGGTTTATACATAAGAAGGTAATAACTGATTAGGTGAAAGGTGTTTCTATGAGTATTAACTGAATACCATAATAATCTCGTTCATCTCTGAACGGCTTACGCCTTATCGCGGCTGGGAGGTGTTCCTGAGTGTCGGGTTACAATGTACAGCGCTGGGATTCATCACCCATCAGGGTCTCCCATGCTGAGAAGGAGTCCAACGTTCCCATCAGGAAGTCCAGCTAAGAGTAAACCAATACCAGGATCCACCACTGCGTTGGTATCAAACTAGTCACATGGTGGCAAATCTCCCTCTGGTCGACAAGTGCTGCGACTCCTTGTGGTGGTGACGATCTCCGGCGGACTCCGGCTAAGTTGAACTCGAAACTCCACGGAACCACAATGGCTAAACCAGAAGATCTCCGGAGAATGAAATTATGCTGTGGCCTGCACAACCAGTGAAGAAGCGCCATCCAAGCATCCAAGTAACTGTGTTACGGATTTATACATAACGAGATAATAAGTGATAAGTTAAAAGGTATTTCTATGAATACTGACAATAATAATTCCGTCCAAGAACGGGCAGAGACCACAAGACTTCACCTTTTCCTTAAATATAAATGTAAAAAAACCAATCCTAGATTTCCTTGTTGAAAATATTCAGATGTGTAGACGGCTTCAAATGAATTAACAAATTACATTTTGCACACAGTAGACTGCGCCTTGAACTAAAACCGTGCTAATTCAGTCAGAAGAATCGATATCGACAATCAATAACACCGATAACATTGCCTTTCCTTGCAGCAATATTCATGGACAACTTAGTCTAACCTAGTTTAGCAACATTAAAGTTATAGAGAAATCTAGCATTATCTAAGATCAGCTCTGATTTTTAGAACACCGTTGTCGATGGACTCCCCGGATATTGATTTTATCGATTCACGGAATACGAACGTCATCTCTTCAACAGTGCGAGTGACATCAGTCCACAATGCACCACATCAGCTATGATATTTCCATCTTCATGTATCACATAAAACGCCTTCTTGTACAGCTTACAATAAAATATCTCATAATTGAACAGAATCTTCCACTGAAAACATCTCTGACTCTTATACTCGCCATTCCCTATCTTCAAAACCTTAAAAAGGATATGCTGACATGCAACGCAGCTCACTAAACATTTCAACTATTCCACTTCAAAAAAAACCACTTCACGACAAAGATCTTCACCTCCGATTCCGATTCCGATTCCGCCAGATTATAAAGAGTTTCAAGGGATTCCTACTGTACTATGCACCCACCTTAGTGATGACAACGATGAAGAATGACTGGCCCTGCTCAATAAACCAATCTAATGTATAAAGCATGCTTTAGTGATAACATAAAACCTCTGGCTTCGCAACCGTTTAGGGTTCTCTGTTAGCTGCCAGCATTTTTGAAGTCTTACGGTTTTGGCTCTCCGATGTATATCTACCGATTTCGACGCATGAACATGGTTACCTTTCTTTGCGGATAAACAATAATGGCTCTCACCAACACAACTTCCAGATCAATACACATCACTATAACGACTACGAAATCACGTATCTCCCATCTTTAACCTTGATGTAACTCTAGCAAAATGGTACAGTACACTTCATCGGGTCAGTTGCAGACTACATGGTGATTTATGAGAGTTCGACCACTACTTACATCAGCCTCTCACAACCTGCTCTCCTTAGTCACAGCAGAAACAGTGCCCATTTCTCAATATTAAGACAAAAGGAATCTATTACCAAAATTGGGAGGTTAAAGTTCCCCGTATCATCATCGCACTTCATATTTACGCTATTATAGTGATCACCAACAGAACAAGTCTATAATCCACTCTGTATCGTTCCCATTATAACAAACGTCCTACGCCAATATATCCATTCCTGGAAGAGGCACGGACACGCTACGGTTAATGAGGACTGAACACTACCAGGAAAAAGAAAACTAAAGTTAAGGAAACACCTAAGCAAAAGAAAAAAATGCATACCAAAATACCGCTGTATTAATTCAATTGTAAATACGATATTCAAGATGTTCACCTCGTACAATAAATAACAAATTTGTATTCCAACGAAAACAATATCTTTAAACGGCTTCCTCTTTTGTAACCTTAACGGGCTTTCCTCCGCGAATTCTCCCTGTACGTCGTGCAGCGATGAGACCAACCTAAAATTGTTGCAATAATTGGGTGAAACAATACTATATCCCTAAAGTTTCAGCTGTTTCCCTATGCCACAATAATCGCAGAGACGAAAAAAAAGAACATCAGAAAATGTATATATCACTTTGATAATTCTACGCTACGCCCTCATTATTAGAACAGCATGGAATCGCTGTTGAAATGGAGAAGAAACAAACATAGGGATTTAAATGGCGCGAAAGTAAAAAGATTCATTTACCTTCTTTCCTGCGCTTGCGTCTCTTCTGACCGTTGACGGGTGACCGATATGCTGGTGGTTACCACCACCGTGGGGATGTTCTACAGGATTCATCGCAACACCTCTGACTCGTGGCCAACTGTTTCTCTTTGCCTTGTACTTGTGATAAGCACGACCAGCTTTCAGCATGGGCTTATCCGTACGCCCACCTCCGGCGACCAATCCGATCATGGCACGGTTGGCAGATTGGATAACTTTTTTTGCTCCTGACGGGAGACGAATACGGGTCTTCTTGGTATCGGGGTTGTGAGCGATAACAGTGGCATAGTTGCCTTCAAATATAATGTTTTAAGACCAACACTTTTCAGTCTAGATCAAATAAACAAACATATGGAGAATAAATTATACCGTTTTGAAACAATGCAAAATAAAAGTGATTGAGAAATTACTGGAACAACCTACCAGAGCACTTTGCCAGCTTTCCTCGGTCACCGCATTTCCCTTCAACGTTACAGATAGTAGTTCCTTCAGGAAGGCAGCCAACTGGGACAATGTTCCCAACTTGTATACTAGCTGAAATTAATAACATTGGTACACTGAAAATTATAGAATGATGCAGGTTATGTTAGGAGCTTTCTAGTCTCTAACTAGTAATCAACTTACAACTGGAACTCCTAAACTCAACAAATAAATAATACAAATGTACGAACTTATAGTTATTTGGACACTTAGATGCCCCGCCCTGTCTAGTTGTGCGGGCACCAGCAATATTCTCATTTTCTTGGAGTTTTGCTGGTTTAGACACTGCGCTTCCCTGAAGTCCCGAGGTCAGTCTGGTCAGTCTGCCCCATGTCGTCACCACCACAGGAAGTCGCCACCCTTGTGGATCAGAGGGGAGATTTGCAACAATGCGAATAATTTGATATCAGGACAGTAGTGGATCCTGCTATTGATTTACTCTTAGCCGGGCTTCCTGATGGGAACGCAGGACTCAGCTTGGGAGACCCTCCCATGGGGGGTGGATGCCGCCGCTGTATATTGTACTCTGACAACCAAGAACACCACGATAGAGCGGTAAACTGTTGGGAGGCATGTACTGACATATACAGAAAGGTATACATGCTTAATATTGCCGTAGTACTCAAGAAGTGTATACGACGCACTATGTTGTTCACATGTTATACAATATTTAGGGAAATAAACACCATCGATCTGAGAAATTACAGAACTTTGTTTGTATAAAACACTCCTGTAAATCACTACTTAGGCGCCTTTCTATGCTTCAAACAGTCTAGGCACTACAGCTTGACAACGATGACAGTACTGAAGTAGTAAGCAAAAACCAGAAGAACTTGAAGCTTACAAAGAGACCAACCTTTGGCACCGCAATAGACGAACTGCCCAGTATACATTCCTTCAGCGGCCACAACAGTGCTTTTAACAATCTTGTACTTGTACGGATCACGAAATGCGATGATCGCTAACGGAGCCCCACGTCCTGGATCATGTATGATGTCCTTCACAACACCACGGATGTAGCCGTGACGTTCGGAATAGTCAAGCGGTCGCAGTTGTGCTGCTCCCTTACGGTGCTTATTGTGCGACTTGAAGATACCCCCGGCACCTTTACGTTGGACTCGGATCCGACGACCCATTGCTTGCCACTCCTGTAAAGACCACAAAATGCCGATGTATATAGAAAGGAAAAAAGAACAGGAGAATTTAACACAAACGATAAAAGAACATGAGAAACTCGCAAAGCATCAGATTTGTTTAAAAAAGCAAAACCAAACTTAAGTTTGCATGTTTTAACGGGCTTAAGAAACAAGACTTTCACATATCAAAGATTTCGATGGAGGATTACAGTTAAGGCTTCATCTTTGACGGATAATGACGGGTCATTATTAATGAAGTGAAGTGGGATTTATATGAAGAACTATTAAACGACCACTCGTAACAGTCCCACTCGAAACAAAACCGCTCTGAGGAAGGCTAAATCGTCGAAACGTCAGGCATCCACCACCACCATCACCAGCAAACAACAACAACAACAACAACAACAACAACAACGAGAACTTGTACCAACCACGCACCAGCTCAATAAGATCAGTTCGTAAGAACATAAAGGATAAGGACAAAGCTCTCCGAGTTGACCCATCCCTGAGAAATGCGCCATGTATTCCACTTCACTGAGCATTGTTGGAGGAGACTGAATGCATATCTGGCCTTTACAATGACTCGCGGTGGCTTACTGATGTATCGAACCAGTGTTGCTATCCTCGCAGACAATTCTGGTACCAATTTACCGACTCCGGAGCGATAGAGGGCTTGGTGACCCTGGGGCGCCGGGATCGATTCTATGTGTAATGCAGGGCACGTTCGACCAGTGCGCAACATGCGCCCCCCATAAGAACGTATAAATAACTATTAAACGGCAAGTAAAAAGAGAGCACATGATGTACACACGAGCAAATTAAAGACGGTTGCAGAGCCAAATTACAAATTCGTAAAATATTCAATGCACTCTGGACCCGTTAACGTAACCGATTAAAGAAATAGATTAAGGAAATAACTGGGCAAGCCGTATTGACTCAATCGGTTGGAAAGTAGAAGCGTTAAGGTGGCTAACTAAGTCAGTTAACTTCGTTGGGTAACCCAGCAATACAGAGTTTCTCAACGAAACCAAACCTTTTAGGTTATTCAAACAGAAAATCACGAATTCGCTGTTAGAGCAACCAACGACAACGAGCAGATACTCAGCCAACCTGATTTTCAATGCGGGCGGTTGCGTCGCGTTCCTTCGATGACTGCGTAGGGCCAGACAACCAATGGCATGGTTTGGCTGGGGTTCGTGGAGGTTACGTTGCACTGGGGTTACCTTGTAGTTCAGATTCACTGTCGCGAGTTTACCAATTGGTGTATCAAATGTGCTGAATGCCCATAAGGTGTCTAGAACTACTTATTGGAGAAATCGATACGAAAGTGCTGACGGCCAACCCTTGATGCTACATCTTCTGGTCTTCTGCACTTCTGCACCATCGGCTTGGATGGATTTCGATCAGTCTAACCACTTATCTCTAAATTGCACTCTTTGACAGTAAGTACATCTTTGTGGTGATCTTCAGCCTCACGGATTGAACCTGCCAGTAATTCTTCCTACCTGGTTCAGTAACGTTGGTCCTTAGCAGAGTTAATTTTTCAGGTTCTACATATTTTTTCTTCTCTTTGATCCCTTCGAATATTCATACAAAGTTTTCCAACGTTGCCATGCACTTAGTCTACTCTTCCGTCCTTGAATTTTCTGGAAAACTCTTGTTTAATCACTTGATAGCCCGTCTGCGCATATCTTGTAGGTCCTAGTGCAGTACTCATTGCTGTCTTCCCGGTTGGGTAAGTTTTCCTTTAAGGAGTAGGAGGATAGCAGTCCGAACAGGTTTACACTTGGAAGTTCTGGATCGGGAACAAGTTTATCATCTTGGGCCCAAATTTCTGCTTAAGTAAGGAAAACTCCTAGCTTTGGTTTACTGTTCACTGAGTTTCCGGTTGACATTGTTGAACGTTCCCTTAGTCTGAGAAATCCTGCCTGGTAATGAACTTCTTGCTACGCATTGTAGTTCTTGGGTGTAGGGTAAGCCATAGAGAAAGGAAAGCGATGTAGTGTACTTTTGGCCTTTCTATGGTTAGTTTCCTCCCAACGGTTTACCGCCTCATCTTGGCTGGGAGGTGTTCCTGGGTGTCGGACTGCGATGTCCAGCGAGGGATTAGGGATTCGTCACTCCGGCAGGGTCTCGCAAGCTGAGAAGGGAGTCCGGCGTTTCCACCAGGAACCCTAGCTAAGAGTAAACCAATACCAAGATCCACCACCGTCTTGGTATCATAGTCGCATGGTGTTAAATCTCCCTCTGATCCACAAGGGCTGCAACTGCCTGTCGTGGTGACGACCTGGAGCAGACTTTGGCCAGGCTGATCGCGGGATTCCAGGGAACCACAATGGCTTAACCAGCAAATCTCCGAAAAATGGCGATTATGCTGGGGCCCGCACAACTAGTAACGGGCCGTTCAAGCATCAGAAGGTCAGTATGGTTAGTTTTAGTCTTTAGAAAGGAGATATTTAGAATAAACCTAAGCGGAAGCCCAAGTTTTAACCGGAGTCTTTGGCAGTGGAGGATAAAGTCTATTAGTCTTTCTCGGTCTATCATTCTAGAGCTGCCCAGTGGGTCCTGTTTGCTCTCAGGAAAAGACAGTTGTTGTTTCTGATGATGGGTATAGAAGTGTCTCATTCCACAAAAAAAAGCAGCAGATGAATAACATGAACTGAATGTTTGAGTATTAAAATCCATTGAAATAACATGAATCCTTCAAAATTTCATCATTAAGGCGATACCAATTGACATTTCTTGGTCCACTCAAAAATCACCAGTCAATCGCTTAGAGCACTAAATTCGACGTACTTTAGTTCCTTTTTTGAATATGAAACTCCAATTTCCCCAGCTCTAGCGCTTTTGGTCCCTTCTTAACTTAAAAGAAGAGAATAAAGCTTTCTGCCTCCGGAGGGATGGAGGGCTTGGTGGGACTGGGGCGCATGGATCGATGCCATGTGCATTGCATGGTGCTTCGTACCACTGCGCCACACGGGCCCCCTTACCGAGTTACGACTCATATCCTCGTGGAGCGGCCACGATATTTTTCATACTGTGATGTCCATCGCCCTATATGTTTTTTCTCCGATATTATGCTGCATGAAAAGGATGCTTCCTTTATCGCGTTTATGCACCACCTTCACCAGCACGAGTGTTCAGTACATCTGTACACCATGCAAGTAATTAGCTCGTGGCTCTTGCGAAATTAAATTCGCCCATACAACTGTTTCTTTTAAATTCTAGTAAGTAGGAAATAGCCGTTGTTTTGCAACGTTTGCAGTGAAAGCAATATCAATTTACTGCAAAAGGTACCTACGTACAAAATAAGCATTGCACAGGGGAATGTGGGTGCAGGTAGCCCAATGGTTTGGAGCGCTCTGGAACAAGCATGGGTTCGATCCCACGCCAAAGGCTCCCCAAGCCCTCCATCGCTCTGGGGTCAGCAGATTGATACCAGACTTATCTGAGAGGATAGGAGGACTGATTTGACATATCGGTAGCTCACCGCGAGTCACTTTATAGGTCAGATAAGCATTCAGTCACCTTTAACCATACTTGATGAGGGCAAATGTATGGCGCATCCTTGAGGGGACTGATCAACGTCGAGTGCTCTTTTTAGGGGCTATAAAGAGGTTGTATTGAAGTCAGTGCGTACAGTTGCGAATTTGTTAAATTTTTTTCATTGTTTTCTGAAAGTAGGCGAAGTCACAAGAATTTATTGAAGAATATTACAACCAGATGTGTAGATCTTATGAAGTGCTGCTTTTCGGATGGAATAAGCAAACGGTTGAATAATTCGGACGAATTTAAACCCTAAGTACTTACTTGATACTTGATACTTGCGTGGACCGTCCTAACTGGTGGTGCGGGCCCCAGCATAATCTCCATTTTTCGGAGATTTGGTGGTTAAGCCATTGTGGTTCCCTGGAATCCCGAGGACAACCTGGTCAAAGTCTGCCCCAGGTCCTCACCTGCACAGGCAGTTGCAGCCATGCGACTTTTATACCAGGACGGTGGTGGATCCTGGTATTGGTTTACTCTTAGATAGGCTTCCTGATGGAAACGCCGGACTTCTTAGTTTGGGAGACCTTGCCAGGGTATGAATCCCCCGCTGTATATCGCAGTCTGACACCCAGGGACACCTCCCAGCCACAGTGAGGCGGTAAACCGTTGAGAGGTAAATCCTAAGTATACTGTGAATAATATTTGAGCTCAAGAAGATTTTGTAATTTTTCGTTTTTGTTCCATAAAATGGAGGGAACAAACCGAAAGGAAACCTGTTTCTTCGGGATCAGATCCCTTAGTTCTTCATGTTTTACCAGCTAAACGAAAAGACCGTGTTTAAAGGAAGGAGTTACACATTAATTTGACGAATTGTGCAATATGCTCGCTTCTTGCTTTACAGCGTAAAGCGAAGCTGTTGGAGGCGCCTTGCAAAATATTGTGGTCTTTGGTTCGGCGCCGCACCCTGTAAAAACCTAAGACCCACCTCTCTGTTCGGAAAATTAGTGGTTCACTTGTCTGGGAGGACGATAGCACTGAGTTTACACATTAGTAGGTCACCAAAGCTCATTATATAGTTCGAATATGCATTCGATCACCTCATTGCTTCTACGAATGGAGTTGCATGAGAGATCCCTATGGGCTTAGTCAGCGCTTTATCTTTCGTGTTTTGGACTGCTTTTAATTCTCGTTGTATTACTGACCTCTAAAAGAAGGCTGCAAAGCTCTGGTATTTGTATTTGAGAGCTCATTCTCCCTAAATTCTAATGATTTCTTTAGTACCAGGCAATGGCAACGAAGGAATACTTCGTACCATCGGAAGAAGTGATGACTACCATAGTGCTCCCTACGATAATTTTCTGTATCGGAATGGTAGTAGCGATGTTGATTGGCATTAACAAATGTAAACAATGGGAACTGGATAAAATCGTAGAAATGCGCCGTACTCGACGAGTTCTCCAACGGATAACAGCACGTCTCCGAGAGAAGAATTTCAAGACTATACAAAGTATGTTTATTGACTTTCGTGGGAATTCCATAAATCCTAGATGTCGATGTGCGGATCAAAATTTCACATAGTTGTCGCGTTATAAATTATGAAATTTGGACATTTTAAGACCACTTTCAGAACGAAAGCTGGCAGATTTCTGGAACAGCCAGACGATATAAAAAATTTCTGTGAAGCTCAGGAATTAATTCAGATGCTCGTAACATGCGAAAACGTGCAGCAGCAGCAAAGGCAGCCGGAAAGATGGCGGAGAACCAGGGGGCACCTCCAATTTATTCAACCCAACAGCAAGCTGTGTAAGCTTTTTACTTAGCATGTGTGACTAGACGTAAAGAACTTCTACGAAAAGAAGTAAAGCCCACTAGTGAAGCAAACGTATGTTGTCTGGAAGTCGTCAACAAATTAACTTCTTTGAATGTTCCAGTTGCGGTGCATCTCCACCACCATCGTATGAGGATGCGCTATTGGACGAATATTACTACGAGTGTTTGCCTTCTAGTAGCAGGTACTCTTAATTGTCTAAACATTGTCTTAACTTTTTTATTTGGTGCCTATTCTTTTTTCAAGCCAGAGTACTGTGTGCAATAAAGCCACAAGGATGGTGGGACATGAGCAAAATTCGGAACCTCAGTTGTGCTTCGAACACGCGACTACCTAACCGGGAGCTCACGGGGTATCCACGGCACCAACCGACGACCTTGGCTTTTTTTGTCATCCACTTTTTTATCCTTTCGATGCTATCGGCAATCACGCGTCAGCGAAATGATCCAGGAAGCAAAAATCGGCACTGAACCAAGTTAAGCTGATTCTGAAGTCGAAATCTCACTCTCTCAGACAAAAGGTAATCGCAGGTTCGATGACCAACTGTGGTCCCGAGTTTTCCTCACTACTGAGAATCGTTGTGTTTGTATTTGTCTAAACACTGTTTACTTTCTAGTGAGAAGCACTTTATTATGGGCTTAACTGAACAGAAAAATGTGACCAGTACAAAAAACTAGAAAACGATTAACTGCTAGATGGTTATGATCTTACAGTGATGTAATTGTACTATTAAAATTTTCGAGACGGTCTTCTCTCCATCAGTTTTGTCCCATGGTATTTTTTTTAAGTGTGGTCCATAACCATCTGATGAAGTTCGAAAGCTTCCAAAGTTCTTGTATTGCTGCCAGGACAACACCTAGAAGGCTGATGAACTCTGTGACCGTCATAGTTACTACAAGGGCTGAAGATGAATTGCGTTCAGTCGAACGGAGCTGCGAACCGATAAATTTCCTTCTAAACTGTGAACTACTTCGAAGAATCTAATTCTCCAAAAGTTTAATCTGCTACTAACAATGACGTCGATGTCCACTGTGGTCGAGTGACATGAATAACCTGTTGTTCATTAAATGTCGAATGGTTGTCGCATTCGTAAGGGGACAGGCAGGTCAACACCGAACGCGTACTTCACGTTTTTCTAATTTTTCTCAAGCTTTTTTCCAGATGAAGTTTACTTTATCTAATATAAAGCTTACTAGTAACTTATTAGGTTAAGTGTTATAGGTCACATTCAGTCACAAAAAGTGAGCAACAAGCGAGCTTCAACTCAGTCTCGCGCTTCTCGCCGAAGTGGACGTAGTAGCAGAAGGACGAGTCAGACGAAACACCATGGGATTGTGGCCGTTTGATACAACTGTATATAATAATACATTCTTTTCTGGGAAATAGCTACCTAACGGTAGCTCTACTTCACTACAGTCTCACTGCAGTAGTTTATCATATGTAGGAAAAAATTAGGAATCAATATGTCCATAAAAATCTCTCCTTTTTCTTGTTCATATTTCCTTTCAAATTTCGGTTCTTAATACTTTATTGGACGTGCAAAGCCAATGGTTGCCAATATTGCCTGCAGCCTGACCTTAGTCTGTCTGCTTCTTGTATGCAAAGGAAAGCTAATGATTTTCCAGTGGTTTTTGTTTACGTGACTTACAGTCCGTAAATTCTTGCAGTTGACGTATCTTTGTATTATAAAGTTGTGTTATACTTCACAGTTGTACATCGATTAATTAGGTCCCTACAAGTGTGTTGATTTCAAGCTGATCTCACGCACCATCAACGATCTCCTTAGTAAACATTTCTAACAGAATGTTTTCTTCTTGTGGTTAAACCACTTATTTTAGAATCTGTTTTCATAAAGGATAAAAGGATAAAGCTGTCGGCGTTGATCAATCCCCTGAGGGATGCGCCATGCATTCGACTTCATTAAGCTTTGTTTGGACGTGATTGAATGCATATCTGACCTTTACAAAGACTCGCGATGGCCTACCGATGTATCCGAGCCAGTGCTGCTATCCTCCCAGACAAGTTCGGTACCAATTTACCGACCCCGGAGGGATGGAGGGCTTGGTGGGCTACGGGCGCGAGGATAGATTCCACGTGTGTGTTGCAAGGCGCCTCCGACCACTGCGCCACACGCCACGCCCCCCTAAGATGTTTTCATGGACCAACAAAACCATTAATATGGAGGTGTAATTTTCATAGTAATTATGCTTTGCAAGGAAAAGTTTCCAGGTGCTATGCGCATAATAAAAAAGACAAATATTAACCAAATTTCCCGGAATACAACAGATTTTCAGGCATCAGTGTATCTGGATACCTTTTTCCCTATACGAATCCTTATTTTTTATTCATAGATTTGTTGGGATACGAGAAGCGCGACGATGAGATGTACGGTGCCACACATATGCTTGGTAGCTGGTTCTATCTATCCCATCCAAGATGGCACAAATCTCGTATCCTACTGGAGTTATGGAATTGTTACCAGACTTTTCTGGGAAAATGTCCTACCACCCGCACTAGTCGGTGACTGTGATTGGTGGATACGTGCGAACACTCTAGTAGAGGTACAACTGCGTATGGAATCAGTTTTAAAGGTATTCGACTGCAGGACAATGTTCTCAAGTGGCAGCCGAATCCCAAGGAAATCCGCAGATGTTCGTGGATGACGGATGCGAAAGAAAGGGCGGAATGGCGGAAGTGCTGGAATTTGCAAAATGCGCGTCATACAAATTAGTTCTACATATATTTTTATGATTCCCTTTCATTATAGTTTTATTTGCAGAGGTGTACTACCCAGTTGCAATAAGTGGAGTGTTCCTGCTGTCTAATTGCGGTGTGTAACAAGGGTTCATTCGTCCAGGAAACGATCCAAGATCAGAAGTGCTACATTTCCAAAACCGAGCTATAGGACTTCACCTGTGAGGATCGCTGCCATCTTCGAAGAAACCTAGTTACAATCCAGCGAACCATATTTGCTTTTAGATTTCCCGTTGACTGACTGTGATGACGATGTGGGAACGTCCTTTTACGGCTACTTTCAGAGACCAACAGGAAAATCCTAGTCTGAGTAAGTTTATGCCCGTTAATTTCATCATGAGGACCGCAGTTCAAGTTTACCCATAAAACGTTTTGATTCATAACTTAGAATGAGTTTCTTACTTGCAATATCGGAGTGGAACTTTGTTGTAGTTCGCCCGCCTAAAAAGTGGAGCACTTGAAGTTCTGCGGTTAGAATTTCTTATCTTCTGACTTGTAAACAACAATTAACTTCAAACAGGGATGTCAGATAACAAATATTTACTCTGAAAAAGCTAGTAAAATCCTGGAAATATCCGAAAAGGGACTTTATTACAGTACTGCAACCATGACTGGCCATACTTCGCTACACATCGTGACTCATCGAGCCAGACACGACTGATCAGATATCCTAAAAAAAGTTATTTAGGATAATACTTGTTGAAAATTGCGCCCAGTTGCATAGGACTAAGATGTGTGCGGATGAAAAACTGTGGAGAATTGTTAGCGTCAACCTACATCTTCACAAAGATCTTAAAAGTTACAAAATTTATCTCCGAGGAATGAGTTTCTCTCACACCATAGATATCTTAGGGTAGTAGTTTATTTATCACGTTAACTTTATCAACTGAATATTAAAATCCAGGCATAAAAGGATCTGGCCTGAGAGAGATTTCGTTGAACTAGTAGAAAGCTGATGTACCTGTGATGAAAATGGCTGGAAAGTGGCACACAACTGGTACATAAGGGCCTTGAAAAGCCGAGAAGGTAAGAAACGTTGCTGCTTCACAGAGGTAGTTCGGATGTCGAGATTTCGACCAGTAACCACTTCCTGAATAGCATATCAATTGCATTCACTACAAAAACCTACCTAATCGCTGCGAAATTATTGTTAAAAGTGAAATCTAATCATTGATTTTCCCCGTGATCTAATCAATATTCACATTTTGCATTGTGTCGCCTTATAAGCAACCTACCAACGGTTTACCGCCTCATCGTGGCTAGGAGATGTTCCTGGGTATCGGGCAGCGATGTACTGCGAGGTGATTCATCCCCTGGCTGGGTCTTTCAACCTGAGAAGGAGTCCGGCGCTTCTATCACGAAGCCCAGCTAAGAGTAAACCAGTACCAGGATCCACCACCGCCTTAGTACAAAAATTAGTTGCATGGTGGCAAATCTCGTTCCGATCCACAAAGGCAGCGACTCGACCTGGAGCAGACTTCGGCGAGGCTGACTTCAGGACTGCAGGAAAACACGATGGCTAGACCAACAAAATTCCGAAAAATGGAGATTATGCTAAAGCCCGACAACCAGTTAGGACGGGCCATCTTAGGATCCTAGGTAAGTTCACGCACAGTACGGTGCATAACAGAATTAAAACACATTTCAAGTCTTGATTGGAATAGCCAACGAAGTGCTAGCCTTTTGTCGTCATCACTAAATGTATTAGTAATGAACAAGACTGTGTAATTGTGAAACACACCAAGAAGTAGATTAGCTGACGTTTCACCTTGTTCGTTTTTGTATTTAGCGGTAATGAAAAACGGATCAAGACCACCGATTTTCATCTTCCCTTTCGATCTCCTAAAATCGAGAAGTTTGGAAAGTTGATAGAAAAGGACATACTTCTCTCAGCATAGTAACTATTGTCTGTATGTGCTTAATATGCACATAAAGAAGAGTTGCTTAGGACCAAATTCGTTCTTGAATTTCTGCTTGGGAGAAAAAATAATTGAATAATTGTCGCTTCACTCCTGTCGCACTCTCAGAATTGCCGAACCGACCCGGCCTGCTGGAAGGTAGATGCAGAAAGTTCGCTGACTTCCGTAATGGAGCTCCGCTATACCCACGATTGCTAGTTGGATCTCCAGTAATAACTGACGCGTTAATTTTCTTGTGCTAACATAGAAACGCTTTTTGCGTACTTCGCCTTCAGTGGATTCTTCAGTGGAGTACAGGATATGCTATATGAGCTGGCACGCACATATGCACGTGTATCTATGAGTGTAGCCATAAATATGCAGGATATAAAAAATCTAATGTAACAGAGCTATAGTGCATAGTGAATCCACCTCATTCCCTGGGCAGATTGGCTGTCACTCTTGGTTTACGACTATTCCTTATCCGCCAAATACGGATGCACCAATTAGCCCCAATATTAAGAAGGCTGAGATCTCTTCCAGCCGCCTGCGTGACGACGCTTCTACAAGAATGTAAACGATTCCTCGCATTGGTTTGGTGTTTTATAAGCCTCTAAATAAAAATTTCAGATCCGAAATTCCCAGACAAACTTTCTATTGAGACCCGCACTGATCAATAATTCGCTATTTTTTTGATAAACGTACACGAAATTGTTATTATACTATTTATTTAATCATGAAAGGTGACGCTTCGGTGGATTTCGTCTTCTCAGGCTTAGGCGGTGCGTGCCGTAAGCTGATTTGTACATAATCGCCTCAACTAGTTACACTGAATATCATGACGGCGTAATCTCGACAGTTGAAAGGAGCTAAACTGATCTGCCATATTTAGCTATTCCGGTTTAACGTCTTACCGTTGCTGAGAATGTGTCTGGGACCACGTTGAAATATAAAACGGGTGCTCACTCCAGAGGTAGGGGTCTTCCAAACAGTGGAAGTGCTGGACTTTACTCGTCCGTAGAACTAGATTCTGTCATACCTACACCGGCAGAAAAGAACGCACGAAAGAAAAGGGTCACATGGAAACTGCAATATTCTTTGCATTTCCCCAGCCACTAGAATCCATTTAAATGGTCTGGAACAGGAACCATTGAAGATGACACTGTTACTTGCTTTAGTTAAGAAAAGATGAAGCATTCGGCATTGATCAATCTTTTAAGGAGGCGCCTTGAATTCGACTTCAGTAAGTATTGTTAAGCGTGATTGAATGCATATCTGGTCTATACAATAACCCACAGTGGCGATCCGATGTATCGAATAGTGCTGCTATCTTCCCGAAAAAGTTTGGCACAAATTTGCTGATCCCGGAGGGGTGGAAGGCTTGGTGAGCCTGGCGCGTGGGATCGATACCGTGTGTGTTGCAGGTCACTTTTAACACTGCGCCACACGCGTCTCTTCGCCTTAGTTACTTGATGATTATGTTGCAAAAGACGATGCAGATGAATCATTTTCGGAAGTTCATACCTGAAGTCGTATTTTTGCTTGTCGATGGCAACTATCATATACATAAAGAATAAGGCGATAGCAGTGAGCACAACGGATGTTATCAATGAGATCGATCTTTGATTCTGAGCTATTATTGATATCGGCGAGCAATACAGAATGGGAAAGAGCACCTGGAACATTTGTAGACAATAGTAATAGTAATAGCAATAGTAGGAAGAATGATAACGAAGGTAATAGTAACGACAGTAACAATAATGGCGACAAATCGAATTCAACAATGCGTTTAGAAAGCCAGGAAAGCGGCTAAATTTAAGCGTGATATATTTTCTGTTTGCCGATAAGTCACTGATTAGTGGGTAGCTCTTCGCTGAATTACTGTCTTTCTACAAAAACTGACGAACCTATTCTCATCCACTGAACCACTGAAATAGTGGTCTTATTGGAAGCTATTAAATCCTCCTCAACGGTTAACCTTACCTCAGCATAGGTTTCACCTTCACACGGTTGGTCATTGGAATTAAGGAACAGTTTAATATTTTGGTTCGGAGTTCAGCTAGAAAGATATCTCACTTTGATTAATAACGGTGGAAGGTTGTTGCTGGCAACGAGTGCCCATCGTATTCACGATTGGATTCCGGTATCAAATACTTGGTCAACCAAGAAAATTACGTTTGTGACTGTAGGATTTTTGAAAAGGGTTTGTGAAAAGTGAAGAAAGAATGCAAGTGAAATGCTCCTTAGATTTGAACGAAGAAAGGACAGTAGCGCGTTCGTTCCCCACCATAGGCACCTGCGGTCCAGAGTTTTGCAAATATCTCAGCTTCGTTGAAGTTATATTTCGCAATATACCCTGCCATCAAAAAGAGTAGGTAAAAAGTAAGTAAAAAGGTTAAAATTGTGATTATAACCATAGCCTCAGCTTAACTGGGTTCAATGCCGATTTGGGCTCCCCAGATCAATCCCGTTGACGGGTGATTGCTGATGGCAAAAGATGGATAGAACTAGCTGAGAGACAGGTGAAACGAAGGACCCGCATGGTGTGGTGGTGAACGCGTTACTCCCGGAAAGGACAGTAGCGCGTTCGTTCCCCACCATAGGCACCTGCGGTCCAGAGTTTTGCAAATATCTCAGCTTCGTTGAAGTTATATTTCGCAATATACCCTGCCATCAAAAAAGAGTAGGCAGTAAGCAAAAAGGTTAAAATTGCTCCTTAGATTGTCCACAAAGTGGTAAATCAGCAGTTCAATGAGAATTTTCATTGAATCGATCGAGATCTTCCTTATGTTTTTGATGCTCTGGTAATCAATGAACATCATCGGCGACCACTCAAAAAGGTCACAACAACCAGTGAGTTCTAAGTGGCTGACACTTCTGTTCGCGTTTTGCTTGCTACGACTTACCATATCGCTCCATAGTTTGTAGATACCACAGTTAGAACGTTTATAGTCGAGAGAGTTTAGCGCCAAATATTCGGTCCAATGGTATTTCAGAATGTAAGTCATTTGAACTAAGCTGCATCCCATCAGACTTTCTGAAAAGTTCCAGAGGAAAAAGCTATTCTATGAGTTACGATTTGGTTATAATCAACTAATCAATGCTTGACATGTAGTGCTTTAGAAACGGTTTGGTAGAAATTAGGGAAAACGAGCATATAGAAATGGTAAAAGTTCTTAGGAAGCCGATAGCCCAGCTGGTATTATCCTGTTCTTTACGCAGACGGACCACCCACAAGGCGCAGAGTCGCCCTGAATCCATTGAGCCTTTCATCCCTCCGAGGTAGGAAAATTGGTAACAGTTTTTGTCTGACACAAACTCACTCCCAGTAGTCAAAATGGGGACGGCTTAGCACGGCTACCCCCGCGATTCCAAGCATAATCGACTCGATTGGTATTCAAAGACATTCGTGAAGAAAAGAAAAATCCTCAATCAGCAACCGAAGCCACGCGCCAAAAACTTCGGAGGCCTTCAGGGATGTTGGATGCGAGGGAGTGTAGGAAATGTTAAGATCCACATAATACGACACATGTAACGTCGGGTCATATAATATTTAATAATAGTATTAATAACAATAGTAATGAAAAATAATATGTGGTCATGCATGACCTATCGGCGAACTTCGTGCTTCTTTAACTTACACATCAAGCTGTTAACCGATTTATCGATTAGTTGTTGTTCAAACGACACAAAAATTTCCAGCTTATTTTAGGTTTTGAAAACCTGGTTTCTGCTAAGGGTCATTCAGTTTATGTAAACTGCATCTTTGTTAAATTAAGCACATCCCCCCAACCCGGATTTGATGATTTTAGAGCCCAGTCGAAGACGATAAGGTTAAGGAAGAACGAAAGAATGACAAAATATTGAAGATCTCATTGGGTAACTAAGGACAAGCATTCAAATGGAATGAAAGAAACTTCTGGTTGCTCACCTGTGATTTTCCCCTGCGTATTTCTTTGATAGTACAATGATGAAATGATAAATAACGGCCAGATAACGAGTGTGATGCCAGATCGAACAAAATGCTTAACGTCGATGTCCAGGATTGTTGGATGAAGTTCGACACCAAAACAAAATTCAGATATGGTAGTCACTGAAATAAATATGTTCAGTAAGTATGTCATATAAAATCTTATCACTCATCAACAAAAGCGGGGAGTGGTGAGTTCCATTTATCCCCCATTACCCTCCAGCGCTTCTTAGAGAGCTCTCAACAAATATGACAAGTATCGAACCCTTCGTATATTGTTCTATTCCCAGTGTTCTTTAAAAGAAACTAATCCGGCGATTGGTTTAAACTTCGACTCCAAATAGTTCTACTCTTTTTTTAGGTTTCTGAATGAAAATGTCGGGCTTCTTTTCAACTTGGATCAACTAACCCTTTTGTGGAGAAGAAGCCTCGCTGAAAACCGTGATCGGGTGGCTAAGAACGCCCTTCACCCTGATGGGACAAGCAGTGCAGTATTTGGGGGCATGATCAAGCACTCATGTATCGACGTAAATATTGACAAAAAACAAGGACAAAATGAGAAGAGAGGATTAGCGTCTGAAGTGCTTCAAATTTTTGACATTAACAAATTAGTGATGGTTTTTTGCCAAACAGCATACCCAATAACTATCGGGAAAACCTGAGAGAACTCAGAGCAACTAATTTATTTTAAAGCAAATCCCTTTGATGCGACTAATTTCTGACACAAATTTATTTTTCTATCGAAATTTTTGGAAGGGGCCTGTATAGCGCAGTTGTCGGAGGCGCTGTGCAACAGACTTGGGTACGATCCCCACTGCCCAGGCTCATCACCAAGCCTTCCGTCCCTCCGGGGTCGCCAAATTGGTACCAAACTGGTAGGATAGCAACACCGGATCGATACATCGGCAGGCCACCGCGATTCACTGTAAAGGCCAGATCTGCAATCATTCACTTCCAACGATGCTTAATGAAGTTGAATGTATGGCGCATCCATCTGGAATTGATCAACGCCGAGAGCTTTGTGCTTTTTTTTATCCTTACCAACACTTCTGATCAGATATGGGTATCCCCTCCTCCTAGGAGACTTTCGTATCACACGGCTTTATTGAGCGAAGTCTTATCTGTTACGATCTACTGGTAAATCTAAAACTTTGAGCAAAAGCTATTACTATTATAATGAGTACTTTTATCACTTCATTTTCTCAATAAACTCGTCGTAAGTGGAGGGGAACAACTCAAACTGCCTTATCTTTTGGTAACAAGAGGTAACTCATCTGAAGTAAAAGGTTTCTTTGATGATTTATGTCGGTTAGGAGACCTACACTTTTCAATATATTTAATTTTTTTAAAGGAATCCTTTAAACTATGCGATGAAAAGAAATTCAAAGGAAAAGAAAAAATGGCGGAATACATACCATTATAGTAGTCTCCGAATCGATAATTGATCAACATTATTCCGTACATTGTCACACAAATGAAGGCAAAGCATGAAATGACCGAGGAGAAATGAATAAATAGTAAATCATCACGATATAGACCAAGTTTTCCACCCATCACATACAACAAACAAAGCAGTAACGATGAACTGAAGCCATTCACTGACTTCTTTGTGTCGCCTGTAATGAACATATTCAGCCTATCTTAACCTTTTTATTTACTGCTTATTCTTTTTTTTTAACAGCAGGGTATGTTGCCAAATATAACTTCTATAATGCTGAGATATTTGCAAAACTCCGGTCTGCTGCCGTTAAAAAAAGAAAAAAGCGGCAGTAAATAAAAAGGTTAAGATTGTGATTATAACTATAGCTTCAGCTTAACTGGGTTCAATGCCGATTTGGGCTCCCCAGATCAATCCCGTTGACGGGTGATTGCTGATGGCAAAAGATCGATAGAACTAGCTGAGAGACAGGCAAAACGAAAGACCCGCATGGTGTGGTGGTGAACGCATTACTCCCCGGTAAGGAGAATAGCGCGTTCGTTCCCCACTGCAGAAACCTGCGATCCGAAGTTTTGCAAATATCGCAGCATTATAGAAGTTATATTCAGCCTATTTTCAACCAACAACCAGTTACGGCTAAGAAAAGAAAATTATACTAGGAAAAGGTCCGAAATTGACTACAGTTTCAAAAATTAAAACATACGATTGTACTTTCTTCTTTATTTATTTATTTTTTTAAAATAAGACTAGAAGCCAGTTAAGTAATCTTTTTTGCAAGAAATGGGAGAACAATAATAATACAAGACATATACTTGATAGTTGATCCTTTAACGGCCCGTCCTCACTGGTTGTGTGGACCCCAGCATAATCACCATTTTTCGGAGATTTGCTGGCTAAGCCATTGTGGTCCTCTGGAATTTCGAGGTTAGCCAGGCCAAAGTCTGCCCCAGGTCTTCACCACCAAAGGTAGTCGCAGACGTTGTGGATCAGAGGGAGATTGGCCACCATGCGACTTTGATACCAAGACGGTGGTGGATCCTGGTATTGGTTTACTCTTAGCTAGGCTTCCTGATGGAAACGCCGGGCTCCTTCTCAGCTTGGGAGACCCTGCCGGAGGGACGAATCCTCCCGCTGTACATCGCAGTCCGACACCCAGGAACACCTCCCAGCCACGATGAGACGGTGCAAGATATGCAAGGAAGCAATAATACAAATAAAGCTTAAGACCTTCATTATTTTGTTGAAGAATATGGAACATTAAATAGGCGAAAAGCTAGTTTTTTCTGGAATGCTTCCAAGAATAGCGATCGCCAGTGACAGATACCGTAAGAATATAGTAGTTTTTGGAACGACCTACTTCGTTACGGTGAATTCGAAGCTTTATTTCCTTTTATTTTTTCTTTTCTTCTTTTCCATCCTGGTGACCGGGTAATCGATAAAAACAATGTAAAACTTTATGTATAATAGATTTTTGCGACAGTTACTATTTCTTTTCACTCAGCCCTGAAGAAATTTCACGATTGCGAGCTCGTCTTGAGTGCAGTTCTTTTTTCGATTGTACAAATATTTATGATGGTTTATTGCCTCTTCAAAGAAGCAAGTGGAAAGTGATGACTGCTTTTTAAAGAGCACTTTTGTGCGATCATCTTCAGAGAAAAACTGCAGTTCTTTTTTTCCTACGTTCTTCTTAGGCTACACTGAAAATGAAAGCCGACGAAGTTCCCTGTTCATACGTTCTTCATGGATTAGAAGCACCGAAATTAAAGAATGGCTTAGAATCAGAAGCATGAGATTTTACCACCGTTTATATCTTTCACGTTATACTTCTATTTATCGCTTTAGTTTTATTTTGTGCTTTCGTAAAGAATGATATCCACAAAAAAAGCTCTGGACGACGAGAAAAAGCGAGACCGTTCAAGCCGGACGAGTGACTAGTGCATGCCAGCTGGGCAATGTAGATAAATTTGGGATAAATTTTAAAAAATGGAACAGAAAAGTGGAAATGTAGAAGAAAAAAGCAGATCACTAGACGAATAAATTGTACTCCTCTGGGACTGAAAGACTGGCACTTTCATCGACTACAAGAGATTCCTCGATGAAAAAAATCCGTAACTTACCACTTGAGTTCAAAATATAGACGGTGTCATGGGGGTAAAACACAGTAGAAAATCAACTGAAGTGATAGAAAGACCACTGTGAATTTCCAGGCCACCACATCACTCAGTGATGACATTATTCCTTTCATAAATGACGTTTTCAATAAGGCCGACATCATCTGAAATGATGGAGGGTTCAGCAAGAATTTCGCCACAGGTATTGATAAACTTGGAAGTTATGTAGATTAAAAAAACATAGCACATAGCAGAGTCCAGTGATCACTGTAATATGTACTGTCATTGGATCCGATATTATCACCAATTTAACTATGACCTTATATATTCTAAAAATTCATCTATCTATCCGTACGGGCATTTAAAATGGAACAATTTAAGCCCGTTTTTGGGCCACGTGCCACACGCTTTTAAACACTGTTCGCCAAAAGTTTTTCGCAAAGTATAACTTGTAAAGAATGGTTTCTTATGGACCATGTCTGACAAAACACGTCTGTTGGACAGACTGTCGACTGAATATGAAAGATATAGTGAATAAACTACGTGTTAGAAAATAAACAATTGGAGCGAATTCGAGTTGAAAACAATGCGTGCAGTCCACTCTGTCGGCACACATATGCATTTACATAAGACGTTACAGTCACACATGAGGCATAAGTGAAAAAACAACTTGATTATGTGCATCTATGTGACCCATGAAGATTCCTTTGACTTTCTTCTCTTTCCTCTGCATTAATAACGATTTAATAGTAATAACAAAATAGTTTTAGTGGTTGCTTCTGACTTCCCGTGGGCGGAAACTCGTAAATAACTTCGAAATTTTCGCGGTTTTCCTATTTTTTTTTGGTATTCATTCCCTTGTATTGAACAGAGCCAAGTGAGCACAACCTAATGAACATTTTGCTTAAGAATTCCTTATTATAACTGCAAGCTCCTATTTCATAATTAGTTCTAGTAAAGTTAGAAACGGTCTTGTAAACTGATATACTATACTATACTGATAATTGGTACTTGAATGGCCCGTCCTCACTGGTTGTGCGGGCCCCAGCACAATCCCCATTTTTCGGAGACTTACTGATTATAGAGGTGACTTTCGATACAAACTTGTAGTTTGTTCGATCCAATGCTCGGAAGAAACCAAGCCCTCAGGTCCTCCTGAGTCGAAAGAGTGATAACAAACGTGTTTCATAGGAAAACAACATTTACTGGATTCATCGGTAGTCCACTACAAGTTACTGTATAGGCGAAAGATGCATTCATTCATCTTCAACGATGATACGAATCGAGTCGGGTCAACACCGAATGTTGTATCATTCATCTTAAACTGTGTTTGATGTTGAAAGAGGTAACTCGCTAGGAGTAGGGAGCAAGCACGTGTCTTTCGACTTTTAAGTCTATATTGAGCTTTAAAACACTCCAAATGCTCTCTTTCATCTTTCGCCCTATTTTTTAGCTCAGTATTTTTAGAAGTTCTAGTATCTCTAATATCTAAGGATTCCATGTGATAATTTTCGCAGTCCAACTACTCATTCATTGTTTATCTTCTTCAGTCAAGTGCTTCCTATTTCCTTGAAATATTGACTGATGGAAAAAAAATTCCGTGTGGTGGGCTGACTACGTAAGATGCAAACCGAATCGTGAAACACTGACAAACTTACCTCAAAATTCATTGTGCATAAACATTTCAGTTACTGAGACTGAGTTTTTTAAACTACTATGATATTTATATCCTTCAAAACGTTTCTATATTCTTGAAAAATGAAAATTAGTCGCTAATGATCACTTCAGAATCGAACTCGACAATGGATAGATACAAACAGCGCCTCATCACACTACGCTTTCCCCACGTCCATTTGCACTTGATTTTTGAAATAGATCGTGTGAAAGCTTTAAACCTACCGCTGAGAGACTACCGTGATGTTGATGAATTAAGAATAAATAGAAGAATGAACCCAACGGTAGAACAACAATCATGCACAAAATGAGTGATTCCGAAGGTTGCTGTTTCTGGAAAAACTGATAGTCTATTTCTAGTGTTTAGATAATCTTTGACAAGATTTTCTAAGAGATATAAGAGGGTTTAAACTTTATCGGAAACGTTAGATACAAGAAGAAAAGAAGAACATTTTATCCTGCATGAACAAAAAAAATAGGCGTTCCCAGGACTGAATTTCTGTTAACCCTCGTCGTTGTTCAATGAGTTGGTCCTCTGTTCATGAGCAGAATCGAAGATGTCAGTAACAAGATATATTCAATACTGGCTGACGTTTTAGAGCTTTCGCCCTTTTCGGAGACTGGAAAGTCAAAATGACAGACAAGTACTCGATGAGACACTTTCATAATTGAAGTGAAAAACAGAAAAAGTTCATTATATCTCGCGATGCATCAGCGAGCGGTATATTCTCAAAAAGTACGTGTCCTGGGTATCTCATTTTCACTAATATCTTATGTACCTCATAAAACACACATGGGATCGATCCCCGTGCCCGTGGATCATCAAGCCTTCCATCCCTATGGCGTCGGCAAGTTGGTACCACATTTGTCTGGGAGGATAGCAGCACTGGCTCGATACGTCGATAGGCCATGGCGAGTCATTGTAAAGGCCAGATATGCATTCATTCACCTCCAACGATGCCTAATTGAGGCGAACGCATGTTGCACCCTCAGTTTTTTGTCATCGCCGAGAGCCTTATCCACTTTTTCACCTCGTAACATTTCTTTGCAATCTTATATTAGACAATGTTAGTTTTTCTACACCAAATAATATGGAATGAATGTACTGTAAGAAAATTATGGGCCTTCCTTTGGTTGGTTTTGTGAATACGAAGAAAGAATTAACGCATAAGAACTAATCATCCAAAACAAAACCGTAAGGGGCGAGTTTCCTGGTAGTAGTGATGGTGTTTGCTACGAGGACAGTGATGCTTGCACTCCACCCGGGATTCACAAGTCTGTCATCGACTCCGGGTGTGGCAAATTGGCACCAGACTTCTCTAGGATTGGGGCACCCTCTTCAGTCTACATGGGAACGCTCTAGCTCTTTTCGAGGGAGAATCGACTTGACTAGCATTCAATGACATTCACAAAGAAGACGACAATCCTCATGCAGCAGTTGAACGCCCACCACAGAACTTCGAAGATTTTCGTGGATTTTGGAGGCGAGAAAACGAATCGAATATAAGACGTGCTGAGATCCACACAATGTGAGTACCCCACGTCATGTGAAATAATTTGGGTCCATAAAATAAAGTCATTCATGGAAACTGTAGAACTGACTGGTAAAATTGATCGCTGAACAGTTTTGTCTAAAAAAGAATAATAATAGACTTAAAAAGTTTTAGGGAAATTTTTGAAGACCAAGTTAGTCATTAAGTTAATTTGCTATAAGAAATGTTTCTAAGATGAGACTACGACGATCGTTTAGGACGGGCTTGCGAGAAGTTGGAGTCAGCGCATTTCACATCTGAATGATTGCCAATAGAACTCGCTTCGAACCCGTTCTTTCTGGAACCATCATTCAAAATGTGATGGCATCGCAATGAGCTTTTAGAGCACGAGATAACAAGTCTATTTTAAAAATGTGAAAGAAACCGTGTCGATGGGGCATAATTTCCGGAGCATTCGTGTTTTCACGTTAACACTTCAATTCAAATTAGCCTAGGTGAAAATTTAGTAGACCAAAAATCAAAAAGAAATCATCAAGTTCGAGAAATCCTGAGCCAGTTCGCTGTAAGGCTGTGATGTACCTGCCACGGTACGATGGACAAGAGATCCAAAGCGCACCAGGGAGAACCATTAGTGCATAGGGTTTGCCCTAAGAAGTAGACAGTTTCAGAGAATGAAGGCGTTTCCAGTTCCTGCTGTGCAGCCTATAAGTCCGTGTTTTCAGTGGTGTGCCTGTGCCATCGTGGACATCAGCTTGGTCAAAAGCTGTATGCCGGTGAAATAGGATTGTATATAGGAAGGTGTCTGAGGTAGATACGTCACTGTACTCCTTACTTGCTGACACTTAGTTGTCACCAAAAAAACTTATTTTACAATGATTACTTCGGCGGATTCCAGATTCCCAAGAAGTAAATCAATTGTGAAGATTTGAAAAAGTGGAACCACTTGCGCACTGGCGCAGAGTTCACGTGTGATAAGAAACGGCTTTCCTAAAATGTGGATAACCAGAAAGGCTTTGAAAGACAATACTCACTGAAATATTAACCTTAGAAATTATTGGCCTGATGGATTTTTTTTCGGGAATGGTTAGAAGCTACAAATGAGTACCTTCATTTCAAAAAACGCTAGGAGTGAAGCGCTTACGTGTGTAATTCTTACGAACTGAACAAAAGTCTCTCTTAAATTTATTATATATTAGCTTTCAAAAAATTGTTAATTATTAATGCCGAAGGTTAAAAAGTAGGACTTCTGAGCAAATCGTTTAGTACAAATGCGGTCCTCTTCTTGTTTTTCGAGCAAGTTGAGCAAGTAACGCGGTAGAGGAAAGGATGGGTTACTGGTTATAAAGGTGATATAGCGATATTGGTGAAACAGAAAGGCTGAGATTTTTCCAAGGGGGAAAAAAATCGGTACCGCCAATGCTGCTTGGATGGCCTGAATGTCTTTGGATGAAACGCTACTTCGTCGTAGACTCGGCGTTGAACCACCAAAACTCGTTCGTCGCATTATTCGCTGTTGCATACCAGCGATTAATGATAAGTATAAAATGCCTAAAATAGACGCAATAATGACATTGTGACTAATGAAGGTCAACAGCGAGCAAGGTTAAGTCAGTCATGAACAGGAACAGAATGAGGAGAAGACTGATGAAAAACTACATCGAGCATGGAATGAATAATGGAAGAAGCAAGTGTGATACAGAGATACGAGAAAAGAATGAAAGGATAAGCTGTTTGACGTCGATCAATCCATTAAGTCTATACCATTCATTCGACTCCGTTTGCATTACTATGAATATTAGTGTATCAAATCAGTTTTTTTCGTCCTCACAAACAATTTTCCAACCCCAGATGGGATAAAAGCTGGGTTACCGGGGTCGACGCAATGGTAGTAATTGTGGGCATGCCAAAATACATCTCTTACCACTGGGCCAAATGCGTTCGTGGAGTGAAGAAAAATACGTCAATCTGAGTTTAAAAGTTTTTTTCAGTACATTGAATTTTCTTTTCTCAGTACACAGGGGTTGTGAATCAATCAAACAATCACCTGTCAAATCAAACAATAGAGATTCAAATAACAAACATTTTATGTTCGCAGCAACTTTTTTTGAGAAAAAAGAGGAAGTGTGTTTGGACAGAGAGATTCCAGAGGATCGATGATCAGCGAGTGTTTTGGTGATCGTCGAAGTTAACGGCACTCTGGCCAATTGTTGCCGGTCCACTCGAAAATCGCTTGCCGTTGAGGTGGTACGGTGACTAAGTGCAAGATGTTTGGGCAGCAGGTTTCACCTGTCGATGATGTTCATGACGTTTCTACGACCTCCTACTAAACTACAAGTTCCACCTCTTGATGGTGTTCACAACGTTCCTACGACCCCGTACTATACCAACAACTGTCGTGAACACTCAAGAAGCAAAGTAATTTGTTCAAGAAGAAGGCAAATAGGAAAAAGAGTTGAATAAACATTCTAATCTTGTCTACACCAAAATATTAGCTAATCTATCTCATTACGAAAAGTTGTTGATCCGGTAGTTACGACTTAACCATCGACATAACCAACGAAAATTGAATAAGAACTGATCCGGGGAAGGTTGTTTATTATAAGGGGCCCGTGTGGCGCAGTGGTTGGAGGCGTCACTGCGACACACGCGTGGAATCGATCCCAGCGCCCATGGCCCACCAAGTCCTCCATCCCTCTGGGGTCGGCATACTGGCACCAGACTTACCTGGGAGGATAGCAGCACTGGCTTGATACATCGGTAGGCCACCGCGAGTCATTGTAAAGGCCAGATATGAATACAATCATCTCCAACGATACCTAATGAAGTCGAATGCATGACGCATCCCTCAGGGATTGATCAACGCTGAGAGCCTTATCCTTTTATTTATTATCAAATTTCGTAAAAAGTTGAAAACGCGATTTAAGGCTCTAAATTTCCACGGAAATGCGGCACTTGAAATATGAACTGTGTAGTGGAGGACCATCTTGTCCTATTTAACTGAATCCCACCTACTCATTTACTTTAGGTCGGAAATACGAGCTTTCATGCAAAATATGAATGGAAGATGTACCATGGGCTGTAGGAAATCAGCTTCTTATCTTGTTAAAAATCCGATAACCCATTTCATGCAGAAACAGATTTGTCGGCCCAAGTAGAGCTTTGTTTTTCTTTACTTGGAGGCACCCACTTTTTTCTGCATCAAATGCATTCTACTCAATGCATTTGGGGATCTCTGTGCTAAGTATTCATCTTGATGAGTAAGACTTATTATTATGGAGTTTCGATTTTCTGAGACTGAATGAACAATAAAAACTAAATAAACCAATACCAGGATCCACCAATGTCCTAGTATCAAACTAGTCTTATGGTGGCAAATTTACCTCTGATCTACAAAGGTGGCGACTGTCTGTGGCGGTGACGACTTGGCGCAAACTTTGGCTGGGTTGACCTCGGGACTCCAGTGAACCACAATGGCCAAACCAGCAAAACTCCAAAAATATGGAATTTTGCAAGGGCCCGCACTACCTGTGAAGTCGAGCCATCCAAGTATCCAAGTAAGTATGTAGAATAAACAGTGGATTAATATGGAGGGGAAAAAATAATTCACTGTTCTCTTGATAAGCAAACACAGGTTTGTTATTTTATTCTTTACTTATGAACAAGCTGACATGTAAATTGACTGCAATCTACCCAGCCAAACACCGCCACTACCAAACAGAAAAAATATTAAACCAAGACTGATTAAATGTCAAAGTAAAGTGTAGTATTTAAAAAGTATTAAAGGAGTCCCACTCGTAACAGCACGGCTCTGAGGAAGGGGAAATCGCCAAAATGTTAGCCATCGACCAACAACACCAACAGCAACGACAACGACAACGAAGACCCATACCAACCTCGCATCAGCTCAACAAGATCAGTTTATAGGATCATATAAACAAATATTAAAGGTGTATTAGTATCAAAGGTAGCACTAAAACACTAAACAAGAATCTTGGTTTGATATTTTTTCCTACTTGGCTATAGAGGGGTTTGGCTAGGTTGATTGCAGTCAAATTGACATTTCCAGTCTTGGAGGAAGAAGAAACCAGCCGAAATGTCTGCGTGTTCATAAATAAAGAATGAATTAACAACCTCGTGTCTGTTCATCAACAGAACAGTGGATTATTTTATCAGTGCACAGGGAAATAGAATGTTGGCCATAAGAATTAATATGGATGGTTTGTCGTAGTTTAAAGTTTAAAAATTAAAATTAAAATACCACGTTGACACAATATATGGCGTATGCAGCGCAGTGGATAGAGGGCTTTGCAATGCACAATTGATTCAATGCTGCAGCCACGTCTAAACCAAATCCTCCATCTCACCGGGGTGGCAGAATGGTATTGTACTTGTCTGCGAGGATAAAAACTCACTGACCTGGTAAATTAGTAGACCGTCGAAGTCACTATAAAAATATAAAGGATGAAGCGTTCGACTTCGGTGAATCCTTGAGGAATGCGTCTAGTATTCCTTCATTAAGTACCCTTACATATGACTGAATGCATACCTGGCCAATACATTGACGCTCCGTGGTCCACTGTATCATCTCAGTACTGTTATCTTCCAAGTCTGGTACTGATTTGTCCACTCCGAAGGGATGCAAGCCTTGGTGAATCTTGAGCACATGAGCGAACCAAAGACCACTTGTGTAGTGTGTATCGCAGGAAACCTCTACCCAGTGCACTGCAGGCGCCCTTAGAAGTCACAATATGGACCAAATATGCATTTACTCACTTTACAGTGCAGCGTGTGGAGTGCATTGTCGAATGCATTTTCTAAAAACTGACCAACACCTGTCTTTTTTACACCTTGTCTTCCAGTTTCTATTGATGTCTACGTTTTCAAACGCCTGGAAAAATGAATTCCAGTGGATGAAAAACCGTCGCAAAAGTTTATTCGGGCGTTGCGAATAAATTCAACAACAGAGTCGACTAATTTCTAGAGAAGCAGATTTTTCTCTCCCGATGTGAAAGTGTTGAAAAGTTTAACATAAGGGATCAAGGTTAAAGCTCTTCGCGTTGATCAATCCCCTGAGGGATGCGCCACGCATTCGACTTCATTAAGCATCGTTTGGAGCTAACTGAATGTATATCTGACCTTTACGATGACTCTCGGTGGCCTAGCAATGTGCATCGAGCCAGTGCTGCTATCCTCCTTGACAGGTATGGTACCAATTTTCCGAACCCGGATGGATGGAAAGCTTGGTGAGCCACGGGTGCGGGAACAGATGCCATGTATATTGCAGGGCGCCTTCGACCACTGCGCCACACGGGTCCTAGTTTATATATATATATATATATATACTATATATATACATACATATATATATATATATTGCCTCAGAATACTTCTGGCACTTTCTTTCACTAGACAACCGTTGTTCTGTGGGCTGTTTTTAGCGTATAAGATGACCGAAAGTAAATTACCCTTCATCTAGCTTATTTATTAATCTGGGCATAAAGCAAACCTCCTTAGAGATATGCCCTTAAACTAGCTGCATAACGCAGTCGTTTTACGTCACAGCGTTTAATACTTACTTGAAAAAACCAGAGATCAGAGACAAAGGTAAGCTTATTCCTATTGCTAAAACATATTTTGAGCTTACTCCTATTGCTAAATAAACACTGAAAAGCACACAAACACTTCGAACAGAACAAATCAAACATTGAGTTTAGCCAGGAAGTATTTTCATTGCATTACCACTAGTTCACAAAAGAACGCACTCCTTATAAGACGAAATCTCCTAGAATTTTTGCCAAAATAGCACTACCGCTGCAGGTCCGTTTTATGAATGCCTGCCGCTTGAAAGAGCTTATTTGCACAGAAACTTCTAGCTGCAAGTTAAATTTCGTTAAAAAAAAGGAAATTTTACAAGGGAAAGAGTTGACGAGAAAACCTGTGAAATGTTGCGGTCATGGGTAACATTTATAAAGATTACGAAAGAGAGATATGCATTCATCAAGAAATCTTGCTTATCGCAACACTCCAGAATTAGCATGCCTAATGAAGATGAGGGGACGCTTGTGACGCAGTGGTCGGAGGTGCCCTGCAACACACACGTGGAATCGATCCGCACGGCCATGGCCCACCGAGCCTTCCATTCCTCGGGGGGTCGCCAAATTGGTACCAGATTTGTCTCGGAGGATAGCAGTACTGGCTCGATACATCGGTAGGCCACCGCGAGTCATTGTGAAGGCCAGATATGCATTCACGCACCTCCAAACGATGCTTAATGAAGTAGAGTGCATGGTGCATCCCTCAGGGGTTAATCAACGTCGAGAGCTTCATCCTTTTACAAAGGATGAGGATTTTTTCTGAGAGAAAAACAGAAGATTGGCCTAAGAAATTGGTGATATTGCCTTTAAAAAAACAAGAATTCCGTGGTCAGTTTCAGTCTGGATTGATCTATAGAGACCTTAATATTTATTCAACACATTAAATTCTGCCAAGACACATCAAAAAAATTGACTGGATAGAGAATTTGAAGCTTGAACGTTAAACAGCACGTCATTTGGTATAAGAGACTGATCTTTTGTAGTTCTCCTTTAAGAAACTCCTAACACACGGAAATATTCGTGAGATTAAAGGATCAAGTGCATTTCACTCGATGAAGAAAAACTCGGTTAGAAGGTTCTCTTCTACAGAACTGGAGATCAAACCTGTTGACGGGTGAATGCTGATGGTACTGATCGACAGAAAAATTGCAGAGAGAAAGGCGAAACGAAGAGCCAGCATGGTATGGTAGTGAACGCGTTAGTCCTCGGAAAGGGATAATAGCGCGTTCGTTCCTCACTGCAGACACCTGCGGTCCGGAGTTCTGCAGATATCTCAGCACTATTGTGGTTGTTTTCCATGGAGAGTTCCTAAAGTGGCTCCACCAACCACGCCAAATGTTGTGACATTCATCAAAGAGCGCCAATGCAGAAGTATAGGAAAAAAAAGTTCCAACAAATGGCTTTGCAGCAAAATCAATGTGCAGATGTTTGAAAACAATTTGCATTTCAGAAAAAAAGAAGAATCTGGTTCACGTAGAGGATGAGATAGAACCGAAGAATACATAAGCGGAATTGGGGGGATTATTGCGATTTGCTGAGCTGCCCCTATCAAGAATGATTGGTGAAGCACGCGAAAAATACTAAAGGTGAAAAAATCACTTCAACCTAAAATGGGCTGATAGTTTTTTGACGAGCTATACAATAAGGTCTACTAAAAAATAACAATACTCACTGTTCTACCACTCCTCTGTGAGGCAAAGCGATAGTGATGTGTCATCATCAACCAGCAGAGTCCCCCAAAAGTGAAAAAGTTCTTCATCGCCTCCACAGGAGTGAATCTATAGTAAGAATCACCGTCCTCCTCGATGAAAACTAATCGCAAAGCGGCGAACATCATTTTGATTGGAAAATGTCGGTGACTGCTTGTGCTGAGAGCACGAGAACGTCCTGTCACAATTCCTTCGAGGCTAATGCCGGCAAAAGAAGAATCCATCTAAACCAGCAAAACAATGTCAAGTGGAAACTACTGCGGAACCAGAATTCTGTGATGGAAGGCCATCAAAGTATTCTAGTGAGTAGTCGTATCAACGTGGCTCCTACTAAAGTCGACAAGTCGTAACTGTTAATCACGGAATTATATCGACAGCAGAAAAGGACAGGTGAGTGACAAAAAGCCAATTTCTCTTTTATAGGCTTAAAGATCATTAAAATATCAGAGATCTTCAAATAAAGGATAAAGGAAAATGCTCTCGGCGTTGATCAATCCCTGAGGGATGTGCCATGCATTCAACTTCATTAAGCATCGTTTGGAGGTGATTGAATGCATATCTGGCCTTTAGAATGACTCGCAGTGGCCTACCGATATATGAAGCTAGTGCTGCTATCCTCTCAGACAAGTCTGGTATCAATTTGCCAACCTCGGAGGGGGTCGAAGGCTTGCGGGGCCATGGGTGCCGGGATCGATTCCACTTGCGTGTTGCAAGGCGCCTCCGACCACTGCGCCACACGCACTCCTTCAAATATTTTATGTTTATCTAAAAAATGACTGCGTTATTAAGCAGTTCTTAACTGAGCCGGCCGAAACGACAAAATAAGACATGAGGCCGAAGCAAGAACTACGATAACCTGAGTGCGTTGAGAAAAAAATCTGCTACAGAAAAATGAATGAAATAAATGAAAAATGAACATGAAAAACTACACAAGAACCTTTAAATTTAGCTTCAGGGCTGTTAGTCGTACCTATAAAATATAGTACTAATGTGTTAAGCAATGGCAACAGCTTCGTTGGAGCTCAGGCATAGACACATGTAATTTAATGTATTTACAACAGATTTTTAGGATGAACGTAGTCAGCATTTGAATAAAAACTCAGTGTGACAAAGCGGGAGTAGAGGTTGGAACTGAGCGGCCTGCGATCGCTAGCAGGCGTTGTAAAACGTTGGCAATCGTAAATAATTCCGTTGTCCGCTCACGAGCAGCAGTCGATTGACATCAATCTGATGAATTCGATTAAGTAAATAAGAGGACGAAAGAAACTCTCCCAGAACCAGCTTGTGTTGTGATGACCGTCGGAATAAATCGAACGAGCTCCGATCCGATTTGTATCAAGACTGAAAAAAAGCAATGGGACTATTCGTTTACTCAAAGGACGGCTTTTTTCGTCACTAATTGCATAAGCAAACTAATCATGTAGGCAGAGCGCCGGAGCGCTGTGCCTTAGAGATGTCATTCAGTGGATGTCTTAGAGATGTTTTCGATGGAAGCAAACCCTCATCTCTCTGGAGTCAATGAATTTGTATTAGACTTACCTGAAAACAGCTCTATCCGATACCTGAAATGCTCTAGTGGAGTTAGTTCAGAAGGCTAGGAAGGATCAACTCAATAGACAACCAACAAGATTTATGGAGAAGAGAAACCGCTAAAATGACAACAGAACACATGAAAATCCAAACGCTGCCCGTAAATGATGGATGCGAGGCAACGAATGTAAATGGAATAAGTTCTGGGATTTGCAATGTATGAGAAATTCTGTCACATTTAGAGAAATGTCTAAATAGACAAAGTAGATACTAAGTAGTTATGATAATAAGAGAAAGATTTCGATATTTGGTATTATGCAGAGCTACTCCTAAATCCTCCCAACGGTTTACCGCCCCATCGTGACTGGGAGGTGTTCCTGGGTGTCGGGTTGCGATGTACAGCCGAAGGATTCCCTTCCTCGGGCAGGGTCTCCCGAGATGAGAAGGAGCCTGGTCTTTCCATCAGAAAGCCTGGCTAGGAGTAAACTAATACCACGATCCACCACCGTCCTGGTATTAAAGTCGCATGGTGGCAAATCTCTCTCTGATCTACAAGGGCTGCAACTGCCTGTGGTGGTGAACACCAGGAGGAGACTTCGACCAGGCTGACCTCGCGATTCATGGGAACCACAATGGCTTAACCAGCAAATCTCCGAAAAGTGGAGATGACACTGGGGCCCGCACAACCAATGAGGGAGTGTCATTCAAGTATCAAGTACTCCTAAATACGACAATGAAGTGTACAACAATGAAGCTGCGGCACATCACTGGTGTTTTGCCGAACATTTAATAAGAATCAGCTGAACTAAACTCAGACGAAGCAGTGATGTAAGTAATTAAAATGGACGCAAAGTAAGACATTTTTTTTATTTAGCTAATAAATGTGTCATTTTAGGTCAGTTTGTTTCGGAATGCCTGATTAGCGTAGAATACAAGTACGTCTGTCAACATTGTCAAGTGGTCATGGTATTTATTACCTATGGAGAATCATGTGGAAGAGCGAATTATAGAGCTTAACGAAATAACCTGAAGTACGCTGGTCTTAAATCCCAGTATTTGAATCTCTAACAACTGCGTATTCTTTTTTTCATTAAGGTAGGGTATGATCTAAAGTCCAACCACAAAATTGCCGACCTACGAGCAAAATTCGAAACCTTAGGTGGGTTAGAACACGCGGATACTCTTTCCGGGTTCTCCCATGGTATCCATCAAAAGACGTACGGCTTTTGTTTTGTCTTTCTCCCAGTTTAGTCTTCACTGTATCGTGCTACCAATAATAATTTCTGTATGGGAAAAAAAGGAATAAATATTAAATAAAAAAGTTGAACATTGCGATTTCGAGGGCAGCTTCTGCTTAATTAGATCCAATGTCGGTTTGTCCTCTCCAAAACATTCGCGTTGACAGCTGATTGTTGGTAACAGGGATAGAGTAAAAACATTGTTGAGAGGAAGGCAAAGCAAGGGTCTCTATTGTTGTGGTGGACAGTACGTGAGACACCGGGTGAGTGTAATCAAGGCTTCAAAGCCGACCAGCAGTTGCGACATGTTACCATATCTCGGTATTTTTTGTGAATATGTCGGTCTCATTTCTAAAGACATTAGTTAAGCATTCCGTAGGCGATGCACAAGGCCATCAAGTTGTATAAGTTGTCTGATGTCTACCCACATCATAGGTGGAAAGCCGAACACTAGATAGTGTTTGAATTTGAGAAATTAGTGAAGCACTCAAGTGGGATAGCTGAGCGTTCGATGCTTAGACATGATCTTTCGACTCTACGCTGCCATCTTACCGAGCTATTCCTTCAAGCCATTATCTGCCTTTATTGCACCTTTTAGTGCATGCCATATGTTTTAGTACTCGGGAAGCAAATGATCTCAATTCATTTTTTTATAACACCGGAGGGCTTTTACTAACTCGTTCATAATTCACTTTCTCAGCATCTGTGCCGTTCTTCTGCCTCGTTGAACTCATCATCATCCTTAGTTCGAAGGTTCTTCAGGGGACAATATTAATCTTCCGCTCATGTGTATGCGGTTTTCGTCGCAATTGAGTGGTAATCACTAAAGCTGCAGATATAAACAGATATGAACAAAATAATGTGGCCTTTTCTAATAACCTTTCTTACGAGAATAATGTGGAACGATTATAGTGGACGTGGAAGGAACTGTTATAGTAAAGTTGCGGTAGCACTAACCAGTGCTTGTACCTTTTCAGAGCGACTCATTTCGTCAAGAGCCCCTGACAGAATGAATTTTTCCTCCACGCTGTCCAGGGGGTGTGTTGCATTATGTGAAACATCATATGGCTAACAGGAGCCACTACTCTTCGTAGAATTATACTAACTGGTATAATCTTCGTAGTAGTGCCTTCTGAATAAGAGATTCTTACCTGCTCTCAGAATTAGCCGAGCTTATCAACAGGGCAGATAGCACAGTGGTAGTGATGTTCATCACCGATGAGCACGGTACTAGTTCGATTCCACTCCGCGCTAAACAAGTCTCTCATCCCTCCGGGAGCGGGTGATCGGTACCGGACTTATCTGGGAAAAAAATCACTCTCTGGAATCCAATTGGGAACGCTCCAGCCTGGCTATCTCAGGGGCTCCAGGGGGAATTGCTCGACCAGTATTACACCATGTTAAAGGTGAAACGGAAATTGTCAAGCAGTGATCGATGCCACTCGTAAAGTTGGAAGAACTTCGAGGACAGTGGATGTGAGGAAACGAATCGAATGTGAGAAGTGCTGGGATCCGCAAAGTAGACCTGAAGAAGGGTCATATTAAAGAAATAGAGATAAAAATAATTATTTCTTGTCATTCAAGGGGCCACTTAGAATTACGGTATTTATGCTCAGTTTAATTAGTTGCAAAAGTTTTTCGTCACACTATGTGCAATCATTTGTTGGCTAATCGGAAGCACATTCAATTTAGGAGTACCGGAGCAGAAAAAGCCACTCCCTACATTCAACGATTTACAAAAAAACCATGTATTGAGAAAGCCAATTCACTGGTAATTTGGCCAACAATTACTTATTATTTCATTTTATTCGCTATAACGAATTACTGTGAAGGGGTTGGTAGTGGTATTGATGGCATTCAATAGGAGCAGGTGATGTTTCTACTGCACCACGGGCGTAACTTTTCCTCTCATCCATCTGGGCTCGAGAAATTGGTACCAGACCTGTCTGAAAACAGCTCACTCTACGCATTCCTCTTTGGCTATCTCGAGATTTCAGGAGATCTTTGATCGGCTTTCGATGAAATTAGTGACGAAGGCGAATGTGCTGAAACAACAGCTGAACCCACATGGAAAAACCTGGAATACCTTTGAGGATGGTGAATGCGTGAATGCGAGGAAACGTATTGAAAGCAAGAAGGATTGGGATCTGCGCACCAGATGTGAAACAGCCGGGTCATGTATGACAAAAAAAAGCATGAATCACTGTTGTCAGATGGAATGTTCTGGTATAAAACTGAGCGAAACGGGCTCACCATAAGCAAAACGTGTGTTTTACAGCAACATGTTTGTGCTAGTTGGCCAGTGAAATACAGTATAGTAGTTGGTCAGATTTGTCATCTGTCCGTCAAAAGTAGGTGGAATGCTCGACTTTGTATGAGCTCGGCAAGCAGGACTTTTTACGTAACTGCCGTGGGCAACCTCGAGTTTGGGTTGTAACAGTTTATAGTAATATAACAATACAATAGTAGCAATTTGACGATATCTAGTTAGGTGAACGGATACAAGTGAAGCACTTGGGCGAACGTCAAATCACTGGGTGCGGGATGCTGAGGCACTGAGAAGAGAGGGAACACACACACACACACACACACACACACACACACACACACACACACACACACACACACACACACACACACACACACACACACACACACACACACACACACACACACACACACACACACACACACACACACACACACACACACACACACACACACACACACACACACACACACACACACACACACACACACACACACACACACACACACACACACACACACACACACACACACACACACACACACATTTTCTGGGTAGTGTTTCTCCGATTCCTTCTGTAATAAGTTGGGCTTTTATAGAGGAAACTAGAGACAATGATGAGAGGTTCTAAGAGTTTCTCAGCTGGTACGATCTGATAGAGCTACCTTACACAAAAGATTCGCGAAGTCTGTACAATAGCTTATGCAGAAAGTATATGTGGAAGCCCACAACTGCTCGTGCTGAAAGTTCATCTGAAAAGCTACACAAAGGCTTATACAAAAATTCACGTAAAAGAGATAGAATAGCTTGCACGAAGGCTTTTACAGAAAGCACATGTGGAAACGGTACAAAGACTTATACAGTATGAACGGACAGATTTAGGTTAATAATAAGTAAATAGTTAGCATAGGAAACATGCGATATTATAGGGAATAGGAACTATCTGAAGAATACTTGCTATAATATTTGTGTGATCAACATTCATCCCTGTATTACGTTAAAGCAAAGTCTCTTTAACAGTTCTGGCTTGTTCAAACCCAGTTAAGTCCTTTTAGTTATCTAAAAACTATTGTGCATTGTAAAAAAACAACAAAGACGGTAAGAACTGAAAAGAAGCTTTAAGGCGACAAAACGCTTTGGATCCATTATGTGTTGAAATGAGCAGGGGCATTCACATCGTGAATAGTTTTAAAGCATAATAACGAAGTAAAAACCAGTACTTCGGAGGCTTTGTCAGTCACCTTTCATAACCAGTTCTCGATTGCTTTATTTCGAAAGCATAATGCTATGTGGGTTTATAAAATAAAAAAATAACTGAAAAAAACGCTGGCGTCTATCTATCATTGTCTGGCTCAACGATGTACAATGCGTTCGATTCCATTAACGAACAACGACCGACGCTCACATTTGTTTGGCAGACTCGTCGGACGAAGTGACGTGTAATTCCAGATGGCTGCTCAAGCAAGAAAACTCCGGATTAAAACATCATAAATAACGAATAATGCTGGTTTTCGGCTGATTGGTGCAGATAGGAACACGGGAGCACGAGAAGGGTAACCGTAGGTTCGAAGCGCACCAGAGGTTCAAATTCTTGCTCATATCTCAGTATACTTGTTGTTGAATTTCAGAGGATGCCCTACCGTGAAAAAAGAATAGGCGATAAATAAAAGTTAAAACATAATAGTAATCACGTCGCAAGATTGACCCATCCAAGAAAGGTTCTATGTAAATTTCCGAGTTAAGGGAATATCTTCATCAGCTACGTCTGACATAATATCCTTATTGGAAAAGTTACTGGTTGAGACCAAGAAATGCGGGAAAAAAATTTTGTGGAGCAAATAAACCACTGAGAAGGAAATGCATAGAATACAATGGAGTTCGCCCAGTTTTACCTCACCTACGCATGATAGCATGCAAGGCATCTCAGGCGTTACACAAGAGGCATAGAGCTGCTACAATGGGTACTAAGCGTAAACAATAACTTATGGCAGCTTTTTATGTGTCCAGCGATTGCTTTTGTCGTCCATGCCAGGTTTTGCTAAGTTTTGGTAACAATAAAGAATTCTAATAACAAATGTAAATTTATCAATAGAGCAAGACATAAATGTATAGTTTATCATATCTGTCTTGGTACAGGTTTTAAACGATTGCCATAACTGTCTTTCTGTTAACTAACTCACTTTCTTCCTCGATCAGCAAACAAAAGGTTGTTATTTCACTTTTTGTCCACGAAAAAAACTGACGTGTCGGTGGATTTCGCCTTCTTCAGAGCCAAGAAAGGTCAAGCTGACTGCACCTGCTCAGTTAAGCCTTTCAATGACCAAAACAGCAAAAACACGAAATCAAGATTTCCGTCGCCTTGGAAACAAAACAGCTTCTTGGCACATTCACCGTTGTCCTCCACTAAGTATTTCAAGTGTAGGCTAAGGGCACAGAATTTACATGGAAGCGTACGGTGCCCTGCTCATATTAAAATATCAATCTTAAATACTGTGTTAGATCACGAGTGAAAACGAGGTATTAGCGGTTCATTTTCGGATTCTTGGAATTTATTCAGAATGCTTTGAGAACTTTGTACGCTGAAGCTTTCGATTCCTGTGCCCGGATGATAACATCTACTTCAAAATCATCCCCGTTATATGTCTGTTTCCTACGCGGGCCTATTGGAGCATTCGATTTAACTTCACATTTACAGGCTAGGTGCTCATTTGTATGAACGTAGAGTGATCAGCTCCTCTCGCCAATGTAATCGCTACCACACACACGCTTTACAAGAGATCGGATAAACGGCACTCCAACTCATGCAATAACCGTCTCTACCGTTAGGGCATCTTATGCCGTTTTGTGTTGTACAGTGACGGTCACACAGGGCATTACAAACTACTTGGCGTTTACGAGTACTCGGTGGTATTTCAACCACTGCGACAGACTTCTGTCTGCATTTCATTCGTTGGAAGTGAAGCGCGGGGCAAACCTGATCTTGTTCTCACCAGGTTCATTGTTTTGAAGCAGTTCTTTCTTCAAAGATGTCCAGAGAACAATCATTTTGATGTCACTGAAAGTAGCCATAACCCGGTGTGAGGGGTGAGAGGAGAGCTAATAAACCAGTATGTTTTTTGTCACTTTGATTGGGTACCATTTAGTGAAACACCTGTTTTCGGATAGGGATTTGTGTGTTCAGAAATGGAAGCGAGTTTTCTTTTGAATTCTCCCAGGGAAACCTAGTATACTCTATAGAGCCAAAATTGTTCTCAAAGCGACCATCATTTAGCCCCCGGTAGCAAAGTATTCAACATGTACTTAGATTGCTGAGCTTACACGAGGTTGATAAATATGTTTATTTTGGCTAACGTTCCGACGTCTTCGTTTTCATCAGAGCCGATGATCCGAGTCGGTGGTCCACAGTCGTTCCTTATCTCGGTGTGGCGTATTCGTTGTCGTACCGGGACTGTTGTCGTGTAAGTTCAGCAATTTAAATACATGTTGATTATTTTGCTATCGAGGTTAAATGACAGTCGGTTTGGAAACTGTTTTGCTATTCGCTTTGTGCAAGCTAACATAACACCGACTGCTTCAGAGTGGACTATCTGTTGAAAAAACAAACTATTATCAGTGGATATCATATCAACAACAACCGCTTTGCATAAAACGACTATGCCGCGTGTGTGTGGTAATTCGTGCGGTGTTCACTGAAGAAGACCCCGTCTTGGTACGACAACGAAGACGCCACGACGTGATAACGAACAACTGTGGACCACCGACACTGATCATCGGCCCTGATGAAGACGAAGACCCTAGAAACGTTAGCCGAAATAAACCGTTTTGTTTGAAAATTGTTTCAATTCGCTTTGTACAAGTAGTTCGCTCAGCATTGTCAAGTGGTCATAGTATTACTTATGAAAAACTTTGTTGAAGGCCTGAATTAAGCCTAATAAAGTAATGCGAAGTATGTAGGTCTTAAATTGCACCGTTTAATTTTTTGTTTACTGCTCGTTCTTTTTTTTCATAGCAGGGTATTATGGGAAGTACAACCACGAGGGTATTGAGATATAAGGAGAACTCGCCATCTCATCTAAGCATTCAAACCCATATTGCCCTCACCACGGCATCATACTATCCACAACACCATCAGAGGTCTTGTTTTGGCTTTCACTCGGCTATGTTTTTTACTCTATCGGTGCTATCAGCAATCATCCATCAACGGGAAAGTGGAATAAGCAGTGAACAAAAAAGTCAAACATTATGATACCGGCTGCAGTTTTTGCTTAAGTATTTTCAATGCCGACTTGTGCTCTCCGAAGCATTTCCGTTGACGAGTAATTGCCGATAGCAGCGATGGACCAAAAACATGGCTGAGAGTAATCGGGTCTTCAAAGGCGACCAGCAGTTGCGAGTTTTGATCAGATCTCAGTATCCTTATGGTTATGTCGGTCTCACTTTTAAAGACATTGGTCAGGCATTCCGTAGGTGAGGCACTTGTATAAGATGTCTAGCCACGTCACACCTGGAAAGCGGAACATTAGATGGTATTTCAATATGAGAAATAAGCGAGGTGCCGAACAAGAGGAATGGTTGGTTTTTGGCAGCTTGGAGGTACTCCATCAACTCAACGCTGTCATATGCTTCCTACCGAGCTTTCCTTCCAACCCATTATTCGTCTTTGCTGAATGTTTTAGTACATACCATATGTTTCAGTATTGGGGAAGCAAATGATCCGTATTAGCTTTTTATAACATCGGAAGCCTTCCATTAAGTCGTTCCTAATACCCCCGTCCCAGCGCTGATGACGTTCTTTTTCTGCTTTGCTTGAACAAGTTCAACATCGCCCTTAATTTACTGGTTCTTCTCGTTAGAATCAAAGGCATCACGTCGAGGTATTGCGCCTACTTACAGAGTGCTTGAACGTCTTCTGAAGTATAACCGCCACTCACAACGTTAAACCGAAGTCTGACGCTCTGATCTTGTATCTATCTCATCTCGGAGATTCAGAAAAAACACGCATCGATAGCGGAAAATGGATGGGCCGATTACACAGCAAGAAACACATAAGATAGATGGCCGAAAAGAACTGTAGAGTGGATTCTACGAAGATGTAGACGTAGCTCAGGACGACTGCCTGCGCATTGGGCGGACGTGCTCGCAAGTAAAGTCAACAAGCTATACTCACAGCTGCAAATGATAGAGATATTGACGGTATGAGACGCGCACCTGGACATATTCGAATCGAAACACCGCAATGGACGATGGTTGTGAGGCAAGGAAACGAATGGAAAATGTGCTGGAGTACGCACGACTCGTGAAGATGGGCAGTCAAAGTATCTAAGAAAGGAACTAAGTAGGGATCATAGACGGCAACATTGGTCTTCACTGATGTGTTTATGATTTCTGTCTCAGTTGAGCAGCAATCACTACAGTGTGGATTTGAGCAGATTTCGCTAAATGGTGTCACCTTTTCTGTCAACGTTTCCTACGAGGATGGAGTGGAAAAAACACACTGTTATAGTAAGTCTGAGAAGGAAGCAGTGCTTGTGACTATTTCGGAATGACTCATTCCGTCGAGAAGCGTTGACAAAATTAATTTTGCTTCCACGCTCTCCAAACATGCTTTGTAATTTGTAAACATAAGGGAGCTAAGGGTAGCCACTACACTTCGCATAATTCCACTAATTGGAAAAATCCTCATAACACTGCCCTCTGAATAAGAGATTCGTGCCCGCGCTTACAATTAGTTGAGCTTTATTTCTTAACACATAAGGGGCTATTTGAATCCACGCCCACGTTTAGCGTAAGGAGTTAGAACTTTTCACCACATTACCTGTATTCATTCGTTAGCTAATATAACGCGGATGAAGTAGGACGAGACGGACCAGAAAAGCCATGTCCTTCATTTAATGATCTACAAAAAACTTTACCTCTGAGGAGGCTTATTACTCAGTAATTTGAGTGACTACAAGCCGTTGTTTCAATTTAAGAGCTACAACGACTCACCGCCAGAGACGAGTATAGCACAGTTGTAGTGAAGCCCGATCAACACGAGCACAGTGGTAGTTCAACACAGCACCAGGCTCAGCAAGGCCCTCATCCCTCTAGGATGGTGAAATCGTATAACTTTTAACTTGTATGGGAAACGCCCACACCCTGCGATCCACTCTTTAGCCCGGTCATCTCAGACCATCAGCGGGAATCGACTTGATCAGCATTCAACAAAATTCATGACGAAGACGGATGTGCTCAAGCAACAGCAGAACCCGCACGCAAAAAGTCGTAAGACCGTCGGCGATGATGAATGCGGAGACACCAGTTGAACGCAAAAAGTGCTGAAATCCCATGGTAAACGGAGATGACAGATCGTGTAATATTAGGGCAACCATAATTTGCAAAACACTTCCATAAGCTTCTTTTTACAGTAATATGTTGATATAATGGACCATAAGGAGCAGATGACACAGAGGTAGTTGACCATTAGGAGCATGGTGCTGGTCTGGTTTCGCTTCGAGCTTACCAAGCCTTTCAAATATCTTTGGTTGAAGAATTGTTAGCGGACTTGTCTGGGAAAAATTCACTCTTCACAATCGAGCTGGAAAAGCTCCAGCCGGGCTATCTCAACACTTCAGCGAGGATAGATTCGAGTAGCATTCAACGACATTCATGACGAAGGGATAATCCTCATGCACCAACCAAAGCCACACGTAAAAAGTTGGAGGATGGATGCGAGGAAACGATTCGAATACGAGAGGTGCTGGGATCCGCACAGTTGGTGTGAAAGGCGGAGTCTTATGTGTGTGTAAGGGAATAACGCGTTTATTCTCCACAGCAGACACTTGCAGCCCGGAGTTTTGCAAATATCTCAGTATCATTGTGGTTGCATGAAACATATTACCCTGCCTTGAAAAAGTCTAAAAGGTAGTAAATAAAAAGTTAACTCCAACATTTTCAACTACAGCCCCAGCTTAACTAGGTTCAATGCCGATTCAGGCTCTCTAGATCATTTCCAGTGACGGGTGATTGCTGATGGCACTGATCGATAGAAAACTAGAAGAGAGGTATAGTGTGGTGGTGAGCGCGTCAGCTCTCGGAAAGGGTAATAGCGCGTTCGTTCCCCACCGCAGACACCTGCGTTGCGGAGTTTTGTGAACATCTCAGCGTCATTGTGGTTGTACTATCTTAAGACAGTAGTATTGGGGGTTTTCCTTACTGCCACCACTACAAGCTCACATGTTGGTCAGTCATGCCGAGGTAAAGAGAGAAGCCGGTTCTCGAAAAATTATGAACTTGTACAATTTGGTTGAAATTTGTTCCCTGCATCATCGAAACGAAAACGTAGGAATTTTTCACCGTTTTTTCTCCGATGAGAAAACACGAGATTGGTATTGTACCATTTATTAGCAGACAACAGCTGACGTTCCGGCGATTTCGCCATTTTCAGAGCCTGGAAAGGTCAAGTTGGTATGCAATCTACCCAGCCCAACACTTTCATAACCCTAGAGGATAAGACTTAGCACATAAATTTCCATTCGCATAATAAACAGCGTCTTCTAAACACCCACCGCTTTATTCGTTGCAAGTCTTCCCGTTAACTGGTAGTGAGCAGCTACACTATAATAATATACGTAATACGTAGTAATAATAATAATAATAATAATAATAATAATAATAATAATAATAATAATAATAATAACAATAATAATTTCAACGAAGCTGAGATATTTGCAAAATTCTGGACCGCGGGTGCCTATGGTGGAGAACGAACGCGCTATTGTCCTTTTCGGAGAGTAACGCGTTCACCACCACACCATGCGGGTCCTCCGTTTCGCCTGTCTCTCAGCTAGTTCTAGCGATCTTTTGCCATCAGCAATCACCCGTCAACGGGATCGATCTGGGGAGCCCAAATCGGCATTGAACCCAGTTAAGCTGAGGCTATAGTTATAATCACAATTTTAACCTTTTTATTTACTGCCTACTCTTTTTTAATGACAGAGTGATTGCTAATGGCAAAAGATCGATAGAACTAGCTGAGAGACAGCCGAAACAAAGGACCCGCATGGTGTGGTGGTGAACGCGTTACTCCACGGAAAGGGCAATAGCGCGTTCGTTCCCCACCATAGGTACCTGCGGTCCAGAGTTTTGCAAATATCTGCGCTTCGTTGAAGTTATATTTCGCAATATACCCTGCCATTAAAAAGAGTAGGCAGTGACTAAAAGGGTTAAAATTGAAGCTGAGATATTTGTAGCGTACTACAATTACTAGTGCTTTGTTAGATAACAAAAGCAACAACCATACACTCAAGCACTTCCAATCTATTTCCGCGCTGCGCCATAACAATATAGACGGACACAATGCAAAAACGTTAGCAGCGAGTGGTTTCGATCCACCGACCTCTGGGTTATGGGCCCAGCACGCTTCCACTGCGCCACGCTGCTGTCGGCTGTTCGCCACGAATTGGTGGCTCATGTAACACTACTTCCGTTTCAATACTCCCACGTTATTTACACTTTCTGTTTCGTCACATAAATTTAAGCCTTGTTAGAACTTGAAAAGAATCTTTGAGACCTTATTGAGCTATTCACAATGATTTTTTTTTATTCAATTTTACATTCTGAAGAATCGTTTAGGCATCATCGCAAACTCTACCATTTTACCTCTTGGTGAAATGTTGTATTTCCTTGATGCCGTGGGATAACCACACCAAGCTTCTTAAATGATGGTCAACAGCTGGTTATCAGCTCATCACCACGAATAGACAGCTGTATCTGTCAATTTAAAGGTAATTTTTCTCAACGTCTACAAGCAGTACTAGAATGTCAACTGTTGCTTCATACCTAGACGGGACCTAAAACAAGTCTATAGAGCTATGTTCTCTGACTATGAAATTCTTTAAGGGATTTTCAAATCATGGTGATTACAATATTAACCATTTATTTGCTGCCCATAACAATTTTTTTTATTCAGAATAATATGTGAAATACTGCTGACGGCTAGTACATAGAAAACAACCTGAGAGGAATGCGAAACGAAGGACCCACATGGTGTGGTGGGGAACGCATTAGCTGCCGGAGTGGGTAATAGCCGTTTCGTTACCCACAGCAGACACCTGCGGTCCGGAGTTTTGCGAATATCTTAGCATCATTGTGATTGTATTTCACATAATATCCTACTGTAAAAAAATTGTACTAGGCAGCAAATGAAAAAGTTTAATAGTGTGATTTCAAGTATAGACTCAGCTCAAATGGGTTCATTGCCAATTTGCGCTCCACAGATCAATCCCGCTGATGGGTGATTGCTGACGGCTGGTAGACAGAAAACTAGCTCATAAAGATCCTGATTATGAGAGCGGACAAGCCACATCCATTATCGATCGTTGAAGAAGTCCAGAAACTTCCAGTTGTCTTCTGATTGGCAGTTTTTCGTTTTCTGTTTAGAATATTTTAATAGTTTACGCGTCTTTGGTCACGACTGGTCTTCAGTCCACCAACACCGCATTGATTTTCGTTTAACGTCCGGCGCAGATTGCGTCCTCCGAAATGTTCTATGTCCCATTCCAGTAAATTTACTAAGTAAGCAATTGTAAATAAAAACAAACATTACGAGGTTCGGATTTATTTCAATGTGAAGTTGATTAAACTGAGATGAGATGAGATGAATGAGGAAACCTGTATTTGTTTGGAAGGGTTTTCTAGATGTCGTTGGTTTCATGCAAATTAATAAAATTTCTGTCAGCTGAGACATGTTCGCCTTAAACTGAAAGTGGCCATTGAATTTTCTGTCTATTTCTACACCTTTTTTGCTGGCTAAACTCGTTTGAGGTAAACAGGAGTTCTCTGGGTTATATTGGACCCTCTTTTTTCCCCGAAATCGATATTACGGTACTTTTTTAGTTGTTGACTGGATTTTTTTGATTTTTCTGCCTACTTAGATATTTCATATCCTATCCAATTTTCAGTCGATTTAACTGGCTTCCGTTTTAGATCATGCTTTTCATGTTTTTGATTCCTTTGCTGATATTGGTTGTTATATTCTTTGTAAATGGCGAGAGTACATTCAATTTGTGGTTTTGGTCAAAATTCGGATCTGATGAAGGTATGTCATCTTCATATTCTTCAGCTGTAAAGATACTTTTGGCCATCTACCGAGCCACTGGCGCTTGAGGACGCCAAGAAATTAAAATGTGGCAAAAACTGCGCTAAAATCAATTCGTAGATAGAGTTTCAGAGTCTCGAGATACCGCTTTGCCCTCAGATATACGCCCTTATTTAAGAGGTCCACCACGTAGCATCTATTGGCCTTTCCTTACATACTCTGTATTCTGTTGTGTTCTTGTCAGCGAAAACTACTTGTTCTTGCAACGCTCTTTCATCTTATATCTTATCGATAAGCGGTAGAAAATGGCACTGAGTTTCTTTTTGGAAAAACGACATCTGGATGGCCACAGCAATAGTAATGACCGGAAGGAACTGTGCTTGAAATCATCTGTATCCTAAACTTCAACACGCTGGTTGTGATAGAGATGAGGTTATGTAGTCCACGTCGGAACCTCAGCTAGCGTCACGAAAGTCTATTAGGGAGTGGCATTTGCTCTTTGTAAATAAGATTGCCTACGAAAAACATTTGAAAACTTCGAAATCAATGTCATTTTATCAACGGTCGTCAATTAATAACTACACAACATGCATAGGAAGTCACTTGAACTGTTATCGCAGCCGTTCAGCGGAGGTACAGCTTTTCTATCGAACCCTTAGCATCCGCAAAGGAAGTGCTTCTCGTACTCTAGGCGATCTCATTGAAGCTGTTCCACCGTCGTATTGCTGTAGGCAGTGAGATCGTCTGATGGTGCGAGAACAGAATATTCTTGTATGGCAAATTACTCTCAAATCTTCCTGATGGCGTCATCTTTTCGAGGAATACTAGTGAAGCAGAAGCAATTTTCAATGGGCTTAGTGAATCCGAAGACAGTAAAGGAGGGCGCATAAAATGTAGAAGACACGGAACATTTAAACCGATGGTAGGGTGGTCAGAAGTAGAATTGGATTGTTTTCTGACTAAAGCGCCATGAAGTCACATAATGTATCTCGGCTTCCAAATCGCATGGAAAGATAAGAGGATAAAGGATAAAGCTCTCGGCGTTGATCAATCCTTGAGGGATGCGCAATGCATTCGACTTCATTAAGCATCGTTGGAGGAGATTAAATGCATATCTAGCCTTCACAATGAGTCGCGGTGGCCTAACGATGTATCGAATGAGTGCTGCTATCCTCCCAGACAAGTTCGATACCAATGCTGATCCCGGAGGGATGGAAAGCTTGGTGAGCCACAGACACGGGGAATCGATCCCATGTGTGTGCTGCAGGGCGCCTCCGACCACTGCATCACTCGCCCTTATGAAAAAATATGTATTGGAAAATTATGGGAAGTGAGTCACAGGAATAGGAGGGGACGTATTCCGGTCTTCAAGAGAAGCTATAGATCGATTCATGAACCAAAAAATTTTTTCTTCACCTTTTTTTTATTCAACGGTCTCCCAACGCTCTGCTGAGACATTCGCTAAAGATCCAACCACACTGAAGATATTGTGGTTTCCCCTAAAAGGTGTTTAACGAGCTCTTCTAAAGTGTAGGAAAACACAAAATCGGAGTACGCAACTCATCCATTCGATGGTTAACCCCGTCATGCAGATCTACGTAAATGAACACCCAGGAAGAAACGCAACATCAGTAAGCTGTTTTTTAAAGCTGCTTATGCTTAAATTCTCATATTGTGCAAGCCCCAGCAATTCTTTCACTCGGCTTCCATTCTCGCTTGCGACATCGACGACGTTTTTTGGGATTTGCGTGCAGGTTCGGTTTATAGCTGAGGATTTCGTCCTCTTTACTTATATAGTTGAATGCTGGTTGAGTTGATGCCTTCTAAAATCCTGGGATAGTCCTAGCAAAGTGTTCGCAAGCCCGCACCAAGCAGGCAGCCATCGGCCCTTGTTGTTGATTTGAGAGAGTTTTTCCGGAATAAGTTTGGTAGTAGACCTTAGTTGGGCCAATTTGTCCACCTTTGAGAAAAGGCAATTTTGTTATTCTTGTTACCTTTGAGGGGAAATGCAAAGTATCTTCTATATACGAACCTTGGAAATGACGAAATTCCACAAATATTTTCCAATTTCCCTTCATTAAGTTTTGCCGTTGATTTATTAGAGGCCAATCCAAAGAAGAGTTTGCATAAATGGAAATTCTTCCAGAAAGATACTTTCTTGGTAAAACGGTCTGGGTGATTGGATGTAGTTCGGGCATTGGTGCTGAAATTGTGCTTCGACTAGCGCAGCTCGACTGTAATGTGATCCTGTCGGCTCGAAGAAAGGAGGAATTGGACACGTTGAAGAAGAGATGCGATGGTAAGATGATATGAACCGGCTACTTTCTAAGCTTCTCTTTAGGAGATTACGTATCGAATTGTATAAAGTTTGTATAAAGTTGAATTCTATAAAGTTCACTGGGGCGCGACGGGATATCTTTTATTTGGTTCACATTAGGATTAACTTTATCCGTCAGAAACACAAAGCAAATTGTGCTTTTTCCTCTATTTTTTAAATCCCACAATGCTCGTATGATCCCTGGTTCGATTCCATACTCAAGGCATGCCAACACCGCCATCACACCGGGTTGGGCTAATTAGCACCAGAGTTGGTTAGAAAGGTAAATAAACTGACTGGATGCATCAGTAAGTCCTCGCAGGTCATAGAATACGCATTCGACTAACTTTATGGCAATGTGAATGGAAATGAATTCATGGCAAGTTCCTGGAGAATTGATCTCTAGCAACTACTGTAACTCCAGTCTCACTTTTCCACTCACAGCGATAGAATTCACGAAATTTCTGGTAATTCATGAATTGCATAATACTGTAAAATAATCGTTGAATCGATAAAATCAGTGAAATTATAAATATAGTCATGCAAAGCAATGGCCCTACAGCATATGATGCATTATATTATTAACACTAGACCGATTTTTCATACTTGCCAGCCTAATGCATTAAAAAAGGATAAAGCTCTCGGCGTTGATCAGTTCCTGAGGGATGCGCTATGCATTTGACTTTACTAACCATCGTTATAGATGACTGAATGCATATGTAGACTTTATGATGACTTGCATTGGCCTACCGGTGTATCGAGCCAGTGGTGCTACACCCTCAGACAAGTCTGGTGCTAATTTGCCGACCCCGGAGGGATGGAAAGCTTGGTGGGTCAGGGGGACGTGGACCGATTCCACGTCCACGTGTGTGTTGCAGAACGCCTCCGAGCACAGCGCCACACGCGCATTGCCTAATGCATTTAGGAATATTTTTTGTCCTAAAAATTTTTTCATTGCCAAAGGAATGTCATTTAAGCAAAATCGTCTACACGATCATCAATCGTATTTCCATTGGATGTGACAAACTTCCAGGACATGAAGGAGTGTTGCAGAAAAGTAAGCACTTTCTTCGAAAGGTAAATTTTTACTGCGAATGTATGTTCTTTCAATGCCGAAAGTCAAAAATTCTAAAACAATATATGCTTTCTGGCTTTAGGTAGACGTAATCATACTCAGCTGCGGTCAATCTCAGAGAGCTGAATGGACTACAGTCGATCCGAAAGTGGACGACGCTTGCTTCCTAGTGAACGCTTTGGGACCAACTGTTCTTGCAAGAGAATATCTCAAAACCCTCAAAACGGATGAGAATGGTTGGAATGATAGTTTTATCGAAATCGCATTTATCTATGATCTTGGTTTCATCGATTCAGTCGAGTAGACATTAGCAAACTTTAATTCATGTCTGTAATGCAGTAGCATTGCTCGGTAAGCTTCATTTGGTCCGGATTTATGAACGGCATAACACTTTCCATGTGAGGACTTTTGTTTTATTCCAATCCCTTATCCGGCACTTTACGACATGCCACAATAGCACTGACTGGAGATCCTTAAAACATTCCTTCAAAATTTACATTAGAATTGGGGTTCCTGGCCCAATGCAAATACATTGTAAAATGCATCCTACTCTTCCTTATCTGACCTCTATTAACTACAAGCTTATTAATCATCGAGAAACTCGAGCTGCCTAAACTTTTGCCGCGGGATAGACCGTGCAAATACGAGTTGCTTGCCAAATTCTGGATGTTCATTAGTCGGGAAATCAGTATCCTTGAACTATAGCTTTACAGGTTCTTTTACCGCCAATCCATTTCGTTGTCGTCAGCAGTGTGGCCGGTGTTGTCGGTGCAATATTATCCCCATCCTATACAGCTGCCAAGCATGCTTTGATGGTAATGCCCAGTAGTTGAAATAATGACATGACCTTTTTATCTATGACTGCAAAAACCATACGTATTGATCGCAGCTACCCAGTTTAATTTAGGCAATGCTTCGAATTTTCAGGGATATTTCCGTGTTTTGGCTTTTGAGTATTCCGGAAAAGGTGTCGATGTCTCATTGGTGTGTCCATCTTTGACATTCTCGCCCAACAATGTTCTGAATGCCTTCACTTCTGATTTTAATAAGGTGGAAAGTGTCAAATGCTTATTCTCCGTATTGTTTCTTGCTTTGAAAATAAAGGGGAACGGCTATTGAGCTCCTAATCGAGTTGACTTCAGATTAATGGAGAAGTGCTGTCTGAACCGACGACGGCCCACATGTCGGCGGCACGGTGCGCCCAACTGATTCTGCTGGCGGCTTCAAATAAAATTTCTGAGTGCTGGTTGAGTAAACGGGCGTCAATTTTGTTGCTATGCTACTCTAGTATGCTGTTTCCAGGTTTCACAACGAAGTAGGGCAATTTCTTTGAGTGAATTTCTTTTTTCTAGTGTCCAGCTTTTTCTCTCACCTTCTATGTTCTTCTATGAATTACCGTGCTTCAATTTTCAAGTGCGCAATTAACGAAATTTGTTCAATGCTGTGATTAACATATGCCACATTTGTAGACTACGCAAGATTTGTGGTTTCTCTGTGCTGTGAGTTTAGGCCTACACAAATTGTGAAGGCCAGTAAGGGATAAAGGAGAAGTATAAAGCGCTGGGCGTTGATGAATCCCCTAGGAATGCGTCATTGATTCGACCTCATTAATCTTCGTTAGAGATGGCTGGATGCATATCTGGTCTATACAATGACTTGTGGTGGCCTATCGATCTAGTGAGTAAGTGCTGCTATCCTCCCGAAAAAGTCTTGTATCAAGTTGCCGATTGCGGAGGAATGAAAGGCTTCGTGGACCAGGGGGAACTATAACCATTGCGCTACACGTGCACCCCACAAAGTGAGAGGTGACGAAAATAGAAGTGCAAAATAAGCCATAAAAACTTCCAACGTTGATCAGTCCCTTAGGTACGCACTACGAATTCAACGTCGTTAAGACTCGTAGAGGTTATTGAATCCATATTCGACTCATACAATGACTTTCGGGGGCTTACCAACATATTGAAACGGTATTTTTTTCCAGACAAGGCTAATACCCATTGGCCGACCGTAGAGGGTTAAGAGGCTTGGTTCCTCTAAGGTATGGGATCGAACTAACGATATGGTGTGTTGTAAGGTGCCTCTAACAACTGCGCTGCACGGGCCGAGAACTGCAAAACAGCTAGAGAATATGCTTTTACCACAAGTATTCCTTATGCAATAGTTTTGATCCACTTAATGGTAATGCTAGGGGATATGTCCACAGAAGGCGACCATGTTCTTGCTAAAAGGGGAGATGAATTGATAGGAGGAGTTTCAAATCAGGGTTAAGTCGAATTGACTTCTACATTTTCTTTATAGGGCAATCTTATTCACACATACTTGTTTGTGTACACGTATCTCTGTTAGTTATGCACTGCTTATCGATTCTACCTAAAGTATGAAATCATGTGACCGGGAAGGACATAGGAGAGTGACTGTTCGATTTGTTCTTCAACAAATGAGCGGCGTGTCTAGTTCTAGTGTAGAAACCAATTATAAACCTTCTCTCTACTACATTACTTCTAATGCCATTCGAAGCTTTGGGTAACTTTCATAGCGCTGGAAGCTCAAATAGAGTTTCCTCTAGTGTTCGATCAAGTCATTCGTCAAATGATATTAGTGACGTCGAGCATGTGTAGCACAGTGGTTGGAGGCGCCCTAAAACATACAATGGATCGACCACCAGTTTGATTCCTCACTATTGTACTACCGAGCCTTCCACCACTTCGGGGTCAGCAAATTGGTAAAAGACATTTCTGGGAGGATAAAACGCTGATTACTGGCTAGTTTCGATCTGGAAAAGGCAGTATTTCAATCTCAAACGAACCAGTCCAATTTGGAGATCCAGACTGTTGATAAGGCCAATTTTCAATTAACGCAAAGTAACGAAGCGAGGTTATTATGTAGAATCCGTCTGACTTTGGTTGAGATTCCGATGGATCTCCTATATTTCATCCAAACCCATTCTGCACTGTGGCCAGTTTTATAGCTCCTAGAAAGCTTAAACCCGTGAAAATCAAATAAATATCCTATAACCACCAAGTGTAGGTACCTGAAAATTATAAGATCTTGAACTTTTCGTCTACACATTTCATGCGGGTTTCTTTCTTTATTGTGCTTCCTTCATTTTTTTCTATCACAATCTTCAACGCTTTTAATAAGTATGGAAATTACATTGGGTACATTTTTTCTACTTTTAAGGCTTATCAAAATGGTGGGCATCGATCGATTAAAGCAACTCAGAACTGGCAAGCAATGCAAGTGACTCTCCTGTTGGGATCGATTCAGAAGATCTAAACTGATTGGAATTACGTTTCTTGTAGAAAGGTCATAATTCTACCTCCAAGTGTATCTTACCGATTGGTATTACAATGTATGTATTTTATAAACGTGCCATTAGTTATCGCTTAATAACTTGTTTTTATCGACCAAAGATTTTTTCTCTTCCCAATGGTTTACCGCCTCATCGTGGCTGGGAGATTGTTCCTGAGTGTCAGGTTGCGATGTACAGCGGCGGCATTCACCCCTCCTGCGTTCCCATCAGGAAACCCGGCTAAGGGTAAACCAATACCGGGATCCACCACCGTCTTGGTATCAAACTAGTCGCGTTGCGGCAAATCTCCCCCTGACCAACAAGGGCTGCGACTGCCTGTGGTGGTGACGACCTGGGGGAGACTTTGTCTTGGCTACCCTCGGGACCCCTGGGAACCACAGTGATTAAGCCAGGAAAGCTCCGAAAAATAGAGATCGTGCTGGGGGCCTGCACAACGAGTGAGGCCCGGCAATCCAAGTATCCTAATAAGTAGAGATTTTTCTGGCGTTTAAGCAGTATTACCCAATCTTGCAAAATAACGGAGTGAAATACAAAATATTCGTAAGCCTCTCTGATGATGCATGGAATAGTGGTAAAGAATTGCATCAAGTAAAATAATAGACTTAGAATCGATACAAGGGTCTGGGAAAATCGGTGACTGGATAGAGATTGATTTAGACGAGCCGTTCCTGACCAACGTTGATAGGGAGCGGGATTGCTGTTTCTGGAACAGCTGGAAAAAAGTCGGTAAAAAGAATGGGTACCAAATCAACCCACCTTCCCTATGCAAATGTGACGAAGGCGGAACGGCTGCTATTTCTAAGACTTGGAAAAAATCGATAAACTTATCTGCCCCCGAAATGAACGGATATTCATTACATGAAGAGCTGGCAGGGTCAAGAGGTTTATGATTTCTAAACAAGTGGGAAGAAATCGACATATGGATACACATATAATTGAATGAGGTTTCCTTAAGAGGGGCTGGAAGGGTCGGGAGATTTTTTGATTTCTAAAGCATTAGGAAATATCGGTAAGCTTACAAGTATTGATTTCTAACGAAACTCATCTACGGAGAGCTGACAGGGTCAGGACTTCTACGCTCTCCAAAGGACTTGAAGAAAAAAGTCGGTAAAGTGGTAGGTATCGAAACGAATGATCCCTAATCAAATCTGAAAAGAGCGGGACGTGCTTGGTTTTTAAAGGGCTCAATGATGTAGCGAACCTGTTAAAGCATGTTGGACGAAAGAGCGAAACGTGTTAAGCCAAGTTAACGAGACGAACTCTCTCAGGATCCACTCGTGAGTGGATTACCTCATCTTTATCGATCAATTGACTGGTATGATGGTTCCCACTACCTTACTAACTTTGCATTACTATTGTGTTGTAGATGTTTCTGATATGAAAATGTTTGCACATGTACTGAAATGATCATTAGAAGAGGGAAATGTAAGCATTGTTAATCCTTAGTCCATAATATTTGCTCCACAATTCCTTCGGTTTTTCCGTTGGTGTAGTTCATTTGGCTCTTCTTCCCCTGTCTTAAAGTAGCTCCAAACGGAGGTATTCTTCGTGATAAGTGAACAAATACTCTTCTGAGAAACCATCCAAGGGAGTGGCAATATTGTTTCACCGGCACCTTCTTCTTATTGCACAGTTTACTGCTCCTTTCGATACTACTTAGATCCATCGCAATTTTTCAAGAGTAAAAGCTGTGTCAACGTTTTCATTGTGGGTGATAATTGAGCGAATCGAGGTGCTTCTAGTAGAGTCTAAATTCATCCCTGTCATTTACAACACCTATGCAGAGCGTTCTTCTTGCTCTAGGGAAGCAATCATATTTTTCCACTAGGATCCTCATGGGAAAGTCTAATTTTCCGACAGATTGCTACCCTGTGTTTTTGCTTGATGACATTTGAAATTTGCAAGTTAACGGTTTATGTTTGACGGTTGTGGCTAAGGCGTATGGATTTTCCGATCTTCTAATTTTTTTCATTTTTGGCGAAGTGACTTCTTCGATCATCACTACCGGAATCTCGAATTTCCTAGCTCAGTCTTGTGATGCACAACTGTGGCATAATGGTTAGAACTGCTCTGCAATAGACACGTCGACATTGGTTGGATCCCGCTCACGAACTGACCAAGTCAGCCACTCGTGGGTGGTACAATCAGCTGTGTATTAAAGGATACGTCTAAGCACTAAGCTACAACACAGAGCCTGGTTTTTTGGCATATATCTTGTTTTCCAACTTTTTTCTTTAAAGGAATGCCTCCGAAAAAAGAGCCGCAAACAAAAAAGAGTTTTCGGAAGGCGGTGGAGATCAGTTACAACAGTGGCGTGAACGATGTGCTGATGAAGCTGCAGATTTGAAGAAAATTCTAGATGAATGTAATGAACGTGTGAATTCTCGTAAGCAAACAGAAGAGACATGCGCTCAGGTAAGTGAATCCTGTTTGGGGTGGATCTCCTTTATTTTTTCCTCTTCTTTTTGTCTTTTCCTTTTCCTCTTTGGTATGAGGAATAATCGCAAGGAGAAAAAAAATTGACTTACCCTGTTGGATGAAGACGCTGCCAGATTTGTTCATAGTTTCAAATCTAATACTTTCCACACAATTGCAGTTTGTCCAGTTGCAGAAATAAAGAGGATTTTTGCGGTCGCGATTTGGGCAGTGTGTTTTTAAAACTGCTTCCGGAAAAAAGCCCAAGTTTATTCAATTGTTTAGCACTTTTGCGTTGAAGCCTAATTTCCTGCCGTTACGGATATAGTGGATTTTCCACAAAAGACAATATTTTACTGATAAGTAGGAGACAAAAAACCGTCAAAATGGGTACGCGCTGAAACCAATACGCACCGTCCTCAGTGCCGTCAGACGAGCAGACTGAAATCAATGCGCGTCGTCACGAAAGTGTTGAACAATAGCAAAAGGAATGTGACGATTTTTGGACAAAACGAAAGATTTTGATGAAAAAGGTGCTATTTTACTTTATTGTGCTAACGTCACCAACGATTTATCATCTGAAAATTAAATCTGAGTCGCCCCATGAAAAACTGCATTAAATGATGTTTTCTTCGGTTTGATGTTAGAAACTTTATGCACTTTTTTCGGCTTCCTTATAGTTCGTTATTTTCCATGGAAAGTTTTTGTGGAATTCTATGAAATCCCGATGAAAGCAGAGATGAGGCATATCTTGAAAACATTCCGGTGGTATTCATTAGTTTGGAGCGTGTGGTGCAGTGGTCGCAGGCCCTGCAACACACACGTGGAATTGATCTCCGTGCCCATGGCCCACCAAGCCTTCCATCCCTCCGTGGTCGGCAAATTGGTGCCAGGTTTGTCTGGGAGAATAGCAGCACTGGCTCGATGCATCGGTAGGCCACCACGAGTCATTGTAGTAGGCCAGATATGCATTCAATCACCTCCAAACGATGCTTAATGAAGTCGAATGCATGGCGCATCCCCTCGGGGGATTGATCAACGCCGAAAGCTTTATCCTTTTATTCATTAGTTTTAATTCTGACTTAACATTACAATTTGTTTTTTTCGGCTTTTTCAGGAGATGCTAGATTACGTGAAGAAGCTCGACAAATGCGCAATGCCGAAAGCCTTTGCCGCACTCAAATAAACAGAAGAAGAATCTCTTCCTTAGATATTTTATTGACGTTTTGTATTCCTTTGATAAACACTATTTGTATATTGGTCGGCATTTGGTTTTTTACATGAAGCACAGTAAAGCAGGCACGATAGATTTTGCTTTAAAGAAGATGTGGATGATATACAAACGTGGATTTCAGGCCGCTTTCATAAGAATCTGAGAACTTATCCTCCTCTTTTCATTGTTTAGCAACCGTCATCTGTAGAACTTGTAGACTTTGTGTATGGGTTAGTATACTATTTGAGGCTCTGCTTTCTACTCCTCTCAGAGACAAATTGATCTCCCTGGGGACCAGAGTTTTCCAAGATTTTCGAGTTCGTCGCTCCGCGACGTCTTTACGTGTTCAGCGTCCATGGTGGATTACAGAGAGATTTGCCGCTTATGACAATGACATTCCTCCACTGGGACGTTGTTTCCACTGACCGATCGATTGGCAACGATGTAACAAGCCGAATCCCAAGTAGTTAACGGTTCCTCCGGAAAGCCTTATTCACTTAGATGACTAGTTCTCACTTTTCGTGCAAGTGCGAACACTAATTCGATGCGTTTCGTTCTCTTGCAAGCGACACCTGCTAAGGTGATAGGGGTCAGGTACGGATTTTTTTTATAACTTGAAGATCCGTGCCTTTTTCTTCCCAATGGCATGCTGAATTCTGCTCAAGCGTAATTTTCGCTGGAATCCTAATTCAGCTTTGCCGTGGCATGCTCTGGTCTTCACCTGAGAAAATTGCAAGGTTTTGCGGGTCGGAAAAAATTTCTGCTGTTCTGCGAATTGGATTCCTCGAGGGCGTCAGCAGATTTTTGCGATTAGTCTAGCGATCGCTGCATAACGATGCAAAAAAACGAAAAGGACGTCCAAAAATGTACATTTACCTGAGTTTGAAATAATAGAACACTTAGAGAAGGTATAGCTATATATAGAGATTTTTACAAAGATCTATATAGACACTTTTCACATGCCAAGTGCAGACAGTACCCTTGTGGTTGAAATGTCTATAAAAATCTTCTTTATATTTTTAATATACTTTTCCTATTTTTAAATGGGTGAAAGAAGCAACCTTTCATCCTTTAAGTTTATAAAAATTCATATGTGGCACGACCTATGCTACTGTAGAAATAAAGCTAAAGAAGATAAAGCTCTCGTTGTTAATTAATCCCTGAACGACGAGCCATGCAATAGACTTCATCTAGCACCATTAGAGCTGATTAAATGCGTATCTGGCCTATATGATGAGTCGAGAGAGTGCTGCTATCCTCCCAGAGATGTTTGATACCAGTTTGCCGATCCCAAATGGATGGAAGGCTTGGTGGGCTCGTAACGCGGGATCGATCCTATATGTATTTCAGGTCGCGTGTAACCACTGGGCTACACGCACCTTTTACTACAGAAATACTGCTATTAAATGGAAACAGTAGAAAATCGATGAATTTTGACACCTGAGTCACCTTTGGTCCCATTAATGAACAAGTAAATCGAGCGGAAATTAGCTCAAACAAACTTCGTCCATTCTTATCATGCAACTAAGTTGCTCAATAGCCTGGATGCTAGCTCGATGGACAAAGCAAACGCGTGTTTTAGTTTGACCATTTTTTTTCCCTAACTTTTCTCTCAATGCGGTAGCGACTCCTAGCTCCCTTTGGACAATGCCGTTTCGTAACCAACATTCACATCAGATAGAGCACGCTCAACCGATGAAAGTCTTTGTTCTCAACGGATCTCCTCAGGAACCAAGTTCCATATCTCTTATGAGCTCAATGTCCGTTCGTCAATACAAAAAGCAAACACATGTGGGGCTGTGAACGATGGCAAGGATCTTCTATCGAGAGAGAGAACGTCACCGTTAGGAACAACAAGGAGTGCCAACATCTAATGGAAGATTTTTCACTATTTACTCAGGAGATAATAAAAAACAAACTAATATCGCCACTTTTTTATCGATTCCTCAAGTCTCGTGCAAGTGAATTGTTTACCGATTTTGTCCTTTAGCATAGAAAATCGTCTTACTTCGAGCAATACTGGTACCCGTGTTTATAAAGTCGTCTGAGATAAATATTCGACCGTCGAGGTCACTCAGGTGCCAAAATACCGTGTAACATTTATGAGGTAAGTATCACGTTTTGCTAAATTAGTAATTTCTGCATGACTGCACCTGTCTTCACCTTGATCGTCGAACGAGCTTAAGCCGCCCGCAGTTACACCTCTAGTTATCCTTGTCACTTTGCAGAGTTATGCATTGGATTCCACTTGATCAAAAAAAGAAGAACGAGTGTCGTAGTATTGATTGAGCGGCTAATGAAAAAAGGTCTATGATCAATGTGGTCAATGAATTTCTTGATATGCCCTTGACGTCCTCCAAAGTCATTAGTCAGCCTTTGGCTGCCACTAAGTTGTTTTTCGTAAGCAAACAAATATAACTCTATTATTTATAGCAGCTTCAACAGAATGTTCTGGTATGAGTGGATTCACAATGCATAAAAAAGTGGCCGATATGCATGTGAAGACGATGGGTTGTCTTATGCCAACGAATATCGCAATGAAAATATCCACAAAGCCTCCCGTCAAATCTAACAAACCACAACCCTTCAAGGACAAACGTAGTGTTGCCGGCAGAACCTATTCGGCCAGTGTAAAGACTCCGGCAACCGTCGCGTTCAGAAATTTGAGAGAACTGGAGGTCACTGCAGAATCAGGTCAGCGAGAAGTTGGAGCCGGAACAATTGGAAGAGGTTCACGATTTTTAATTTCTATTTTTTAATAGGTACGATTTTTTGCAATACTTATCGCCACTCAGCGATGAGGGTCTTGAAAAGTTCAACTCCAAAAATTTTTGAAAGGTAGAAAAGCTAGGAATCGAGAACAAAAACGAAAAAGTTACCAGCGAAATTTTTACACTTTTCTTGTGCTTGTGATGGAAGGACGCCTTCAGGCAATGGAGTTTCAGGAGTTTTTCATACTAAAATTCCTTGACGCTCACACACACGCAAGCCATGTAAAATCCATCCCATGAAATATTTGCAGCAATTTGAGAAAAAAGTGAAGAGCAGTCGTTTTTTTAATTCTCATTGGAAGTCTGTGTATTTGCTAGACTGTCCTGATAACATTTTTGGTTCTTTCTTTTTGAACTTTGGCGTTCCGTTTGTGTTCACATGGCGTTGTGGATACCGCTGCAGTGAATCCGCGTAATATATCTTTATTAGTTTTGTCCTGGTATAAAGCTCATAATAAGTTTTAATTATTTACTTCGATAACGGCGCGTGTGGCGCAGTGGTTGGAGGCGCCACTGCGACACACACGTGGAATCGACCCCAGCGCCCATGGCCCACCAAGCCTTCCATCCCTCCGGGGTCAGCAAATTGGTACCACACTTGTCTGGGAGGATAGCAGCATTGGCTCGATAGATCGCTAGGCCACCGCCAGGCATTGTAAAGGCCAGATATGCATTCAGTCACCTCCAACGATACCTAATGAAGTCGAATGCATGGCGCATCCCTCAGGTCAACGCCGAGAGCGTTATACTTTTTATCCTTTACTTGGATGCTTGAGTGGTCCGTCTCCAAGACTTGTGCGGACCCCAGCACATTTGCCATTCGTTTCTTTTCCCTATCGTCGTCCATGGTGATGGTTTTATTCCATCATGATGGCACGTGCGAGTCTCATAACGTGATTTGTAAAATAACTGCAATAACGGGTACAGCTGATTAACTTTGTTTACGAACACGTCCGCCCAACATGTAGATGGCCGTTTTTGGGCGCATTCGAATTCTCATTAACAAATTCATAAATCTATACTATTGGAACAAAAGCAGAAACAAAAAAGACCCCATTTTACTACAGATTCAAACACAGACTTAGTCTTAACCCTTTTTATTTGCTGCCTATTCTTTTTAACGGCAGGGGTACGTTGTGAAATATAACTTCTATAATGCTGCGATATTTGCAAAACTCCGGACCGCAGGTGTCTACGGTGGGGAACGAACGTGCTATTCCCCTTTCCGGGAGTACCGCGTTCACCACCACACCAAGCGGGTACCTCGTTTCGGCTGTCTCTCCTAAGCTAGTTCTATCGATCTTTTGCCATCAGCAATCACCCGTCAACGATAATGATCTGTGGGAGCCCAAATCTCCCCGGAAAGGACAATAGCGCGTTCGTTCCCCACTGCAGACACAGACTTAGTTTTACTACAGAAGTGAGTCACAGCATCCGTGTTGCATTTTTCTAAGTAGCCTTAAATTAGAGAAGGATATGTGATGATTCTAAGGAAATCGTGATAGGGGTGGGACCATGGAAAGGGTCTCATCTTATAGGCTCCGAAATGACTCGTAACCGTCGATGATTCGGTGATGATCGTATGAAGACGTTAACTCGTATAGATCAGGGCTGAATGGTTGAAGAGATTGCAGCAGAACGAGGAGCCCCTGAAACAATAATGTCGGGACGGGTCGATCGAACTGGTTAGTGAAAAGGATAAAAGAATACTATCCTTACGAGTGCATGCGTTCAACTCCATTGACGAGATGATTGAGTGCATATTTGGTCCATACAATGATTTGTAACTTCTACTAATACATCAGTCAGTGCTTTTATTTTCTTAGACAATTCTGGCACCAATTTGTCTTCCTAGGGGATGATGGGCCTAGTTTACTCCAAACGCGACATTGAATCAATGATGAGGAATATGCTGTAAGATACTTCTAACCACTGCGCTGCGCATCCCGCTGAATCGCACAGTCAGCAAAAAACTCTACAATTCTGTACCGTGTTTCCTTCAATCAGCAAAGAGATTCGCTGTTGTGATATACGCCTTGAAACGGATTCTATACAACAACCAAAGATGTTTCGGTACTGTTAAACCAAAGTGGCTAGACAATGCTCTTCGTCGTGATGAACAGGAAACTAACACAACTTCTTCTGCGCCTAGAAAAAAAAGACTTGCACAACATTTTGAATCGTCTGGATTTGCTGCTGCAGAAAAAGTATTGCAAAAGAATCAACGAAGTAAATAGAGAACCGTAACGTCGGCAAACGGCGTTGACCAATCGGAACGGCCTAACTGCGTTGTGCAATGACGTCCGAACACGGTGGAATTCACTTACACTGTAGAAGTTGAGAAAACGGAGATTCGATCCTGTCCACATTCTAGGAAAATGTCTCTGGGATTCTTATTGACGACTTGAAAGACTTTTCTACGGGCAAACAAGTGTTGTTGAAAATGCTATCTGAAGATTTGTGGGCGTCAGACGCTTGTAATTTTGTCACTATGAGATAAATGAGCCCTTATCTCCATAGCTCCATAGCAAAGGTGTATATAACTACTATTTCTATCAGCTGAGTATGCTAATTGCTACCTTATTGAAGTTGATAGAAGATATGAACCAGAAATTTTGTTCCAAATAACCTAAAATGTTTAACCCCCGCCCTCACCATTATTGATCCGTTAGTGGAAGATTTACAAAAGAGTATCGAGATCTGAGAGATTAGTCATCTATTGCATAGCGCAGACCATTTATTCCGATATAACTTCTGCTTGTTCTTTCTACTCCAGAATGTTAGTTTAGTAACGCCATTTTACTGAACGGTGTGATAGTTGGGCGAAATCTCGTAATCTTTCTTCCGTATAGACCCATTTTTTTAAAAAAACATTGTGTTTTTTAGTTAGTTGAATCACTAATGTCAGAAGTGATGTCGAAAGTCGAGACAGAAATGCTTTGCGAAGACCGAATGAAGGTATCCTTTACTTCATAATGTTATACAGGTTTTCGATTAATCTCGGCTTCACGTGGAGACACTTTCAAGCGAGCCATTTATTTACAGCATATTCATTTAACTACTTACCAATCTATTTAATCATTAATCTATGTAATGTATTTACTTGCTCTATTTACTTAACACTCGTACTTTCTATGGATCGGGTGCTTTTAACCGTCGTTAATTTTTTGTCGCGGTCAGTGTGCGCACTGAAAACTCGTCCAAAAAGGTTTTGTAAACTATCTGCATTGGGCAATCTGATTCGATTTATTGCGAAGTATTATAATAAGCCGTCGTCGCCATCGTTGTTGTTCTTGTTGTTGTTGTTGGTGTTGGTGATGGCTAACTTTTCGGCGATTTCGCCTCCCTCAGAACAGCACTGTTGAGAGTGGGATAATCGACGAGGACGACTTAAACCAACCTCGCATCAGATGGGCAAGATCACTTCATAAGAACATATAAATAAATATATCGATTATTTATGCCGAAGTTTTTTTCACACTTCAAGTTCAAAAGAAAGATGTTGACGACTAACGATTTTCTTAAATTCCATTTTTACCACTTTCAAATCCGATCCTTCTTTTTCAGGATGAATCGCATAAATCAGCTGTAGGGAACGGTGACAGTGAACGACGTAACACGTAAAGACTAAGCTTTTCAGTCGATTTCTGCAAAAAATTCGATTTTATTAGAACCATCCCATCTGCTATTATCGCATTACCATTGTCGTAGCATTTAAAAATTCTTCACTGTTTATTTATTTATTTATTCATTTATTTATTTATTTATACGCCTCGATACTACACCATGGGCAAAACTCAGCAGTTGTCTGATTCATTTCTTTCATTTCAATCCGCCATTCACGAATGTTGTTACAAGTAGGTGCGGTTTTCACTTGAGAACTTCGTCTTTTTTGCTGATGCCGTTTAATACTACCGCAATTGGTCCTCCCTCAAAGCCCGAAATAACTCTGATAAAGTGTTCTCAGGTATTCCGTCGATGGTACGGAGCGGGGATTCAACAAACTACCTTGCGTCTTTAGACCAGATCCCTACTCATTGTACTTGCTGTTCATGGTATACGGTTAGCCATCAAATCGAGGAAAAGTCCATCATTGATCATGCTAAATTTTGGTGCTGGGTGCCTGAAGCAGCTGTGATCGATAATGTTGGGAACCACATCGCGAAGTGGTTTATTAAGTCAACAAAACAACATACTGCCGAGGAAGACGTAATAAGCCAGATATCATTAGTCTACGCAGTGCGCCAAAGCTGCTTACTTTGTGGTGAGGTAGGTTTGCTCTTAACTGGACTTTCTGATGACAATGTCGAAATTCTTGTCATCTCAGAAGAGCATAGCAGACGAATGAGTTTTCGACCCCTGAAGGCCATGAAGGGGGGTGATCCGAGGAAAGGGATATAGAGCACACTTGGGCATCGACAATTAGACCACACCCTACCAACTTTCCTTGTTCAGCTAACATGACGTTGGTACTACTTGCTCTTCATTTACGGTTGATCACTTCTCGGGGATATTGCTTTCTTCAATGCTTTGACTGTTGCACACCTATATTTTTTCCTTATTCGGTTAATATACCTTGATTCTATAAAAGCTGACTCACCAATCAGATCTGTCAATTGAAAAGATCTTTTCATCAACTGTTTTCATCAAGAGTAAAGGGTCGAATAACCATATAGTAACAACATCTTCATGTTATATTACAGTACTACGTATGGGTACGATTAAATGCTAGTTTAGAAAAAAGGATGATTCTGAGACATGGCGAGCGGAAAATCATCAGCAATTAATCAGCCCCTCGGGCTATGAGCAATACAGCAGGGAAGAAGAAGAAGTTTGTTTAACATTTTTATTTTGTCCTGTCGCATCGCAAAGTTACTAGAAGCTAATAAACAAGAGCAAAATTAATTTCACTTTAATTCTCACTGGCCCTAAAGACGTGGGAAACGCAGGATTCAGTGATTCCGCGCAATAATACACGCGTGGTCGCTAGGTGGACCACAGTCCAATCTAACTAGGCTTCCATCATTCTTGTGTCGCCAGATTAGTAACAGACATCCTTTCCTAAGGAGAAAGACTTTGCGAGGGAAAAATGAGAGACAACAAACCCTGATGAATTATCTCTAAATCCTTACAGAATTTGGACAATCTTTTAGGAAAAATATGTTATACATGCTTAAATTGAAAGTATATTTTATAGGGCGACCGAAAACAAACTTAAGTTACCAACATGTCCGTCTTGTAATTACTTATCAGAGCTCAGGTCAATATTCATTGATGAAAACTTTCAAAGTTAGACCTATAACCAGGCGTCTTGAAGGACCCTTGGATGGCATGGCTTGGTTCATAAGCCTTAATACTCATCCAGTTGCTTAAACGCACCCCAGTACATCTTATTTCTACCCAAATATTCTTTAATCGTCTAAGTAACGTGTGTAGTAACAGCGCATACAATGTGTTCTCCATCGACTTTATTACCTTTTACGTTCATACTTTATACTAAATATTCTCTTTCGGTTAGCATTATCTAACATATCGTCTAATTACTTACTTATTTGGATATTTGGATGGCCCGTCTTCACTGGTTGTGTGGGTACTGGCATAATTTTCATTTTTTTCGGAGTTTTACTTGCTTAACTATTATGGTTCCCTGGAGTCCCGAGGTCAGCCTAGCCAAAGTCTGCTCCCAGGTCGTCACTACTACAAACAGTAGCCACTCTTGTGGAACATGAGAGATTTTCGACCATGGGACTAGTTTGATACCAGAACAGGGGTGGATTCTAGTATTGGTTTACTCTTAGCTAGGATTCCCTGATGGAAAAGCCTGACTCTTTTTTCAGCTTGAGAGACCCTGGTGAGGGGATGAATCTCCCGCTAGCCGACACCCAGGAACGTCTTTTAGCCACGACGAGGTGGTAAACTGTTGGGAGGATCTTCTAATTAACGGTTTAGAAGGATCATTAATCTTTTAGGAGTCTTATTTATGGCAGCATTTTCAGCACAGCAGTTAGTAAAGCGGGCAGTCAACACATCCGTCCTCCTCAACCGCCAAATTTCACAAAAGACAACGTTCAGTGCAGGTTTAGAACACTACCTTTCATATTCCTCCTAGTTCTTTACACATTTTTTGCCTAAACAACCTGTTTTTTCGTTTCTCTCTTCATTCCAAATAAACTGCTTTCTAGCCGTACGTAGAAGTCCGGCTAAGACAACAGCACGGTCAACCGCCATTATAACAGGACATTCAAAGCATTTGAAGAAAGAGAAGCCACCAGAAGTAGCATTTCACATTGACTAACAATCTTTTGTAGCTCTATGCAGATTTTTTAAAAGTCGGTCAAAGTTTAGGTCTTAAGATTTATAAACCAATTTATTCTCATTTTCCATATTAATGTTTAATCTAAGCCGTTGTCTGGAATTAGGAAAACTCTTAGCAGTTGGCAACAAATAACTCTTGTCTTAAGGAGGAAGTAATTTCGAAGCTGCAGCCAACTGACGACTCAAAAGAGCAACGAAACGAGACTGTGAGGTCTTTGAAAGTTTCGTCAAAAAAGAACTCTTCAAAAGAGCTAATAAAGTTAGATTCGAGAAAGTCAATCATTTCTGATAGTGGAAAGGTGGAAACACAAGTTGCACCAGAGGAAATTCCCCTTAGCAGCGTCATAGATAAGGTTAAGGTAATAGTGATCTAAAAAATCTTTCTAGCAATTGTTCTTCGTGAGAGGAAGAAATGTTACATTTTCAGACTCTTGGGCGAGCATCAAGCAACACGAAGATGATCGCAATTAGTAAGAAAAATGACGACTCCTCTTCCGCAAAAAAACATGAACAAAGGTTTGTCCTCTTGACTTTTTTTTTAAAATAAGTTCTATTCGCATTACTCGTTAAGTACCTCGAGCAAACTTCAGTGAGAAATTCGTTTGTCCCTTGCTTATGCAGGAGTAGGCCGCTGGGTTGCGTGTACCCCCAAGGTCTCAAGAAGTTTTATAATTTTTTTCGCAAGTTATTAGTGAAGGATGTTAATTATCAGGTGGGTGGTCATTCTGCTATGCGCTTGACATAAGGTTGTTAAGCGCGGCAGCTCACTATACTAGTGGCTTCATACTCTCTCGTACCCCACGTGAGAAATATTTGTTGGAATCTACCCTAAACCACTACCAGCACATTTCGAACTAACTTTTTCAACATTTTACAAAACTAGAGCAGTGAAGCAATCTTTATACACATAAGCATCGATAGAACGAAGGTACTATTTTGAAAATATGTATGTAGAATTTCTAATAGAATTTCTAAATCGTCTTAGATCGACCAGTCGAGTAATTGCAAGAATAGCTCCTTTCCTTAAGTAGCCATTTCTGCAAACTTTTTCGGAATTCACAAACAGGGAACTGACAAAGCTATTCTGGGTTCCTTAAAAGAACTACATTCAAACAGCACTTTGCATGGGAGATAGGAGAAGAGATAAGAGTTTCTGAGCCGGTAACGTTACTTACACGTGCATCTCATCGTTGACTCTGTTTATGACAACTGTGATAACGACAACCCTAGATAGGAAAGAAGAAATGTTACATCGCCTTCATGAGACGGAAAGAATCGTTTAACTTTCTCGGTACGCGGAGGTTCTCGATTGCTGCAGCTTCATCGCGGTCGACGACGCCGTGTGCACTGTGTTATCATTTCCAAGGGTATGATATCTAAATGCATGTTGATAGGTCTCGTTCTACAATTTGAATGGGGAGGAACTTCACATCACAAGCCGAAAATGTGTAAATTAACCAACTATTTACTTTACTTGCTGTGAAATCCCGGATGTCTCACAGTCGTGCACAAATTATATTGCAGGAAAGACAGTAGAAGATCAGCGAATGAGACCCGTCATTTGTGGCGGATTGATATTATTTTAAAATAAGCAAGGAACAAGATATCCATGTTCTGAATCCATTTACATCAGATATGCAGATGCTGGGGTTCAGCTCACCACTAGCTGCCAGCGCTTGTCCAAGACCGCCAAGTGTTGCAAGCTCCGTCTTAAGATTATAAAGAAAAATAAACGTATCTCAAGAATGAGGTTGAACCATTTGCAAATGTTTCCCATACAAAAAACCACATATGGTAAACCACCCGTACAAAGCTCACAAAAAAATTGTTCACCTAGTACTTAACCCCAATTATAGTCAGGGGTTAAAGAACACCTCGGAACCATCTCAAGGGAAGCAATCGAATGCAGCAATGAAATCGATTGAACCGAAGTTGAAATTACCTACCACAAAAAGCAATCCGATGGCTTCTGAAAAGAGCAAGCGTAAGTCCGCATGGTTCCTACTATTTGTGGTAGAACTAGTCGTAGATGTTAAAGGATTTGCAGATATTTTTTTCTCAAACAAGAACCAAATAATATCTCTGACATAGTTCTTGACCAAAAAAAATATTTTGTGTAGATAGAATCGCAATAACGCTGAGATATTTGCAAAACTCCGGACCGAAGGTGTCTGCGGTGCAGGGGCGAACGCGTTCACCACCACACCATGCGGGTCCTTCGTTTCGCCGGTCTCTCAGCTAGTTTATTTTGTGTAGATTTCATACACTATGCCCTCTAAGTCTAGTTGGAATTAGTTCGTTCTGTTAGTAGAAAATATCAGTGGAAAAATACAAATTTGCAAATGGTCTGTTTCTCCACCTCAATTTCTATTTGTTAAGGACCAGTACCGCGTTAGAAGATTGCTTGAACGTGAAAGTGAAACATTTTTTCTTTGATGTTGACTGAGCGTATTGGTGAACTGTGACATTTAGCTTTTCATTGAAATGCTTATCATTGTTTTGAATAAAAGTGCTTGTCGATTTTGCACTGGTTTATGGTAATACATCAGACATTATCTATGATTTGCAGTATTGCAGTCTGTTGTCCGCCAACGCTTTGTTCCACTTCTATCTTCATGTGTGGCCTCGGTACTGCCTAATTTCAGGATCTCAGCGATGACATACGCTGTTCGCATTAAGCCGAAGGGCTTACTCGTTAGGTAGTGATGGCTTGTCTATGTAAGGGATCGCATAGATCCTGAACACCACGTCATCAACCTTGCTATCTGTGACGGAGCTGAACAGAGGAGTTTTTAGTGTGTTCAGTGGAAGTAGCAACTACCGACGTAAAGGCTTCAGCTACAAACCTACAGCTTGTACAAAGACAGATGGTTTATATAATGCTGAGATATTTGCAAAACTCCGGACCGCAGGTGTATGCAGTGGGGAACGAACACGCTATTATCGTTTCCGGGGAGTAAAGCGTTCACCAGCACACCATGCGAGTGCTTCGTTTCGCCTGTCTCTCAGCTAGTTCTATCGATCACTGCCATCAGCAAAAACACAGATGGCTTAGTTTGCCTTTAACAGCCGCCAATCAACTGCTTACCTTGTGCCAAATAGTTTTCTTTAGTGATAAAATTTCTGCCCACGAGAATTCTCAAGTGTTCGTGTCGAGTGAAATTTTTACCTTTTTTACCTCCTATTGAGTAGGAAGCACCAAATCTTCGCAAAATTTGATCCGGTCGGTTCTTCGAAGAGGTCGAATTCCTTTTGTGATTAGTTGGCGCTGCTGAAGGCTCAACATTGAATGCGTGCCGTGATCAGATCAACAAAAAATATTCTTTTAAAATCTAATGGAAAGGCACTACAATAAGCTTAAAACGCCAATGCTTAACAGCAGTTGCTAATAATGGATACACATCCAATACCAAACATGTGAAGTTTGCATGGTAACACGTATTCTTTCTTTGATAAGCTTACACGAGGTTGATAAGCAATTTTTATTCGGCTGACGTGTCAACGTCTGTGTTTTCATCATAGCCGAAGATCCGAGTCGGTAGCCCACGGTGTAGCAGTTGTCGTCTATATGCAGACTTCTGCAGGATGGATTACTCTGGAAAAACAAGTTGTTATTACCGGATAATTACTACTACCAGCCATCAGCACCTGTATAAAAGCGCATCACCAAGTGAGTGTGCCTCGTTCGAGAGATGCTCTGCTGAGGAAAGGCTCAACTCGATACGAGGGCGAAGACACCACATCGAGGCGAAGAACAACCGTGGGCTATCGACTGGGATCGTCGGTTCTGATGAGGACGAAGACGTCGAAACGTCGTTAGCCGAATAAAAATTACTTATTAAAGAAAGAATACATATTGACTACTAATGCCTAGGTTAAAGGAAAGTCGGATTTGAAATTTTACATGCTAATGTTTACAACTACCATCAAGCGTGTTTTCATGGCATTTGACCATTTTTCCTCGTTGTAAAGCATTATGATTCATCGTTATCACATAGCTCTACAAAACTTTGCAAGGAGTTTCCTGCACAGATCACGATAACAATACCTAAAAACCACTAAAGTGACCAAGCAAGCAATGCATCATCGCCTCTTGATTCTCCTGTGCTTCGCCTCAGGTTTGTCGTCCAATTTCTCTATGGTCTGACACATTCTCTATTGTCATGCTAAGTTTGCCGTGTAAAGTTTAGCTTTTCAGTTCTCCTTCATGTCTTCAAAACTGTCCAGTCCGGTGAGTTTTATATTAGCAATAATAGGCAAAAAACTTGTCAAAAATAAATGAAATGTAGCAAATTACAAAAAAATGATAAGAAAACCCGTGTATTCAAGGTGTGACCACGAAGGACGGTGCCACCCGTGAACGCCTCGTGACAACAGGTGCGCCAGAGTTCTTTGTTGTCCACAGTAACAAATGGTACTGAAAACAGAGATCTAATGAAAACATTGGCTTGTTCGGAAACTATTGATTATTACACCTCAGATAAAAACGTTGATAATCGAAATAAAACCGATTAAAATGTGCATGTTTTTAACAATTATTTTTGATTTTATTTTTTTGAAATTTAATCGACCCGTCTTTACATCTATCGTGGAGACCCCAGCACTTCTCACATTCGATTAGTTTCCTCGCATCCATTGTCCACAAAGATCTCCCAACTTTTACGTGTGGGTTCGGTTGCTGCTTGAAGGTTTTCATTTCATCTTGAATGCCGTAGAATGCTGGTCGAGCAGTTCTCCTTAGAGTCCTGAGATAGGTGCGCTGGAGCGTTCCCAACTGGATTGTAGACGGTGATTTCTTTCTCAGATAAGTCCGGTATTAATTTCCCGACACCGGGAGATGAAAGGCTTGGCTGGCCCGCAGCGGAATCGAACAAGCACCGTGCTTGTGATGACGGACGTCACTACCACTGTGCTATCCGTCCCGTATATTTTTAACAAGAAGTTACAAGTTTACTTATGGTGGATGCGTCAAGTTCTGAACAACTAGGGGAATGTCTGAAAGTAGTTTCAACCTCTGCTTGGTTTTCGGAGCATTTCTCACATTGTCGAGATGCTTGAAAAGCAGTAAATGGTCGGAGAGAGGTCTGGAGAATCTGGCGGCTGGCAGAGCTTCGGAATCCGTTCAAACGTTGCAGCTTTCGAAGACCGACATGTGGCTGCGCCTTATCGTCAAGCATGTTTAGTACCATTCTGCTGACTAATCAAGGGATCAGCCGTTGAAGTAACAGGCGCATTTCGTCGAATTGCTGGACGTACATCTCTGTGGTAATCGTATCACGCGAATTAAGGATGCAGTGATAGATCAAACAAGCTGTAGAGCAACGAAAGGTCACCACAGCCTTCTTCTGGTGCAATCTCACCCTTGCGAATTGCTGCGGAGCTTCATCGCTGACCAACCACTGAACTATTTGCAACCGATTGTCCAAGAAACGAATCGTCCTGGTTGAGCAGAAGAAACGCCGATGATGCCTCAGAACAGCGATTTCTTTGGTTGTCATTCAGTTCGTGTGACATCCGTTTGTCTAGTTTGTTTTAAGTTTCAGTTTTCTTTAGATGCTACGAAGCAGTGTGGATGTTTACGTCTAGTTCTCCAGCAAGTTCTCAATAAGTTGTGTGCGTATTTGCTTCTACCAAAGCATTCACTTCGTCGACGTCAATAGCAACTAGACCGCCACGACAAAACCTTTCAAAATGACGTCGCACTGTTAGTTGGATAACACTTCTTTGGCCTTATACTCCATTAATGTACAAATTTTATATTATAATCCAACTAAGTAAGGCGAATTGCACAAAATGGTCTTCGCAATGATATACAATGGTTCAGCACTTGAAAAGAAAAACTATTTTGGAACATATACATACAAGGAGGGGCACGTGTGGCGCAGTGGTCGGGGGGCGCCCTACAACACACTCACGGAGTTGATCTCCACGCCCATGGCCCGCCATGTCTTCCATACCTCCGGGGTCGACAAATTGGTACCAGTCTTGTCTGGGAAGACAGCAGCACTGGCTCGGTAGATCGGCAGGCCACCGCGAGTCATTGTAGAGGCCAGATATGCATTCAATCACCATCAAACGGTGCTAAAGAAGTCATATGCATGGCACATCCCTTAGGGATTGATCAAAGCCGAGAGCTTTATCCTATCTTTTATACACAGAAGAAATGTGTAATTACGTATCTACATCAATTTACGAACCTACTTACTTGATACTTGATACTTGAACGGCCCGTCCTCACTAGTTGTGTGGGTCCCAGCATAATCACCATTTTTCGGAGATTTGCTGGCTAAGCCATTGTGGCTCCCTGAAATCCCGAACACAGCTTGGCCAAAGTCTGCCCCAGATCGTCACCACCACAGGCAGTCGCCGCCATGCGCCCAGCTTGATACCAGGACGGTGGTGGACCCTAGTATTGGTTTACTTTTAGCTGAGATTCCTGATGGGAACGCCGGACTCCTTATCACTTAGAAGACCCTGCCTGGCGGATGAATTTTTCGCTGTGTATCACAGCCCAACCCCCAGGAACACCTTCCAACAAGGATGAGGCGGTAAACCGTTGGGAGGAATAGGATGGTCACTGTCGCACATTTAAGCAGCACCTGCTTAAATAAAAAGGTACTTACGGATGTCCGAAGATATCAAGTGCATTCGAGCTCTTCGTTGCTTGCAGCCGCGAAAAGTGCCCTAATACTCGGGTATATTAAAAGGAGAACTATCATTGCCGCATTGCCACATATTTCAGGAGCACCTGTGAAGGACGGCAATGGAGACGAATATCTCGAGAAGTCAGGCAAGTTAGAGTTTTTTGGTCCCACTAATAAAAAAACTCTTGATTACGGGAATATAATGAAAGAAAAAGATCACTGTCACATTTTTTCAGACGAGTCCACAGAAGGCAGTGAAAGCGATGAATCTGCAAATTTGCCTCATTACCATCCTCATCATCGTCCCCATCATCATCACCACGGTGAGTTTGAGGTTCTCACTGTTATTCGCAGTAATAGAAATGCATGTCCTTGTTACTAGTGGTATATTGAGATTATGGTGCAATAGTAATTCTGCAGTGCGAGGCAGAACAGATATGTTTTATAGCATACTCGTTTATGTGTAAACATATGCTTACACATACATGTATGTACATTTTTGTTTAACGTTTTTTACTGCCTGTCAATTCTCCATGGCAGGGTATTATGCGAAGCACAGCTACAATGGCGTTGAGTTATTTGCAAAACTCGAGAACTCAGACCAGCTTCGAACCCGCGATTTCACGTGTTAGAGCTCACGCATTACCCATGCCATCACCGAGGCCTCTGCTTTAATCTTTCTGTTAGCCAGTTTTCCACCCTAACAGTGCTACAAGGTTCTCATTTCTTAGGTTTTGAATCTTAAATACATTGTTTGGCACGGTGTGCATCGTGCTGTTGCTCGACGGCATAGAGTTGGGTAGAGGTATTTATTGACAGTTGATGCTGATTGCCCTGGCGAATCTGTGGGAAGCCATCGTCGTTGGGCAAAGGGTTCCGGTTAAGACTCTTGTGAGCTTTGATATTCGTGTCATTGGCGACGAAGTGTAGGGACCATCAGTACATAATGGAATAGTTCACAGTGTCCTGGTCGAGCCAGCATTCGATACCTACTGCTTTCACGATCGCTCTGCTGTTATACAGGCATTCTGACTTGATGAAGGCTCATTTACTTCATCGAAGTAACTAGGTGCGAAGCAACAACATTCTATTCCAATTCAAGACCTCACTATGATCAGAATGTAGTCTGTATTGCCGCATTTGTGATGTAATAAGTATTTCGATTCAACCATACATGTTTAGGTCACAAGCACGGAAAATTCGGCTCATTTTCTGGAACTTTCTGGGCTGAAAAGCTGTCTAAGTAGACGTCGTAAAACAAATAAAAGTTAAACTTGCTGTTGTGTGACACGTTAAAAACACCGCGCATTTGTGAAATTGCCAAGGTAGAATAGTTTAGAATCTGGCACAGACCAGTAAACTGCAACTGCTTAACAGATAACGTACCTAGAGTGGTTTTCGGCAACTGTCGATAAATTCTTGATTAGCAGAGCATTTCTCCCAGGAGGTTCAGATATTCATGGATTTATAGAGTGGAACACGTTGGATATTGCTCTAATACATTATGTTCATGCATCGTTTTGCACGGTATCTTTCTGAATCCCAACATTCTTTAAACCAATGTCTGAAGAATCGATAACGAGGTCTGAAATTTAAAATCTCCAGCTCAAGAGTGGCAGATCCAGGCACAAACGATACATTGGAGAATATCAACGCCTTATTCGGAATTAAGTTGTGATTGTTCACTTGCTTTCGTGTTCGAAATATCTGCCATAAAAGCAAATCACATTTTCTATTCGGTAGAGTAGGATAAGTTGAAGCTTGTAGGGCAAAGATTTGTAGATTCTAAAATGCTTCTTAGTTCTGGATAACGAAACCTAATATGAGCCCTGATGGATACTTGCTTGGATACTTGGATGGCTCGTCCTCACTAGTTGTGCGGGCCTCAGCATAATCTCCACTTTTTTCGGAGCTTTGCTGGCTTAGCCGTTGTGGTTCTTGGAGTCCCGAGGTCAGCCAGGGCAAAGTCTGCCCCAGATCGTGACCGTCACAGGCAGTCGTCACCCTTGTGGAACAGATGGAGATTTGCTACCATGCCACTAGTTTCACACGTTAAGAGGGAAGCGGATCTTGGTACTGGTGGGCCAGGATGAACTGGTTTTAGTTGAAAGTGGCATCCAATGCATTGTATATGAATAGGTCGTTAAGTGCTTAACACGCCTTATTTACGCTATGGATATCTTGCATCAGCTGTTAGAAAGATGGTTAAGACTAGCCGATGGTTCACTTGAAACCTTAAGAACAAAAGATCACTAGTTATATGGATCGAAAAGCAAACAGAAACAGCGACACAAAAAAGGATTCGGGAGCGGAAACTTAGAATTTATAAAAATGTAAATTCATTACAAGGAGAAGGTGTATCACTTGTTCACTGTGATCACTTGGGTCTTCTATAACCACATAAAATCATACGGACTGCTTGTGAACATTAAAAGCTTTTCCTTGAATAATTGTTTTACTAACAAATAAATTCATTGCAATTGTTTTTTTCATGTTTGTTTTTTCCTTTACCAATAAAAAATGGCCAGCCAACAATTATTTACCACCTTCACTTTGACAGCAGTGATGTAAAACTACGATGTACAGCAACGAATTCATTATCTAGAAGAACCATCTAAGCTTAGAGCTTCGATTTCTGCACAAGGGACTCTAGAGAAGAATGAGTAAATCTATGTCGGGAACCGTCGTTCACTGGCCGTACAGCAGTATGCTCTCTTTGAGAAAAACGAGGTACCCCAAAAGTTAGCAATTAAGAAACCAACAGTTAGTAACCTAATGTGGACTCAGTAAAGACAACTCGTAGAATCAAAATAACTTATCAGCTGTGATTGTCAACATCATCTCACATTTGGCCTCCAAGCATTTGGCAATAGGAAAAACAATGTGTTATTACTCCTACATGTTCAACAGTTCTAAACAGTTTCATGTGATGCCGATCTTGTCGCTTTTATCAGCTCGCCATCGACTGCCACTTGGATGTCACCCTATCGCAATTTTCACATAAACCTCTCGAAAAGATAGCATTGCCACTTTCAACACCTCTCGATCGTTGCGTCGTCAGTTCTGTAGCTGTAGGGAGCAAAATTCTTGTTAAGAAACTGTTGCATAGTTCATATCCTGAATAATGGTTGGTGGTTCAATCCATCTGGAACCATTGTGCTGGTCTTACCCACTCCTCAACGCTCTTCTCCAGTCTACATGGGAATACCCTAGCTCGATCATCGCCAGTAGATCTGATGACGGGTTACGCAAAATAATAAAAAAATTGTGCTTATAACAGAAAGGATAGTTAGGTGGAGTATAACGAGCCGAATTCACAGGCTGAAAAGAAAAGTAATGCTTTGGAGTGCCCCGTATAAAACAGGTGAAGAAAGTAAATGCGAAATCCCAGCCTAATCCTAGACCGGAGACCAGAGCAATCGCTGTATACTTCCAACAGCAGCTGGTTTAAAAGAATGTCCGAGGTAGCGTGCCAACGGATGTCACGCGCTTAAGCGCAAAACAACCTACACGAGTGTCAGACTTTTTGATCGACATCTCAAAAGAAAAACATGATATTCTCCGAGTTCCTAGAATGATTGGAGCGCATTGGATTGCTAAAAAATGGGAGCAGCTGGGAGAATGAAGGCTAGACACGGTTACTGAAGAGATCCGAGGATTAATGCGAATGCTATCTCATGCTTTGCAGCTTCCACCATAAGCCCTGGTCAACTCTCTTTAAGATCTTCTTTTACCGCCTGTCTGCATTGCTTTGCAAGTTCGGGTTGCTAGTTATTCGATTGAATTGATGTTGAGGGCCAAACCCGTGCTGACGAGAACGCCAGCGCGGCCGACTCCTCTACTGTCGCATGTTCCAAGGAACAGTTCTTCTCCGTTGCCATGGAAAGCGCTGAATGGGCGGAATCTTCTTGCCTCAGCTAGTCCCATGACATGACGTATCACCTTATATTTCTTTCCTGTTCGTTTATGAGCATGCACAAGGTTGTTATAAATCGGTTTGGCCAATGGAAAAACCGCAGGTGTTACGTGAATTCACCAAGAACTCCTTTTTTTCACGGAAGTGCATACTTGCTCGTGCGAATTTCTCCTGGTAAGTTGAACATAAGGTTATAAATATCGCTCCTTTATTATCTTTATTTTATTCCATTTTACGATATTCTTATCCTCTTGCTTTATTTTAGAGCGTTTTCTACCTCTGCCTATTTTCATCTCTTACTATAGTACTGGGTGCATGTGGCGCAGAGGTCGGAAGCGTCCTGCAAGACACACGTGGAGTCGATCCCCGCGCTTATGGCCCACCAAGCTTTCCATCATTCCAAGGTCGACATATTGGTACCAGACTTGTCTGAGAGGACAGCAGCAATGATTATTACAACGCCAGACCACCGCGGTCGGCTAAATACAGGGGTTATGTCAGTAACAGGTTTGTACTCTTAACTTCCGACTTTCATCTCTCTGCGGTTCTTTTTTTGCACAAACGAACTTGCCTTCCTACTAATTTTTTGGTGATCAGCTCTTTTTCAACACTTTGTTGAAGGGCAACTGAAGCAGCTGCATAACAAACCGTCACCTTAATAAGGTGTATGTTGCCTTCGGAAAAAGAAGGACCACCACAAGTGCTAGCGTATCAGATTAATTCAAATTGCCCTATTTGTTGGTCTTAATTTTTGAGTTTTTTTTTGGAAATTGGTCAATTTTTATTTGAATGTTACTGAATGAAGAACTGATTTAGTCCCATTCCTCGCACATTGTTTACTTACAGATGTTTAGTCCGTAATTATTATAATTAATTTTGACAGGTCTTCGAATGGAGTGAATTCTTTGTTGTTAGAAGAACATGGAATTAACGGAAACACATTTGAAACGAAGAAATAATCTTGAAGCAACAAGAAACGATGAGATAAAAGTGCAATCAGACAGCGATAGAAGAAAACCTCTCAGCTTATTGATAAGCCTATGCGATGTCATTGTAAACCACTTTTGTGGATGACGTTTTGGCAGAAGCGCGTTCTTCAGAACATCTATCAGGACTAGTGTCCACAGCAGTTGTTTCTTCTTCCGATGTGGGTCTTCATAGTCGTGACATCAGTCGAATCGAGTAGAGTGGGGAACCGCACCAGTGAAGTAGTGTCATCAAACTTTTAGACATTATGGTTCATTTCGTTGGAATGAACCACCTCACTCGTCACCTCGTTAGGATATGACGATTCTTGGTCGAATACCATCCACAACTGTTTGTATTAATGGTTACAACGTTGGGTTGTGATACTGCAAGAATGGCCCACCTTCCTAGAGGACTACTTATTGCAATATCTTTCAAAATTTCAAAAACCCAGAGACTTTGTTTTGATAGTACGAAAAAGCCCAACGCAGCCGTTTCGAATTTTCAAGGAAAAACTGCTCTCATATCGGTTCCTAAAGTGAATGGTAACCTACACATACATCCATGGAATGGAAGAAATTCAGCATAGCCCATACAAGAAGCCATGTGCGCTCTTAAATATTCGGTAGGTATTGGAGCGCTTCAGAAGTTCACCCCACAGAAGTTGAATCTAGTTTTATCACTTGGCGATGTCATGTCGCACTATGTTATCATTTTGGAGTGCACTTAGTGGCGTCTGACTGACGTTTCAGTAGGGCAGAGATCAGAGAAGAATACATATCACAGACCAGAAGTCTGCGATTTAACTACAGCCGTTATGTGCTCTGGAATTTTGGAAGCTTCACAAATAGGGGGTCACGATGTTACTGCAGACATGACAAAAGCTCATGGAACAAAATGTCCTAACGTCACTGAATATTAGCATTTCAGAACAAATAACTAACACGGCATCAATCTTTTGAATCCACACACATTTACACCAATGTTAACGCTGACCTTCAGACGATCAGCTACTTTCTCTAATTGCTCTGTAACCCACCAAGCATACGTTTAGATGGAGCTTGAGCTGTTTTTCAACTTTTCCTTTACAAAAACCATTTATCGGCCACCGTTTGCTAATAATTCAAAAAGCAAAAAAAAACCTTTTCTAGGATAACCGAGTTCGAATTTAAATCATTGCAAAGGATGTCTCTGAGGCACCTCAGGAAAGGCAGCCAAATGCACAAATGAAATCGAAGTTACAGCTATCCCCTGGGGAAACTAATCCGAAAACCTTCGAAAATTTTAAAGCTAAGTTTCTATTTGTAGTCGGTTTTGTAGCATATCTTGAATTTTTCTAGCTGGTTTATAAAAATGGAAGCTCTCGACGTTGGTCTATCCCTGAGGGATGCGCCATGCATTCGACTTCATTAAACACCGGTGGAGGTGATTGAGTGCATATCTGGCCTTTACAATGACTCTCAGTGGCCTACTGGTGTATCGAGGCAATGGTGCTATTCTCCCAGACATGTCTGGTATCAATTCGTCGACGCCGGAGGGATGGAGGGCTCGCTGGGCTTTGGGTGCGGGGATCGATCGCAGGTGTATTGCAGGGCGCCTCCGACCACTGCGCTATACGTGCTCATTTGTAACTGTTGATGGATCTCAAGCAATATTTCGAGTTCGCATCTGGAGAAAAAGCAAAAAAAAACGTCGAGAACACCTTGTCTGTGACAAAAATATTTACTTGTGCTCTTACAGCGTTGCTTTATCAAGAGTACCTGTTTACTTGGACATATAGGTGACACGTCTTCACCGGTTGTGCAGGTGGCAGCATAATTTCTATTTCCTCGGAGTCTTGCTGGTTTAGCCGTTGTTTCCCTAGAGCTTCGAGATTAGCCTAACACCAGTGTGCCCTAAGTCGTCAGCACCTCAGGCAGTCGCCATCCTTGTGGATTACAGGGAGTTTTGCCACCATGTATTTGGTACCAGGACGGTGACGAATCCTTGCATTGGTTCCCTCTTGGCTGGGCTTCCTAGAGGAAACGCCGGATTCCTCAACCTGGGACACCCTGCCCTTCCCAACGCTTTACCGCCTCATCGTGGATGAGAGGTGTTCCTGGGTGTCGGACTGCGGTGCAAAGCGGTGGGATTCGTCTCCCCGGTAGGGTCTCTCAAGCTGAGAAGGAGTCCGGCGTTTCCATTAGGAAGCCCATCTAAGAGTAAACCAATACCAGGATCCACCACCGTCCTGGCATCAAAGTCGCATGGTGGCAAATCCCCCTCTGATCCACAAGGGCTGCGACTGCCTGAGGTGGTGTTGACCTGGGGCAGACTTTGGCCAGGCTGACCTCGGGATTCCAGGGAACCACATGGCTTAACCAGCAAGTCTTCGAAAAATGGAGATTGTGCTGGGACCCGCACAACCAGTGAGGAAGGGTCATCCAAGTGTGTAAGTGTCAAGTGGGAAACCCTGCCAGGAAGACGAATCCTTCGTTGTACATCGTAGCCCGATACCCTGGAACACTTCCCAACCACGATGAGGCAGTAAACCTTGGGAGGACACAGAAACACAACGGAGAAGATTTTGAGTAGAAGTTACCATCGCACAGCAATCCAAGACATCACTGCGTGAAACTCTTGAAGCTTTTGGATTACTTCCGCAAATCCAAAAATGAACCGCAAGGAGGAGTGTCTTGCTATCACTCATGAAATGGCACCATACCTGAAGCTTATTCTGTGACCCAACCCAAACACATTCCTCGCCCATTTATTAATCTGAGTGTCTGCTCTTCACCAGTTAATTGGAGACTTACAACGAATAATACGTAAATGTGTTAAGTCTTCTTTGCTACAGTTATGAAAGTGTTTGGCTGAATAGATAGCATTTCAATTTGACCTTTCCATACCATGAGAAAGGCGAAACCGCCGAAACGTCGGCTATTATGTGCTAATAAATGCTATATTACCAACATCAAGGTGCGTGTGACGCAGTGGTGAGAGGCGCGGTAGCGACACACACGTGGGATCGATCGCCGTGCCCATGGCTCACCAAACCTTCCATCCATCCGGGGCAGGCAAATTGGTACCAGATTTGTCTGGGAGGATAGGGGCACTGGGTCGATACATCGGTAGGCAACCGCGAGTCATTGTAAAGGCCACAGATGCATTCAATCACCTCTAACTATACTTAATGAAGTCGAATGCATGGCGCATCCCTCAGGGACTGATCAACGCCAAGAGCTTTATCCTTTTATCCGTTTTACCAACATTAGGATTGTTCACTGGAGAAAAAAACTGAAACAATTACTCTTTGTTATTGACAGAGAATATTGATAAACCATGACGTTTACCTTTCATTGAAAGGCTTATCACTACCTTGAATAAAAATACTTTTTGATTTTTTGCATTGATTGCTGATAATTCATTTGAGATTAAATATGATACACAGTTTCATTATGTTGTCGCGCAACGCCATGTTTCGTTCCTATCTTCAAGTGTGCTCTCAGCACCTTAAGGACTTCAGTAATGGCACAAGGTGTCGTTCGCTTCAAATCAAAGATTTTCGTGGATGACCTAAGTGTGTGTCAGTGTTTTGAGCGTCAAAGAGAGCTGTGCTTGCTTAGAGCTCATTGATTAGGAAATGACCCTTTTCTTGCTTGATGGGCCGTATTGGTGCTGAGCATCACGACATCGGATGTGCGATCTATGACGGAGTTGAACGAATGAGTTTTCAGCACCTTATGGGTTGTAGAAAGACAGATGGGTTAACATCTGTTTCGTTTAATAAAGACGACGCGTCGTCTTCTTCCTTTCAGAGCCCTATTTATCCGAAACAATGATCCACTGGTGGACGCCCTCCCGATGTGGTTGTTCGTTGTCGCATCGAGTTGAATCACATGAAGTGCAGCACCGATCTAGTGAAGACTCTCACTCGACGGCGCCTTCTTTTAGAGAACGGATGTTGATTTACTGCCGTCATTCATGAAAAGCACAGATGGTTTAGTTTACCTTAAGCGACCGACAATCAACTGTTTATCATTGATGTTTGTGCCAAATAATTTTCTTTAAACAGAAAGTTCGTGCTCACAGCAGCTCTAAAGCGCCTGCTCCAAATAAAATTCCCTCTCTTTCATCTCCTGCTGAACAGGCAGTACCAATCCTCGCAAGCTTTGATCCATTCGGTTTTTGAAGAGGTCCAGCCGTTTTTATGAATAGTTGACACTGCTGAAGCTCAATATTGAGGGTGTACTGTAATTAGAGCTACAAGAGTACGGCTTGAAAACCTCGCAGGACGGCAATCATTTCGATATGCTGAGAAGTTAATGCATTATAAAAAATGAGGAGTTTGCATGGTATTGCTCACAAGCATCACCTAGTGTATTTTAATAACCTTTGCTCACTTTTGCTCGTCGTAAAGCATTTTCAAACGCTACTCGTAACCTCGTAGACCCTTGATTAAACCCTTGAAAAAAGCTTACTTTATACATCACAATAGGAATGCTTAAAAACATTTTTAAAAAATTTAGTTGACAAAGCAGACAATGCATCAACGCCTCTTGATTTTCCTGTTTTTCACCTCAGGTTTGTCGTCCGGTTTTTTTCCTTGGGCTAAATTCTCTACTGTCATAAATAGTTGGTAGCCTAAAGTTTAGTTTTTCAGTTCTCCTTCAAGTGTTCAGAACCGCCCAATCTGGTTAGTCTTATAGTAGTAATAATAAGCATAATAAGTTGTCAAATATGTAAAGCAATTGAGAAAATTAAAGAAATGAAAAGGAAGCATTTCAACTATTTAAGGTGTTATTGTGAAAGACAATACTACCTACCAACGTTTCGCGAGAAAAGGTACGCTATAGCTCTTCCTTGTCCATAGTAATGAAAATCCCTGAAAACACTGACGTATTAGAAATAAGAAGATCATTGCCGCATATTTCAGGAGCACCAGCGAAAGACAGTACTACCCACGGATATCCCGAGGCATCAGGTACATTCGAGCTTTTTGTTGCTCCCAGTGACAAAAAATGCCCGAATAGACGGATGTATTAAAATAGACAGATCGCTGCCACCTTTCTTTCAGATGGAACCACCGCAAGTAGTGACAACGATGAATCCGTAAATTGGCCCCATTTCCGACGTCGACACCCTTGGCATCATCAGGGTGTGTTTGAGTTTCTCCTTCTTGAAATCCTTCTCTCTGCTTCTCGTGGTGCATTGAAATTACGATGCAATATTACTTCTGAAGTTCCCAGCAGCACAAGTATGTTTTGCGGTGCACTCATCCATGTTTAAACACAACGTTTTCGTTTCACTTTTTTTTGCTGCCCCTTAATTCCTTCCTGGCAGGGTATTATGTGAAGTACAACCACGATTACGCTGAGAATTTGCAAAAATCAGAACCCCAGAAAAGTTTCGAACCCGTGATTACCCTTTCTGGGGTTACCCAATGCACCACCGAAGCTCTTACTTTCCCTTTCTCTCAACCTGTTTTCTACTCTAACGGTGCTGCGATATTTTTAGTTTTTTAAGTTTTTGAATCTCGTATTTACCGTTTGTGTTGTGTACGTCATTATTGTTGTTTCATTGTGTTATAAGTATTATTTCATAAGTTTAGGTCAGAAGCACGGAAAGTTTGGCATATTTTCCGGCACCTTCTGGGCCACACAGCTGTTTAATTAGCCGCTTTGGCACAAATAAAATTTAAGTTTGCTGTTGTTCAGCATTATTGAAAGCTCTGCTCACATAAAGTATTTGGTTGAAGGAATGCATTTAAAATTGGACACACACAAGTTTACGTATGTTTAAACACGCATAATGTACGCTACAAAGAACTATACCTTATTCGGACTATTTAAGCAGAAAATCAGTAGGATTTATTGATAGTTCCGCCAAAAAGAGGGGTGCGTTTAGCGCAGTGGTTAGAGGCGCTACACAATACACATAGGCTCGATACCGCGCCCTAGACCCCCCAAGTCCCTAAATCCCTCCGGTGTCGGCAAATTGGTATCATACCAGTCTGCGAGGGTAGGCATGATTCGATACATCGGTAGGCCATCGCGAGTCCTTGTAAAAGGCCAGATATGCATTCAATCACCTCTAACGGCGCTAAATGTAGTCGAATGCATGGTGCATCTCTCAAGGATTGTTCAATGCCGAGAGCTCTATCCTTTATCCTTTATCCATTAAAAGCTCAAGAACAAACGAATGGCAATATTACTCAACAAGCGAAAGAAAATAGAATTAGCTATACAGAAAAAACTATAAGTGCAGAATTAAGTTTAAAAAATTTACATTTATTAAGAGGAGAAGCTGCTATCAAGGGTAGACGTCATGGCGATCATCTACCGTTTTCACACTTCTGTAGTCACGTGAGACCTGGTTATGAAGAATGAATATTTTTGCTCCAATTAGTTAACGAAGCACTGGTCAAGTTGTACTGCCTTTTTATGTTGGTTTCTCCATTACCAGTAAAGACTAGCCTGTCCACATCGATTTACCACTCGCTATGGCAGGAGGGCTTTCGAAATACGAGGCGCAGCAAGAATTTGTCATCACACATTATTCGAATATATTTTACATGTTAATTGCAACTATATGTTTTTACTCTGGCTGTAGTTGAATTCATGAAATGGAAGAAGCTCTAGGAACGAGACCTTCACATTAGAAGAACACTTCTCCATCAATGGATTTGTAAAACGTAACCTCTATAGGAGTAATGGACAAAGGAGTATATGTCTAGTGGCCGATCTGATTTCTGTAGATGTCATTTTCTACTTTGGAGAACACAGCTCTTTTCTTATAGATATAGTGATCAATCGATAGCTTATCTAACGCAAATGTTGTGGCGACCATTGTACATTAAAGGTTTCCTCCTCATTAAATAATTTACAAAGGAAAAAAAAATTTTTTGTAAGGGTTCATTTCGTAGGCAAAAAGATTGTTGGCGAACATAGCAGCCCGTAGAGATCATCCCCTTTCGGAAGCGAGCGGAGAGATCTCTGCTGTGCTTGAACATAGAGGTTCGACACTATGGAGAGATTTTTGCTATGATAAAACGATAAATCGTTGAGGAAAACACTTCAGAGTGGTCTAAATCTCACAGAGTATAATCAATACTCTGTTAGATTATTAGGTTGACGCGAAGTTCTAAAATTTTATTAGGCTAACGTCTCGACGTCTTCGTTTTCCTCAGAGCCAGATTGGTTAGAGCTGGCGGTCTATGAGTCGTTATTCCTAACAATGTGGCGTTTTCGTTGTTGCATCGGGTCAGACCCAAATCCGTTGGTCATAACATGTTTAAATGAAGACCGGGTTGGAAAATGGTAATTAACTGCATACTAACTAATGTAACACCTATTGCTGCAAGGCTCATTTTCGCCAAAATCAAGAAGATCGTATTGGACTGCGGCAGTACAGGAATACCCGTTCTGTATGGAATATCACCGCAGAGTGGGCAAACTTCATTCCAGCAGAGTTGCACTTTCGACTTAATGCTACAACAAAAACCTCACATCGCGAGGAAGAGCGACTATGGACCACTGTCTTGAACTAATCGCATTTGGAAGAAGGCGAAGTCTTTGAAACCTTAGCTGGATAAGGCTTTATAACAACCTCATGGTAGCTTAATAATCTAACAAGGTGTTGATTATTCACACCGAGGGTAAATCGCTGTTGGTTCTAAAAACGTTTCTCAAAGAACGTGTCATCAGAACAGAATAAAGGACTTTATTTATACAAATATCAACAACTTTTAACTCACCTACCGCAGCCTTTCGCTATCTCGAGTCAACTCTTGCACGAAAGAGTTACGTTTTTTATGATGCACTTTCAACCATGTTGTTAAATTTCTGTATTTTCTGTTACTATCCTTAAAAAATGCCGTACTACCCGCCTGTTCTCTTATGTAGAAGAATAGGACCTTATCCGGTATCTTGTATCCACAAAGAGTTCTCTTTCTTTGTAGCACTCGATTAACTGTGGTCTTAGCTAGGTATCACACTAAGACTTCTAGAATATTCTTCAATAAATTACATAACGGACATGCGAAACCCATAGCAAATCTCGAAAACTTTTAGAGTAATGTTTGTTACCCTACATTCGCTATATGAACGACGGCTGCTATATGGAATAGACGAATATATAGAAAGGTAGTGCGAAATTTCTTCCATAACTCTCTTGAGGTCCTAACTCCTGGACCTCCTCGTCTGAAGTACTCTGATCATTGAAGAACTATAGGTTGTTATTGAAAAAAATTGCAGCGCTCACTATGTAGTGCGTAATTTTTGGCGAGCAACTCGCTATTATCACGTTTCCAGGTGGTACGACGAGTCATCCACGGATCTCCCTCATATGAGGGACCTCTAGCAGGTTAGTCGCGAGGCTAAGTGGCGCGTCCAGAGGTGGTGGATAGGGGATTAATCGCGGACGAAAAACGACCGTATGTTTTCCTGAGACGCAGGTGGATTCAGGGCATGGACTCCCTGTTTCTGCTGCGCCGATTTGGCACATAGTTCCTGTATTTACGAGGCGTATTTACGCACGCGTGTGTGGGTGCGTTATGGTTTATGCGAATTGTACTCTACGAGTCAATTCGGCCAAAACCGATGCTATCAAGTGACATGGAAGTATATGGGAGGAGGTTAGGGAGTCGGCTCCAACAGATAAGCACCATGTCCACTCTGGGAGAGCCTGGCAAGCTACCCGTGAGTATACCCAGTCCCCCACCTTCAGAGCCCAGCAAGTTATACGTGGGTATCAAAATGCTAAACACAGTAAAAAAAAAGAATGGACCTCATTCGCCTGACCTCGAAAGAGCCCTCAATTACGCAGTGTCGGGTAGGACGAGTTCCGAGAAGCTACTAAAACCTCAGGGCCATTCTAAGGTGTCTAAATCGGAAAGAACTAAGGTAACGATCTGTACCTACAATGCACTGACACATCCGAATCCTCGATAGAAGATTTGATCATGCAAGCAAGAAGGACGAGGCACGACGTCATGGGCGTGGCCGAGACGAGACGACGTCACCCATTCAACGCCGTCTGTGACACCGGAGAAGAACTGTTCCTCGGAACATGCGACAGTAGAGGAGTCGGCGGCGTCGACGTTCTCGTGAACACGAGTTTGTCCATGAACACCGATTCATTCGAATAACTTACAACCCGAATCGGACGTTTACGATTAAAAAGACATGGACCAATACCGGCTTTGACAATGTTCGTCGTTTACGCGCAGACAACAAACTATGACGAAGAAGAAGTCGAAGCGTTCTATACGGACTTGGAGAAGTTCTACAGAGAAGATCATACATTCTTCAAGGTCATCATTGGAGATTTCAACGCCAAGATTGGACCGAGAAGAGCGTCGGAAGAATGTCACATTGGCACCCACGGCTTAGAGTGAAACGAACAGGGTGAGCGGCTGTCTGACTTTATCACGGCAACCAAGACCTCCCATGCTAACTCGCAATTCCAGAGGCCCCACCCTCAATGCTGGACGTGGGAGTCTCCCAATGAAGAGTACCATAACGAAATAGACCACATCATAGTAAACAGAAGATTTTGCCTAACCAATGTCGCTGTTGTCCCAAATTCTACACGGGATCAGACAACCGTCTCCTTCGTGCAAAATTCTATTTCTCGCAGAAGGGAGAAAAAGCTGCTAAATTCAAAAACCCAAGTCCCAGAACCACCGTAAACTGCGACTTTTTCAATTCATTAGTCAGCGGATGGAAAGATGCCGTTGTCGATAAGATCGACGAAGAATACGATCGGCTCATTCAATACCTTCACTTTAGCGATATGAAAGCTGAGAGTTCGAAAGTCACCAAGAGACGTTTGTCTCCAGAAACATTTCAGCTGATACGCCAACGTGGAATCGCATAAGCTGCAGGCAACCGCGAACTAACGTCCGAACTTGCAAAGCGATGCAGGCAGGCGTTGGCGTTAAAAGATCTTAAAGAGAGAAGAGCAGCAGTAATGGTCGAAGCTGCAGAGGCTGGGAAAAAGCATTCGCAAAGCCCATCGAAGCGTCGTCAATTACACGGCCAAGATGATTGCACTCCTACGCCCAGACGGAACAGTTATAGCATCCAGAAAGGCAATGGAGAAAATCATTCACGAATACTACTCAGATCTCTTCGATAGCCACGTCCAGCTCCCGTTATATGAAATAAAGGAGGATGGATATGTTGTACCATTGGTTCTCCCCTCCGAAATCCGACATGCCATTTCATCGGTGAAAAATCGAACAGCACTAGGTCCGCACAGGATAAGACTAGAACACCTGAAGAACCTTTCCGCCAGCCCTTGTAAACACACTGGCTCGACTCTTCACACGTTACCTGTCTGAATGCAAGGTCCCTACTCAGTGGATGACCAGCAAGACCGTGTTATTGTTCAAGAATGGCGACCTACAGGATATCGGCAACTATCATCCAATCTGCTTAGTGTCTGCCGTCTACAAACTTTTCACTCAAGTCATCCCTAAACAGGATTAACAGAACATTGGACAAAGAACAGCCATGTGAGCAAGCAGGGTTTCGAAAAGGATTTAGTACGATTGACCACATCGACACAATAACAAGGCTCATTGAAGTATCGCAAGAGTACAAAAAGACCGCTCTGTTTCACCTTAATCGATTTACAGAAGGCCCTTGATTCAATTGAGATAGACGCAGTCATGGAAGCCCTTGATAGTCAAGGAGTCCTTACTCAGTACATAGAGATTCTTCGTGAGCTGTACAAGAATTTCACAGCCAAGATTTCACCACTCTACAACGATATTAACATTGACGTCAAAAAGAGGAGTTTGGCCAGGCGATACCATCTCGCCAAAATTATTTACCACCACCCTCCACAACGTCATGCGAACATTGGAATGGGATAATATGGGAGTGAAAATTGGTGGTTGGCAGTTGCATCATCTTCGCTTTGCTGATGACATCGTCCTTACAACATCAAACAACAGCCAAGCGGAACGTATGCTTGCCAATCTTGATAAAGCCTGTGGAAAGATTGCTCATCGATTAATTCTCACAAAAACGATGTTCATGAAGAATGGATTGGTTTCGTATGCCTCATTCACGCTCAACGGAAGGAATATCTCCGAATGCTCCAGTTATGTCTATCCAAGTCGGGAAATCAATATGATGAACGACCTAGCTCTAGAGCTGAGCAGAAGGAAACGAGCGGCTTGGAGGGCTTTCAAGAACATCGAGGATGTACTCATCGTTACCCAATGCGCAGTCGAAAGGCCGATGCTAGCAGTATCCCGTTTCACACAAGTAAGGGATGGGATCCGAAGCTGCGACCTGCGTGAACGATCAAAAGTCAAGTATGCTGTTCTGTACGCCAAATATTCGAAGATAAGGTTGGCGAGACACGTAATGCGTATGAATGACAACCGATGGACAAGAGCCGTTAGCGACTGGATTCGTCGGGATGTCAAGCGTACTGCAGATGGACCACCGACCCGATGATTAGAGTTCTTCACGAAGAACCTAGAAGAAATATATGATGCTCGACGAACCCCTAGAGCGAGCAGGACCCACGCGGCTACTATTGCACGCGACAGGAAAAAAATGAGAAATTTACTGGCGCTCGCCCGAGTCACTCGATGATCAACGGAACTATAGGTGATACAGGTGATGACGAGTCATGGTGATTGTATGGAGTGGGAGGATATAGCAACCACAAAGTAAACACCCTAATGTACTTTGCACAGGTCACACAAGTTTGGCGACGACAATGTGATTGCATGGTGGCCGAGTTCGCTGTTACTCATCAAATGCAAGCGTTGTATTTACTCCGAAAACACGAGAGTGTATATAAGAAGGTCACAGAGGCAGCATAAGATATAAGAAAAGCAGGAACGTGTTTCAAAACGCTTTGAAAATTCGGGTAGTTGACCGAAAATCACATTAAAGGAAGCGCGGTTACCCTTTACCAAATTTGGGGGGACAGTGTGATCGACATAACCTCTATAGACGCCATGGAGCTTGCGGTAATAAATTATGTGTCGTCTTATGCCGCCAGTAAGCATAATTAGGCGTCGTCTCAAATATGTTAATTTCGTGTTGAGTGACAACATTCAGAACACTTTGTACTGAAGAAGTGGTCATGGTGGCGCTTTGTAGTCGGCGCGAGAACAAATGTACACTAGAATATACTAGTGTATGAATGTGTAATGTGCGATTGCAGCGCAGTGATTTGAGGTGCCCTGCGATAGGTGGGTGATAGTCGGTTCGACCTCGTGCCACGGAGTCACCAAACTTTCTCTCTGGAGTCAATAATGTGTACTAGACTTGGATAGCAGCCCTTGATACATAGGTAGGCCACCCCAAGTCATTGTGTAGTCCAGAAAAGCATTCAATCACCTCTAAAGATCTCTACTGAGTTCGAATAAATTGCGCATTCCTTCGAAATTAATCAAGCAAGAGCGCTTAATTCTAACCCATATATGGGCGTCCATAATATTTGTTGCTTTTAATTTGTCAACTATTAAATTCACCAACTGATTTTGGATTTATTGTGATCTTATTTGATGATAGGTCAGTGAGTACATGGTCTTTTTTGAAGACAGAGCTACATGTTTCGACATTTTGCGGGGTACTTTTTCCAAGAAAATGTAGTAATTCCTTCGTTTCGTGATGTCCAACATTCTGGCAGTGATTGCAGATGCGTTCGAGCACATGTAATTACAGTATACGCTCTGCCTCAGGTGCTCAACAACGATTCCTATCGCAAGATGGAATGCGGCGTCATCGAACAGCCTATGATCCTCGTGAGCTATATAACAACTATAAGGATTTAACCACAATGATGCTGAGATAATTGCAAAACTTCGGACCGCAGTTGTTTGCGGTGGGGGAACGAACATGCTAATACCTTTTTCCTGGGGCCACCGCGTTCACCACCACACACCGACTTCGTTTCGCCTGTCTCTCAGCCAGTTTTATGCCGATCAGTGCCATCAACAATCACCCGTCGAAGGGATTGATCTGACGAGCCCAAGTCGGCATTGAACCCAGTTAATCTGATGCTGGCTGTTGTTGAATATCACAATGTTAACTTTTTATTTACCGAATTTACTTACTTTATTTATTTATTGCATCGTGGTTGTATCACACATAATACTCTGCCTATGAAAAACGGTAAAAGGCAGTAAATAGAAAGTTAACATTGAAAGGATTAATTTTTTATTTCGCATGTTGCACACTGAGCCCATCAAATTGTTTATTTTGATTTTATTTAATTATTTATTTATTTTAGTAGAGAAGCCGAAAAGGCTTGAAAATGTCATCACACACTACAATGGAGAACTGATGGCACAGTTGAAAACTATGGCCTGATGGACGTCTAAGTAAGGAGCCGTCCAGGTCTTAGGTGTGTTAAAAAAAATTTCTTTGTCAAAATGGCTACGTTTTATAACTCTGGCAATTAAAAACAGCACTAAGCTGATCACTGATTAACCCGTCTCTGCTAAAGGTAACACAGCCTATGCCGCGTAAACTATTAGAGCCCACTTTTTATTACAACTGTTTGTTCATCACTTTTTTAATAAACGCAGACAAGAAAAAAGTTCCAACGCGCCTGCTCTCTCTCTTTGGATCTGCTTCTTTTCTTTAGCCCCACGAAATGCGCGGCAATGGTCTTCCTTTCCTTGTTTGCGCCAAATCTTCAAACCTTTTTCATCACTAGAGGCAAGAAAAAAGCTTGAATGCACCTTACATGCCGTTGTATCCATAGATGGCAATAATTTTAACAATTCCGCGTAAAACACGTGGTATGCTACTTCTTCATCTTCTGTATCCGTCTGTCCTTAGCAAATTATTATAGTTGACATCATCACTGCGAAACTTGCAGGACTAAGCAGTTTTGTACACTTGAAGGAAAACTGAGGGGGCCAAATTTCATACTGTAAGTTTCTGACAAGACGGGATTCAGGTGAACAGAAGAAGAATGATAAACCAGGTGTGATCTGGGTCAGTAAAAAGATCTCACTGGCGGTGCAGAGCTTGGGACAAGATAGCCTACCAAGTGCAGTAATATTGGTGATGATCACTTCCAGCAAAGCAATTGTTCGACATGGTGATAGGCACACAAGCCCATCATGCAGCGAAGCTTTCTGAATTTTTCTTAGTCCTTTAGATGCCTAACAATTAATCGTCGGGCAATATGAAAGGAAATTGTTTGAATTCTCAACGATTTTCACGGGAAACAAGGAAAAATGATTGGAAACTATAAAGGCTCCAAATCTTTTCCTCACTTAATACTAACTAAAAAATTAGTTCTCGGAATTCTTTTGTGGTCACCCTGGTACTGTGTTTGTGAAAATCGTTTCCAAGGCCATAACCATAGCTGACCGATATTCACCTGTATCATCTGTCGAAATGTCGATCGTCGAGTGACTCGAGCGAGCACCACAAAATTTTCCATTCTTTCCTGTTACGTGCAAGAGTAGCCCAGTGGGTTCTGGTCGCTGTAGGGACTCGTTGAGCATTACACACATTTCTTTCATGGTCTTTGTGAAGAGCTGTGAAGAACCATCGAGTCGGCGGTCTTCTTGAAGTACGTTTGACATCCAGAGGAATCTAGTCAATAAAGGCTCCTGTCCATCAGTTGACGTTCACACGCATTAAGTGTGCAGCCCACTTTATCCTCGACAACTCGTCTTATTAGAAGTGAGTCTCCGATTTTTTCTCGTTGACACAGATCACTGCTTCAAATCCTTCCCTTAATTGTGTGAACCGGCATACTCCTAGCATCGTCCTTTAGACTGCATGTTCACTAACGCTGAGTGACCTTTCACACTGCTCACGCAGCAACCAGGGGTTCTAACGTATATGTTAGGGCAGGAGATATCGTTGAGTCGAAAAGCTGAGCACGGAGTCGGGTGTTCCTTGTTCTCTTCTCCACATCCTCGATGCTCTTGAAAGCTCCCTCAAACCCCGCGGTTCCTTCTGCTCAACTCTGGAGCTAAGTCGTTCATCGTGTTGGTCTCCCGGCTTAGATAGATGCAAATGGAGCACCGGAGATATGCATTCCGTTGAGCGTGAATTGAGCCAGTCCGTTCCTCATGAGCATCGTTTTTGTGTGATTTCGTCGAAGACCCATCTTTCCGAGGGCATTATCAAAGTCGCTAAGCATTCGTTCCGCCTGGCTAATGTTTGGTGTTATAAGGATGATGTCATTAGCAAACAGAAGGTGGTGTAATTGCTGACCGATATTAGCTGTAACAGAAGCAGATCCGATATGTCTTCTGGCTGGTCTCTCCTAGAAGATGTTTTCATCTACTTCGGGTTTCGACCACCCTTGTCAACTTTTTGAATTTCATAAATACTGACATTTGATGTACATTCTCCCGTAGTATCTCTCGTGAACATTTATACCAGGATGCACGATTTATAGCTATGAGTATTTGTTCTGCTGCGGAGAATATTGTTGTTTCACTCAATGGACAATGACTAAACTGTAGAAGACCGCTAGGACAACTGTTAAATTCTTCAGACTCGTTCTTTGCTACCACCTTTTCGACCAATTTTTATACTTCTTGTATGTTCCTCCGCAATAGTTTTCCGTTTCTGATCTTGTTGCCAGCTTTGTAAGGTGCGATGCAGTTGGCTCCAGCTCTCATTTTTCTGGAAAGTTTTTTTAGATATGCAGATTTCACCCGAAATCCTTAATTTAAAAAACTATAGCATACTTGGCGTAATTTTTGTTCCGAGTTCTTTTTGCTTTGATAAACACCATTCCTAATTAGCGGCCAGATCTTCCCTGAGTTGTCAGTCCTGTAGAGAAAGAGTTCCATTCAGAGAATTTTTTTGTTGTAAGTAATTTGAACTTTTCTCTTTTGATGACGACAAGTGACTCTTCCCAGCTTTCGGCTAAATCTTCCCACAGAGAACGTGGTGATCGGGCCACAAGCATAATGATAGAATCAAAGCAGTGTCAAAGAAGCATCACCTTCTGCTTGAAAGCATGAAGTTGGTCTCCGCGTAAGCGCTGTCATTTGGCGATTTCTACATCTAGTTGCAGCTTCCTTTCTTTCTAGAACATAATTTTCAACTTAGCGACTGTGCTAAAGGACAGAATGCGACCAGACGATTTCCACCCTTGTTTTTACATCTTGTTCCATACTCGTCGCTTCGGTAATTCCTGTTTGTGATCATTCCTTTCTTGACGTCGAGGTCACAGATTCTTTAGAAAACTACAAGGACTTATCGTTGCAGAGTATGTGCCACATTTGGCAATGAATGTGGTCTCATTAGCTGCACGGATTCGTAACAGTTGCAAATATCGGGCGTATTTCGATGAGGAGATTGGACACGAAGAATGGTTAAACAAAGTGACAGGATCCTTGATCGGTGATGTACGCGTGAACGATGAAACCTACATCACCACCCACCCCGTGGTTAACATGAATCCTGTCTTCTTAGATGATTAAGCTAACACGAGGTTGAAGAAAACATCATTCTGCTAATGTTTCGACGTCTTCGTTTTGTTCAAGCCCGGATTAATGCCAGGCGATGGTCGATAGTCCATCGTCCTCACTATGCGAGTCCTTGTAGTCGTATCGAGTCGAATCTTCTTGGTTGGGGCACCTCTTGAATGAACTACACTTATTGATGCACTTTCACACAGGGCGGTTGGTTGATATACTGATGACTTGTTGCACTTTTCGTACAGGTCGGTAATGACTTGTTTTTCTCAGTTCATCAACTCCATACGACTACAAAGACCTACATCGCGATGATGAACGATGTGGACGATCGACGGTGATCAGTTTGAAAAGATATACGGCAGTATTCTTGATTTCATCATAGAGAAGGACGATCACGTCGAATTTGATACATGGGTTCACGGAGAGAGCGTGACAGGGTGGGTGTCTGAACTTAGTGTCTGGTATTGTAGCATGTGTCAACGAATAGTCTGGTGGGGGTGTCGTTAACGTCTAGTTTTGTTCCTGAATGTTCGACTTCCGGCTAACCAAAAATTTCGAGTGAAACTTGTTTATCTCATCCCCCTTGCCCTTAGACGACAGCAACCACTGTGCGGAGTACTGAATCCTTATTTTTTCTTGTTGGTTAGAGTAGCTCTCCCTTTTTTTCGCGCTCAGATTCCGAGCTTCCTCCAAGCTTACAACCAATAGCTGGATGCCGTGGAGGAAATCCTTGCACCATGTTTCGTCAAATAATGTTGGGATTCCTAGCATATGTTTACTCAAAAAGTTCAATTTTCCGGAGGCTCAAATTTAGTACACAGCGCGGTTGTATAGCATCTCCCACCCGCGAAGCACTCTAGACAAATTCGAAGAATTTGAAAATAAACCGCAAAGAGAATTCCTAGTTATCGGGCGAGATTTCACAAGACATTGCAGACTGATTTTTCAATATGGGTGGGGCCCATTACCCATTCATATGAGCTCTACACGGTTGGTCTTCACGTGGAATACTAATTCGAAGACCCACAGAAGACGGTGAGTACGTCAAGAAGCTACTTGGTTTCATATGCGACTGAAGATGTGTTATCGTGGTTTTTCTGTTGGTCTTATGGAAGTGAATGGCTGACCTGATTGCTGTTAACCTGACTTCTCCAAGCCTTGAAGATGGAAAAATCCACAGATACGTAAGCTGTCGTGAACAAATAGTGCATAGTAAAAACCTTGTGTGCTTATGAGGGAAAATAGTGAGTTATTTTCGAATAACTACGTTTCAGAGAAGAACATTTCGTTTTTCCTATCACAGATTCCGCGCTCCATTACTACTGAAAATGCGCGCGAAATAGGCGACTACAAAGAACCCGAAATTGTTGGAGGCGTTCATAGGTTCGTCTGGTTTTTTGCTGTTGTTCGTTTGGTTTGCTATCATTTAGTTGGTCAAGTTAGTTGTTTAGATTTATGGAAAAGCTTCTTCGTGCGATCGATACGTTCGTGGATGACATTTGTCAAGAAGCGATGAAGCTCAAAGGTTTTCGTGCATCGGTAGACATTCATTCTTTCTTTATATCAATAATTAATGCGACTGTTGCATAAAGTAGTCCAGTATTGTCCACTGGATTACTAGTGTCCGATGTTGTCGTGTCTTAGAACCATATAATAGAAAATATTAAAGTTGGTATACATTGTGTTTTACATTCTGTGGGATAGGAACTATTATTCATTAGTTACATCTTAAGATCTCACGTTGGCAAAGATACTATCTGAGTTACAGGCGAAGAAACGGGGCCTAAAGCTGACAAAGGAAGAAATTGAAGAGAAGAAGCTTGAACTATTGCGTCTATTTCGTGCTAAATTTCAGAAAAGAACTGCTGAACGGATTCAAGATTGTGAGGGAAGTTTGTGTCATTCTATTACTCATTGATGACCTAGTTTATTTTGTGTTCAGTCTTCGTAGATTCGCCTGATGAACTCTTTCTATCATGTTGTCCTTCTGTTTAGATCGAAAAGAAGCTATGCGATTTGAAAGTGTTGTCAGAACATTGTAAAAAGAAGAGTGAGGAGTTACAAGTAGCTGAAGGCTATCGCTTTGTTAGCGTGAGTTTATTTATTTCCGCTCCATATGTTAAACTCCGTGTTCATACTTTTTCATTCCTGAGAGAATGTGCGTGGCAGCACTACGCCTGCCAATGGTTTACTGCTTCGTCGTGGCTAGGTGCTCCCGAGTGTCGGGATGCGATGCATCGCGGGGAATCCATCCCCGGGCAGAGCCTCCCCTTGCTGAGAAGGAGTGCAACATTTCCATCAGCAAGCCCAGAGAGTATAAACCACCGGAGGATCCACCACCATCCTGGTGTCAAACTAGTCACATGTTGGCAAATCTTCCTCTGATCCACAAGGGCGACGACTGGCTATGGTGGTGACGACCTGGGGCAGACCTTGACCAGGTTGACCTGGGGACTCCAGGGAACCGAAGTCGCTAAACCAGCAAAACTCCAAAAAAAAGTGGAAATTTTGTTGGGGTTCGCGCAACCAGTGAGGACGGGCTGTTCAAGTACCAAGTATCAAGTGAGCAGCAGTATGTTGTATTGCGAAAGACTCTCCGAACATTCCTGCATGACTGGCAGGTTCATCAATTTTAAAAAGGCTTTTTCATGAAACGACGCAAAGAATAGGTTCTGTCGAGAACAGTTTGAAGTTGTTGATGTGTTATCTGTAATACCAGCAGACTTCTAAGGGATTGCAGAGCAGTGTTGTTATCTCCTAGGGTTGCCCATCCTTCTCTTTTATCCCTTTCTGCTTTATTAATGATTCTGTATAATAGATAATTGTTAGTACCAACTCATTCTTGTATGAGGATGCTGAGATATGAGCATAGCTCGGAATTTTAGATGATTCGTAGCCTAACTGAGCTTTCGACTTCTGCTCATGTCTTATCATTTTTGTCGTTGCGTTTCACATTCTATTTAATTGGGTAGTCCATGCTCAAGTTGTACTGAGCCCCAGAAAAATTGTAATTTTTCAGAGTTTTGCTAGTTTAGCCATTGTGGTTCCCTGGAGTCCCGAGGTCAGTCTGGCCAAAGTCTACTCCAGGTCGTCACTACCACTGGCAGTCGCCACCTTTGTGGATCAGAGGGTGATTTACTACCATGCGACTAGTTCGATACCAAGATGGTGGTGGATGCTGGTATTGGTAGCTTGATAGACCCTGCAGGAATGATGAATCCCCGCTGTGCATCGCAGCCTGACACCCAGGAACACCTCTCAGTTTTTTGAGGCGGCAAACTACTGGGAGGGTTCGACATCCTGCTGTAGCAAAAAAAGCATAGGCGGAAAATAAAAATGGGAATATTTTTTGCTCTATATTTCATTGCTCCGTTAAACGTAGAGCAGGACAGTAATCAGATAAAGTCCGTTTTGGAAATAATTTATACCTTAATCATTTTGAAATTTCAAAACGTCTTAGACATAATTGTCACTCGTTATCTTTGGTATATATGTTTCAAGCTTCCTTTTCTTTTTAGCCGTGTCAGCTGTGTTCTTATTGATCGATCAGCTGATCGAATCCATCGATCGAATAAAGTCCCTATTAGTGTGTGGTGTTGGTTTGCTGTTATTCTTTTCATGTTTAATGCGAACCACTAACAAACGAAGTACTATCCATCACTTTTTACTAAGACACATTACATCTGGACAACCTGATTTTCGACATGTCGTCGTACATGACAGTATCCTCAGTTGTTGTTTATCAACGAAATTCGGCACTCCAGATTCTCTCCTTGACTTGCATGGTACACGGGGATCCTAAACCAACTTCATAACTGCATGTTCGATAACTTTAATTGCACCTAAATTCTGTTCAAATATGTCGAAGTTGTTCAGTCGTATGTCAACTTGACAGTGCCTGTAGCACAGTGATCGGAGACGCTCTACAGTACATATAGGATCGATCCACGCGCCTACGGCTCACCAAATTCCATCCCTCCGAGGTCAGCAAATAGGTACCATACTCATCTGAAGAAAGCATAGCAGCACTGGCTCGATACATCGGTAGGCCACCGCGAGTCATTGTAATGGCCAGATATGCATTCAATCACCTCCAACGATATTTAATGAAGTCGAATATGGTGCATCCTTCAAGGATTGATTAGTGCCAAGAGCTTTATCTTTTTTTTTATGTCAATTTGAAAAGAACCGCGAAATCGAGGAGGCAGTGGTACTGTGCTTCTTATTGTCATCAAATAATCAACATTCTTGTATTCTTGCTAAATGCATTGGAAGATGCTCTTTCCATTGAACGCGACTAGGCTAAAAGGTGAAGGAATAAAGTGCGCTGCACTGATCAGTGTGTGAGAGTTGCGCAGTGAATTCGATTTGATCATGCATCCTAAAATTGTTTGGATGATACATATCTGGCCTATATATACAACGACTTGCGGTGGGTTACCGCTGTGTTAAATCGGTGTTTTTTTTCTCGTCCCACAAAAGTCTGGTACTGATTTGATGACATCGAAGGAATGGAAAGTTTGGTGGAATCATGGCTCTTTATCGAACCACCGATCGATCCGTTGTGTATTGCTGGCACCTCTAACCACAGCACTACATGCATTCCGTTAATGACCGATATGGACCACATCGGTCCCAGCTAGCACTGTTTTGTTTATGTTCAATCGAAGACTGATGTTTTTATTCTGTCCAGCATTCCTTCGTCCTGGTGAATGAGTGGTGTTTTGAGAACGATATAGGAGCGATGATAACGTAGGCCTAATTATCGTTCTTCTGTACCTGATATCATTCTTTGCCGCAGGATTCTACATTCTATTCTTCGCATAGCGTTTTCAAGGGAAACGCTGGATAGTTTTGGAGATATGCCATTTTCTTTCTATCCTTAACATTTCGAATAAGTTGTGGGCACCTAGGGTCCGACGCCTTAATTGGCATCGCTATCGCATTTATTTAATAGCAGTCTTTTTGCTTGCTAAAGCGAATTTCCTGGGCAGTTATAAGGGATTTATGTCAGATTTTGGTCTATAAACGGTTTTGCGCCAGCGATTAGTATTTTTCCGATAACTAAGGTATTTTTTGAATTGAAGAGTCGTTAGCTTTATAGACGAGCATTTGCAAGGAGGGAAACCACAATTTTTCAAAGAAATTTATTCCGTTCTTTTCTGAAGGTTGTTTAGAGTCAGAGCCACGGACGCAAGCTGCTTCAATTTTTTTAATCGTGTGACTGGCAACTCTTCATGGTTGGCGAACTGCTGTGTACAGCAAGGGATTGATCTCCGCAACATGGCTTCCCAAGAAGACAGAAAGAATTTGACATTTTCATTCGGAAGCTCAACTAAGAGTAAAGCCACATCACCACCATCGTTGTAAAACAGAAGTTATAAGGTAGCAAATTTTCCTCTAATCGTCATCTACAAGGAGCAGCTATCGTCTGTGATAACTTCAGAAAGCTTCGGCTTGGTTATCCTCAGAGTTCCAAGTGCTTATTGTTATGCACCCATCACCTATCATGTCGACTCATAGGTGGTCCTTTTCGTTTCAAATCTCGGCGTTGAAATAGGTTTATTATCACCAGCTTCTGCTCACGAACCTATGTAGTTAATGAGAGTGAGACCTCTTTGTCACCTCCGTAATTCCATAATTTTGTACTTGATCTGATCACCGTCTTCTCTATGTTAAGGTTTGATTTAGTTATAAGCTGAAAAAGAACTCTTATCATCGTCCAGCAAGAACGAACCAAATTGTACGTTATAAGAATATTCTCAGTGAAATCCTCTTTAATGGATATGTATAGCAGATAAAGGAGGACCTCACCGAGAACTGCATACTGCTTGTCCCACTTTTGCCGAATTCGCCGGAGTTCATCAAAAAAGAACTTCGGACCGCATCACCATCACCAGTGAGGAGCTGATCGAAAAGGCGAGGGTTTGATCCTACTGCAACACGCCTAGCACAGGTGATAATAAATGTCAGTCGGAGAACTTCGCTGCACGAGGACTTACATCGGTACAGGCAGATAAAAGCTGTTGGAGGTAGCCAAAAAAAAGTTTTTTGAATAAGTATGGTCTGTACCTGTGGAAGGATAATGTTCCGTTATAAACACTAATGAACGAAGGTGGAACTACTAAACGAAGGGAACGAAAGTGGAATTTGGAACCACATCATGCTATGGTACGAATTTTTTTAACATGACTTGATATCACATTGTATAGATTCCATCACTTTTTGTAGTGGATTCTTTTATTCGCATTCCGACATCGGTATCCATTCGAGCAAGCATAGACAATTATCAGTGAGACTAACGGCGCAGGAAAAACGATAGATGCGCATAATTCGGGAGAAAACCCAGCTCATGTAAACCCTATTTGAACAAATCGATCGGACTTGATGGTTCTATGATTATAGAAACCATCTCTTCCGTGTACGTTGTGTGTCCTGTGAATATGGAGAATAACATGAAGAAGGAATGATAGAAAAGGAAGGCTGCACGTAGAGTCGCGTTTGGATTTCTCAAAGAAGCCACAGACTAGGTAGCTGACTCAAGACTTTACACTACACTCATTTTCTCAACGCAACGCTCCTCTCAGCGTTCTTTTATGACATCTGTTAATTGCTTGATCTTGGGAGATCGCGTCCTACTGAGCAATGTCTCGTTTGTCTAATCGTTTCACTGTTTGATATGTGAGCCTTCACTTATAAAATACGTCTTTTGAATTCCATACAGCTTAAAAAATGAAGTTGGAGTTTCATCGCTGTGAAATACGAACATTCATATCCTAGTGTAAACCCGTAGATTCCAGTGGTTTTTACTAGGGTGTCCGGAAATCTCTTCGCTATTCCTATTTAAAGTGGCAAATGTCAGCTTAGAACAGACTTTGTTAATTGAAATAGAAACCAACTGACATCTACACTTTTTTTTCCAATGAGAAACAATTTTCTATTATGGCTATTTTAAACTCAGGAGTTGTGAAGTGGTGAAGTCTTAGAAGACAGTTTCGGCTTTGATTTGAATTCTGAAGCATTTCCACAGGACGCTATCTGTTAATATTTGGAGCCGTTTGCGCTGCGCTACATCTGATTCTGTAGTATAAAACTGGATTTGTTGACGTTGCTCTCTTGACATCTGAAAATCCAGGTTTTGTCAAAAAGTGCAATAATTAAGCTTTGTATTGATGTGAACAGCTTTCGATACAAAACTGTAGTTAAAGCCTACACAGGAGTGTTGAAATTACAAATCGTACATCAGTTTCCGAATAAGGTGGTACTTCGATTGATAATGTTCAATATGAGCTATTTTTGTCCAAATTTGGCGGGTGCACTTATTTTTGGGCTCGTTTGAGTGGAAAACAGTCCACATCAGGCTCTAAATATTGAATAATATCTATGTATACTGATGTGACGTTTTAAGCCTGAGGCAACCATGGAGGGTGCAATGCATCCTGTTGCTACCGCCTTTAATGCCTCATTGTCTTTATTAGCTGGAAAGCTCAAGGAAGATATAGAGGTATGCTGCTTCCTAAGTGGACAAGTTCGCTACTGTATGTTATCAATATTTTGTGCTTTTCCACTTCAGACCGCTACTGAGTCACTGAGGCAGGCTAGGGAACAAGTTCAGACATTAGCTCAATTATCGGAATCAATGATGGAGAAAGAGAAAACTCGACGCGGCTGATTTGTGCCGGTTGTTGTCTCGGGTTCTTTTGAAAACTGCCTGGGAACATTTTCTTTCTTATTTTAATTTTACTTGTAACTACTGTGTTTAAGGTGTTAAACTTCAAATTCTTCACTTGGATAGTGATTTTTTTTCCTTTTTGTATAAACTGGTTTCTTCATTACGAGCATTTTGTTTTCCAACTTTTCGACGTGAGCTCGCTGTATGTCAGCTACGATTGGTCTCTAAACAGTAACTAGTGGAAGTTTATATGGTTCATTTAGTGCTTGGCCATGTAATTTGGTTCATTCATGAAAACATTCGACTCAAATTTGTGGTAACATTGTATTACTATATATATATATATATCCAGAAAACACGTTGGTAAATGAATTCATAAAGTCTTAAGCCTCTGTAGCGAAGCCTAACTGTCAGATTTCTGTTGATTAGATGTATTTCGATATAAATATACAACAATATGTGTACCAAATGGCAGGCTATAGTTATGTTTGCAGGCTGTTCTTACGATTTTGTGAAGGAATTGCTAAAGCATGATTTGATTTCTGTTAGTTGTAGAAATCTTTTTATGATTCGATTTCTGAAAGATTAACTACAATAATTGGCCATCATGGGTAATCCGTGATTTTGGCTCTTTATATGGTGTTTCGAGAGGTGGGTGAGGACCATTTTTGGTTTGATATGCGCCGCAGTAGTGTCTGTTTTGTGGATTCTTCATGTTTTTACTGGAAGTAGGGCACCTAGTGGTTCATCAACAAGCACACATATTTTAGATTTAGGAGTACTATAAATGTTGTTGAGGGCGCAGTGCTCAGAGGCACTGCGACACGCACGTGGGATCGATCCCGCGCCCATGGCTCACCAAGCCTTCCATCCCTCCGGGGTCGGCAAATTAGTACCGGACCTGTCTGGGAGGATAGCAGCACTGGGTCGATACATTGGTAGGCCACTGCGTGTCATTGTAAAGGCCAACTATGCATTCAGTAACATCCAACGATGCATAGTGAAGTCGAATGCGTGGCGCATCGCTCATTGATTGACCAACACGGGGAGCCTTATCATTTTTTTTTCATTACCACAGTTCACTATCCAAACATGTCATAAGCGCCATGAAGTTCCAACAAGTGGTTATCACCGGCCAATCACTGCTATCGATAAGCACCGTTCTGTATAAAAGGGTATCGCGGATGAGTATGGCTGTTTCGAGGGGATGCTCCACTGAGGAAGATCCGATGCGCGACGAAGACTCCACCTCGAGAACACGAACACCTGTGGACCACTGACTCTGTTCATCGGCTCCCATGAAGACAAGACCGTCGAAACATTAGCCGAATAAACATCTTTATCAGCCTCGTGTAAGCTTAACAATATAAACACATGTTCATTATACATATACGGGCACAGTTTTCTGAAACAAAAGTGTGTAAGAATTCTTAGACTTCCAAAAGCAACAAACAGGAAGAACTTGGAACTTAGCACGCATAGATGTCCCGTGAATCGAAAGAATTGTGCCGACCACCATTTATTTAACGTCCTGATTGAAATCCTTTTACGTTCGAGTGATTCTATAGCGAAGATGAGCCCATAGCTGTTCATTACAGTCTGATATCCTAGGAACGCTCGTGCAACAGTGAGACAAGAAAGCTGTCGGCCAGTCAAACCCGAAAAATGAACAAAGCACAAATGTACTGCAAAACACTTTAAATTTCATAGATTTGTCACAGCCTTGTCGACAGAGTAGTAATGAGTAGCCTCGTTCGTCTTGATAACGTCCTAGTGAAAAAGCATGGAGAACATGAAAAATCGATATTAATCGATTGGGAACCATACGAGATCATTCAAATTACAATTCCAACGACGAATAAAAGAAGTTCCATCCTTTCCAGATGCCGTGATCTTTCATAGTCTGATCCTCCATCGATATTTACACTGCTTCTGTTCACCGTCTGTCACGATCCGTATTGACCGATGGGTAGAACAACGCATCAGAGTGTGAATAGTTTGTGACACGTGTTTGAACGTTTCCCGTACGCAAAATTTGGCACCAATCTGATTTAAGTCGACACCTTGTCGCTGATCACCATTTATCAATTATGTCGACCTACTTCGTTAGGCTCTTTGGTCATATTCTTGGATTTTCTCTTCTATCATCTGAACAACAGGAGGAAGCCACTGAAGTGCTGCCATAGCTGAGCAGTACTTCTATGCACAAGGTTAGCCTGATAGCCGTATCGGCCCTATTGTCCATTTTATTCGTTCCCTCTATTGTACTCTCCAGAATATGACGTTTTTCGATGTCTTTCATTGTTCAGAATGTGACTACTTAGAAACATTGGTGTTGGGAACTGCGCTATCAAAAGGGCGCGTGTGGCGCAGTGGTCGGAGGCGCCCTGCAACGCACACGTGAAATCGATCGCGTGCATGGCCCACCAAGCCCTCCATCCCTACGGGGTTGGCAAATTGGTACGTACCATACTTCTCTGGGAGAATAGCAGCACTGGCTCGATGCATCGGTAGGCCACCGCGAGTCATTGCGAAGGCCAGATATGCATTCAATCACCTCCAACGATGCTTAATGAAGTCAAATACATGGCGCAATCCCTCAGGGATTGATCAACGCCGGGAGCTTTATCCTTTATTCTATCCTTTTATTGCGCTATCAAGCAACTATGGATGGAACAAAAGTGAAAAGCATCAGCGAAAGAGTGAGAATTTTTCGCATTGGGGGTATAAAAGGCAGAAAACTCCTGGAAAGAGTAAACTGTGCATTTTTGGGAATAAAAACACTCGACGGAGTAAGGTAAAACGTACAAAAATGAATCAGTAAGAGCGGACAGCTGGAAATCAACAAATGAAGCAAAGGAACAGAGCAGTATTGATGAACTTCATCCACATATTTACGAAGAGAAAAGCTGCTTAGATATTAAGATTGCTGATGGCGAGGGATATATAAAATTAGCTGAGAGACAGGCGAAACGAAGGACCTGTGATCCGTAGTTTTGCAAATATCTCAGCACCGTTATAGTTGCATTTCCCATAATATCCTGCCGTAAAATTTGTATTAAGCAGAAAATAAAAAAGTGAAACATTGTGATTTCAACTACGCTCTCAGCTTAAGTGGGTTCAAATCCGAGGTGAGCTCTTCGGATCAATCCTGTTGACGGCTAATTGCTGATGACACTGATCTATAGAACTAGCTGAGAGAAAGGCGGAATGTAGGGACGCGTAGTGTGGTCGTGAATGCGTTACTGCCCGGGAAGGACAATTGAGCGTTCGTTCTCCGCCGCAGAAACCTGAGGCCCTGAGTTTTGCAAATATCTCAGCACCATTGTGGTTGTATTTCACATAATATCCTGCCGTAAAAAATTGTAGTAGGCAGAAAATAAAATGTAAAAACTAGAACGATGCTGAGATATTTGCAAAACTCCGGACCGCAGGTGTTTGCGGTGGGGAACGAACGCGCTATTGTCCCTTCCCGGGAGTAACGCGTTCACCACCACATCATGCGGGTCCTTCGTTTCGCCTGTCTCTCAGCTAGTTCTATCGATCTTTGCCATCAGCAATCACCCATCAGCGGGATTGATCTGGGGAGCGCAAACCGGCAATGAACCCAGTTAAGCTGAGGCTTTTGAGTTATAATCACAATGTTTTTTACCGTAAACCCCATACCCCCGCCGCAAGCACCTGCGGTCCGGAGTTTTGCAAATATCTCAGCATCGTTGTAGTTATATTTCGCATTATACCCTACTATTAAAAGTAGTAGGCAGTAAATAAGACGGTAAAAAATGTAAAACATTGTGGTATCTCAGCATCATTGTGGTTGTGTTTCTCGCAATACCGTGCAGTGAAAAAGTAATAGAAACACTGTAACTAGTACGTGTTTACTTGATTCTTCAATCCGAGTTCCCCAACGCTCCCATCCCTCCGGAGTAGCCTAGTTCGTACAAAGCTTGTCTAGGAAGATAGCAGCAGTGACTGTTACATCTGTAGCCCACCTCAAGCCACTGTATAAGCCAGATATGCATTGAGTCAACCCTAATGATGCTTGGTGAAGTGGGATGCATAGCCTACCTTCAAGAATTCACTAGTGTTCGCACCTTCATCCCCCTACTCATGCAAAGACGTTTCCTTTTGACGTTAACGAGGACAAAAATTTTAGTATAGATCCGGAAAGAAAAAAAATCAAACTGTTAAGTTATTTAGGGCGCCATTAATGCCACAGAAAAACGGTGTCAATCTTCAAATGTGGCCGGTAAGGTGAAGAAAGTTCATATCAAATAAAAAGAAAAAAAAACGTAGAAACCTATAGAGGTTATGCCAATAACAGATCTGTATCTTTAACTTCCACACGACTTTCATTTCTCTGCAATTTTCAGTACCCCACTAGGGACGCATAGGATACAAAAGCACAGCGGGGACGATTTTGAAGTAAAAGTCAATATCCTTGCGCAGGAGACTAGAACACCAGCGTGAAAACTTCTTGAGGCTTTTTGGATAAATGCCAGCACCCTGGAATGAATAGCAAAGAGGAATACGCAGACATAACACGTGATCTCGCCCCCGTACCTTCGCATCGATCGTTGATGGAGGAGGGAGGGAGGGAGTGCATTTATCAACCATACGCGACTCTGATCAGCTGTTCTTCCTCAGTGGAAGGCACTTAAAAACGGGAGGTTTTTCGAGAAGCCGTTGATCATGTGGTTTGCATATAGATTTTCGTCTTCCTGTATGTGTTGTTGGAGCGTTTGATATAGTAAATCGCCTATCGATATGCCCATCCAGACTCTGAAGAAGGCGATACTGCCGAAACGTCAGCTTTAACGGAATAAAGAATAAAGTAACACCTTGTGTTTGCTCAATAGGAACATCGAGGACATATTTACTTACTTGAATACTTGCAGGGGCCGTTGTTACAGGTTCTGCGAGCGCCAGCAATATTTCCAGTTTTTCGGAGTTTTGCTGGTTTTAATCAGTGTTTCCTGGAGTCCCGAAGCCAGCCTAGCCACAGTCTGCCCCAGGTCGTTACTACCCCCAGGCAGTCGCAGCTCTTGTGGATCAGGGGGAAATTTGCCATCATGCGACTAGTTTGGTACCAAGACGGTGAGGGAACCAGGAACACCTCCCAGCCACGACGAGGTGGTAAACGTTGGGACTGGTAAACATTTGGTCTTTTGTAATGTAGAAAAGTAGTACTAGGGCTGGTTCGGGAGTTTCTTTCCCAGCGTAGAAAATGTTTTTAGTATCCAACCAACATCGTCATAACTTGGAAATCACATACTGTTTGGCACCTTCGGCGGAAAATTACTGGATGAAGTGGGATACATTTGGTCGTTCCGGAAGAATCTATGGAGTCCAAACACAGATGGACAGAAAGGTGTCAGCTTTTGAAACTTGGAATGATAACGTATCATATGAGCATCTTGAAGCAAGTTTGTCTTAACTTGTCGAGTCCTATCAAACTTCGTGTGTTTTTAAAAACTCAGTCGTCTAGCACGTGCGAGCACGTTCAATTCGCCTCCGTTGTTCCTTATCGAAATCGTATCGATGTGATAACTGACGAATCCTTTTAAATTCTGCCGATCCCATCAATAACCTTTACGCGCCTGAAGGTGGAACGAAATGAATGAACTCATCTTAAGGAACGTAAAGAATAGTTTAAACAACATTAACAGGTGGTGTAGATGGTGCCAGACCGTGAAAGAACGACATAAATTTCTACGATTAATAGGATTCTTGGTTGCTGCTGACTTAGTGGAAAATGGCTATGCTACCGCCGTTGTATGAGTTTCCTCTTTCAAACCAACGAGTCAATTCACCACTTTCATGTTACATGCGTAATCTGGACTGTGCATTGTATGATAAACTCCTTATTTGATTAATAAATGAAGTGGCATGAACTAGTCCAGAGCCATGAGTCCAAAAAATTGAGAATTACTTTGCATAGAAACATTGATTTAATGTGTATTACGTGAGGATATTCATCTTTAATAAAGTATTAATGAAATACTTTACTCGTCCAGAATCTTTCGCTGATGTCAAAAACATAGAGTGGCATAGAAGGATAGAAGGAAACAGCTTTCGGCTTTGATCATTCCCTGGGGGATGCACCATGCATTCGACTTTATTAAGTATCGTTGGAGGTGATTGAATGCATATCTGGCCTTTACAATGACTCGCGGAGGCCTACCGATGTATCGAACCAGTGCCGCTATCCTCCCAGACAAGTCTGGTACCAATTTGCCGAGCCGAGCCCGCAGCGCAGGGTTGGAGGACTTGGTGGGCCGTGGGCGCAGGGATCGATTCCACGTGTGTGTCGCAGTGGCGCCTCCAACCACTGCGCCACAGCCACACCGGCCCTTTAGAGTGGCATAGAAGTACATTATGTCCATGTTGTCACAGTAAAAAGAGTGGACTTCTAGAGCGAGCTCATCACTGAGCCACAAAACATCACGGATAATCGCGGTGCCCACCTTTTCCTGCATTGACTAATTTGATTTTGAAGTTCTGCCAACGGTCTCCCATTATTTCCTATGAAAATTCACTCTATGACGTACATAAAAGGATAAAAAGTAAAACTCTCGACGTTGATTAATCCGAGGATTGCGCCATGTATTCGAGTTCATCAAGCGTCTTTAGAAGTGCTCTAAAACATATCTGACCAATAAAGTGACCTAAGGTGGCCTACTGATGTGTCGAGTCACTGCAGCGATCCTCCCAGATAAGTCCGGCACCAATTTTTCTGAACCCGGAAGAATGGAAAGTTTGGCGAGCCAACGGAACAAGATGAATCAGTATGTTTCCACCAGTCATTCGATAACGGTGATCAAACTTCTACCTTTTTAGAAAGCATGACATTGCCGTTTCTCAATTGCCCGTGATCCACCGTGTTTCAAAGCATGTTATGTACACAAAGCTCATTTATTTTGTGCTTTTCAGAACGGGGGTACATGGGAGTAGCACATTGTTTTACGAAAATATTTCGGAAGACATGATCTTTCAAAAGCTGCATGGCAGTGTGCCGAATTTTTTGACATGGTCGTAACATGACCCATGTTTCTATATCGATGGGGAAAAACGTTGGGTCAAAAACGTGGAAACGGCGGTCTGGGTCTCTCTGTAGATCGTTCGCTTCTCTGAGTGTTCCGAATGCAGTCTAAGGTGCTCTTCTCCTATAGAACTGCCCCTTATTCCATTTAACATGATCGTTGAATGCTCTCAACGCATATTTATTTTTGACATACAATTGGTAAATGGTTTTATTGCCATTGCCTAGTTTAACGCTTATCGACGCCTTAATCACCTTTTCAATCGAGCGAATACCAAGAAAGCGTGCTCTCACGTAGGGCTAGAAGTAGTCTGCGCGACCTGTCATACTCTCTTAGAGTTTTTCTGATAGCTGTTTGTTGGGTTGCAGAAATAATCTTTAGTCACTTTTCCTGCACACGGTTAAAGGGTTTTTTAAAACCAGTCTGCGAGATGCAACTTGTACAAACACAAATGTATAAGTGAACACCTGTTATACGAAGAAACAAGTAATTCCGATGCGGCTGAGATAATTTCGCCGATGTGGGACTCCGTTTGCATCTTGAAGAAGAACATTCATTTTTTTAACTCTTTAGCTGTCAACCTAACTGCGAGTGACAGAAGCATGAAAGTAATCAGTCGAAGGTTCCCCCGCATGGAAGAGAACGATGAACCCTGTCTACCTAATCAGCGCGAAAGTGGGCAAAGAATGTGATGACGTTCACATAAAGTTGATGCCTATTTCGGAATTTAACGAGCACTCCCTTCCATTCCGATCTCATCAAATCCCGTCATATGTGGCGCGATATGTTCCTAACTGATTATCCGCATGTAAAATTTCATACTCACTGGCGTTCTTGTAGTGTTGTCGTTTCTTTTCTGATTTTTGCTTTCATGATATGATAGGAGGAATCATTGAAATAGATGCACCACCACCAATCTCCATAGGATCCTCAATCGGACCAAACGATTACAATGACTTCATTTCATGATTTCACCTGACCAAACAACGAAACTTTTCTTGTGTAGACTCTACGCAAGCAATCCGTCATCTATCCGAAAGTCATTCTCCCAAGAACCTAAACGTACCACTTAAGTCACATGTGAACGAGTTTACGTTTTCCTTTACCGTTTTGTTGAATTAGTATCAAGCTTGAAATGTTTCGTATTTCATACATCTTTTTATCTCTTTATTGAACACTATAGCCTCCAACACATTTTATCAGTCCAACTTTTCAGTTTCAAGAGATGTTATAGGATAACCCTTCGACGTTGACCGATCTCCCAAGTGATGTACCATGCGTTAGATTTCATGAGGCATCGTTAGAAAAGCCAAAATGCGTATCTGGCCAATGAAACGATTTGTGGTGGCCTACTAATAAATTGATTCAGTGCTACTATCTCTCCAGATAAGTCTTGCACCAATTTATCAATCGAGCAGGGATAGATGTCCAGAGTGAGGACCGAACCAATGACCACGAATGCATTGCAGGGCAATTCTGATCACTGCGCTACACGTGTCCTAAGGAATTACATTTGCTGACGAATCAGTGAAGACTGATCACATTGGAAAACTTGTTAGTTGAAAGAATAGCCAAGCCAGGAATCATTTAAAAGAAACTAGAGAACTAAATGAATTCAAAGTTAGTCGTATTTTCATCATCTACGTGGCGTTGCTGCAAAATCTGATTTAGCATACACTTTTCTGTGTCTGAAACGACTTTACCTCTACTGTTTTCCCTTCGAAGGTAGTGAATACGAACAGAAAAACAAAGGTTTATTTATTTTTATTCAATTTTCCCATTCATCCTCTCTTGTTAAGAATTTTTGAGAATTATGGTCTAGTTAAGCAAAGAAGGAAACACTAACAATGATGCTGTGAAAATGCAAAAGAACGAAGAGTGACTGGATCTGAACCGGTTCTTCAGAAATCGGGAACGTCATTTTGGATCAACAGGATCGCATTCCAACTAACTAGCATTTTTCTGCAAATAAAAAGTTTCTTTTTTCCTGAGATTCTGCTAAAAAGTTCGATTTCATGTATTAAATGCACTAACGGTACTCTCTTCTATATCATCGAAGAATCGGACTCTTAGTTGCCTTATCGTAAGATTATTTGACGTGTGCTCAAGAGTCAGTTAAGGTCAATCGCCAACCAAAGGCGACACTTTGAGCTGTTCTTTGTAATCACTCTCCATAAGCGACAGAAGTATTAATACCCCAGCGATAGCCCCCATGCGATTACAAAAAATCTCATAGAACTAGTTGAGAGACAGGCGAAACGAAAGAACCCGCATGATGTGGTGGTGAACGTGTTAGCTCTCGGAAAGGGTAATAGCGCGTTCGTTCCCTACCGTACACACCTGTTTTCCGGAGTTTTGCAAATATCTCAGCACCATTGTGGTTGCATCACACATAACACCCTGCTGCGAAAAGTTGAAATAGGGCAGTAAATAAAAAGCTTACATTGTCCTTAGTTATAATTCAAGCTACTTTCTTTCTGCTATTAATCAAGGAATCTGATCATTAGAAGATAAATAACGGAGCGCTCAACGTTCACCAGTTGCTTAGGGTTGAGCTGTACCCTAGACTCAATTAACAATTGTGGGCGTGATTGAATACGTATATAACTTAATGACCTGCGAGTTGTATGCCAATGTATCAAGTTGGTTTTCTTATTCTCCCAGACAAGTGGGATACGATTTCACTCTTTTAAAGACTCCATGCTGAGAAGAAAACATGTCGGCATAACAAAACATCGTTCTACTATGAGTTCTTAGAAGCTAAAAAGATTTTTTTTTGAAATTAAACCTCAAACTTATCAGCTCTAGTCACTCACTCATCTCTACTTCGAAGACCTTATGATCTCTCACAAATGTATAGGCAGCGACGAAAAATAAAGCAGCACTAACGACGAGAAGGAAATTAGGAAGGTAAAACGACGTCACCAACGAGTTGAAATTTCCGTAAGGTGAAGTATCATCGCCACGAATCGCATCCGATATCTTAAACATCGTTGACAAGAACCCAAGATCAATATCGAGATTCGAATAAAAGTATAAAAATTGAGTCTTTTTGAAAATGGAGGTGAAAAATGCACATTGATTTCAATCATGTAGAGCTAAACGTCAATTTTCAGCTAGACAACGAAGAAAGGGTAGAGCATTCGAGTCGACCCATTTATTAAGGACGCAGATTTGAATGGAAGTGATTGAATGCACATTAAACCCGTACAATAACTGGTTTTGCAAGTCAGTATTTTTTTCCAGAAATATTTTTTGCTATTAATTTGCGGTTTCCTGAGGCATAGGGGCTTTGAGATCGAACCAAAAGACCACACGTGCGCTGTAAGCACTCTAGCCGCTGCGCTGAACTCGCCTCGGTGGCACATTATTGGAAGTATAAAAACCGATTTTACACTTATAGTCCAGTTTTATCACTAACTAACCACTGCGAGATTATGTGCTAAAGTATTGAGCTATCTATTACGTGAGATTATGGTTTTAACCCTGGTAAGGACACCTAGGCTACTGAGGCTCGACGTCTCTATGAGAATAATACTATTTCAAGAATGCGTCGTTTTCTTGTTCAGCAATCGCGAGGTTGTTAAACAGCATACATTTACTTCCATAGAAAAAACACAATACAATACAACAGTAGCTGACGTTTCGGCAGTATCGCCTTCTTCAGAGCCTGGAAGGGTATACTGATATACAATTTACTAGGCCAAACGCTTCAATGACACTTACTAAAAAGACGAAAAACTCTATGGTAATTACATGGTCAACAGCTTCTCGAAAAAACTCACCGCTTTTTTTACGTGCCTTCCCAATGAGGAAGATTAGAACAGCTGATTATAGTCGCATAAGGTTGATGACTGCACCATCCCACATCAGAAATTGATGCGAACACATGGGGTCAGGTCGCGTATGACCTCTGGGCATTCATCCCCTGCTATTCATTGTAGGGTCTTTTGGCATTTATCCAAAAAGCCTCAAGAAGTTTTTCGCGCTGGTGTTCTAGTCTCCTGCGCAAGGATATTGACTTTTACTTCAAAATCGTCTCCGCTGTGCTTTTGTATCCTATGCGTGCCTAGTGGGGTACTTTGTCTTGGTTTTTCGTTTGCCATCTAGGTGTTCTTTTATACGGATACACAAAGGCCTGCCCGTTTCGCCAATATATTCATCTCCGCAACTATTACAAGAGATCAGGTATATCGTACCTGAACTCATGCAATCACCGATCCCTGCCGTAAGGGCAGATTACGCAAATTGTTGTTTCGCATAGACGGTCATACAGGCGGTTACGAACTAACTGACGACGTAGAGTAGCCGGTGGTATTTCAACTATCGCTACCGATTCCTCTAGACCTGCCCTTCTTAAGCATCGTTTAATCGCTGCGCTTACTTCATCGCTAATAAAGGGCAGCATAAACGGGACTTTCTTTTGGCCAAGTGTTTCGCTTGGGCGCGTCGCTCTCCTTCTAAACTTATCTCGTGGGGTTACTATTTCGTAGCCATTGGAGATGGCTATTTGCCGAGCCAAGTCGCGCGATTCTTCCTTTAGTTCTCTGGTTGTGCACACAGAGGTGGCTGTTCGAAACATGTTTCTCACAAGCGCCCTCTTTGTGTGTGAAGGGTGGGAAGAAAGGAAATGAACGAGGATGTTCTTGTTACTTGGCTTTCGGTACCACTTTGTCGGGTAACCGCTACTTGATAGGTTTATTTGGACGTTTTAAATTCTTCACGGTTCTGATAATAGTCAAAATAGGGTTGATAATGCACCAGTAAAATCTAGGGTCACCGTGATTGGGGGGCATAACAATACCTGAGAGTGTGCGTTCACTATTAGAATTGGGCCCAAGCTTTGCACCATCACAGCCCATTTTTAAAACGACCCTGCGTAGGATAGCATGTAATCTTTATGAGCTTCAAGATCGACTCCGCTATCAGGCCAAACAAGAAACATCAAATAGAGATAAAAAATCAAGAGGCGGCGTCACTACCACCATCTCCTTTCCCTCAGACGTTTTTTAGACAGCAGGACCCTAACGATGGAGTTGACATAAAATTCCGCATGTTTTCGGACGGGCGTTCTCAAGACCCTTAATCATTACCGCGATAGAAAGTTTATCTCTAACCTTACAGCCGCACAAAAAATGTGACATGCTAGAAATTAGAGAATTAGTAAACTCAAAAACAATAAGATTGTCTGTTAGTGATAAGGGGGGAGAGTTCGTAGTTATTCCTCGCCAGCTGGATGTTGAGATAACAGAGGAACATCTTAGTGATGCTACCCTCTATCGCCCATCCTCTGAAAAGGAATATAAAAAGTCAATACCGAAAGCTAAACAATCAATGGGTCAGCGTGGCAAAGGCTGCAGGTTTAAAACCATCGGTTATTTCGCACTTTAAAATCGATACACCAACATGTCCCGTCCTATACCTACCTATTAAAACACATAAGTTGGTATCACCTGATGATCTTGCGTCAACCAGTCCGTCATCATTTAAGGTTAGACCCATCATCAGCAGTGTAGACGGGCCAACGGATAGAATAACCTGGTTTTTAAGCCTAATACTTACCCAGTTGCTTAACCATATTACAGCTCACCTCACAAACACCCAAATGTTCCTAGAACGTCTACGTAACGCGTCTCCCTAATAACGCGTACGTGATGGAGTCCTTCGACGTTACTGCGTTGTACACCAACGTATCGAATGACTCCGCAATGCAAGCCATCTTCGAACTTCTTGTTGAACATGAAGGAAGAATAAATATGCATGGCTTGTCCATCCAGCAGCTAATGGCTCTCCTAAAGGAGTGCCTAAATTGCTCGATTTTCAGATGGTCTGGGAAATATTTCGCGCAAATAAGGGGGTTGGCTATGGGACAGCGACTGGCACCAAGCCTTGCCATTGTGTTTATGTCTAAGATAGAAGCCCCCTGCTCTCGATCTCCGGCCACTACTCTACTGCAGATATGTAGATGATTGTTTTGTCATCTTCTCTACGCAGAGAGGAGATGGACAAATGCTTTGAATTATTGAACGAGCAGTCTGAGTACATTAAGTTCACCCGGGAGAAACCGAGAAAAAGACTGGCTTCCGTTTTTAAACGTCCAAATAAACCTATCAAGTAGCGGTTGCCTGACAAAGTGGTACCGAAAGCCAAGTAACAAGAACATCCTCGTTCATTTCCTTTCTTCCCACCCTTCACACACAAAGAGGGCGCTTGTGAGAAACATGTTTCGAACAGCCACCTCTGTGTGCACAACCAGGGAACTAAAGGAAGAATCGCGCGACTTGGCTCGGCAAATAGCCATCTCCAATGGCTACGAAATAGTAACCCCCACGAGATAAGTTTAGAAGGAGAGCGACGCGCCCAAGCGAAACACTTGGCCAAAAAGAAAGTCCCGTTTATGCTGCCCTTTATTAGCGATGAAGTAAGCGCAGCGATTAAACGATGCTTAAGAAGGGCAGGTCTAGAGGAATCGGTAGCGATAGTTGAAATACCACCGGCTACTCTACGTCGTCAGTTAGTTCGTAACCGCCTGTATGACCGTCTATGCGAAACAACAAATTGCGTAATCTGCCCTTACGGCAGGGGACGGTGATTGCATGAGTTCAGGTACGATATACCTGATCTCTTGTAATAATTGCGGAGATGAATATATTGGCGAAACGGGCAGGGCCTTTGTGTATCCGTATAAAAGAACACCTAGATGGCAAACGAAAACTAAGACAAAGTACTCCCACTAGGCACGCATAGGATACAAAAGCACAGCGGGGACGATTTTGAAGTAAAAGTCAATATCCTTGCGCAGGAGACTAGAACACCAGCGCGAAAACTTCTTGAGGCTTTTTGGATAAATGCCAAAAAACCCTACAATGAATAGCAGGGATGAATGCCCAGAGGTCATACGCGACCTGACCCCGTATGTTCGCATCAATTTCTGATGTGGGATGGTGCAGTCATCAACCTTATGCGACCATAATCAGCTGTTCTAATCTTCCTCATGGGAAGGCACGTAAAAAAGCGGTGAGTTTTTTCGAGAAGCTGTTGACCATGTAATTACCATAGAGTTTTTCGTCTTGTTGTAAGTGTCATTGAAGCGCTTTGGCCTAGTAAATTGTATATCAGTATACCCTTCCAGGCTCTGAAGAAGGCGATACTGCCGAAACGTCAGCTACTGTTGTATTGTATTGTGTTTTTCTATGGAAGTAAATGTATGCTGTTTAACAACCTCGCGATTGCTGAACAAGAAAACGACGCATTCATACTCCAATGCCGAGATTAATAGAAAGTCGATCCTGGGAACTATTTCAAGAATTTGCCATATTTCGATTGCCTTTGATTGAAAACTAACTGATGGCTTGTGCGATAGCCTCTTTGGGACGCGCCACTCTCTTAATCTTTGGGCTGTTGTGTAAAGCTTGAACAAAGAATAAAGAGGTCAGACCTGCATGGACGAGCCTACGGATGAGAATAACGTGGTTAATAACCCTAATAGCTACCCAGTTGTTGAAGTACATTCGAGCCCATCTAACGAACACCCAAATGTTCCTGGGTCGTCTACGTACTGTGCAGCACAACAGCGCATACGTGATGGAGTCCTTCGACGTCACCGCCCTCTATACAAACGTGTCGAATGACTCCGCTATACAAGCCATCCACGAGCTCCTTATACAACATGAAGGAGCAATAAACATGTATGGCTTCTCGATTCAGCAGTTGATGACACTCTTGAAGGAGTGCCTAAAGTGCACAATCTCCAGATGGTTCGGGAGGTATTACGCACAAATGAGAGGGGCTGGCAATGGGACAACGACTGGCACCAAGCCTTGCTATTGCATTCATGTCTAAGGTGGAAGCACCAGTAATCGATCTCGGGCCGTTACTCTACTGTAGATACGTAGATGACTGCTTGGTCATTTGTTCAACACAGCAGGGGAAATTGACAAGTGTTTCGAGCTGTTGAACGAACAGTCAGAGTATATTAAATTCACCCGAGAGAAACCAAAGGAAAACTGGCTTCCACTTCTGGACGTGCAGATTAACCTATCAGAAAACGGCTACGTTACGAAATGGTATCGAAAGCCAAGTAGTAAAAACATCTTGGTTCATTACCTCTCATCTCACCCCTCTCACATGAAAAGGGCGCTTGTAAGAAACATGTTTCGAACAGCTACCAGCGTATGCACAGGAAGAGACCAGAGAGGAGCCCCGGAACTTGGCGCGACAAATAGCCATTTTTAATGGCTACGAAACTGTAGCTCGGGATAGGTGTAGAGGAAACCACAGGCCCCCAAACGATAACTCTAGCGACAATAAGGTCCCGTTTATCCTGCTCTTCATTTCAAATGAAGTAAGTGCACGTATAAAACGCTGCTTTAAAAAGGGCCGGTCTAGAGAATTCGGTAACGATATCTGAAATGCCACCGAGTAATCTAAGACGCCAACTAGTTCGTAACCGCCTATATGACCGTCTATGTGCAACGCAAAAATTGTATAATTTGCCCCAATGGTAGAGACGGTGACTGCATGAGTTCAGGTACAGTTTATCTGATCTCTTGTAAAGCGTGCGGGGACGAATACGTTGGCGAGACGGGTAGACCACTCTGCATTCGTATAAAAGAATACCTAGTCGGCATACGTAAACCAAATACTCCACTAGGCACGCATAGGACGCAGAGACGTAACGGAGAAAATTTTGAAGTACGGATTACGATCCTAGCGCAGGAATCGAGAACACAAGCGCGCAAAAGTTCTCGAGGCATTCTGGATCAATTCCAAGAATCCGAAAATGAACCGCAGGGAGGAATGCCTCACTATCACGCGTGATATTGGGCAGTATATAAGCCTGTTATTCTGATGAGATGGGTACATTACGATTCCTTGTGAACTCTGTGCGGTCGGTCTCCACGTGAAATATTTAGTGGAAGACTCATAGAAAGCGGTGAGTGTGCAAAGGCTCTGTGTTCAATGTGATTGAAATTTTGGTTCAGCATTTTCTCTGTTTGGTTATGGACGCGTTTGACCGTGTAGATCGCAGTCAACTTGACCTTTCCACGCCCTGAGGAAGGCGAAATCCGCCGAAACGTCAGCTTGTACGTAAATGAAGAAATAAAATAACGCCTCGTGTTTGCTAAACAGAAGCAGAAAGAATTATTCAATCAATGCCGAGGTTAATAGAAAGTCGGACGTGAAAGAATAAAGAGTTCGGCGTTGAGTATTTTTGAGCGGTGCGCTGTGAACTCGACTTCATCAGGCATCGTTATTGGTGAGTAAATGTACATTTGATTTCTACAATGACTTGTGGTGGTTGCTGAGGTATCACGCCAATGCTATTATCCTTATGGGTAAGCCTAGCACCAATTTCCTGTCCTCAGCGGAATGGTAGGCTAGATCGGCCATGGAACAGAACCAACGACTATCTGTATTGAGGGGCACTTCTAACCGCTGCGTTGCCTTCCATAGTGTATGCAACGTAGAACAAAATAAATCGCAACAATGTCTGCTTTCTTTGGATTTTTTTTCGAAAATAAGGCTTCACTTACCATTCCTAGTACGTAAGGTCCTGAAGCATCTCCGAAAAGATGGGAAATTAAAGTTTGCCACGAAACCGCCGCATTTCGTCGAGTTGGTACTACAACCTCCTAAACCTTCTCATCCATCAAAGCAAACTTTTTGGGGGAGAATCTGTTCAGTAAAAAAACAAAACAGAGGAAGGAACATCGTATTTTTGTGTATTCTAAATTTCCATGCAATTTGTTCCATTATCCTTAAATTCCACGCTTGAATGACCCTTTTCTATCTAAATACTTTGTCAGCTTATCCTAGCAATAGAGCTTGCTAGGCGATAAACTGTCACGTTCAGGAAACTCTCATCACATCAGCATGGTCAACGTAAAGTTCCAAATTTCCGTCCAGGTGCCTAATCGGAAATAAGCAAGATCCTGAGGTAGTACGCGAGGTTGTGTTTACAAAACAGTAAAAACATTTACCAAGGCCGTAATGTTTTGAGTGACCTAGCAAAAATCGAGTCGAATCAGGCAGCATTCTTTAGAGAAAGGAAAGCTGCAAATACTAGGTGGCAGGTGGTTAATCATAGCAGAAGGGGGTGATGGAAGCGATTTGCTCAGGCATCGAAAATGTGAGAAAACTTTTCCACAAAAAAACAACGTGAGCGTCATATTCTTTCTTGGTATGCCGCAGAGATCGTGTGTAGTCTTGTGATTAGAGATGTCTCTAATGCCTAGTGAGTGATTGTCGTTCGACCGATCGCTGTTTCGATCTTGAGGCCTTGAAATCCTGGAACAACTCTCTAAACGGTTCACATTTGACTACCATACGAGGTCGTTGTTATTCGTGAATCGGAAAGAACTCCTTTCGGAGAATTTTGGCATCAAACTGCCAAGCATAGAGAGTTGTACCAAACAGTTTGCATCTATTGCACACCATTACTTACTACTGCTCTGCCTGCACTGGGAAAATTACAAAAACACCCATTTAAGTTCAATATTTTCTAGTAAAAAGCATGGGGTGAACTTTTAAGTGGTAAGAGGTTACCTTATGCATCAAATGAAACAAGGAAAGAAATATAGGAGAAGAAAAAAAGAAAAAAAAGAAGGGCTGAGACCGCGCAGCTCACCATCAGCATGTTAACATTTGTCGCCCAGTTAAAACATGTTGACGTAATACAAATAAACATTAACACCTAAACAATTACATTAAAAAAACCTTTAACGATCTGCCTTTATAAAGAAAAACTGAGAAACATCACTAATTCATAAAAAAATTCTTAGAACGTTGCAATTTTGAGCTACCATAAGTATCTTCAAACAAGCTGAACCCTTCTTTCCTAGGGACTGCTTAAGTCATCAGTTAGTAAAAAATTTGAGAATTTTATACTTATTCTCACGACCGAACACCACATGTTCTTTGTGTCTCACTAATTTCTGTATTCGATTTGTTACCTCACAACCGTCATCCATATTTTTTCGGATTACTGCGTTCGGCTGCTGGTCTAAGATTTTGGCCTTCTTCATGAGTGTAGTTGAATGCTGGTCGGGTCAATTCCTCCACGAATTCTGCTATAGCCGCGCTACGATGTTCCCAGATTCCCATCACAGGCACGTGCATTCCGTTTTGGATTAGAGGGACACAGCCAATCCAGAGGAGTATTCTATCAATCTCCATATAGGCTTGACAAACCGGGGCTTGGCTGAACCTGGACATTACTCGCACTGGACGGCATCATTACCACTAATTTGTATTAATAATAACTATTATATTACAAAGATATTGTCAGCATATTACTTGAAACGCTATCGACGCTTCATTCGTAAAGAGTAATGAGTATACAATTGTGAATTATGGAAGTCGATATGAAATACTCACCCATGTGGCTGCCATATTGCACGGAATTTCGCGAAGAGCGAAGTATAAGGAAGGAATGCTAATAAGAGCACCTAAGCCACAAACAACTGCATCCGATCGAACGGTCTTCACAGAACGAAACGGACCAACACCTTCACGCAGCCACTAAAACAGAACAATGACCGTAGCTACCACTTGGTCACACAATCTTCTTAAATACTAACGATTAGTGGGGGCAAATCTAATGTCTTGTTTAAGCTGCTATGTAATGAATACAGAGTCTCCTCGTTCGGCCTCTCCCACATCGTACTAATTAAACTCTCCCCCAGATAGGCAAAATGGTAGCAGACTGTTTTGAGAAAATAAAAAAGCAATGACTTGATGCACTTATGGGACAGCGCATGTCACCACATAGCTGAAATATGCATTCAGCCTCCTCAGTGGAGTCGAAGCTATGGTTAACATCTACGAATTGATCAACACACAGCGTCTCACCCGCTTTACCCCTATGTAGATTTTTCAAGAAATTTCTGATTCTTAACTTGAAAACCGTTTCTGCTTTTCACTTATTGCTGACACACCATGTGAATGCTTTTTTCTTCGGTATATTTTCAATTTCTCCATGGTAGGATTCGAGCCCTGGGAAATCTAACCCTCCTTCCCTTCATAGACGGCAATTATATCCCAGACGTGTTTGAGAGAAAGAAAATTACCGACATGAAACATTCACCAGCTTACACAGGTCGTAGTATTATCCAAATGTACATTCAATCTCTTCTCTACGATGGTGCTGTAGAGTCAAATGGCTAGCGCATCCCCTAGGCATTGGTAAACTTTTACTACCAGAGCAACTTTTATAGCTGATAGAGACCATCATAAGTGCAGGTAATATTCCCAACATGTGTCATACAATAGAATCCTATCGAAAGATTTCTCTCCCTGTTGATTCGATAGCACTGAAATTCTTGATGTACACAGTTGTATGATAGAACGTCTCTTTTTTTTCATCCTTGTTTACAAATTAAACGAGTTTTCCTTATTGAAGTTTCCTTTCTTTCTACCTATCTTCCCATGCTTTTTACAAGAATTGCACAATCGTTTTTTACTGCATCAAAATCGGCATTGATTTTTTCAGGCCATAGAACTGTTCGGTTATTGAATCTTTTGATTGATTATACGGAAAGAAACAGTAATAGTGCCACAAACTCGGGTTTTTCCACTTTTTTTACACGGAAGCATTAGATAGTGGTACAGTGGACGCGGAAAGGATAATGTAGTGGCACACTACCTACTTATAGATGATTTTTCTCTCAGTGTGAATCTGAAATAAAGCAAACCGATTACCATCTATATTCTCTCAAAACGACGATGATTTCTAGCATTGTTTACTTCCACCTGGACTCCTGTTTTACTTCTTATTTTACCTGGCCCACAGTGGTCTTCGAACATTTCGCGCGTTCTTTCAGCCGCTGTTTGAGGATTCCGCTCTCTTTATGGATGTCGTAGAATGTTAGTCCAGCCGATTCTGCTTTCAATCTTGAAGGTAGGAAGGCTGGGGGGCGCTCCCTGATGGATCGATGGAGATGGTTGGAGAGCGGACCGAGCTAACGCCTTTGCTTCCTGGTCGACGGCATCACTAACCACTGCACTGACCTCCTCCATTTAGATTTCCGGACAAAAATGTCGAACTTCATTCCAACTTGGAAACAAACACTTTTTGAGCAACCAACTTTTGGGTACATGTCGTGGTTCAATGACCGAGCACATTGTGTCCTCACAGAGTTGTAGAAAATTATAGAAACATCCATGGTCACCAGATGCTGTTAACAAATAACATAAGGAAGAACACACCTGAGAAAGAACCGACCCGATAGCAACACCAACTATTCCGCCAGTACAAGTGATAGTACCAAAAATCAAATTCACCCTGAAATCGTCAGCATTATTTCCCAATAGCGATAGCTATTGTAGAAATTGGAGACAGAAAATTGAAATCTCATGAAAAATACGTTTGATTGAAAAAGTTTAAAAACTTAAGCAATTGTCAACGAAGCTGAGATATTTGCAACACTCTAGACCGCAGGTGCCTATGGTGGGGGAACGAACGCGCTATTGTCCTTTCCGGGGAGTAACGCGTTCACCACCACACCATGCGGGTCCTTCGTTTAGCCTGTCTCTCAGCTAGTTCTATCGATCTTTTTGCCATCAGCAATCATTGAAGTTATATTTCGCAATATACCCTGCCATTAAAAAGAGTGAGGCAGTAAAATAAAAAGGTTAAAATTGTGATTATAACCATAGCCTCAGCTTAACTGGGTTCAATGCCGATTTGAGCTTCCCAGACCAATCCCGTTGACGGGTGATTGCTGATGGCAATAAGATCGATAGAACTAGCTGAGAGACAGGCGAAACGAAGGAGCCGCATGGTGTGGTGGTGAGCGCTTCTCCCCTGAAAGGACAATAGCGCGTTCGTTCCCCACCATAGGCACCTGCGGTCAGAGTTTGCAAATATCTCAGCATCATTAAAGTTATATCTCAGCTTCGTTGAGGTTATATTTCGCAATATACCCTGCCATTAAGAAGAGTAGGCAGTAAAATAAAAAGGTTAAAATCAAGTAATTGTGTCAAAAAATGGAAAGAGGATAGCACAATGGCTGAAGTTTTGTGCAATAAGCTTGCTATAACCCTTGCTGAACTAAGCTGCCAAAGCTTCACAATTATGCAAAAAACAATAGAAGAAGAAAAAAGAAAAGTAAAGTTAAGCTTCTAGATCGAGCACTTTTAACCGCAATACTGTTAAGGATTGGTAAACTGAGTAGTCTCATCAGTTCTCATGGTAGGACTCTTCTAGTGAATGACTGAACGCAATCTTATAGAGCCACTCTTCCTTGCAGTTCCTTCCAGACATTCCTCCCTTAGAGTCTCACATCTCTACAACGTTTCGAAATTTGAATGACAATCAAAAAAATTGGAGGTACATCCTTCACTCTGCTGTTAAGCATGAAAGCGTACATAAAAATAGGGCAGCTTTCTTTTCGAAATTTTAGTAGACAGGAAGACCAGTGTATTAACCAACTGTGCTTTTGTGTCTGGATCCAGCTGATCTGTACTGTTTAGTCCACGCTCGTAAGCGTAGTTGTGTTCGATTGCTGTTGGTACCCACCATGATAGCGTACCAACCATGAAGATCATCGCTGTATAGCCGGCCGTTGAAAACACGTACGTCGCACTGAAAATGGCAACAGTTGTTTTCATCTTCATAAGTGTAATTCTCGTCGGACACATAATGCCCCTGCAGGATGACAATTCAGTATATTTTTCATCTGTTCTACCATGCGATATTTATTAATCTACATGACCTATGAATCCTAGCACTTCCCCCATTTGGCCAATTGTCTTACCTGCACAATGGTCTCCGAAGTTTGGGAGCATTCGGCTCTCACTTGAGGATTTTGGCTACTTCATGAATGTCTTCAGCTTCTGGTCTACTCAATCCTACTTGAAATGCTGGGATACCTCACTAGAAGTTCTTCACCAGAGGCACTCACTGAACTTTTTAGATAAGATGGAACATTTACCATAGAATTCTGGCATCACATTTCCAACTCCGTAGAGGAAGCGGGTATGTTTAGCCCGTGGTCAAGGAGCCGACTGTGATTCCATTACAAAGCTTGCTTATCCACCGTCGTTCCCACGACTCTTTATCACGTATATGTTTTAGGTTTTATATATACGCTTTCCTTTCTTCTCCTATAGTCTAGCGTTTTATCATAGGCACATGAAATTCTGATTATTGAGAATTTGTTTGGCATTGGCATTTCCATCTTGAAGGGCGGGTTTGAGTAAATCAATGCACTGGAAAAAGCTTGATGGGTTACTCGCAGTTACTATCACGATAGAAGAGTAGTAATGAAAGAAATCTATCAAAGTATGTGAAAATAACAACACAGATAATTTTCCTCTCCATAAAACCCACTTTGCTGCCAGGCTTTTAAGGTCTTCAAAGTAACTGGTGCGGGTCTTTTCAGGGCGATGTGCACCTTCCGGACGTTCTGCCGCCCCTCGTTCCGGCTCCTTGACGAAGACGATTATCAAAAAAAGGCACAGAACACCTAAAAGTGACAAATTGACAGGCAAGAGAATTGGAACCGAAACGAATAAAATGAAAACACCGGTAATGTGTTTCTCACAAACGGTCAAAAAGGGGGAAAAAAATAAGTACTAACAAAATTTTAAAATTTTCACACTATATTTTGAAAGGGGCGCGTGTGGCGCAGTGGTCGGAGGCGTCCTGCAACACAAACGTAGAATCGATCTCCGCACCCAAGACCCTCCAAGCCTTCCATCCCTCTGAGTCGGCGAATTAGTACCAGATTTGTCTGGGAGGATAGCAGCACTGGTTCGATACATTGGCAGGTCACTGCGAGTCATTGTAAAGGCCAGATATGCATTCAATCACCTCCATACGACGCTTAATGAAGTCGAATGCATGGCGCATCCCTCAGCGATTGATCAAAGCCGAGAGCTTTTTTATCCTTTATTTCGAAAACTTAGTGGCAGCAGAATAAAGGCATAAGTGCTTTACTCACGCGGAGCTCGCTACTGTTTTGCCTTCAATGAGGTGGATTTTTCGAAATCAATGCATTAATACAAAAACAATGGTGGGTGAAGTGCAGTAGTTTACGCTCTGTAGTATACAAAGGGTTGCTGGTTCGATCATGCTCCATGGAGATCCCAAGCTCTTCATTCCTGTGGGTTCCGCAACTGATACCAGTCTTGTCTGGTAAAAGAAACACTGACTAAGGTCTGCGACCCCCCTACTCCCCCAAAAAATCGTTTAGAAGCCTTATGAGCATTCAATCAGTTCTAATACTTAGCGGTGTCGAAAGAATTTCATATTCCTACGGAATTGATCATTTCCCACCTTTATTTTTTTTGATGTAATAATACTAATCTGGCAGCTAGTAACTCGTGACAACTAACCCAGTATTGCCGTTACTCGTATTCCCCATCGCCAGTCGCCAGTCATTGCTGCCACTGATGAGCCAACCATAAATCCAAAGCCACTGAAACTCACTGTCGAAAGATTAAAGTGAGGGAAACTTTACAGATCCACTAGGTCTTTTAGATATGCAGCCGTTAAAATAGTGTACCATCTGGATATCGGTTATACCTGATAGTGAATTTCAGAGTAAGGTGACACTGGTACTAAAGGATTAGCTATGAATCATCACTAAGGTTTTAGTAAAGTTAGTGTGGAGGAAAACCTACTATGAAACTAGGTGTGACTTTTGATTCTCGAGTTGGAGAACACACTGTGAAAACGAATTACTAACTGTATTAAAGTAGTTACTTTTGCTCTAAGAATGGGACAAATCGTTGGTGTGGTGGACATCTTTCTTTTCCGCGTCAAATGAAAGACATTGTTATCGAGAAACATTCAGAACCAATAAGTGCTAAATAGTCCCGATTTTGCAGTGATTATCAATTTATCAATTTTGAGTGGAAGGACATCACCAAAAAATGGAAAAAGGTGACTCAAAACCGCTTCAGGCAATACGTCTTTTCCAGTTTTACTTGCTCTGGATATAACCACGGAAACGGTCAACGTGAAAAATTGAATTTCTGATTTGTCCTCCCTTGACCGGTGTTTTAAAAAGTTAGGGCACGCAGAAAATTAAGCTCGATTTCTAAAGATTAACAACCGATCCGTCTAATTTTTTGTGGAGGCAGTTTCATTCGCAAGACTCTCTCACCTTCCACATGGAATCGCAAAATAGAAGAACATCAGCATGCGACTTCGATTCGTTCCGGTGAACATGTCTGCGATGATCGAAGGTGAAATCACAGCGTACGACGCTTCTCCGATTCCAACCATTCCACGAAAAAACATGAACAGCCAAAACATCTAAAAATATTAGATTAGTATTTCTAGTCCAACTCGTCTTTCTGTATTTCTAAAATGCTTAACGATCTGCTTTGTCCCTAATAATTGATGTTTCGCGATAGCCCCTCCATTTTTTCCCGGTGTGCGCAATTTCTTTTCTTTTCTCTCGATCAAGAAAGATGAAACCATCAAAGAAAAAAGATGGAGATGAAACTCCGTGTAGGAAACGACTGAGATTGGAGAACTAACGCTGGCTGGAACAAATGTCGATGCGAATACAGAGAATACCCATATCGCTATTCCAACTACCATAATCCATTTTCGAACGTATCTAAAGTGACTGCATAAATATCACCAATGAGTTGAGTGTAAAGCGTAGACTCAATTTCACAAAGGCACGCGCAGCGTAGTGGTCACAGGTGCTTTGCAATAGTAACGTGCTCTTGGTTCTATCTCGCTCTTCTACGTAATCAATCCCTCATCTCTCTGACATTGGTAAACTGCTACAATATTTCTATGGAAAATGGGAAAAAAAACACGGACTTGATAATCGTTGGACACTCGCATATCATTCACAATCGCTCGTATGGGTCTAATATGCATTGAAACACCTTCAGATGCCATGGGTGGAGTTCAGTGCATGGCGCACCGGTAAGGGCTTGATCAACGTTGGACGTTTTGTGCTATAAGTTTATCGCTTACCTATCACCTAAAAATCCACAAACTGGTGAACTAATCATAAAAAATGCCATAAATATCGTTTGTAAAAGGCCGCCGTGGGCGTCATTTATACCATAAAAACCTTGGAGACTCGTCAATACTCCTGAAAAACTAGGTTATTTGTCTAACGGTCCCAATTCTGTCTAAAATTTGTAGTTTATTCTTATCACTTTATAAGAGCAAGCAAGCGTTTTTTGCCTTAATAAGAACGGTTCTTTGCAGAGAAAGGAGCTGGGATAAGGAGATGACTGACCTGCTATTGTATATCGATCCATGTAGTTAAGAAGATTTATGACGAATAAAATAACAATATTTAAATGCATCCTGGGCTTCTAAATGATTTTTAATTTAAGAAGAAAAGCTATGTGACAACTTTCAGACGCTGCATTGAAAAAAGAAGTCGGATATTGGGCTATCTTCATTACAGTAGTACCATAACACTTATGAATTTTTGGGCTAAAATGGCGCCTTTTCTTTATTGTGGTGTTGTTTTTGAGGGAAAGATTTCGATAAAAGGTAAACCACCGAAGAAGCAATGGTCATTGCCCTTATCTAACTCTGACCCCAACGAATTCAAAACAGGGTCATTTCTTCGAAATCGAGAATTTCAACAGCTTGCAAACTTATGAAAGAGAATTATGGCACTCTTTCAGAAGTACTACTCCTTGAGTTTTACAATGCAATTGCTATAGCGGACCGTATTGGTGACGTTTTCGGGGGCGTCACCTAGTGCAGCTGGTTGGGATCCGGCTTTTTCGACGGTTTCAGCGCTCAAGGTGGAAGGCTGAAAGTCAACATACAAAATTAAAACCATTAAGGGGTTGTTCCTACAAAACAAGTAGAAATTTCGTCTCATTAGGGAAAAAATCTGCAGCCTTTAATGAATTCTGGTTTAACCAATAAAGTGTAGCACGTCTAACGTTGAGATACGTTAACCTGAGGTTAAAAGGCAGACTCATTTTCCCCAACGCATGCATTGAAGTCAATGCGTGCAATTGCAAATGTTTATATGTTCGAGTAATATAAACGAGTACATCAAATAGTAATGTATTTTCTAAGAGTGTAATGGACAAGAACGAGGAGGATGAGGATAACTAGCAGGAAACATTGAAATAAACCTTTTGTTCCGATATCGTCGAGTAATTTTCGGTCTGCTTATTGGAAGACGGCTTGTCATCGGCATCACCAGTATTTTCGTGCTTTTCCTGGTCAGTCATACCTGAATACTTAGCTAGTCGGTGTGTTATGAAAGTTAAGAGGTACGAAAATACTGCAAGATAAAGCATCTTTTTGCAAATGAGTAACATTGATGAGAAAAGTCGTTGTTCGCGCTAGCTAAGAGTGGGTAAGTTCTAATTGCGTCATTAGCACAGAAGTAGTGATGCGGTTCAGCGGACACAAAAATCTTGGTCCGATCCCACTCTGGGCCAATTCTGCATCCCTATACCACCGGAGTCGGGAAATCGGTATGAAATTTGTCCGTGATCTACTCACTACCTTCAATATACAGATAGTGCCCATTGTCTATGATGAAGATTTGGGAACGCCCCTAGAAAGGATATCTTAGAATCATAGGTAGAATCCACTCGAACAGCATTCGGCGACATTCAGAAGAAGAGAAGTCTCAAAGGACCGATTGAACCAATGCACAAAAATTTGAAGATCTTCGTAGGTGACAGATGGGAGAAAACGAATAGGGCAGTGCAAGAATAAAAAAATAAATAAAATAGTCAAATGTTGTTAATGAAAGACTATCGCCGAATCATGATCCAATTAAAGAATTTGTTATCCTACTTCGAGCTCACTATCGAAAGCAGTTTGACCATTCAGTCTCTTACATCTCTCTCGAGCGATCGATCACTTCTTTACTCCTACTTCCGTGTTTAAATCCGTTATAAATATCAGGCCTAAATCAATCGATAGGGGGGCTTATCGAAAGGAACTGCATTCAATACAAAGTTTTCTCCAAGCCCACATCGTGATGACGACCTGAAAACACCTTAGAAAACTTACCTCAGGACTCCAGTGAAGAAGAAGTTTCCAATAGAGCAGTAGACCAGCCTCAACAGCTCCCATAAGGTGTGCTCCCCACCATAGCGTCAGCTCGTCAAACAATCGGGAATAGGCGACAAAATCTCAGTTCGGGTAAGACGCCACTGGAACCGGACCTAACGAACACGCCCACGACACGCTATGAAGAATGTTTCTTGCAGCGAATCTTTGATGACGAAACACACCTCAGACGTCGATCTCTACTCTGTTGTTGAGGCCGGAGGCTGCATCAAAGTTCATGTGATCCCCTTACAACAGACGAAAGCATCGAAATATGTTAATCACAAGGCATGAACCTCGTCAGCCATTGATAAAACGTCTTTTAATGATATTTTAGTAGCGTAGGTCTTCGATCCACCCTCAATTACTCTTTTCGATATGTACAATCCACGTATTATAAAAAGATAGGTTTCATCAGCTACTACTCACCGACCAGTGCAGATGAAAAGTACGAAATAAATGTGTTCTACTACGAACTGGTCGGGCAGTCTTCAATGCCAGAATAAAAATAACTAGCAAAAAAGCAAATACAGGCCCTGAAATAGGAGAAGAGAAATAGGATGAGAACCATGTTGCTGATCCCTAATCCAGAGCACATTTCTTCAGTGGAAATTGATCTTTCTGGTAAAGAAGAAAGTTGTCGTTGGATGTGAGTGTTACCTACGTGTAGCACACATAAGTAGCTCGACAAAAACCTTCATAATCGAAAAATGGTGCACCCTTGACAGATCAATTGCGAGGACCCGATTTAGTTGCAAAATGAGGAAGAACTGACGTCATGTACTGAAGAAGAAAAAGCCAAGATACATACGGTCGAAAACTTTCTAAAGAAATCGAATCCATACACGACTGGCAGATTAAGAAAGAACCAACCGAAGGCTATGAGTCGCTTTTCGAAGGGTTAAAAACTTGTTCCGAAATCCAGTCAGTTTCTCAAATAAGAGATTCACATTGCATCTCCACTACCACTAAAATGTTACTCAAACAGAAAAAAAATACTGAATCTTGATGACACTACAACAAATCTAGCACGTTAATAACAAAGACCACCTGAATAAGATTCTTGCAGAAGGATCTAAATCAAGACAGGCTTAAGAAACTTTTTGAAGGGACGCAAAAAGGAACCAGTCAGAAAAAAATGGAAAGAGGAATCATTGCGAATATAATATAAGATGACCCGCTGTTAGCCCTGATGATGACCGAAGATGGAATCACTATCACCTTCCACCTTGATGTAGACCTACGAAAAGAACGGTTGCGCAAAGTTTTTTTTTCACATAAATTTTTTTGAACAACCTTTTCCGTTCTACAATTCCCATGACGGAACGCGAAAGGTCCGCTGGAGAAAAACCACTTGAAGATGTTTTCCATAAAGTTCGAGTTGCAGTAGAAGTCATGAACACACAGCTTCATGACCAGATGGCATCTTTGCCCACATGCTTAGAGGTGTAGGCCAAGCTACATGCATTTTCTATAACTCAAATGACATCTTGTCTACAAAAGGAAAGAAAATCTGTAGACCATTGGAGAGGAAATCTATTTAACTATCATCGGATATACTTTTTAAGTGCACTGTACAAGCTGTTTACGAAGACTATCCCATCGAGCACTTGAAGAACTCTGGATAAAGCACGGCCATTTGTGCAGTCAGGATTCTGTAGCAGATTTTGCTGCAAGAAGACTATCCCAAAACCGTCCATTGTCATGAAAGTTTTTCGGGATTACCAGTACCCATTGCTCCACCGTTCGGTGAGTGTAAAAAAGCTCTCGGTCGCGTAGAAGTTGATCTGGCCTACACAGGGACTCTAGCTAACTGTTATTCTAATCGCACCACTAAAGTTACCACGTTCACTTCACAACAAGAGGAGTTTATCACCATCTCGCTAAAGATGCGCAGTGCCTTACTGTAGTGAAAAAACGAAGTTACTCGATCATCATGAGAAAGGCATACACATTTATGGCAAATCCTTAACAAATCGCCCTTCTTCTGACGGCATGCTCTTGTTTTCGAAACCCACCAACAAGGGAGAGACAATAATCAGTGAGCTCAACAAAGTGCTTAGGACGAAATGAACAGCGCATAAGTCGGAGAAAGATCCACTTCGTGAGGAACTCACTTTTCGAAGGTGAACAAATCAAACTGGATACTTCTTTGACTACAGAGACTACGTCGTACATGCACTTTAGGAGTTCAATGAATGTGCAGAACAACATGAATGAGAAATTAAAAAGATGGAGAAGAGTAGCTTAGTTCGCGAGACTACCCACCAATTAACGGAGGCAAAATTCTGCACTGGCTCTTTGGACACAAATGTTCTCCCAACGCTCTGTTGTGCAGCAGAGACATGGGCTGATACTCCAACCACGTCCAAAATCCAGAACATCACTTATAGACTGCGTACGCTTAAACGGTCTTTTGAAATATAGTTGGCTAACACTATGTCTGGCCAGAATGAAAAAGTTCGGGTGTTCGAAATCTCCCCCACTATGAAATTTCGAAATATTACGCATTAGTAGAGAAGTATAAATGGCCAGATTACAGAAAAAAAAGACGAGTGAAGGATGTACGAAAAAAACTGCACATTGGACTCCAAGAAGATGCAAATGCCCTATGAGACAATGGAAGGACTTCAGTTCAGACGGACGTGTTTGTAGCTAAAACCAATCTGTTCCATTGGTAGCTTCGAACGTTTAACAAACCACGACATGGTACTGGCGCACATTACCACATTCGAAGAGAGCTACCATGCCTAAGGGAGGCCACCACCACCACGATTACTAGGTAAAGAAACGAATGGAAGATATTCGAGAGCCTTCATACTCATGAGGACAGTTGTCCACTTGTCCGAGTAAATAAATGCATGCTATCTGATGTGTCAAAGTAAACAAATAATGCGTATAAACATTAGTTGCGTCATTTTTTTCGACTAAAAGTCATTCGATCAGACGCGACCCCTTCCTACTATGCGCAGTGATTCGTGGATGACCATATACTTGATCTGGGACGTAGATGGTGAATTCAGTAAACGGCTTCCTCCTCTCTATGAGTCGGGCTGTGTCACAGTTTTTGTATACACGAAATCACATCCACGCAAACGAGCGCAGTTGTACTTCCGTACACCCAGATTTTGTTCTGCACGACAGTTCGGCCAGAATCCTGCAACCAGATGACTGGAACGTGCTTTACTGATACGAAAGCTGATTCGGAGTTGTCATTAACGTCTTCTTAGTTATCCCTCGTGCGAGCTGGGTACACCAAGCGTGAGGTCCTTACATTAGAGCGCGCTAAACTATTCCATCACTACTCTCTCACCAAAATAACAAAGGTAGAAAAAACTGTAAACAACATGATGATCATAGCACGACTTATCGAGTAGTTAAAATGTCCACAGAAAAACAAAACCAATAATAAAATTATGAATGAAAGAGGATAAACAATGCAGACCAACCGTGTTATCGGACCACTGGATGCAATTCAACCGCCGCGCAGAATTCACGCAAATTTGTAAGTGAGCCACCTTATACTCGAAACATAGTCTTCGATAAGATTGATAAGAAGTCGGTATGTGAATAACACGCTCCATTTCGAGTGTCGCTTTTTTTCAATAAATAAAGGACAAAGGATAAAGCTTTTGGTGTTAATCAATCCATATGAGATACGCCACGCATTTGACTTCACTAAGAATGGTTACCACGGATCATCCTTCATATGAGGGATCCCGATAGCCGCATAGTCGCGAGGCTAAGTGGCGCCTCCCGAGGTGGCGGATAGGGGGTTAATCGCGGACCAAAGGCGACCTTTGCTTTCCTGAGATGCAGGTGAATCCAGGGGATGGACTCCCTGTTTCTGCTGCGCCGATTTGGCACATACTTTCTGTATTTGCTAAGGCGTATTTACGCATGCCTGTGTGAGTGCGTTCTCGTTTATGCGGATTGTATTCTACAAGTCAATTCGGCCAAAATCCTGCAATCGAGTGAGAGCGAAGTATATGGGAGGCGGTTAGGGAGTCGCCTCCAACAAATAAGCTCCATGTCCACTCCGGGAGAGCCTAGCAAGCTACCCATGAGTAGGCCCAGCCCCCCACGTTCAGAGCCCAGCAAGGTATACGTGGGCATCAAAAATGCTAAACACAGCAAAAAAAAGCGCCTCATTCCCGTGACCCCGAAAGAGCCCCCAAATTTCGCAGCGTTGGGTAAGACGAGTACGGAGAGGCTGCTAGAATCTCAGGGCCAATGGAAGCTGCCTGGACCCACCGAAGAACTAAGTGACGATCTGTACCTACAACGTAACGTCATCGGCCTGGCCGAGACCAGAAGACGGCTCCCTTTGAACGCCGTCTGTGACACCGGAGAAGAGCTGTTCCTCGGAACATGCGACGGTACAGTCGGCGGCGTCAAACGCGAGTTTGTCCATGAACATTGATTCATTCCAACAGCTTGCAACCCCAATCAGACGTTTACGACTAAAAAGATGTGGATCAATACCAGCTTTGACAATCTTTCGTCATATACTCGCCGACATCAAACTTTGACGAAGAAGTCGAAGCGTTTTACATGGACTTGGAAAAAGTTCTACAGAGAAGACCGCACATTCTTCAAGTTATCATTGGAGATTTTAACGTCAAGATTGGACCAAGAAGAACGTCACATTGGGACCCACGCATTAGAATGGACCGAACAGGGTGAACGGCTCTCACAGTTTATCATGACGACCAAGATTATCCATGGTAACTCGCAATTCCAGAAGCCCACCCTCAACGTTGGACGTGGGAGTCTCCCAGTGGAGAGTACCATAACGAAATAGACCACATCATAGTGAATAGAAGGTTTTGCATAACCGATGTCGGTGTTGTCCTAAAACTCTGCATGGGATCAGACCACCGTCTCCTTCGTGCAAGATTCTATTTCTCGCGAAAAGGAGAAAAAAGCTGCCAAATTCAAAAACCCAAGTCCCAGACCCACCGTAAACTGCGACTTATTCAATTCATTAGTCGGCTGTTGGAAAGATGCCGTTGTCGATAACATCGACGAAGAATACGATCAGCTCATTCAACACCTTCACATTAGCGATATTAAAGCTGAGAGTTCGAAAGTCACCAAGAGACGTTTGTCTGCATGATTGCACTCCGACACCCAGACGGAATAGTTACAGCGTCCAGAAAGGTAATGAAGAAAATCATTCACGAATACTACTCAGATCTCTTCGATAGCCACGTCCAGCACCCGTTATATGAAATAAAGGTGGATGGATATGTTATACCACCGGTTCTCCCTTCCGAAATCCGACGTGCCATTTCGTCGGTGAAAAAATCGAAAAACACCAGATCCGGACACGATAGGATCACAAGGCGTGAAGAACCTTCCGCCAGTCCTCGTAAACACATTGGCTAGGCTCTTCACACGTTACCTGTCTGTATGCAAGGTCCCTACTCAGTGGAAGCCAGAGCGACCGTGTTGTTGTTCAAGAAGGGTCACCTACACGATATCGGCAACTATCGCCCCATCTGCTTGCTGTCTGTCGTCTACAAACTTTCCACCCGATTGATCCTAAACAAGATTGACAGAACATTGGACAAAGAACAGCCATGTGAGCAAGCAGGGTTTCGAAAAAGGACTTTAGTACGATGGACCACATCCATACGATAACAAGACTCACTGATGTATTGCGAGAGTACAAAAGACCGCTCTGTTTCTCACTTTCATTGATTTACAGAAGGCCTTTGATTCAAATGAGATAGAAGCAGTCATGAAGTGGAAGCCCTTGATAGTCAAGGAGCCCTACTCAGTACATAAAGATTCTCCGCGAGCTTTACGAGAATTCCACAGCCAAAATATCACCATTCTACAACGATATTAACATCGACGTCAAAACAGGAGTTAGACAAGGCGATACCATCTCGCCAAAATTGTTTACCGTCGCTCTCCAAAACGTCATGCGAACATTGGAATGGTATAGTATGGGAGTGAAAATCGATGGTCGGCAGTTACATGGTCTTCGCTTTGCTGATGACATCGTCCTTATAACACCGAACATTTGCCAGGGGGAACGTATGCTTGCCGACTTTGATAAAGCATGTGGAAAGATTGGCCTTCGACTAAACCTCACAAAAACGATGTTCATGAAGAACGGATTGGTTTCATATGCCCCATTCACGCTCAACGAAACGAGTATCTCCGAATGCTCCAGTTATGTCTATCTAGGTCGGGAAATCAATATGATGAACGACTTAGCTCCAGAGCTGAGCAGAAGGAAACGAGCGGCTTGGGGGAGCTTTCAAGGGCATCGAGGATGTAGTGAAGAGAACAAAGAACACCCGATTCTGTGCCCACCTTTTCGACTCAACGGTACTACCTGTCCCTAACGTATGCGTCAAAAAACCTGGTCGCTGCGTAAGCAGGGTGAAGGTTCAGTCAGCGTTCTTGAGCGCGCAGTCGAAAGGTCGATGCTAGGAGTATTCCGTTTCACACAAGTAAGGAAGGGATCCGAAGATCCGACCTGCGTCAACGATCAAATGTCAAAGATGCCGTTCTGTACGCCAAACAGTCGAAGATAAGGTGGGCCGGATACGTAGTGCGTATGAATGACAACAGATGGACCAGAGCCGTTAGTGACTGGATTCCTCGGAATCTCAAACGTACTGCAGGAAGACCACCGACCCGATGGTCAGAGTTCTTCACGAAGAGCCTAGAAGAAGGACGTGATGCTCGACGAGTCCCTAGAGCGAGCAGAACCCAGTGGGCTACTCTTGCACACGACAGGGGAAAAATGGAAGATCTTCTGGCGCCCACTTGAGTCACTCGACAATCAATAGTACTACGAATGATACAGGTGATACAGGAATCGTTAAAGGTGACTGAATACATGTCTGGCCTTTACAATGACATGCGGTGGCATACCGATGTATCGGGCTAGTGTAGCTATCCTTTCAGACACGTCTGGCACCAATTTGCCGTTGGAAGACGTAGTGAGCCTGAAGCGCGGGATCGAACCCAGGTATTGAACGCCGCCTCTAACCACGGCTCTACATAAGACGCTTATTTTTTCGAATACTGGTATTTATCTAACATCTGTTTTCAACCTATAACTTTCAAAGATCGCCTGTCAACTTCGGTATTCCGCTGTTTTTTTTTCTTTTTTTAGCCAAACACTATGTTGTTATTTCACTTTCTATCCACAGTTGCTGACGTTTCTGTGGATATATTCCTCATAGGCTGAAACGGTCATGTTGACTTTAACCTAGTCAACAAAATGTCTCAGTCACCCCAACAGAAGAACCACAAAACCTAATTTTTAACCACATAGAAAACAAAACATCTTCTTCCCAGACTCTATTCCCTATAAATCTTCTGTTGGATGTGATGCGCGAACGCCAACTAAAGAATGCTTTGTTATCACGCCTTTTTATCACGCAATATCTCAGGCTCTTCATTTAACGTTGCGGGGGCGCATATTCAACCATGTGAACTCTATGCTGTTGTTCCCCCAAAAACAATAATTCTCAGTAGAAGACTCATAGAAAAATCAGTTGGTTTGTGGAGAACCGACTGTGTTTACAAAGCGATTGAAATATAAGCCTCGCGGTTTTCGTTTTTTAGGTTATAGAAGTACTTGACTAACTAAATTGAAACCAAGTTAACTTTTTGGGCTCTGAAGAGGGCGATATCTGCCGTGATGTCAGCCAGTGTTAAATAAATAGTGTAGCAAAAAATCTCGCCTCTGCTTTTAAGAGGACCCTCAACTATGCCTTCGTTTCTGTGCTAATCCCAAAATGCATCCCGAAATGCCACCCTCTGTTGACTTGCTTTAATGTATTTTTCTATTGAGCACACGTTCTCCTTCTGTGACTGATTTTCTTCCATGACGTCTGCGCTTACTGAAACTCGTTCTTCTTAGCTTTCCAATGAAGAATCCGAACTATTCGGCCTATGTAGCCTTTCTCACGACGACCAATCATTGAAGAGCAGAAAGAGACACAACGTAGTAGTGAATTCTGTAAGGAAAGAAGGAGAAAGAATAGATGAGTGTAGAACTACAGCTAAATTCAGTGTGATCTACAAACCGATCAATAAGTATGCGACAAATGAGCCTATATTCTAACCATCAGGTTTCGTCTATAATTATTTTGTGAAGTTTACAAAGTCGGTTTTTTTCTACAGCATTTCTAATCCGTTCTGCAGTGAATACAATATTAAATCAAAAGCTTTACAGAAACTCATCACCAGGCAAAATTTCTAGTAATGCGGAAGCTAATGCGACGATTTCAGCTACACAGAGAATTTCGAAATGATCACGTATGTTTGGAACAATTCTGTTGAAAACACTGAAAGAACTAGCTGAGAAAGAGGCGAAACAAAGGTCTCGCGTGGTGTCGTGGTGAACGCGCTTGCCTCCAGAAAGCGTAATAGCGCGTTCGGTCCCCACCGCAGACACCTGCGGTGCGGAGTTTTGTAAATATCTCAGCACCATTGTGTTGAGTCATACTAAAAGATTTTTTTCATTAATTCGATGAAATACCTGTAAAGGTGAGAATATTTCCATGACGGTGGTTGTGTTTAAGCTCAGAGTATTGTAGAAGCTATAGGACATCAGAGAATTCTCACAAGGTAATTTTGTGAGATGTATGTAAAAAAAAACAGAGATTTTAAGCTACAGTTTTCAAGCCGATTGTCATTTAACCATCGGGCCATCGACCCGGATCATCGGCTTTAATGAAGACGAAGACGTCGAAAAGTTAGTCGAATAAAAGTTATTTATCGACGTCGTGTAAGCTCAACAATTTAAAAGATGTTGATTATTTTGAGCTACGTAAATTGACGATGATAATAGCTCAGCCAATATACGGCAGTTTTCACTCGTCCCAATCGCTCGTCAACAGAACCGTTGGGCCCAACGAGTTTCACGGACATGGAGAAGATGGCAATTCTCGCAGAAGAAGAAGAAATCAACACCAAGAACTTTTTTTGGTTCCAACGGCGTAGAATTTCTTCGGAAACTCAGAGGAGAACTGTGTTCAAAAAAAATGGTTTTCTGCATCAAAAATTGATTTTCTCCTTATGGTTTTATCCGTTATCATACATTTAGCATTTATGAACTATATGATGCACACAGGGCGCATGTGGCGCAGTGGTCCGAGGCGCCCTGCAACACACACGCGGAATCGATCCCCGCCCCATGGCCCATCAAGCCTTCCATCCCTTCGTTGTCGGCAGATTGATACCAGAATTGTCTGAGAAGATAGCTGCACTGGCTCGATACATCGGTAGGCTGCCGCGAGTCATTGTAAAGGCCAGGTATGCATTCATTCACCTCCAAACGATGCTTAATGAAGTCGAATGCATAACGCATCCCTCAGCGATTGATCAACGCCAAAAACTTTATCCTTTTTTATCCTTTGTGATGCACACACATGAACATAGTCTTAACATTTATTTATTATATTTTTATAATATTTCATATTTATATGTATATATATATATATATATATATATATATATATATATATATATAAAACATAGGCACAGCCATAAACTCCCGTACAATAAAATCACATTTTGGTTGACTCTTGAAATAAAACGGATGATTTGGGTGAATACGGTGAATGTGATGGAGGCGGCAAAGAAAACACCATATTGTCTTCACCACCAGAACCTGTTGAGTACAATGAAGCTGACGAAACTTTCAAACGAGCAGTGCTGGACTTTGCTGTTAACAAGCCTAAAAAGAGGACATAAAATGCGTATTGTCTGCGTTGAAGTAAGAATGATATAACAATTTGAAAAAGGTTGTTTTTTTTGCTCAAGTGCGTTATTTTTCACTGTTCCCGAACGTAGTGGAAGATTTCCACTCAAGGATTTTAAAGGATGTGAAAGATAAAGGTGATGTTCCATTAGTTGCCTACCTCAGCTATCTACATGGAAAGAGCCCGTTCATCCTAAGATGCTTATTTGGATACTAAGACGGCCCGTCCTACTGATTGTGCGGCCCCCCAGCATATTCTCCATTTTTTGGAGTTTTGTTGGTTTGGCCATTGTGTTTCCCTAGAATTCCAAGTTCAGCCTAGCCAAATTCTGCCCCAGGTCGTCACTACCAAAGGCAGTCGCTGCCCTTGTGGATCAGAGGGAGATTTTCCACCACGTGACTGGTTTGATGCCAAAACGGTGGTGGATCCCGGTATTGGTATATTCTTAGCTTGGCTTCCTGATGAAAACGCCGGACTCCTTCTTAGCTTGGGAGACCCTGCCATGGCGACCAAACTCCTCGCTATACATCGCAGCCCGACACCTAAGAACACCTCCCAGCCAGGTTGAGGCGGTAAACCGTTGGGAGGTCCTAAGATCCTGTCGAAATTAACCACCTTTTACTAGTATGAACACCAATGATTTGTGTTTCGTTGGCGTTCTTGATTCGATGGCGGTAATTTAAGCCAAAAAAATACGCAAATATCACAAACTCTCGCACGGAGATCACGACAACGGGAAAAGATATAAATTGGAAAAAACACTCAGGAGCGATTTTCTACAAATGATCGATAACTATCGGCCGCTAACGCTCGAACACCCAGTACTTGGTGTTGAGTTTCCACTAAATGATGGCCAGATCAACTCTGTACGATTTGATGCGTGCGAACTGAGCTGCGTTGTTGATGTCTTTCAGCCGATTGCTGTTTTTGCCTCTAGTTCTTTTCTACAAAATAATGAGAGGAGTGGACTAGATACATGTGCATAGTTCTATTTAGAAGGGCTGCCAGGGAAAAGATGAGATGTCGACAGACAAAGAACAGATGGATGTCCGTGTAAAATATCTTTGCCGTCTGTATGTAGCTGCAAGAGAAAAACTGTTGAAAATACTTCGAGTTAGTCTCTTCTACCGACGAAATCAGGCCATGGGTTATCATCGTTCTCTTCAGCACCTAGACACGTACTGCTGCGGAACAGAGCAGCAGTCCTTATATGGCCTTCGAAGATTGCTTTCGTGATAACCGTCTAATCAAATTCCACGACTTTAAATTGGGAAGTCGACTCATGTCATCAATAGATCAGTGGAGAAAGCGTCCTGTCTCGGCCTGAACGTTCGGCATAAGCGACCGATCGAAAAAGCGATTACGCCCCAGCTCGCAACAAAGTAATGATGGGGGCAAATTTGGAAAATAGGAAAAGAGAAAGTCCTTAAACATTTTTTTTACCTGATTATTTGGAACACTAGTCAAAGAACACATTACAATTTTTAGGCTGCACGTTCTAAGCGCTCACCCATTTCGTGTTGAAAAATCCGGTGATCCCTTACGAATGTGTAGGCGGCAACGGCAAAAATGAGCCCGCTGGTCACGAGCAGTGCGTCAGGAAGATAGAATGATGTCAATAAAGACTGGAAATGTCCACGAGGTGTATCGTCTTTGCCACGAATAGCGTCCGAGATCTTTAAAACTATCGATAACATTCGAATTTGAAACGGAACAGAGTTAGTTAGCTGGAAATCACAACAAATTTGCATGTCCTAAAAAAGCAAGGATCCCTGGTGTCGCAGTGGTAACGGTGTCGTTCAACATGCGCAGAGCTCTGGTTCGACTTCGGTCAGTGGCCACCTGGGCTCTTTCCTTCGGGGGCCGGATAATCGGCACTAGACTTGTAGGAAAAGCTTCCCAAAATAAAGAAAAAAAAGCTAGCGGATGCCTTTAGTGAATATCTGGGAACGCCATAGCACAGTTATTTTAGGAACCCAGGAAAAACCAAGTTGGAGAACCTACACGCAAAATCCTAAGAGCTTCGTAGAACATATGTGGGAGGACACGAAACGAATGCAGAAACTCTTGAGATCCCATGATATATATGATCCCGACCGTTTAGCATAACAATAAAGGGATAAGTAAAGGTTAGCCTTACCATCCTCAAATGCAAAAATCTTGACAGAGATCTTTTTACAATATGTGATAAACCTGTGTAGTAAGGACACATATCTCAGCTATGAAACAATACCTTCAACTCTACCTGTTTCCAAAAGAATAAATTTGAAACACAACATGATTAGGAGCTTTCTCGTGGCAAAGTTCGCGAGGGCCGTTGCCTTCTTCATAGTAGCAACGATTGGAGTTGAGTAGCCATGACTCATATAAACTTACTGGGAAACCAAGGTGTTCTAAGGTTATAACTAAAGGCATAGAGGGTGAAGAGTTCAGCGCCGATTATTCCCACAAGGATGTGATATGAATTCGTATCCATTCGCACTGTCGTAGAGTGAAAGTCTGCATATCTTGCCTATAGATTCCTCCCAAACAGATTTGGTACCAACTTTCCAACACTAACCTCCAGATGCAATGGGGATTTGGTTTAAACTGGAAACGAAATTGAACTAACCACAAGTGCGTATTGCCGTACAATAAAAAGACTTCAATTCTTCCAAAACGGAGAAAATCGTTCACAAATACTAAATCTTGCGTATTTGTAAACTTATCACCAGTCGGTGGATAGGGGCGCGTGTGGCGCAGTGGTCAGAGGCGCCCTGCAACACACACGTGGAATCGATTCTCGCGCACACGGCTTACCCTATCCCTCCATCCCACCGGTGTCGCAAATTGGTACCAGACTTGTCTAGGGAGGATAGTAGCATTAGCCTGATACATCGATAGGCCACTGCTAGTCATTATAAAGACCAGATATGATTCAATCACCTCCAAACGACGCTTAAGACTTAAGAAGTCGAATGCACGGCGCACCCTCAGGGATTAATCAACGCCGAGAGCTTTATCCTTTATTTATCTTTTTATCACCAGTCAAGAAAAACCATGCGTAAATTAGCCATTTCAAACAGGTAGAACAACATCGATCATCCATAGAAATGAGGAATTTTAGCGCAAAAACTTTATTACTCCGAAAGTTCCTCCAAGTGACAGTTGATGGCAGGCTGAGTAAAGCTGTATAGGCGACAAAAGCAAATTTCAATAAGATATGACCTTCCTCGAAATCGAATTCTAATTTAAATTCTTTTGTCATAAAGGTCTAAATAGGTTTAATAATGCTGAGATATTTGCAAAACTCCGGACCGCAGGTGTCTAGGGTGGGGAACGAACGCGCTATTGTCCTTTCCGGGGAGTAGCGCGCTCACCACCACACCATGCGGGTCCTTCGTTTCGCCTGTCTCTCAGCTAGTTCTATTGATCTTTTGCCATCAGCAAAAGTAGGCAGTAAATAATAAGTCAAAAATTGGTCTAAATAGGTTTGGAACATCATCTCAGCGCAAAATTCTTTTTTTTTCCACAGAAAAAAAAAGCGCGCGAATCAGAGAAACTAATCCGCCGAACCGCGCCAAGATAATTTTCTAGAGTATAGGATTTTCTGCCATGTATGGTCATGGATAACCAGAAATTAAACATAAACTATGAGGAGTTGGAACTTTTCATCAAGAAACTTGGTTTGGAATAAGGCTATATTGAACTGGTCCTCGACTAGAGAGAGCCTTGTTGTGAAATGCTGGTACTCAAAACCTTCGTTCTACACGGTGGATCAATCAAGAATGGTTGCCCAACTAACAGCACATTGCTTGAAACGACATGAATGGTGGAAGGTATGCACCACCAAATTTTCCGATAGGAATTGTGTTTTTTCACAAATATAGTCCTTCTCCTTCATGGCAGGAAAGTAGTTTTTCTTTTTTGAGAGGAGTACAGTGAGCTTACCACTCCCAATATGTACGGTCCAGAAGCATCTCCGAAAAGATGAGAAATTAAAATTTGCCACGAATTGGCTGTATTTCGACGATTCGGAACCACGACGTCCTAAACACGGACAGTTGTTAAACCAGCATAGAAATGGTATAAATAATAATGAAATAAAACGATAAATAATAAAGCTTATGGTGCTGGTGGATTTCAGAGAAATGCATTCAACTCCATTCGTAGCGTCGTAGAGTTGATTTCTGTACATTTACTTTGAACTGGTGGGGAACCACCAAGAACAAGCTTTTCTCTTACCTACTAGACTAGCCTGGCATTAGTTTTGGGAGGGATAAGGGATAATGAAAGATTTGGTCATACATGGATGTCGAACTAACAAGTGTCTATTGCAGCTGAACCCCTGAACCCTGAACTTAGGCGAAATTCTGCTATTTTATTTCTTTTATACTCGCTCCATCATTACTTTCTTCCTCTTATATATCTTTGGCACCTGTCCATAAAGCTATATCTTTCTTAACTAATATAAGTTCATGAAGTAGCCAGCAGCAGTTTTCGGACCACTTACATTAAAAACTCTGGAAAAAGAATGGTGATTGTCCTAACGCATTCTTAGATAGCAGAGACAGCCTTTAATCAAGAAATATGGTGAAGAGTTATGAATACTCCAGATTAACTACAGCATATCGAGAAAATCAATGAAGGGCGACGTTTTCACAAAAATATTTTACTGTTTCGGTATCACCCACCTCCTCAACGGTTTACCGCCTCATCGTGGCTGTGAGGTGTTCGTGGGTGCCGTGCTGCGATGTACGGCTGGGGGAATCATCCCTCCAACAGGGTTTCCCAGGCTGAGAAGGAGTCGGGCGTTTTCATGAGGGGAGCTCAGCTAAGAGTAAACCAATACCAGGATCTACCACCGTCCAAGCATGGTGGCAAATCTTCCTCTGATCCACAAAGACAGCGACTGCTTGTGGTGCTGACAACCTAGGGGAGACTTTGGCGGGGGCTGAATTCCGAAATCCAAGGAACCACAATGGTTAAACCAGCAAAACCCCGAAAAAACGGAAACTGTGCTGGGTCGAAGTTTCTAAGTTTGCGCACCAGACCAATCAAAAAGTGGAAATCAAGAAGAAAATGACAACAAACGAGTGAAAATGAGAGCTTAAATCCTGGAACTCACCATTAGCATATTAACATTTGTCGCCCAATTAAAACACGTTGCAGTAATACAAATAAATATTAGCACCTAAAAATTCCCATTCAAAAAATATTTCAAAAATGTCGGTAAGTGTAGAAAAAAAACTGCTAGAAAGAGCTCATATGGACTTAAAATTGTTCTAAAGAATCCTCAAAGCTCTATACCTTTCATCTAAGAGAAATTCTCACAAAAAATCTGACAACTAAAAAGTTATTCTTTGAAAAATGGTTCCAAAGCTTTTTTGTGGGCTTCATACAAGTTTTTGCTTGATATTTAGGACTCATAAGTGAACAAAAAATCATTCAGGGAGAGAATTAACCAAGAAGGCAGCTCATTTCTTGAATCGCTCTAGATCTCAGGAAAGTATATGATTTCGTCAAGACTCTATCGCGGTGATCTGGTGTAACGGCAAGGAGCCCTACTACAACTGGCTAGAGATCCCTTCTATTAGTAAGGTACGTGGGATGCACTCGAGCAATCTGCACTGAAGTTTCCACTTTTCAGTTCTTAATAGCCTCTTAAGTGTTCCGGTTCTGAAGTGCTCTAGTTACCGAAAAAAATTGTCGTCAGCTTTCAAAAAACCACCTTCGTTGCAAAGGGAATTACGGTCCAGTGATAATTTTTCCAACTAGAATGCATTAATAATATTGGAAATAGTACTGTAATATGTCAAAAAGAACTTTGAAATAAGATGTAAAAGTTGGTAAAAAGACTGATCTTCAAACGTAACGTGAGAACAATGACAAAAACGGAAACAATTTTTTCAATCGATGGAAACTTATACGAGTTTTAGGCTATTTCATAGTCCTTTTTCCAGATGACCTAAAGAGGAGCTACCACCAGCGATGACGCCATAAACTTTTGTTTTTAGGATATTCACATAGCTCTATTTATGGAAGAAAAAAAATTACAAAAGAACCCACCCATGCTGCATTCATATTGTGGGGAATTTCGTGAAGAGCAAAATATAACGTTGGAACGCCTATTAAAGCACCGACACTACAAATAATCGCGTCCGAACGAACTGTCTTCACGCACCGAAATGGACCGAGACCGTCGTGGAGCCACTAAAGACTACGGAGTGACGAGGATGACTACAATTTGTAAATTTCTGTATTCTAATAATATTTATGGTCGTACAAGGCAGTGATTAGAGGTGAAAATTTGGCTTCTGTTTCAATCCTATGTCCTCGTTAATGCAAGCTTCTCATCTTTATGGTGTCAGCAAACTAGTACCAGATTCGTATGCGAAAAACTCCTTGCGACTTAAATAACCCGGCGACGGTTATCCCACAACAGAGCAGCCCGACCTGAGAAGTTTGACATTTCCATTCGGAAACTCATCTTATACTAAACCAGTGCCTAAATTCACCGCTGTGCTTGTAACAAAGTAGTCACAAGATGGAAAACATTCTACCGATACACAGAGGACAGCGACTGAATGAATCTACTTGAAATCCTGCGCTAGCTTTTACTAGAACCTACCCAGGTCTCCACTACAAAGGCTTCCAGAGATACATGGTACCAATCTCAGAATCCTTAAGGGATACGTGGCTTGTTTGGCTCAGGACCGAATTGAACAAGGAAATTGAGTGTATTGCACGGCATTTCTAACACCTATGCTTCCTGAATCGCCGATACATTTTTATAGAGAATAAAAATGTACCTGTGATATAATCGATCCAATAGCGACGCCAGATATTCCACCAATACAAGTTAGAGCACCAAAAACCAAATTTCACACTGAAATTACTAATGTGGATTTACATAGCATGCGCTAGATACTGTAGATGTGTTTAAAAGACGTAATGAATAAGCTTCCTACATGGTTAAAGTGGAAATAAAGCTTGAATAAAACGTTTTCAAAAACATTTTTTAAACCAAAAAGATTCCTACTAACACTGATTGGGAGGGGGAGGGTTTGCCTAAATAGAAAGCACAGCAACCCTTAATTTGGCGAAAAAGGAACAAAAGTTCATAGCGAAGTCAAAATGTCATATGGCAACGAAATTCTTGTTCCCAACAAGAATTCTTCTTCCAAACATTTGCTTTAAATTAGTAAATGTTAAGGTCACCAGCGTTAATATGTCTAGGAAACTCAGAATAACAAAAATTTTCAATTTAATTCCTTTGTTCTTTAGAGTCTACGGATCTCCCTCACATGAAGGATCTCAACCCGGTTAGTCGCGAGGCTACGTGCCGCGTCCGCAAGCGGCGCGTAAAGGGTTAGTCGTGGACCAAAAGTGACCTTTGCTTCCCTGCAAATGGATCCAGAGGATGGACTCCCTGTTTCTGCTGCGCCGATTTGGCACATACTTTCTGTATTGGCGAGGCGTATTCATGCATGCGTGTGTGGGTGCGTTCTCGCTTGTGCGGATTGTATTCTACGAGTCATTCGGCCAAAAAGCCTGCAATCAAGTGACAGTGAAGTATATGGTAGACGGTTAGGGAGTCGCCCCCCAACAAATAAGCTCCATGTGCACTCCGGGAGAGCCTGGCAAGCTACCCGTGAGTATACCCAGCCCCCACGTTCAGAGCCCAGCAGGCCATACATGGGTATCAAGATTCTAAACAGTAAAAAAAAGCGCCTCATTCCCGTGACCCCGAAAGGGCCCCCAATTTCGCAGCGTTGGGTAGGACGAGTACGGAGAGGCTGCTAAAATCTCAGGGCCAATAGAAGATGCCTGGATTACAAAGAACTATGGTGATGATCTGTACCTACAATGCACGTACACTTGCATACGAGTCCTCGACAGAAGAGTTGCTCATGCAAGCAAGAACGATAAGGTACGACGTCATCGGCATTGCCGAGACGAGACGACGCCATCCATTCAACGCCGTCTATTATACCGGAGAAGAACTGTTCCGCGGAACATGCGACGTTAGAGGTGTCGGCGGCTTCGGCGTTCTCGCCAACACCAGTTTGTCGATGAACACCGATTCATTCGAACAACATACAACCCGAATAGGACGTTTACGTTTAAAAAGGTGTGGATCAATAGCGGCTTGGACAAACTTCGTCGTTTACGCGCAAACATCAAACTATGACGAAGAAGAAGTCGACGCGTTCCATAACAACTTGGAAAAATCTCTACAGAGGAGACCACACATTCTTCAAGTTATCACTGGAGATTTTAACGCCAAGATTGGACCAAGAAGAACATCCGAAGAACGTCACATTGGGACCCACGCATTAGAATGGAACGAACAGGGTGAGTGGCTCTCTGAGTTTATCATGGCGACCAAAACCATCCATGGTAACTCGCAATTCTAGAAGCCGCATCCTCAACGCTGGACGTGGGAGTCTCCCGGTGGGAGAGCAGCATAACGAAATAGACCACATCAGAGTTAATAGGGTTTTGCCTAACCGATGTCGCTGTTGTCCCAAAAATTCCACACGGGATCTGAACAACGCCTCCTTCGTGGAAGATTCTATTCCACGCGGAAAGGAGAAAAAAGCCTGTGACTTATTCAATTCATTAATCGACTGTTGGGAAAATGCCGTTGGCGAGAACATCGACGAAGAATACGAACGACCCATTCAACATCTTCACGTTAGCGTTATGAAAGCTGAGAGTTCGAAAGTCACCAAGACACGTCTGTTTCCAGAAACATTCCAGCTGATAAGCAAGCGTAGAATCCCGCTAGCTGCAGGCAACCGCGAACTAACGTCCGAGCTTGCAAAGCGATGCAGACGAGGCGTTAAAAGAAGATCTTAAAAAGAGAAGACTAGCAGTAATGGTGGAAGCTGCAGAGGCTGGGAAAAGCATTCGCGTAGTCCACCGAAGCTTCGTCAATTACAAGACCAAGATGATTGCACTCCGACGCCCAGGCGGAACAGTTACAGCGTCCAGAAAGGCAATGGAGAAAATCATTCACCAATACTACTCAGATCTCCTCGATAGCCACGTCCAGCTCCCGTCATATGAAATAAAGAAGGATGGATATGTTGTACCATCGGTTCCCACTTCCGAAATCCGACATGCCATTTCGTCGGTGAAGAATAGAACAGCGCGAAGTCCGGACAGGATAAGATCAGCAACACCTGAAGAACCTTCCGCCAGTCCTCGCAAACACACTGGCTCGGCTCTCCACACGTTACCTGTCTGAAGGCAAGGTCCCTACTCAGTGGAAGACCAGCAAGACCGTGTTATTGTTCAAGAAGGGTGACCTACACGATATAGGCAGCTATCGCTCAATCTGCTTGCTGCTTGTCGTCTACAAACTTTTTACTCGAATTATCCTAAACAGGATTAACAGAACATTGGACAAAGAACAGCCATGTGAGCAAGCAGGGTTTCGAAAAGGATTTAGTACGATGGACCACATCCACACGATAACAAGAGTCATTGATGTATTGCGAGAGTACAAAAGACCGCTCTTTCTCACTTTCATTGATTTACAGAAGGCCTTTGATTCAATTGAGATAGAAGCAGTCATGGAAGCCCTTGATAGTCAAGGAGTCCCTACTCAGTACATAAAGATTCTTCGTGAGCTGTACAAAAAATTCACAACCAAGATATCACCATTCTAAAACGATAATAACATCGACATCAAAAGAGGGGTAAGGCAAGGCGATACCGTCTCGCTAAAATTATTTACTGCCACCCTCCAGAACGTCATGCGAACATTGGAATGGGATAATATGAGAGTGAAATTCGATGGTCGGCAGTTACATGATCTTCGCTTTGCTGATGATATCGTCCTTATAACACCGAACATTAGCCAGGGGGGAACGTATGCTTGCCGACTTTGATAAAGCATGTGGAAAGATTGGCCTTCGACTAAACCTCACAAAAACGATGTTCATGAAGAAGGGAGTTGTTTCGTATGCCCCATTGACGCTCGACGGAACGAATCATCCGAATGCTCCAGTTATGTCTACCTAGGTCGGGAAATCAATATGGTGAACGACTTAGCTCCAGAGCTGAGCAGAAGGGAAACGAGCGGCTTGGGGGAGCTTTCAGGAGCACCGAGGATGTAGTGAAGAGAAAAAAGAACACCCGACTCCGTGCCCACCTTTTCGACTGAACGGTACTTCCTGCGCTAACGTATGCGTCAAAAACTTGGTCGCTGTGTAAGCAGGATGAAAGATCACTTAGCGTCATGGAACGCCTAGTCGAATGGACGATGCTAGCAGTATCCCGTTTCACACAACTAAGTGATGGGATCCGAAGCGCCGACCTGTGTCAGCGATCAAAAAATCAAAGATTCCGTTCTGTACGCCAAACAGTCGAAGATAAGATGGGCAGGACACGTAATGCGTATGAATGACAGCCGATGGACAGCAGCCGTTAGTGACTGGATTCTTCGGGATGTCAAACGTACTGCAGGAAGACCACCGACCCGATAGTCAGAGTTCTTCACGAAGAGCCTAGAAGAAGGATATGATGATCGACGAGTCGCTAGAGCGGGCAGAACCCGCTGGGCTACTCTTGCACGTGACAGGGGAAAAATGGAAGATTTACTAGCGTCCGATCGAGTCACTCGACGATCAACGGGACTGCAGGTGATACAGGTGATACAGGTGATACAGGTGTTCATTATAGTGAGTCCGCAAAAATCCGTTCTCTAAAATTTCGGAACACTATTGATCGATATCTATTAACAGATCGTCAAAAAAAAGGAAAAATATAGAATGAAAAAATGAAAATTGCGAGAAAAAAAAGAAGGAAGGAAACAGAAAAATACACTTGTTCAAAAAAAAGTTCGTCGGACTAGCCTTTTCTGGTAGGGATGTCACTTTTCTGCATAAATTACACCAGCTGGATAAGAAACGAACAAATACAATGCAAGAAAAGGATTTTTCAAGCGTTTTTTATAGGTAGGTAGACCAGCAAGATACTTACTGCGCTTTCGTTTGAGGATTCAGTTGTTCCGTACTGTTCAATCCTCTATTGTAAGCATAGTTATGTTCGATTGCTGTTGGTACCCACCATGTTAACGTACCAACCACAAAAACAATTGCTGTATAGCCGAATGTGGAGAAAATGTAAGTCGGGCTAAAATGGTCATAGTTTCTTTCACTGTTGCTTCAAAATTAATTTTGTTATACTCTGGACTATGTTTTTAAATTATTCATTTCACATTGAAAGCAAGTGAAACAAAACTACGACAGTGGGAATGTTTCCTTGAGGCATTTTGCCCAGAAACCCTAAAAAGGATCTTCCATCGTGCCAAAATTATTTCACTCTTACATAATCATTGAAGTTTGTAGACCTTGGTAGTAATTTAAGAAACATCATTAAAAGCACCACTTTTTCTGTCCTGCCCGGCTTCCGCTCGCTTTTCTCTTAACTGCAAAAAGCACATTCTTGTATTGCTTAGGATACCCTTGTAGGAGATACATTTAGGCCTTTTTTTATTCTACCGTGTGCAGTGAATCAGAGTCAACTCATGTCGACCACGGTGTTCCGTTCGAAGACGAAGCGTTTTTCTCATCCCATTTTCTCTATTTCCAATGATTTTGATAGAAACTACTGCATCCTTCATATACTCTCATCCTCTGTGTTCCTCTCTGCACCTTTTCATATTATTGGAAAATTTTCAAATTCTTTTTATGGTGATTCCAAAACTTAAAACGTCACCTACCAAACAGTCGCGGCAAGCTTTCGGCATCTGAATTTTAACTTACATTGAGATTATGTTGTTTTTACAGCTGCCAGTTACATACTATAACCACTATTCTTCAGAAGAGCTGCCTGGTCGATGTATACGATACTCGTTTTCTTGAGAGGCCACTATCGCATTTAAATTCTTCTATCTAGACCTCAGCTTAATTTCATTCCCTGTTTACATTAACACAATGAACTTCCCAACGATCTCTCAAGAGCTGAGAAGCACTGCTATCATTCTGATTGCAGTGAAGCTCCTCGTTTATCATCCTGGAGGAGTTTTACTCGATAATATTACTTCGCATGTATTGAAATTCCATAGCCTCGAATTATGTCGATGGATGATGAATATTCCCTCGTTTTAAAGTAATTCCTCATCGAGTGTGGTGAAGGAGAAACTATAGATACTGAAAGTGAGCAACCCCCTATGCTATGCGCCGAACCATATGTGGAAAGGGAATCCGATGACGGGGACAGTGATGATGATGACGGTGACAGCGTTTGTGGTCGAAGAAATACAGTCAGGGAATATAATTTCTGGATACAGGTGACATCAAAGCGTGCAGTTTCCAAAAATCGGAAGAATTAGCAAGTGGTACGTCAATTTACCCTTCTCCATGGCCTATACATATACGACTTTTAGTCTACGTAGTTTTGATACAAGCACTTCTTTTCTCCGTTTACCGATTCAAACAAGTTTTGTGAAATTGTAAAGCATCTAGCGCCAGAATCCTCAGAAAAGTAGCGATAAAGAGTTTAAGATCAGAGTTTAAGATCAGATAGCTTGTCGAACACGGATGTTCCAAGAGGTGTCGTCATTGGAGGCCTATTCTTTGCACTTAAGAATTTATGATCAAACTACCAGTCGAATGAGTTATTTTGTTCGCCACGACAGACTGTTGATGGGGAGGAGAGTACGCATAAAATTGCTACCAAACTTGTGTGGAAACCTCACTCCTGGTAATCCAAGGCCGAACGCTCCAGCCTGCTATCTCAGGTTTTCAGGGAGAATTAATTCGACCAGCACTCAATGGCATGCATAAAGATATTGAAACTCCTCAATCATTGGCAGATCTCATTAGGGGGAAAGTATCAAGACCTTTGTGAATAATGAATGCAAGGAAACGAATCGAATGCAGGAAGTGCTGGGATCAGTACCGTAAATTTGAAGACAGGTCGTTAAAAATTTAAAACTTAAAACACGAGTTCGATACACGTTCTTCTGTTCTGTTCAGTGATATTTGAATTTCCGTAAAACTCACTTCAATAGCAGTCGTTTGAGATCCTCAGAATAAGTGGTACGAATCAGTTCAGTCCCAAGAATACTACCTTTCCGTTCTGCAGCGCCTCGTACTGGTTCTTCGATAAAAAAAATTATCATTGCAAGGCACAGAACACCTAAAACTGGCAAAGTTCAACAAAAGAAAACCTAAACAAAGTAGAGAAGATGAAAAAAGAGAAAAAAGAGGTAAGCAGAGAGGAAAGCGAATGCTATAAAAAAGATCTCAATCATATTTCCCGTTTAGAAGAACGACTTAAAATTTAAAAAAGAAGATAGCAAAAGAAGGGCCTCAAAATATAAACAAAAACAGCTTTATTAAATAATTTCCAAATGTTTTGCGTCTAGTCCTTGCTGACAAAATGATATCATAATCTTAAATCAGGTGGTAGGGCTTCCAAAGTGTACGGCGCAGTGACTAGAGAAGTTCCGCCATATGCACGTCGTCGTTAGTTCGAGCCCACCCCCGAGACTACCGAATCTTTTTTCTGTCTATAGTCGGATCAGCAAAGTGAAAGCGGACTTGTATAGAAGAATAGAAAGTGCTCACTGTATAAAAGATGCACTCAGTAACCTCCATGAATGGTTTCAAAGGTGTGCCAACAAAGTACCGAGGTGAATGATCGATGCTCAGTATTTTAACATCAATACTTTCATAAGGGCGCGTGTGGCGCAGTGGTTGGAGGCGCCACTGCGACATACACGTGGAGTTGAACCTCGCGCCCATGGCTCACCAAGCCTTCCATCCCTCTAGGGTCGGCAAATTGGTACCAGACTTGCCTGGGAGCATAACAGCAGTGGCTCGATACATCAGTGGGCCACCGCGAGTCATTGTAAAGGCCAAATATGCATTTAATCACCTCCAACGATTCTTAATTAAGTCGAATGCATGGCTCATCCCTCAGGGATTGGTCAAAGCTGAGAGCTTTTATCCTCATACTTTCATCATATCCATTCCAAAGCACGACTGCTTCAAACAACATCCATACTGATGAGGAAGTTACTGTTAAAATTTGAAAAAGCGAAAATTTTAATCAGAAACTCACCTGCAGTGTTTTCAACTTCATACTTCTCCTCAAACTATGAAGTTACCTACAGGACCCATTAGTACAGCAATGTAAAGCTAATGACTAAAAAAATTATAATAACAGACCTAATATTGCTGTTATTCGGACACCCCAACGCCAATCGCCAGTAAAGGCTGCAACTGTTGAGCCGACCATGAATCCACAACCACTGAAAAAAACTACGAGATGGAAATGATATGGAGAATAAAGGCATGTTAATGAGCATTTTCCCTGGGTATTTTACGTATCATAACCCAGTGCTTCATTGCCATACATTGTAACCACAATGGGACCGCCAAAAACTCCAAATATCTGCCGCAGGCAAGGTATACTGTATTTGACATTTATCGTCATAAAAGGGCATTAGACACAGTCTTAAAGGTTTTTTCTCAATTCCTTATCTATTGTATTAGTCCATCAACTCGAATGCCTTAAAGGAACTTTAAGTTTTTTTTAGTTCCATATCTATTTTATTAGAAAAAGAGCAATTCACCACTTTAGAAACGTTCGGAAATACCCATCAGCAACAGAAAATTCTTATTTCCAAGAAAACGCAAATGTGTGGACCCATATGCATGAAATCTAGTACCGCTTTCCTTTTTGAGGAAACTAAGAGCTTATCTTTAAGAAAAAAGAATTTCCCGCAGGCCCTGTAGATGACACTCCTGCGCTTTGTTTTTCAATTCCATTGAAGTGTAACATAATTGACGACCAATGTGATGTTTTCCAAATTAGCAAATAGTAGTTTATCAAACAGTATAACAGATCCGCAACGATACGTCTCCTACACTGAGTGTAGAGTTGACAACATGAATAATAAACGATTCTTACTCTTCACTGCTGCTTAAATTATGCCGCACAGTTCTTTTATTGCTGATGTTGTACCTAGCGTCATCCGAGGAAGGCTATTCTCTACCCTAAATAAGGCACAAAAACTTCCTTTTCGGATGTTTGCTTGTCTGATTGAGGTTGCTAATTGTCACAAAAAGATTGTAGCTGCTGAAGAGAGTGCTAAGATACCAGAGCTCGACATTTCCGGATATGTTCTCGTCACGATGAGATGGCAGATTTTTCACAACCCTTAGAACACATCTAATTCTACGGCAGATTGATATTTAGCACTATCAAAACTTCCGCATGTATCATAAAAAGCTAGACGTTCACAAAGTGCGTGTTCATCGACCTGATCCAGTAAAGTACGTTTTGTGTCTCGACATCTGTAGAGTCTCTGCCCATTCCCAATTGTCGTGTTCCCACAACCGCCCAGTGAGCCCAGTAATAGTGTATCCTCATATGTGATTTTGGAGAGTATCCATGTTCGCCTAGATTTTGGAGAAGCATTCCTTAGTCCAGATGATTCCTCCTGATATGTAGACCATTTGCAAAATTTATTAAAAGATGAACGTCGGTGTACAACTTCCCATGCCTATTATAAGACATTGCTGACCAAAAACAGAGGAGTTAACAAATGTTGTTCAACCATGAGTCATGGCGTCACGTTGGATAATTATCTGGAGGCAGAGACGAACGAATCTTTTCATCTCTCTCACGACTTCCCCCTTTTTCTTGTCCGTATGTGCTCATCTTGCTTGCAATCAGATCCCAAATACCACTGATAAGTATTTTACAAGAATTCACAAGTTCTCTTGATTAAAACATGAGCCGTTGTTCCAATACGGACCTATTCCTTATCGACCACCTCGTGTTTATGAAATGCAACAACCCTCGACCGTTCGCCCTTGTCCTCATTTCGATCACCTTTACACGGTCCGTCCGATTGGTCTCCCTTGAACTCTACGGGTGATGTCAAACGAAATTCGTTACTTTTTTCGTGTCTTCAATATTTTCAGCTTCAGTCTAGGGCGAAAGGCTCGGTCGATGAGGAAGACGAATTTCCTACGAGTTTCCTTTCCGTTGCAATCACTATGACAAGTCACAGCCAAATATGCAATCGAGAGACATTACAAATCTATAAAGCAGCGAACTGTGCTCAATAGATATTGCTGAACCGACCACCAAGCGGCCGCAACACCATAATTGGATAATGGACCTTTTTTTCGTGGTACACAAGATTTGAGTAGGTTCAAAAAACGTGGAGAAAGACATTGAAGAACATAGAAGATGAATAGAATATAAAAATCCACAGATTCTAAAAAGAATGCACAAAACAACAGAATTATGTAATGAGGAACCCAGAAACGACGCGGTCTTTTTTGGGGTGAGGCAAAGTGGACGACACGATCACATTTGATTCGTACTGTGAGCTCAGAAACACTAGGCGTGGCCTTCGAAATATGCTAATTTAAGGTAATGCGCTAGACTACTTCACTTTCTTCACAACATGAAGTATCAGAACTTTTTTTTCAGTTTGGTGTCAAATATTTCTCACACTTGCAGCAAATCAATATATTGAACGTTCCTCTTTTGAAGACATCAAATCCCATTAAAACACCTAGACAGGACACTCAATAGCGAGATTCTCTTACCTTCCACAAGGGATCGCAAAGTAGAACAACATCAGCATTCGACCTCTATTTGCGCCAGTAAACATGTCAGCAATGATCGACGGGGAAATCACAGCATACGATGCTTCTCCAATGCCGACCATTCCACGAAACAACATAAACATCCAGAACATCTTAAACATATGCGTAACGACAATCGAAAACAAAAAACAGCGAACAAAAATAGTAATACTAAAAAATATGACGGAAAAAGTGTTGAGGAAAGATGAACGAACATTAGCTGGAACAAATGTCGATGCTAACACAGCCAGTACCCATATCGCTATTCCAACTGCCATAATCCTTTTCCTAACATATCTAAAGTGACGTCATCAAACTGACTGTGCAGTACCTATGTAAATTAAAGTGTACTGCATACCTATCACCTAAAAATCCACAAATTGGTGAAGCAACCATAAAAAATGCCATAAACATAGTTTGTAACAGGCCAGCATGAGCGTCATCGATATGGTAGTAACTTTGAACATTTGTTAATACTCCTAAAAAACTCTTTTTATTTGAAATTTACTCAAAAAAATAACGAACTATGACATGAAAACATCTTGGCTATAATGTTAGTTTCTTATTTGCTGCCTATTACTATTTGTAACAACCAGCAAATAAATGGCACTGATCGACAGAAAACTAGCTGAGAGACAGGTGAAAGGTGTGGTGGTGAATGCGTTAGCCCCCGGAAAGGCTAATAGCGCGTTCGGTCCTCACCGCAGACAACTGCTATCCAGAGTTTTGCAGATATCTCAACGTCATTACGGTTGTGTCTTGCCTACAGTTTTCCTTTTGAGTTCTACAGTATGATTTATACAGTGCACTTCAGAATACGTATTGCTTTCTTCGTAAGAAGAGAACAAAAGAAACCTTTTAATTTTTTCGCGCCTAGGGTTATTTTCGCAATTAACGGTATAATAGTAATGTCCTGGTAACGTGACTGACCTGCTACTGTATACCTATCCATATAATTGAGAAGATTTATAGTAAATAATATAGCAATACTGAAGTAAGACCTGGTACTCTAAATAAAATTAATAAGTGACAGAAAGCAAAATAAAAGCTAAGGGAGGAAATCTTAGAGTATCAAGCAGAAACACTAACAAGCTTTTACTACGAAAGGGTCCACCGATATCGATCGAATATAGGAAATCCACCTTCATGCTCTCCTTTTGGCCAAATTTCAATGGGAAAATGGTACTGTGAACTGTGGAAAACATAGTTGACACCACATCGTTTTTCGCTGCAGCTCTACGATACCCGCAGATTTCATCCATTTAAGAAAAAAAACATATTAAGCAAATTTGTTTCTGAAAATTCTATTCATAAATGGGAAGATGGATTTCACAAATGGGAACCATTCGCATGCGCTTTGTCTACTGCGGATATGGTACTGAGTAATTTGTGAGGCAAAAACATGGTCAAGACCGAAAAATCGCTAGAGTAGTCATTATTTATCGACCAAAGAACAAAAAAAAGACGCGTGTGGCGGAGTGGTCGGAGGTGCCCTGCAACACACGCGGAATCGATCATCGCGCCCATGTCCCTCCGGCGTCGGCAATTTGCTACCAGACTTGTCTGGGCTCGATACATCGCTAGGCTACCGCGAGTCATTGTAAAGGGCAGATATGCATTCAATCAGCTCCAAACGATGTTTAATGAAGTCGAATGCATGGCGTATCCCTCAGGGATTGATCAATGCCGGAAGCTTTACCTTTTGATAGAACAAAAAAATAGTCACAGATAGAGTAAGGAAATATTTTTAATACGAGCGAATAACCGGATCCTTGCTAAGAGATGATTTTTCAGAGCGGATACGACCATACCTTAAACTCGGATGACGATTTTTCTTTATGAAATGGTGACATCCCCGAACTATCGAGATCTTCATATCTCCGTCGTTCGCTCATAGGTAGATTTTATCTTTAAAAAAACATTGTCAGTACCAGTTTTAATGGCGAAAAAAAAGGGTTAAACGCAGGAAAATGTAGACCAGAACACTAATGAGCTAAAGGAAGCTGCCATAAAGAGATAAATATGGAAGAAATTTATTTCAAACGGATACGAACATTGGGGTAGAGAGGAAGAAGTAAAGGGTAAATACGGATGAAAAAAAATGCATAGGGAATAGGATGGAAATCTTGAATCTGTACTGAACAAAGCTGGTCACCATCAACACATTATCTATACTGCATAATTCAGGTTCACTGCTATTATAAAAGAAATTTGCTAATACGTCTAGTAAAATTATTTAGGAAGCCGTTCTGCTGATTGATTGGGATCAGAGTGCCGTTATAATGCGGTTCTTTTTGCCAAATGACAGGGAAAGAGGACATCAGGAAAGGAACTTCTCATGGTAACAAAAGCGAACTCTTAGGAAAATCTTGCAGTTAAGCTGATTTTTTTTTGCTCTGCTATGTATTTGAAGCTTTTTTAGACACTGCGATGTTTTTTAGTTCTATTTCGCACAAAAGAATGCGTGTAGCTAAGTGGTTAGAAGTGCACAGTAGGACACGAGGTCCTCTTTTTCAACCCTACGTCATGAGTCAACTAAGCCCTTCAACCATCTGTGACTGGAAGACTGGCACCAAACTTATCCAGACGAACCAAATTACTGACCTGGTGCATTGACAGAATCCTGGTATCATTTTTTGGACCAAATGTGCATCGTACATGATAAATTCGATCTTTTCTGTTACGCTTACTAAGATACCGTGTGCAGCGAATCTCGTAAGGATTGATGAAAGAAGAAAGCTCTGTCCTTCATTCATTTTGTTCCAGAAAGATTTAAATGGAAGTATGGACTTGTAAGCAATTCTAGGCAAGTTAACGACAAACATGCCTCAAAGTCTCATCTGAAATTCTTTAATGAAACGATTCAATCAGTCCACATGCACTGTTCGTGGTAAATAGAACCCGATTGACGCGTCAAAGCAGTTGTCACCACGCGAGTCGCTATCGTTCTGGAACAATCCTACTTGTGAACTTCTGGATCTCCTAGGGTTGGTGAGTGAATACAGCAAAAAGTCTGCATGTCGTTAGGAATAGAACAAACAAGATTCAAGTGGAAACCCAGATGTGTGCACGAATTCGCCAAGATGGCGATTGCAAGACATAGAAACGAATGGACGATGTGCTAGGGCCGGCCACTCAAATGAAAACAGGCCGTCTAGGCAACTAATTTCTTTTTATTAGCACTGTCGCTACTATCGCGTCCCATTGAAACAATTCTACTCTCCTCAATCGAGGCAATCTGAACGATTGCGAACCACAGGAGATCGTTAAGGAAAATGTCCTTCATCGTAAAATGACCATCTCCGAAATCCACAAACCAGATACCGTCGCCTATCGACAGGGCAATACATTTGAAGACACATGCTTCGATTGAAAAAAAACCTAAAGAAAAAATATCCGGAAACCCACAATGGCATTCGTCAGAGACTTTTTGTGAAAATGATGAAATCCGTGGACTACTTCAAAAGTAACAGAAATGAAAGCAGAAGAAAGTGAGGTACTAAATGGTATGTAGCTCAAAATCAAATCAACCAATCAATCAAATCAATCAATCAAAAAATCGAAATCAAATATCTTCTTCTAAATAGCTGACTTTCCTTTTTTTAAGAAGACTTACATCGATTGAATGGTTCAATTGATATTACAATGCATCAAATAATCAATGAGAGCGTTTGTGAAGACCTTAATGTAGCAGTTTTGTAAACAGTTCCATATGAAAACAAAGTGGTTCATTACGTAAACTTTTTAGTTACTGCCTACTACAATTCTTCACGGCAGGGCATTGTGTGAAATGCTATCACAATGATACTGAGATATTTGCAAAACTCCGGACCGCAAGTGTCTGCGGTGAGGATCAAACTCGCTATTGCACACTCCCGGGGCTAACGTGTTCACCACCACACCATGCCATTCTTTCGTTTCGCCTTTCTCTCAGCTAGTAGATCTACCAATGTCATAAAGAAGCATCATTATGGTTCGCTGTTTTAAAAGCGTTTTTTCATAGAACGGAACTAGTGGGCCGAATAGCAGGTGGTCATTCAGTAAAACGTTGCCTTAGCGGCGGTTGAAGAAAAGTTTGAATTGCAACACCCTTTTGATTCGTAAAACTGGTTTATCATTACAGTGGACGAAGCCGTGACGTTTGCTCGGTCAAACATTAAAGTTCAGGTGTGACCTATGACTGATATTGATCCTGGTCTAGTTCTTTAACGTTCAAATTGTATTGAACATCTCGCATGTCAGTTATTACTAACGGCTATCCCTCAGTACTTTTCAACGCTCCAGGAGAATAGAGCACAACAGTTCACTTCCTCTTGGATACCAACTAATCGGCATAAATGCAATGCATAAAGGTTTACGTTAAAAATTATTGCTATAGCGTAAATCAATTTCACACGCTCGAACCTTTTCTTTACACAATAACTTGGAGCATTTTTTCATAAATGCCTACTGTAATCCTTGTAACGATGTATAGACGGAGTTTAGGGTAACGCAGTTGTTTTTCTGTGTCCATGATCCATTGTTCGGGCGCACATAGAGCCAACCAAGCTTCTCATGGTTTCAGGATCAGCAAATTTGAACCACACATATTGGGAAGGAGCTCCACATAGTTTTGGAGACTTGCTGTGGTAACAAAACGGGGACGTTCTAGTAGGGCCGTCACAGGAATCCAGAAAGATTCAAGTCAGCAAGCATTTAACATTATTATTAAAGAGGACAAAAATTCTCAAATGGAAACGAAACTCATACGCAAACAATCTGAAAACCTTCATAAATAGCGGATGCTAGATATCGAAGCCAAGCGAGGGAACTACCTCGATCCCCACAATATTTGAAGTCAAGTCATATAAGTGTAATAAATAAAATCAAAATAAATATAAGGACAATTAGATACTGTGACACCTTGTTCTCACATGTTGTGAGGACTGCAGTACATCCTTTAGTTCGTTGCCTTTCATTCCTCATCCATAAAGGGATTCTTATGTAGACTCTACTTTTGCTTGAGAATTTTTCATCTCTCCACAATGGTATGCTGAACGTTAGTCGAACATGAGTTTCATTGGTATCCCATGTAAGTCCCTGGAATCGGATGACGGCTTTGTTCTCTGCATCTAGGATTTTCCCAGGATGGCTCTGCGATGAAGTCAACCGAGCTATGAGAAGAAGAAGAAGGGAAGAAGTTTCAACAAATCTTTTGCAATAGTTTAATTATAAACTTCTGTCTCCGACTTAAAATAAGACCAGACAAAGACACGAATTTGCCGACTTAGTCTTGGACTAACAAAACCCGAAGAAAACAAACTCTGGAGCTACAGTGTAAACGTTTTATTGTTTTGAAATGTTCCTGCGGAAAAAACTTTGTTTCATCGCCCAGTGACTTATGCATTCGTTTTAAAAAAGCTTTTTATGTAGCACGTAAAGTCAAGACCTTGTCAGTGAACTAACGAAAATCAAAACTGCAAGTTCAACCCAGAAAAGGCAAGAATCGAAGAGAGGAAGTTGAAAAATTAGGAAAGAAAGCAAAAAAATTGATGACCAGTACTATTTAATAACTTCATCTCAAGCCATTCGTCAAATGAGATTCTTGCTAGTGGTGGAAGAACTTCGAGAATCTCGGTATATATGTTCATTCCGCAAGGAAGTGTATGTGTAATTTGAAGTGTTCATCAACCGGAAGTTAACGTAGTCATCTGTAATGATGACAAATCACCACTTATTTTTTAAATATAAGGAGAAAGCAATGTCCAGTTTCGACTCGATGAAGTCGAAACAATGACGAACATTCTGCTTAATGAATAGATGGAAGAACTTAAATGTAGTAGGGAAAATCATCATCACTACTGGAAAACAAGAGATCACATCATAGCGCATTCTTATTGGAAACCCGCCAATTCGATGTGAAGCATATCGGAGATTCGATCCACTTGAAAACGAAAAAAGAAATGGGATATGGTCGAATTTATGATGAATCCTATAACAACGACCATCATAGAACTATGCGAACTGGCAGTGGCGGAACCTATCAGTACAGAAAACCTTGATGATATGATCATTTAGTTATATTATAAGTCGATTAAAGCACATATACTATCGGAAACGGGTTCTCTACGTGCCGAAAACAACAGCCGTTCACGGTCGATGATCCGACCCAATCGCCCGAGACGAGACGATTTCATTCGAAGAGAACCTTACATGTAGTGCTGATCCATAGGATTTACAATATGTATTGAAGAAATGGTTCATTTTCTCCTTTGCTGTCCGTTTAATCTTCTTTTTTATCCTAAATTCTAAGCAGATGAATATGATATGACTAGGCGGAAATCACGTGTGACGGGTGCGCACTCACATTTTCTACTCATTCCTAAATGGTTCTGCAAAAAGCGCTCTATTATTGTCATATGCCCGATAAAAGTTCCAAAAGAAGGCTAGAAGCTGTTTTGACTGGCAAAACGTCAACTTCTTTCCTCTGTTCTAATTCCGCTAAATTCATAGTACTTACTTCATTTGCACTATGCTCTGGATTCAAGGATGTTATTCATGTAATGGATTGTAATCCAGATAGTCGATGCAGAATTCCGTGGCTGGTTAATGGGTGCTAGTTTTAGGACGCTGGTACAATGAAAGAATCCTGTTGGATTCTTACGAGCTAGGAACTTTGTATCTCTACAGGCACTTATTTAGATATGTAGACAAGCCGTGTTTACATGCCTTGCCGATTCTCTACCGTTCACCTCATCTACCAACTGTCACTCATTGTGATGGCTCCCTTATGTTTTCTCACTGGCTTGCTCAGTGTTGGCCGAGCGTGGTTTTCCAAGTGAGAAAAGATACCTTTGCTAAGAGTGAAAATATGTTTCCACAACATATTACTTAGAACGATATCGGTTTTTGAACTGGCCCCTGATCCTGTGATTATTCTCCGCCCGAACACCATGTTATATGCCGGTTCTTACTACTACATGCGACTTGTGGAAAGCGGAGTCAATTTGTTGAATTAACGCTGGTGATAGACTAGCCAAATGTTCAGGGTATTCTTTTACTGTGATGTAGAACAGTGATGTTGCTCTTCTTTCGGTAGGGTCTTCTGTTTTCATTCCTTTGTAAAGTTTCAACAGTTCGGTCGTAGCCTGTTATTTCTCGCCGGGTAGTGCAGTTCCACACAAACATTAGTTCGACCGTTTCTTGACAGTGTCATCTTTTAATGACTTCTAATGCTTCCACTATATTTGTACTTCTGCAACAATTTGGGGCGTAATTATCCTATTCGTTGCTGATTTCCTTGATAACGGGACTGCATAGGGGCTTTCGCTTTTGAATTTAGCTTCTTGCTTAACTTTATTCGAGATGCGGACCCTTGCGCTGAGGCGTTGATTCTACTACTTGTTGAACTTTTTGGAAAGCTGTGATAACAGTGGACAAAAGCTTCGCTTTATCATGATGTAGCCGATTTTGTCATGATACTGTGCACTACGAAATTCCCACGTTCAACTACAGAAGAAGCGAGGGTACTTGCAACCGTTAGTTACCATGCCTGGACTCGGTTATCAATATAACACCCTTCCTCTCCGTTCCAGTCCATGATTACCAATGTAAAGTTATTCAGACTTTTCCTCTCTCCATCCTTCTAATAAGGTTGTTGTTGTGTAAGAAACTTAGGAAAAAACTGTTATTTCAACTAAACTTCGCTCTTGTTGTTTTCTAGCTTTTCAGTTGTTTTCCGGTAATTCTGCATAGAATCACCAACAAGAGATTTAGCTAAAACATAACCACTAGAGCAAAGCCTTCCACGGAAGCGCCTCTAACATTCTTAGTGTTATCGGTAATAATTGTATTCTGGCTATTCTTAGTATGAAAATAAAAAGATAAAGCACTTAGCGTCAGTCAACCGACCGAGATTTATCGTTCATTCGACTCCATTGGTAGTACAATAAAAGTGGTTGAACGCATCACTGGTCTGCACACTGGCAAGGGCCTACCGATGCACGAAGTCCGTGCTTACGTAATGTCTTCTTAATGTCCTCTTCTTAATCGTAAATAAGTCTGGTACTAACCTGCCGACCAAGAGCGATGAAGGGTCTGGTTTGAGAAGAAGCGGGATTGCAGCAGCGACCATGTGTGTATTTAGGGCACTTCTAATCTGCCATCAACGTTCCCAGTTTTCCTCTATCAGAGGAAGAATGATTCTCTCTATACAAACGCACAATGAGATAACTTCTTAACAAACTTTTGGTCACATATAGAATGTTGTGGTAATACATTGCCTAATGTCGAAAATCAATACTTTACTGTCTCCCATCTATTGTTTTTGAAGAGAAACTAGTTATAAATCTTTCCTATCATTATTTACCGCTAGACCATGGACAATAATCGTCTAGTTATTTTCAATTTTTTCGTATGACCCACTTCCACGTCCTCGATTCGCTTTCTTGTCATCAATCATCCATGAATGTCCCTGAGCTTTTGCATTTTGTTAGGCTACTGCTCGAGGTTTTTTTTGCGTTCATTATGAATATCTTTGAATGCTGGTGGGAACGATTCTCCCTGGATTTTTTGAAATGGAGGGCGCTTCCCACATTTACTGGAGGCAATCAACTCTTCCACGACAAATCTAGTATGAATTTTCCAACTCCGCATGGATGGTAGGCATGGTGAGCTCGACGCGGGACTGAATCAGTACCATGCTCATAATGAATAGCACGACTAGTACTGCGCTACGAACCCTCTTATTTTGGAATGCCTCATAAGAATTTCCTAAGAACAAACAATTTTCTTTAACTGTGAGAAAGCCGTAAGATTGGCTGCAATATTTGGAACTCTTTGTTTGGAAAAAAAATGAGAGGAAAGTACTTGACATCGTTTTCAGTGTACGTAGGAGAAATCAGGTCATTTTTAGCTTGAGGAGTTGTGAAAAGCATACTATAAAAGCAACTGGCTTATCAAAACGTCCGATATTCCGCGTATGTGGAATTCCGATATTAAGACATTAAGACATTTATCACCAATTTCCGCACCAACAAACATCACATGACAATGGCTTTCTTCGAAAAAGTTCATAAAATCAAGTACGGACACGCCGGTAATGTGAAGCACCAAGACTGAATAGACGTTCTCAAATGAAATCAATCACAACCATGAAAATTGCTGTTATGTGCAGTTGATAGCTGTATTTTTCATTGATGGAACACTCCGAAGCACTAGTTAGCTCAGAACTACCCACAGTTATCATCGTTTCGCCAAATGAGGCCTACAATGTCGATTTATCCACCGAACCACTTCAATCGCTCGGTCGATCGATATTTATGGAATGAACGGAATCGTGATAGTTGGTAAGGAGATGAACTCTTCACATCAGTATAAACGCTAACTATGCTATTACTGAAAAAAATGCAAAAATACTAGGGGCTTAAATTCAAACTTGAGAAAAGTGCTACTTCGGCCACTTGATAGTGGCGATAATTTCCCCACCATCTTATTCTATTAATAAACCTACAGTATGCTTTACGAAGCATATTTTTTTCTCAGGAAAAAGACATAAAGTGATTTAAGCGCCGTTTTTATGATAAAGCAAATTTGATAGTGGAAAAATGAAATATAATGGGCATGATAGGGTCGGCTGAGTGTAAACGGAATTTATCAGTAACTAGCTTACGTAAATTTTTGCCTGATAAGACAACGGCGCTGGTGTCGCGCCATTTCACTTGCAACTTTTTCTTTCTTGTAAAAATTGAAGGATTCTGATGAAAAAAAGAATTGCTTCTAAAATAGAGACATAAAACATAAAAAAAGATAAAGCTCTCGGAGTTCATCAATCTCTGAAGGATGCACCCTGCATTCGGCATCATCAAGCATCGTTAACAGATGACTGAATGCATATTTGCCCTTCACAATGACTGACGGTGGCCTACCGATACATCGAGCCAGTGCTGCTATCATCCCAGACAAGTCTGGTACCAATTTGCTGAGCCCGGAGAGATGGAAGGCTTGGTGAGCCACGGGCGCGGTGATCGATCCCATGCTATGTGTTGCAGGGCGCCTCTGACCACTGCGCCACACGCGCCACAACACATGAAACTTATGAAACTTTTTTTCAACTGTTATTGGTTCAGCATAGATTTAACAGAACTAAAATACATTTTAAAAAAGTAAAAATACAATCCAACGCAAAGGGAGGTGACCAAGAAAAGTACAGAGATTCCAAAACTAGGGGTGAAAATCGCTGATTATCAATCATTATAGTGATTGGTGATAAAGAAAAACCTTCAAAGAAGAGAAGAAAGAACCACCGAGGTTTACCTAACAATTCCCATACAGTTCTTTTCCTAGAGCCGAAATGAACGGAAATCATCTAAAGAAGGCATTTCTAAAGTCGATGACTTTAACTTAATAAGAGATTCCTTCTATTCCTCCATCAAATGGTCATCTATTGATAAGTGGAACAAACGAGTTATTCACCATACGGAATGTTTAAACCAATTTCCAAATGGTGAACAAAAATTACAGCTATTCTCAAAGGCATTTGTGAAGAAAGAACGTTTCTCAAACCAATAGAAACAAGAAGTGATTGCAACTATGGAAGATATCACATCAAACAACCTAAAGAGAACGCTAAGCTTGAAATCAAAGCAGTGGATGGTTCTCAACTAGAAACCCCTGTGGGTGGCGATTGATGGCCTATCAGGAAGGAGTGCTGTTTGGTCAGCATCTTAATGTTGTACTGTAATGTGAGGAAATCGTACATTGTGAAATACAACCACAATGATGGTGAGGTATTCGCAAGGGGTAATCGTGGTTCGATTCGGGCCCAGGGTCCAAGTTTTGCGAATATCTCAGCATCATTGTAGTTGTATCTCACATCATACCCTGCCGTAAAAAATTGTAGTGGACAGCAAGTAAAAGGTTAACATTGTGAAATCGTACATTCTTCAATAAAGTCGCCCAGACTGGAAAAGAACTTCCGCACTTTCGCCTCGAATTTCAGCTAAGAGTGCACTTGTGCCAAAATCAGGTCAAGGAATCGCCATCGCCTCGGAGCAAATCCATTCCCAGAGTGAAAAAACAGTCTTCGACTACCGAATACTAAACGTTTTCATCCACCACAGGATGTTTTTCTTTCCGTCCGTTGAACGAACATGTCTGGTAACAATGCAATTTAGTTAGGCCGCCAATGGCAGAACAACAATTACTAGTTGTTCGATGATATGAAAACATTTTATTCGATACTAATTCGTACTTGTTACTGTAGAAAAACATTTTTGATGGTCTTGCGACATGGTCATATCATTTCAAGAATATCGTAATCAAAGCCGCATAGTTCACTAGTTCTTCGTTCCTGAAATACTCAATGTAATAGCGTTATCTTGATTGCTTATTTCTCAGCAGTCCATGGCTACATCACAATCAAAGTATCTTTCTTGGTTTTAGACTGCGATGTGCTGAAGGTTTTTCATCACCTCAGCAAAGTGTTCTGTGCTGAAAATAAATGTGATAGTTCCTAATACTCAGCTAAGAGTAGTATGCTAATGCCAGGAATCACCACCATCCTGACGGCAACCTAGACACAAGGCGAAAATCTTTCTGCATTCAAAAAATGTTGGCGATATCTCCTGTACTGACAGCATACAAACGTACTGACAATATTATCTTCAGATCTAAGAAAAAAAAGCCGTGCCATCCAAAAAAGTACTAGCTAGGTAGAAACGGAAGAACAAACGACAACATTAAGCGGCTGTCTGGCCGATACCTACTTTTTTCTCTCCAGTTTTCATTCTTAATCTTCCTTGTTTCACCTGCTTCACCTTCAGAACGCTGGAAAACTCAAGTAGTGCAACAGTGATTTGAACGTGGTTCAAAATTCCAAGGTAGAGCTAAATTTTCTTTATTTATTGCAATACATTCAAGTCAGGTTGTTTTTAAAGATTAAAAGAAACAGATTTTAAGCGACTTAACACACTTACAGTATAGGTAACCATAGGACAAAAATAGTAAAGGTACTGTCCTTCACTTGAAATGTGGATGTGAAATGCCTACTTAAGCACCTGAATCGCTCATCATCACGAAGAACAGCGCAGTAACTAACACATATTCTGCATGATTGGTTGTCCTGTAGCCTAAAAAGGTTTTCTTTCCCAACACTCTCAAGATAGTAGTGTCAGGGATTTCCCTACTTGCCACTACTGTAGGCTCACGTTGGCCACTGTGGCTTAGAGGGTGATCTTCCTCGCGACTTGATTGCTATCATGGTATTCGTTCGTCCACTAGTACAGCTAGGTTTCAAGCCCTGCTGTAGGGATCAACTAACCGCTGTGCATCACAGTTCGACATTCTAGAACACCTTGTTCCTATTAAGAGAGGTGCTAAACTGCTGACAGTGTCGACGTCAGATAGAAATAAGCAATCAAGACGGAGCTATTTTTGCCGAATATTCCAAGAATACAGACCTAGATAGGAAACTTAACAGCTATGATTACGGCATCAAAAGTTATGGTAACTTTGCGAGATCATTAAAAATGTTCTTCTCTGTTAAGAAATACAATTAAATGTTTTTTCGATGGTCATAAAACTATTAATCGGTGCAACAAAAACGGCGGCCTATCAGATGTTTAGTGTTGACAGACGTTATATCTACTAACAAGTGAAGAAAAACACTCTTCTGCAGGAGGAAGTGCTTAGCTGCCAGTTATCGAGGTAGAGATGCTCTGCAATGCGCACGTGCCTACTATCTCTTATTCTTTTGATCGAGGTTGTCACAAAATTCTATTGAGACTAATTTTCCGATATTTCGCCTTCCTTTGGGCCGAACTGATTTGATAACAGTGTCTATAGCAGTCGTTTTTTGGCCACGATGGTCTTCATGCTCGTGTGAAGACGAATCCACTAAAATGGAAAACTCCATAAATGAGGTAGTCTCATGCGCGTTATCGTTGGTTCGACCCATTAACCTACCTTCTATCCATATAGGCTCGTGAAATTGGTAGTTCACTTACTGGAGTCATGGAGGAACTAGCTTTGTTGCATCAGTAGGGAATCGCAGCTTACAGTATAGGCTAAATATGCGTTGCTTCAGGTCTGTGACGCTACGAATGGAATCGAATGCATGGCGTATTCCTAATGGATTGGAAAAAGCCGAACGCTTTACCCTTTTTTGCACCCTCTTCCTCGATACTTTATATCAGTAATTCTTAGCACCACACATAACTTCAGAAATATGAAGGAGCCCAAAACACCTTAGTGACGAAAGTTCACACAAAAACAATTGCTGTGGATATTCGACTGGAATCATCGCAGCTCTCGAGAAGGCAGAAGGTGCCAAAACGCTGATTACAATGAAAAAATTAGACCGACGTAATGAAACCATGAGAGTAAACTACGATATATGTGCATAATGATGTTTTCGAACCATTAAATCTCCAATGTTAGCAGATAGTAGTTTCAAAAAATTGCACTAAGCTTTCATAAGTGGCTGCTCAAGATGTTATAGCCATTTTTCACTAATCCCTTCATTCCTTTAACAAGTTCGAGGTGCAAGTGACAAGGAGAAGATTCCGCTAGAACATCTAAGCAACCGGTGTAATAAAGTTCAGGCCGACTCAGCCCACGTTTCAGCCGTATTGCCTGCCATATTAAACTTAAAGAGATTCAAAAAGTGCTAAGACCGTTCCACTACGACGAAGTGCTGGCAATTCGTTACAAGTCGGTATTGCTATTGGAGATGATGAAATTAATGCCGACCACCTTCGCCTTTAGCACAGACTATCCAGGTAAATATTACGACCACCAACTGGATGCGAACCGAAAGGCTTGGAATGTTCACGTCGTAATCCGATTATAGAGCGTATGTAGCGCAATAGTAAGAAGTTCCTTGCGACACAACGTGGCCTTGGTTCCAACATGTGCCACGAGCAAACCATGCCCTACATCCCTCCGGGGTCGGCAATTGGCACCACAGCTTCTAGTAGGATAAAAACACTAACATAACACATCGGTAGACCGGCATAATATCTCAACAATGACGTATTACTAAAGGATTCATCAGCGTTGCACGATTTTTGAGCATCAACCTGATTCAACTCTTAATTAAGAGCTTGGGAATTCAGTGGTTACTAACCGCGGTTTTACATGTGTTAGAAAGTGTTATTACAATGTTTTCAACGAATGGATATGGCGATAAGACGTGGTTTCTTGCAAAAAACTAGATAAGTAGGACATTTTGGGCATCCTTATAATGAATACTCTCTTATGACCCGCGTTTTCCGAAATGCATCCGACTCTGTCACCAATAAAATTTTGCGAGAATACTCTCAAAAAAAATTTCACAGTGGTACGCACCTTTTCTTATGTGCTCTTGAAAGTCAAACAGTATTCTCCTTGAAGAAAGTATGAAACTCGGTTCTATCTTATACGGTCATAACTCTTCAAAGTAAAGTACAAAACGGGATTGAGTTCAAACTCTATTTGAGTACGATGTCCATAACATCAAGGTAACGTTGTGAGAACAAAAGAATAAAGAAGGATGAAGCTCTCGGTTGTGATCAGTTCTTTGAGATGCGTCATGCATTCGACTTCATAAAGCTTCTTGAAAATGATTGAATACGTATCTCCCCCTATCCAATGACTTGCGGTGGCTAACAGATGCATCAAATTGGTGTTGTGATCATCCCAGACAAGTTTTCCAACAGTTTGCGGACCGTGGGAAGAACGGAAGCCTGGGCGAGCCCTGGGGGCGGGGTCGAACCAATGATCACGTGTGCCTTGCAGGGCACCTCTGACTACAGCGCTACACGCGCTTATTTGAAAATAGTAGCTTACAGTAAGTTATACTGTACGGAAACAAAGTGCTAGAGATGCCTTACTTTTTACACACAGTAATTTTTGTGGATTCGAGTCTAAAATTATATCGCGACTTTGAAGCCATGGTTCTTCAAAGACCGACTTTCATGCAACTACTTTAATAACTATTTAATAACTATTGTATTGCACGCATGAGCTTACACAAAGTTATTACGAAAAAGTTCATTGTAACTATGCTAACCTTCTACTTACTGCCTACTATAATTTTCACGGCAGGGGTATTATGCGAAATGCAACCACATTGATGCTGAGCTATTTGCAAAACTCCGCATAGCAGATGTCTGTGGTTGGGATCGAACGCGCTATTACCCTTTCCGCAGAATAATGTGTTCACCACCACACCATGTAGGTCGTTTAGCAAATATCTCACCATCATCATGGTTGCATTCTACATAATATGCTGCCGTGAAAAATTACATTAGGCAGAATTTACAGTACAATTACAGAATTACAAATAGAAGGTTACTTGATACTTGATACTTGAATGGCCCATCCTCATTAGTTGTGCGGTCCCCAAAATAATCTCCATTTTACGGAGATTTGCTCGTTAAGCCATTGTGGTTCCCTGGAATCCCGAGGTCAACCTGGCCAAAGTTTGCCATGGGTCTTTACCACCACAGGCAGTCGCAGCCCTTGTGGATCAGAGGGAGGTTCGCCATCATGCGACTTTGATACAAGGACAGTAGTAGATCCTGGTATTGGTTTCAGAAGGTTAACATTGTGATTTCGACTACAGCCTCAGCTTAACTGGGTTCAATGCCGATTTGGGCTCCCCGGATCAGTCCCGTCGACGGGTGATTGCTGATGGTACCGGTCGATAGAGCTGAGAGACATGCGAAACGAAAGACCCGCATGATGTGGTGGTGAACGCGTTATCTCCCGGAAAGGTGATAGTGCGTTCGTTCCCTTCCACAGACACCTGCGGTCCGGTGTTTTGCAAACATCTCAGCATGATTGTGGTTGCATTTATTGTGACTATTATGCCGATGTTCTGCTTCAGTGAATTCGACTAGATACGACACGACCATGAAGACCGACATCGCAAAAAACAGCTGCTATGGATATCCGGTTCGAATCATTGCGGCTTCGAAGAAGACGGTGATCCGGAAAGGTTAGCCACAATAAAGAATTCCTTAGAAGAAACTCATGTAACCTCACGGATGCAACAAGCTATGTCACAAATCACCATGAAACTGTTGATTGTGGAAGAGAATTGAAAACTGAAAAATATAAGGTAAGGATTCTGTCTTGCACGTCAGGATTGTTTATCCTATGCAAAAGATGCAAATTTTGTGCATTTACAAAATGCAAACTATGGACTGGAAAGTAAATGTTTCCGAACACAACGTTTAAAAATATCAGTAAAAGGTTCATAGTAATAAGACTGAGTACCTGTTTCTGAAGACAAGCTGGGGGGAAGTTCACTGACGGACGAATACTCTGTGAACTCCAAGCCACTCCAAAAGTCTTCTCAATGATTTAATAACTTCCCACTACAAAAAGTGGCTTTCTTAAGTGTCGTACTTTGAGCCTGTGTGAATCCAGTACGAAAAAAATGTCTCTGTTCGTTACTCTCCGGGAACAGTCTCTGTAGTAGGTACTTCCCTACTCAGCAAGTCTCTCTACCGAAACAAACTCGTCCGAAAACAGATTTCTTGTGAATTGATAAATCTCAGATTTCTATGTGGCGATAGTAGTCCTTTCCCACAATCCTAATCATCGCGTAGAAAACGCTGGTAGAATCCACGGTAGAGACCATCGTTATGTAGGCACCAAGTGAACACTACTTCCTTCTTGCATGGGTAAAAATAATTTCCACTCTATTCTCACTCCAACGAGTTCCCTGTCAGAAGAAAAAAGCTTCTTCTTTACAATATGTGAAAGATAAGAGGCGGATAGCGCAGAGGTAGTCATGCCGACTACCATGAGCATGGTATTGGTTCGACACCATCCCGAGCTCACCAGGCTCGTCACTGAGAGCCTCTCATACTTCCATAGTCGAAAAATTGACGAAGACCTATCCAGAAAAAAAAGTTACTCTCTTCAATCCTATTTGGAACGCCGTTCTGGCTATGTTAGAACTCCAGGGAAAATGGACTCGACCAGCACTAAACGACATTCAAAATTAAAGGAAAATCCTCAAGCAGCAGTCAAACCCATGCGCAAAATGTTAAGACCTTCGTGAATGAGAGATGCGAAGTAACGAATCGAATGCAAGTGCTCTGATCTGCGCAGTAGGATGTGAGAGACTTGTCGGATAAATAAACAATGAAAAAATAAGCTGACATACATAAGATGGAGGTACTGTGGACAGGATTCACAATACAGCACCCTCCCATCCCATGTCGATATCCATCGACCCTTCAATATGAATCAATAATTACATCTGTTCTGGCTTACAGCGTCCAGAAAAGTTTACAGATGAACACTTTCGCGGACCACTTCATCAAGTCCATCATAAAACGCATCTCATGTCGCTTCCTCAAATTGCCCAACCATCGATAATCACTTTCTTTTCGACAGAAACCAAATTTTTCGGCAGACATTCTAAGTCTAGCTATATTTCCATTACAAAATCTTTCCATAAATTGAGCTATCAAGCGTACTGATCCAATCATAGAAACTAAAAAAATACATTCTCTGTAATAGTGACAAAACGCCTATATTGTTTATTTCTCTTCGATTTCTCTTGGTTTAAAGAAATGAGTAGTGTGTTGCACACCTTTGCGGAAGAAGAACTTCAATGAGAATTAATGAATAATATGTAATTAATTACGTATGGGAATCACAGATTGTTCATCACAACAAGTTAAACATATATAAATAACCGTAACGGAAATGGATCTCTCACCGATACTACTTCAAATTGCACAGCCATTATGAAAGACACACGCTCAGTTCAACCAGAAGTTGGAAGTATATCGGATAAAGCTCGAAAAACCATTAATGAAAATTGGAAGGTATTTGAAATTAACGCGATTGATGACTTAGATAGAACGATATCAGTGGTTGCTGAGATAAAACAAAAGCCTTGGAAAAAGAACTTTAAGAATCTGATTTCTACTAAGATTGATAAAATGCGAAAAAAAAGCAAGAATACTACCGACGTATTTTCCTTGAATTGGATACAGCATAAAACAATATAAAACTCGAGAAAATATGAATAAAAGGTCGAAAATCAATAAAGTTAGGACAACTCTAATGACCTAGAATGGTATTAAAAGTCCTCATGATTACAAATGCGGAAGGTCCTAAACGTTATCCTTATCATTAAGGACAGAAAAGAGCTTTATGTAAATGTAACTGCTCTATAGAAGGAGATTCGAACGAAGGTGAATGCGTATCGGTAGCGGATCTACGACCATTGTCAATTATGGCAAAGTTTCCCAAAGCGGGACGAGCAGAAACGCGTACCTCAAGTTTATTATTACTCGTCTTAAAACCATTAAGTAATTAAAAATGCGACAAAAAAGGAGGAGTAAAGGAAAGAGATTTTCATAGAAGAAAGAAATATAAGCAAAAAAGAACCGAAAACGTACAGTTAGTTGATGTTGCACGAAAAAACTTTGCGTAGGTTCGCAATGGGTTAAAACAAGTATAATCTGAAAAGGAAACTTATTAATGATTCCTGCAGAAGACAACATCAAGTGGAATAATAATTATATTCTCAACATCTTTACAGAATAGAACAATAAATATCTGCATATTACAGCAATAGCTTAAATGATTTCAGCGCCGATTTAGGTTCCACAGATCAATGCCGTTGATGGCTGATTGTTGATGGCACTGATAGATAGAAAACTAGCTGAGAGATAGGCGAAACGAAGGACCCGCATGGTGTGGTGGTGAACGCGTTACTCCCCGGAAGCGGACAGTAGCGCGTTCGTTCCCCACCATAGGCACCTGCGGTCCAGAGTTTTGCAAATATCTCAGCTTCGTTGAAGTTATATTTCGCAATATACCCTGCCGTCAAAAACAGTAGGCAGTAAGTAAAAAAGGTTAAAATTGTGATTATAACTATAGCCTCAGCTTAACTGGGTTCAATGCCGACTTGGGCTCCCCAGATCAACCCCGTTGACGGGTGACTGCTGATGGCAAAAAGATCGATAGAACTAGCTGAGAGACAGGCGAAACGAAGGACCCGCATGGTGTGGTGGTGAACGCGTTACTCCCCGGAAGCGGACAGTAGCGCGTTCGTTCCCCACCATAGGCACCTGCGGTCCAGAGTTTTGCAAATATCTCAGCTTCGTTGAAGTTAAAAAATTAACGTTATCTGCACATTCTCGAAAACATGCACCTGACGGCTCAGTGGTGGAATAGAATCTGCAACATCAAGAGCTCCCCGTGAAGAAAGCACGTTCAAAGAATTCGAACATTCAGCTCTAAATTTGAACTACTTTCATGGATGGAGTGAAACAATACTTGTGTAGCAGATGCCTCAAAATTATCAATAAAAGACGTTGAAATCATTGCAAAACCGTGGGAAGAAAACAAGCCAATTTGAAGTCGAACTGCAAAGCCAATTGTCAACGTACTTCACGTGGACCCACATGTCGTCCAGAGCATTATCCACCATGAGAAGGAGACCAGCGAAATCATTGGTGACATATCGTGGATATACGCCAAGAAGCGAACTATGGACTGTTCCTTCCTTTAGAACTAACTGCACTAACGAGTCCGTATACACAGAAGCAGCACACGGAAGCATATCAGCGAAGATAGGCTTTGAACTATGGATCACAAGGCATCCATCGATTTTTCTGTTGCCCAAAGTTGTGAGGCTGTGACAGACCACTATATAATGCCCGGAACGAAGAAACATGTCACCTGTGTCAACAAAAGCCTCTATTTTGCGTGGAGAACGATGAACAAGCTCCCCTACCGCTCCAGAAGAAGATATCATGTGGACGCAAATAAAAAGATCTGCTTGATCACGAGCAGTACGGGCACCACTTTGAAATAACGTAAAGCAGACCTCGGTTGGTTCTTCGATAAGAATACGTACAGCTTTGTCTGTGTTCGAGAATGTCCCACCCATTTGCATAGGTATGCGCAGCTCTGTCCAACCTTGGAACCATCGAATCTTAGCAATATCAACGGAATCAAAATGTAATAGGAAGTCTTCATAGCTTATCCAGAACGCCCCAGTAGAAGGTTCTCCAGAGAGTAATTTGCGCTTTAACTCTGAAAACCTCCTCTTGGAGACTTGAAAGTGAAAACTGCACCTTAAAAAAAGTTTCTATTCACTAACCTTTCGGCCAACCTTTCCAGTTATTGCTCCACTTCCCGTTCCATACAAAAGATCCCCAAGGATTACGAAGTTTTAATAATCTACAAAGTGATAAAGTGCAAAGAATTGTAAACAACGTTTATATTAACGATGTTAACGTTTTACTTTATGCCTACTACAATTTTTCACCGCTGGATATGATGTGAATTACAACGACAACGATGCTGAGATATTCGCAAAACTTGGACCCAGGACCAAATCGAAGCACGATTTCTCTTTCCAGGGGCTCACGCATTACACGCTGGACCACGGAGGTCCCTGTCCTGCGTTTCTCTCAACTAGTTTTCTACCTAACGTTGCCATCAGCAATCACCTGTCAGCGGGAATGATCTAGGGAGCACAAATCGGCATTGAACCCAGTTAAGATGACAGTGTAAAACTTGTTGAAAGGAACCCAGAGCAAGGGTCTCCGTGGTGAACTGTGTAATGTGCGAACCACTGGAAACGAAAATCGTGGTTCGATCTGGATCTGCAATAAAAATCAGTAAGGATAATGTTACTGTTTCGGTTAACAGATAGAAGAATGTGTTCTGAGCTGAGACTTGTCACCTTAAAGGACACAGGTTGAAATCAATTGAAAACCTGCACCAAATTTTGAACAGCCTAGTAAGATAACAATGAATGTCATATAGCACAACAGGAAAGAAACAGAGAAGATACCTGTGTTCTCCTTCTTGTTTCACTTCCAGAATTGAGTAGGCATGTCTTGCTAACAATCCCTTTTTTTGAAAAGCTTTCGGATTCACCTCCCGCTTACCGGCTCCACAACTACACCCCATGATGAAACCAGCTTCTCTAGAAGTAAAAACCACATTAGGTCATTTGCACCCACAACATTTTATGTTTATGAAATCAGGCGGAAATAAGCCGTAAAGGTCTTAGCGCGTCAAATATAAAAAACACAATTTTGGTTTATTATTTACTGCCTACTCTTTTTAGTGGCAGGGTATATTGCGAAACATAACTTCAATGATGCTAAGAACAGCATGCGCCTACGGTCCGGAGTTTTGCAAATATCTCAACACCATTGAAGTTATAAAAAAACATACTTGGCGCTGAGGATTCGGGTCCATTTCAAATCTTTGTCTGAATTGTCGTCATCTTCGAGTGATATCATCTCCACAGAGGCACCTGAAATCATGGAAGATAAACAATTAAAATGATAAAGCCCAGCAATAACGTAACAGTTAAGAAATCCACGGAACTACTAACCCGTTAACATAGCCAATCCTTCAATAGTTCGACCGGCAAGTAACCGAGAATAACTGCCTAGTTGTTTCGCTAAGGCTTTTTCGATAAGTGGTACCCAAAGCTGAACAAGGATTGGAGGCACAAAAAGAAGATCATGTGGTAAAAGATACGACCCACCGAATGTCACGTAATGGTAGATAGAAACACCATTCTTTACCTGGTTTTTCCTCCCATCTGCAAAGGCAATCGATCTCGTCTCAATTCGACAGGGAAAGAAATCGTCAACTATAACAATCTTCCAACGTCCATCGATACAAACCCTAAACGCCACGCAAATGAAGAAAATGGCTCCCAGTATGAAAAGCAAAAACCAGATAGAAAACTTTGAAAAGACAACGGATCTGACCTCACTTGGTATGCACCAAAGTGAGAATATTCTTTAGTAAGCAAAATGTGCTCCAGAATATCTGGTCGCTCAGCGATTAAAGCCATTGCGGACAACAGCCAACAGTCTCCCAGACATCCTTATAGAAACGAATATTTGCAATATTCAGGCTTCACTTCGTCATGAAACAATGTGAAAACCGGAGAATAAAGATAGGGAAAAAAGTAAATGGCAGGAGTTCCTAATGTCTACCTTGTTCAATATCCGACGAACGAGGATCGCGAAATACAGTCCATGGCCAAGTGCGACCGTCTTTAGTGTACATTTGCTCGGGTCGTAACCACAAAAACGATGTTGGGATTCTCCCTAGATATGGTAATAAATAACACTAAAGCTAGTTCACTTATAACGCTCGGACCTTTAATAGCTACCTCCCACTTATGCAGCACTTTTTTCTGAACTAGGAAAATTTACCTACAATTGCGCCGCCAACACAACGAATGTCACCGATCGATACATGAGAATGTGGGAAACTGTCATCAATGAAAGTTGTCATATTTTGCCTAAATTAAGTAAAAACATAAGAGATTTTAGTTCCCAAGATCGACTTTCTATTAACCTCGGCATTGGATTATAAATCTGTTGTTTCCTTTTTGCAGCAATCGCGAGGTTGTTATTCAGCACACCTTTACTTCCTTACAAATATAACAGACACAACGGTAGCTGACGTTTCGGTAGTATCGCCTTCTTCAGAGCCTTGAAGGGTACACTAATATGGCTCTGAAGAAGGCGATACTACCGAAACGTCAGCTACCGTTGTGTTGTATGTGTTATATTTGTAAGCAAGTAAAGGTGTTCTGAATAACAACCTCGCGATTGTTGTAAAAAAGAGAACAAGAGATTTTAGTATTATAGTCATTTGGTTACTTAGGCCTCCAATGAGCCTTTCTCGTCGAAGTATTAATAAACAGCACTTAACTGGAAGACATGAGCGGGTAACACAGTAGTAAGCACTAAGAAATATAATAAGGATAAAGAGGATAAAACTCTTGGCGATGATCAATCCCTGGAAGATGCGCCATGCATTCGACTACACTAAGCATTGTTGGAGGTGACTGAATGCATATCTGGCCTTTACAATGACTTTCGGTTGCCTACCAATGTGTCGAGCCAGTGCTGCTATCTTCCCAGACAAACCTGCTACTAATTTGCCAATCCCAGAAGGATGGAAGGCTTGGTGAGCCTTGGGCACGGGGATCGATCTTATTTGTATTGTGGGGCGCCTCCGAGCAATGCGCTTACACGCCCCCAAAAAATATAATGAGGAAAACTTACTTGCAAAATGTAACGATGGTGTTGTAAGTGGCAACTGCATTCTCTCGATCGCAGCGCTCTACTTCAGTCATCACTTCCGAACACAACGACATCGACGTATTCTTCGTGAAAAGCGAGTTCTGAGGAAGTAAACGGATCTACGCAAGAGGTAATAGCAGTCACCATCGATAAGCGATTGACAGAATTTGCGGTGGCACTCACATCTCCTGGACCGACAGTTGGGTTATAGCGATTATACGAGGCCGAAGAAGCACTTCTATCTTGACATCCTTGACGTCGTTTTGATCCTTAAGAGAACAATCTAAGCAAAGACGTGGATGCGAAAGAAACTTCTGGAATATTAGATGGCTTGGGAAAAAAATACATAGAGTATAAGACAATGATAACAATGGTGGACTGACAAATAAACGATCGTATTATCTGATAGCCACTGGAGAGCTCCAACTATGGCAACTTAGCTTATCATAGACAAGTGTGAGGGGATCCATGCACCATGCCTAGATTTCATGCCATCAAATGTCCAATTTATCACCTAAAATTTATGGTAAATCCAAAGAATTACCTATCGGTCTACTTTCGTTGCAATGAGGGCAAACCATTGCCACTTTGTTGTTGACGTGTGAACACTTCTTACAAATCCAACTCAGTGACTGTTCTTCAGGATCGTTTGGAACTACAGAGCTGTCCACAACTGAAGAGCCACCGTCAGTGGTTGAAGGAGTTGTCCATGATTCTGGAGAAGAGACCACATTATACGACGAACTTGTGTCACTCCTACGTGACACAGTCCCAGAGAGCATGTGGCTACCGCATTTTAATCATTCACGTAATCATTAGGAATCGTCGATTTACATCACCTTTGCTTGTAGAAAATACAGTGATATAGCGGTGTAGAAGACGAAAATTTTACAAACCATCTTCTTTTCTTTACTTCCTACTCTTCTACTCTCTCTCTCACTCTTTGCTTTTAATCTATTTTTTCTTTTTCTTTACTCTTTTTTTGACGTTCCCATAACACCTTCAATGAAAACTGTTAAATAGTGCTAATACCATAAAACGGATTTAACAAACTCTCATGACATTCAAAACTTAAGCACCTCCTACAATTGTCATATACTGATAAGTAGACGTATGCCGGAATAACGTTTTCTTTGACAAATGACGAGAATGACCAACATAAACCGAACTGCTTTATTTTATTTTCACTTTCTACGACCCCCCCGAGGCGGATGTAGCGCGGTGGTGAAACGCGCCCTGCAATACGCATGGGATCTATCCCACGCCCCAGGCTCAACAACCCTTCCATCCCTCAGGGATCAAATTGGTAACAGACTTTTTCTGGAAGATGGCAGCACAGATCCCATACATCGGCAGGGCGCCGTTAGCCATTATGTAGGCCAGATATGCATTCATTCATCTCTAACGATGCTTAGTGAAATCGAATGCATGGCGCAGGGGAATGATCAACGCCGAGAGCTTTATCGAATTTTACGACCCGCCTTTCACATCTATTGTGCGGATCCCAACACTTCTCGCATTCGATTCCCTTCCTCGCATTTATCATCCACGAAGGTCTTGCAAGTTTTTACGTGTGGCTTCGGCTGCTTCTTGAGGATTTTCCTTTCATCATCGTTGTTGACTGCAGGTCGAGTCGATTCTCCTTAGAGTCCTGAGATAGCCGGGCTAGAGCGTTCCCATTTGGACTACAGAATTTTTCCCAGGACAAGTCCAGTGCCAATTTCCTGACCAAGCCGGGATGCGAAATTCGGTGAGCACGGAGCAGGATCGAATCAGCACAGTGCTCGTGATGACGATAATCACTACCACTATGATAGCCGCGCCCTCTCCGAACCATTTGTAACTAGTAAATCCTGTTTTAAGAGCTCTTCCAGTATCCGGCAGTCAGATGCTGTATAACCACTTTTCATAGTTAATCGTCTCAGCATATTAAGCCACACTTTGCGGTCCTGTTAAATTACTATGACCTTCTTGCTGATGTCCAGTGCACACACCCATAGGACGACAAGAATGTGTCGTTTCATTCTAAAGATTACGTTAACTTCACAAATTCCTAAGCTACCCTGGATGAGTACCACCCATTTTAACTACCCCAACCTTCCAACGGTTTATCGCCTCGTCGTGGCTGGAAGGTGTTTCTAGGTGTCGCGCTGCGATGTACAACGGGAGGATTCATTATCCAGCAAGGTCTTCCAGGCTGAAAAGAAGTCCAGCGCCTCGATCAGGAAGCCGAGCTAAGAGCTAAGAGCAAACCAATACCAGGATCCGTCACCGTCCTAATACCGAACCAGTCGCATGGTAGCAAATCTTCCTCTGATCCACGAGGGCGGCGACTGCCTGTGGTGGTAACGATCTGGGGCAGACATTGACTAGGCTGTCCTCAGTACTCCAGGGAACCACAATGGCTAAACCAGAGAACCTCCGGAAAAAAAAAGTAAAACTATGCTGGAAACCGCACAACCAGTGAAGACGAGCCATACAAGTATCCAAGTAAGTAACTACCCCCAAATCGTGTTTGTTTCCAAATAACTCCGTAAAAGAAATCAAAAGCTTTATTTCAACCTTTTTACTTACTGCCTACTCTTTTTGATGGCAGGGTATATTGCGAAATATGACTTCAACGAAGCTGAGATATTTGCAAAACTCTGGACCGCAGATGCCTATGGTGGGGAACGAACGGCTCCCCAGATCAATCCCTGTTGACGGGTGATTGCTGAGGGCAAAAAGATCGATAGAGCTAGCTGAGAGACAGGCGAAACGAAGGACCCGCATGGTGTGGTGGTGAACGCCCTACTCCCCCGGAAAGGACAATAGCGCGTTCGTTCCCCACCATAGGCACCTGCGGTCCAGAGTTTTGCAAATATCTTAGCTTCGTTGAAGTTATATTTTGCAAAAAGGTTTATGTTCGAAAAAATTCACAAACTCAGAAATAAAAGGTGCTAATACAGACGCAATGAGACCATAGAAAAAGAGCTTCTTAGGGGAACTTTATGAACAGACCTGGGAGAAGGATCGAGCAGGGAGTGCGTTGCCTAGCGACCGGATTTGGAGATCCATTGAATAGTTCCAATACTGCACTGGCTATATCCGAGACTGTAGGCACAATAGTTTAAATTTTTCACTAAACCCTTATTGTTTAACACATAAAAATTACAAAATGTACTAGCTAACTTGGTTTTATGACGAATCTCGATAGCAGTGGCGATCTTCCGTGCTCACGTTCCGACCCACAAGCAGTACATAACGTGCTGGACTCGCAATTTAAGAGTGTGCAGTACTGACATACCCATCCTGACATCAACGATAGTACTGAAGGACACGTCTCAAAGGACACGTCCCGGAAGTAATCAGTGATGAGCTAGCGATGACTAACAGATTGCGATTGGGTCATGACTTTTGCTGGAGCACATTTGTTGGTCTCTCGTTATCCCTTCCTCTCAATAACAGTACCATGGGATCTGCAGTACCAGGTCCTATCAGCTTTGCATTTAAGTCGCCACAAAATATGAATTCTGAAACACTTTGACGTTCCAGACTCCAATTTATGAAAGGGTAGCGTTTTGTTTCACAAATGTTTTTTTCTTTATTTTCTTGTTCAGCAAACACGAGGTGTTGTTTTATTTCGTTATTTACGCACAAGCTGACGTTTCGGCGGATTTCGCCTTCCTCAGAGCCCGGGAAGGTCAAATTGACAGCAATCTACCCGGCCAAACACTTCCGTAAGCAAAAGCGAAAATACTAGACCAAGACTTCAATCACATTCAACACAGAATAGCTGCTTTGCACACTCACCGCTTTCTAGGAGTCTGAGTCAAGGATCCGAAAATGAACTGCAGCGAGGAATGCCTCATAATCACGCGTGATATTGGACAGTATTTAAACCTGTTATTCTGATGGGAGGGCCACATTACGCTTTCATGTGAACTCTGTGCGGTTGGTCTCCACATGACAGTTCCAGTGGAAGACTCATAAAAAGCAGTGAGTGTGCAAAGAACCTCTCTGTGTTGAATGTGATTGAAGTCTTCGTCTAGCATTTCCTCTGTCTGGTTATGGAGGTGTTTGGCTGGTTAAAGTACGGTTAACTTGACCCCTCCAGGCTCTGAGGAAGGCAAAATCCGCCTAAACATTAGCTTATGCGTAAATAAAAAAAAGATAAAACTCTGGGTGCTGCTCAATCCCTGAGGCATTCGCCATGCATTCGACTTCATTAAGTATCGTTGGAGGTGATTGAATGCATATCTGGCCTTTACAATGACTCCCTGTGGCTTACCGATGTATCGAGCCAGTGCTGCTATCCTCCCAGACAAGTCTGGTACCAATTTGCCGACCCCGAAGGGATGGAAGGCTGGGCGGGCCATGGACACTGGGATCGATTCCACGTGTGTGTCGCAGTAGCGCCTCCAACCACTGTGCCACACGCGCCTTGTAAATAAATTGTGTAAAATTGTGCGTAAGTAAAGAAGTAAAATAACACCTCGTGTTTGCTAAACAGAAACATAAAGAATAAATCGATCAATGCCGAGGTTAACAGAAAGTCGGCCGTGGTAGTCTTTTTTTTTCTGTTCATTGCATGAGGGGCACTACGACTAGTTGCTTAACCCTTATGGTGAATAAGACGAGATAAGATCTTTCAACCCACCGTTATTTAACCTTGCTAGTAAAAATCAATACCTAGATAGCTTAATAAAGATGTTTATTCGACTAACGTTTCCATGTCTGTTCGTCTTCTCGATATGCTTTCTTCGTAGTCGTATCGAGTCGGATGTTCTTTCGAGCGGTATTCCACTGAAGAACATCCGACTTGGTAAGGCGACGAACGCGCCACATGGAGAGTACGAACGTAGATGTGAAAGAAGGGTAGTGTACAAGAAGTAAGAAAAAGAATTAAAAAAGTACGTGTGTCAGTTGTTCATTCCCTAGTAAGCTGAACCAAACTGAGAAGTATTATATTATGAATGTTCCACTCGAAAACCCACCTAAGATCTAGTCCAGGCTACGAAAGAGTTCAGGGAGCTATCAGTGGCTAATTTATCGCCGGAAAAACTCGATAAAGAGCTGACATTTCGGCAGTATTGCCTTCTTCAGAGCCTGGAAGGGGAACTTTATTAGGACAAACGCTTCAATAACACTTACAAAAAGACGAAAAACTCTATGGCAATTACATGATCAACAGCTTCTCGAAATACTCACCGCTTTTTTTCGTGACTTCCAATGAGGAAGGTTAGAACAGCTGATTATAGTCGCATATGGTTGATGACTGCACCACCCCACATTAGAAATTGATCCGAAGATACGGGGCCGAGTCGCGTGTGACCTCTGGGCATTTCTTCCTATTGTATTGTGTGTTTTTTCTATAGAATTAAATGTATGCTGTATAACAACCTCGCAATTGCTGAACAAGAAAATGACGCATTCGTATTCCTATGGCGAGGTTAACAGAAAGTCGATCCTGGGAATCAGTAAAGAGCGTTATGCCAAATGAGTTTTGTAAGTAGATCTCACTGGGTAGCTCAGATACGTCAAGAGGACGAATAGATTTTATTGTCGCCTCCTCGGTTTATTCCCTGATTACGAAATTGCAACTAAGGCAAGCGATATGGTCAGCAAAAAACGGTGGCTGTCTTGGTGGCCATTTGAGTCAGTTGACGAACGTGAAAGGAGATAAGGTGGTCGTCTTTTCTTCTTCTTACGTCGATTAGATCGCTACGGATTACACTTGGATTCGTCAGGATTCATTAACTCATTAATAAGCAAGAAATTATGTTGGTTGCATTGGTTCTACCGTAGTTGAGAACCAAGCATTTTCCCATCAGATGATTTGAGAGCTCAATATAGGATAATCATTTGCTTTTCTTCGGACAGTCCATCCCGCAGCAGTTGGGAACATTATCAGCTAGCACAGAGCGTAGCAGTATTTAAAAAAACCCGCTTTCCTTTATCAGGAACCGCCACCGTCCTGGTATCAAAGTCGCATGGTGGCAAATCGCCCTCAGATCCACAAGGGCTGCGACTGCCTGTGTTGGTGAAGACCCTAGGACAGACTTTGGCCAGTCTGATCTCGGGATTCCAGGGAACCACAATGGCTTAGCAAGTAAGTCTCCGAAAAATGGAGATTGTGCTGAGGCCAGCATAACCAGTGAGGACCGCCCATCCAACTATCAAGTATCAAGTAGGTACTTTCCTCTAACCTCGGCATGACTAAAAAAAGCTTTTCTTATCAACTTCGCGTTAGCTTACCAACGAAAATGCACACACTGATTAGTCATTCCGGGGTTAAAAGAAAGTCGGTCTTTGAAATATCTCCGTTAATCTCAACTAGGAAATGATCTTTCTACTTGTGCTGCCGAATTCGGTTAGGGATTGGCTACGCCAGTCTAATTTTTATGAAATGAGAACTAAGAAATATGTAATATCACTGTAAACTGACTCTCACTTAACCTCGATATGAATGAACAATATACCGTATTTTAGTGAAAAGCTGGCACGAGGTTGTTAGCAAACTTATTCGGCCAACGTTTCGACGTCTTCGTCTCGACAAAGATCTGACTCGTTACCACGACAAATACAACACATCGAGAGTGCGAATAACTGTGGATATTAGCTCAGACCATCGCCTCTAAGGAAGACGAAAACGTTGAAACGTTAGTCGAATATGCAATATGTAATACTTGTTGGTCATGAGAGTTCCTTCTATAAATTCTTTGTTAAAGAATTCAATGCCAGATTCGGAACGATCAATGAAAATGAATATAGGACATGGAAGTTCAGAATAGAATAACCAAATGAGAATGGAAACCATCTTGTGGGACTACTATTCCCAGCATGTCTCTTCCATGGAAATTTATTTTTTCTGATAAGAGAGAAAATCGCCGATGGACATCTGAGTCTACTAACTCATGCGGAGATCTATCATATTCTCACGATCAGAAAATGGTGTCCATTTGACAATTCCTGGATTTTGTACTGGATCTGATCACCGCGTTCTCCTTGCGGAGATTTGATTCAGCCATATGCTCGAAAAGAACTCCTTTCATCGTCGTGGAAAACCGAAACAGGTTTTGTTGGGCCAAACTTGCCTTAGATCCTCAAAGAAGAAGTGAAGACAAAATCTCCGTTACCACCAAGGATTTGCTCGAAAAGAGAAGGCCACTGAAGCTTGTCTGACTGCAAGACATCTAACACAGCTGGTAGTTAATACCAGCTGTAGAAGATCTTTGCTTCCGATATATGCAGAAAAAGTTGTTTGAAGCAGCTCAAAAACAAACCACTCTGAAGATGTGCCGTCGGCATCTTCACGACCACAATGTTCCGCTTTTTAGCCCCCGATGAGCGAAGATAGATCTATGAATTCATGCCACCATGATATGGAATTGATAGCTGGAAAAGTTTCGTTCCGTCATTTTCCTCCACTAAAATCTACGCCTGAAGATATGGAGACTCGTGACGAATGATTTTGGCGTGTGTAGCCTTACCGAGATTCTCTTCTTCACTCACCTCATTTTACAACTTATAAAAGGTCTTTGTTGTATAAACGTGCCCTAATTATCGACGCTTTCCCTAGTCGCTTTCGTCTTAACACGATTGACTTTCTTTATGAATGACTTCTTGAGTGTTAGGACGTTTGGATATGGTCGATCAGACCGAACTCTTTTCGAAACTCCGCTTCCTCCCATGGCCTTTATTGTGCAAACGCGCTCGAGGATGCTCATTTCTCTTATTATACTGGAAGATTTCCCTAATATTTTTTGTCATTTGAGCAACTTGTTTTGCAGTAGGTTGCGTGTGAACAATCGAGATAGTTTGCAAAACTCTGGACCGCAGGTGCCTATGGTGGGGAAACGAACGCGCTATTGTCCTTTCCGGGGAGTAGCGCGCTCACCACCACACCATGCGGGTCCTTCGTTTCGCCTGTCTCTCAGCTAGTTCTATTGGTCTTTTGCCATCAGCAATCACCCGTGAGCGGGAATTGATCTGGGGAGCCCAAATCGGCAACGAACCCAGTTAAACTGAGGCTGCAGTTATAATCACAATTTGACTTATTATTTACTGCCTACTTTTTAGCGGCAGGTTATGCGTTGCGAAATATAACTTTAGTGATGTCATCACTAAAGTTATATTTCGCAACGCATAACCTGCCGCTAAAAAGAGTAGGCAGTAAATAATAAGTCAAAAATCGAGATAGTCTACACACAACTGGTTCACCAATGTACGGGAAATCTGGTTTGTTGCAAAATGAGAACTGGTTCAATTCTGCACAAACTTTGATGCAACGTCTGTTAGGTAAAGCCGTCGATTGAAGATGATATCTGGAGATCAGTTTTGTCCTGACACTCTTTGCAGCCAAGCTTCGAACATTAGAACGCTTTTTTTCGGAAAGAATCCGTCCAGAATGAATTGTTTTGTTCGTCATGGTATACTCGGACAACATCGCTCCAATTCTTTCAAATCTATAGGTTGTCAAGATTTCTAGAAATTCACCGAGAGACACTCTTAGCGTTGAACTCCCGAAAATCATCTTTTAAAGGTTTAAACTACTTGCAGCTTCTTTATAATTACACAAAATTCCCCTAGTCTCCTCTGCTTTCCTGTGTGATGCTGTGATCAAAGCTACTAAGACATGAAAGGTACCAATAATCTGTGCCTTTTTCTGCCGAAGCCATTCGATTCTAGTTGTTAGTTGTTCAAATTAATGCATATTCATAATTAAGCTGTTCTCACCAAGGATAAAAATTAAACCAAGTCCTTTGCATTTACTCAGAAGACCATTCTTCTTCACCACCTTCTTTGGCATGCTACGTGGGTGTCTCATCGTCCACATTCGTCCGATTATATCGTTGATCTATTTACTAAAGGTTACTAAAGGTGCATTACCAGGTTTTTAGAGATTGTAAGAATCGCTATGTTAATCCATCATTCTACTTTTTTTCAACAAATACTTCGTGGTTGGAAGAATGATGATGCCTTTATTTCTGCCTTTCTTGGTAAAAAGATGCCTAAGTCCATCCCGGGGGGTGGGGATTTGGCCGAAGATATGTTGCATGTTGGTGTGGCCACTTAGCCCGAAAAATGCTGTTTCGGAGTTACCGGACTGAAATATTAGATTTTTTGGAATGTCAGATATCTTTGTTTTTGGCGGAAAAAATTTGTTCGGGTTTCTGGAATTCATGGAGAACATTTTGTTGACCAATCCATGAGAAATTTACCATTTCATTTCATTAAGCATCTTGGAAGAGACTGAATGCATGTTTACTCTACACGAAATCGTTATTTTCATTCCTCAGACAAATCTGCTGCGAATTTGCCGCCACCATAGGGATGGAAGGGTTACTGAAGCTGGGGCACCAGTTCAAACCAGCTATCGATCCAGTGTGTTGCATGGCACTTCTAGCTACTACAGTAGACGCACTAGAGCGGAGCTTACTTTAGGTTAATCTACACTACTTGGTCCTTGCATTCTTCTGTTTCGTAAGAAACGGATTTTAAATTGATGAGAAGGATATACTACAGAAAAGGTTTTAAAGCGCTACACATTCTCAACGTTTTCTTGGTTTCCCAAAGCAGTGAAGTAGCTTATAGCTTTTTCTTGGTAATACTTGCAACAGACATTTATCTAAATCCAGTAAAATGGCAAGAATGGATTTATCCTTCAGCACTCAGCGTTTGTCAATCTCTGAGGGATAAAAAACCATGCATTTGATTTCATCAAGTATCATAGAGGTGATTAACAATGATATGCGATAGGCAACCGTTGTAACAAATCAGTGCTTTGTTCGTCCTTAGCCTGGACGTGAATTCGAACCGACGACCGATGTATTGCGTATTTCAAGGAACTCCGACCACTGCGCCACAAACGTCCAAATTCAATGAGAGCATATTTTAAAGACGAAAAACGAATTGAGCTTGTGAACTTTCTTGGAACCTTTAGATTACATATTCTAAATGCATGAAACTATAAATAGCACTTAGGTAAATGTTAGTAAGAGTATATAGATAAATATGAAACAAATATAAATATAAAGTATAAACAAACATGAACTCTGTTTATATAAACATAAACAGAGTTCAACAACAGTTTTTTATGAAGCAGTTTCTTCTGCATCTCTCGTTCGAGGTGTAACTCCATTCCGTGGGGTTTTCCTAAATACTACGTCGTGGAATAGAAGTTCTTTTTCCCAACGAGGAGTTTTTTTGGTCTGTTTTGTAAGGAATTAATGTGTCGGAAACCATAAGCTCTTTAAAAAGAATTAAAAATGAATGACCAGTGAGTGATTGGAAAGAAACTCTCAGCATTCTATGAGTAGCCCACTTAATTTTTAAAACTCGATGCGCGACCAAGACGCCATCTCGAGAACACAAACAACTGTGGACCATCGACTCGGATCATCGGGTCTGATGAAGACGAAGCCGTCGAGACGTTAGCCGAATAAAAACCTTTATACATGTCGTGTAAGCTCAACAATATAAACACATGTCTACTTAATGTTTCTTTCTTAGTGTCGTCAGTGAACTTAAGGTTTTACAACCATAAGTGTACTAGTGTTTTTTGCTGTAAAAAATTGAACAGGTCTTTATCTTAGGAATGAATAACAATAGAAAATGCAACTTTGCTTGTTTACAAGAAATAAATATGAAATAATATGAATATGATAGTAATCGATTCGTTAATGCCGAGATAGAATACGGTGTTCTTCATAAGCTCCAGAGTGGGCAGATGATAATCACATACAAAACATGCATAAACATAGTGATAAATATGAATATCGATTTTTCTGCGGATTGTACGCCATTAGAAATGAGGTACGACAAGACGAAAACTGAAAACAAAGAAAAAATAGAGATCACTAGCTTCATTCCTAGGTGTACACGCCTTTGAATCGAATCAGAACATAAATAGAATTATGCGTTAGGTTCTAGATTAGACTTTCAGATATGGAGGTGATACGGTAATTATTATGTCACTGTGAAGAAATGATACACGCCGACTAGATAGAGGAATCGTGTTCTATCCATTTAAAGAAATGACCTTAAAAAATGCACCTACACGAGAAGAAAATAGCGCGATAATGCCTAGAGAGGACTACTGGCTATATAGCCTAACCAAATGTTTTAAAACATCACTAAAGCTACTTAGTTCGCCACAAGTTATTCTTTTTCTTTTGAAAAGTGAACAAAAGAAATATTAGTTCGATAAATTTTCACTATAGAAAATCCCCTTTTTTTTCAATTTTTCATAGTTTCTCCGGCACCGGAATACCGGCATATAAATGATTTTGTCGTAAGGCGGTGTTGTAGAATTGAGGAGAAGAGAAATCGCTTTTAGCGTAAAGAACATCGGCTGGTTGATATTTCGTTGTCGATGGAGCATTTCCTAAAACAAAATAAAAACAATGATTCCACTAATCTTCTGCTTATGGTTTGCCGAAGCGCAGTGGTTTGAGACGCTGGACAATGCGCGCATGGTTTATAGTACGAGTTTGACCCGAATAAAAGATTCTCTGGTAGAATCTCATTCCGATTCAGAAAGTCCGCTGACTACCTGTGGTGAATACTTACGAACGCTCTTGTGAAGCGGTCAGTAGGATTCCGAGAGAATCATGTAGATTAGTATCATTCAATAGTTTTTTATGAAGAAGACAAAGTCCTCACATAGTCGTACCCATACATAAATCCGGACACCATCGAAGCAAAACAACGAAGTGGATGGAACAGATGCTTGGACAAGCGTAGTATGTGATGTCGGGTCTCATAAGAAAATCTGCGAAGCTATCAAATGTAAGATTTTTTGAGCGAAAAGAGGGCAGAGATCCTTCTGTAATTTTCTCAGCAAACAAAGGATTCAATCATTCATAGATCCCTCAAAAATTCTGGTAAATGCGGTTCAATCAACGTTTATCCCTAGATCAAATTCGACAGATTCCACTTTTTTCAGTAGTTTTTTTCTTAATTTGTTTTTCTTCGAACAGAGGAAAGACTTTAACCATTTTTTCCTAAATTCTATGGAAAGATAGTACATGAGCGAAGGTGAAAAACTACCGTATTCATTATAATAACGTAGTTTTTGTGAACTAAGCTTTAAACTTTGTTGATCCTCTTCTTACATTCAAAACACCATTACGAAAAATGTGGAGAATGAATGTTTTCATTTTAGTTAAAGCAGTAACTTCACTGCTTCTTCCATCATTTATCCCAGTGGCTTACGGCCTCATAGCGGTGGCCGATCTACTTCTGGGAGTCGGAGTGCGATTGGAAGCAGGAGGGTCACCTCTCAAGAATGTTTCGTAAGATGAGAAGTGGTTCGATATTCTAGTCCGAAAACCCAGTCACGAGTGAACCACTGCTATTATGGCAATAACACAGTCACTAGCTGGCAAGCAGGGAACACTTGAAGAAGCGCTAGCTTAGCTTCCGAGATTAGAGGGAAAGAATATTTTACTCAAAGACCAAATTAGGAGTTACGTGGGAATTTCGCTTGGATCCGCACGATTTTTCGTGATATGGGGAGAAGGGAATCTAACTATTCAAATGCTCAAGTAAACATTCCATCGTTCTTTAAATTACGTCATCACCAACGTTTGTAATAACACCAAAGAGTATCTGCTCGAAATGAAAACCGACGTAGATTGTCTCTAGGAATCGCCGTCAATCGCCTAGGAAAAAACCTTGCCATAAAGTAGCAAGCTTTCCTTCGTTCTGTAAAGGGCAATGGCTGGCTTCGATGATGATATGGAAACAGCATCGCAAGTCCTCGTTCAAAGTTGGAAAACTAATCTTCGAAAGTCGAAGATTATCTTCATGAGCGATAGCAAAAGACTCACCCAAGCAACAAATTATATTTGCCCAAGAGTTGAGTGTCTTTCGACTACACACCCATACTGCACTGGTCAATCCCATCACACACATGCAGAACGACTTCACCATTGACAGCATAAAGGAAGCGTCACCTTAAAACAGGACTTTTTGTTTTAATATTTTAGTTCTCATTGATATTATTCATGTGTCTTATTCCAAATTATAGTGAATGGCCCTATTCATCAGGGGGTCACATTAACCCTACTGTGTTCAGGGTTTAACCAGTATGTTGTTGGTTTTGCACCATTTTTTTCCCGGACCTCTGAGAAACCTATGGTAGCAGAGCGTTCCCAGGTTGTCGCCCTTCCTCTAAATTGTTAACAACTGTTGCTTTCGTTTCATTGTATCCAGTACTTTTCTTAGTTTCGGATGTAAGCACTGAACTTCTCAAGCAGAGCGGTCTTGTGGAAGAATGACCACTGTTGTTCATCCTAGTTCGACACTGTGAAAAAACCCTCCTATTCAGCGCGAAATGGTAAACCATAGGCGGTGCTTCTTTGCTAATTAACTACAACCATCTATTACAAAAAATCTTGCCTTAGTTACCTGTTCCATGTTATTCGCTCAATAATGTTTTACTTCGTTATAGTTGTGATTGTCTAACTGCAACATGAAGAAGAGGGTCCATCCCATGCAATGTCACCAACTCTGAGAGCTACTCCTTATTTCTATCTAGAAATTCAGGTGAGGAACGAACCGTAAATATTGCGGCAGTCTTGATAGTAACCTACTCACAACGGCGCAAATACACCTCCGATCCTTCCAATCAGCCCAATAAATGTTTGTCCATAGTGGTGACCTGGGGAGCACCCTGGCACCGTTATCTTGGTACTCCAGGAAAGAAAAACCAGTTTATTTGGCCAGACAGCCAAACGCTACTTATAATTGGCTGTAGTGGTGACCTGGGGAGTAAGTATCCTGGCACCATTATCTTCGTACTCCAAGAGAAAACACCAGTCAACTTGCGCAATCAACCATACATTGCTTTGAATTGTGTTGAGGTAAAGACAAATCGAGAAGATTGGTCATCCAAGTGTCAAGATAGGTGGAGTTTCCTGATTGGGCTATCATTACCGACTTTTCCACATCAGTTTTGTGCCAACTAAACCTTAAATCCCACCGTAACCAAGAAGGATTATCTCTAAGCACTATCATCTCCAACCGTTAACAATCACCAACCTGCTGTTAGCTTACGATTGGCGCAAATGCAAGTGATGCTCTGCTCCCATAATGGGCGATGATGTTGTTCGTAGAACAACGACAGAATGACGAATAACGCAGGCAGAGTGTAGAGAACAGAGAACGTTCCGATTTTTGTCATCAGATTTGTTAACTTTGAAGCGTTACAAAGTCCTGGATGTTGTTTTTGAACCTAGAAGAGCAGAAATATTGAAAATAAGCTATTAAATCTTAGCCTTTTTTATCCACTGCCTACTCTTTTTAATGGCAAGGTATGTTGCGAAATATAACTTCTATGATGCTGAAATATTTGCAAAACTCCGTATCGCAGGTGTCCTGCGGTGGGGAACGAACGCGCTATTACCCTTTCCGCAGGCTAAAGCGTTCACCAGCACACAATGCGAGTCCTTCGTTTTGCTTGTCTATCAGCTAGTTCTATCAATCGCTGTCATCACCAATCACCTGTCAGCGGGATTGATCTAGGGAGTCCAAATCAGCAATGACCCCAGTTAAGACGAGGCTATAGTTATAACCACAGTCTTAACCTTTTTATTTACCGCTTACTCTTTTTAATGGCAGGGTAGGGACCTGCGGTTGCGGTCCCGGAGTTTTGCAAATATCTCAGCATCATAGAAGTTAAGCTATTAAAATTGGACTTGGAAGGATTCATCTTCAAACAGATAAATGCAAAAGATGATGCTAGGATCATTAGAATTAACTCACTGAGGTTTGGTCAACTACTAATCTGTCAATTCGCTGTTTGCTTCAAAAAGCTCAACCATTACGGCCTAATTTCCTTATTCATGCAGAGAATTGAATGGGTAGTAAGGCAAAACGAGTAAATATTAATCGCAGTCCGCTTCTGATGGATTCTTTGTGGGAAACTCTGTGGAATATCTCTTGAACCCTTACGTTGCTAGGGATTCGCATCACCTATTGAACTTAAATATAAGAAGTTATGATTGCAAAAACTAAGAAAATACGCCATTTTCTTCATTAGCGCAAACGAGGCTTTCATTGTATATATTATTTATTTTTTATATTTTTTATATGCTTATTTAGAACACAGAGCGCGTGTGGCGCAGTGGTCGTGGGGTGCCCTGCAGCACACACGTGGAATCGATCCCCGCGCCCATGGCCCACCAAGCCTTCCATCCCTCCGAGGTCGGCAAATTGGTACCAGACTTGTCTGGAAGGATAACAGCACTGGCTCATACTTCCATAGGCCACCGCGAGTCATTGTAAAGGCTAGATATGCATTCAATCACCTCTAAACGATGCTTAATGAAGTCGAATGAATGGCGCATCCTTCAGGGATTGATCAACGCCGAGACCTTTATCCTTTATCCTTTTTATTTACAACAGCTGAGAGTATTTACGTCCACCGAAACGTGGGCTCTTGTAGGTAAATAATATATAATAACGCCTCCATGCGTGCTGATCGAGAAAATAGTGTGTTAATCATCAATGCCGAGGTTAATAGAAAGTTGGTTTTGCGAGTTACTACCAAAAAAATTGCTATAATGAAAAGCCATACAACAATCAATATCTTAAAATCAACTGGATCACGACAGTGACCAGCTGAGGACCATTGACTCGGTTCTGAGGAAGGCGAAAGCGCCGAAGCGTTCGCCAAATAAAAGTTTTTTACCAACGTCGCGTCAGCTCAATCATAAAGAAAATTATGGAGCCATATGACATTCTTAAAAGCTTCGCAGTATCATGGTTAAAAATCGGCTCAAATCCCTTAGTTTCATAGGTTCTTAAGCTTCAATTAAGGTCAACCATTTCATGCACTGCTTATGTTCACTGCAGATTCCGCGATTACTCTAGCTTTCCTTCGTTTCATAATCGTTTCCAAATTCGTAGCCGCAATTCTTAAGACTTTTCCTCAGCATAAGTTCTGACTGAATAAGTTTCTGTAGTTAAAACCGTAGACTCTTCCCTTTACATCTCTAAGAAATGTTTTTTCAGGAGAATTCAACTTCATTCACTGCACAGAGCTTCAAATGCCGAGGTTAAAAGAAAGTTAGTTGCTGTCCGGCATAGTGGGAAAGTACAGTTATTTTTCAAAAAACGCATGAACATAAGTGCTTCATCACGTGCCTCGTTTCGTATCCGCCACAAATTGAAGAAGCCGACAAAGAGAAACAGTACTCCGAGAGAAAAGTAAATGATTAGAGGTCCTAGAAAAACAAACTATTATAGTAGGGTAACCTCTTTTTTTGAGCTCTTGTCATGAATTCCTTAATTTTCCCCACCTAATACGAACATCCGGAGATGATTTACGTTGGTATTTCCCACATAGCACATACCCGATACCGGATCGCCATCGATTGCGTTAAAAACCTGAAAATTTAAGAATATGACTACAAGAGGTATTTTTAAGCGCTGGAATCATTACAGTTTTATAGGCCTTTGGGTTGCGATGTTAAATTGATCACTAGAACACTAAACCCTGACTCAATTCGCTCAAGATATTCCGTTCTTTAGGTGACTGCAAAAGTACACATTTAGTATAACAAATATTAATATAAAGAACGAATACACGGTTGTAGTAATACGGATCATCATGAGCACACTGCTGGCTCGACTCAGCTAAGGCTCACCAATCCTATCATCTCACTGAGATCATGAAACTGGTGAAAGATTTGTCTGAGAACCGTCTTCTACCTTCAACCCACGTGGAACGCTCTGACACGGCTATCCCAGGGTTTCCGAGAAGGAGCAACTGAACCAGAATTGAGGGACATTTATAGAGAGGACCAAAAATCTTGAAATAACAGCTGAACGAAGACGGAAAAGTTTGAAGATCTTCGTGGGTAATGGGTGCGAGGGAACGAATCGAACACAAGAAGTGCTGGGATCCGCAAAGCAAATGTGAAAACTGGTCTTCGCAAAAAAAGTGGAAACTGAATACTATAATTTCACATACGATGTGCGTGGAGTGTTTCGAAATGCCCAGGAATACAAATATATTTTTCTTCGTCTTTGAATCTGGCCTTAGGGTCTAAGTCTTGCAAATATCTCAGGATCATTGTGGTTGTGTTTCACAATACCCTTTAATCGCTTTAGAACCTATGCATGCTGGAGATGGAAAACCATCCGAAGAACTCTTTGGCTGGGCGTTTTACAAGTTAAAAAGAAGTTCGGAATGACCTACCAAAACGACAATCGTCTGGGCGGCCGGTATGAGCCATCCAAGAGCATGGAAATGAGCCGAATAGCTGGCTATAGCTTCACTTGACCATTTTGAAGCCGCAGCCAAAACCCATGACAACGATAAAATAATCCACCATACACAAGCAGCCATTCCAAAGAAGTATGTAAGCAAAAAAACCTGGAAAAAAAAGCCTAATCCGTAAATTACGGGCGAAGGTTTCGTCGATTTAGCACAGTGAATAGAAAACATAATCTCTTTCACATCGAAATTCAATGGTTTTAGAACATTTTCCACTGTGGTTACTTGTCTAAGTATGGAAAAGGGTGAGCATCAATTGGAGACTTCGAAGTTCTATTCGATGCTGGTTTTTTTCGAGGATTGTCAAGGTTTTTTTTATAGAAAATCTAACTAACCACGAAACAAAGGCTGCCGTTGCTCTCATCAATGCCTTTGATCTTATACGAATCACATGCGATCTGAAATTTCCCATAGTAGAAGTTATATCCTATGAAAATTCCGTCAAGTTAACAAACGTTAGCAAGCAGCACTATTTCAATGGTCCAATCCAAACATATCGATCAATAATTGATTATTTTGAACCCCTTCACATTTTCTGCTAGAGGAAGTCGTAAAATATTAGAACATAAGAGAAAATGGATAATATGAAATGAGTCATGAAAAGCACTCCAATGTCATGCTCATCTCCAATTCCTTTTGTACAGACTTTTTCCACAGTCAGTTTGTCATCGCTAACATCACAACTACCGTACTCGTAGATGCAGATGACGCACTTGTTTTTAAGTGAACGAATGGAAGAAGTCATTTGCAACTTTGTCGCACTTTCATTTTCATTATCAAAACGCGAAGAACTTCAAGAAATCTTTGATTTGGAAACTTTCAAATGCAATAAAATAGAATCGGGATAAAAAGTAAACTGATAGAATTCTACATGGAACTAAAAATTTAGATCGAGGTTAATCGAATTTGAAAGCTACGATTATTTCTAGGATCGCCTTAGCAATTTAGTGGCACTAAGCTCGATGATGAACTGCACTGTCCCCCTGGCGGCGATGCCCGCAGAGCTGCAGGCCGCCCCATCGCGGATTGAATCCCCGTCGCATCACCACGCACCTGTTCGTGTCCGGCGGAGACACGAATGATAAAGCCAACAGCGACCATCAGTTGGCAGAAGACCAGCATAAATATCGGCCGTTCAGGATATTGAAAACGATCCGTCTCGATCAGAAAAGTCAGAAAGGTGAACGCTGACAGAAAGAAACACGCGAATGCCCTAAAAAAACATTTAATCCAATATGTTCAATTCATTCTCCTCCCGATTTTTTTTTCAAACTCAATTCAAACAGTCCAATTACTAAGTAGTTACAAGAAGTCTGACACGTTTGTGACAACAAGCATTGGTCTTAAAGCGTACGTGGCCGAAGCCAACTTGGCCTTTCAACTTTATACAAACATATCAACCTAAAGTGAATTTTATTAAGAGAGATCCTCAATTTTTTAGAGGCCGAGAAACATGTCCTTTGCGCTTTTTCGTCAAGGCTCATATTTCGAGTGAGGATGCGATCGAACGATCCGGATTTCATCTAACAGGAGGCAATAGTGCTCTCTATTGCTTCGTTCCAGCGCTCCGGCTTTTGCGCCAACACATTGAATTCGAACTGTTTCTTCGCACTTCTTAAGCAGATGAACAAATTTTTGTCTATGAATAATCCTATGTCAAGTTGTAAACTTCTAAATTATTACTCTTATCGAAAAATTATGGGCAGCTGTTAAATCTGCCCTGTATCGAATGTGTAAAAAATTCGAGTGTCAAGCTTTGGAAAAGTTCCGATAATAAAGTGGTACGGTTCTAACCAGATTCCCATCCATCCTGATATCAGCTCTTTCTTCCCAGGGGCGTCTAGAGAAGCAGCTCTACATGGATACGAACATCTTAAGACATTTCCAACCTAAAAAATTACATATTCATTTCATCAATCCTTTAATTTCGGTTAAATGCCCCTACATTCGAATTTTATTTTGCACGCAGCTCAACGACTTGCCTTCACAATGATGTTGATGTCTTTGGCAAGAGTAATTCTTGGTGCTTTCTGGGTATCTAAAGAGTTTTCTCAACAAATTGCTACAATTTACCATGGCCTTTGCGTTGCTGACAATCTGAAACGGTGGCCGACATGAGCATTCACACTGATTGTTCAGGTCCTGCACAGAAATCCCGACATGTGGACGATATGCCGAAGCTCCGGACGAGATCTGAAGCAGTCGACCAGGTGGAATACGAGTGAAATTGTGATCAAGTAATGCTATTTTCTCCCGTTTATTTACAACATGACGTCCAGTCATATTGTAGTATCATCGTTCACCTTCTTAATTTGTTTTGGAGTGTCCGGAGGTGCTGCACAGATGTTACCAGAAGCCTGTTCATTTATCATAGGCAGATTCTCGCATGATAGCGTCTCCGGCCATCGAAAGCCGTATCTATAATAAATAATCACAGCATTTGTCTTTCATTTGAATCCTAACAGTTTCAGCTAGTTGTCATATTAATCAAGCTCGAAATCACTTATGGTTGACGCACTCTCCTCGAAAAGCTACCCAGTTCTTATTCAGGATTGGTTCAGCATCACATCTGTCCTTCATCTATCTTTCATTGTAGACCTACACTAGTTGTGATAGAACACGCTTTCAAAAAACAACTTAGTTCGTCATTTCCTCTTGGGTCGAGTTTTTAGAAAGCTCTTACTGTTGCATTATAGGACTACAACGCTTCTTCGCTTCCAAGCATAATTCCATGCACGGTAAAATCGGTCGATCGTAGTTCTCTTGACAGATTGGTGTGTACAGAGTGCACAGGAAGAATTTCAGGTGCTGATAGCAACCATACTGAAAACGATTTGCGAGCTGAGATGACAGATTATTCCACCAGTCTACTGCTACAGTGTCTCAACAGTGGATGTACATCAAACTCACCTCAACCAACGGAAAGAACTGATGCACTTCAAGTCCTGCTTCTTCTTGCTTCTCATGACCGTAACTGTTTGGAAACGATGTCATATTGTAGCCAATACCTTTACATAGCGGAATGGTGATAGGCTCACAGCCTTTTGAATAAGCTATAGGCGGCAGGACAAAAAATACGAGAATCGGCAGCATCCTGGTGGCAGCTTCTGACTTTCCTGAGAATACAAATACTTTAAGAAACCTTGGTAACAAGTTACTTTTCGCGAATGTTGACGTATCATAAGGAAATCATAGATATCTAACTGATACAATCATCATGAGACGAAATTTCTGTATAGAACACATTTTAGAAGCAATCACAATAGTGCTAGAGATGAATATGAACAATGTGCTGGTTGTTGGTTCTCAGCAGTCCTACGGAGCAAAATGAACTACTAGGCCTTTTTTCTTGACCGAAAAAAACTATGAGATGTTCGAAAATGAAAGCGTTGAAGGATTCTAGGCAAATGCAATGTTTTCAATTTAATACGAATGACCTGAGGCGAACTAATAGCAAATGAAGGGTGGCAACGAAGATGCGGCTGCTGAACGACAACGCTTAGAGAGGATCGGATTTCACTTCACTAGGACACAAAACGGCAACCGCTCAGCGCAGCCAAGGTATTCGCTGACTGAGTAAAGAGAAGGAAAGAGATGGAAAGATGTTAAGAATGATATATGAAATGAAGTCGAAGCAACAGAAAAGGAAGACAACGACGGCACGAACAAACTGACTTTAGCGAAACGTATTACTAAAAGAATGTCTCATTTCATTGAACTTTAGCAGAAGTATCATGGACACGTCGACCAAGATAACGTGCAACGACTATTTAACCTTCGTCGATGAAGCAGGAAAGATATTGCTAGATATACAAGTGCATCAGTCAGCCAGTACTCAGGAAACTCTTCGAAAAACTACTAAATCCTAGAATGTGCCATAAAATGTTTTACAAAGTTTCTATTTGAATATTACCACATAAGATTTTGAGGTGATCAGAATAATAGAAGAAAGCCATACTAATATTGTAAGCAGTTCGTTGTCCAAGGCCAGAAAATATTATTGTAACGATGGTACTGGAAAAAAAGGATTTAAACGATAGAATGATTTATGATTGACTTTAACTTTACTACGATTATTTTGTAGTAGGGAGCACTTGCAAATATCTCATCAACATTGTGGTTATATTCTTTTTAGTATTTCTTCCAACAGCGGCGTGTGGGGCGTAGTGGTTGAGGGCGCCCTAGAACACACGTGAAATCGATCCCCGCGCCCATGGCCCACCAAGCCGTCCATCCCTCCGGGGTCAGCAAATTGGCACCAGACTTGTCTGGGAGGATAGCAGCACTGGCTCGATACATCGGTAGGCCACCGCGAGTCATTGTGAAGACCAAATATGCATTGAATCACCTCCAAACGATGCTTAATGACGTCGAATGCATGGCGCATCCATCAGGAATTGATCAACGCCGAGAGCTTTATCCTCTATCTTTTTTATTTTGTAGCAAAATAAGGAAATTTGTAAGTGACCTTGAAGAACTCTGGACCACTTTTCATAAAAAAATAGGATCTTAGTGGAAGAAATATTCGAATGGGATCGGTAACGAATGATAGGAATGTTGGAGGAAAAGACAACAATTAAGCTAAACATTTTCCTTCATAGAATTCTACGAATTTCGCAAACTTTTTCCTCTTTGTAAAAGCCGCTTATTGACGAAATCCGGATATGAGAAAGATATCAATGAGAGATAACATACATGATTTTAAAGCTATTCATTTCAGGAGAATTATAGTGGAAAGAAGAAATGCACAAAGGTGAATTGAACGAGTACTAACCAAACTGACGTGAAGAACGTCTGCTCAGAGAATGATTAGTACGACCTATAGTGGAGACAATGGTATCGTCACAATTGGGGCACCTTATGCCTCCTCGATGGAGGCGTGTTAACTAAATAATTACTGCTAGTGGTCTCGGAGATCTCGAGGGAAGCATCACACTAGGAGATGCCCGTAAGCCATGACACCAGCTGAAATCACTCCCATCTATTGCCCAGGTCGTCTAGATATGTATGGTAGTGATGGAAGACTAGCAGTCATTCAAAAAACTACAATAATAGAAGCTTACCGAAATAGAGCAGTAATGAAGTGTTAAATTTAGTTTTAGCAAAGTGTAATTAGGATTTCAATATTCCCACATTGAAATCAAGCTATGAGGACGAGATCCAAGCCTTGTGAGGGACGTTCGCGGTTCTGGAAGACACTTAGTTTTTGCATGATAAACCTCACTCCCAACTACAAGATAGACTACTGCTTACGGTGGTGACTAAGTGGCGACGTCTGGCACACTTACCTCTTCGCCCCAAGAATAACTGTCTGACTAAACATCAAATTCTTGTCAAGGTATACTGACCTTGCTTCCTTCTAATATTCTTTTGTATTTGCTCTACATTTCGTTTTTTGTTACATTTTGTGCTTCTAACATTTTTCTCGACCTCGTTCCATTGGTGAAAAGAGATCATCTGACTTTCCAAGTTAACTATTATCTTTGTTTTACTATTTAATAGCCTATTGTGTTGCTACTAGTATTTCTATCAGTACGTAGAAGTGAGGCTGCTTCCCAAAATTGAGTAGGCCTTTAAATTTTTTTACTTTCTCAAAATGTAATGTGGGTTCTTGACAACGTTTCTAGGGAAAATAGACCAGCTTTCTAAGGTGAGTCACGTAAACGATGATCGTCAAGATGACATGGCTGGCAGAAGCTTAAACTTGAACGTTTCTTTCAATTCATCTATACCACGAAGAAGCAGCTTCTTATTGTGAAAACCTAATTTCAACACATGTGAAGACTATTCTCCTCTAGGGAGCTGTTGGTTCTGGCGAGTATGGTTTACTTATACTATCTGCACAACCATGTTCCTCCAAACACTCCTTTTCTTGTTGCTTATGATGAAACATTGATTCAGAATCGCCTGTACGACTTGGTTTTTAAATGTCCTTAACGTGATAAAAATTTCTCGGCTAAATATTTTGGCTGCCAACTTTGCTTAGATGACTGCTGATGGTCATATGGATGACTTTGTCAATTTAGGATCTTCCACTTCAAAAAAAAACCTACCTATGATTCTTTGGTAAGTTTCCCAGGAGCTATTTAATATTTCTTCTTAATACCTATTCGGAATACTAACTTCGACAGACGCTTTGACGCGTATTTGCTTGTAGCATTAATGAGATTCTCACATAACGGTAACTTTTATTGCTACTCAATCCAACTTATTCTATTACGGAATGGAATTCCTATTACGTTTGGTCAGAAACAGCCTTATATAAGCTTAATTAGAAAACTAACAGGGAGAAACTAATAGAAGAGAATTCGTTGGCTCGAAACGAGGAGAGATTGGCGGGGATGCCAACGGCAATGAAAAAAGAAAATGAGAGGATACTAAGCAAGATTGTTCAAGTGGTGCTCAACGGGCCGAGAATTGCGCGAAGCAACTAGCAGATTGGTTTCTGTCATGAACAGAAATACAGTAGTGTTTGTAGCTGACTGTATTTATGTTAGCCAGTTCTAGCAACTTAAATGGTCATTGTAAACTTAACAGTTACGAAGTCGGACCTCAATGCTGCTATAAGTTCCGTGAAACTCAGCAGTCATAACAAAAGAATGGAAAAAAACATCAGAAAAGAAGAAAAACCAACGAAATCATCGACAATGAAAACTTATCTAAATAAGATTATCCGAGGGTGTCACTGGGAAGGCGGCAGCATTTTGTAGGGAAACTGGTGCTTTGGTCATTTTACCAATAAGTGTACTAAGTAATATATTCTGCGATAAAAATACGAAAAGGTACAGCATCCGAGTGGATCTATCTTCAAATTTCTTCAGTTGACGATTGGAAAGACAGTTGAGGATGTATTCATAAAGGTTTTCTTCTGGAGGAAACTCAAATTTAGGATGTGAGCACGACTGCCACCGAAACCCGAAAAGATCCCATTGATAACGAGGAAGTGAAAAAAAACCCACAAAATACCCAGTGATATAAAGAGTTAGTGTTTTCAACCATCATGTCAAGAAAAAACACTAAAATACCTTCTAGGCTTCCATTTGTAAATGGTTCAGCAAATCCAGAGCACTACAGTAGTCCTGGGTCAAACTGGAGGCGGCCTGTGATGACACGCAAGGTGCGAGTGATTCCGGCCTATAGGTTGTGAGGTGCATTGTTCTAGTAAATAAACATAACCTCGAACCTATTGTTCACCGAGACAAAAAATCACACGTGCTCACGGTTTTGTGACGGAACGCCAAATAGTTGTTAAGTAAACAAGCTTAAGAACACACCTACAGAATGGTCCGTACCCATATGAACGATAGATGCATTGATCTCAAAGAAACAAGGCTAAAAAGTCGTCAGAAAAAAATTCAATATGCACTAGATTGCAGGACAAATGAAAGCCAATTTTTATCGTGGGTTTCGAAAACTCTGGACAACCCAGAAGGGATAAATTCAAAAAATCTTTGCCAAATCGTCAACAATTTCAAACTTGTTACAAGTGAACAGCCTTAAATGTGTTTTGGGAAAAAATAAAGTTGCAGAAGAACGAAAGCAATAAGGGCATAAATAATAAATACAGTTATGTGATGCATTCATTACTGAGTCAGGTTACAGTGCATAATACGTATTCTTTCTTTGATATCAAGAAGCTCAAGCTTTTTGAAGCTTACCAAGCAAAGAATGGATATTGATTAGTGGCACCGAGACTAAACGAAGGTCAGTTTTGAAGTAATGCATAATAAATCTAATGTTTTTGGTTATTCCACGAAAATCCAGGGCTGGAATTGCTATGCTAAACTTTTTATGCCGTTTTAAACAGCAGAGTACACTTCTGAAGCAAACTACATTCAAACATAGTGAATGAATGATTACTGAAAAGGATTCCTTCTTTATGACGAAATTTTGATACGGTGAAGGCCAAAAAACTCAGGCAATTCAAGAAAAATAGCCATGTAAATGTTCTTCTTTAACCGTTCCAATAAACTACAGGGCCCAAATATGTTAGTTATGTCATAATCATGCTGATTATTTCACTCCGAGGTTAAATGACGGTCAGTTTGGAAACTGTTTTGCTAATGGCTTTGTGCCAGCTAACATAATACCGACTGTTATAGATGGACCATCCGTCGAAAAAACAAACTATTACCAATAGATACTCTTATCAACAACAACCGCCCTGTATAAAAGAACACTTCCAGGTGTGTATGCTTCATTCGTGCGGTATTCACTGAAGGAGATCCCGTCTCGGTACGACAACGAAGACGCCACATCGAGGCCACGAAGTACTGTGGACCACCGACACGGATCACATCGGCTCTGACGAAGACGAAGACGTCGAAACGTTAGCCGAAATAAGCACGCTTGTCAAACTCGTGTAAGCTCAACAATTTAAAAACATGCTGACTATTTCACTACTGAGGCTAAATGACGGTCGGTTCGAAAATTAGTTACACCATATTTTTTTATATATTATATCCCTATCTATCCAACGAGTTTCTCTGCTTAAGGCACTTTTCATGTTTACATCCGCTCGACAATAATCTGCTACGACAGAGCTACTCTACGCGTTGAAGATATTCGACGTCTGAGGCATTTAAAGTAATGAAAAGTGGAATCCAACATAACGCGAGAACGTAAAAAATTATCTGAAAAGAAATCAACTCGGAAAAAAGAAATCATCATGGATTTTTATTCAAAAAAGATATCGGTTATCAGAAGGGAATTGTAACATTCGATTAATGATGCACACAAAGCGGGAAAAACACTTCTGCTCGATTCAGTTTTTCCTAAACCGTTCGAAAACCATCAAATCTGAAGAAACGCTATTTTTTCTGCAATAGTAGCTTGCTCCGGAAGCCGTTCGGACGTGCTCAGCTAAGAGTAAGCCAGTACCAGGAATCACCAACGTCCTGATATCAAATTAGTCTTATGGTGTGAAATCTCGCTCTGATCCAAAAGGGGTCGAATGCCTGAGGTGGTGACTACCTGAGAAGGGCTTCGGCTAGTACGTCATCGAGACTCCAGGGAACCACAATGGCGAAACCAGAAATATTTGCTGGAGCACGCAGAATCGGTGAAGACGGGCTATCCAAGTGTCCAAGTAAGTATAACACTGTAGAACTGCTACTGAGAGGTTTAAAAGAAGAATAGCATTTTTCTAACAGTTTTAAAATGTATAGAAAGTCTAGGAGTTGATCTTAAGTCACTCACTCCGTCAGTCAGAGAGGGAGGGTAAGGACAGCAAATATTTGCGCTCACCTTGTACATCCATCCCTAAGAGGCTCACATACCTCGTTCTCTCCTCATCCGATCACTAGAGCATACAATTCCTACATGGTAGCTCGACGCTTACGTTTCAAACCAAATTCTGTACGACCCACAACAAAAGAACGTGCAAAACATATTTTTTTGCAAAAAATATGACATAGATTTTACACCTTTGAGCTTCCCTACTTCGTTGCTTACGGCATAAGTAGAAGTTTAACTGTTCAACTTTATTCGTACCAAATAGTTGTCTTTAAAATATCAAAGCAACCAACAGTGGAACTTTAGATTTTAAAAAAAATTCCCCAGTATTTCAGACGAGTGGTGGCCAAAACGATTTAGACCTAAGTCCAGCTACTTCCTGCTTTAGTTTCACAACAGCGCATAAAACAATTACATATATTAATACTGGTAGACGACGAGCTTAGAAAACTGAAACATTCTGCTAGAAGGTGTACCACAAAAAATCACCGTTATAAAAGCTCCTAAAAACTTAAGGATGCACTTTTTTTTTGTTAGTGTAATGAAGAACACTCAGTGACATTCGCCAAAGAAGAAATCCATTCCTCTTTTCCGTCATGTTTTTTCCATTCATGTCCTGCTATGATGAAGAAAGTCCGCCTACTTTTTGTAAGAACATTCTCGAGATAAAAAAAAATGCCAAAAAAGTCAAGATGGAACTAAAATAGCCCAGAAATAACGTGGAAAGAAAGGTACGGAAAATACCTTGTAGATTCTAAAGAAAGAATCTACAGACAGATATAGATTCAGATGGAATAACTGTTGCATGTGTGTGCTTCTACGTGGGTGTGTATCGCCGTGTGTGAGTGTCTGTGTGTATATATATATATGTGTGTGTGTGTGTGTGTATGTGTGTGTCTGCGTGTGTGTGCGTGCACATATATATCCTCAAAACAAGATCCATGGGGCCGAATGAAGTGAATTGAGCACGGAAGCGATGTGTGAGAACGCTAGCGACAACACCATGGTAACGAACACAAAGATTTGCATAACAGATAAGCATCTGTGGAGTTTTAAACAATATGAGAGTATTGCTAATTGCTATTATAGGTAATAGCTGGGTCGATTTGATAGTAATTTAATGGTGGAGTTCCGCAGTGCAGCAGGGAACTCCCCGCTCGCAACACTGCAGTGGTCGCAAGCAATGAAAAAAATGCCACTGGAATTTTTATTATAACAAAAAAAATAAATAAAGAACTGAAGCAATCGCAACTTTTCTTCCAACCACCTTTTTTTTCAGTGCCTCAACCTCACCAGTATGATAAGATAGCAAACGGAAGAGAGTGTATGGATGTGGAACTCCGATGTAAACACAGGAATACCACCTTCCTGCGAAGTCATCCATGTTGAAAATGAGAATGAGATTGAAATCTGCATACCAAAGGAAGTATAAGAAAGCAGACCTATGTTAAGAATCGATACCGTTTTCGGAACAAATCTAGTCGCAAGGCGACAAATCCCTGCTTGATTTGTGAAGACCAACGATTACTTATGGCAACTACGGGATAAATGCAACTGTGTCACGCTACTTTAGGAGCCCAGTGAAAAACGATTAATTTGTTGTTAAGAAGCAGAAGTTTCTAGTAATTAAAAACGGGCTATTCAAACATAAATCAGCATCACTGTTCAAAAGTACCACCATATTCATTTACATGTGTTCTTTTCGAAGTCAGCAGAGCAGCTTGATTGTTTATCTACGGAAAGAATTGCTCCAGTCATAATGCTGATCGTCAGCTGTCTGATCATGATGCTATTCGGACTTACTTCAATAGATGACCAGTATTAACAAACAAACTATTAGATAAAAGAAAATGATGCCGAGAGATTTGCAAGACTTGGAACCCTAGGCCACCTTCGAGGAGTTCATGTGTTACCTTTTGCACAACGGAGGACTTTGCTCTACCTTTCTCTCAACCATTTTTTTCATCTTAACGGTGCTATCAGCAATCAGTTGTGAACGGAAATAATTTGGGCCTCCGTGGAAGGGTATTCGCGGGTTCGAAGCCGGCCTGGAGTTCCGATCTTTGCAAATATCTCAGCCTCATTTTAGTTGTATTTCTTATAATACTCCACTACAAAAAAACTAATAGGCAGCAAATAAAAGCTTAAGCAAGATGATTACATAGTGTATAACACAGAAAATTAAAGCAAGTGTGTACAAATAAGGATAATGCGTTCGGCCATAACCGATGTAGTGAGACGAAATGAGTTCGTCTCCAAAGGTTGAAATGTAGAGATGATTTAATGCATATAAAATTACTTGCAGTGATTTGCCAGTGTATCAAGTCAGTATTTTTTATTCTTCCAGACAAATCTAGCAGTGATTTTCTGATCCCACAGGGATAAAGGTTTAAGTTTGCCTAGGCATGGTATCGAAGCAACAACCATGGGAGTGTTGAGCAAAATGATATGAAAAGCTCGTAGAGACATTCTCCTTGAGTACTATTCCTTCATTTACATTTCCGGGGCGTGTTTCCGTGGTTTCTGAGGCGTCATCATCCAAAGAACGAAATGGGGATGTAGAATTGCACCGAGAGAGATGAATAGAAAAGCTAAAAGTCTACTGTATATACAATCATACCATAGGCGAACACTTGCGCGTTAGTGGTAGTGGCTGTTGTTCAGCTAACCAATGCCAGATGTGTGAATGAGTGTTTATAGCAAAGTAAGCGATACCCATAGCAGCAACTGGTTTCCATCAAATGACGAAAAATTGGAACGAATTCGACGAAAAAACCACTTTAACCTTCTGAAATCATCGAGTAAGATCACATACGACAAAGTCAATTAATGTGCATTGAGGTCCGACGGCAAGTAATTAGCTCTACAGAAATACAATAGCCCTCGAAGAAGAGACTAGTAAAAAAAATCTACTTATAGTTTAACGAGAAGAGCAATTTTTTGAAAAATGGACTTTATTTTCGGAAAATCGTAACGTTCAAATTATGTAGTTTAAGAAATACTACCTATTTTTTACAATTAACATTTAGAAGGATGTTTTGCTAATGTCGTTCTTGAGCTCTAAGATATTGAAATTGTTTACATGGTGGCCATAGGGGGAACCATATTACGTCATTGGATCATATTTACAACACAAGGAAAATATCTCGTCGGAGGACGTTGGTCCCAGGTAGTGGAGTGAAATTGGAGCCGGCCACTGTTGTCGTGTTGTCGTCACCTTGGCCACGTTGGCGCCACGGGTGGTGGTGGAGGCGTCGTTGTCCGGAGGTGTAGGCCAAAGGAATCGAGGAGGGCGAACACCTCACCATGGTTAATCGTTGCGGAACGGGAAGACCGGCACAAGCACACAATTGCCGTCTTGGACCCCCAGAGAGATGATTGCTCTAAAATAATGGCTTGGCTGCGTAAAGATCTGTGAATACGCGGGAGACTTCGTCGTCGTCCGTCTTTCGTCGTCGATGTCCTACATGAGTGAAGTTGTTACGCAAAAGCATCTGTCTAATTGCTCTGTCATAACGATTGTCGCGAGCGACAACGATTATGTTCATCAAGTTCTCAGCATCGACATTTGGTGTAGTTTTTCGAATGCCTGCTTTCGTCTTACTTTGTAGAATTGATATTAAGCAACCAATTTTAGTGGATTCAGCATCTTTCAGGTAAGACGTCGCAAATACTGAAAACCCTTTCTTGTTATCATTCGTTGTTGTTATCATCTGCTATCATTCGTGTACCATAAGAAACTTACTGCCTTAGAATCATGAAAAAAAGCGTGAAATCTGTTCACTACACCACAACATATTCAGATGCCGATACATCCGGCACCGGAAGCGATGAGGTTGTCAGATGTAGCAAAATTGTTAAGCAAACGACGGAGACAGATGATCTACAAGGTAGGTTAACAAATTTTTCTATAATTTGGGTGAACGTAGAACTATGAGCTTGTAGAAATCTTAAAGGAGCAGAGGTTGACACTTTCTCTGACGGAATGTGACACTTTTAGCCTTGAACTGATCCACATCGCCGTGAAATCGGCATATCAACCAACAACTAGACTATATTGCTAGAAAAACAGCAAATATTTAAGCCCTGTGTATCCTACTAGCCCATCGTTGGCACAGCCTTCCAAAAAACGTTTAGTACCAGTTAGTATTTCGAGTTCGAAGAATTTTGATTTCATCTTAAGACGACCCGAGGAAGTTTTGACTGAGGATTTTTCACCACTACGTGGAAATCTTGTGTCACCTACGGAATGAGAAGAGATACGATGAGAATTAATCAACGTCTCTAACGACAACTAATGAAATTTCCTCCATAACTCATTATAGATTCTTCCCTACCGTTTCCATTAGTTGGCTTATTACCACATTCTGAACGGCACCCACTAACGATTGGATTTACTAATGAGTGCACTTTCCGTAAAGAAAAATTCCTAACAAAAAGTCATTACCGCGGGAAATCATTAAAAAAATCACCATTGTGAGAACGATTTTAATCTTCTTTAAATCGTTATGGTGCCATCTGTAAAGTTCATTTTGGTTTAAATATTTTAATGAGTTGGTGAAAGCTTGATAAAAAGAATAGAAGGATAAAGCTTTCGGCGTTAATCAATCCCTGAAGGATGCGCCATGCACTCGACTTCATTAAGCATCGTTTGGAGGTGATTGAATGCATATCTGGCCTTTAAAATGACTCACGGTGGCCTACCGATGTATCGAGCCAGTGCTGTTCTCCTCTAAAACAACTCGGGTACCAATATGCCGCCCCTGGAGGGATGGAAAGCTTGGTGGATCATAGGCGCGGGGATCGATTCCACGTATGTTGCTGGGCGCCTCCGACCATAGTACCATTGCACCACTAACGTGAAAGCGAAAGCTTTATATGTATATAAAATGTGAACCCACATAAATATATATATATATATATATATATATATATATATATATATATGGGACACATCCTAAGAAATAATGCAAATATCCTATCTAAATTACAGTTAGAAGGAATATCTACATAACGGGGGCTTCCGGTTGCATGTATGACATCAGGACTTATTCAGTGCTTCGGCGACTTAGGTTTCCTAGCACTTCTTTCACATTTCCATTCAAAATCGTAAGATTAGAGAACAGACAACCGAGCTTGGCGTGTTTTTAGAAATCGCAGTCCCACCACTTTTTGTTTGGAACTCCTTGAACACTTCGAAGCGAAATTGAGTCGTTCGTGAAAACATTCATTGTCATATCTTGTTGATAGGCACCGATTTCGGAGGAGTTTATCACATATAAACGTGAATCCCCTTAAATTATTCGGACACCTAAAAACTTTCATGTCAACTGGCTGTGAGGCTTAAAAAAGCCTTAGTAACCCTCAATAAGATGAAATTAGTGAGTATTGGTCACGACAAGGGCACTAATTATTGATGGTGACAACAATGAATCGGAAACGTTGCGCAATTCCAGGACTTTCGAGGATTACATAGGCTTGGACGGTTTTATTCGAAAATAATAACGGATTTCTAGGAATTGGCTAGGTGCACCGATTAAAGACTCAAAGTCTTCAGTACTAAATTGTTGTATGAATAATAATGAAAGAGAAATATTTGGCGAACTATGGGCAGCCAAATAGGTGGAAGCTACTAAGAGCGACATTAACTAAGGTTGTGGTGGAAGAAAAAAACTTTGGTTTTCGTTTTCCTTTGCCTTGTAGACTTCCATTCTGGTATTCGGGGAAAAAATTACTAGACGAATAAGTGAGATCAAACATAAAAGTCGAATATTCCGTTCCAAAATAAGATGGAAGTGGGAGGAAGAGGAAGGGAAAAAAAGGGAAATAAGGAAAACAAGAGGGCGAGGAAATAAAGAGGGGGGACAAGGATAAGGAGAAGGAGGAAAGGTAAGAGGAGAACAGGAAGCGTTCAGAATCACCAAAAAACCGAAAGGTCTCGCGATCGATACGGCAATTAGAAGGGATTAGGAAAATGACGAAGAAAACTACGTACGTGCTAAGCACCATAGCGACTTCTCTAACGATGACAAAGCCATCAATTACGGTATGGAAAGTTTTAGTTCTGTTAATGACCTAAATTTATCCCACCAAAAAAAACCTTGAAAATCGGTGGCTTCTATAAAAGTATGCGACCTTGTTCTTTGCACTGGCACACTGGCATCTATGGAACCATTGAGTAAAATTACTGAAACTTCAGCCTTTATACGAAGGGAAACAGCCACATTATCTTTTTTCAAAACAAATTACCTTTTCCGGGTATTCATTTTTTTCTGACCAATTAATTCAACATGATTTTTTTAACTTAATGATTGTTACCGTAAGCTAAAAGTTGTCTGGGAAAAAAATCACTCTCTGCAATAGAATTCGGAAAGCTCCAGCCCGGCTATCTCAGGACTCCAGGGAGAACTGCTTGACCAGCATTCTATGACATTCAAGATGAAACGAAAATCCTCAAGCCCCAACTGAAGCCATATGTAAAAGTTGAAAGATCTTCGTGGACAATGGATGCGAGGAAACGAATCGAATGTGCGAAGTGCTGGGATCCGCACAGTAAACCTGAAGACGGGTCATATAAAGTTAAAAAGAAATAAAAACTGTAAGCGAAAGTAACGTCGAAACGTCCGAAATTCTTAGGGAATTCCATGCATTATCTGAAAACAAGCGGTAGTTGCTGGTAAAGAAAGAACTTGAGACGGATTTGAGAAAACCGCGCCTAAGGATGACAGAGGAACTGTCCTTTTAAAAAGCTAGCTTGCCTCCCGCATAAAAATATCAAACAATCAGGAATGATGACAAAATCCAACAAAACTCAACAAGAATATCGAGAACTATTCAGCAAAGCTTCGAAAATTCAAAACTATCCTGTATAAAAATAAAAGCAGCAACGATAGCAAGTGGAAATTTCACTTTAGCGCTACAATGTTTTATAAACCCAGATTAAAAATGAGGATTGGGGGGGGTGCCATAAAGAAGTGGATTAGACGACTAAGAAATTCAACACGAAGATGGGAAGAGGGAAGAGGAACAAAATGAATAAAAGATGAAACAGCTCGTAAAAGAACAGTTATAATAGCTGGAAGAGGAATATTTTTAGGAGAAACATGGAAATGTAGGATAGGTTAGAGCGAGATCATCTCAGAGTGCTTCTTTCTTTGGTTTTCGACTTCTATCTCAAATGGAAACTCTACAGAGCCAACTGAAAATGCAGCTACCTTACTGAAATTTGACTTCTTTTTAGCACGAAATAAGAGTTAAATATAAAAACAAAGGAAAGCTTACAGCCAAATAGGATGTAAAAGTATTTTAAAAAAATAGAATGACGAATCTTTCGTCGTTCTTCAATCCATTATGGAAGCGCTTTGCATTCGGGCCTATTTGTATCCTCAGAGAGGTGATTTAATGAATAGTTGGTTTATTATAAGAATTCTAGGAGATCATCGATCTACCAAGTCAGGATTTTTATCTTTCGAGACAAGGCTGCTGCAATTTTCATGACTCAAGGGTTGGAGGGCTTGGTTTCGCAGAGTCATCGGGTTAAACCAATTATAACGTGTGTTGTGCAGATCGCCTCTAACCAATGCGCTACACACCCTTTTAAATGTAGGTGGAATATGGAAAGCCTGAAATACTGTCCTCATTACTTTTCATCGTAGGACCTCTCAATACTGCATTCGTTTCAGTACATAGTGTAAAATTTTTTGACGACTATGGAAAAACGATTATTTTTTTCCTCACAACCTCATGAAAAAAGGTTACTACAGAAAGGCTTTTAAGGGCTTAAGTTATGACGTATTCTGGACAAAATGTCAAGAACTTCCGATGAGCTGCGAATGGTTTGATCTCAACAAGACACACGAGCAAGCACAAATGACGGCCTGGGGGCAGGATTGAACTTGGCTCATCGGATACGAAGTGTATGGGCTGAAAGCACCGTGAAATCCCCACGTTGTGCAATATATCTAAAATGTGATTGAATTCTGAAAACCATTTACATGCGACTCTTCTCTAACAACGGTTAAGATACAAAATAAACCATGTTTATGACTCGACATCACTAAATTATCGGAATAAAAAAATATCGATGTAGCAAAAAAAACTTTATTGATAACTTTTATGCACGAGAGCTTACCGAGCTAAATGGGAAAAAATCTCTGACAACATGAAGAAATTTTCGCGAGAAAGTGGAAAACTCTGCGAACCGCAAGAGCCGGTGATTACCTAGTGTGAAAATCTGGGAGCACTTTCCGACAGTTACCTTATGAGTGTAAGAGAAAAATGGCAAACCAGAATTCAACGTCTCAGAAAAAGACGACAGATCTTCAAGGAGCGGCCATATCCACAAAAGGCTCCAAACACGTCCACGTAAGGCGGTTACGAGACAACGAAAGAAGAAACAGAAGGGCCAGGTCTGCACGGCATGTGAAAGAGGACCATGAAATGACTGAAATTTTAACCAAGTAAATACTAAAGATCTGTAGAGGGTAGAATTATAACGTGTTTTGTAGAGTTTTCTTTCTTTAAACCAAAATCAAGATTGTTGTGCAGTAAAGTGAACTGCAATATATATATATCGACTTGTTTTCTTTTTTAACGCAACTTTCATCATAACCATCATTACTGTTGAAAGCATCCCACGAAAAACTTCCTTAAACCACTTAGAAACCTCCAAGCAAGCCAGGAGCGGGCTAGTTCCAAACCCAATAAATCTTACTGGAGTTAATCTCAGAAGAAAGAATATGTGACACAAAGTCACGATTTTCATATGAGCACCAGATATAAAATAGTCCACCCGCAACTACACAAAAGAAGAATCCAATTGACATAAAAGCATTGGTTTTTCGCGTCGTATATTGTCAGGCGATGATGGGAGCGTGTGGATGAATGAAGGCATTTGGAGAGGAGGCATTCAGGCGGCAGCCGTCTGTTCGTCGCCGGCACTCGCTTCAAAATGATTTGCATAACTGATGAACTATACGAGTCACTTGAACACATGTCAAAACCAACCAGAACTATTTACAAGTTCGTAAATTCATGTGCAAATTCATTTAGAAAAGAGAATTACAACCCTTATAATCGTCTACCGCAATATCACGGAAAAAAAGGGTTCCTTTGATCTTGAACCACGGCGTACAGTAATGCGTTGCTTCCTCCGAAGACCGCTCAAACTGATACGAGTTAGCCGTTTTCAATTTACCGACTACTAAAGGATGGTGGCTTGGTTAGACCAAGCCCGGAGATTGAAACCATGGACAGCGAACTGCAACAAGCTTCGTCTTGCTACGCTCATTTAGAAGAAATCCATAAAACTTTGGAAGGAAAGAAGAAACTAAACCATGCGAAACATTAAAAGTAAGATGTGGTATCAGAAGGAATTTGTGACGGACGAGTTTTCATGGAAAGTTCTCAAGCACTGGCATTTATTTCCGTGCGCCAAATAACTCACGTCGAAAATTTGATTCAAAACCAATTTATCTCAGTTAATGGAGAAACTCAGGTATAAAGTCTCGCTCTACTCTACTTTTTCCAACTCTGATTATAAATACTCCTGCTCTTTAACATAAGTAAATTTCAAAGCCATGAAAGATGTCTGCTGTGTTTCAAAACAAATTTTTGCTGCTGGTGAAGCACCTAGGAAGCTTCCTGTGCGACTAGGAAAAACTAGGATATCTTATCAGATCTAGTTAGTTTCGTATTACTTGATTTCTTTCCTATTGACTAGGACATATCACCATACCTTCAAGTGCTTTGTTTTCTTAAAAGCATACATTTGTATCCAGCATAAAACTTTCTTTTCTGGGCGGTCCATTTGGAGCAGAATATGCGTCAAGAGGATGAGAAACCAAAACCATGAACTCACAAATGAAATCATCAGCGTCCAGAACGCCGATGTTTTTCCCTTTACGATTCTCTTCTGGCTAGTTGCCAAGCAGAAAAAAAGTCACTATCGTAACATCTAAGCACAAAAAGCCTTGGCTTTTTCTTCAGGGCGTTAGTTCCATTTGACTTCGGCAGAAGTTAGTTGAAAAGCGAAGACGGTACAGAATGACCGAAATGAACACCATTTGAGTTAGCTATTGTTTAAAAACGCGGAAACCCGACCCGATGCCATAAATTCGAAGTTAGAAAGTCTTGCTTTGAAGAAATCGTGTTTTCTACGCTATTTCCGATCAAAAACACCAAAACAGAGAGGCTAAATTGGTGAGCTTTTTAGGTTATTGAATATGTTTTCCCAGATTGTCATTTTAAAGCAGAAAAAAGGAAAACCTATAAAACCAGTAAAAACTTCTGAAAAGACGAAGAAGTCGGAACGTTAGCCGATTAAACAACTTTGTTAATCCCGTGTTACGTTAAGAACCCAAGAAGCCACTTATAAAAAAGCATCCAAAGATATGCGATAAACACAAACATGAGGCAGACATAGGGTTGTTATGAGGGGATTCATTAAGCTTTAATAGGATTTGTTTTAGGATTTTGCCTTCTTATGGCTATGACTTTATGGCAAGACAATTCTAGCGCTCTTAGGGACCACAAGAACAGTCTCAAAACCATATGAAATTGACATCAAAAAATAGAGTGGAGTCCTCAATGCTTAGAATGAAATTAAATGTTGGAAGGAACTCCGAAATTAGGTTGACCCTTCACGTCTGTGATAAGAAACAGCTCCTTCACATTCGCAAACTCATAGAATCTTTGGAAAGGAAAGCAATGATGACTTTCAACATTCTACTGCAGGAACAGAGAGCGATGGAGGTGTAAATTTTTCAAAACACCATCCAGAGAGGTCATATTCTATGATGGATGTCAAAGCAGTAGGCGACATCCACTATACATAATTCTGTCGGTCATGCATTGTTGTGATCGTGTGGGCATGGGTGTGGGAGGGATGGTGGCAGTGGCGATGGCGGTAGTAGATGGGTGGTGGATGGGTGGTGGTGGGCCCAAATGAGATCATCCTATCAGCGTTCATTTGTGCCATGCACTCAGGGTCGGGGATAGTTTGACGCTCTTCACATAATGATGATTACATTGCTCTGGATTAACGACAATACTATCCGGAAACTGGAGAAAATCTATAGAAACAACGACGAAGTAGAAGTGTGGAGCAACGGAAAAACTGTAAACGACGAAGGATGTTTGGGAATTTTGTTCTCTCGCAATGAAAGTGAGAAGATCTTTTGAGTGTTGACTATGGTCTTACATGAACCACGATAGAAAACGAGTACAAGTTAGGAGAGCAAAGTAAAAAATAACGGGTGAAATATTTAGCTCAAAGGAGCGCCGAAAACAGAAAACGAGAGCACGGAGGAATTCGATACCGTCGTCGTCACTAACTAAAGCACCTTTCATCTCCAGTATCGATAAAGGAAAATTCCCCTTGAAGTAATGGTCCGTAGGATGTCAGGGTAAAGCATCCCATCTCCATTGTTTTTGGAAAAATACCTTCTTGGATGCTTAAGCCTTAGAACTTTTAATGACAAAAACTAATGCAATCATGAGAATTTTTCCCCAAACTTATCAACAAATTTTTACCAGTGGATAATCATAGCAACAACAACCGCCCTGTATAAAAGACCGTCGCCGGGTGAGTATGGTTTATTCGAGAGAGATGCTCCACTGAGGATGGTCCGTCTCTATGCGCGACGATGACGCTACATCGAGAAGAGCAACAACCGTGCATAATCAACAAGGATCGTCGTCTGTGATGAAGACAAAGGTGTCGAAACGTTAGCCGAATAAACATCTCTATCAACATCATGTAAAAGGAACAATATAAACAACATGTTAATCATGACAATAAGCACTCCAAGATCCATTCATCTGCACTAACGATTCTAGGACATAAAGATAACAACGGTAGTAACGATGAGTTCGATATAAAGTTTCACTTTAAAGGACTTTGTCATCGTTACCGTATTCCAACAATGTCCTAAAGACAGTATAATTCACCAGACGGATGCTAGTTAGGCCCGGAACAGACGGGCAAATCTCTTGTTTAGAATGGTATTCGTAGACAATCGAAGAAAATAAAACATACAGAAAGAAACACGAGGCAAACTAGCATCTCGTCCATTGCACCATGAAAAAGAGGTAAGCGAAAGTCTAAATTATTGTCACTGGAAATCAGAGTAGAGTGAGAAAAGAAGGCTGAACTATAGAGACTCTGTGTGTTGTGTGTTGAAACTTTTGCGAAAATATATCAGAATGTCGAAAGTGGTTCGTACTAAACCTCTACTTACAACATGAGGATGCTTCTCGCAGAAATTGGGTAAATGGACGAAAGAATCACTTGGTCAAAATAGAATCTTTTTTTCTCTTTGAACTGTGAAAACTTCAATAGTTATTGGCTTTTCTTTAAACATTCTAAAGATGGATAGCATTAAAGAGGGGTTGGATAAATAATTGAAATTTTTTGAACAATTCTGGGATAAAAAATACCTTTTTTCTTTTGATAGGTTTCGTTACTGAAACTCATTCTGTTATTTTTCTTCCTTTAGAAGATAGTCGTCTGTTAAACCGAGAAGTGAGATGACAAAAAGGATGAAAGGATAAAGCTCTCGGCGTTGATCAATCCCCTGAGAGATGAGCCATGCATCTGATTTCATTAAGTATCATTGGAGGTGATTGGATGCTTGTCCAGCCTTGTCCAGCCTTTATATGACTCGCGGTGGCTTACCGATGCATCGAGCTAGTGCTCCTATCCATCCAGACAAGTATGGTACCATTTTGCTGAGCCCGGATGGATGGAGGGCTTGGTGAACCTTGGCGCTGGGATCGATCCCATGTGTATTGCAGGGCGCCTCTGACAACGGGGCTACACGCGCCTTTGGGTGAAATGACATTGTTGGTATTCGTGTGGGGGCTTCTCGAATGAATTAAAGATTTCGACGTCCTAAGAAATATCTTCTATACCACCGTTTATCTCCACGATTTCTCTATTTTTGAGTAAAAATCGATAAGTTTTGAAGTGTGGATCAGGCAAAAGAAAAACGGAAAACGAAACAGTATTGCATATTTCTATGGGATGACTCAGGGACAAATGAAGACACAGAATTACTAGAATAGAATTCCTTCTTAGGAAAAAATGACGTCCAAAATGCTTTACTTAATGTCTTAAGATTCGAACATATAGCTGAGGGTTTCTTTATAAAGTGTTCAATCAAGAAATAAGTTTTAAGGGAAACTATGGTATGGTATATTTATCAGGAGTGCAAGGGTCGTACTGAAACAAGGTATCTCGACTATTCGCGGGGGATAGGTGGCGCATCGCATCTCTAGGTTGCTAAAAGCGGGTTAGATGCGGACCATCACCAGCAACCAACTATCCCAAAGACATAGAAGGATTTATGGATGCTCTTTAAACTCTCTTGGACTGGTTGACTTATACTGATCATATTCATGTATCAATTATTGAGGAATTGTCTTCGATTTGTCCAGTAGTCGCCGACGAATTCAGAATAGTCTTGGAAAAATACGCCACACATCTGATCAGCAATATCCCCGGAAAATCTCTTTTTTTGTTCCTTTGTTAAAAGACACTAAAAATAGAAAAAGGAGCCCTGCACGAAGAGCGTGGTCACGTCGGGTCCTTCGCGGAGTACGGGCCCATCGGGCAAGGACATGTGGCAAAGCGGAACAAGAAGGGGACAAGACGGACATTGCTGATGCTCCATCGAGGTAGACGGTAAAAATGGGTTTTCAAATGATAGCAGTGTCATTTGAAGTTGATAAAATAAGATCTATGCCAGTTTAAGCTCTAAAATCACCATTGTTGATCAGGGAACCAGTTAATTAGTTAGTTAATTAGGGAATTATTAGCCATTGAGAAAGATATGAAAGAATAAAATGCCGTGAATTCAGTTAGAACTGTTAAAAACACTTTCTTCATCCCAAAATCCTTTCTCATTGCTTATTATTACAGCACAATTTTTATTAATGTTTTGGGAGAAATTTTGCTTAACAAATCAGGAACACGAAGTTCGGCCTGATGCCGACTAGGTGCAAACCACTCCCCTCTTCTTATTTACTTCTAAGAGTACAGCTATTCCTACCCATCTTAGTGCTATCACTGCCACCTTTCCTTAATTTGCTAATTAGTGTTATGATGGAAACATCATTTAAAAAAGCAATCAAATGCTAAAGAGAATTGAAACATCCCTAGCTAGTGATTTGCAAAGATGTTCAGTCTTTGTCGTTACGTCAGTGCCAGTGATTCTTCTGAAATCGCTCTGACGATGATCTGTATTGACGTCGCTGGAATTTCTGCTGTGTTCAGCGGTCCGATCTAATCGCTCTGACAAGAGCAGTAACGGAGAATGCAACACTCCCACATTATGAAAACCATAACGTGGTCATCATTTAGGACCACTATCTACCCTTCCCTAAACAATTGGCATTAAATTGGCATTGGGGGACGGAAAATTGAGCCAGAAAAATGGAAAAGAGAAGTTCGAAAGGACTTAAGTTTTCGGACGCTTTCCTTTAAAGATGAATAAAAATGTATTCTATTCGAAAGTTTAGCTAAGAAAAAAATATACGCTCCAGAAAGCCTCGACGTCCTGCTAACTTATTCGCTATGAACGACAAAAAATAAAAGACCTTGTGAGAAAAATATGATGCCATTCACGTCCCTTGAGGCAACAGAGCCCATTAAGAAGCTGTGGCTCATGACAAAAGTGAATGCAAACTTTTATATGCTCTCTACCAGTCTTATAAGTAAATTCCTCAATAAATAACTGGTTTTCTGCTGATATAAGCGATCTTCATGAGAATTCGATGCTATTGTAAGAATTGGTTTCCAACTTAAGCACTGACCATAAACGCAAGTTTTTCTATTTGCTTCTGAAAATCTGGAAAAACTACTTCGTGAAGACGTGAATTCTTCGGAAATTGGCACGAATCTTTTCCAGTTTGCACTTTACATAATTCAGATTAATCAAGAGGTAAGGCGGTGGACAGCACAGTGGTACTGATGTCCGCCACCACGAGCGTGCTGCTACTTCGATTCCGCTTCGGCCCAGCCAAGCCTCTCATCCCTCTGGGGTCGGGAAATTGGTATTGGACTTTTCTGGAAAAAAAATCACTTTCTGCAATCCAATTGCGAAGGCTCCAGCGCTGCTATCTCAGGGCTCCAGGGAGAACTGCTCCACCAGCATTCTACGACATTCAAGATGAAATAAAAATCTTCAGGCGGTAGCCGAAACCACAAGTAAAGTTGGAAGATCTTCGTGGACAATGGATGAGTGCTGGGATCCGTACAGCAGACATGAAGATGGGTCATATAAAGAAATAAACAAATAATTAAAAAATAAATAAATAAATAAACAACTGAAATAAAAGGGTTAAGAATGATGCTCTGTCTTTTGTCATCGATGACATCGCATTACTTCGTCAGAGTTTTTTTCCCCAAATGGATGACAGCATGTAGTGCATCTTTAAAGAAAAAAAATGGTGATTGTTTCAAATGCAGTGTAAGGAGGGTGTTTATTAAAACGGTTTTGAAAACGTTCTATATGAAAAAAAGGAGGTGATGTTCCATAAAGGTAGTGAGAAATATCGACATCACATCATTCCTTTCATTCAGATGGACGGAAATGAACCCGTATTGCAATTTTTTTCCATCCAGCATCGCTCAAATAAAGGAGCATTTTGAAGCAATAAAAACTAATTAAACTCAGAGAGCAGCGATAATGTAGACGAGGCGTCTGCCAGAATGTGAATGAGCCCCCTGCGGTCGACGCCTTAAGAGTAAAGTCTCCAATAAAAAATGAAAGACATACGAAGAAGACGTTTCCTTTATGGAAAATAGAGAAGACATAGTGGAAGACGACTGAAAGGCATGATGAAGGAAAAAGTGAGGGAGATTAGAAAGAAAACCGGTGAAAAAAAACGAAAATGAGAAAGGATAGGAACTTAGGAAGCCAGTGACTAAGGGAAGACCACAGTCACCATCAGGAACAGAATGAAAAGTCTGCTGTCGTAGCTCAGTAAATCTCCATAACAAAAAAGAAACTGGGATCTTGAGAGTACTGAAAACCGTGGAAAATTTATTGAACAGAATATATTAACAAGTAGAATTTCATCGTTCTATCTGTAGGAATATTCTCATCGATATTGTAACTTCGAAGCTGTCAATGATTTTGTTTTGCTAGCTATTCATTAGAAAATTGACACCGTTAAATTGAAGCGTATCACGTATTGGTTATATTCATGAAAGCGCGATGGTGAAAAGTGGGTTTGGTGAAGAAAAAAGTACATTAGAGCTCAGTGGAAGTTCTAATGAAAAGAAAAGCTTCATGACGTCACATAAAGAACTTATCCTAAAATTGATCCAGCCCTCAACTTTTCATCGATTACAGAAGGTGCCGCTCAGTTTTGTCAAAGAAAAAGAAATGGAATCGATTGAGCTGGGATAATGGGTAGGATTGTTAGAAGTTGGCGTAGTTGCCAAATGATGGAAAGATGTTGACGAAGACTAAAAATTCTTTTCCCCTGACAAAAAAAACTCAGCAAATAAATAAATGATTTAAAAATTCTGAAAAAAATTTCAAGTTTGAAAAATAATAAATGATTTTAAGGAACGAAAAAGATTCTAAGCTAAGGAAAATCTCTGAAGTCTTCTTAAAGCCAAACGGAAGTTTTAATGCAAGGACATCCCAAGATCTCAAATCGCCAAGAATCCACTTCGCTAACACTGGCTCTTGTAAGAAACAGCGTCGATAACATGCCGGGAAAATCTCTACTAACAATGGACCTTACAACTAATGAATTCACATTAAAGCAGTAATGTGAATCACTTTGTGAGCCCATATGAGCCATTAACCGATGAGAAGCGGCAGCATTGACGACAAAGGACGTTTTGAGTGGTAATGACGTGCGTTAGATGAAATTACATCTCTGTGAAGTAGTTTTTGGTCCACAGAAAATACGAACATTGATCGATTTACTCTAATGGTCAGTATGAACGGCTTTCACATAACGTCTAAGGACTTCCATGAAAGAACAGAACGCACCTCGTTTAAATTGAAGCTTAGGTTGCGCAATACAATAATCTGCGCTTATTCATTTGAACACCGGACAGGCGACAAATCTGACCTGGACCACACTTCTTTAGCAAGCAGTGGTATAAGCTCAATATGCACTCAGTCACACCTTCAATGTTACGAATGGAGTCCAATGCATCCCGCATCTTTGTTGGATGCCTTATCCTTCATTCGTTAACAGCTTAGGTTAAATAAACTGCATTATAATCTGGTCAATCTGCATCCAAAAAAAGTCTCACAACGTTTTTAAGGTGGAATTCCTTTTTGAGAAATTCTGAAAGTTTTGTTCAATTTTATTTAGGAGAAAGAGAAGGCAATCTAGCAAAATATCTTCATTTAACATTGACGATAACGCTACAACAATGATCTTTAACTAAATAGAAAGCAATCAGCTACAATGAAGCTCAGACATTTGCAAAACTCCGGACCGCAGGTGTCTGCGGGAGGGATCGAAAGCGTTATTACCCCTTTCCAAGGGCTAAAGCGTTCACCACTACACCATGCAGGTATTTCGTTTCGCCTTTCTTTCAGCCATGTTTTATAGGTGCTATCAGCACTTACCCGTTAATGGGATTGATCTGTAGAGACCAAATCGGCATTGGATGCAGTTAAGCTGAAGCTGTGGTATCAATCACAATCTCGTCACTTTTTTATTTACTGCCTGTTCTTTCCCGTGGCAGCGTAGTGATCATGATTACAATGTGAGCCCGATTTGTACTATCCAGATGAACCCCGTTGACGGATGATTGCTGATAGTATCTATAAAACACGGCTGTGAAACAAAGAACCCACCTGGTGTTTTGGTGAACGCGTCAACTTGCAAAAAGGGTGATAGGGTGTTCGATACCCACCGCAGACATCTGCGGTCTGTAGTTTTGTAAATATCTCAGCATAATTTGGCTATATTTCAGCTAGAAGATCTTTGAATTAAAAAAATAGAGGAACTCCTTCGCGAATAAAGGTAAAAAATGCCCCAACCTCCCTCTACTTGTTTCAATTCGTATTGACCATATACCCAGCATTATTTCATCTGAAATTGTCCATTTAAATAAAATTAACCAGCAGATACCTAACCTGATCACACCTAATAAAAATTTAAAAAGTGCTATTTTATTTCTAGGAGCATGTAAACAAGTGTTATAGAAAAATCACTACTATAAAAAAGAAAAACAAACGCCTCCAAATGAGGGACAACTGATAGATAAACGATGACAAGGGGAACGACACTGAAACGTAACGTTCTACAGTAGAAGCACATCACCTTTGAGCTAAGCCTTGGCGTCGTGTAGAAGAATCGAATGCAAACTTGTCTGGAAATTTTTGGTAGAAAGGTGAATAATTTAGAATCGAGTAAAGGAATGCAACTGATCCTCCGATGAAAGCTTCTAGAACAAGTGAAATTTCATCGAAATCTTATAGATTGTTGACGGTACAGCTCTAGAGCAAAAGGAACAACTAAAATATTAAGAATACGTCTATTTAGTCAGGTTCTGTTGAAGAAAGGCCACTGATACTATCAATACGATTATAAATTTCGGGCTAGCCTACTAATCCCTAGGTATTTTTCAAATATTTGCTTTAGTCGATTATCCTACAAAGCCTGGAAAAAGGAATAGAATACGAAGATGTTTTCCGGTATATTTCTAGCAGGTGACAAGGAGAACGTAAGTTTCTGGTGAGAAAGCTTCTATTGGAAAGTTACTGTGGGTTGGACATTTGTTCACACACCTTTCGTAGCTTGTACATTCTTAACGAAGATGATAAGGAAGATGGTTCATACGTATGAGCCATGTGGGTGAGGAAGGAGCAGCAGCTGGGTGAACTAGGAGGTAATTCGTCAGAAGTGGAGGATGAACAAGCGCATCTGACATATGACATATGATCAAGTGCTGTGGGAATGGGTGCACATGAGCACTTGTGTACAATAAAGGATATACAAGAGCTGGATGAAGCCAATTCCATTGGAACAGGGTTAAGTTGTAGATACGATAAAGAGGAATGCCAAAAGCTAAACGATTCATGGAAATCTCTGAAAGTTACGATGTTGCAGGAACTACGGAGATCGAAGTTTGCCTGGTTTTATTCTTAGCTCTATTCTTTTCTATCAGCTCGTTTTGTTTCCTGGCAGTCATCAACCTCACCATAAAATCTCATTTTGCATTCCAATATTATTTAATACGCTATTATGTGGACAAGTGCAGCCTACTGGCTAGAGATTCTGTACAAAGCATACGTAGTACCCAGTTCAATTCCGCGTCCGGGTAAACCAAGCCCGCTATCCCTCCGTTGTCTTCATTTTGGTGCCAGACTTTTCTTCGAGGATAAAGACACTGGCTATATATATATTGATAGACTTCCCCAATTTATTGCATAGACCGAATATGTATTCAACCATTTCTGCGACGAATGGAGCCGAATGCATCGTACTTCCCCAGGATGATCACCGTTGAAGCCTTATTCTTTATTTCTTATAGAATTTTTGGAGTGTGTATTTCAAGGGATGGGGTATTCACACAATGAAGCGCTAAGTCCAGTGGTATGTATGCTGAGACAGCTGAACAAGCTAGTTCTTTGTTATACTTAAGAAGTCGCATTTCTTCTCATGGATAAAATTATCGGGGATATGTCGCCGCTGAGTTACCCATTTTCACATCCACTAACCTCAGATTTTCACTGAAAGGCTATTATGAACTCTCTTAGGAGTGAGGACTGATGAATGACTTGACGGTGCATATCAGCGACTACTAAAATATTAAACAGATATGCTAACTTGATACAGCTACATTTAAAAAAACAGTGATCTTGGCAGTACATTACATGGTACTAAAGGGATCATTATAGTATTTCGTACGTTCCTACTACGTAGCATAAACGGCGGCCACGCCAAAAGGAAGATGAACCACTAACTTCCCAGTAAAGATAAGTGTTAGAGCGTCACCTAACGTCGTTGACTTCGTAGTGATGCTATCACAAGGTAAAGTCATTGCGAACTCCGCAATTTCGAACAGTCCGTGTAACAGCCCGAAACCACTGGTATTTCTAATAGATCCCTTTGCTTTAGCTTTTGATTCACTGCATATTCTTTTTCCACGACAAGGTATGATATGAATTACAACCGCAACAAAGATGAGATATGAGGAGATTACTACACTACTTTTCTAATAGATTACTACTTTGCAGAACTTCTACGATAGAATAAATCGAATATTCGGGTCCCATTCGACTAAACTATCCGAATAACCAACAATACATGCAGAACGAATGTGCTTACAACGGAGTGTTCACCATAACGGAAAGCGTGGAATGAATTTGTGAAAAAATTCGAAGAAAAGAAGAAAATATGGAAGGAGCTCTTGTCATGAAAAATCAATGTCACTGCTCCAACCTACAGGTGATCACGACCACTAACTAAACAAACATCGAAGGAGTTCGTCGATAAGTGCTGCTCAATGGAGTAACGTTGAGTAAATAAATCCAAGGTCGTGATTAATTCGCTACTCGAATCATAATGAGCATGTGCAGCTCCTGCACAGAAACCAGCATCATACGGTAGGAAATTTCTTTGCTGCCGTCTCCTTTAAAATGAACTTGATCTCTGCCGTGTTTAACAAACTTATAAGTTTGGCGAAAGAAATAAAACTGATCAAAATTGTTAATCAGCGGCGTACAGCAAGAAGAACGCTGGAAATTCCTCGACTGTTGGCATCAAGGTTTCCACGGCTGATAATATCTACGCGGTGCAGAGAAGCGTAAAAAAACCCACTCGGACGGCGCCAAACAATTTCGCCAGGGTGCGACGGCGCAGAGTGTGGGTGATTCGCGGACGGGACGGGACCAGACGAATACCGTACACCGCCGATGTCGCCGCGCGCCGCGTGCGTAATGAGCTGGATCGTTGGTGGAAAACACTGACCGAAAATGACGGGATTATCGCCGATCACCGTACTCGCCACTAAACTAGCAGATCTTCAACGGAACAAAAAGTGCTTTTCCTGCTTTAATCAATAGCCATGTAATACCTCACTGTCATCAGCTTTTACACCGCTTTCGAATTTTTTTCGTTTTTTTCTCAGACGTTCACATCATTATAATTACAGCAATCAAGGGTTTGCAAATATTACAAGAAATAAAAAGGAATGAAACAAATAGGAATATGATATTCGACGTTATATAAGCATTCAAGATGAAAGCATTTTGGGGCACTACTGAACCCTCTGGATGAAAAGAAGCTGTAAAGAATGGATTAAATCAACCGAAAAAACGACCTTCATTTGGAAGACTCAACAGTTTCTAATACTTCTGAAACATATACGGATCTTAAGTACCACTTCAGTCTGCTTTTAAGCTATTCAAAACGTTAATGACACTCGGAATAAATTTTCGACATCTTCCAAGTCCTGAAATGCTAACAACAAAACATTTTTTGAAATTTGGAAGGGACATTCCGGAATTCTAAGTTGCAAAATAGAAAGGAGAAAGCTCCGCCAGCTTTTTTAAGACGTTTAAATCTGAAGCACAAACTCCTCTTCACAACACAAGAATGATGAATTTTAGAAAGTAATTCCTGAACAATTAGGTTTGTATTCATAATGAATTTGACCAAAAATATTTTCATTCTTTGTGAAACCAGTACATAGCGCTCGTGGAATTCCGTCTGTAAATGATGTCCGGAGAGAAGTTTCTAATCGAATCATCACGTTTGTACGGTGGTGACTACGGTCATTGTTGTGCTGTGGTGCAGGCGTAGTCCGAAATTAGTCAAAGAGAGAAATTTCTTGACTACTTTACACCAATGAACGACGTATTATGCATACAACAATATTTATCATTTTCTATTTGACCGATCAAAACTTCACAGAAATCATTGTAAGTTGCAGTTATGGAAGAACTACAGAAATTTGCTGACTTTTATTGTTCAAATGAATTTTTTTTCATGTTGGTAACATGCCAATGACTTGGTATATTCTCTAGTTAATTGCTTCGATAATTACAATATTCCCTGACCTCATGCTCGGCTTCGGAGTTTAGATGGTAGTGGATGAATCAAATACCCACAACTAAGTGAGCTCTTCACTCAAGGACGTCTACTACTGCTCGACGAGTGGAGACGGGGCCGTAATTGACTCTGGGCGCACGACAGAATGGTGCTTGAATACGGTGAAAGTGGATGAACGCTAATATTCTGAAGCCTATAATGACGTCCGACCTACCAGCCCACACTTTCAAAATCGCTAACGAGCCACTTCACACGCCAACCTTTTTTCGGGGCCCAACACTTTAGTGTTGATGAAATCCACGACAGCTTTTTTCCCAAGGGTGACTGCAGAATTTGTGCGACTGTACTCCAGACTGCTGTCGACGTTTTTAGAGCTTTAAAAAGATAGCAAACTGTTTAGGAGATACGGATGTTGTAGTTGGAAAATTTGATAAAAAACGACTCTGTAAGCTGTGACATCAGGGCGAAAGCTGAGTAATCAGCCACTAATTTTTTGTACTACAATCGCTCCATTCCTTTTTCCCCATTAGTTTACCATCTCATCGCGCTTAGTGATGCACTTGACTGTCTAACGACGTTGAATAATATGAGTTCGTCAACCAGGTTAACTAAGCTAGAAAGTTTAACATTTCCACTTCGAAACCATGGTTACAGGAAATTTTATGACCTGAAACATGCAAGGCATCTTTCGCCAAAGGCGGTAGTAAAAAGTACGAAAGAATGTGGTTCTTCGGGATCTATTGGCAATTGGAGCACACTGAGCAGCCATGAATCCCACCCAAGCCATTTAACACTGATGGTACAGCAAACGATATAGATCACTGTAACGCATAGTGAAGTGCATGCCGAAAATCTAATAAAAGGTAATAGGTGAACTTAATGCCGAAGACGTGTTCCAGTGAAGTGCTCTCACAAATTAGTTTCATCAATGACAAGGCGCTCGGCGTCAATCAATCCCTCAGGGGTTGCGCCATTTATTTGACTTTATTAAGTTTCGTAGAAGTGGTTGAATGCACACTTGGCGTGCCAGTCAGTGTTTTTACTCTCTTAGACATGTCTATTACCATGAAGAACGTGGGGTGATGAAACGTTTGGTTAGCCTAGGGCGAGCATCGAACCAGAGACCGACCCAGTATATATTTCAGGAGACCTCTAACTAATGTGTCACACGTGTCCTTTTAGTTTCATAACAATCGTGGTAAAAAAAACACACTACTGAAATAGTTTTTTGGAATTTCACTTACACCTGAGTTCCTAGGTTTAATTATCTACGTCTTTTATCTTGTTTTAATATACAAGATTGAATAAGTGGTACTTATTCTTCTTCATGTCAGCTCCCCTTCATCGAAAACAAACCTTAGAGTGATTAATTTCCTCTTACATTGACTCTGAAATTTTCAGCCTCGGCTTAGACGATCATGTCAAACAGTTGAATTGAAACGTTAATTTTTAAACGGACCGTCACTTAACCTCGGTAGCAAGGTAATCAACTTGTTTAAATTGTTAAGCTTACACGAGGTTGATAATATTGTTGTATTCGGCTAACGTTCCGACATCTTCGTCTTCATCAAGGCCGATGACCCCAGCCGATGGTCCACAGACGAACTATTTAATTTGGATTTCATCAACCTCGTTTAATCTCAATAATTTAAACAAGATGAAACATTCATTACTGCACATCGTAGTAATTCGATATCCATGAATCCTTACAGAAACGAAAGGCACTGTGCCATTTCGAGAAAACGGTGCTTCATAACCCACTAGCGCTATTTCCATAATGAATTTCAAGACAAATTCAAAACTAGTACAAATTTTTTAGATATATTAGATTAGATTTCTTGGATAGATTTCTAATGTTACCGTATCCATTGACAGTTTTACTACGAAATTAAGAATGTTGGGACAAAAAAAGATGGGAAATAACCGGAAATGAATATGAGTGAAATGCCAATATTTTCGATATCGTGAAGCATTACACCTAAGAAATCGTCATAATTTCGTGTTAACGAAGAAAAGAATGATAAAAGAATTAGAAGTAAACTGGACCGGCGGAATCGATAGTCCAAAAAACTGTACGTCGGTAGAGAGTGGATGAGTGACAACGACACTAATCGGAACAAACGCTCGAAAAGACAAGCACGACTGGCCGGTTGACTTGACGTCGAAGAAGTTCAGATTGATGTGAAGATAGTCATGAATTCGTCCTTATTCCTAAAGGATTTTAACGCGTTCAAAACAATGCAGGCTCGTTTTCCGTTTCAGAGTTTCTTTTATTTCTCCTACTTCTTAATAATTTGCCGCTACATCGCAGCCAATGAGATCTCCTGCACTGAAAAAAAAAGTTCAACGTATTCATTAGAGACCCAAGGTATGAGAAAGATTATACTATGACAGAAATGACCGAGCTTAATACAGTTGCTTTTTTCATGGAATCCACTTCAAGAAAATGCGTTCATTAGATGAATGACAGGCGCTTCGTGTTTTTCGAGTGAGTGAAGGCAAATGCAGTTTTTGGATTCCAACAGAACGAATGGACTCTTGTTTCCGTCCGAGTTATTCGATTATTGAAAGGATTACAAGTGACAAACTGACTATAACTCCTGGTATCTTGGTATCCACTTTATGGATTCTCAAGTTACTTCAGGAAAAACTTCATACATTCTTGAACTGTTAAACCAATAAAACGTTGATAAAGAGATCTATTCGGCTAACGTTCGACGTGTTCGTTTTTTATCAGAGCTGATGACCCTAGTTGGTGGTCCATAGTTTTTCGTCTTCTCAATGTGGCGTCTTCGTCGTTGTACCGAGACGGATCCTTCTCAGTGCTTGAATGAGGTAACCTAACTCGGCAGCCATCTTTTATACAAAACGGCTACTGTTGGTATGACTATCTGTTGATAATAAATTGTATAAAAGAGCACTACCTGGTGAGCATGCCTCAATCGTGCGATGTTCCACTAAGGAGAGGATCCGCCTCGGTGCGATTACGATGACGCCACATCGAGAAGAACAACTGTAGACCATCGACTATCCGTTCATAATAATTTCTTTTTCAACAGATAATCCATCCTGGAGCAGTTGGTATTATGTTAGGTAGCACATAGCAAATAGGAAAACAATAACTTCCAAAGTGACCATAATTTAACCTCGTTATTAAGACCCAATGCCTTGTTGGAACTTTATGATTATGCCAATACAGTATAATATACGGCTTTCTTTTTCCCGATATTCACACTAACCCTCTTTAAAAAAATTGTGCAGAGTCAATTATAACCGCAATAATGCTGAGATATTTGCAAAACTCCAAATCGCAAATTTTACCTTTCTCTCAGCCGTGTTTTTAACTTATAGGTGCTAAACGAAGGGCCTGCATGGCGTGGTGGTGAACCGCGTTGACCACCGAAAAAGGTAGTAGCGTGCTCGATCCCCGCCGCAGACACCTGTGGACCGAAGTTTTACAAATATCTCAGCATTATTGTGGTTATAACTCACATCATGTCCTATCATGAAAATGAATATGTAGTGAATAAAAAGTGACTACATTGTGTGCAGGATCAAGCTTGATTTTGGTTGACTGGTTTTCTGCTAGTCTGGCAGCATGTTTTCAGTTCCAAGGTAGCCCAGGTGCGGGACAGGTTTTACAAATCATACAACTTCTAACGCAAATTTCATTTTCAAGGCTAACAATGACTTACTTAGCTGTAAGAAAACATGCGTCTCTGATTGAATTTCGCTTCAGGCTGCTGTGGTCAGATTCAGACCCCCTCCCATCTCGTATTCGAAGAAATGCAAAGAGAATAACATTTCTCATGTCATGGAAGGTTTCCCATGCAGTCAAAGCTATGGCAATTTCTATGCAACCAAAGCTTGATTTCATTCATCATGAACTCAAACGGAAATGCAATTTTCTAAACAGAATCTTCATTTTGGACTTCTAAAATCAGAATAAAAATAGTATAGTAACACAAATTTATACTCACGAAACAGTTTCCCCATAGGATTGTCGTTGATTGGAATTCACCGAAACAGTAACGGAAGTAATTTGATACGGTGAAGAAAGAAAGATGTAGAGATTGAAGCATTGACAGAATGAAGAAAAACTCTGTTCGGAAACGGTGGCAACTAGGCAGAGATTGAAGGATGAGAAATAAAATGAACTCAGGAGAATCGACCTGGGATAGGGACGTGATGATTCTTCATTTTCAAGAACTTCCAAATGAAATCCAATATAAAATGGAAGAGTCAGCACTGGTGAAGCAGAGCTAAGCCGTACGACAAGCATAGTTAATCGCCTAGCGAAAAACGTCTAACCAGAAGTTTTTTCTCGATACGGACGAAAACCTCGTGTCCCCTTATAACACACCAGCCCTTGGACAGCCGTCGATGGCGAATGGCTGGAAGGGAGAAAACGTTCAGTTTCCGTTCACCGAGTTGTCTCAGGTTACCAATCGTCGATTACGTAACGTCGGGACAAACGATTTTTTGTTTATTTAAACTTGTGGTTGGATTTTTCTAAGGATTCCATCTTCTCAGAAATGGTCACAATGTTGGTCACGACAGGGTTTAATCAGCGTTACATATTTTTTTCGCTTTATAAAACCCAGCTTCTTTTTCTATGAAACAAGCGTTAATCTAAAAATTTTAAAACATAACACCAAGAAAACCAAGGGCTAAAATGCCAAGAGGTTTATACAACTGTCAAGAAAACATAGCGGGTCAAAAGTATTTGGATAAGGCTGTAGATAAAATTGAAATAAAATATGCGACCTATGGATGAACGAACGATGACCAATAATAACAGAACGGATAAGTGAGACTTACCAGTTTTATTTTCGTCCTAGCGGTGATTAAATTTGGTGGTCTTAGGTAAAGAACTAAGCAACAATGGGAGTACAGTCACAATGATGCTGAGATATCTGCAAAACTCGGACCGCAGGTGTCTGCGGTGGGGAACGAACGTGTTATTACCCTTTCCTGGGGCTAACGCGCTCACCATCACACCATGCGGGTCCTTCGTTTCGCCTATCTTTCAGCTAGTTCTATTGATCACTGCCATTAGCAATGAGGGTAGTTTGCGAAAAACTCCCGATTATTATTGTGTTTTAATAAGCTCTCAACATAACCGTGTGAAATTTCACTGAAGTGATTTGTTCCGCAAAAAAATACTCTTGTTGACTCCAGAAAGTCTGAATTCCATTCTGGTAAAATAGTAGTAGCCGTACCTTCGCGGCATTGGTCGATTTTTTGACAACTTTTATTTTTTTGTAGAATTCACTGTAAATTCACAGAAATTCATAAAATTCTATGATAAACCAAGCTATGTTGGCTCGAATTTCAAAGCATCCACTTTCTCCCGCACTAAATGCATTGATTTCAATGCATCTCGACAAATACATAATAAATTTTTAAACCTAGCATAATATACCATGAGCGCGTTTGTGCAATCACATACTATTAATTAACATTTGTAATCACTTCAGATTTTCACTCTTTACTTGTCAAAATATGTCCGTTAGGCATCTGGCTAAGCATTTATTTTTTGAGACTCATCAGTGCTTCATTCTAAATTCATATAAAGGAAAGTTATACAACCCTGAAAAAAAGCGCCACATATGGACGAAAAGAATAAGGGTTTTGTCAACAACTACCATGAAGCGACAAAAAAGGCAATAAAATGGAGAGAGAGTAGAAGAAAAAGGAGGAAAAAGAGAAAGGGGAAAAACGCTTTGAACGGAAAATCATCTGGATAACTTCTTAGGCGACCTCGTTTTCGTTGCTCAGAATTATTCAGTACTTTTAGGTTACTGTCGGCGGGGAGGTGGGGGGTGGTGACGACGGTGATGGCTGTGGTGGTGGTGGTAATGGAGGGCTGCGCATAATACGTGTCGGCATCATCAAACGCTGAAGAACACCTGGGATGCAAATTGATGAGTTTACTCGCTACCATCCAGATGACACAGAACAGTAGTACTATTGAGAAGATGCTTTTTCCAACTTCTCTTTCTTCTCTCTTTTCTTTTCCATTGCTTCATAAAGTCGAAACTGACATTCATAAACGATCCTAACTTGATTTCACAGCTCTCCTTAGAAAAAGACGGACACTACCGGAACTTCACTGAATAGATTTTTCTATTTCCGAGAACATTCGCTAGTATTCGACTTTCGTGAATTGCAACTATTCACATGTTAAATAGAGATGTTGTCTAGAACCTTACGATTTTTTGGAGAAAAAAATGAGACATTGAAGATTCGATTATTCTCCTGAATGAATCGTCATTGTATGAAACCGATGAAACCGCAGAAATGAAAAAAACCATCACGAGTCTGTTTAACTTTTATTTAGTCCTATGCTTTTCTTCATTGCAGAGTATTTTGCGGAATAGAATCGCAAGAATGCCGAGATATGAGCAAAACTCGGAACCTCAGTTGCGCCTCAAACCTTCGACTACCCTTTCTGGCGCTCACGTGGTGTCCACCACACCAACCAACGACCTTGCTTTGCTTTTTCTCTCAGGCAGTTTTTACCCTAATGGTGGTGTCAGCTATTAATCGAGTTTTGCTAGTGGTTATAGACCACCATTTCCTTCCTGTGCGAAAATTTTTCATGAGAAGGAAATGTGAACACACTTTCCTTGCTCTGGTGGAAACTGTGATTATTTTTTGTTGATTACGATAACTCCAATCATAGCTCTGAGGTAAACTGTCAGTAAATGATGCTCTGTTGAACTTATATGGAAAGTTTCCTCTACACTTCTTTTTAGAAAGAAAAAATTTGTTTATGAGTTTCTTGAGCCAGCAAAGAATTACCGAAGTAACGATGTTAGAAAAAAACAACTTTCCAAATTCTAAGAAGATCTGTTGCCGAAACGACGAGAGTGATGAAAGCTTTCAGCGGAAATTCTGCCGATCTTAATTGCGAAAGAGTGGCACCGTATTGAAATGCGGTATCGGGTGAAGTCAGATGATTGACAGACGGTCAGATAAGCGTGTTCCGTCACGAGCAGTGGCTCACGAGCAGAGCCTATTGGCACACAAGCACATAGAAAGTAGTAGATGTCTCGAATGACGAGGATAAGAAAACATGTTGACTTAGACGACTGTAAAAGATACGGCAGTGACAGGAAAACAGCTGAAGTGGGAAAAATGCTGACAACGACCGCTGTAAAGAAAGGTAACAAGGTAGTTGGTGTCTCTGAAGGAAGTGACGAAGAAAAAATAGAGGGTTGCTTGTTCTACTGAGCTCTGTATCATATGGAAAACGCGTTATCTTCCAGTGTTAGTTGGAGAAATGTTGTCGGCAGAAATGAGGCAAGCGGTAAAGTAGGCTAAGGTAATGCCAAAATATGGAATTTAAAGAGAGTGGGAAAATAGGTCGACGATTTTGTAAAGAATAATGGCAAAGGAAAAGGTTAATGTTACTCTCAAGGATATCAGAAGTGATACGACCGACGATATGATTCATTCGTTGGCAACAAAGCAATGATTCAACCGAAAAACTTAAAATAAAGGAGCTAGCTAGAAGGAAAATAATTAGAGCTGATTATCTGATGATTTGTCCCGGGTTTTGAAATCGATAACTGGGAAGAAATGGCTAACGAGGTCCTCCAACCATTGTGACGTCGGTCTAGGTGCTCTAGATCATTGAATATGGAAGCAAACCAGAAAGAAAAGGAAAAAACAAAATGCTATGTCTTGTGCACCTCGCGGCCAGTGACGTCGATTTCATTGCTTTTTGTTAGTTGAGGTGCTGCTCCCTAGGAGTCAGCGTGCAGGATGAATCCGTACTGGGACAGCGTCTGGGAAGTGGGTGGGTGGATGACAAAGCGCTAAGAGTAACATGTGTGAGACATCTACTATGGGCATTATGTCATTAAGAATTAGAGGAGCTGTTGTCCGCTTGACGCTGTTCCGCCAGCACAATAAGTCCACATAATGAGCGACGAACAGGCGACACATGCACGTCTTCCGATGAGAGCAATAGAAACGCACGAACGCAGTCAGTGCTGCTGAAATCTAGATGAATGCTCAGATTTCGCCCAACTTTAGACTTATTGAAACGCATGCACACAGAAAATGATTGCAAGTGATCTTTTTAACCAAGGACGATACAGCCCCTTTGACCTCTGCAGGAAAGGGTTTTGATTTTGCCCGATCTCCATCTTTTTAACGTAATTTGCATCGAAACCGCAAAACGTGAGCTGCTCAGACCTACTCATTAAGGAGAATTTAAAATACAATGAAAATTGATTTAGAAATAAGCAAACCATCAATCGCATAGGTCAGTAACCTGAAACGTGCTCTGCTCAATCGAAGGACACGAAGAACAAAAGATTATTGCACTTTTTCTGCGAAAAAGTTTGTTTTTTATTGTATTGCAGGTGTGGTGGCTTTTTCTACTTCACCGTTAGACGCAAAACCAGAAGACTTGTCAAGCTCTTCCGAAGTAAACGTGGACTTGGCTGTGATTTGTGTGTAATCTCAAGTTCTCTTCAGTATAACTTCAAATCACAAGAAAGTCAAAAGCAACTGAAAGAGGTAAAAGCCAATGTCTAAGACAAAAGGTAGTTATTGAGCTTAGGTTTTACACACATCTATAAACAGTTTTCTGTGCAAACGAGAAGTGGCTGACATCAAATAGCCAAGATGGGGGTACGTGGGAAAAAAATAATGACCTGAACTGGTTGAAGGCTATTTGGCTAAAGGCAAACTTAATCAACACTAAATAATTCGCTTACTCATTGTGAAGGGAACATGTGAGGTGTTTCTGTGTGTCAAACTGCTATGTCGGTGATGAGAAGCGCTCACCTACACTGCGAAGGTGACCTAATTCCGACGAGAGAGAGGTATACTAACGCCAAGAATCACAGCCGTACTGGGCAGGGCAGCTATCCAGTCACAAGGTGGCAAATCTCCTTCCAATCTACAACTGGCAGCGACTTTTCGCGGCCACGACGTGGGAACACCCTATTACTACGGCTATCTCGGAATCCAGGAAAACCACAGTCGTCAAGCATTCTCACATAAGAACGAGAAGAAGAAATGGCAGACGCCAGACATATGTTTCTCAGAATTTCAGCGATAAAAAATCGCCTCAAGCTTGTGACTTTTAGGTTGCAAAAATGCGTAACAGCGGGCAAAAATATTGACCAAGCCTAGTTGTTTAGGTGATGGAGTAAGTACCGTTTTTATTCAAAAAAAAGTTTCACAATATATTCCTGTTCCTCTATAAACTGGATGAGAGAAAGGCAAATAAAGGGCTAGACTTCGATTGGTGCAGTGGGTAGGATGTGAGCCCTCAGAAACGGTAGTCGTTGGTGCGAACCCCTAACTGAAGTTCCGAGTTTTGCTCATAGCTTAGTGTGCTTGTGGTTGTACTTCACAGTATACCCTGCAACAAAGAAAAGAATAGGCAGTAAATAAAAGTTGAAAATTTTGGGTCCGAAATATATTTTGGACACTCCAGATCCGTTCTATTTCTTCTAAAACAACTAATGCGATGGAAGCGGATCTCAATTGTGCGAATTGCATGAGTATGAACTAACCTACCAGCGACCAAGATCATCCTCCATATCACTCAACCGATAGAAAGTTGGCATACAGCGCATAACTAATTTACACGATACATAGACCAGTTCCATTCTCTATGAAAGTCTGAGCACAAGGGTTGGAAGCAATGTGATATTGATATGGTGGTGATGAATTCCGTGGTCTTCCAACTCTTTCTTTGTGTTGGTTTTCAGAAGATTTTTGAAAAAAGAATCTTGAAAATACCTGATTAGAACTACAAGAATGTTGAGATTTGAACAAAACTCATAGCCATGGTTGACCTTCTAACTCGTGATTACCCTTACCCAGAGGATCACGTGCTATCCACCACACGGAGACCAATACTTTGCCTTCGTTCAGTCATACCTAACACCTAATTAATTATTATAACGTGCTGTTAAAACCTTGGTACTAGAAGCAAAACGAGAGGGCTTTAGTAAAAAAAAGGCAAATTAAGTGTCAGATTAGGGAAGTACGAAGATCCATAGTTGTGATTACTTTACAGATGTTAAGAAGACAAATCTAGTGTCATTCGTATTCCATGATCGAAATATTCGTCAAGGGAACGTTATTTCCGTTTTATTCTATCAAAAAAAGTTCTCTGATTTGTTAGTGGTGTTCTTGCGGTGATGAATACTTGATATTTGCTTACTGTTGTGGAAGATGGACAAGTATTCTCCTAATGTTAGCATCCTGACTTTGTCCAACATATCCTCGTACTCAAGCGGAAAACGACAAACCAAAAAGTTCCGAGCGATGAATAAGAGATAGTTTTGTGGGCTATCGACGTTAGTATCAGGTTTAAGTGGTGATGTTTGCTCTACATCGTTGTCCTAATCGGCACAAGAACCACCGACCACCATCATAATAGCGGTGGTTCACACACCAGCACCCACAAACACCAGATTCGCATTAGTAAAGGAAATGTCTCTAATGACAAGCCACATGTAAACAACACATATACGAGAAATTAGCATAAGCTCTTCAGTTGGATGTTTTCGCATTTACTATCAAGGTTGATTGGTAATTAGACGACAAGACGAACTAACTTAATAAGCTGATCGACGAAGCAGAACGCTAGGAATTATCCTTATCGAACGCCAGAATAAACCCGGCCGAAGAAAGAAAGAGATGTGGGGAAGAAGGTGATTATGATAAAAAAAAAGGGGGACATAATGGTATCCAAGAAGTTATCAGAAAATGTCTATCAATCATCTTATGGTAATGCAGTGTCTCATAAGTAGCGCTCTGAAAATATTCGAACTATTTACTGCTTTTTTTTCCAAGGAAAGCAATCCTTCAAATCTTGACTTTTTATTTTTTCAGGTCTCGTACTTTTCTATTAAACGAGAAAAAAAGGGAAATACGGAAATACTTCGGTGACCCGTTTCACTTGTCGCGGGGTCACACAACACACTTCATTTACTTCTCTATCGTGCAACAACCAGAGAGATGATTGTATTCTTTTGTTGATTCTTGGATCTGTGAACTCCCCCGCTTTCTGATGTCATGAATGCTGGCCGAGCGAGATTTACACTCAAAACTTTGAGATACTGTGCTATAGCGTAATCAGGTAGTCACTACAATGAGTCATCCGCCGCTGCCTGGAATTTGGATTTATTCAAGACGACTGCGATTCTTGTAGCGATAGCGACAGCTACCATTAGTGAAGTAGCCTCTTGTGGATGATGTGAAAAGCCAAGTCTTACCCTTCTCTTTCTAAGAAGCGATGGAGGACACTTAATTAAAAGACAATGTATATCCCCTGAATTTTCTTTTGATAATTGAAAAAATTCTAAAGCTTTATGAAACACCACCTTTAGGAAAGTTATACCACACCTACTTGAATGGGACCCCTATTACACGGTCCAACGTTTACGTAACACCCTGACATACTCACATGTACCCACTTACGCTCCCGTTCCATAGTGGGTCGATAGGAAATGGGTGATGCATTATTAACGCTTTGGACGATTTCCAATTAAGATTCGTTCGCATAAAGAACGAATTATTTTCATGTGTGAGTATAGTTGAATACTTGCAGATTGTCCATCTTTTCCAATCTGGGATTGGATCAAACGAAAAAACCCTTTTTTTCTAATTACCAATACAGGTTTAGGCTTCATAGAAATACTGCAAAAAACGAATTTCGACTAGAGTTATTACATCGGCAGTACCAGGATCCAGCACCGCTTTGCTACCAAACTAGTCACATGGTGGCAAATCTCCCTCTGATCCACAAGGGCGGCGACTGCATGTGGTGGTGACGACCTAGGGAACCCTGGGGCAGACGTTGGCCAAGCTGACCTTGGGACTCTAGGGAAACACAACGGTTAAACCAACAAAACTGCGAAAAATGGAGGATGTGCTGGGGGCCTAAAAACAGTGAGGAAAGGCCGCCCAAGTATCCAAGTGAGTATAGCACAAGCTGGATTTACACTCTGGAATTTTTACACGTTCATTATAGGTAAAAGTTAGCAAAGTTGTGCTGCAACGCGAGAAAAATTTCCGTCCTTACTGATGCAAGCGACGCCACGAATTTTCCACCGTTTGAGGCAATTTCGAACGTAATATCTTTTGTCTAAAAACTAGCTAATGCGGTTTTGCCATTGTAATAATACAACTGTTACATTGCATTTCCATTTTCCGAGAGGGTAGTTCCTTCCCCACCATTTTTCGTTTTCTGTGCTTCTTTCCTTATCACATACCTCATCCTGGAGACGCTTGGGTCTTTCTTCATCTTTTTTTGGTGTTCGTTATATTTTAGTATCGTATCAAGGTAAAAGAATGTGGTGTAAAGTAGAGATATTTTTAACTTTTTACTTACTGGCTATTATAATTTTTCATGGCAGGGGTATTACGTTTGAAGCAACCACAATGATACTGAGATATTTGCAAAACTCCGGACTGCAGGTGTCTGTGCTGGGGAACGATCGCGCTATTACCTTTTCCTGTGGCTGACGCGTTCACCACCACACCATGCGGGTCCTTTGTTTCGCCTGTATCTCAGCGATTTCTATCCATCAGCGCCATCAGCAATCACCCGTCAATGGGATTGAACTAGGGAGCCCAAATCGGCAATGAACCCAGTTAAGCTGAGCTTTGTAGTCGAAATCATAACGCTGACTTTTCGTCGATCTTTCTATCTACCAGATTTCTATCGATCAGCACCATCGGCAATCATTCGTTGACGGGGTTGATCTAGGAAGCCCAAATCGGTAATGAACCAAAAAGTTAGTATTGTGATTTCGACTACAAACCTCAGCTTAACCGTTCATTGCTGATTTGGGCTCACTACGATCAATCCCCTTGACGGGTGATTGCTGATGGCGCTGATTGATAGAAATAGCTGAGAGACAGGCGAAACAATGGACCCGCATGGAATGGTGGTGAACGCGTTAGCTCCTCGGGAAAGAGATAATTTCATCATATGACCTGCATTCACGTCTACTGTGCAGATCCCAGCACTTCTCACATTCTGATTCGTTTCCCTCTCATCCATTGTCCACGAAGATCTCCCAACATTTGCATGTCGCTTCGGCTGCTGCTTGAAGATTTTCATTTCATCTTGAATGTTGTAGAATGCTGGTCGAGTCGCCTCTTCCTGGAGTCCTGAGATAGCCGAGCTGGAGCGTTGCTAATTGGATTGCTGGGAGTGATTTTTCTCGGACAAGTCCGGATACCAATGTCTCGATCCCGTAGGGATGAAAGGATTGGTTGGCCCGGAACGGATTCGAACTAGCACCATGCTTGTGATGGCCAACATCATTACCATTGTGCTATCTGCCCCTAGACTGAGACATTAAAAACGACTGTAACAAAAATACAAAAGCAATAAAAATATAACAAATAATATAATTAAAAAACTGAAACAAAATACTAAAGAATGAAATGAATGAAACTTTATATAAATAAGTGGTAAAACCAGAGTGCACCTAACTAGCAAGGAACTACTTGTAAATTCTACAAAATAGTGGTAGAAATGTAACTATAATAATGACAGTAATAATAATTAAAGTAATAATAATATTTAAATAGCAGAAAGCAATGTGCTCAAATGTCGTGTGGTGAGCAAGCAGTTCTTCAATCATTTCCCGGAATTACCGTACTGGGCTTTCTCACACTACAGTTATAATAATAATAATAGTAATAATAATGGTGATAATAACAATAATAATAATGGAGTAGTGATCTTGGCAGCAGTAATAGCAGTTGGAAAAAGACGTAACAACGCAGCTGTGCCGAAAAAAGGATATGGAAAAGCACATTAGACTTTAGATGAAGTGTAAGGTCGCGCTAAGCTTTTCGTCAAGCCGTTGCCCGTCACAACTAAGGCGACAAGCTATAATCGGATTATGAGGGTGCAAATTATGCGTCGAGTAGAGAATTATAATATCATATCCGAGAAATCTAACTAAGGCTATGTTAGTTGTAGCTCACCAGTAAGGTCGTATGAGAAAGAATCCAGGAAAAGCTGAATGCATAACAATATGAGGACCATGAAGAGAGAAGAAAAGGAGAAAATATTTGCAAAGCTCTTGGAAGATTTTTCGAGTCGATTTATCTGCACTAATACTAATTTTTCATGGAATCATTACCATTAATAGAGTTTTAGAAGGAAAAAAGTGAGCCAATTAGCTGTAAACACCATCAGTGCGAAATTTTTGATGAGGTGACGAATGAGCAGTGGGTGTCCGACTACTCTGGCGGCTCTGCTCGATCGTATAAGATCACTCCACGGAAAATAAATCAATGACAAAAGTAAGAAGCAAAAAAATAAACACAAATCTTACTCTGTAAAGTTTTTTCCTGATAGTTTCTTTCTGTTCTTTTCAGTGCTGCAGATACTTCGAGTGCTATGCGATAGGCGAAAATTTCTGGTACGAATCGTTTGGGAAAGTTTTCACTTCAACCGTGAATCGAACCCTGGCGGCAGACTTATCTACCAGAGGACATTATATTGACCACTCCATCTTCTGGAACCATTAAGTCTATTTTTCCCTGACGAAATTCACACTTTTAATTCGAACCAACTCATAAGAGATGCACCCAATTAGGAGCAAAGGTCACTGATTTTGTTAAGTGCGGACATTTTTTGATCTTTTGCAAATTTTTCCATCATTTTTTTATAAACACATTGCTGTTTTGCTTACAAAAGCAGCAAAACCTGGGTAGGATTGTCATTCAAAAAATGGCTGGATCGAATAGAAGAAGTGCTACTAGTCGGATGGAAGCTAGATGGAGGCTTGTAGGTGTACTGCTAGAGACGGCTGGCTGCTCCAGGTGGGTGATACATCCATGTCGGTCTGTCAGTCATTCTCACTGCGACAGCCGCTTTATCGTCATTCAATAATATCAACAACAGTTGATGATGGATAGCCGACGAGGTACTGAAGGGAAAAAAATACTATGCAATGAGAGAACGAAGCGAAATTAGCTGAGAAAACCGGATATATCAAAGTACTTTCTACTAGTTGTAAGTGTAAGAACGCTGTTAATAGAAGGTCTTCGGCAATATAGTTTTTTTTGACATTAGTCTTTTGTGAGCTGTCGACTTAAAGGCTCACGATAGAACCACCTTTTTCGCTGGTCCTCTTAGACGTAGAAAGATGCTTTTTAACGCTTTTTTCGTAGACAATGACTTTTGCAATGAATCCTTGAAAAGTCTAGGAATGTGTAGCAAAAGAAGAAATAGCTGTCGAGGCTCAAAAAGGAAACAGCGTCGAGAGTTTATAAAGGGTATAGTCCAATTTTACCTTGGCACTAATCCATAAAAACTTGACACTTGACACTTGAACGTCCCGTCCTCACTGGTTGTGCGGGCCCCTAACATCATCACCATTTATCGGAGATTTTCTGGTTAAGCCATTGCGATCCCCTGGAATCCCGAGGTCAGCCTGGCCAAAGTCTGCCCCAGCTCTTCACCACCACGGGCAGTCGCAGCCCATGTGGATCATAAAGCGATTTGCCACCATGCGACTTTGATACCAGGACGGTGGCTGCTCCTGGTATTGGTTTACTCTTAGCTAGGCTTCTTGATGCAAACGCCGGACTCCTTCTCAGCTTGAAAGACCCTGGCGGGTGGACGAATCCCCCCGTTGTACAACGCAGTCCGACACCTGGGAACACCTCCCAGACACGATGAGGCGGTAAACCGTTGGGAGGATCCATAAAAACATTTGAGTTAAAACTGAAGCTGAGACTTCTGAACGCATAAAATGAGCGAGAATTGATTAAGGACGAACTACACCGAAGAGCGTAATCCATGCAACTTGTGTTCTGGTGCAAGAAAAGAGGTAAAGGTGAAACGTCGGTCATCAGGTGTTCCATAGCTCTGACACTGAGGAACCGAAATGACTGTCACTACCACAGACAAGCATTTCTCAGCAATTAATTACACCAATTCATGGGAAAAAAACGATCAATGAACAGTTAATCTTTCAATTTGAGAAGCTCTGAACACGTAGATGACTTGACTATGTTAATAACATCCGATGTTCCGAAGGCCTATGCAGTCGAATCGTCACCTGCCTAGCAAGCATCGTTTTCGAGAGTGGTAAGTAGGAAAGAAGACCGAGCGACTTTTGAATTTACTGAATTGGGATCCATTTAAACACCAAGGAACTCGCGATGTTTGCAAACTGCAAGTTTAGACAAAACTAAATGAAGTGGAAGAAAATCTGAATTGCATCCAAAAATTTAATCTTAAAGACGTAAATGAGAACCGCGTGTAGCGCTGTGATCGGGATCCCCTGCAACAAAGAAAGAGTTGTTGCTTCGGGCTTGCCCCCTAAGTAAACCAATCCTTCCATATCTCCTCGGTCTGTAATACGGCACCAGCCCTATCTACGAAAAAAAAACACGGTCTTGACACATCAGTAGCACAAGGAAAATCACTGCATAGGCCACATATGCGTCCAATTACATGCATTGTCTGGCGGAGGGGGTGGTATGATGCGCATCTGTGAAGGATTGATCAAAGCGGGAAGCATCGCATCTTATTACCTACTCATAGACTTAAGAAATTTAGAGTGGCGTTCTGGACCGTGGCATTGATGACTTTAACTTTTCTGTTTTGAGATCCTTATTTACTGATGAGCCGATAGAATTCTATAAAGGTTAGACAAAATTTTCATTCTCATGTTTCGGTAGCGCTGCCATCTTTCGATCTAGCACAGATGAGAATGAAGTGCCCATATCATAGTAAGTTGCCAGGATTTATTTATTCTCAGAGTCCCAGATAATCATATTCAACGGAGTGGAATGTAGTGTGAATACATAAACATCCATCGCCCACCTGTGTCCTTAGAAAGTTCATGACAATTTTGGTGTTAATTTTGTTTCACGAAGTGAAAGCTAATAAAATTCCGATCTCTATAGTATGACGGATAAAGGATAGTGTTTCCAGAGGTGGTCAATCCCAGGGGCATACGTTATGCTTGCATCACAGGTGATTCAGTGCATATCTGGTTTATGCAATGACCTGCGGTGGCATAGCGATGTGTCAACTAAGTGCTGCTATCATTCCAGACAAGTCTGGTACCGATTCGCCGACCCCAGAGACATACAAGGTTTAGGAGAGTTTGTGCGCGAGATCGAACCAGCGATCTGTCCACTCTGTGTTAGACGTGCTAGGGTAGCCTTTCCTTATGAAAATGGTCAGTTCTGAATGAGCAAGCCATCAAAAGCAACTTTTCCGAAGCAGCACGGCTAGAAAAGGCTGTCTGTTCCGAGATTTCCCTCTTCACTTGATTCAGCTCGGTGCGATTCCAGCCAATAACTAATCAGTGGAATTAACGGTGATATCTACACTCATCAACGCCGCAATGAAAGCGCAGATATCGTTGAAATGTCGGTTAAAACAGTGATTTTGTCAAAGGCTTACCCATCGGGTAAGTTAATCATTAATCACTGTGCCTAAATGAAACGCGGATTTTTAAAACATTGTTATTATATGAATTTTTAAATGAAGTGAAGTAAAACACGAAAGAGTACAAAAGTCAAGTGAAGTGAAACACAAAGGTGTGAAAAAGTCAAAGTGGAGGCTTCAAACAAAGTTGTAAACACGATTTTTTTGTGCTTTTACTTTTTTATTTGTCTCCTAATACAAGTTTTTGACGGCAGGGTGTTATGCGAAATACGACCACAACGATGCTGAGATATTTGCAAAACTCGGGACCACAGTGTCTGCATTGGGGAGGACCGCGCTATTACTCTTTCCAAAGGCTAACCCGTACACCACCACACCATGCAGGTTCTTCGTTTCGCATGTCTCTTAGCTATTTCTGTCGATCACTGCCATTCACCCGTCAACGGGACTGATCTGGGAAGCCTATATCGACACTGAACCCAGTTAAGCTGAGGCTGCCGTTGAAATCACAATGTTTGCTTTTCATTTGCTACCTAACACAATTTTTTGAATGCGGGGCATTATGAGGAATAAGACCACAACGAAGCTGAGATATTTGCAAAACTCCGGACCGCAGGTGCTCCTGGAAAGGGTAATAGCGCGCTCGTTCCCCACCCCCAGACATCCGCGGTCCGGGGTTTGGCTAATATCTCAGCATCGTTAAGGTTTTCTGTAGTTATTAAGAAGTAGGGATTTACTAGATTATTCACAACCTCAGGTATACAATGTTATGTAGGCGGGAAAAAAAGTAGGAAATAAAGGAAGGTTATTGCAAGTGTCATAAAACCTTGTAATGCTAACGACCCGTTTGTGCAATTGTTGAGCTGCAACTAATATACAATTGTATTTTTTTGAATTTATTGCCATGTAAAGCATTTATTATTAAAGTTTCCTCCCATGCTGTGACTACGGTCTAGATTTTTTGTCATAATTTTTAAAAAAGTACCGTTCTCTTATGAATGGCAATAATTTCAGATCTGTAACAAAGGAGCACGTATTGCGCAACGGTTAGTGGTGCCTTTCACTACACATTGGATCGATCGCAAATTCGATCCCACGCTCTGTGCTCAGCAAGGCTTCCTTATTTTCGGAACCGGCAAATAGGCACAAAACTATTTCGAAAAATTACGACACTGACCTAATACCTTGGTAGGTCACCGCAAGTCATTTTACAGACCTGATGTGCATTCAGTCACCTTTATGAGGCTACGAATGGAGTCAAATGCGTGGTGCATCATTGAGTAATTGATGAACATAGAGAGCTTTGTCGTTTTATCCTCTACGTGACAAAAAAAATTCCATCAACAAATTAACGTTTATACGAGCCAAATGCAGCTCATAAGTGAGATTTTGACCATTGTCAACCTTAAGGCAACTTATTTCAGCTGATAGTGAAGTTTAGCAATTGAAGGAAAAAATCACTGCAATTTAGAGTTCTTTAACTAAGGGTAAAAGTTTTCCTTCTTCTGCAAAAATAAAAACTCTGACTTTCCGAAAGACTCAATTCCGAAGTCCAAAACAGCTGAACAGCCGGAATTTCGTCCCATATGGCGTGATGGTACACTTCAATCGTTGTCGCTTGTCGCTTCTGCACTCGCGTTGAAAGTGCTAAAAACTCAATGAAAAGATCTTCTAAATTCCATGCACATTACTAAGGCGATCGGTAGAATGAAATCTTTTGTATAATTCTCTATATTCTTCTTGAACCAACACGAGGTGTTATTTTATTCTTTATTCAAGAACAAGCTGACGTTTCGGAGGATTTCGCCTTCCTCAGAGCCTGAAGGGTCAAGTTGACTGCGGTCTACCCAGCCAAATACCTCCATAACCAAACGGAGAAAATGAATGTGCCTCTCACATCAAAACAACAGACTTAAATACTGCCCAATATCACGCGTGATTATGAGGCATTCCTCCCATGGGGTTCATTCTCGGATTTTTGGAATTAATCCAGAATGCCTCGAGAATTTTGCGCGCTTGTGTTTAGGTCTCACGTGCGAGGATCATCACTTCCACTTCAAAATCTTCTCCGTTCTTTTGTATAAGTTTATTAGGATGTAAACTTCTCAACTACTGTGGTGTTTGAGTAATTCTCAAGTTGTCGAAAAATAAGCGCGCTCACGAATGCGATGGTGGTGTTGTTTACAAGTCGCAATCTTATTTGTCCTTCACCATTTCCTTTAGTTTTTTAAAAAACATTTTTTAAGTTTTCAAAGTCTCCTTGAATGATTCTCACCATTTCTGAAATCTTAGATAATATTCAGAAGCTTTTCTAGCATGTGTTCCCTCTCTATTAGCAGTGCTTCTTTGTGACAATGTGAGAAAAATGTGAATGTTTTTTAAAAAAATGCTATGAACCACTGAATGTTCCCATTGATAAGCATTTCTCGTCAACTTATGGTCTATTGCAAATCCTCTTCTTCGTCGACTTAGTCAGGAAATTCTTGGACGGTCCGTTCCCAAATATCGGTGTAAGCTTCAGCACGTCTTCTATTTGTTTCCTTTCCTTGTAATCGCTCACCGATTTGAGTGGGCGGGTTCGTGGGTGGCTGGAGCGGGTTTATCTGGCGGCTTGAAGACCTGTCAACTTTTATTCTCATTGACATGTGGAATGTCGGTCGAAAGCTGTTTTTCTTGGAATCCCTACCCAGTTGACGTCAGTGGCAATCGTTGGGTTTTGTGGATTGAAGTGAGAGTGCGGCCCTTCTAGTGGGATTCGTTGACCACGACGGCAGCTGCCAAAAAAAGACAAAGCTATTATTGACGTTTCAATGTAATTTTATTCCTTGTTCAACGCGCCACTTGATTCAGTTCGACTCGATGCGACTGTGAAGACACCACGACGTCACAAGAAAAACTGGTGAAGAAGGCTATGGCTCTAAATCGTAGGGAGCAATGAGGGTTTTTTAGAAGTCTAGTGCAAGCTCTTTAATAAACCAAGATATCTTTTACCCTCCCAACAGTTTACCGCCTCATCGTGGCTGTGAGGTGTTCCTGGATGTCGGACTGCGATGTACAGCGGGGGATTCATCGCCCTGGCAGGGCCTCCCAAGCTGAGAAGGAGTCCGGCGTTTCCATCAGGAAGCCTACCTAAGAGTAAACCAATACCAGGGTCCACCACCGTCCTGGTATCAAAGTGGCATGGTGGCAAATTTCTCTCTGATCAACAAGGGTTGCAACTGCCTGTGGTGGAGGACAGACTTTGGCCAGGCTGACCTCGGGACTTCAGGGAATCATAATGGCTTAATCAGCAAATCTCCAAAAATGGAGGTTATGCTGGGGCCCGCACAAGCAGTGAGGACGGCCTTTCAAGTATCGAGTAAGTAAGTAAGATATCTTTCAATCACTACGAAATTAAGAAAAAATTGGTTTTCAAAACTCATGCTGTCTACTTTTCACACTGTTGTCTCAAAAAGTAGAGTTTTGTTGGGATAGTGCTTTAGTACATGCCGACAAGTTGTTTGATCAAGAGCTTCCGTTCGCAGCAGGTGCTAAAACAACACGTAGAGCTATGTTCTTTTCAGATGCCGCAGTTGAAAATGTTTGTTTAGGATCAGTGCATACCCAAAGTGAACTGGAAGTAAAGAAAAAAGGATGATCATCTAGGAGACGGATTTCTAAAGCCTATAAAGAAGCTGGATTTGCACGAGTATTTTCAGTAGTGTCTAACGAAATGGCTCACAGGATTTAAGTATTTCATAAAAGTTACCACCCCTGGAAACGTTCGCTCCTATCAGGAAACGCACAGTCAGAGTTATCCGAGGGCTTAACGAATAATCAGATCAACAGTCATTGATCGTCATTCATAGGAAAGAAAAAGTTTGAATGGACAGCAGAATAACCTACACAAAAATATGAAGACTTGCTTGTATAGAGTCAGCGACCCAAAAAATCTGATAAAAGAAGTATTGAGATCAGTAAAATGTTTGGAATTGAGCTATATAAAAATCATCGCAACCCCATCTGAGTTTAAATGTCTCTCTTAAGTGCCAAACTGTCTGTGGAAGTCCACGGGCATTCCAGTATGAAGCCACTGGGCCTTATTTGCTTTATGAAAGCTCACCTAGAAGTGAAAAAAAGCGTTGGAGACGAATCGAATTATACTCAAAGGTTCGCACATCTTTTCGAAATCCTGCACCTCATAGTCTCAACAATACTTTCTCATTTTTTAGCATTTAGGAGACTGTTTCAATTTTCCTGTAATAGTTTCTTCCCAATGTAACTCACAATGGAGCTAATAGTGCAGTGGCAGTGATGCTGCTAATGACGAGCATAGTCACGGTTCGATTCCGTGATAGGACCCCCAAAAAGTCCTATGCTTTTGTTGCCCAGAAATGGGAGTTGAAACTGCATGGGTTCCACTTACTTCCTCCACTCCACGTCGGAACGCTCCAGCACGTCTCTGTCAAGATTCGAAGAGAAACGACTGAACCAGAATTCAACGAATTTTTACAAAGAAAGCGAAAAAATTTTCAAGGGGCAAGAAAGGAATCCTAGGCAGGAACTGATGGGACTCAGGCAATAGAGGTTACGCAAAATACAACTTCTGAACCAAACTCTATGGTATATTTCAAAAGTTTTCTCACAAATTTCTTTCGGTCGATTAGTGCACCTATAATGTAAGAAAATCCACAGCATCGTTGTCGCTATATATCAGAGTTATTTCCAAAAAAACGTTAGTATCCTGGGGATCCGAAGTAGTAAGGTTATGGAGAAGATTGCTAGAATGTTTCAAAAAAAGAAAGTGAGAGTTTTTTAAGGAAAAGTGTAGTCGCAATGCTTGAGGAGACTTCATTTTATAAAAACATCAAGACATTCCAAACTCATTTTTTATCATACTTCAACGACTTCAGTCGGAGCTGGATCATACCCTACCTCAGGTTTGATCTTCAGTAATCAGAACTTCGAGTTAACCCACCACTTCGTATCCTGTGCTTAGGTAAGTATCACAAGCGATTTTAACGGCAAAGAAATGTTGGTGTGCAGAAATTTATTGATCTATGCTGACTAAGACATTTTTTAAAAAGGAGGATATGATTAGAAATATAGCACACTAGCTGACTTATAAGTGCAGTGGCCTTCAAGATTTCAGTTAGGGAGACGATTTCGGTATATGTTTTCCTACACCAACTTCATTTTATTACATTTATAACGTTTTCATTTTTATCAGTTTCCCGTACTAATTCCTCAGTGGTTAATGATTTCGTCGACCAGAATGCAAAGGGCGCTAGTTCTATACTCTTCTCTAAGCTGTCCTCCATCCACGTGGGAACGCCCTAGCTTGGCTATTTTGGGGATTACAAGGAGAATCGACTCGAGCAGCATTCTATGCACTCTTAAAGTTAACGAACTCCTCAAGCAGTAGTTGAAAGAATTCACAGTGCTAACTTTTTATCTACTGCCTGTTTTTTTCCTTTTTGGCAGGGCATTATGTGTGATTCAACTACAATGATGCTAAGATATTTGCGAAACTCCGGACCGCACGTGCTTGCGGTGGAGAACGAACGCGCTATTACCCTTTCCAGGGGCTCACGCGTTCACCACCACATCATGCGGGTCTTTCGTTTCGCTTGTCTCTCAGCTAGTTCTATCGATCAGTGCCATCAGCAGTCACCCGTCAACAGGATTGATCTGGGGAGCCCAAACCGGCAATGAACCCAGTTAAGCTGAGGCTGCAGTCGAATTCACAACTTTTAATCTTTTGCTCACTACCTATTGTTTTTTAATTTCCCAGAAAAAGAGCGAAAGAAGGGCTTCAGCGGCGCAGTGGGCAACAAGTGAGCCTCGGAAAGGGTAATCGTGGGTTCGAGTCTGGATTGGGGTCTAAGTTTTGCAATTATTTCAACATCATAGTGATTGTATTTCACATCACACTCTGCCGTGACAAAATAGTAAGCGCCAGATAGAAATTTAACCTGAAAACAATTTAATTGTTACACTGGGAACACCAAAAAAGAAGCTGATGACTTTTTTTTAATTAGAGGATAAAATGGTTTTTTTATTTTTTTTATTTTTGGAAATGCAACGAAAAATATGATTTACTCAATCTGCCGGCCGCCCATCACAGAACAACTGTCGCAAGTCGAGAACAACCACTTGTCAACGACGTGTAGAAGATGAGCGATCAACTTGTCCTTTGATTGATTTCTTTTCCTAACGATAAAATGGTTTTTCTATTTGACCGAGCATCGTACATTGTACGGATCCTATTATTCCTTCTTCGTTAACTAGTTAGCACTGGCCATGCATCAAGGTTTTTGGATTTGCACAAAGATTCAGATGTCATTAAAGTCTTCTTCGTACTGGGGCGTTTCCATGTATTATGATAAGCAGGTAACAGATCTGCTCGATAGCCACGCCCACCTTCCGTCATACGAAATAAAGGAGGATGGATATGTTGTATAACAGGCTCTCCATTCCGAAATCCGACATGCCATTTCGTCGGTGAAAAATAGCACAACACCAGGTCCGGAAAGGATAAGGCCAGAATACCTGAAGACCTTCCGCCAGTCCTCGCAAACACACTGGCTCGGCTCTTCACACGTTATCTGTCTAAATGCAAGGTCCATACTCAGTGGAAGACCACCAAGACCGTGTTATTGTTCAAGAATAGTGACCTACACGATATCGGCAACTATCGCCCAATCTGCTTGCTGTCTGTCGTCTACAAACTTTTCACTCGAGTCACCCTAAACAGGATTGACAGAACACTGGACGAAAGGGCAGCCACGTGAGCAAGCGGTATTTCGAAAAGGATTTATCATGTTAGACCACATCCACACGATAACAAGGGTCATTGAAGTATCGTGAGGGTACAAAAGACCGCCCTGTCGCACTTTCATCGATTTGAAGAAAGCCTTTGGCTCAATTGAGGTAGAAGCAGCCACGGAAACCCTTGATAGTCAAGGAGTCCCTACTCAGTCCATAAAAATCTTCGTGAGGTGTACAAAAAATTTTACAACCAAGATGTCACCATTCTACAACGATATTAACATTGACGTCAAAATAGGAGTAAGGCAAGGCGATACTATCTCGCCAAAATTATTTACCGCTACCCTCAACAACGTCATGCGAACAATAGAGTGAGATAATATGGGAGTGAAAATCGATGGTACACAGTTAAATCATTTTCGCTTTGCTGATGACATCGCCCTTATAACACCAAATATTAGCCAAGCAGAACGTATGCTTCCCGACTTTGATAAAGCCTGTAGAAAGATTGGTCTTCAACTAAATCTCACAAAAGGATGTTCATGAAGAACGGATTGGTTTCGCATGCCCCATTCATGCTCAACGGAACGAATATCTCCGAACGCTCCAGTTATATCTGTCTAGCTGGGGAAATCAATATGATGAACGACTTGGCTCCAGAGCTGAGCAGAAGGAAACGAGCGGCTTGGGGAGCTTTCAAGGGCATCGGTGATAGTGAAGAAAACAAAGAACACCCGACTCCGTGCCCACCTTTTCGACTCAATGGCACTTCCTGCCTTAACGTATGCTTCAGAAACCTGCTCGATGGGTAAGCAGGATGAAAGATCACTCAGCGTTATTGAACGCACAGTCGAAAGGACGATGCTAGGAGTATCCCGTTTCACAAAAGTAAGCGAAGAGATCCGAAGCTCCGACCTGCGTCAGCGATCAAAAATCAAAGATGCCGTTCTGTACGCCAAAAAGTCGAGGATAAGATGGACAGGACATGTAATGCGTATGAATGACAACCTATGGACAAGACCCGTTAGTGACTGACTTCCTCGGGCTGTCAAACGTACTGCGGGAAGACCACCGACCGGATAGTCAGAGTTCTTCACGAAGAGCCTAGAAGAAAGATGTGATGCTCAACGAGTTCCAGGAGCGAGCAGGAACCACTGCGATACTCCTGCACGCGACAGGGAAAAATGGAAGATTTACTGGCCTCCGCTCGAGTCACTCGACGATCAATGGGATTACAGGTGACACAGGTGATACAGGTGGTACCTAACGCCAATATCTAATGTATTAGGATAGGCCGTCGCGAATAACAGTTTTCCCTCTTGGGCTTGTCCGTTCGGATGATACGAAAAGCATAATGTTTTTTCTTAAAGAATTTTGTAAGAAGGTTGATCAACTGAGTAGTGGTGTGTGGTATGAGGTGAACACTCGACATTCCACGGGAGACAGTCTATTCGCTAACAGCTCTGGTCCATTGGTTCGTTGTCCTACTCTCAATTGTCCGACCACTTGTTTTCAAAATCTTTGCATATGCTGCATCGTCTCCATTCTTTGGTTATTATCATAGGTCGAAATTGTGCATTCCTTCCTTTGTCTGTTTGACCTAAGATACTGGCAGATCCATCCCATACGATAGCGCTTTCGAAAAAGGTTGAAATTAACGGGCCTTGACACACGAAGAATTCCAAGAAATGTAAAGCCGTCCTCGAGCAGAAGTTTTCATTCTTTTTTAGCAAATTATAATTTTTTTACTGGAAGATCGCCATCCATTTTTTTCTCGAAGTCGATGGTAGGTCACAGAATGTGGTCTTTCTTAGGCCCACAATACTTCAGTGAGTTCCTTAACCGCGAAGATTATATCAACTATTTGACTGTGAAATTCTACCTCAATAAATAGGTTCATAAATGGGAAAGGATAATATGGTCGGCGTTGATCAATTTCTAACAGGCACGTCACTTATCCGACTTCATCAACCTCGTTTGAGGTGATTTGAAGGCATATTTGGCTTTTACAATGACATCTGGTGGCCTACGACTCGTCAAGTCAGTGCTGTTTTCCCGCCAAACAAGGGTTGTGAAAATTTGTCGGTCCCGGAGAGCGAGTCATCAACCATCTGCGCACAGTACGGAACCCTTAGCTACTGGGCTACACGCTTCCTACATATGTCGCAGCCACCCAGATACATTAAGACAGGTGATACTGATGTGTGCGGCCATGTAAAACATGCATATCGATCCTACTACACAGATGATGTAAGAATTCATTGGCTGTATCCATCTACCGCTTAAGACAAACAATCGAGATCGCTCACAGGGAGGAGATCCAACTTGGAAAACAACATAGAAGCGAAACACTGTGTAGTTCGATCAGACTGCCTGTGACAATGGAACTGTCGTACAACTGTCGTAGAAATGGCCAACTGCAGTCTTACGTCCTTAGAAAGCTGAAAAAAGTACCTCGTTCTTAAGGTGGTGAACCTTAAGAACCACCACCAGCAAATACTTAACTAAATATCTATCCAGCAAATACTTATGTTTAGATAAGTATTTGCTGGATATACTAGTTATTCACTGCACCATAAACGAGTACTTCCCTTTTACCTCAACACCGTCAGAACTTGAATACCAGTTTTTGAAACCGACATCAATAACTAGCAGTTCGTATGACGACAACACATCAAGAAAACTGGATTGTGCCATAAATGTGTGTTTCTGGATCGTCTACGTACTGCGCAGCCCAGCAGCGCGTACGTGATGGAGTCGTTCGACGTTAGCACCCTTTATACAAACATGTCGAATAACTCCGCAATGCAAGCCATATTCGAACTCTTGATGCAACACGAAGGACAATTAAACATGTATGACTTTAAGATAGAGCAGTTGATGGCACTCTTGAAAGAATGCTTGAGCTGCTCAATCTTCAGATGGTCCGGAAATTACTACGCTCAAATAAGAGGGTTGTCAACGGGACAGCGACTGGCACCAAGTCTTGCCATTGCCTTTATGTCTAAGGTGGAAGCACCAGTAACCGATCTGGGGGCCGTTACTCTGCTGCAGATATATAGATGACTGTTTTGTTCTTTGCTCAACACAAGAGGAAATGGACAAATGTTTCGAGTTGTTGAACGAACAGTCAGAGTACATCAAGTTTACTCGAGAGAAACCGAAAGAAAACTGGCCTCCATTCCTGAACGTCCAAATTAACCTGTCAGAAAAATGGCTAGATTACAAAGTGGTACCGAAAGCCAAGTAGTAAAAACATCTTGGTTCATTACCTATCCTCTCACCCCTCTCACACGAAAAAGGGCGCTTGTAAGAAACATGTTTCGAACAGCAACCAACGTGTGCACGGGAAGAGAGCGGAGAGAGGAGTCCCGGAACTTGGCGCGGCAAATAGCCATTTTTAATGGCTACGAAACTGTAGCTCGGGACAGGCGTAGAGGAAATCCTAGGCCTCAAACACAACTCTAGCGATAAAAAGGTCCCGTTTATCCTACCCTTCATCTTAAATGATGTAAGTGCAGCTATAAAACGCTGCTTAAGAAGGGCGGGTCTTGAGGATTCGGTAAAAGTAGTTGAAATACCACCGAGTACTCTTAGGCGGTAGCTAGTTCGTAACCGCCTATATGGCCGTCTATGTGACATGCAAAATTGCATAATTTGCCCTAACGGTAGAGACGGTGATTGCAAGAGCTCGGGTACAGTTTATCTGATCTCCTGCAAGGCGTGCGGAGACGATTACATTGGCGAAACGGGTAGGCCACTCTGTGTCCGCATAAACGAACACCTAATCGGTAAACGTAAACCAAATACTCCACTAGGCACGCATAGGACCCAGAGACATAACGCGGAGGACTTTGAAGTACAGGTCACGATCCTCGCACGGGAATCGAGAACACAAGCGCGCAAAACTCTCGAGGCGTTCTGGATCAATTCCAGAAATCCGAAAATGAGCCGCAAAGAATAATGCCTCATTGTCACGCGTGATATTTGGCAATATATAAGCCCATTATTCTGATGAGAAGGGCACATTACGCTTCCATGTGAATTCTGTGCTGTTGGTCTCCACGCGACATTACTCAGTGGAAGACTCATAGAAAGCGGTGAGTGTGCAAAGAAGCTATTTTGTGTTCAATGTGATTGAAATCTAGGTTTGGCGTTTTCTCTGTTTGGTTATGGAGGTGCCCGTGTTTGCTGTCAACTTGACCTTTTCAGGCTCTGAGGAAGGCGAAATCCGCCGAAACGTCAGCTTGTTCGTGAATAAAGGGTAAAAAATAACACATCGTGTTTGCTCAACAAGAATACGAAGAAACTGGCTTGTTTTCCAACACGTAGGAAAATCAATTTTGCCGATTACGAGGAGAAAAACCTCCTTGTTCTATGGACTTGAAACCTAACTGAATTGGAGTTTAGTGTTGAAAACCCTTTCTTGCATCATTTATTCTTCCTCTGGTAAAAAAAATCGCCCAGTCGAGTTTAACAGCAACTGAACGAGGTAAAAGCCGAAGTTTATTATTATGGCTAGTGTTCTAGATAATAATCTCACTCTGTAACTTTTGCTTAAACATATCAATTCGCATTGTTGTATTGCTGGCGCACGGCAAGAATTCTTGTGATAGGAAATTTCCCACAGAATACACACTGCCGAGTGCATTCTGTGCTCCAAAAGATGACACTGGAGCTTCTTGTAGCACAGCTATTTTCTTCCGACAGTCCAGATTTCAACGGAAAATGGGACATTCTTCCTAGACGAACGCGCTCATGAACACGCCAGCTCCAAATATGAGTGGTATGTCAATGGGACAAAAAGTTGATATAGAAAAACAACATGTAATTGTGTACGACCGAAGTACCTAACCATTTTCTTGCATCTCAATAAAAAAATGTAATGACTACAAGACTTATCACCTGGTCGCTGTATGATACGAATATGGCAAGTAGCATAGGCTAACCCTGCTTGATGGATCGTGAACTGGTTGCACTCACGGTTAGGCAGTGCGCGTTGCTGATTATTGATAACAGGTTGTACTTCAGAAACAATCATGTACTTTTCATGAGACCGGGTAGGATACAAGAAAGTGGAAGGTTTCCCTATTCCCGATGCGTCCCATTGGCACACACCATTACTATGATTGTAGTCATTTTCATTACACATGCACGAATATACTACGTTCATCCGTGTGGATTGCATCCGATACGTCGATCCAAAAGCAGGTAGCCGCTGAATAACAAGTGCAATAGGTGCAGCTTGGGCTTGTGTCTGACGAATACTCCTCAATATTTGGCCTGAAAGAGTGTGCCACTAGCGATTTCCAGTCTTATAACTACGACAGAGTACGACGAGTAACCTGTGACCATTTTCTCAAGGAAATGGGGACCGTAAGAAAGAAAACTGTGGTATTCTAGTGTCCTTCGAACGAGCGAAGTTCAGTGGGCAGCAATGGACCAATGGTGGGTTTAATTGTGTCCGTTCGAATCATCCGTTGATTGAGTGACTAGAGATGACAGGTGACTGTTGGCCGAGCCATGTGAGCAATTATCGAACTGTAGAGGTTTGTATACCCAACGCTCACCGTTTCCCTTCTGAAATAGACTGTGAGTTTTTTAAATTAGGGTCCTATAATTGCACTGTAATGACAGAAGTCACTGTCACAACTACAGCTTTATTTTCACTTTACTATAAACTTCACTGCTATTTTGAAAAAAAAACCGAATACACTTGCTAAAATGTGTTCACAAGCCACACGTTTGGTCACAGCGTTTGACTAAATCAAGTTTTTTGCCAGCTTGTGATTGCAAAAGTTCCAAACAGAACTTTTTTTCTAGGCATAATATGGTTAATATGATGATGATTTCCGTCATCACAAGCATGGTGCTAGTTCGATTCCACTCCGGGCCAGCCAAGCCTCTCATCACTGGAATTGGTACCAGACTTGTCTGGGAAAAAATCACTCTCTGCAATCTAATTGGAAACGCTCCAGCTCGGCTATCTCAAGCCTCCAGGGATAATTACCCGACCAGCATTTTACGACATTCAAGATGAAATGAGAATCCTCAAGCAGCAACCTCACGTAGGGTTGGAAGATCTTCAAGGACAATGGATGCGAGGAAACAGATGAAATATGAGAAGTGCTGGGATCCGCATGGTAGACGTGAAGACGGGTCGTATAAGAAAAAAATATGGCTAATTAACACACGGAATGTACACTATGCCGATGAACACTGCACGACGTCCTTCGTCATTCCACGAGTATTCTCGTTGTTGTTTCAAAAAGGTCTCATGCTGCATTTGGAGTTTTCATCAATTTCGTTGTTTTAAAAAATAGTCCACGCTACCTTTAAAGTCGTTTCCCGATTGATTTCGAAAATGTCGCTGACGATTTGAACAGTTTGACGGAGGACTTCTTTGATGTTCATTGTTCATTCATTGTTCATCATTTGTTGTTGAACCCGATTTCTAGCTTCTTATTCAGTTTGAATTTCTGGAAGCCTACGACTATGCTTTGAGTTAAAAAAATCCTTTGTTCTAAAGAAAAGAAGGAAAGGCCTAGTGGCGAGTGATCATTTGCCTTTATTGCTCAATTGGATTAGTTCAGTGCCTGTTTTTTGTCTGCAACCGTCATCGAAGACTACTTTGAATACTTCAGAAAGAGGAGTGGGATGAAGTGGAGGATATTGTGATTAGTGAAGAAACGAGAAAATTATCAAGAAGGCTAATCAATGGCTGTCAAGGTTAAGTAATTGATTCATTCGCTATTAAGTTCTTAATAAACTTAGTGAGATTAGTTGTGCATGTAGGGTATTGTTGAACCACAGCGTCATCGAAACAACTGCTTGCGGATTCTCTCACTCAAAAAGCTCTGTTGTACTGCGTTATGTCTTTAAGTCAAAACAGACCTTGATCAGGATGAATGATTAAACTCGTAAGACGACGGAATTTATCGACAGATCGCTAAAGTCTCTACAGACCAACAAATTTTTTCCACATGAGCCTAAATTTTGTGAAAGACTGGATTTAACAGTTGTCGTGACGAAGAGAACTGCTGTTTCGTCACCGAGGCGTTGACAATTATTACTGAAGCAATACAAATGTTCTATGTTACCATAGCCTGTTTTATTCGTTTATCCGCATAGCTGAATGACCACGATATTTGTGAAAGTGTTTCCATCCCTATAACCTCGTTGACGGGTGTTTGCTGATGGCACTGAACGATAGAAAACTAGCTGAGAGACAGGCGCAACGAATGACCCGCATGGTGAGGTGGTGAACGCCGTAGCCTCTGGAAAGGGTGATAGTGTGTTCGTTCCCCACCGCTGACCCCTGCGCTCCGGAGTTTGAAAATATCTCAGTATCATTGTAGTTGTATTTTCTAGGAAAATTTGAGTCATTTACATAAATGCCCGACGTTATACTTCATTCCTCTTTGCTTGACAGTCTTGAAGTCTAGTAGTGTAGTAGAATGCAGTGTCATTTAATCATACAAGTTGGATAGTGCTTTGCAACAATGCAACTCCAATACGAAATCGGTCATACGTCATCCTTGATAATATTGGCAAAATATTGTGAAGCACACTAGTCCAGAGTAAGCAAGGTATCAAAACGAATTTAGTACTGTGTGGTGTATTTCCATGACGTTAAGATAATGATTCACTAAAGTTACCGACAGAGTTCAAAATAGGTTTTGCTTCACATTCATCGATTATTTCTACCACGACGCCAGCACCCAAGTGAAATGAGGGCCAAGTTAGAGCGAAAAAAATTGCCTCCAAAACTAGTCAGTAGTAACGTCGATGACGTTGTACCAATGTTGAAATATGAACACATGGTAATAAATGCAGATGGTGAACAGATATATCCCCTTCCCCTCACTGATGGTTTTATAATATTAACTAACGCCCCCGGCGGCACAGATATCGGCCGATTTCGAACACATGTAGAGGCCGCTACATAATTGAATAAAACAAGGGCGATCGACTAAGAAACGGATTTGTCCTAAAGAATTTAAAGCTTACTGAAGAATCATGAAATTGCGATTAGAACTGGCCAATGCACTAGCAAGGATACAATGAATGGTGTACACTGTTCAAATGAAAGACTGGAATCCTATCGTGACGATAAGAGTTTACCAAATAGGGGTCACGTAGCAAAGTGATTAGTTGCTTGGTTGATCTCCTTTCATTCTTCAACTATTTTTCCGATTTCAACCCCTTGAACACAAAAATCCTCTCGTAATCTTCTTTTGGTTTGCGTAGCGCAGTAGTTAGAAGTGTTCTGCAATAAATACATAGTCCCTGGATTGATTTCTCACCGTGAGCAAACCAAGCCTTCTATCTCTTCTGTGTAGGTAAATTGGTACTAGAGTTATCTAAGAGGATACAACACTGACTAGATATATCGGTAGATATTAGCGACTTCATTAAGCATCGCTGGAGGTGATTAAATGAGTATCTGGCTACTGCAATGACTCGCGGTGACCTACCAATGTGTCGAACTAGTGCTGCTATCTACCCAGACAAGTCTGGTACGAATTTGTCAAGCCCGGATGGATGAAGGACTTGATGAACCTAAGGCGCAGTGATCGATCCCATGTGTATTCCAGGGCGCCTACGACTACTGCGTTACACGGGTCGCAATTCATCATCATCATCATCATCATCATCACATTCATAATTAACACCAAGGTTAAATGAAAGTTGGTTAAAATAGTACAGCAGTGAATATTTAAGAGGGAACTAAGATGATGCTGAGATATTTGCAAAACTCCGGACCGCAGGTGTTTGCGGTGGGGTACGAACGCGCGATTGTTCTTTCCGAGGAGTAACGCGTTCACCACCACACCATGCGGCTGCTTCGTTTCGCCTCCCTAGATCAGTCCCGTTGAATGGTGATTGCTGACGGAGCCGACCAATAGAACTAGCTGAGATACAGCCAAAACGAAAGACCCGCACGGAGTGGTGGTGAACACGTTACTCCCGGAAAGAACAGTAGCGCGTTCGTTCCCCACCGCAGACACCTTTGCTCCGGAGTTTTGCAAATATCTCATCATCATCTCAGTTGTATTTCACATGATACCCTGCCGTTGAAAAATTATAGTAGGCAGTAAATAAAAAATTTTTAAGATTAAGAGGGAACTGTCTACTTTTTTTATCGAAATTTTTTTGCATTAAGTTTTATTTCCCACGGATCTCCCTCATATGAGGGATCTCTAGCTGGTTAGTCGCGAGGAAAGGTGGCGCGTCCCCAGGTGGCGGATAGAGGATAATCGTGGACCAGTGCGACATTTGCTTCCCTGAGACGCAGGTGGATCCAGGGGATTGACTTCCTGTTTCTGCTGCGCCGATTTAGCACATACTTTCTGTATTTGCTAGGCGTATTCATGCATCCGTGTGTGTGTACGTTCTCGCTTATGCGGATTGTATTCTACGAGTCAATTCGGCCAAAATCCTGCAATCAGGTGACACGGAACTGTGTGAGAGGCGGTTAGGGAGCCGCATCAAACAAATAAGCTCCATGGCTGCTCTCGGAGAGGCCGGCAAGCTACTTGTGAGTATACCCAGCCCCACGTTCAGAGCTCAGCAAGCCATACATGGCTGTCAAAAAGCTAAACATAGTAAAAGAAACGGGCCCCATTCCCCTGACCCCGAAAGAGCCCGCAATTCGACAGCGTCCGGTAGGCCGAGTACGGAGAGGATGCTAAAATCACAGGGCCAATGGAAGATGCCTGGATTACAAAGAACTATGGTGACGATCTGTAGCAAACAAATGCACGTACACTTGCATCCGAGTCCTCGATAGAAGACTTGTTCATGCAAGCAAGAAGGATAAGGCACGATGTCATCGGCCTGGACGTCACCCATTCAACGCCGTCTATGACACCGGAGAGGAACTGTTCCTCGGAACATGCGCCAGTAGAGGAGTCGGCGGCGTCGGCGTCGGCGTTCTCGTCAACACGAGTTTGTCCATGAACATCGTTTCATTCGAACAGTTTACAACCTGAATCGGAGGTTTACGATTAAAAAGATGTGGATCAATACCGGCTTTAACAATCTTCGTTGTTTACGCACCGACATCAAACTATGACGAAACTATGACGAAGAAGAAGTCGAAGCGTTCTATATGGACTTGGAGAAGTTCTTCAGAGAAGAACATACATTCTTTAAGATCATCGTTGGTGATTTTAACGCCAAGATTGGACCAAGAAGAACGTCTGAAGTACGCCACATTGGGACCCACGCATTAGATTATGAGTTTATCATGACGACCAAGACCATCCATGGTAATTCGCAATTTCAAAAGCCTCACCCTCAACACTGGACGTGGGAGTCTCCCAAGGGCAAGTACAATAACGAAATAGAACAGATCCTAGTAAATAGAAGGTTTTGCCTAACCGATGTCCCTGTTGTCCCAAAATTCTACACGGGATCAGACCTCCGTGCCCTTCGTGCAAGATTCTATTTCTCGCGGAAACGAGAAGAAGCCGCTAAATTTAAAAACCTCACTTCCAGAACCACCGTAAACTGGTATTTATTCAATTCATTAGTCGGCCGTTGAAAAGATGCCGTTGTTGATAACACCGACGAAGAATACGATCGGCTCATTCAACAACTTCACGTCAGCGATATGAAAGTTGAGAGTTCGAAAGTCACCAAGAGACGTCTGTATCTAGAAACACTCGAGCTGATACACCAGCGTTGAATCACACGAGCAGCAGGCAACCGCGAACTAACGTCTGAACTTCCAAAACAACGCAGACAGGCGATAAGAGGTGATCTTAAAGAGAGAAGAGCAGCAGTAATGGTCGAAGCTGCAGAAACCGGAAAAAGCATTCGCAAAGCCGACCGAAGCTTTGCCAATTACAAGACCAAGATTATTGCACTCCGACGCCCAGACGGAGCAGTTGAAACGTCCAGAAAGGCAGTGGAGAAAATCATTCACGAATACTACTCAGATCTCTTCGATATCCACGTCCACCTCCCGTTATATGAAATTGAGAGTCTTGGGCATGTTGTTCCACCGGTTCTCTCTTCCGAAATCCGACATGCCATTCCGTCGGTGAAAAAATCGAACAGCACCAGGTCCGGGCAGGATAAGACCAGAACACCTGAAGAACCTTCCGCCAGTCCTCGCAAACACGCTGGCTCGGCTCTTCACACGTTACCTGTCTGAATGCAAGGTCCCTACTAAGTGGAAGACCAGCAAGACCGTGTTATTGTTCAAGAAGGGTCACCTACGCGATATCGGCGACTGTCGCCCAATCTGCTTGCTGTCTGTCGTCTACAAACTTTTCACTCGAGTCAACCTAAACAAGATTGACAGAACACTGGACGAAGGACAGCCATGTGAGCAAGCAGGGTTTTGATAAGGATTTAGTACAATGGACCACATCCACACGATAACAAGGCTCATTGAAGTGTCGCGAGAGTACAAAAGACCGTTCTGTCTCACTTTCGTCGATTTACAGAAGGGGTTTGATTCAGTTGAGATAGAAGCAGTTATGGAAGCCCTTGATAGTCAAGGAGTCCCTACTCAGTAAATAAAGATTCTTCGTGAGCTGTACAAAAATTTCACAACCAAGACATCAGCATTCTACAACGATATTAACATTGACGTCAAAAGAGGAGTTGGGCAAGGCGAAACCCTCTCGCCAAAATTATTTACTGCTACCCTCCAGAACGTCACGCGAACATTAGAATGGGATAATACGCGAGTGAAAATCGACGGTCGGCATTTACATCATCTTCGCTTTGCTGATGATACCGCCCTTATAACACCAAATGTCAGCCGAGCAGAACGTATGTTTGGCGATTTTGATAAAGCCTGTGGAAAGACAGGTCTTCGACTGATCCTCACAAAAAAGATGTTCATGAGGAACGGATTGGCTTCGTATGCCCCATTCACGCCCAACGGGACGAAAATCTCCGAATTCTGCATTTATGTCTATTTAGGTCAGGAAATCAATATGATAAACGACGTAGCTCCAGAGCTGAACAGACGAGCTGTCTGCGGAGCTTTCAAGAGCATCGAGGATATAGTGAAGAGGACAAAGAACACCCAATTCCGTGCCCACCTTTTCGACTCAATGGCACATCCTGTCTTAACGTATGCGTCAGAAACTTGGTCGCGCTGTGTAAGCAGTATGAAAGGTCACTCAGCGTTATCGAACGCGCAGTCGAAAGGACGATGCTAGGAGTATCCCGTTTCACAAAAGTAAAGGAAGGGATCCGAAGCTCCGACCTGCATCAACGATCAAAAACCAAAGATGCCGTTCTGTACGCTAAACAGTCGAAGATAAGGTGGGCTGGACACCTTATGCGCATGAATGACAACCGATGGGCAAGAGTCGTTAGTGACTGGATTCCTCAGGATGTTAAACGCACTGCAGGAAGACCACCGACCCGATGGTCAGAGTTCTTCACGAAGAGCCCAGAAGAAGGATATGATGCTCAACGAGTCCCTAGAGCGAGCAGAACCACTGGGCTGCTCTTGCACGCGACTGGGAAAAAATGGATGATTTACTGGCCTCCGCTCGAGTCACTCGACGTTCAACGGGACTACAGATGATACACGTGAACTTTCATATGCTGAGGTTATAAAAGTGTTTGACTGAGCCCTGCTCTTAAGGAAAAGAAACCATCGAAAAGTCGACTATTATAAATACATCATGAAATAAATGCCTCCCTTCTGTTCATCAAGAAAACAGCAAACTTTTGATCAATACCATGGTTAATAGGAAGTCAGTCCTGAGAATTGTTACGGTTGTTTTACCGTCATTTAGATTCCAACAAAACTGACTTTCCATTTTCTCATTTCTTGTTCTATTTTTTTAATTCATTTTTTTTGCCTCGCGTTCGGCGTCCGTGGTGGTGTTTTGATTTGAGCATAGGGGCAGGTGCGAGTCTAATACTGGGATCTGTAAGATAACCATGGCTTCTTATCTAGTACAGCTGATTGACGTTGGTTGCGAACACGTCCGCGCAACGTGATCTGGTCTTCATAGGGAACGATTGCATTATCCTGGAGTGCACCCCACTGTTCTTTCGTCGATCTGTCCTCTGTTCTTTTTACTATATGACCGGCGAATCAATGTAGCGCAATCGATGTGTGTTCGCCTGTCTCTCGAAGAAGCGATAGATTTCGAAGATCGAGGCTTCGCATTCCAGCTAGAGATTATATGTGCCAACCATATTTCAGAAAACATCATTTATCCGCTGTTTAGAGTAGTGCACAGTATTTGTGGCGCGGTTTAAATAACGCCCCCATATCTCAGCAGCATAACAGAGTGCTGGGAGGACCGTTGAATCCAAATGGTGAGCACGGATTTTCGGGTTCTTTAATTGGTCGGTGGATTCATTGATTAGCCGAATGTGGTCCATGCTGCTCTCCCTAATCGTATCAAATGCCTCCTTCATTTTGTTTTCCATGTCCACAAAATGCCTAAGATACACGTACTAGAAGTCCCGTAATCAGAAAACCATAAAGTTTGGTCTACTCGTCTTACTATCATGAGTTCCTTATGAAGTAGGGCCTCTTCCGATTTATATGCAGTCTGATTTTTTCCCCTTTTCACTTCCTTATGAAGTAGGTCTTCTTCCGATTTATGCGCAGCCTGATTTTTTTCCCCTTTTTCTCTGAGTTCACTGATCATCGTCTTTGCTTCGTTGGTCCTCCATGAAAAGATAACGATGTGGTCGGCCAAGCGACGATTTTGATAGAAATTGGCCATCAGTACTCATGCCTTCCTCATCCCAATCGGGTGACTTCAATATCCACTACTATGCAGCATTACACAAGTTGCGAGATATGGTGTGCTCTTGTCGAAACCTTTTTTCCTCTGGCAATGATAAGAGTTCTCGTTTGTCTCTTGAAAACTGTATTTTCATGGTGAAGTGCCGTTAGCAGTTAGAAAAAAGTTCACATATAGGACGGATTCATTCCGTGCTCGACGACGATAAGAAACCTCATTCATAAAAAAGTATTTAATGCTTATAATTAATCTGCAATTATTCGTTGTCCGTCATTCAACACTTTTTTACAAATCTAGTTTTCCAATCCTCCTAACGGTTTACCGCATCATCATGGCTGCCAGGTGTTCCTGGGTGCCGAAATGCGATGTACAGACAGCAAGGGATTCATACCCCTTGAAGGGTCTCCCAAGCTGAGAAGGAGTCCGGCATTTCCATCAGGTGGCCTAGCTAAGAGTAAACCAATACCAAAATGCACCACTGTCCTGGTATCAAAGTCGCATAGAGGCAAATCTCCCTCTGATCCGCAATGGCTACGACTGCCTGCGGTAGTGAAGGCAGACGTTGGCCAGGCTGACCTCGGGATTCCAGGGAACCACAACGGCTTAACCAACAAATCTCCGAAAAAATGGAGATTATGCTGGGGGCCCGTACAACCAGTGAGGACGGGCCATTCAAGTATAAGGTAGGTATCAAGTATTCTCCAATAATTAATTGCATTTTGCTGTTGTGTTTGTTCTAGACAACATTCCATTTGTTCCCCCGCCAGCCGATATCTTTTTTTTTGTATTTTTGCGATTGTCAAGTTCAATGCTGAGTTACATTCTTCAAAGGAACAACCACGCAGATGGAGACAACGCTCCATCCATATTCTTGACACCTTCGAAATGGACATCTCTTCTGAGCAACGACGGGTGCTGCTGCCCGTTTTTGACTGGTCGTTAAAACAGAAAAATTTTGCGAAGAAACTGAAATTCACTCACTCTATCAAAGCTTATTGGGCACATTATTTTGATTATCACCTTTTTTTGATCAATGGCTCTTTTACCTATTTGGCTTAAGCTTATCAAAGAAAGATGTATGCGACTAATCTAATATTATATCTGTAAGAGAAACTGCCTTCCAGAGAACTATTGAAACTTCTTGTTATTTCTATCTCTTTTATAATTTCTTTCTCTTCTTATTCACAGCTCAATTTCGAAAATTACTCTTAGTTAATCTTTTATTTTCTGCCTATTACGATTCTTCATGGCAGGGTATTACGTGTGATACAACCGCGATGATGCTGAGATATTTGCAAAACTGCGGACCGCTGGTGTCTGACGTGGAGACCGAACACTCTAATTACCCTTTCCGGGGCTAAAGCGTTCACCACCACCCCATGCGAGTCCTTCGTTTCGCGTGTTTCTAATAGCGTGTTCGGTCCCAACCGCAGACACCAGTGGTCCTGAGTCTTGCAAATATCTCATCAACATTGTGGTTATAATTTTGACTTATTATCTACTGCCTACTCTTTTTTAGCGGCAGGGTATGCGTTGCGAAATATAACTTTAATGATGCTGAGATATTTGCAAAACTCTGGACCGCAGGTGCCTATGGTGGGGGAACGAACGCGCTATTGTCCTTTCCGGGGAGTAGCGCGCTCACCACCACACCATGCGGGTCCTTCGTTTCGCCTGTCTCTCAGCTAGTTCTATTGATCTTTTGCCATCAGCAATCACCCGTCAGCGGGATTGATCTGGGGGGCCCAAATCGGCAACGAACCCAGTTAAGCTGAGGCTGCAGTTATAATCACAATTTTGACTTATTATCTACTGCCTACTCTTTTTAGCGAGAAAATAGAACTAGCTGAGAGACAGGCGAAACGAAGGACCCGCATGGTGTGGTGGTGAGCGCGCTACTCCCCGGAAAGGGACAATAGCGCGTTCGTTCCCCCACCATAGGCACCTGCGGTCCAGAGTTTTGCAAATATCTCAGCATCATTAAAGTTATATTGTGGTTATATTCTTTTTAGTATTTCTTCCAACAGCGGCTTCTGAGGCGCAGTGGTCGGAGCCGCCCTGCAGCACACACGTGGAAGCGGTCCCGCGCCCATGGCCCAGCATGCCTTCCATTCTTCCGGGGTTGGCAAATTGGTACCAGACTTGTCTGGGAGGGCAGCAGCACTGGCTCGATACATCGGTAGGCCACCGTGAGTCATTGTAAGAGCCAGATATGCATTTAATCACCTCCAAACGATGCTTAATTAAGTCGGATGCATTGTGCATCCCCTCAAGGATTGATCAACGCCGAGAACTTCATCCCTCATGCTATCGAAGATTACTGTAAAAACTATATTGCAAAATATACTACTAACTTGTGAGGAAATGGAAACGCTTACTCTGGAAAAAGTCTTGTACAATTTTCAATGCAGAAAGTAATTACAGTCGATCAGTTTTGTTTTTGATAGGGCTACATATAGGGGTTAAATGTCTCAGCGTCATTGTGGTATTTCATATTTCACCTGCTGCAATTTGTAATACTCAGAAATGTGATATCTGTATTTCACCTGTTTGTAATGCCATGCCGTGAATAACGAGAGGCAGTAAATAAAAGTTAAAAGCAAAATAGTTGTCTCCCGCTTCTGGATTCTGTAAATCATTATGGCCGTCTTTTTGAAGCACAGTTCAACAATTAGACTTAACGTAAAAACGTGTTCGAAATAATTAAGTTAGCACGCATTTACAACATCATGAATTGATATCAACGCATGCCGCACGCCACGACGAAAATCACTGCGCATTTCGAGTTTGATGGAACGAACCTGAGCCCTTAGTTATTTTCTTGCTATGATGTGAAGTGGGAAACGTAAGAATACACACATTTTCACCAATAAAGATAACTTTTTCATTTCATCGCATTATTGAAATTCTGATCGTAGGGAACATACAATTCATTTCCTTTTCGATTTTTCCTGACTTCACATCTCAAGCATTGAAGCGACCGGACAACCAAAGAACGATCTCAAATAAATCGTTAGAATTCGCGGCCATCGAGGTCTCATTCAAAGAGTTAAAAAAAAGATTTTTTCCATTTTTTTTTCTGAAAAACTGAACTTCAAGCAACTATGAAGACGTGGTGACATTTTTGTGTGTCTATGTATACCCATTAAACGATTGCGCAAAGTCTCCTCCACACTTTTCCCGAACCCTCAAGTCATCTGGGGAAGCAGACTACTCCAGTTATCGAGAGCCCACATTGTCACGGCTTTTTTTAAAAACAGTATTGGCTTCATTAATGGATATTCAATAGTTGTGCATTTTTCTTTGTTTATGCTAAGACTTGATCATTTTGCTGTCGTTCCAAGAAGGAAGACATGAGTTGGAAAAACTTACATTCTTCTAGAAGACCTCAGATGGGCGGTTGTTATGATGATGTGGGTAATATCGTTGTCACGTAAAATTTGAGCTCCAGTAGGAAACAATGAATCATGAAACGTGTACTGCCTAAAGCGTTTTTTGTATTATTCTTTAAAAGCCGTTGTCTTCCCGCCCATTAGCCTTGTTTGAGAGCACACAGGTATCGTTTCTATCGCATGTTGATCGAAGTCATTTGTTTGTCAGCTAACAATAACGGCTCAATCATATGTGTTCACCACACTTCGATAAAAATTCTTCCTGTAACTAATACAAGTCACAGACACTGCAATCCCTTAAGACCTAAATTTGAACCCGTCTTAATTTTTTCGCTACAGTCACAATGATCGCTTGGTTTATAACTTGCTCGCTGGGTAATTTGCTTTTACTTTCGCTGAAGTTTTCGCTATATTCGGATTAGCCCTTTTCTAGGACGTCACTAAACCCTGTCTATAGCCTTTGTAATTCGAAAGTGAATTTCCCATCTTGCCACCATGTTACTACACAACGACACAATTTCTAGCATTCGTTTTCTTCTAACCAGGCTTTTAAATATAAGTGTGGAACAGCTTCTAAACCATGGCAACCATGCTAGGTGAACAAGCTCATTTGTACATCGCAGTTGATCACTATGAAACACCTTCACAACGAACCGAGGATAGAGACGAGATATTTTTGATCATTTCAGAGTGAACTTTTTTTCCAGTAGGCATTTAAACCTTAGAAACGAAAACTTTTTACCCTCAGAGTTCCAACCAGCCCTTTTTTACTCATTTGAAGCTGCTGATCTGATAGCAGCATTTCATACATGGGATAAAACTCGTGACAAACTATCGACTAGTTACATATACTATATAGAGCACAAAGAAGACAACGTTTCTATTGCTATTCCTTTGTAGACGACACCCGATATTCTGTGTACCTGGTACAAATGACTATTTCGAACTCGTCTTTGCCTTTATTGTTTTCCATGATTGTTCAGAGACATAAAACTAAGAAATGAGGCTGGAATCTCGATTCGACGACGAAAAAAGCTGTTCTTTCTGTTTCTCTTTTTACCGCTATGAGTCGACTCGCTCACTGTGACCGTCAATAATTTTAATCTTTCTCAAGCTGTTAAACGGTCGACCACCTTGATTCATCTCGACCACTGTAAGAGACCCATCGGCTTTTCGTGTCTTTCCACTCTTCAACTTATGAACGCCTGCTCTTGTACCTTTTTTTCTATACGTCTTTATGACATTTTTTTGTTTAAAGATGCATTCGACAAGAATTTTTTGAATGTTTATAGCTACAAATATTGGGACCTCCCAACGGCTTACAGCATCATCGTGGCTGGGAGGTGCTCCTGGTTGCCGGGCTGCGATGTACAGTGGGAGATTCATCTCCCCTTGTACGGTCTTCTAAGCTGAGAGGGGAGCCCGGCGTTTCCATCAGGAAACCCAGCTAAGAGAAAACCAATACCTGGCTGCAACACCGTTTTGGTAGCAAACTTGTTCCATGGTGGAAAATCTTCCTCTGATCCACAAGGATCGCCACTGTCTGTGGTGATGAGGACCTGGGGCAGACTTTGGCCTGGGTGAACTCGGGACTCCCTGGAAACCACAACGGATAAACCAGTAAAACTGCGAAGAAATAGAGATGCTGGGGCCCGTACAACCCGAGAGGACTGGCCATCCAAGTGCTCAAATAGTAATATTGGGGCACTACTGCTTGCAATAGTGAGGAAATTATGATCTAACTTAACAGCTCTACAAATTTCTGAAACGGTAAAGTGATAAAAAGAGTTCTCTTGGCAATCTTATCACCATGTCGTTCTGCATGGTCCAATATGATTTGGGGATAAACCAGAGTGATTTGCATTTGTAGGTTCCATCCATTTGCCAACTGATTGAGTTGTTCATCTTAGAACCAACTGACGCACTTTTTCCTTCCACTCTAACTTTTCTTTCAGCCAGACTTTCCTTACTCGATTAACTGACAAGGCCAACAGTATTCTTTGAGATTTCCTTGAGTTTTGAATGTGCTTCGGCTAATAAATGATGTACACCTAAATTTTTATTTTAAATTCCATTTGTCTTTGTTTATATGGCCCCAATTCACGCACCTGTAAGTCCCCCTTCCCACACTTCTTCATTCGGTTCTTTCCCTCCCATCCGCATTTCACCAAAGTTTTCCTATTGTGTGTGCTACTTCGTGAGAGTTTTTCTCTTCCTTGATGAGTTTTGTTGGTGTTGGTCAGCCTCAGATTTCTATTAATTCCTGAACATTTCCACTGGCAGGTTTTAAAGGTTTTCGCTGCATACAGAGTTTCCTTGAAGTGATGAGAACCTTGATTTAAAGGCGAACTAGTGACCATGCGTAAATAACAGGTCATCTCTAACCAGTGCTCCTTCTAGGATCTTGTAATTCAAGCCATGTATTGGAATTTCGTGCTAAGTTTTTAGCTTTAAAAGTTTTGGTTAGCATGCCCATCATCTTTCTGTAAACCCCTTATTATCTACACAAAAGCCGCGTGTAGCTCAGTTGTAAGAGGCGTCCTGCGATACACATGGGATCTATCCGCGCCCCCAGGCCAACCAAGCCTTCCATTTCTCCGAAGTCGGCAAATTGTTATCAGTCTTGTCTGGGATGATAGCAGCACAGGCTCCATACATTGATAGTCCACCGTGATCCATTGTAAAAGCCAGTTATGCACACAGTCACCTCTAGCGCTGCTCAATGAATTCGAATGTATGATGCATGACGCATCTCTCACGGATACATCAACGCCGAGCGCTTCAACCTTTATCCTTTATCTTCATAGGAAGAGGTTATCGAGAATGGAGACGCCATCTTTATTGTGCTATTCATCTTTGCATTGTTAGGAATACAAAGGTGATTGAATGAAACTAAAACGATTGTGGTGACGAAAAGTTCTCATAGAAGTCTCGCATTGCTGAGGTCATTGTTATTTCCTGGAGCAGCGTCAGGTAAGTGAACACGATTAGACCTCAATGATGCGCAGAAGAAGGACTAGAATGCGAGATTGAGCGAAAGAGTTCATTCTTATCAACACTTTTAGAAGAGCAATGCAACCATAACGACGCTGATATATGAGCAAAACCGAGAGCTGAGAGGAAGGTAACGCAATGCCTAAGTTGATGCAGTGAATAGCACGTGACCCTCTGACAGTGGGAGTCCCGGGTTCGAAGCTCAGCTGAAGTTCCGAGTTCTGTTCATGTCTCCGCATTCTTGTAATTGTATTTAACATCATTTGCCTTTATGTAAAAATGGGCAGTATAAAAGTTAAAATTTTTTTACGCCAGATAGCTGCTTTGTCGTCCTGAGTTATGAACCCCCTGAAATCATTACTGATTGAGGCATTATCGTTGGTTATCAAAAACTTGGATCCATCGTGGAAATACTAGAAAGGCACCCATCATTGATCCTAAAATCCGCTCTAATTTTAAAGTCTTTATTCACAGCCAATTTCCCATATCTCTATTTCATCTAATCCTAAAGAGTTAAACTTCTCCATCTTTTTCAGCACTTTTTTTCGAGTTCATTCGAATTTAGTGGATCTTCATTACACATACATATATGTATATATACTCTACGGCCACAACAAAATTCGTCGAGCAGTGTTCATTTTATCTTTTTTTTCGACTAAACCTGGTGTCTGAATGAATCGCAAGTCATCCAGTAACATTGGGACAAGACCTCTCTCACTAATGATATTTTACTAATAAGATTAGTGAAAGCAATTTTCTCTTTCTTAATAATTTTCGTTTTTTTCAGAGTTTGGATGGACCGGCAATTGTGGTTCCCGGGAGTCCTGAGGTCGTCTTCGTCAAAGTCTGCCCCATGTCGTCATTACCACAGTCAGTCGCCGCCTTTGTGGATCAGAGGGTAATTTGGCACAATGCGACTAGTTTTTATGCAGGGACGGTGGTGGATCTCGTACTGGTTTAGTCTTAGCTAGTCTTCCTGATGGAAACGCCAAACTCCTTCTCAGCTTGCAAGACCTTGCCGAGCAGATGAATCTTCCTGCTATATATCGCGGCTCGACATCCAGGAAAACCTCCCAGCCACGATGAGACGGTGAACCGTTGGGAGGTCCATTGGATTACGCAGCTGAAATAACAGAGACGTATGGAATCAAGGATGATTACACGTAACTGTGCAAGTAATCGTCATTTCTGTCGATTCACAAAGAAACAGGACGACTTCAGAAAGCAAAACTGCCAAGCAAACAATCCACTAGCTGGCATCTTTCTCCAACTCCTGTGTCCATATTAAGGCGCAAATTTTTCCATAATGTTCCAAATAAATCTCATCGCAGAGAGCTTTTTTACGAACAAAACGAAGCTCGTTGTCGACTCTGAGGGTTAGGGACTTACTTGGTTTGGGACGGGTCGAAACACGGCGCTGAACGTGTCATTGGACGTCGTTGTTGGCCACTGCCCATTACGTCTCCCCATATTGTAATTCCGGGTAAAATGAACTAGTAATTCTCATGACGGACTTCCTACTAACCTCGCCATCGATCAAATAGTTCTCTATATTCTTGTTGAGCAAATATGAAGTGCTAATTTATTCTTTTTTTTCCATTGAAGCTGACGTTTCGGCAGTGTCAGCGTCGCCTTCTTCAGAGCCTGGAAGGGTATATTGATAGGCGATTTACTATGTCAAAAGCTCCTATAACACATACCGAAAGATGAAAATCTAAACCGCAATCACACGGTCAACAGCTTCTCGCAACACCCACCGTTTATTACGTGCCTTCCACTGAGGAAGGACAGTTGGTCAGAGTCGCAAATGGTCGATGAATGCACCACACGACAAGAGATCGCTTGCAATATTTGCGGAAATGATCATATTGGCGAAACGGGCAGACCTTTATGTATCCACATAAAAGAACACCTAAATGGTAAACGAAAACCAAGACAGAGGACACCACTAGAGACGCATGGGATACAAAAGCATAATGGAGACGATTTTTGATTCAGAAGCCACTATCCTCGCACAAGATTCCAAAACACCAACGCGCCAACTCCTTGAGATTTTCCGGATAAATGCCAAGAACTCTAGGATGAATAGCAAGGAGGAATGCCCGGAGATCACACGATATCTCGCCTTGTACCTTCGCATCGACTTTTGGTGTGGGGTGTGCATTCATCGACCATATACGACTCTAATCAGCGGTTGTTCCTCAGTGGAAGGCATGTAAAAACGGGAGTTTTTTCGAGAGGACGTTGACCACGTGGTTTCCATATAGAGTTCCATCTTCCTTTTTTGTGTTACTGGAGCGTTCAACATAGTAAATCGCCTATCAATATACCCTTCCAGTCTCTGTAGAAGACGATTCTGCCGAAACCTCACCTTTAACGGAAAAGAGAATAAAGTAACATCTCGTGTTTGCTCAACAGGAATATTGAGAGTGAACTAGTACTTACATAATTATTGTAAAGTTGAAGAGTGAAAGCAACAAAATTCATGGACGAGTTCGTGTGCATGAAGTAACCATAAGAATTAAGCGCACAGTGAAACAGAGAAACAAGTGCAAGAAGGCGACGATGGTAGGATTACTTTTTCGATTGATTGTAGCCTTTTTGAACTCCTGGTTTTTCATTGGTTGGTCAAATCAAAACGAGAACACTGCGGTCACGATGGAGAGTGCAGACGAACAGCGTGTTCTCTGAGGCTGACGGAGGCGAAAAAGTGGGCGGACCAGCGCCGATCGCACCACTTGAATCCAAATCGATTCATTAAGTTTGTTGGGGCTCTAACTGCTCGGCTGTCTTCGCCTCCTTCCTGTTCCTATTCGGGAAAACGCATCAAATGTAGAAGCCGGATCGCCCGATGGACAATCAAGAGACCCGACAGTGAGCTGTTTATTTTGCAGTTCTGTAGAATTTTGGAAGAATAATTGTTTTTATGACTTATAAGATTTCATTGCTTCCATAGAGTCCAGTGACTGATCGAGTCTTTATGTTGGCTCGTGCTGTAACTGCTAGGCTATCTTCACATAACCTTGTACGGGAATGCACACGAAATTTCGAAGCATGATAGCCCGACGGACAACGAGATATCTCAACAGTGAGCTGTTATTTGCAGTTTTGTAGAATTTCCAAAGAATAACTGTTTTTAAGACTTATAAGATTTCATTGATTCCATAGAGTCAAATGACTTTGCTCTTAGTGTCTCATCGAAGACTTTCAGGGCTTGATGAGTCTCATCAATAATATCTCATAAATGGTTATGAGCATTCGCGTTGATTAAATGTGATAGAGGTGGTTCATTTTCACGACACAACAACGCCTGCACTGGCAATCTAAAAGGTTCATCAAAAGAACACCTACATATCAGCTCTGTTCACCCAGAACCACCGTGCCGCTCTCCTTTGTAGAGAGGATTTTAGAATTTTGGTGACAAATAGAGTGTTACGAAGTCATTCAATAATAAATGACGGTAATTCATCCAATTATAGGAACAGAGTTCACACTGTGCCCGGATCACTACACTTCCTTCTTTTGGTTCGTTGCTTATCATCTATCAATTATGAATGTGATCGGATTTTTCGCTTCGATTCCACTACTACTTTAGAAATTTAACTTCTTCATAAATGTATCGATTGAGACCAAATCTGTTTGGTATCCCTGTATCTCTTTTCTAGGGCCGTCTCTGCTCTTTAATGCCATTTTGAGAGGAGTGTCATACTCATTCACCGTTCCTGGAGGAATGCGATCCTTGATTGGGAGCTCTTGGAGTTGTACGAGGCCTGTTATGCTTGTACTGCACCGGCATCTCTGACCACTTCGCTTCCTGCGCCCGTACTATAATTAGAAACAAACGTACTAGTTATTTTTATCTGTTTACCTTGACAAGATCCTTCCACTTATTTTAACAATGCTTCTTATTCAACATCATTGCCCAGAGAACTTTTTGACACTGACTTCATCGCATAACTACTGCAGAAAATGTAGATCCAGCCCAATGTGTTGAAATTGATGCAGTTCTACGGCAGTATAAAAGTCATATGGTAATTTTCCCATCACAGACACCTCCGCTCCGGAGTTTTGCAAATATCTCAGCACTATTGTGGTTACATCTTTTTCATGAAGCGTTTTATCTTTGTCTTTGCCTTACAAGTCTTTTGTTTAGGAGTGTACATGTGTATATTTATGCATAAACTTTTATTTTAAGTTTACATGCGACAATCTACTTTCTTCATTTCTCTCATGAAAGTCAAGCTTATTCTAATATCGCTAGCAGTGTCACCTGTCGTGTACCCCTTGTAGTCCCATCAGTCATCGTGTAACCGGTGCAGGCGCCTGTAAGCTCTTCTGATCCGGTCACTTTCCAGAGCCGTTCGCTAAGCACCAATGGTCTAACAAAGGGATAAACAGCACTACACTTATTATGTAAAGCGTTTTTTTTTGTTCGAAACTCCGTGTGCGATCGTCTATGAACTGCCGTACTCGAATAATTAGACGGCCTTTCATCAAGAGTGTTGAAGGCCCCAACGTAACATCCATTGATTTCCCACCAGCGTAATCGCCTTCCATGGTGGTGGTCTACTTCAGACATGCTGATATCCTCGAGGCACATTCGTTCTATTTACAACGAAAAAATTTCACAATTTGCCTTTTGGTAAAGAAGGATATTGCTTGAGTTTGAATGCAATCTACCTGGTCTCTACTGATACATATGCTTAGCGAAACCGAGTAGACCATTTTGCTCCAGTCATTTTCGATACTTTTAGAAATCCAATACGAAAGGATAAAAGGACAAAGCTCATGGGGTTGATCAATCCTTAAGGGACGCACCATGCGTTCGACTTCATTAAGCATCGTTTGGAGTGATTAAATACATATTTGGCCTTTACAATGACTCGCGGTGGCCTACCGATGTATCGAGCCAGTGCTGCTATCCTCCCAGACAAGTATGTCCAATTTTGCCTGCTCCGAAGAGATGGAAGGTTCGGTGGGCCAGAGACGCTGACATCGATACCATGTGTGTGTTGCAGGGCGCCTCCAACCGCTGCTCCACACCCACTGTTTGATCCACACGAACTCAAAAAATCAGTTGAAAAGCCGAATACCGCACTCACGTGTAGGTTGGCGCTTCAACTCATTAGTTTTTTGGTCTGAATGAGTTTCACTCATCCGTGTTAACAAACGTTCTCACTCTTTAGAGAACGAAATCGATAAGTGTTCTTTAACGGATTCTTGTTAACTACCTGTTCGGTGCATTGGCTTCTCGTTAAGGCTATAAATATTCATCGAATAAGAAGAATAAGGCTACATAACAATACATCTATGCTCTGAAAATGATGTAGTCGCAGCGTGATCATGCCAACTCATGAAAAAAGTGTGCATATCGCTAATATTCATAAATCCCCTGAAATTATCTTATGCTTCAAGTGCCGTAAGCCACCAAACAATGTTACATTCGAAACCTCCAGGCTTGTAATTTTGGTTTCGAGAATTTTCATCCGATTGAAATGACCAGCATCCTTCAGTTGTTGATCTCACAGTTGAAAGTAGCTGCCGCATTCCTTCACAAATGTCTCTGTTCTAAAAAAATTACTGAAAACGTGATGTACTGCTGCTTATCAGGTTTCATTTTCTGTCGCTCTTAGCGCATTTCCTGTTCGTAAAATGTTTCCATTGCCCCAGTTTCACATTGGATCAACTACTGTCTTTAGCAGATTGTTAAGGCTATGTATTTAACCCTCGACATCAAATACTCATTTCCTAGTTTGATCATTTTGGAAATTTTGGAGTCTGGACGTCCTTTGCCAACAATATGTACCCTTAATCATCTTATAAAGTTCTTTTTAAAAGCCTTTAAATATTTTGAGGGCATTTCCTGTCGCAGCTTGATTGACAGAAGCCCTTCTCAGCAAGTCTTCAACAAGATGGGCAAAAAAATGTGTACTTTGCTGGAAAAACAGTTGGATGTGGAAGTGCTTCGTATTCGAATACTTTTAAAATTTATGATGTTTGTGGGGCGACATGTGGCTGAGAGTTCTCATGTAAGAGAATCGGTCCTTTCGGTTGACGACTGTAGCAGTCCTTTGTCCATTTCGTCGAATTTCTCTGATAAACTTTCTCAGCTGTAATGATGTCGCCAAGATCCAAAGAGTTATCAACTTACCATCAAAGCTCGTAGTGTCATGAAGAACTGGATCGCTTAGTTGCATAAGAAATGAGTTGTTCAGATTCTTTCATAATGACGACCTCTTTATCTATCTGTAGACTTTTCTTGAGCTTAAAATTCATTTCAGGTGCTCACAGGATTTTGTTTTATCACATCTAGTTCGTCTGGAAGATCTTGAATCCTTCCAAGTAGATCTTCTTCATTTACCTTCTTCAAGTGATCAAAAATAATAGGTGGTATCGACTACTCCGCGGTTTATTTGTCGTCATTTCTCTTATCAGTATCAGCAATCTTTTTCAAGCCCAGCTTATATCACTAGAAATTGCTCGGACAAACTCAACATTAATGCCGTTTCCACGGCTTTAGCTCTAGGTTTGACTTCTTTCCACAAATTGTGTATTTTGAAAATTTTTGTCCTAATGTCATAAATAGCGAATATACTCTTTTTAAGTGCTCCACGAGGTAAACAAACGAAAAGTTTAAAAAGACTTCCTGAACGCACCTCCTATGTCGCTTTTTTTCTGCGGAACGTTTCTTGCAATACTCTCTACTGCGCGAGTCCCACCCACATCCTACGACGAAGCACCTCGATTTTTGGCTGGAACGATTTCTCGAAGAAATTACTAGATGAGTTAATTTGGAGCCTAAGCGACTCGAGATAACTCGTCCTATTACGAGAACCCATCTATCATTAGCACTCGACGATCGATCTTTGTTTTTCGGTCAAGATTAGTAGCGCTTAGAAAAGTCTTTAATGCCATTCACATTGAGTTGTTCGCATAAGGCACAATTTCCCAAGAATATTAATTTCTTCTTATTCTCCATACAGAAGTGTGTGACCACATGTTGTGCACGCATGTATTTGATATTATTCATTACCTATTAATATCATCTCTCTTCAAACATCGCGGCGGTCTCAACGCTTCATTCATTCGACTCGTTGACTTGATTTCATCACCTACGAAAGTGTTGCCATTTTGATGTGAGCTGCGCTGTTAGTTGAGGACTCTATCATCTTCTTGTATGCCATTATTCAATGACGATCGCGTTGATTCTGCCTAGAATCCTCGGCAACCCTATCACGCCCATCCCAAATCTTCACCACAAACAGTAGTCCGATTTTTGTGGATCACACAATTTTTCGAAGAAAATCTGGAATGAATTTGCTGACCTTGAAGGGTTGGGAGGATTGACTAGCCTGAGGTGAAAACAAACCATTTTCTATTTGTGATCTGCAAGATATCTCTAGCCAGTGTGTTTCTCGTGCCCTTTTTGATAAACATATCTAATATTTTCCAACCACTCCTCACATCGAAGATGGGAGTGTTTCTGGTGTCGACTTATGATTTACATCAAGACGTTCATCCCTTGGGCCACAGATCTCCTAAGTTGATTCGAACAGTCGGAAAGCCCTGGTTTCTGTTCCCCTAATCATTGTAAAAAGTGGTGTTTCACAGGGCAGCACACATCACTTCAGATCCACCAAAGATCGGTGACTTCCCGATTTGAAAGCTGAGAAAAGCTTGATATGCTTACCACGGCTACCTCGCAGATTGAGGAAGTAAGCATCTCCCTAATAAGCGACGTCCCAGCGAAGTAAAAAATTGTGCTTAAGCTTGTAGCATTCTGATATGATCACATGGCTATCTCACATTACTTGTATTAGCTTACTTTCTAAAGTGTAATGGTCTCTAAGACAGTTCCTATTTGTTGTACCTTGGATTGTTGGAACAGTTTCAGAATTATAAGGGTAAAAAATTGGAATCGTCTGAATGTTGTAATCCAATTCAAGTCAAAAAATCAACCACTTCGACTTAATTTCTTAGGTTTCAAAGAGTTCATTTCAATTCTGGATGAGAGAAGAACCGCAAGAAATCCGAATTGAAGTCATTCTGATTGCTGTTGGCAGCTTTCGGTAGAAAAAGAGCTGAGAGAAACGCAGAGCAAAGGCACCCGTGGTGCAGCGTGTAATGCGTTAGTCCTCGGAAAGTTTGAGAATATCTGAGCATCGTTTTGGTTGTAATTCACATCATACCCTGCCGTGAAAAGAATTATAGTAGCCAAAAAATAAAAGGTTAACATTGAATTCATTTTGTTTACTGATTTTTTTGTGAAGCCACTTCGATCGATGCCAGCTGACCATCACTTCAGACGTTTTTATTTCGGCTGTTGGCATCTTACTAACGATAACCTACGTCATCTTCAGTTTTGTATAGAATTAGTCGTCTTGACCAGGGTTTCATCGATTGCCGCTGAGGGAAGACGAAGACGTGGAGTGGTTATCCGAACAAACGTTTGCTAACAACCTTGGTGTCGAATTATGAACGAAATGGAGTACTTTTGAAAGCAACAGTCATTTAACCTCGGTAGTGAAATAAGCAACATCTGTTTAAACTGTTGACCTTACACGAGGTTTATACAGACTTGTATTCGGCTAACGTTTCGACGGCTTCTTCTTCGTCTTCCTCATTCGTGCGGTGTTCCACTGCTGAAGATCCGTCTCGATAAGAAGACGAAGACGGAACACCGAGAAGAAGAACATTCGTGGGCCACCCACTCGGATCGTCGGCGCTGACGATGACGAAAACGTCGAAACGTTGTCCGAATAAACGTCTGCATCATCTTTGTGTGAGCTCAACAATTTAAACCAATGTTGTAGTCAGGTACTTGTGATTTCAACTCATCGCAAAATAGGAACTTAAAAGTGACTTGCAAGAAGTTCCGTGTATGGGTGAAGAAGCTTCTTGCCGTAGAAGTCGATCGATTATGCGACTCAATGCTGCCGCTTGGGAAATAGACGATGATTCTCTTCATTCCTACCTTTTTTCTCGATTTTTTATTAGAATCTTTTTCTACTATTTTCTTTTTCATTCAATTTTCTTTCATACGTCGTTGAGACGACGTAGTGACGGCAATCGAGACTCCGGAATAGCTCGTATTTTTGCTGGCGTCTCAAGTCCGTCGTCGCATTCTGGACATTTGCTAAATAACAATATTGTAAAGCTATTGAACGTGCCAATTTTAGATTCACGAAAGACTGTAGATTCATCGGGAAGTGGTCCTGAGATCGCCTTAAATTTCGTAACTCATTACTCGTTGGTCATTCTGGCCACCGTACTTGTCGGTTTGATCCGAGAAATCGCACTAAAATCTGCGTTTTCTTAGATGCTATCTATTGATTCCTACTTGTATATTTTCTTAGAATCTAATTCATTCATCTCTTTCTCCACTCGCAGTGTTCTTCTTTGTTTCATAGTTCTTTTGCTTTCCGTTTCCTCTTTGGGCCACTTTTTTTCCCGGAATACCGCAAGGTACCTTGAAACTCGTTTATTTTTGTGCTGAAAATTGAAATTTTTAATTATTTCACTTATTATTTCTGTTCCTCTCGTATATTTTCATCTTAAAAGCACACAATTTACTTTGTTACTTATGGACAGACGATCCGCCAACTCTTCCATTCGCTTTAATTTCCTTTTTCTCGTTGCAGCTGTGACCATGTAGGAAGGCGGGATGGTGGCTGATTTCATCCTAAACTCGACAAGCTGTTTGTTTTACATCCTCACTGACATTCTGAATGCTATTTAAGAGATTTTAAGAGATTTAAGCTATTCGGTAACGATAACTTAAATGCCACCGAGTAATCTAAGACGCCAACTAGTTCGTAACCGCCTATACGACCGTCTATGTGCAACGCAAAATTATATAATTTGCCCCAATAGTAGAGACGGTGACTGCATGAGTTCAGGTACAGTTTATCTGATCTCTTGTAAAGCGTGCAGGGGACGAATACGTTGGCGAAACGGGTAGACCACTCTGCGTTCGTATAAAAGAACACCTAGTCGGCACACGTAAACCAAATACTCCACTAGGCACGCATAGGACGCAGAGACATAACGGAGAAGATTTTGAAGTACGGATTACGATCCTAGCGTAGGAATCGAGAACACAAGCGCGCAAAGTTCTCGAGGCATTTTGGATCAATTCCAAGAATCCGAAAATGAACCGCAGGGAGGAATGCCTCACTATCACGCGTGATATTGGGCAGTATATAAGGCTGTTATTTTGATGGGAGGGGCATATTACGCTTTCATGTGAACTCTGTGCGGTTGGTCTCCACGTGAAATATTTAGTGGAAGACTCATAGAAAGCGGTGAGTGTGCAAAGGCTCTGTGTTCAATGTGATTGAAATTTTGGTTCAGCATTCTCCCTTTTCGGTTATGGAGGGCGTTTGACCGTGTAGATCGCAGTCAACTTGACCATCCCAGGTTCTGAGGAAGGCGAAATACGCCGAGACGTCAGCTTGTACGTAAATAAAGAAATAAAATAACACCTCATGTTTGCTAAACACAAGCAGAAAGAATTATTCAATCAATGCCGAGGTTAATAGAAAGTCGGACGTGGGAGCCATTTAAGCGAGTTTTTCTCTGAAATCCTAATGTAGCCGTGGCAATTTCACTCCGAGATCCTCCTACTGATCTATCAAGTAATTTTTTTAAAATCTGAACAAGACCGCTACCAATTTTCAACGCCGTAGTGATGGTCGATGGGCTTAGTTGAGCCGAGACGTGGGGTCGGACCTAAAAAACATGAGTGAATACCTTTAACTTCTGCGCTACATGGATCCTCTAAAAAAAGTAGTGTGACTTTTCATCCCTTCAAGCGATAGGCTTTTTTGTGAGCTATCGTTTCCAATCTTATATTTTCATATGACATCCAGTGAACTTCCATTACTTGTAAAAAAATACGCCTAAGAGTAGTAGGCCGCTTATGCAAAAATATGCATAAAACAGTGCCAGAAATAAGAGAAATCTCAGCGCTATATCCTTCTGTTTATGTCATTTACGTTTTGTGGCATGGATTTTCTACGTATTGGCATCTCACACTTATATTTTTGCCTGTGCTCTGTGCAGATATGTTTCGACCTACATTCGATTGCAACCATCAATTATAACTTCTATAATGCTGAGATATTTGCAAAACTCCGAATAGAAGGTGTCTGCGGTGGGCAACGAACGCGGTATTATCCTTTCGGGGACTAACGCATTCACTACCACACCATACGAGTCCTTAGTTTCGCCTGTCTCTCAGATAGTTCTATCAATTATCCCGTGGTTTTGCAAAGACATAGTATTCCGATTTCGTAGTACGGGCTCTTTTTTGAATGCATTCAGTTTGGAGTCGATTTCCACTATCGACTGATCCAGATGTCAGGACAGCTTCTTTATTGTGTATTTTTTTCAAATAAGCACAGTACTTGCCACTATTTGTATAGCTGTTCTGGACAGCCGAATAGATTGTTCCGCGTTGTTCTAGTCGTACTCGCCATCCCTTCCGTACCATCATCAGTCCCGAAGATATTTTCTCACTATCGATTTGTTACAAATCAGTTTCTTCGCGTTAACATTGTCGTGCGACATTCCTTCGTGGTGAATTCAGGTGCCATTTGCTTCAGACTTCAGCACTGATAAGCTTTCCCCAATCCTTAAGTGTATTTCAGTTTATTCATTCAAAAAATGAAAGTTGATATTGCTAGATATCCGCAAGAAACATTTACTGCTTCCTTGTGTTTAGGTCGTAATTACACCTCCTTCTGTTTTTGTGCGTTTAAAAAACAATGCGGAATCCTTAGTTTTGCTAAGGTAAGAACGAACTCCCTTGAACGCTGCCATTATCACTGGATACTTACTTGCACGCCCTGGCGAGCAGTCTTAATGAGTTGTGCGGGTGCCAGCACATCTTCCATTCGCTTGTTTGCCTCGCTGTCGTCGTCCATGATTGTGGTTTGATTAGAGTATGGTGGCTGATGCCAGCCTCCTACTGTGATCTGTTAAACAAGTGCAGCTGCCAATACATCTGATTGAGTTTGGTTAAGAATACTTCACCCATCGTGAGCTGGTCGCCGTGTGGGACGCCTGCATGCTTTTGAAGTCCACTCCGCAGTTATTTTTCGTCCACCTTTCGTCTGTTCTTCTCATTATATGACATACCCAACTGTTTTTCGCCATGGATGTGTCTTCTCCTAGGTCTCGAAGATGAGACAGAGGTCGAAGATAGGGACTTTGCATCCCGGCTAGAGATTGTGTTCGACGGTTATAATTCATAAAACACCATTCATCCGGCATTGCACGATATTGCGAGCGTGGTTGAAGTATCAACCCACGTCTCTAGAGCATAATAAAGCGCCAAAAGAGCTGCTAAATCAGAAAAGATGAGAGCGGATTTCCGAGGCCTTTAGTTGACTGGTGTCTGCTTTGAGAGCTCCGAATGCGTCCCAAGCTGCTCTCCATCTTTTGTTTAATTTGTCTTTCATGTTGTTTTTCATGTCCATTTAACGCGCACGGTATGCGTACAAGTGACCTCTGTAATCAGAAAAACATCCAGGTTGATCAGATCGCCTTTGCACTATGGGTTTTTCAAATACCGGATCTTCTTAAGATTTTTTCATGGTTCGACGTTTTTTTCCCCCACTTCGTTGGGATCATTGATCATCTTCTCTGCTTCTTTGGTACTGCTTGAGAGGACGACGATGTCGTCGACGAAAAGAAGGTTTGATAGAAATTTTCCTTCAACACGCACTCCTTTGTCATCCCAATCGGGTTTCGTTGTCCAATGCATTGTAGCAGCTAACAACTTTTGCAATTTGACCTCTCCTTCTCAAATCCCTTATCGTGTGGGTATAATAAAAGGTCAATGGAAAAGTTGTATTTTCCTAGTGCCGTTCCGATAAACATCAACAGAGCTTTCATGTAGGACGAATCCACTTTTTGTTCAGGAGCGTTGATAGGATTACATGAGCAGCCCGACAAAATTCAGTGACCCTGTGCATGGTTTGGATGTGATCCATGCAGCAAATTTGTCTACTAATCGTGCTCAATTTACTGGTTGCGCTTCATCCAGTGTCCCTGATATGAGCACAGGACAATCTTCTTAAGAGTTTCTAAAATGATAAAAGCGTTGATCAATCCCTTAGCGAGGCGCCATGCATTCGGCATGACTAAGCATCGTTTGGAGGTGATTGATTGCATGTTTGGCCTTTACAATGATTAGCGGTGACCTACTGATGTATCGAGTCAGTGCTGGTGTCATTCTAGACAAGTTTGATACCAATTTGCCGACCCCGGAGGGATGGAGAGCTTGATGAGCTACGGGACAGGAATCGATCTCTTGTGTACGTTGCAGGGTGCCTCCGACCACTGCGCCACACCCGTAATGGAAGGGCTTGTACAGTACACTAAATAAGCATGTACGGCGATAGTTAGAAAGAAGGTTTCGTTCACCTTTCTCGGAAAGGATAGCCGTAGGCGACGACGTGCACTAGTCAGGGATTTCTTTCCTTTTGAAGGTAGGATATCACATGGATTGCGTGGAGTACATGTAATTTGTGGCTTCCAACACTAAGGAGGTTGCGGTTATATTATCGAGTGCTGGAACTGTGCCTTTTTTCAGGTTTTTCATCACAACATGAAAATTAAACAGAAAATTTCGTTTGGTTTTTTCTACAGCAGGGATTTCAGGGTGTGGGATGCGGATTGTGGTGCGGAAAGGGTTGATCGTAGAATTTTTTCGTTGTTAATTCTATATTACCAGGGAAATTTTCAGTGATCCCATCTTCATTCATAAGGGTGACAAATTAGCATCTTTCATAAGTTTTCACGGCACTTCTTCAGAATGCTTCTTTTTGTGCTGCTTATAGCTTTTCTTCTGCACGTACCGAAGAACATCTTTCTGTGAAGTTCTTCTGCAATTAGCATCTGTTACTAGCCGTGTTAAGCGTGTAGCAGTGATATCAAGCTTCGCTTTCTTCTCTTCTCAAGCAACTCCTTGGTGGTAAGGGAGATGTAGTAAGATCTTTTTGCTTAAGGAACTGTGGCAAATTCGGCGCAACTTCTACGTTCTTCGACATGTTGCTCGCCGTCTGCGGTTGGGTCTTTCTTAACTCTTAGGGGTGAATCGAATCGTCGCGCGAAGATTATGATGATCGAATCCAATACAGAATAATGGAACCACCGATGTGTCAAGTAGGTACCATCTTCTGTTTGCCAGAATATGGTCGACATGCGCACGTGTTTAACCATTAGGCGACTCCCTTGTGCAGTGACGAATGTTTTCTTTTGCGAAGTGAATTTCCATGGAAGAGGTGGGACGCGGACAGAATTCATACAAGTCGATTGCCATTCTTATTTTTGTAAAGTAAGGAATAATCTTCATGGCGTGTGCTATGTGAAAACGTGTCGTGTTAAATGGAGATGTGCAAATATTTTTCACACGTACTCTAACGCAGCCCCATTAGCTCCTGTGAAATCTCCTCGAGAATTAAAAATAGAAAACATCCAATAAGATCTTTCATGGTTTTCATAAATAGAAACGACCAAAGACTACTCGACTAACAACATATTAAAGTAATTTTCGAATAGACAGATTTCTGACGATAAAAAACGATATATTCTTCACTCATAACAACTCTCAATCTCACTAATAGCGGCAGAATCGTAACCGATTCGTTGTGATTGTCACAAGGTCAAGCGATACCTAAATGATTGAGCAGCTAAGGTTAACACGAAAGTCTACATCACTCTGCAATTCCCAACTACGTTGCCCACTTCAAGTTATTTTAAAAGTTTCGGAACGCGTCCATTCACAATATTTTTGAGAACTCACAGCGCCTCGAAAGGGTAGTTCCCACCTCATTCTGCTGCTCTCTACACAGAATGAGAGCATAATAAAAACTATTGCAAACGAATGATAATACCAAAGAAACAAGAAGTTGTTATCTAATAATTCTGACATACAAGACGAATACGCAGTTTCAACGGCAATCGAATTGGTGTGCAAACTAGATTTCAGCAATTACTCATAATGTTATGATTCCAATTCTTTACTAGTTTTCATCGTCCCGTCTGTCTCAAAACTACATGAAACCTTAGCATTGGTGTCACGATTTTGCAATTCTAAGGGCAGTGGATAGAGCAATGGTATAGAGCGAATCATTACGTGCAAGACTCTGGTTCGGTTCCGCCCTGAGCCGAACAAGCCTCCAGTTCATCCGCGGTCGAGGAAGTGGACCCAGTCTTGTCTAGAAAAGCTTTCGCCGATCTACAAATGCCAGCGCTTGCCATTGGAAACGAAGTGTAACGCCTTAGCAGAGTTGTACCAGTATCTCATGGGAAGCTTACTCCACCAGCATTCAACGACGTTCATAGCAAAACTGAAATCCTGAGCAGCAGCTGAACCTTCTTGCAAAGACAAAGAACTTCGTTAATTCTAGATCCTAGCCAACGAGTTGATTGAAGGAATTCTGGGATCGTCGCAATATTTAACCTCGATCCAACTGAAATTTGCGTGATAATTCAGTTCAGTTTACACTGATTGAATGACCATGCCTCAGAAAACAATGGTTCTAGTGGAGATACCACAATACTAACAATTTTTGGAAATCTAGACGTTTCGCCTTAACGTTTCCTGCTTGTTTCTTCATTTCATACATTCGATTCCCTCCACTCCAGTGGTCATCTATGGAGATGGTGAGATTTCTGTCTTGGTTTTTTAGACCTTACTGTCTTCTTTTTTCTAAGTGGTAGTTCAACTTGATTTCACTTACAGTTCCAGGATAGTAGTGCTAGCCCGTCAACCGCTTCACCACAGGCAGAGCTACATATCACTAGGTGGGCCGAAGGACACCTCGTTGCTTCACGGTTAGGATTTTTCCATGACCACCGAGTTTTTTGTGGTTAGTGGGCTTTAAATGGAGTATAAAGAGTTAGCATTATGAGTGGAAACTTCATTAAAAACACCTCATTTCAATGATAATCTACCCATTCATAGGCTTTTCAAGACTTCCAACTACAACTGTTTCCTCAGTAGTTTTCCATTAGGACACTTGTTCCTTCTTTTCTTTTACATTTCATGATCCACTGAGCTTCACGATCGTCTCGTCCATAAAAAAGTATTCAATGCTCATGGTTGGTTTGCGATGATTCGCCGTCCATCCTCCCTACACTTTTTGGCAAATTGTTTCGCCAATACCAATTCGCATTTTTGTAGCGGTTTGTTTCAAACTACTTTCGTTTTGTTCGTGAAGTTCAATGTTTAGTTATCCCCTTTAAAGGAACAAACACACAGTTGGAAACAACATTCCAGCCATCTTCTCGATATCTTCTAGACGCGTGACTTCTTCTGAGCAACGACGGCTGCTGCCTCCCGTTTTTAAATGATCGTTGAAACCGGGAATTTTACGAAAAAAACTGGTATCCATTCGCTCTATTAGTGATTGTTATCAGCTTATTTTGACTACCAGCCTTCGAGACTCTTAGCTTTTTTCTCGGCTTACTTAGCCTGTCAATGAAAAGATACATGGTATTAGTATAATATTGTGGCCCTAAGAGCAACTGTTTTCTACCTTGTTTGCCTAAATATTTAAATTTCTAGTCATTTTTCTTATCTTCCTAATCGAATTTCAATTTCAAAAAACTATTGTTAGTATCTCTTTTATCACTTTTTCCAACAATTATCGGACTGATATGGTGCAGTGGCGCGTGTGGCGCAGTGGTCGAAGGCGCTCTGCAATACACATGTGGAATCAACCCCGGCGTATCGCTGTCAATTTGGTGACTCAGCTAAGAAGACGTCTAAAAATGGTTTACTGCCTTCTCACAAGTTTTTTTATGCCATGGAGAGGGTAAATAGGAAGAAATGAGAAGTCAGTCAAAAAGAACTAACCGCAACGATTCAGAGAGATACGGAAGCACATAAATTTGCAGTGTTCGTCTAGTAATTACTATAAATTGCCATCATAACAGTTATATTTGACAAAATGGCAGAATGGAAACCAAAAAAATGGTAGCCGAAGGAATTTGTTTGAAAAAAGCGAAGGCTTATTCTCGAAGAAAATTCGATTATGCAATTTGTACCATGTGTGCACAAAACGTACTTCGAAGTTCTTCTTATCACCCTGTAAAGAATGCTGATCGAAATGATTAGGGGGCGTGACTAGCGCAGTGGTTAAAGATGCTTTATAAAACACATGTAATCATTTGTTCCATCCTGCCCCACGGGTTACCATGCGTTGAGTCCTGCCTGGAAGGATAGCAGCATTCAGTCGGTACCTGAAGAACCTTCCGCCAGTCCTCGTAAACACACTGGCTCGACTCTTCACACGTTACCTGTCTGAATGCAAGGTCCCTACTCAGTGGAAGATCAGCAAGACCGTGTTATTGTTCAAGAAGGGTAACCTACACGATACCGGTAACTATAGCCCAATCTGCTTGCTGTCTGTCGTCTACAAACTTTTCACTCAAGTCATCCTAAACAGGATTGACAGAACACTGGACGAAGGGCAGCCACGTGAGCAAGCGGTATTCCGGAAAGGATTTAGCATGTTAGACCACATACACACGATAACAAGGGTCATTGAAGTCGTGAGGGTACAAAAGACCGCCCTGTCGCACTTTCATTAATTTAGAGAAGCCGTTTGATTCAATTGATATAGAAGCAGTCATGGAAGCCCTTGATAAGCAAGGAGTTCCTACTCAGTACATAGACATTCTTCGTGAGCTGTACAAAAAATTTCACAACCAGGATGTCACCATTCTACAACGATATTAACATTAAGGTCAAAAGAGGAGTTAGGCAATGCGATACCATCTCGCCAAAATTATTCACCGACACCCTCCAGAACGTCATGCGAACATTGGAACGGGATAATATGGGAGTGAAAATCCGATGGTCCGCAGTTACATCATCTTCGCTTTGCTGATGATAACGTCCGTATAACCCCAAACATTAGCCAAGCGAACGTATGCTTGCCGACTTTGACAAAGCCTGTGGAAAGATTGGTCTTCGACTAAATCTCACAAAAACGATGTTCATGAAGCACGGATTAGTTTCGTATGCCCTATTCACGCTCAACGGAACGAATATCTCTGAATGCTCCAGATACGTCTATCTAGGTCGGGAAATCAATACGATGAACGACATAGCTCCAGAGCTGAGCGGAAGGAAACGAGGGAGTTGGGGAGCTTTCAGGAACATCGAGGATGTAGTGAAGAGAACAAGGAACATCCGACTCTGTGCCCACCTTTTCGACTCAACGGTACTTCTTGCCCTAACATATGCGTCAGAAACTTGGTCGCGCTGTTTAAGCACTATGAAAGGTCAGTCAGCGTTATCGAACAATGACGATGCTACAATGCTAGGACTATCCCGTCTCACACAAGTAAGGGATCGGATCCGAAGCTCCGACCTACGTCAATGATCAAAAGTCAGAGATGCTGTTCTGTACGCCAAACAGTCGAAGATAAGGTAGGCCGGGCACGTAATGCGTATAAATGACGACCGATGGACAAGAGCCGTTAGTGACTGCATTCCTTGGGATGTCAAACGTACTTCAGAAATACCACCGACCTATAAAGAGTATTTTACCGACTTTATGAGACTCTCGTAAAATGCCCCCTGCCACGGAGCATACGGCGTAATTGTCCTCCATGTTACTCCCTTTGTTGCCATTGTATTTGCTAGTGACACATCGTTAATAACGGGAAGAATTGCCTCTTGTAGAATTTGTTCGCTCAGTAGGAAATTGGATGCGTTATCAGATGTGATAGTCTTAGGCACTCCTCGTCAAACAAAAAAATCGTCTTAGGGCTAGCAGGAAATCATTCGTCGTTACGCTGTGTACGAGTTCTAGATGAAGTAGTCTGGTTGTCGCACACGTGATGATGATGCCGTAGACCTTTGTCGTTCCATCATTATTTCTCGCTGTTAGTGGTCCGAAATAGTCTACTCCTACATGCTCAAACGGACGTGATCGTCTCACTCTTCTTTCTGGAAGGTCATCCATCGGCGGATATTTGTAGGGGAGATTGTTCATCCTTTGACAGGGTACGCATTGTCTTATAACTTTCTTAGCGATTTGCCGTATACGCCTCATCCAGAATCTTTCGCGTGCGTTAACTATGGTGTGGCCTGTTGCATTGTGGAACGGGAGATGTGCCTCGACAACTATTAGTTCTGCTAGTGCCGTTTTAGAGCTGATTAGAATTGGTTGCTGAGCTTCACGTGGCAGGACTGCCTTGTTTGATCTGCCTTTGCACCGAATGAATTCCCATTCATCGTGATATAACTTCAAATGCTTGTAATCCTTCATTGATCGTAAAGGAAGATACACTGCTTGCTGGTTTCGTATCACAGCTCGCAAGGCTGCTTCTTGCTCTATGGCCGTGATGTATGTTTCTGTTGACATTGCGTGGACTTCTGGGGTATTCTTGTATATCCGGTCACGCAGTTCCTTCCGTACCTTAGAGCTGGTTTTGCTTATAAATCTGAGAATATAGGCAGTTGTTTTCTTTGCTCTTGTGAGTCTATTGAATCGCTTCCAGTCGAGTAGTTCTGCGACGGGTGTGGTGGTTACTGATGTAGCTGAGGATACTTGTCCCCTTTGTGTGCTTCCTTGCTGTAATGTAAAAAGGCGTTGACCTTTTTGTTCGTGTATTTCCTTAATGAATGCCGGTCCTTTCCACCATATGTGGTCTTTTAATTCGAACTTGTTTAGTCCTCTTGTAGCACGATCAGCAGCATTTTTGATCAGTGGCTATGTAGCCAAATTGTACGGGTGTTGGTAGGTTTTCCACTATTCGGCGTATTTCCTTTATGCGGTTCTTCACCAACACTCCTGCGGTTTTGTGCGCCTCCCTGGACCGTGTCCAGCTGAGCGCGACTTCTGAGTCCGAGAGTATAGTTATATTTGTGATAGAAGTGAGGTTGTTTAGTGATGTACATTTTTGAATATGCTAACCGTGCTGCCAATGTTAATGTATTTAGTTCAAGTTTTGGAATTGTGCGATTGTCCCTGACTAATGGTAACTTAGACTTCGATGCGAGTAGTTGTGATTCATCATTGGAAACAATGTAGGCGCAAGTGGCCATGCAATGTTTGCTAGCATCCGCGAAGAGAATCAGCCTGGATGAAACTCCAATCTGGGCTACTTTTCGTGGAATGAAGGTTTCAAATCCGTTAAAATCATTAACTATCTTTCCCCACTGGTCTCTGTGTTCCTTTGACAGAGGACTGTCCCACGTATAGTCGAAGTTCCAGAGGGTTTTGAAGAAATTGCTTTCCTCTTAATGTGAGTGGCTTGAGCCACCCCATAGGATCGTAGGTAGCAACTACCTGTTCGGCGATTGCACGTTTGGTCAGTTTTGGTTTTGTTGGGTATTTGCATGAGATAAGCAGTTTACGACCACATGGTCAGAGTTCCTCTCGAAGAGCCTAAAAGAAAGGCATGATGCTCGGCGAGTCCCTAGAGCGAGCAGAACCCACTGGGCTACTCTTGCACGTGACAGGGAAAAATGGAAGATTTACTGGCATCCACTCGAGTCACTCGACGATCAACGGGACTACAGTGGTGTGATACAGGTGACAGTAACTTTTGAAAAGAAACAGAATCCTATCGGTCACCAGATCTACGAACTGAAATTAGTCTGGAGCATCACTGTGGCAACTTTGTGGTCAAAGAATTAGCATGTTAAAAAAACCTCATTGAATTACAACAAAGACAGCCTTCTACCTGACAGGTGAAGCCAAACTACTCTACAGCTCTTGAAAAAGCAATGCTGGCACAGTTCTGTTCAGGAAGGGTTGGAAAACCCAGTGGTCTTAACTCGAAACACTCGGTAACAAATTTCATTGCGAGTGATACTGTTGAAAAATAGTTCAAAATTAATAGAAAAAAATTAAAAGAAAAAAAAATTAAAAATAGAACTAAAAGGACAATGGGACATCAGCAAATCTTGGAGCTTCGGACGAGTTTGGAACCCACGATTACACTTTTCAGGTGCTCACATGCTCAGCACCAGACCAACCCGGGGTTCTCTACTCCATAGCGCGCTCTGCCGTGAAGAAAGATTAGGCAGCAGGTAAACATTGTGGTGTAGTCTACAGCTTAACTAGTTTCAATGCAGATTTGTGCTACCTAGCTCGTTCCTGTTGAAGGGTGATTGCTGACAGTACTGGTAGAGTAAAACAAGTTTACGAGGCCGTGAAGCATAGTCATGAGTTCGAAGCTCACGTGAAGGTACGAGTTTTGCTCATAACTCAGCATCATTGTGGCGGTGTTGCAAAAATAAGTTGTTTTTTTGTTTCTGAACTATGTAATTCATTACGATGCGTTTTTAAACAACACTTCGACGGTTAGACTTAAGGAAAATAGTGTTGGGAATAAGCAAGTTAGAAACGCATTTACGTCATCATGAATTGATATCAACACATGTTTCGACGAAAATCACTGCGAATTTCAAGTTTGATGGAATGTATTCTACCCCACAGTTAATTTTATTGTAATTCCGTCGGACTACTTACTTGAACACCTGAATGGTTCGTATTCACTGGTTGTGCGGGCCCCCAGTATAATCTCCATTTTTCAGAGATTTGCATGTCAAACCACTGTGGTTCCCTGGAATCCCGAGGTCAGCTTAGTTGAAGTCTGCTACAGGTGTTCACCACCACAGGCAGTCGCAGCCCTTGTGGATCAGAGGGACATTTGCCACCATGCGACTTTGATGCCAGGGCGGTGGTGGATCCTGGTGTTGGTTTACTCTTAACTAGGCTTCCTGATGAAAACGCCGAAGTCCTTCTCAGCTTGGCGTATCATGCCAGGGGATGAATCTCCCGCGGAACATCGTAGTCCGACACACAGGAACACCTCCCAGCCACGATGAGGCGGTAAGCCGTTGGGAGGTTTGAATATATCTCGATTCATAAATAATGTATACTCAAGCTTTCATTTTAGATCCCACTTGTTTTTTGTTTGTATGGCGCGAATTTATTTATCTGCAAATCCCGCCACACTTCTCGGTCGGTTCGTTCTCTCGCATCCGCATTTCACCAAGGTGCTCCGATTGTGCGTGCGAGTCCTGCTACATCGTGAGAACTTTCTCTTTTTCTACGAGTTTCCTTGGATGATGGTCGGCACTAAATTTTCTGCTAACATATTTAAACGTTTTCGTCATATGCAGAGTTCCTGTGTAGAAATGGGAGCCCTGTTTGGTTTGACGAGGAGTCGAACCACTGACCATAAGCAAATCACGAGTCATGTAGAAGTCTTACTACTTGGATCTTGTAATTTAATTCATGCATTGGAATATCACGCTATGTTTCAACGTTAGAACCGATAGTCCGCATACCCATTGTACAAACGATTTCTATCCAAGTGCTAAAGCGATCTGCTAGGCCATACCAATGTTTTTTCTTTATTATAAACCCCTTATTTTCTTCATAGAAGGGCTAGTGTAGCTTAGTGGTCAGAGGTGCCCTGCGATACACATAGGATCTATCCGCACCCAACCCAACCAAGCCTTCCATTCCTGCGGGGTCGGCAAATTGGTACCACACTTTTCTGGGAGGATAGCAGCACTGGCTCAATACATTGGTCGTCCACCGTGACCCATTGTAAAAAACAAAACAACAAACAACAGTTTCTTCTTTTTTTTTGTTCGAGCGATAGCCAATGGTTGTCACTATCTGAGACTAGTTCACTTGTAATAAATACGCGTCCATTTCAAAGGAACTCTAGGCTTATGACGACAAGTGTGACTCACGTATCATACAATTATTAAGCAAACAAAGAGCACCAAGTCCTTTGTACTCCTATACAAAGAGTACGTATTGATCGAATCACCATTAACCTCAATCCGTATTTGCACATTGACGACTCAAGTCCCGTCCGGTCGCAATGGTATTCTTGGTGTCAGTCCGCGCCACACTGTACAGAGCTGCGCCGTGCTTTCTGCTGATTCCCTAGTCCCGCCTATCTCTTCGAAAATTGACGACGTTCAAATATCATCTCTTTTGTCGGTTTCTAGCATGTCAACGCCTTTGTTTTACATCGTATCTCCCCAATAAACTTCTTAACTTCTACAATTGTCGCTACTTACTAGTTCAAATATTCAGTTCTGTAAATAGGAACAACTGCTAGCTTCGTTTGACTAGTTGCTTGAGAGCTGCAGCCGATCGTTAAACAAACATTTTATTCCTCTCTAAAGTTGATTATCCATTCGCTGACCTCGACGATGTGATGAATAAGTCTGACTTAAGAACGTAGAGGTCAGATAGTGCATTATTTCCACTCCTACGTTGGCTGGATGAAACGTCGTAACCCCACTACACTCACAAAAAAAATGTCAACACAAAAATGGAACTTCAGCTGAAGTTGAGTCTCCGCCTGTGTGGAGAGCATCGTGTTGAATGTTTTCAGATCCACTTCAAACGAAAATTCAGCCAAAGTAACGGAGGAGTTTGTTAAACCACTTGTTGTCTATGTAATGGACGGCTACGCAACTCTTCAACTAGTTGGGTCAAACTTCCATACGTTGTGAAGATCGGTGACGACTCAAACAGAGTGTTGCTCAGTGAAATGAGGGCAGACTTTTCGCGGATACGAACCCTGTCCGATTTTATTCCAGGAATTTATGGCACGATGATTTCATTAATGCTTTAAGGTGGTTATATAGAAAGCACAAGGATAAAGTGTTAATTTATAGTCATTGCTGAGAAATGCAAATGGTTCACTTCTTTTGTGTTTCAAATGCTTTCAAGCCTTGCGTTTTTTTTTGCCCGTCCATTTCGCGAGTTCAGAACAACGTTTTTCTTTAATAAACAATTCTAGAGATCGACAGGCCTCAATATCTTTGGCGCCAGGTGCCCTCATTTTAGAAAATAAGCTCCCCACTTCCTAACGAAATCGAATGCTACCAATCTTCTAATGTGACCTTCTGATCGTTTTTGTTTAGTTCTGTCCTTCACACTCGAGCGGAAAAAACCGCTAAGCCAGCTTTCCTCTACGGTTTTCTCAATACTACGATGTGTTTGTTTAAAAATATTTGACCAGCTCTCCAATAAGAACGTAAAGATTTCAGTTCAATTTATTTTGTTTTTTTTCTTTTTTATAGGGATTTTTTCAACACCTACGAAAAAACTCGGCTCCACTTAACTGCTCTTTTATTGATTTTTAAAAATTCACCGTTATTTGTCCTTAAATCAATAACTTGGTAAAATAAATCGATATGAGTTAATTTCTCCGTCCTTCAGGAGCGGAAAACAATAGATTCGTTCTAAATAATCATTGAGGAAGTGATCACCTGCGAAGTCTTCCATAGTATTATTTTCCGTGAAAATCTCAGTCTCCCTCCATGTTTCATCGCTGGTCCATCCAAAACCTAATGGCACATTTGATTTTTTGGGCACCTGACTTTCAAGTTGAGGTTTCCGAAAGAAGAGAAACGGGGGAAGATAGAACCCAACTAAATTCACTGTACTGGTTGTAAAATCCCTCTTTCCGATAAGTGTGAAGATTGTAGGACGAAAGTTGAGAAGATCACCAAAGTATCGGTCGCCGTTCAATCACATGTAGTGGTTCGAGAGGTTGTTACTTAGTTCTGCTGTAGAACCATAAGAATGACCGTAATGGAAATAACTAACAGTTTTTTTGAACACTGAAAATGTAAAAGAATCGATCGAGATTGAACTAAGGTCGCAAACTGCTGATATACTCTGTCTTCAATGTTTCACAAAATATTAGCTATGCAGACACATTTGAACAGTTCAGCGGTTAGAGATGCCTGGTTGGACCCCCACAAAGCCAGCTTTCTCCTGGGCCAATAGATTGGTGTTCAACTTGTCTGAAGGAAACTTTTTTCCGACCCACGGAGGCTAATGAGTGCCTTTCCATTTCGAGGACCATAGAGCGATGTAGAAAAGAAATCTGAGAATTTCGAAGAGATCTTCTAGAATTCGAGGACTTTCTTTGAAGAAAGCAAAATCCTCAAGCAAATGCTGAACTAATAAGCTAATTCGAGTACAATCGTTGATGGCTGATGCAGGACAATAAAGCGAATGAAACTAGTGCTGCGATTCTTGTAATATGTTGTATCGGGTCATAAGAATAGGAAAAATAGAAGATTTGTTAAAGACCAAATTTTTTATCGAACACTATTTCGCTTTCCCAGACAAGAATTTCTTCGTTTTGCTTGAATGCTCTCGCGATGGGCGTTCTGTTTTCATCAGTTTGCTGAACCTGAAGGAGACTGCCACTTTGCACGTTCGTTTCTGTCACTGACTAATCACTTAGGTGTTGACTCCAAGCCGTCCTTTCTGATCTATCTAATCTGATTCTCATCTAGGCCTCAATGTCGTTCGCATAAGTAACACTGTCTACACCTGTATATCATTGTTCCCTTGCTAAAGACAGCTCCTGAGGTTGAAAACATGAGCCGTATACGTAGTCTTTTTCTTCCAATATCTTTAGAAATCAGGAGCGCTCCGAAAAACTCTCCGCTGATGCTATTCAGAAAACAAAGTAAGCTACCTAAAGGGGTGATGAAAGCTCTGTAGGGGGCTCTTTCACCGAGCCTCAGACAGACGGCACTATGAAAGATGATGGCTGAAATCTCGCATCTGTAGAGAAATTTCTTATTTATGCAAATATTTTACGATCAGCTTCGTTATTCATTACTCCAAGCGCACACAAATCTATTCGGTCAGTATCACTGCGCCGACTGTGGAAAAAACGCTTTAGCGAGCCTTTCATTTAAGTGCTGAGTTTCTCGTATTGAAATCGCGTACATCGAACACATGAGCTGATCACGAAAGTCAGAAAAAAAGGAATAAATAGAACAGCCATTTGCTTCTATTTACTCACTCGCGTCAGCCTTTCAGCTTCAGCCACCTGAGAAAAGACCAAGTAGTTTTTTCACTAAAGCGGCGCAGATTCTCAAGTAAGTGCCGCAATAGTTAAGCGATGACGAATAAAAGGTCCGTAGTTGCTGAATCGTTGTCCGATGTTGATGGGAATTCTACTCCATTCGTAGCGTCGTAGAGGCGACGAAATGTGTATTTGGTCTGCACCCAACTTATGGGAGCTTGCGGATGTATCATGTAGGCGTTTTTATGCTCTGACATAGTTTTGGCAACAAAGCTTACAACGACTAATTAACAGTAAAGTTAGTGCACATTTGATGTACAAGTGATTTGAGCGCTTTCGAGTTATTCTGACGTCTTGTCATCACACATATGCGGGTATCAGCACTTTCTTCACTTGTTTCCTTGTTGCGCATATATCATCTACGATTGTGTGCCGGCCGAGTTGATCTTTCTTAGAATCATAGATAGCTCTACTAAGGTGTTCCCAGATCCTCGTGTAAGGTAGTTATAGGACTTCGTGGATCGAAGGAGTTTAAATAAAAAGTCCTGGTGCCAGTTTGTTCATCATGGAGGTTTAGCCCTTGGCGATATCGAAGCAGCAACCATACATCGCACGACAGTTATGATCACTGCGCTTTCCCGCTGCCTAAGTGGTAAGAAAAAAGACGGTCCGCTATTTCTAGAAAATCCCTGAATAGAAAATAAAATCACTCCCAAGACCGACTTTCTATTAATTTAGGCGTTGATCAAATAATTCATCCCTTTTCATAATGACCAGGCAAACGGTTGTTGTCAAAAGGGTTTAAATGGTACAATACTGGCTGACTGTCAGGCGATTTAGCTTTCTTCGGAGCCTGGAAAGGTCAAATTAGCAAGCAATCCACTCATTCAAAGCAGTTTCGTAACCTCAGCAGAAAGAAATATAGGACATAAATCCTCAATTTAATGGAGACCAGTCGTGCAGAGTTTTACATGAGTCAGGAATGTGGCTGAGCCAGGTCACAAAAAAATCAGCACGAGGAAAGGCGCGAGATTATGCGTGATAACGAGGCATTCCTCCATGCGGCTGGTTTTGGAACTTTTGGAATTTATTCGGAAATCTTCAAGAGTTTCGTGCTCTGATGTTTTCGATTTCTGTGTGAGGATTGTAACATTTACTTCAGAATATTCTACGTTATTCCTCTGTGTCCTATGCACGTCTAGTGGAGCATCTAGTTCAACTTTGCCGCCTTCTATACGGATACACAATGATTTACTTGTTTTGCCAATGTGTTCGTCCTCAACACTCTTTACAAGAGATGAGATAAACCGTACCCGAACTCATCAACTGATCTCCTCTACCGTTAGAGCATGTTATGCAATTTGGCGTTGTACATAGAGGGTCATACATGCGGTTGCAAAATTGCTAACTTATGAGAGTGCTCAGTTGTATTTCAATCACTGCTAACCATTTTTCAAGACTTTTCAAGCACCGCATTGCCGCTGTGCTTATTTCGTTGGAAATGAAGTGCAGGATGGATGGGATGTTATTTTTGACAGAGTCATCGTTTATGGATGTCGTTTTTTCCTCTAAACGATCGTTGGTTCGACCTCGTGCATAGGTCTAACCAAGCAGTCCATACACCCTGTGTGATGCACGTTGCATGCACGTTACTTTGGAGTGTTCTCTGCATTAGCACTGTGTTCTCGCCAGAGGTAATTAAGTCGACAAAAAGCATAAATGTCGTCATTTCGTCCGATCCACTGATTATGTAATGAACTTTTTTTCCCTGCTTCTCTCCACTAGGTTTCTGAGCTCTTATTCGCCTTTGTGAACACTAAATTACTAGTACCTAAAAGAAGTTCCCTTTTTATAAATCGTTAGAGCTCTATTGCGATCCGGAACTCTTTCTTCCCTTCTTCCGTTTCATTTCCTCTCAATCGTAATAAAATGAGCTATCTATCTCCCATCAATCGAACACGAATTTCATTTCTCTCACAAAAGAATGTCGCGGTTTCTCTTTCTTTTCTTTTGAAACGGACCAATCTGCTTGGCGGCATTTGTCTGAGTGACGATAAGACAAGTTACGTCGTGCGCCTCAAGAATAGGGGGCTGCTGATTTTTTTATTGCTGATCCAACTGTTCACCGTCTTTGCTCTGCTTATTTTGTGTAATAGTTTGTTTCTATTCATTATTTATACCTCTTATACCTAATTAAATCGAATTGGATGAATCCTATGAGTGTTAAGTACCGCATGTATCGCAATGGCTAGACAGGCAATGCTGTAAACAGATGACTTCTAGCTCGTTTCTGCGCTCGAGTTAACGAACCCCGTCATCCTTCCGGGGTCGATAAAATATCGCCACAGTTGTCTGGCAGGACTGAACACTCATTTGGCCCCCTCTGTAGTCACCTGGAAGTCAATGTAGGAGACAAATATGTATTTGGCCATCTCTGTGATGATTGATGATACGAATAGAATCAAATGAATTGCGTGCTCTTCAGCGGGTGATTAACAACCCACCGTTTGTCTTTTATTCTCCATGAAATTCCATGTCATTCCTTCTCGTCAAATCAGTCACGATCGTTTACGGATCTTTTGATCGGTTAGTTAAGTGGCACATTCGTCTTTGATTTTCTTTCTAACTAATTGGAAATGCGAATTGTGTTCAGAGCAGAATAATGTACCCCCCTTGCTAAGCTCAATAAACGACTGATCCCCACTTAACTGCATACTACACCTCGTTTATAAGAGTTCGTACTTCTCTTCTTCTAGGCGCCACGAAAAACGGAGTGTTCAGACGACATCGTAAATCGTTAGTCTTATATGTGAAAAACGCAATTGATTGAATACTAGCCGACCACTGGATACAAAGCCGACACCTAACGTAAACGTAGAAGAGGTCCAGCAAGTGCTGTTGGATGGGGATCGGAAACAATGTTTCGTTTCTAGCCTACTCTCATAGAATAACCACAAATCTTAATCTGCTCAAACTCAGAAGCTGGAAAGAGCCGTTCAAGAAGGACAGATGAAAAGTGAGGAAGATCGCTATGCAAAAAAACTGGTATCCGAAGGATGCGAACCCAGCCTTTATGGGAGGCGTTATCGCTCGCTCTTAAGATTTCGAGAATTATAACCACTTGTTTTTCCTCATGCACGAAAAACTTACCTGAGGAAGGACAGTTTGAAACTTCAGCACTAAAACGCAAAAAACCACAAATCCCCTTGGCAGCGCGAATTCTCACGGCAGGCATGAAAAAACCAAGGATACTGATGACTTTCATAAATAGTCGTGATGACTGTAGTAAACAAAAACGTCTCAGTTGAAGACCACTAATCAAAAAGAATCAAAATCTAAGAATGGTTTAACGACGTTGTGGTTTTCTTAAATAAAAAATGACACGAGTGAATGGTTGTCAGGAGCAAGTTTTCCTCCCTGTTGCTAATTTTTGCGACATTTTAAGATTCATTTTTATATACAACATTATTTATAGGACACTTTTAGCGCAGTGGTCAACAGTGCCTTATATTAAGCGCGTGGTCCTCGGTTCTATCTCCCCCCTCACAGACGAAGCTCCAACTCTGCGACGTGAACGAGTCGGTGCCAGGCTTTCTGGGAGGGTAAAATCGCTCACCCGATACACTGGTAGCCCACCGTAAGCCATGTATAGGCTTCTTTCGATCAGTTCCGCGACCGTATGAATGGATCCGAATGCATACACCATCCCCGCGGGATAGAGAAATGGCAGTCGTGCCGTGCTTCTCTAATTTGCAAGTTTAAGTTCACATTTGGTTTTCATATGAAATTCTTCGACATCTGCTAAGTAAAAAGTAGTCATGATCCTTTTCTGAAAGTAGCTCGTAGTGACGAAATAGAACGATAAAGTGCGAATAAGATGTAATAAGCATATGATGTGGACTAAATAAATAAAAAATCACAGTGTAGAAGCGAACCGTTCGAACTAAACCGAAGCTCTCATTGCACTCATCGTCTTTGTTAAGTTTTCGAGTCAATATTGGGATTCATTTGTGAACTATTCATAAAAGGTCCTTCACAGATAAGTCCCATTAAGGTTAAAGGATAAAGCGTTCGTCGTTAATCCATCTCTAAGGGAAGCGCCATCGTTAAATATGGTTGAATGCATATCTGGCCTACACAATGATCGTGTTGGCATACAAATGCATCAAAACAATGCTCCTATCTTCCGTAACAAGTTAGATACCAATTTATCCATCCCGAGAGAATGTAGGGCTTTCCGTGGCTGAGATGCGGGTCTGAACAAACCTATGCAATGAGTATTGCAGATCTCTTGTAACCACTGCGCTACGCGCACTCCATTATTTCTCATACTATTTAAAAAATAATCTCAAAGAGGTGGTATTTGCTTGCAAACACGTGACGATGACAGCGCTACATTGTTTTATGCTACATTAATTCTGAAGAGATATTCACCACATGAAAGATGTTGTGGATTAGGTTCTAAGGTGATCTCAAGTGTCTTCTAATGTAGGAATTCCTTCAGAGGAAATGGATTCCTTTTGAAACGACCTCACGTTTACATGAGTATTTAACACTCTGTGTTTATCTGCCTAATGCCATATCTGACCCATAACACAAGAAGACATGATGAAGGTTGAAGCGTTTAGTTTTAGTCAACCTCTAATAGATAATAGGCACTCCATTCCATTCAAAGCACCACAGAGGTGACTCAATGGGCATTACTTCAATATAATAAATTTTGCTCGCCCACCGCTTTATCGAGCGGTGTTTTTACTCCTCTGGCAAGTCCAGTGCTAATTTTACGATCCCGGAGAAATGGGGATTTCTTGCTTATGGCGAGCAATCATACTCAAATACCACATGCCTATTGCATGGGACTTTTAACCACTGCACTACACGTGTTTCTAAAAAAAATTATTGGGAGTATGTGTAAACGTTTCATCACCGTCTTAATTACTCTTTTGTTATTGTTTTTCCTTGAAGAATTCAAAGCTCGTTAACTAGACTTTTTCCACCGAGAATCTTCTTGAGAACTTTATAAGAAAAACTCCAACCACTGTCAACTGGGATAAATGGTTTAATAAAAGTTTTGGCATTGTGTGTTGTTTGCTCGATTCAGCCCGAGATTTTACCAAGATTCACCGTTTCTTTTCGCTACTTTCTTCGGCTTTTTTATGCGGATTCCTAAAGCTTCACTGGTTAAAGAATAACTGATAGGCATTTTATCTCCATTTATTTGTATTCGCCTTCGTTTTCACACAGTATAAGTGCCAGAGTCGTTGAGACAGCAGTGAAACCCATCACTTTACAAGCTATGAAACCACTTTATTCCAAAAAATGAAGAGATGAGTTCACTCCTCAGCACTTCAGCATACAAATTAACTCGTCTCCTCAGAAAAAAATTTGCAATAGAAAGTCATTTAATATATTTCTCTAAGAAAAAGTCGTTTGCACAGAAAAAAATTGTGATGACCAACAACGAATGTTAACTTGGTTAATATTACAACCTTCGGGTCCAGAGCGTCAGCGCAATGTATAGATATCGATTTGTGGCGCAGCGCTTTCATTCCAAGACTGGAGGTGAGAGAACTCCCCGTCCTGGATCATGGCGATTCATCTTATTGGTCATTTTGTGCTTTAAGAATGTTCACCTCTATCTTCTACTTATTCGCTTCTTCAACTAGGTAGATGAGAAAAAAACACGTCCTAATTTTTAAAAGTCTTTCTTCACAGCCAATTTCCCATATCTCCATTTCATCTGATCCAAGCGTTTAACTTCTCTATCTTTTCGGTACTCTTTTCGAGTTTATTCGATTCTAGTAAATCTTTGCCTGCTTATATATATATGTATTACGGCTACAATAAAACCCGTCGAGCAGAGTTCATTTTTTTTTCGACTAAGCTGGGTGTCTGAATGAATCGCCAGCCATCCAGTAGGATAAGTGAAAGCATTATTTTTTAATAAAACTATTGCTTCGGCTTTCTACGTTGTTGTTATTAAGCGCATAATGATAACCTAAGGCTTCCTCTTTGTATCGACACTACAATTAATTAAGCCTTGGTTAGGGGATACATCATGCTTGGATACTTGAGCAGCGCGTCTTCACTAGTTGTGCCGGCCACAGCATAATTTTTCGTTTTTTTTCAGAGTTTGGCTGGGCCAGCCATTGTGGTTCCCGGGAGCCCTGAGGTCGTCCCTGGTCAAAGTCTGCCCCATGTAGTCATAACCGCAGTCAGTCGCCGCCTTTGTGGATCAGAGGGTAATTTGGCATAATGCGACTAGTTTTAAACAGCGACGGTGGTGGATCCCGGCACTGGTTTAGTCCTAGCTAGTCTTCCTGATGGAAACGCCGAACCCTTCTCAGCTTGCGAGACCTTGCCGAGCAGATGAATCTTCCTGCTATATATCGCGGCTCGACACCCAGGAAAACCTCCCAGCCACGATGAGACGGTGAACCGTTGGGAGGTCCATTGGATTACGCAGCTGAAATAACAGAGACGTATGGAATCAAGGATGATTACATGTAACTGTGCAAGTAATCGTCATTTCTGTCGATTCACAAAGAAACAGGACGACTTCAGAAAGCAAAACTGCCAAGCAAACAATCCACTAGCTGGCATCTTTCTCCAACTCCTGTTTCCATATTAAGGCGCAAATTTTTTCCATAATGTTCCAAATAAATCTTATCGCAGAGAGCTTTTTACGAACAAAACGAAGCTGGTTGTCGACTCTGAGGGTTAGGGGACTTACTTGGTTTGGGACGGGTCGAAACACGGCGCTGAACGTGTCATTGGACGTCGTTGTTGGCCCATTACGTCTCCCCCAAATTGTAATTCCGGGTAAAATGAACTAGTAATTCTCATGACGGACTTCCTACTAATAACCTCGCCATCGATCAAATAGTTCTCGATTTTCTTGTCGAGCAAATACGAAGTGCTTATTTATTCTTTTTTTCCATTGAAGCTCACGTTTCTGCAGTGTCAGTGTCGCCTTCTTCAGAGCATGGAAGGGTATATTGATAGACGATTTACTATGTCAAAAGCTTCTATAACACATACCGAAAAATGAAAATCTAAACCGCAATCATACGATCAACGGCTTCTCGAAACAGCCACCGTTTATGACGTGCCTTCCACTGAAGAAGGATAGCTGGTCAGACGCATACGGTCGATGAATGCACCACCCCACAAGAGATCTCTTGTAATACTTGCGGAGTTGAACATTGGCGAAACAGGCAGACCTTTATGTATCCACATAAAAGAACACCTAAGTGGCAAACGAAAAGCAAGACAGAGGACACCACTAGGGACGCATGGGATACAAAAAGCAAAATTTTGATTGCAAGACGAGCAGAGACGATTTTGATTCAGAAGTCACTATCCTCGCACAGGATGCCAAAACCCCAACGCGCAAACTCCTCGAGCTTTTTCGGATAAATGCCAAGAACTCTAGGATGAATAGCAAGGAGGAATGCCTGGAGATCACACGAGATCTCACCTTGTACCTTCGCATCGACTTTTAGTGTGGGGTGTGCATTCATCGACCATATGCGACTCTAATCAGCTGTTCTTCCTTAGTGGAAGGCATCTAGAAACAGCAGTTTTTTTCGAGAAGCCGTTGACCACGTGGTTTCCATATGGAGTTTCCATCTTCCTTTTTTGTGTTACTGGAGCGTTCAACATAGTAAATCGCCTATCAATATACCCTTCCAGGCTTTGTAGAAGGCGATTCTGCCGAAACCTCACCTTTAACGGAAAAGAGGATAAAGTAACATCTCGTGTTTGCTCAACAGGAATATTGAGAGTGAACTAGTACTTACATAATTATTGTAAAGTTGAAGAGTGAAAGCAACAAAATTCATGGACGAGTTCGTGTGCATGAAGTAACCATAAGAATTAAGCGCACAGTGAAACAGAGAAACAAGTGCAAGAAGGCGACGATGGTAGGATTACTTTTTCGATTGATTGTAGCCTTTTGACCTCCTGGTTCTCGATTGGTTGGTCAAATCAAAACGAGAACACTGCGGTCACGATGGAGAGTGCAGACGAACAGCGTGTTCTCCGAGGCTGACGGAGGCGAAAAGTGGGCGAACCAGCGCCGATCGCACCACTTGAATCCAAATCGATTCATTAAGTTTGCTGGGGCTCTAACTGCTCGGCTGTCTTCGCCTCCTTCCTGTTCCTGTTCGGGAAAACGCATCAAATGTAGAAGCCGGATCGCCCGATGGACAAACAAGAGACCCGACAGTGAGCTGTTTATTTTGCAGTTCTGTAGAATTTTGGAAGAATAATTGTTTTTATGACTTATAAGATTTCATTGCTTCCATAGAGTCCAGTGACTGATCGAGTCTTTATGTTGGCTCGTGCTCTAACTGCTAGGCTATCTTCACATAACCTTGTACGGGAATGCACACGAAATTTCGAAGCATGATAGCCCGACGGACAACGAGATATCTCAACAGTGAGCTGTTATTTGCAGTTTTGTAGAATTTCCAAAGAATAACTGTTTTTAAGACTTATAAGATTTCATTGATTCCATAGAGTCAAATGACTTTGCTCTTAGTGTCTCATCGAAGACTTTCAGGGCTTGACGAATCTCATCAATAATATCTCATAAATGGTTATGAGCATTCGCGTTGATTAAATGTGATAGAGGTGGTTCATTTCCAAAACACAACAACGTATGTACTGGCAACCTAGAAAGTTCCACAAAAGAACCCCTACGTTTCAGCTCTGTTTACCCATAAGCGCGGTGTAACTATCCTTTCTAAACAGGACTTTACAATTTTGGTGATAAATAGGGTGTTACGAAGTCACTTAATAATAAATGACAGTAATTCATTCAATTATAGGATCACACTTCACACAGTGCTCTGAGCATCTATCAACCATGAAAGTGACCAGACTTGTCAAGTCGATCCAGAGAAACCACTTGAGAAATCTGACTTCTTCATGAATGTCTTGATTGAGATCAAATCTGTTTGATATTCCTGGACATTCTTGCTATGGTCTTGTCAGACATTTACTATCATTCTAAAAGAAGTCTGATACTAAATCATCATTCCTGGTGGAATGCGATGCTTGGTTGAGACCGCGCGGACTTCAACGAGGCCGGTTGCGCTTTTACTGCGCCATGATCTCTGACCACTTCGCTTCCTGCTCCAGTACTATAATTAGAAACAAGCGTACTGGTTATTTTTATCTGTTTACTTTGACAAGATCCTTTCACTTATTTTAACAATGCTTCTTATTCAACATCATTGCTCAGAGAACTTTTTGACACTGACTTCATCGCATAACTAGTGCAGAAAATGTAGATCCAGCCCAATGTGTTGAAATTGATGCCGTTCTACGGCGGTACAAAAGTAATATGGTAATAGCGCGTTCGTTCCCCATCACAGACACCTCCGCTCCGGAGTTTTGCAAATATCTCAGCACTATTGTGGTTACATCTTTTTCACCAAGCTTTCTGTTCTTTGTCTATGCCTTACAAGTTTTTTATTTAGAAGTGTACATGTGTATATTTATGTATAAACTTTTGTTTAGATTTGAATAGAGCATTCCACTGTCTTTATTTCTTTCATAAAAAGTCAAGCTTATTCTATCGACAGCAGTATCATCTGTCGTCTACCAGTCCCTTCAGTTATCGTGTAATTGGTGCAAGCACCAGTAAGCTCTACTGATCCCGTCTGGCTCCAGCGCCGTTCGCTGAGCACAACTGCTCTAACAAAAGAATAAACAGCCATACACTTATTATGTGCAGCGTTTTCTTTTTTGTTCGAAAGCTCGTGTGCGACCGTCTATGAACTTCCGTACTCGAATACTTGGACGGCCTTTCATCAAGAGTGTTGAAGGCGCCAACGTAACATCCATTGATTTCCCATCAGCGTAATCGTCTTCCATGGTGGTGGTCTACTTCAGACATGCTGATATCCTCGAGGCACATTCGTTCTATTTACAACGAAAAATTTCACAATTTGTCTTGTGGTAAAGAAGGATATTGCTTGAGTTTGAATGCAATCTACCTGGTCTCTACTGAAACATACGCTTAGCGAAACCGAGTAGACCATTTTGCTTCAGTCATTTTCGATACTTTTAGAAATCCAATACGAAAGGATAAAAGGACAAAGCTCTTGGGAGTTGATCAATCCTTAAGGGACGTACCATGCATTCGACTTCATTAAGCATCGTTTGGAAGTGATTAAATACATATTTGGCCTTTACAATGACTCGCGGTGGCCTACCGATGTATCGAGCCAGTGCTGCTATCCTCCCAGACAAGTATGTCCAATTTTGCCTGCTCCGAAGAGATGGAAAGTTCGTTCGGTGGGCCAGAGGCGCTGACATCGGTACCATGTGTGAGTTGCAGGGCGCCTCCAACCGCTGCTCCACACGCACCGTTTGATCCACACGAACTCAAAAAATCAGTTGAAAAGCCGAATACCGCACTCACGTGTAGGTTGGCGCTTCAACTCATTAGTTTTTTGGTCTGAATGAGTTTCACTCATCCGTGTTAACAAACGTTCTCACTCTTTAGAGAACGAAATCGATAAGTGTTCTTTAACGGATTCTTGTTAACTACCTGTTCGGTGCATTGGCTTCTCGTTAAGGCTATAAATATTCATCGAATAAGAAGAATAAGGCTACATAACAATACATCTATGCTCTGAAAATGATGTAGTCGCAGCGTGATCATGCCAACTCATGAAAAAGTGCATATCGCTAATATTCATTGCCGTAAGCCCACCAAACAATATTACATTCGAAACTTCCAGACTTGCAATTTTTGGTTTCGAGGGTTTTCATCCGATTGAAATGACCAGCATCCTTCAGTTGTTGATCTCACAGTTGAAAGTAGCTGCCGCATTCCTTCACAAATGTCTCTGTTCTAAAAAAAATTACTGAAAACGTGATGTACTGCTGCTTATCAGGTTTCATTTTCTGTCGCTCTTAGCGCATTTCCTGTTTGTAAAATGTTTCCATTGCCCCAGTTTCACACTGGATCAACTACAGTCTTTAGCAGATTGTTAAGGCTATGTATTTAACCCTCGACATCAAATACTCATTTCCTAGTTTGATCATTTTGGAAATTTTGGAGTCTGGACGTCTTCGCCAACAATATGTACCCTTAATCATCTTATAAAGTTCTTTTTAGAAAGCCTTTAAATATTTTGAGGGCATTTCCTGTCGCAGCTTGATTGACAGAAGCCCTTCTCAGCAAGTCTTCAACAAGAGGGGGCAAAAAAATGTGTACTTTGCTGGGAAAAACAGTTGGATGTGGAAGTGCTTCGTATTCGAATACTTTTAAAATTTATGATGTTTATGGAGCGACATATGGCTGAGAGTTCTCATGTAAGAGAATCGGTCCGTTTCGGTTGACGACTGTAGCAGTCCTTTGTCCATTTCGTCGAATTTCTCTGATAAACTTTCTCAGCTGAAATGATGTCGCCAAGCCTCAAAGAGTTATCAACTTATCTTCAAAGCTCATAGTGTCATGAAGAATTGGATCGCTCAGGTTGCATAAGAGAAATAAGTTGATCAGATTCTTCCGTAATGACGACCGCTTTACCCATCTGTAGACTTCTTTTGAGCTTAAAATTCATTTCAGTTGCTCACAGGCTTTTTGTTTTATCACATCTAGTTCATCTGGAAGTTCCTGAATCGTTCCAAGTAGATCTTCTTCATTAACTTCTTCAAATGATCAACAATAATAGGTGGTATCGGCTGCTCCGCGGTTTCTTTGCCGTCAGTTCTCTTATCAACATTAGCAATCTTTTCAATCCAAGCTTGTATCACTAGCGATTGCTCGGACAAACTCAACACTAATGCCATTTCTTCAGCTTTACCTCTACGTTTGAGTTCTTTCCAGGAAATGTGCATTTTAAAGGTTTTTTATTTGAATTTCACAAATAGCGAATCTACTCCGTTAAGTGTTTCGCAGGATAAACAAAAAAGTGGTTTAAAAAAGTCCGGAAGACACAGCCGATATCGTTTTTTCTCCGGAACGTTCGTGCTTGCAACCTTCGCTATTGCTCACTTGAGCTCCACCCACAGCCAACGGCGAAGCACCTCGATTTTTGACCGGAGCGATTTCTCAAAGAAATTGCTAGATGAGTTAATTTGGAGCCTGAACGACTTGAGATAACTCGTCCTATTTCGAGAACGCACTTATCATTATCACTCGATGATCGAACTGTTTTTTCAATCAAGATTAGCAACGCTTAGAAAAGTCTTCGACGCCGTTCATATTGAGTTGTTCGCATGCGGCACATTCTTTCTGGAATATTAATTTCTTCTTATTCTCCATACGCAAGTGTATGACCAAATATTGTGCACGCATGTATTTTACATTATTCATTGTCTATTAATATCACTCCTCTTCAAACATGGTGCCGATTCCAACACTTCCTTATTCGACTTGTTTTGATTTTCCTCGCCTAAAAAAGTGTTCCGATTTATGTGCGAGTTCTGCTGGTAGTTGAGGACTCTGTCTTCTTCTTGTATGCCATTTTTTGAATGCTGATCGCGTTGATTCTGCCTAGAATTCTCGGCAACCCTATCACGGCCATCCGAAATCTTCACCACAAACAGTAGTCCGATTTTATGGAACACACAGAGTCTTTTCCAAGAAAATCTGGCTTGAATTTTCTGATCCTGAAGGGTTGGGAGGATTGACTAGCCTAAGGTGAAAACAAACCATTTTCTATGTGTGATCTGCAAGATATCTCTAGCCAGTGTGTTTCTCGCTCTTTTTTTTCATAAACATATCTAATATTTTCCAACCACTCCTCACATCGTAGATGGGGGGTGTTTCTAGGTGTCGACTGATGACTTACATCAAGACGTTCATCCCTTGGGCAACAGATCTCCTAAGTTGATTCGAACAGTCGAAAAGCCCTGGTTCCTGTTCCCCTAATCATTGTAAGAAGTGCTGTTTCACAGGGCAGCAAACATCACTTCAGGTCCACCAAAGATCGGTGACTTTCCGATTTGAAAGCTGAGAACAGCCTGATATACTTACCACGGCTACCTCGCAGATTGAGGAAGTAAGCATCTCCCTAATAAGCGACGTCCCGGCGAAGTAAAAATTGTGCTTAAGCTTGTAGCATTCTGATTTGATAACATGACTATCTCATATTACTTGTATTAGCTTACTTTCTAAAGTGTAATGGTCTCTAAGACAGTTCCTGTTTGTTATACCTTTGGAATGTTGGAACAGTTTCAGAATTATAAGGGTAAAAAATTGATAAATTGATAAATTGGTAAAATTATGATTTGAACTCATTGCAAAATAGGAACATAAAAGTGACATTAGAGAAGTTCCGTGTAGGGCTGGAGAAACTCCTTGCCTTAGAAGTCGATCGATTATGCGACTCAATGCTGCCGCTTGGGAAATAGACGATGATTCTCTTCATTCCTACCTTTTTTTCTCGATTTTTTACTGGAATCTTTTTCTACTATTTTCTTTTTTCATTCAATTTTTCTTTCATACGTCGTTGAGACGACGTAGTGACGGCAATCGAGACTCCGGAATAGCTCGTATTTTTGCTGGCGTCTCAACTCCGTCGTCGTATTCTGGACATTTGCTTAATAACAACGTTGTAAAGTTATTGAACGTACCAGTTTTAGATTCACGAGACGACCGTAGATTCATCATGAATTTTTTATCATGAAGTGGTCCTGAGATTGCTTTAAATTTCGTAGCTGATTACTCGTAGGTCATTCTGGTCGGTTTGATCTGAGAAGTCGCACTAAAATCTGCGTTTTCTCAGATGCTATCTATTGATTCCTACTTGTATATTTTCTTAGAATCTAATTCATTCATCTCCCTCTCCACTCGCAGTGTTCTTCTTTGTTTCGTAGTTCGTTCGCTTTCCGTTTCCTCTTTGGGCCACTTTTTTTTCCCGGAATACCGCAAGGAACCTTGAGACTCGTTTGTTTTGTGCTGAAAGTTCGAAATTTCCAATTATTTCACTTAGTATTTCTGTTACTCTCGTGGATTTTTGTCGTAAAAGTAGTCAGTTTACTCGGCTGCTCATTATGGACAGACTGTAAAGGACCCATAAATTCTTCCACTCGTTTTAATTTCCTTTTTTTCTCGTTGCAGCCGCCCTCATCCAGGAAGTAAGGGTGGTGGCTGGTTTCATCTTAAAATTGACAATCTCTTTGTTTTGCATCCTTACTGGTATTCTGAATGCTATTTCACAGAGTTTTTTTTTCTCGAAATCCTAATGAAGCCGTAGTAGTGGTGCTCCGAGACCCTCCTAGTGATCCATCAAGTGTTCTCCTTAACAAGTTCGCTACCAATTTTCAATGCCGTAGTGATGGTCGATGGGCTTAGTTGAGCCGAGACGTGGGATCGGACCTAAAAACATGTGTGAATAGCTTTAACCTCTGCGCTATATGGATCCTCTAAAAATAGTGTGGCTTTTCATCCATTCAAACGATAAGCTTTTTTTGTGAGTTATCGTTTCCCAATCTTATATTTTCATATGACATCCAGTGAAGTTCCATGACTTGTAAAAAAACACGCCCTAAGAGTAGTAGGCCGCTTATGCAAAATATGCATAAAACGGTGCCAGAAATCAGAGAAATCTCAGCGCTATATCCTTCTGTTTATATCATTTATATATCCTCGCATGGATTTTCTACGTATTGGCATCTCACACTTATATTTTTGCCTGTGCTCTGTGCAGATATGTTTCGACCTACATTCGATTGCAACCATCAATTATAACTTCTATAATGCTGAGATATTTGCAAAACTCCGAATCGAAGGTGTCTGCGGTGGGCAACGAACGCGCTATTATCCTTTCCGGGGACTAACGCATTCACTACCACACCATGCGAGTCCTTAGTTTCGCCTGTCTCTCAGATAGTTCTATCAATTATCCCGTGGTTTTGCAAAGACATAGTATTCCGATTTCGTAGTACGGGCTCTTTTTTGAATGCATTCAGTTTGGAGTCGATTTCCACTATCGACTGATCCAGATGTCAGGACAGCTTCTTTATTGTGTATTTTTTCAAATAAGCACAGTACTTGCCACTATTTGTATAGCTGTTCTGGACAGCCGAATAGATTGTTCCGCGTTGTTCTAGTCGTACTCGCCATCCCTTCCGTACCATCATCAGTCCCGAAGATATTTTTCTCACTATCGATTTGTTACAAATCAGTTTCTTCGCGTTAACATTGTCGTGCGACATTCCTTCGTGGTGAATTCAGGTGCCATTTGCTTCAGACTTCAGCACTGATAAGCTTTCCCCATTCCTTAAGTGTATTTCAGTTTATTCATTCAAAAAATGAAAGTTGATATTGCTAGATATCCGCAAAGAAAACATTTACTGCTTCCTTGTGTTTAGGTCGTAATTACATCTCCTTCTGTTTTTGTGCGTTTAAAAAACAATGCGGAATCCTTAGTTTTGCTAAGGTAAGAACGAACTCCCTTGAACGCTGCCATTATCACTGGATACTTACTTGCACACTCTGGCGAGCAGTCTTAATGAGTTGTGCGGGCGCCAGCACATCTTCCATTCGCTTCTTTGCCTCGCTGTCGTCGTCCACGATTGTAGTTTTGATTAGAGTATGGTGGCGGATGCCCGTCTCCTACTGTGATCTGTTAAACAAGTGCAGCTGCCAATACATCTGATTGAGTTTGGTTAAGAATACTTCACCCATCGTGAGCTGGTCGCCGTGTGGGACGCCTGCATGCTTTTGAAGTCCACTCTGCAGTTATTTTTCGTCCACCTTTCGTCTGTTCTTCTCATTATATGACATACCCAACTGTTTTTCGCCATGGATGTGTCTTCTCCTAGGTCTCGAAGATGAGACAGAGGTCGAAGATAGGGACTTTGCATCCCGGCTAGAGATTGTGTTCGACGGTTATAATTCATAAAACACCATTCATCCGGCATTGCACGATATTGCGAGCGTGGTTGAAGTATCAACCCACGTCTCTAGAGCATAACAAAGCGCCAAAAGAGCTGCTAAATCGAAAAGATGAGAGCGAATTTCCGAGGCCTTTAGTTGACCGGTGTCTGCTTTGAGAGCTCCGAATGCGTCCCAAGCTGCTCTCCATCTTTTGTTTAATTTGTCTTTCATGTTGTTTTTTCATGTCCATTTAACGCGCACGGTATGCGTACAAGTGACCTCTGTAATCAGAAAAACATCCAGTTTGATCATATCGCCTTTGCACCATGGCTTTTTTCCAATACTGGATCTTCAGGTATATTCATAGTCCGACGTTTTTTTTCCCCTTCGTTGGGATCATTGATCATCTTCTCTGCTTCGTTGGTAATTCTTGAGAAGACGACGATGTCGTCGACGAAACGAAGATTGGATAGAAATTTTCCATCAATATGTACGCCTTTGTCATCCCAGTCGGGTGACCCCATTGTCCAATGAAATGTAGCGGCTGACAGCTGTTGCGATATGTCTACTTCTCAAACCCCCTTTCCCTACAGGTATAAGAAGAGGTCGATGGAAAAGTTGAATTTTCGTAGTGCAGTGCCGATGTGAATCAATAGAGCACTTATGTAGGACGAATCCACTTTTTGTTCGAGGAGCGTTGATAGGATTGCATGAGCAGCTGGACAAAATTCAGTGACCCAGTGCATGGTTTGGATATGGTCCATGCAGCAAATTTGTCTATTAATCGTGCTCAATTTAACTGGTTGCGCTTCATCCAATGTCCCTGATATGAGCACAGGATAATCTTTTACGAGCTTCCAAAAGGATAAAAGCGTTGATCAATCCCTCAGCAAGGCGCCATGGATTCGACTTGACTAAGCATCGTTTGGAGGTGATTGATTGCATGTTTGGCCTTTACAATGATTAGCGGTGGCCTACTGATGTATCGATTCAGTGCTGGTGTCCTCCCAGACAAGTCTGGTACCAATTTGCCGACCCCAGAGGGAGGGAGAGCTTGATGAGCCACGGGAGCAGGAATCGATCCCTTGTGTACGTTGCAGGGCGCCTCCCACCACTGCACCGCACACGCCACGGAGTGCCTTGTAAAGTTCACCAAGTAAGCATGTCTGACGATAGTTAGAAAGACCCCCCTTCATTAACCTTTTTCGGAGAGGATAACCGTAGACGACGACCTGCACGAGTCTCGGATTTCTTCTCTTTGAAGGTAGGATATAATATGAGTTGCGTGGAGTACATGTAATTTGTGGGTTCCAACACTAAGGAGGTTGCGCTTATATTATCGAATGCTGGAGCTGTGCCTTTTTTCATGTTTTCTATCGCAACCCGAAATTTAGAGGGAAAAAAATTTCAAGTGGTTTTTCTACAGCGGGATTTTCAGGGTGTGGGACGGAATTGCGGTGCGGAAAAGGGTAATGTAGAACGCTTCCGCTGTTAATTCTGTATTATCAGGACAATTTTCAGTGATCCCATCTTCATTCATAAGTGTAACATTGTGCCCTCATAAGTTTCCACGACATTTTTGCAGAATGGCTCCTTTTTGGTGCTGCTTATAGCATATCTTCTGCCGGTAGCGAAGAACATCTTTTCGTGAAGTTCTTCTGCAATTAGCATCTGTTACTAGCCGTGTTAAGCGTGTAGCAGTGATATCAAGCTTCGCTTTCTTCTCTTCTCAAGCAACTCCCTAATGGTAAAGGACATTCAGTACGCTCTTTCTGCTTAAAAAACTGAAGCAAATTCGGCACAAGTTTTGCGTTCTTCGACATGCGGTTCGACGTCTGCGACAGGGTCTTTCTTAACCGTTACGGGTGAATCGAATGGCCGCGCGAAGATTATGATGTTCGGGTCTTATGCAGAATAATGGAGCCACCGATATGTCAAGTAGGGTACCGTCTTCTGTTTGTTAGAGTATGGTCGACATGCGCACGTGTTTAACCATTAGGTGACTTCCTCGCGCAGTGACGAATGTTTTCTTTTACGAAATGAATTTTCATGGAAGAGGCTGGATGCGGGCAGAATTCATACATGTCGATTGCCATTCTTATTTTCTTTTCTCTTAACAAACATCCTGTTATTTTACGTGCAGAGTAAGAAATAGTCTTCACGGTGTCTCACGTGTGCGTTAAGGAAACGAATCAAATCAAGGAAGTAGTGATATCAGCACAACCAGATTTGAAAACGTGTCTTGTAAAATGAAGGTGTCCAAATATTTTTCACGTGTGCTCCAACGTAGCCCCATAAGTTCCAGTGAAATCTTCTCAAGAATTAAAAAAGTTTTATAGATAGGAACGGCCGAAAACTACTCGACCTATCAAAAAATTAGAATAATTCTCGGGATCGATATACTTCTGACGATAAAAATTATTCAGTCTTCACTCATAACAACTCTCAATCTCACTAATAGCGGCAGAATCGTAACCGATTCCTTGTGATTGTCACAAGGTCAGGCGATACCTAAATGATTGAGCAACTAAGGTTAGCAAAAAGTTTCCATCACATCAACAATTCCCTACTACATTGCCCATTTCAAGTTATTTTAAAACTTTCGGAACGCATCCGTTCACAATATTTTCAAGAACTCACGGCCCCCACGGAAGCGTAGCTCCCAACTCATCCTTTCGCTCTCTACACGGCTTGAGAGCATAATAAAAACTACTGCAAACGAATGATAGTACCAAAGAAACAAGAAGTTGTTATCTAATAATTCTGACATGCAAGACCAATACGCAGTTTCAACGGCAATCGAATTGGTGTGCAAACTGGATTTCAGCAATTATTCGTGATGTCATGATACCGATGCTTTATTTGTTTTCGTCGTTACGTCTCTCTGAAAACTACGTAAAACCCTAAGCATTTATAGTCACTATGTTGCAATTCTAATGGCCCTGGATAGATTAATGGTATAGGGCGAATCATTATGTGCAAGTATCTGGTTCTACTCCGCTCTGAGCCGAACAAGCCTCCAGTTCATCCGCGACCGAGAAAGAGGAGCAAGATTTGTCTGGAAAGGCTCCCACCGTTCTACAAATGCCAGCGCTTGCCATTGGAAACGAAGTGTAACGCCTTAGCACAGTTGTACTAGTATCTCATGAGAAGCTCATTCCACCAGCATTCAACGACGTTCATAGGAAAACTGAAATCCTGAGCAGCAGCTGAACCTTCTTGCAATGACAAAGAACTTCGTTAATTCTAGATCCTAGTCAACGAGTTGATTGAAGGAATTCTGGGATCCTCACAATATTTAATCTCGATCCAAATGAAATAAATTGGTGTGACAATTGAGTTTAGTTTACATTAATTGAATGATTATGCCTGAAAAAACAGAGTTTTAGTGGAGATAGCACAATACTAACTATATTTGGAAATCTAGATGGTTCGCCTTAACGTCTGCTGTTCGTTCCTTCACTTCGACCACTGGATTCCCTCCATTCCAGTGGTCGTCTATGGAGACGGTGAGATTCCTGTATAGGTTCACTTTCGAATTTAGAACTCGTTTTCCTTTCTTTTTTAAGTGGTAGTTCGACTTGATTTGACTTGGAGCTCCAAGACAGCAGTGTTGGGACGTTTATTGGTTTCGCGACAGGCAGAGTTACCTGTCATTGGGTGGGTCGCAAGGCGCTCGTTACCTTGCAGTTAGGATTTTTCCATGACCGCCGAGTTTTTTGTGGTTAGTGGGCCTCAAACGGGGTATAAAAAGTTAGCGTTATGAGTGGAAACTGTATTCAAAACACCTCATTTCATTAATAATCTACCCGTTCATAAGCTGTTCAAAACTTCCATATACAATCGTTTCGTCAGTGGTTTTCCATTAGGACGCTTGTTTTTTTCTTTTGTTTTTAAATTTTATGATTCACTGAGCTTCATGATCGTCTCGTCCATAAAAAGTATTCAATGCTCATGGTTGGTTTGCGATGATTCGCCGTCCATCCTCCCTACACTTTTTGGCAAATTGTTTCGCCAAAACCAATTCGCATTTTTTGTATTGGGTTTGTTCCAGACTCCCTTCCTTTTGTTCGTGAAGTTCAATGTTTAGTTACACTCTGCAAAGGAATAAACACACAGTTGGAAACAACATTCCAGCCATCTTCTCGATATCTTCTAGACGCGTGACTTCTTCTGAGCAACGACGGGTGCTGCCTCCCGTTTTTAACGGGTCGTTGAAACAGGAAATTTTACGAAAAAACTGAAATCCATTCACTCTATTAGGGATTGTTATTAGCTTATTTTAACTACCAGCCTTCAAGACACTTAGCTTTATTTCTGGCTTATTTAGCTTGTCATTGAAAAGATACATGGCATTAGTTTAGTATTGTGGCCCTAAGAGCAACTGTTTTCTACCTTGTTTTCCTCAGTGTTCAAATTTCCAGTTATTTCTATCATTTTTACATTTTCCCTTGTCTTCCTAATCGAATTTCAATTTCGAAAGCTATTGTCAGTATCACTTTCATCACTTTTTTTCTCCATCATCGCTTTCTTCCAACAATTATCGGACTGATATGGTGCAGTGGCGCGTGGGGCGCAGTCGTCGGAGGCGCTCTGTAACACACACGTGGAATCGATCACCGTGCCCATAGGCCACCAAACCTTCCAACCCTCCGGGGTCGGCAAATTGGTGCCACACTTGTCTGGGAGGATAGCAGCACTGACTCGATACATCTGTAGGCCACCGCGAGTCATTGTAGGGAGCCAGATATGCATTCAATCACCTGCAAACGATGCCTTATTAAGTCGAATGCATGGCATATCCCTCACGGATTGATCGACGCCGAGAGCTTTATCCTTCACTTTTTCTATTGGACTGATGCAAGTTGATTGGACCTTTCTGCCAATCAGTTGAGTAACTTGACTATAAATCAGTCGTTTAGGGAGTTTTTCATCAGAATGGCGGTAATCCACGGCAATTTCATGAGACACTGGTTTGTCGGACTCATATCGCTGTCAAATTGCTGACTCACTTAAGAAGACGTCTGAAAATGATTTGCTGCCTTTCTTATTTCGCTTACAAGTTTTTTGAAGCCTATAAAAGGGTAAAAGGGAGAAATGAGAAGTCAGTCACAAAGAACTAACCGCAGAGTTTCAGAGAAAAGCGCGAAAGCACACAAATTTGCGGCGTTCACCTAGTAAAAGGATAAAGGATAAAGCTCTCGGCGTTGATCAATCCCTAAGGGATGCACCATGCATTAGACTTCATTAAGTGTCGTTGGAGATGACTGAATGCATATCTGGCCTTTGCAGTGACTCGCGGTGGCTTACTGATGTGTCGAGCCAGCGCTGCTATCCTACCAGACAAGCCTGGTACCAATTTGCCGACCCCGGAAGGATGGAAGGCTTGGTAGGCCATGGGCGCGGGGATCGACTCCACGTGTGTATCGAAGTGGCGCCTCCAACCACTGCGTCACAAGCGCCCCTCGTCTAGTAATTACTATAAATTGCCTTCACAACAGTTATATTTGGCAAAATGGCAGAATGGTAACCAAAAAATGGTGCCGAAGGAATTTGTTTAAAAAAACGCAAGGTTTTTCTCGAAGAAAATTCGATTATACAATTTGTACCACGTGTACACAAAAAGTGCTTCGAAGTTCTTCTTATTACCCTGCAAAGATTACTGATTAAAGTGATTAGAGGCGTGTCCGACGCACTAGTTAATGGTGCTCTGCAAAACACATGCAATCGTTTGTTCCATTCCCCCTCCATGGATTTACCAAGCCTTCAATCCCGCCGGGGTTGGCAAATTCGTACCAGACCTGTCTGGAAGGATAGCAGCATTGAGTTGGTGCCTCGATAGGAGATTGAAAATCATTCTATAGTCCAAAAATTAATTTAGTGATCTCTTATTGGCCATGATGAAGTCGAGTCCATGGTACATCCTCCAGAGATTGGTCAACGTCGAGAGCTTCATCCATATCCTTTTAAAGACTACTGTATCAATATCACCTGTATAACCTGTAGTCCGGTTGATTGTCGAGTGCTTCGAGCGGGCGCCAGTAAATCTTCCATTCTTCCCTGTCGCGTGCAGGAGTAGCGCAGTGGTTCCTGCTCGCTCCTGGAACTCGTTGAGCATCACATCTTTCTTCTAGGCTCTTCGTGAAGAACTCTGACCATCGAGTCAGTGGTCTTCCTGCAGTGCGTTTGACATCCCGAGGCAGTCACTAACGGCTCTTGTCCATCGGTTGTCATTCATGCGCATTAGGTGTCTAGCCCACTTTATCTTCGACTGTTTGGCGTACAGAACGGCATCTTTGATTTTTTTATCGTTGATGCAGGGTCGAAGCTTCGGATCCCATTCCTTACTTGTATGAAACGGTGTACTCCTAGCATCGTTCTTTCGACTGCGCGTTTAATAACGCGGAGTGATCTTTCATTCTGCTTACGCAGCGACCAGGTTTCTGACGCATACGTTAGGGCAGTAAGTACCGTTGAGTCGAAAAGGTGGGCACTGTAACACTGTAACAATATATTGCAAAATACATTATCAACTTGTGAGGGAAAATAATTGCTTGGTGTAAAAAAAGATTTGTACGATTTGCAGTGCAGGAAGTAGTCATAGTCGATCAGTTTTGTTCCGGAAACGGCTGTGCCGCCGCTGTACGAGGCATTTATAATCATCGAGGGCAGGATTTTGACTACTGCTGAATTTAACACCTTTACTTTAGACTGCTATTATAGCACTAGAGTAATTTCGTTAGTAACAGATCAATAAATCAAAAACACTGGCAGTTTTAATGATGCTGAGATATTTGCAAAACTCCGGACTGTAGGTGTCGGCGGTGGGGAACGAACGCGTTACTGTCCTTTCCGGGGAGTAGCGCGTTCACCACCACACCATGCGGATACTTCGTTTCGCCTGCCTCTCAGCTAGCTCTATCGATCTCTGCCATCAGCAATCACCCGTCAGCGGGATTGATCTGGTGATCTGATCTGGAGTTTTGCAAATATCTCAGCATCATTCAATTTACTCTGCCATTAAAAAAGAGTAGGCAGTAAATAAAATGGTTAAGATTGGCAATTTTGTGTTCTTATAAAAAACTTCTGAAAAATACCGAATCTCATCGGTCATGAGATACATGAAGTGAAATTAATCTGAACCATCACTGTAGCAACCTTGTGGTCAAACAATTAACATGTTAAAAAATCTCATTGAACTGCAACAAAAACAGTCTGCTACTAGATAGGTGAAGCCAAACTACCCTACAGATCTGGGAAAAGCAGTGCTGGCATAGTTCAGGGACGATTGGAAAACCCAGTGGTCTTAGCTCGAAGCACTCCGTAACAAATTTCATTGTGAGTGATACTGTTGAAAATAATTCAAAATAGAACTAAAATGATGATGGGACATCAGCCAATTTTGGAACTTCGGACGAGTTTCGTATCCACGATTAGTCTTTCCGGGTGCTCACATGCTCGGCACCACACCGACCAAGGGCTCTGCTCCAACCGTACCCTGCCATGAAGAAAGAATAGGCGGCAAATAAAAGTTAAAGCATTGCGTTATCGCCTGCAGCTTAACTCGTTTAAATGCAGATCTATGCTGAGTTCTTTCCTGTTGAAAGGTAATTGCTGACAGCAATAGCAGAGTAAAACAGGGCTGCGAGAAAGGCAAAGCAATTGCTTCGATGGTGCAGTGGATAACAGGTGATACACCGTCAAGCGTAGTCATGGGTTCAAAGCTCATGTGAAAGCACGACTTTTACTCATAACTCAGCATCATTGTAGTTGTGTTGCAAAAATAACTTGTTCTTTGTTTCTGAATTATGTAAGTCGTTACATCCGTAGCCTTTTCAAACAACACTTCGACAGTTACACTTAACGATAATAGTGTTCGAAATAAGTAGGTTAGAAACGCATTTACGTCATCATGAATTGATATCAACGCATGTTTCGACGAAAATCACTGTGCTTTTCAAGTTCGATGGAATGTATTCTACCCCATAGTTAATTTTATTGTAATTCCGTCGTACTACTTACTTGGATACTTGAATGGTCCGTATTCACTGGTTGTGCGGGCCCCAGCATTATTTCCGTTCTCCGGGAAATTGGTCGCTTAGCCATTGTGGCTCCCTGGAGTCTCGATGGCCATGGCCAAAGTCTTCCTCAGGTCGTCACCACCACAGCCAGTCGCAGCCCATGTGAATCAGAGCGAGATTCGCCACTCTGCGACTAGTCTAATACCAGGACGGTGGTGGATCCTGGTATTGGTTTTCTCCTAGCTGGTCTTGCTGACGGAAACACCGGACTCCTTCCTAGCTTGGGAGACCCTGTCGTTGGGACGAAGCTCTACATTGCAGCCCGACACTCAGAAACATCTCCCAGCCACGATGAGGCGGTAAACCGTTAGGAGGAATTTTATTGTTATTAAGTCCGAAATATTAGAATGCAAATTCTTTCTGCTAACAAAGACAACGTTTCATATTTTGTTACGATTAAATTCTACCCGCATGGAACTATCACTTCATTTTCTTTCCGTTTTTCCTTACTTTACATCTCAAGCATTGAAGCGAGTGAAAAACCAAAGAGCGATCTCAAATATAAAATGAATAAATCGTTAGATTTCCTGGCCATCGACGTCCCATTGAGAGCGTTAAAAAATAGGTTTTTTCATTTTGTTTTGGAGAACTGTACTTCAAGCAAATTTCTAGTTGAGAACGATTGCGGAAAGTCTACTGCTGCCGTCTGTCAAGTACTCAAATCATCTAGGAACGAGTCAACTCCAGTTATCGAGAAACCTCATTATCACCATCTTTTTTTCCTTCAAAGACAATGTTGGCCTCATTAAAGATTATTCAAGAAATATGTAACTTTCTTTTTTCGTCTCAACAGCTAATTATATTTCTGTCGTTCTAAGAAAGAAACTACGAGTAGGAAAAAATTTACATTCTTCTAGACGACGTCAGAAGGGCGATTATCGTTATGATGTGGGAAATGTCGTTACAACGTATGATTTCCACTCGTATAGAAAATATGAGTCATGCAACGCTTATCGTTTAAAATGTTTTACTATTGATCGTCAAAATTAGTTGTTTTCTTGTTCAGTAGTTTTATTTTGTAAGAGACCAGGGAGTTCGAAAGTGAATTCCCCATCTTGCTACCATGTTACTACACAACGCACACAATTTCTAGCATTCGTTTTCTTCTAACCAGGCTTTTAGATTCATGTATGGAACAGCTTCTAAGCCAGGACAACCATGCTAGATGAACAAGCTCATTTGTACATCGCAGTTTATCGCTATGAAACACCTGCTTCACAACGAACCGAGGATAGCGACGTCATATTTTTGTACATTTCGGTGTAAATTTCATAATGCAGTAAACCTTGGGAACGAAAACTTTTTACCCTCGTAGTTACAACCAGATCTTTACTTATTTGAGATTACTGATCTGATAGCACCATTTCATACATGGGATAAAAGTCTTGACAAGCTATCGACTAGTTACATATACTAGATAGAACCCAAAGAATATAACGTTTCTATTGCTATTCCTTTGTTGACGATATCCGGTATTCTGTGTACCTGGTACAAATGACTATTTCTAGTTCGTCTTTGCCTTTAATGTTTTTTAAGATTGTTCGGCGGCATTAAGCTAGAAGATGAGGCTAGAATCTCAGTTCGACGACGAAAAAAACTGCTCTTCTAGTTTCTCTTCTTCCTTTTCTGGTTTGTCCTTTTTGCCATCATGAGTCCATTCATGCGTTCTGAGCGTCAATAATTTTATTCTTTCCCGAAGCCATTAAACGACTGCTCTGATTCATGTCGACCACCATAAAAGCTTCATCGGCTTTCAGTTTGCATCGTTCCACTCTTAACCTGATTAAGAGCTGCATTTAAAGATTGATCTTCCTGCCCCTTTTTTATCTCTATACGTCCTGGGCATATTTTTTTACTGCTGCAAGAGGGAAGAATTTTTGAATGTTTGTCGCTTCAAATGTTGAGGAGTCATTGTTAAATGCTGAAACGTTAAGTGAAATATGACCTAATCTAGTAGGTTCTCGAATTTCTAAAGCGATAGAATGATGCATAAGTTTTCCAGACCTCATTTTTTCCATGTCGTTCTTCATAACATGATGAGTTTTAGTAATAAACTCAAGTGACTTGCATTTGCTATCTTTCGTCGATTTGCCAGCCCATTCAGTTTTTTCTGCACAAAACCAAATGATGCATTTTCCCTTCCAATCCAACTTTCTTCTCCCTCAATCTTTGCTTACTCGATTAATCAATAGGAACGGATGCACAGTATTCTTCGAAACCTACTTGAGTTCTTAATGTTTCGATTCATAAATAATGCATACTTAAACCCTCATCTTAGATTCCACTTGTTTTTGTTTGTATGGCGCGAATTCATCTATTTGCAAATCCCGTCACACTTTTCATTCGGTTCGTTCTCTCGCATCCATATTCCACCAAGATGTTCCGATTGCGCTTGTGCGCTCTGCTATCTCATGAGAACTTTCTCTTCTTTAATGAGTTTCGTTGGATGCTGTTCGGTTTTAGATTTTATGCCAACGCATTCAAAAATTTTCATTATATGCAGAGTTCCTGTGTAGAAATGGGAGTCCAATTTGGTTGGCGAGGAATCGAACCACTGACCATGCGTAAATCACCACATGTCTAACTGCTCCTCCTAGGATCTTGTAATTTAAATCATGTACTAGAATATCGCGCTATGTTTCAACGTTAAAACCGATGGGTCGCGTACCCATTGTAAAACGAATTCTATTTTAAGTGCTAAAGCGATCTGCTAGGCCATGCCAATGTTTTTTTTATTATAAACCCCTTATTTTCTTCATAGAAGGGCTGGTGTAGCTTAGTGGTCAGAGGTGCCCTGCGATACACATAGGATCTATCCGCGCCCAACCCAACCAAGCCTTCCATTCCTGCGGGGTCGGCAAATTGGTACCACACTTTTCTGGGAGGATAGCAGCACTGGCTCAATACATTGGTCGTCCACCGTAAGTCATTTTAAGGGCCACTTATGCATTCAGTCATCTCTAATGGTGCCATAAATGAGAATCGTGTCCTGCCCACAACAATAGAGCAGTAACTGAGAGGTTATTGCACTTCAAGAAAAAAACCTCACCAAAGTTCTGTGGTGGAGCCGATTTTTCCATTATGTTCAGTTCATATGAACACAGTAGTTAACTTCTCATACACATTCATTAAGATCGTTTCAGGACACCAAGTTATGTAAACGTTCCGCTGACACTTTTCAGAAAATATTTAAATTATGATAAGTATAAGGTCGCAAGCATATTGAAGAGTGGCTTCTGATGTAGTCGTCAGGGTAAAAAAAATTGCATGAGAGAAAGATAAACCAAGTGCCTTGGCGCTGCAGTAGGTAATACGTGAGCCAAAGGAAAGTGAAAGCGCGGTTTTAATTTGGTCTGGGGTCCAAGTTATGAAGTGTCTCAGTGTTATTGTGGTTCTATTTCACATAGTACTCTTCCATAAAAATAATAGACAATGGATCAAAAGTCAGAAAAACAACAGTTTCTTCTTTTTTCTTTTGTTCGAGCGATAGCCAATGGTTGTCACTATCTGAGACTAGTTCACTTGTAATAAATACGCGTCCATTTCAAAGGAACTCTAGGCTTATGACGACAAGTGTGACTCACGTATCATACAATTATTAACCAAACAAAGAGCACCAAGTCCTTTGTACTCCTATACAAAGAGTACGTATTGATCGAATCACCATTAACCTCAATCCGTATTTGCACATTGACGACTCAAGTCCCGTCCGGTCGCATTGGTCTTGTTGGTGTCAGTCCGAGCCACACTGTACAGAGCTGCGCCGTGCTTTCTGCTGATTCCCTAGTCCCGCCTATCTCTTCGAAAATTGACGACGTTCAAATATCATCTCTTTTGTCGGTTTCTAGCATGTCAACGCCTTTGTTTTACATCGTATCTCCCCAATAAACTTCTTAACTTCTACAATTGTCGCTACTTACTAGTTCAAATATTCAGTTCTGTAAATAGGAACAACTGCTAGCTTCGTTTGACTAGTTGCTTGAGAGCTGCAGCCGATCGTTAAACAAACATTTTATTCCTCTCTAAAGTTGATTATCCATTCGCTGACCTCGACGATGTGATGAATAAGTCTGACTTAAGAACGTAGAGGTCAGATAGTGCATTATTTCCACTCCTACGTTGGCTGGATGAAACGTCGTAACCCCACTACACTCACAAAAAATGTCAACACAAAAATGGAACTTCAGCTGAAGTTGAGTCTCCGCCTGTGTGGAGAGCATCGTGTTGAATGTTTTCAGATCCACTTCAAACGAAAAATTCAGCCAAAGTAACGGAGGAGTTTGTTAAACCACTTGTTGTCTATGTAATGGACCGCTACGCAACTCTTCAACTAGTTGGGTCAAACTTCCATACGTTGTGAAGATCGGTGACGACTCAAACAGAGTGTTGCTCAGTGAAATGAGGGCAGACTTTCGCGGATACGAACCCTGTCCGATTTTATTCCAGGAATTTATGGCACGATGATTTCATTAATGCTTTAAGGTGGTTATATAGAAAGCACAAGGATAAAGTGTTGATTTATAGTCATTGCTGAGAAATGCAAATGGTTCACTTCTTTTTGTGTTTCAAATGCTTTCAAGCCTTGCGTTTTTTTTTGCCCGTCCATTTCGCGAGTTCAGAACAACGTTTTTCTTTAATAAACAATTCTAGAGATCGACAGGCCTCAATGTCTTTGGTGCCAGGTGTCCTCATTTTAGAAAATAAGCTCCCCACTTCCTAACGAAATCGAATGCTACCAATCTTCTAATGTGACCTTCTGATCGTTTTTGTTTAGTTCTGTCCTTCACACTCGAGCGGAAAAAACCGCTAAGCCAGCTTTCCTCTACGGTTTTCTCAATACTACGATGTGTTTGTTTAAAAATATTTGGCCAGCTCGTCCAATAAGAACGTATAGATTTCAGTTTAATTTATTTTGTTTTTTCTCTTTTTTTAAAGGGATTTTTCAACATCTACGAGAAAAACTCAGCTCCACTTAACTGCTCTTTTATTGATTTTAAAAATTCACCGTTATTTGTTCTTAAATCCACATTTGATTTTTTGGGCATCTGACTTTCAAGTTGAGGTTTCCGAAAGAAGAGAAACGAGGGAAGATAGAACCCAACTAAATTCACTGTACTGGTCGTAAAATCCCTCTTTCCGATAAATGTGAAGATTGTAGGACGAAAGTTGAGAAGATCACCAAAGTATCGGTCGCCGTTCAATCACATGTAGTGGTTCGAGAGGTTGTTACTTAGTTCTGCTGTAGAACCATAAGAATGACCGTAATGGAAATAACTAACAGTTTTTTTGAACACTGAAAATGTAAAAGAATCGATCGAGATTGAACTAAGGCCGCAAACTGCTGATATACTCTGTTTTCAATGTTTCACAAAATATTAGCTATGCAGACACATTTGAACAGTTCAGCGGTTAGAGATGCCTGGTTGGACCCCACAAACCCAGCTTTCTCCTGGGCCAATAGATTGGTGTTCAACTTGTCTGAAGGAAACTTTTTCCGACCCACGGAGGCTAATGAGTGCCTTTCCATTTCGAGGACCATAGAGCGATGTAGAAGAGAAAATCCGAGAATTTCGAAGAGATCTTCTAGAATTCGAGGACTTTCTTTGAAGAAAAGCAAAATCCTCAAGCAAATGCTGAACTAATAAGCTAATTCGAGTACAATCGTTGATGACTGATGCAGGACAATAAAGCGAATGAAACTAGTGCTGGGATTCTTGTAATATGTTGTATCGGGTCATAAGAATAGGAAAAATAGAAGATTTGTTAAAGATCAAATTTTTTTATCGAATACTATTTCGCTTTCCCAGACAAGAATTTCTTCGTTTTGCTTGAATGCTCTCGCGATGGGCGTTCTGTTTTCATCAGTTTGCTGAACCTGAAGGAGACTGCCACTTTGCACGTTCGTTTCTGCCAAGATGGCTGACTAGTCACTTAGATGTTGACTCCAAGCCGTCCTTTCTGATCTATCTAATCTGATTCTCATCTAGGCCTCAATGTCGTTTGCATAAGTAACACTGTCTACACCTGTATATCATTGTTCACTTGCTAAAGACAGCTCCTGAGGTTGAAAACATGAGCCGTATACGTAGTCTTTTCTTCCAATATCTTTAGAAATCAGGAGCGCTCCGAAAAACTCTCCGCTGATGCTATTCAGAAAACAAAGTAAGCTACCTAAAGGGGTGATGAAAGCTCTGTAGGGGCTCTTTCACCGAGCCTCAGATAGACGGCACTTATGAAAGATGATGGCTGAAATCTCGCATCTGTAGAGAAATTTCTTATTTATGCAAATATTTTACGATCACCTTCGTTATTCATTACTCCAAGCGCACACAAATCTATTCGGTCAGTATCACTGCGCCGACTGTGGAAAAAACGCTTTAGCGAGCCTTTCATTTAAGTGCTAAGTTTCTCGTATTGAAATCGCGTACAGCGAACACATGAGCTGATCACGAAAGTCAGAAAAAAGGAATAAATAGAACAGCCATTTGCTTCTATTTACTCACTCGCGTTTGTTTCAGCCTTACTTCAGCCACCTGAGAAAACACCATGTAGTTTTTTCACCGAAGCGGCGCAGATTCTCAAGTAAGTGCCGCAATAGTTAAGCGATGACGAATAAAAGGTCCGTAGTTGCTGAATCGTTGTCCGATGTTGATGGGAATTCTACTCCATTCGTAGCGTCGTAGATGCGACGAAATGCGTATTTGGTCTGCACCCAACTTATGAGAGCTTGCGGATGTATCATGTAGGCGTTTTTATGCTCTGACATAGTTTTGGCAACAAAGCTGTACAACGACTAATTAACAGTAAAGTTAGTGCACATTTGATGTACAAGTGATTTGAGCGCTTTCGAGTTATTCTGACGTCTTGTCATCACACATATGCGGGTATCAGCACTTTCTTCATTTGTTTCCTTGTTGCGCATATATCATCTACGATTGTGTGCCGGCCGAGTTGATCTTTCTTAGAATCATAGATAGCTCTACTAAAGTGTTCCCAGATCCTCGTGAAAGGTAGTTATAGGACTTCGTGGATCGAAGGAGTTTAAATAAAAAGTCCTGGTGCCAATTTGTTCATCATGGAGGTTTAGCCCTTGGCGGTGTCGAACCAGCAACCATACATCGCGCGACAGTTATGATCACTGCGCTTTCCGCTGCCTAACTGGTAAGAAAAAAGGCGGTCAGCTATTCCTAGAAAATCCCTGAATAGAAAATAAAATCGCTCCCAAGGCCGACTTCCTATTAACTTAGGCGTTGATCAAATAATTCACCAGACAAACGGTTCTTAACAACAGGATTTAAATGGTGCAGTACTGGCTGACCATCAGCCGATTTAGCTTTCTTCGGAGCCTGGAAAGGTCAAATTAGCAAACAATCCACTCATTCAAACAGTTTCATAACTTCAGCAGAAAGAAATATAGGACATAAGTTCTCAATTTAATGGAGGCCAGTCGTGCAGAGTTTCACATAGGTCAGGAATGTGGCTGAGCCAGGTCACAAAAAATCAGCACGAGGAAAGGCGCTAGGTCATGCGTGATAACGAGGCATTCCTCCATGCGGCTCATTTTGGAATCCTTGGAATTTATTCGGAATGCTTCAAGAGTTCCGTTCTCTGATGTTTTCGATTCCTGTGTGGTGATGGTAACTCCAATTTCGAAACCCTCCCCGTTATGCCTCTGTGTCCTATGCGCGTCTAGTGGAGCATTTAGTTTAACTTTATGTTTACCGCCATGGTGTTCTTTTATGCGGATGCACAATGATCGACTTGTTTTGCCAATTTATTCATCTCCTACGTCTCTTACAAGAGATCAGATAAACCGTACCCGAACTCACCCAATGACCGTCCTACCGTTAGAACACATTTCAATTTTGCGTTGTACATAGATGGTCATACAGGCGGTTACGAAATTGCTGGCTTATGAGAATGTTCGGTAGTATTTCAATCACTGCTATCCATTTTTCAAGACCAGGCCTTTTCAACCACCACATTATAGCTGTGTTATTACGTTGGAAATTAAGGCCAGGATGGATGGGACATTATTTTCACTAGACTCCTCGTTCATGGGTGTCGTTTTTCCTCTAAACCACCCCAAAAGTCGTTTGTTCGATCTCTTGCTTATATCTAACCAAGCAACCCACTCGCCGGGTGTGAAGACGGACTTGTCTGAGAGAATCATAAACCGTGAGACCCTAACACTGACAGCTATCCCCAAGCCATTTTATAAGCCATATACGCCTTTAATCACTTTAATTCTCACTGAAGTCGAATGCCATGGCGTACCTTAAGAACCTAATCAAAGATGGGTGTTTTATTCTTCTACGTTTTAATGACTACATACATACTAGTACTAAGAAGTCCAATGAAATATGGCTCCACGTGAGCCAACCCGGTCGCGCGTCCAGTTGCTAACCAAATTATCCAAGTTTTAAATTTCTACTTAACAGTAGTAACCTCGTGCCCTAAAATAGAGTTCGAATGTTCTGCAGAAGACAAAATTCGACGAGATATGTCACTCGTTTCTCCAGCAAAAACGTGAAAGGGGAGAGAACATGAGCATCAATCACAGCCATGTCTAGAGCTCGAACACTCAAACATCTTCTATTAGCATCCAAAACAAATCTGGGTACTAAAAAGCATGCACGTTACTTTTTGTGTGATCGTTACATTGCCACTGCATTCTTCGCATGAAGGACAATTTCAACAAAAAACCACAAACGTTGGCATTTCGTGAGATCCACTCCGTTTCATAAGATTTTTATAACGCAGTTTTCTCTTCCTCTTTCTCACCACTACGTTTGTAAGCTTCAATGGATGTTTGTCAGCACTGTAGAAAGATTCTCTTTTAATAAACCTTTAGAACTCAGTCGCCATTCGAAAGTCTTTCTTCCTTTCTTAGGCTTCAAATTCTCTCGATCGTCATTGAATGAGCTATCCCTCGTTCATCAGTCGAACACGAATGTCATTTTTCACACAAAAGAATGCCGCGGTTTTTTTCTTTTTTTTTCTGAAACGGACCCATCTGCTTGTCGGCATTTGTCTGAATGACGATAAGACAAGTTGCATCATGCGCCTCAAGAATAGGGGCTGCTAATTTTTCATTGCTGACTCACCTGTTCACAGTCTTTGCCCTGCTTCTGTTGTATAATAGTTTGTTTCTATTTGTTTCTATTCATTATTTATACCTCTTACACCTCATTAAATCGAATTGAATGAATCCTATGAGTGTTAGGTAGCGTGTGTATCGCAATGGCTAGACAGGCAGTGCTGTAAACAGATGGCTTCTAGCTCGTTTCTCCGCCCGTGCTATCGAAGCCCGTCGTCCTTCCAGGGTCGACAAAGTGGCGCCACACTTGTCTGGCACGACGGTACACTGATTTGGCGCCTCTATGGTCACCTGGAAGTCACTGTGTAAGACAAATATTGATTCAGTCATCTCTGTGATGACACGAATAGAATCAAATGAATTGCGTACTCTTCAGCAGTTGATTGACAACGCACCCCTTTCACTTTTTATTGTCCATGAAATTCCATTTCATTCTGGCCTCAGTCACTTTTTATAGATCCTTGACCTTTTCGAATAGTTAGGTGGGATATTCGTCTTTTATTTCTTTCTAACTTATTGGAAATGTGAATTGTGCTTTGTGCACAATAATTTACCTCCTTGCTGAGCTCGGAGAACGACTGATCCCACTTAACTGCATACTGCAGCTTGTTCATGCGAGTTTGTACTTCTCTTCTTCTTCGCGCCAGAAAAAAACCGAGTTTTTTAGGGCGGCGTCTCAAATCGTTAGTCTTATATGTGAAAAGTGCAACTGAATGAATAGTAGTTGACCACTAAGAAGCCGAAACCTTGCGTAAACGTGAAAGGAATCTAAGTTGAGCAAGTAATCCTTCGTATTCTTGTCGAGCAAACACGAGGTGTTATTTTTTTTTTTTATTCTTTATTCACGAACAAGCTGACCTTTCGGCGGATTTCGCCTTCCTCAGAGCCTGGAAAGGTCAAGTTGACAGCAATCTATTCGGCCAAACACCTCCATTACCAAACAGAGGAAACACTAAACCTAGATTTCAATCACATTGAACACAAAATAGCTTCTTTGCACACTCTACCGCTTTCTATGAGTCTTCCACTGAGACTATGTCGCGTAGAGACCAAACCAACCGCACAGAGTTCACATGGAAGCGTAATGTGACCTTTTCATCAGAATAATAGGTTTATATATTGCCCAATATCACGCGTGACAATGAGGCATTCTTCTTTGCGGCTCATTTTCGGATTTCTGGAATTGATCCAGAACGCCTCGAGGGTTTTGCGCGCTTGTGTTCGCGATTCCCGTGCGAGGATCGTGACCTGTACTTCAAAGTCTTCCGCGTTATGTCTCTGGGTCCTATGCGTGCCTAGTGGGGTATCTGGTTTAAGTTTGCCGACTAGGTGTTCTTTCATGCAAACACAGAGGGGTCTGCCCGTTTCGCCAATGTATTCGTCTCCGCACGTCTTACAGGAGATCAGATAAACTGTGCCCGAGCTCATGCAATCACCGTCTCTACCATTAGGGCAAACTATGCAATTTTTGCGTTGCAATAGACGGTCATATAGACGAACTACTTGGCGTCTAAGAGTACTCGGTGGTATTTCAACTACGTTTACCGAATCCTCAAGACCCGCCCTTCTTAAACAGCGTTTAATAGCTGCACTTACATCATTTGAGATGAAGGGTAGGATAAACGGGATCTTTTGCGTAGCCATTAGAAATGGCTATTTGCCGTGCCTAGTTCCAGGACTCCTCTCTCCGCACTCTTCCCGTGCACACGTTGGTTGTTGTTCGAAACATGTTTCTTACAAGCGCCCTTTTCGTGTGAGAGGGTGAGAGGAGAGGTAATCAACCAAGATGTTTTTACTACTTGGCTTTCGGTACCACTTTGTAATGTAGCCATTTTTTGACAGGTTAATTTGGACGTTCAGGAATGGAAGCCAGTTTTCTTTCGGTTTCTCTCAGGTAAACTTGACATACTCTGACTGTGCGTTCAACATCTTGAAACATTTGTCCATTTCCTCTTGTGTTGAGCAAAGGACAAAACAGTCATCTGTATATCTACAGTAGAGTAACGGCCCGAGATCGGTCACTGCCTTGAGACATAAACGCAGTGGCAAGACTTGGTGCCAGTCGCTGTCCCATTGCCAACTCTCTTATTTGAGCGTAGTAATTCCTGGACCATCTGAAGATTGAGTAGCTCAAGCATTCTTTCAAGAGTGCCATCAACTGCTCTATCTTGAAGCTATACACGTTTAATTCTCTTTCGTGTTTTGTAAGGAGTTCGAATATGGCTCGCATTGCGGAGTCATTCGACACGTTTGTATAAAGGGCGGGCACGTCAAAGGACTCCATCACGCACGCGCTGTTGGTCTGCGCAGTACGTAGACGATGCAGAAACATCTGAGTTTTCGTAAGATGGGGTGGAATGTGTTTCAACAACTGCGTCTAAGTTGAGCTGCTGGATGAATAGGAACGAGCGTTTCGTTTTTAGCTGCTCCAACAAGTAATGCGTTAAAAAGATAAAGGATAAAGCTCTCGGCGTTGATTAATCCATGAGGGATGCACCATGCATTCGACTTCATTATATATCGTAGGAGGTGATTGAATGCATATCTGGCCTTTACAATGACTCGTGGTGACGTACCGATGCATCGAGCGAGTGCTGCTATCCTCCCAGACAAGTCTTGTACGAATTTACCAACTCCGGAGGGATGGAAGGCTTGGTCAGCCACGGGCGCGGAGATCGATTCGCGCGTGTGTCGTAGTGGCGCATCCAACCACTGCGCCACTCGCGTACATCAAGTAATGCGATAGCTACAAATTTTAATCTGCTCAAATTCGGAACGCGATGAGTGCCGTCGAACAAGAACGGCCGTAAAATGAGGAAGTATGATGTGCACAAAATGCTGCTTCTCCGAAGATGCGAAACTGCGAGGATTTTTTGCTCACTCTCAAAAACATAGCCAGTTTGGACCACAGATTTTTTTCATTTGTCAAAAACGCAATCGCAGACGAAAATCCCACATTCTCTTGGCAACGCGAATTCTCACGGCAGGCATGAGAAAACGAAGGATGTTGATGAAATATCAGAAATAATATTACTGATTGTATTACAGAGAAAATCTTAGTTCAAGTAAAAGTAAAAGCTCTCGGCGTTCATCAATCCCTGAGGGATCCGCCATGCATTCGACTTCATTAAGCATCGGGAGAGGTGATTGAATGCATATCTGGCCTTTACAATGATTCGCGGTGGCCTACCGATGTATCAAGCCAGTGCTGCTATCCTCCCAAACAAGTCTTGTACCAATTTGCCAACCCCGGAGGGATGGAAGGATTAGGAGGCCATGGGCGCGGGGATCGACTCCACGTGTGTATCGAAGTGGCGCCTGCAACTACTGCGCCACACACGCCCCCTTAGTTCAAGTATCAAAAGAAATCGGTTTCAAAAAATATGCTAACAGTGTTTCTCTAGATAAAAAATAAAATGAATGAGAATGGTGCCAGGAGCAAATTTTTCCTTCTTATTGCTAATTTCCTGACTTGTTATCTTCATTTTTATCTGTCGCCATCTTTATCTTATGTACAACTTCGTTTATAGGACACTTGTAGCGCAGTGGTCGACGGTGTTTTATATTACACGCGTTGTCTCCGGTTCTGCCAACCCTCTACAGGCGAAGCTCAACTCTCCGCTGTGAACGAATCGATGCCAGCTCTTCCTGGGCGGATAAACTCCCTCTATACATTGCTAGGCCACCGTGAACCATGTGGACTCCGACTATGCATACGATCAACTCTACGACCTTATGAATAAAGCCGGACCATGAATGAATAGATCATCCTTACGGGACGGAGAAATGCCGATCGTCTTATCCTTTTTCTTACTAATAAGTGTAAGTTCACTAAAGATTTCTATATGAAATTCTTTTCCATCAACTAAGTCAAAAAAATAATGTTGATGCTTTTCTGAAAATGAAATGACATATATACGCCTATGACGAGATGGGACAATGAAATGCGAATAAGATGTAATAAGCAGGGCATCGTAAAAGTAAGTAAATAAAGAAAGCACAGTGTAGAAACGAACGAAAAGGAATCTCCCATTGCGTCCATCTTCCCTATAAAGTTTCCGAGTCAATGCTGTGATTCATTTGTGAACTATTCAAAAAAGAGTCCATCAGAGATAAGTTCCATAAAGGATAAGAGACAAAGGATAAAACGTTCGGCGTTAATCCATCTCCAAGGGGGGCGCCGTCGTTAAAGGTGAGTGAGTGCATATCTGGCCTACAAAATGACTTGTGTTGGTTCAAAAATGTATCAAAACAGTATACCTATTCTCCGACACAAATTAGACACCAATTTGCTCACCACGAGGGGATGTAGGGCGTTCCTTGGCTGAGGTGCGTGAGTGAGCCAGCAACCGATGCAATGTGTATTGCAAATTGTTTGTAAAACCACTGCGCTATGCGCACTACAATAAGCCTCATTCTATTCAAAAGTAAGCCCAAAGAAGTGATGTTAACTTGCCAACACGTGAACATGACAACGGGATAATTGTGTTGCGCTACATTAAATAGCTGGATACAGGAAAAGAAGTCGTGTAATATTTAATTGAATGTTCTCAGACGTGAAATTTTTCGAGAACCTGTGAAAACATGGAAAATATTTTTTAAAAAAAGCACACGAAAGATGAATGATGTCATGGATGTGGTTGCAAGGTGACCTCAGGTAACTTCTATTGTCGAAATTCCTTCCTTGAGAACGAGTTTTAATGAAAAAACCTCATGTTTATATAAACACTTAATGCTCCCCACTTATCTATCCAATACCATATCTCATATCTAGGAAAGCGTGTGGCGCAGTGATTGGAGGCGCGTATGACACACACGTGGAATTGGTCCTCGCACCCATGGCCCACCAAGCTTTCCATCCCTACGGAGTCGGCAAATTAGTACCAGACTTGTCTGCGAGGATAGCAGCACTGGTTCGGTACATGGGTAGGCCACCGCATGTCATTCATTGTAAAGGCCTGAAATGCATTCAATCCCTTCCAAACGATGCTTAATGAAGTGCAATACATGGCGCATACCTCGGGGATTGATCAAAGCCGAGAGCTTTTCATTTTAATACCATATCTGACCCATAATAAAAAGAAAACGTGAAGAAAATTGAAGCGTTTGGTTTTAATCAATCCCTATTAGCTAACAGGCACTCCACTCTATCCATAGTACCGTAGAAGTGACTGAAGTACGTTTCTTCTATTATGTTTAACAACTTTCGCTCACCTCCCGCTCTATCGAGCCTGTGTTTTTTACTCCTCAGGCAAGTGTGGTACCAATTCTATGATCCCGGAGAACGGGGGCTTTTTTTCTTCATGCTGAGGAATCAAGCTAAAGACGAAGTGCTTATTGCTGGGTGCTTTTAACCACTGCGCTACGTTGCCACCGAAATATCGGAAAACTGTATAGAGCTGTCATCATTGCCTGGATTACAATTTTTCCCGTGTTTTCCCTTAAAGAATTTCAACCTCGCGGAGTAGACTTTTTGCGACCACAGTTTTCTTGCTAATTTATTAAGAAGAATACTAACCACCATCAACGCGGATAAATAGCTTCATAAAATTTCTGGCATTCTGTGTTTTTTGCTCCATTCATTTCGAAATCTTGCCAAGTTTCACTGACACTTCTCGCCACTTTCTTCCTTTTCTTACGAGCATTTCTAGAAATACATGTCCTTTAAGAACAAGTGGAAAGCATTTCATTATAAATTGCTTATGCTCGCCTTTCTTTTTCAATTATGCATTAAATCAGCAGTGAAGCTAATATATTTTACAAGCCTTCCAGTTACTATATTCCCATTCGCTTTTCACATTACCATTAATAATAATGGCTCACCTTGCAAATCAAGAGATAAGTTAGTGTATTGTTGTAACCCTCCGTTACTGATTACACAAGCTAACTAAGGGCGCGTGTGGCGCAGTGGCCGGATACGCCCTGGAACGCACACGTGGAGTCGATCCCCACGCCCCTGGCCCACCAAGCCTTCCATCCGTCTGGGCTGGACAAATTGGTACTAGATTCCTCTGGAAGGATACATCGGTAGGCTACCGCGAGTCATTGTAAAGGCCAGATATGCATTCATTCACCTCCAAACGATACTAAAGTCAAATGCATGGCGCATGCCTAAAGGGATTGATCAATTCCAAGAGCTTTAACCTCTTTTTAAAAAAAGCCAACTAGTCTTCTTAGAACAATTTTCCAATGAAACAAGTCATCTAAGGTGTTTTTTCAACAAAAAACTATCTATATAGAATAAAACTGTGTTCCTATTGGCTAGAGGATTGCAATGATTGGGCAGGATTGGCTGAGACGACAAACAGCAGGTGTTAAATTAGTTGATATTAGAATCTTGGATTCTTCAGTGATAATGTAGTGTACTGATATCGATTGGTAGCGCGACTCTTTCCTTCTAAGGCGGGAGAACTCCACGTCTTTGATTGTGACAATTCATCTAATTGCTCGTCTTGTATTTTAAGAATGTTCACCTCCACTTCTTGGCTTCTTTGACTAGGAAAATGAGAAAAACACATCCCACTTCAAAAAGGTTTCCCTTTATAACCGATTTCTGATTCCTCCAGGCCATCTGATCCCAAAGCGTTTAATTTCTCGATCTTATGCTTTTTTTTCGATTTCATTCGATCTTAGCAAATCTTTGTCTCTGTCAATATTACGATCACAATAAAATGCGTCGACCAATGTTCATTTTGTTCTTTTTCTCGTCTAAGCCAAGTGTCTGGATGAATCACAAGCCATCCAATAATATTGGGATATGCCCGCTCGAAACCTCGATTTTTTTTACTAACAGGATTGGTGAAAGTAGTTTCTTATTGCTTTCAAATAACAAAACTACTACTTCGGCTTTCTAAGTTGTTTTTGCTAAGAGGATAATGATAACAGAGCACTTCCTCTTTGTATCGATGCTATAATTGTTGAACTACCATTTGTAATTTTGTTAAATTTACAAAGAGTAGTTGTTTAATTCAAAAGACCGACTTTCTACGAACCTCGGTAGAAAAAAGTTGATATATTTACTTATATGATTTTTTAAACTGACCTTGTTTACCTGATGCGAGGTTGGTATAGGTCTTCGTCGTTGTTGTAGTTGTAGTTGTTGTTGTCGATGATGATGATGTTGTTGTTGTTGTTGTTGTTGTCGTTGTTGTCTTTGGTGCTGCTGTTGTTGGCCGACGGCTGACGTTTCCGCGATTTCGCCTTCCTCAGAGCCTAGACGTATTTGATGTAACAGTAGTCTTATATTCGGTAAAATATTCATAGTATTAATGAAGACCAAACTCTCAAATAAACGCCGTATTGATCAAAAAAGCTACTCACCGTGCTCTTACGAGTGGAACTGCCTACGAGTTGTTCACGTGGGACGGCAAGTGAGACCAAGTCAGGGGTCAAAATATCACTGTGAAATAAGGCGCCAGGTCACGTGTGATAGTGAGGCATTCGTCTTTCCGGTTCATCTTTGGATTTTTGAACTTTATCGAAAACGGCTCAGGAGTCTCATACGTGATGTTTTTGATTACTGCGCTAGGATCCGGATAGCCGCTTCAAAATCATCGCCATTGTGCTTTTGTACCCTCTGTGTACTCAGAGGAGTGTTTTGATGAATTTTAACTTTCCCATCTAGTTGTTTTTTTTATGCGGACATAAAGCGGTATACCCGTTTTCCCCAATGTATTCCTCGCCGCATGCTTTACACGAGACAGTTGTTTATGTGTCCACTTTTACAACTCATAAATTCCACTGCCTTTATTAGTTCAACTGATTGTGTTCGTAGTGCTTCAAAGAAGACCTTTAATCCTTAGCGAATCTTTTCAATAAGCTGTCAAAACGCCGATGAGTATTCGCGTTGATTAAGTGTGATAGATGCGTTTTTTTCCGTAACACGAAAGGTTGGTACTAACACCCTAAAAACACGCTAGAAAGTTCTGCAGAAAAAAACAGTTCCATTTCACCTCTGTTCACCTAGAAACATGGTGTCACCATTATTTGTATTAAAAAATCAGTTAACTATAAAGGATTGTAATTTACATAATTGGAGCAGTGAGCGGTAGCGCATATGGTTAGCATTCTCTCCATTCCACTCTCCATCATAAAGCAAGGTGCTCGCTTGTACCCTTACCAAGGTGCCCTTACCAACGTTGAAATCTAATCCACGTAGGAACGCCTTAACTCGGCTATCTCCAAGGTTGTAACGAGAATAGACTTGAACAGCGTTCGATGACATTCATAAAGAAGGCGAAGTCCTCAAATCTTGTACGAAATCTTAAAGCTGCCATAAAAACATGCGGAATGTTCGTAGAACTTGGTGGATGATTTGTGCCAGGGAAAGGATTTGAATGCAGGGAAGTGTGGAACCAGCGCAGTTGACTTGATGAAGGGTCATGTAAGAAATACTTACTTAATTATGAGAGTCAACTTTCATAAATTGTGCGGATCCCCACATTTCCCACTTTATGTTCGTTTTCTCGTGTAAATCAGCCATTGAAACGATCGCACTTTTTTTACTTCAATTCGAATACGACTTGAAAATTTTGCCTTCCTTATGAATGTAGTTGAACCTTCATGGAGCACAAATCTCCTTGGGTATCCTTGGATGTCTCTTCCAGAGTCTTCCCTAGCTCTTTACCAGCTTTTTGAGGAAAGATCCATTCATACTAATTTACCGTCTCCGACATAATGCGATATTTGGTTAGCTATGCGAGGATTTGAACGGGGACGGTTATGATTGTCTTACAACCACTGTCTTACAACCTGTGCCCATACTATACCGAAAAACATGTGCATAAAAAGCTGACTTCACTTGTTTTCTAGATGCTTCTTGTTTTAACATTACTTCACACCGAACGTTTCAACACTCCCTTTATCGCGTAACTGGTAGCCAAGGTGTAGTTTCAGCCGAATGTGTTGATCTTGGTGAAGTTCTCACGGCGGTACAAACCCTTCCTATAAAGGAGACACTTTCGATTAATTTGTGAGCGAAACGTTCTAAACGAAGCATTTTAATGATTCTAGCAAACCGTTTCACCTTCATCTTTTTTGCCTGTCATTTTATCATTACCTTTGTTCTGACGTCCTTCGTCTAGAGAAATACATGTGTATACGTATGCATGAAAACATTTGTTTCAGATTTAAATGATATAGTACATTTTTCCTGTTCTTTTATAAAAACGAGCGTTATCCTTTTATCGCCAGCAGTATCACCTGTCGTCTATCTTGTAGTCCAGTCGATCATCGTGTAATTAGTGCCGGCGCCAGCAAGTCTCAGTGATCCCGTCTCGTTCAAGAGCCGTTCGCTAGGCTCCAGTGTTCTAACTAAGGAACAAAAACCACTACACTTTATGAATGAAGCGTTTCCTTTGTTCGAAACCGCTTGTATGATCAACTAATCACTTACGTCTTTGGATGCTTGGATGGCTCCTTCATCAAGAGTAGTGCAGGACACAGCACAACATCCATTCCTTTCTTTCAGCGCAATCGCCTTTCATGGTGGTGGTCTACTCCAGACATGGTGATGTCCTCGAGACACATTCGGTCCCTTTACAAAACAAGAATGCATATTTTTTTCCTGGCAGCAGAGAAAGAACTCAAAAAGACCGACTTTCTATAAACTTTAGCATAGATAGTTGGTATATTTATTTATGCGATCTTATAAACTGCTTTTTCAGCTGATGCGAGGTTGCAGAGTTTCGTTGTCGTCGTTGTTGTTAATACAGTTGAGTCGATGGCCGACGTTTCGGCGATTTCGCCTTCCTCAGAGCCGTGATGTCCCTCTTCTGTGAGTTCCACTCGTAACATCACGAGTCTGAGGAAGGCGAAATAACCGAAACGTCAGCCATCGACCAATAACACCAACAACAACGACAACGACAACGAAGACCTATACCAACCTCGCATCAGCTAAAGAAGATGAGTTTATAAGATCATATAGATAAAAAAGTAGAGAAAGCGTTTGTTTTATGTCAAATGCAATATATCTTGTCTCTATTGATAGATAAGGCACGTGTGGCGCAGTGGTCGGAGGCGCCCTGCAACACACACGTGGAATCGATCCATGCGCCCATGGAACATCAAGCCTTCCATCCGTCCGAACTCGGCAAATTGGTACCAGACTTGTTTGGGAGGATAGCAGAACTGGCTCGATACATCGGTAGGCCACCGCGAGTCATTGTAAAGGCCAGATATGCATTCAATCACCTCCAAACGATGCTTAACGAAGTCGAATGCATGGAATATCCCTCAGGGGGTTGATCAACGCCAAGAGCTTTATCCTTTTTTTATCCTTTATTGATAGATAAAGTTAGCGAAATGTATAGACTGCCTTTTTTTCAGCATAAAAGAACAGCTAGATAATAGCTTCACAACCGGACAGTATACTCCTCTCCGTATGCACGTAGGACACAAAAAACACGACGGTGATTATTTTATAGTAACAGTAACGATCTTGACGCAGGAATCGAAAACATCGTTGCGCAACATTGTCAAGGTATTTTGGATACTTTTAGAAATCCTAAAGTGGGTAGAAAACCCGAACGCCGCACTATCACGTGTGAGTTGACGCGTCATCTCATTAGTTTTTTGGTCCGAATGAGTTTCGTTCAGTGGTGTAAACAAATGATCTCACTCTTTAGAAAGCTAAATCGATAAGTACTTTCTTACAAATTGCTGCTTGTTCTTTATATTAGCTTCTTGTCGTTAAGACTAGAAATATACATCGAATAAGAAGAATAAGGCTACATAACAATATATCTACGCTCTGAGGATCACGAATTCGCGCTGACATCACGTCGGCTCATGAAAGAGAAATCATCACACTAATATTTGTACGGGCGCGTGTGGCGCAGTAGTCGAAAGCGCCCTGCGACGCACACATGGGATCGATCCCTCACATCCGTGGCTCACCAAACCTTCCATCCGTCCGAACTCGGCAAATTGGTACCAGACTTGTTTGGGAGGATAGCAGAACTGGCTCGATACATCGGTAGGCCACCGCGAGTCATTGTAAAGGCCAGATATGCATTCAGTCACCTCCAACCATGATTTATGAAGTAGAATACATGACGCATCCCTCAGGGATTGATCAACGCCGAAAGCTTTAGTTTTTTTTAATATTTGCAAATCCTCGAAATTTTTCTTCTATTTCTTGTACTGTAAATTACAGAACAATGTTGCATTGAAAGTGGTCGGGCTTTTTAATTTCGGTTTCGAGGATTTTTCAACCGACTGGTAGGAGTAGCACCATTCAGTTGGTGATCTCATTTCTAAATCGTTCTTCATCCAGTAGCTACAGCATTCCATTTGTTTTCAAAAATCACTCAATCATTTTCCATTATTTTCTATCGTATTGCATTTCGGACGATGTTTCTACTGCCTCAGTTTCTCAGTGGATCACAACTGTCTTCAGCAGATTTTTCAAACAGCGTTTTGAACCCTCGTCCTTGAATGCTCAGATCTGTTTTCCTACTAGAAATGGATTTTTTATAACCTACACATTTATGCCAACAATGTATAGGCCTAATCGTTTTATTAAGCTCTTCATTTTTGGGGCATTTGAATGTTTTGAGACAATTTTCAGGTGGACGCTGAAGCTTCTTAGACGGAGATCTCGTCAGCAAATATCGATCGAGGTCTATGAAGAATGTGCACTCTGTAAGAAAAAAAGTTCCGATAAATGTTCTGGATGAGGAAATGCTTAGAATCTTACCCAACGGTGTCATCAACGATCACTCGTCGACGGGATTGATCTGGGGTCACAAATCGGCATCAAACCTAGTTAAGCGAAGATTAATGCCGAAATCGTAAAGTTAGCTTTTTGCAATTAAAGTGATACTGAGATATTTGCAAAACTCCAGATCGTATGTGTCTACGGTGGGGATTGAACCCGCTGTTACCTTTTCCAGAAGCTAACGTGTTTCATTACCACGCCATTAGAACCCGCCTCGTTTCGCCTTTCTCTCAGCCGTGTTTTATTGGTGCTATCAACAATCACCTGTCAGCGGGATTTAACTGGGGAGCACAAATCAGCATTGAACCACAGTTAAGCCGAAACTGCAATATAAATCACAGTGTCATCACTTTTTTATCTAATGCCTATCCTTTCTTTCATGGCGGGGTATGATGCAAACACAAATACACACTTGACACCTGACACTTGAACGGCCCGTCCTCACTGGTTGTGCGGGCCCCAGCATAATCGCCATTTATCGGAGATTTGCTGGTTAAGCCACTGTTGTTCTCTGGAATCCCGAGGTCAGCCTGGCGAAAGTCTGCCCCAGGTCTTCACCACCATGGGCAGTCGCAGTCCTTGTAGATCAGAGGGAGATTTGCCACCATGCAACTTTGATACCAAGACGGTGGTCAATCCTGGTACTGGTTTACTCTTAGTTGGGCTTCCTGTTGGAAAAACGGACTCCTTCTCAGCCTGGGAGACCCTGCCGGGGGACGAATCCCACCGCTGTACATCGCAGTCCGACGCAGGAACACCTCCCAGCCACGATGAGGCGGTAAACCGTTGGGAGGCACAAATACAATGATGCTGAAATATTTGCAGAACCTCGACCCCAAGTCAAATCGAACAGTCCTTTCCGAAAGCTGACGTGGGGTCTGGCCTGGGGTCCAAGTTTTGCAAACATTTCAGCATCATGGAGGTTGAATTTTTTTACAATATTTCTCTGCTGCAATAACGTTCTTTGATCAGATTCATTCATAATGACGAGCTCTTTACCCATTTATATGCTATTTATTTTATTAACCCATTTCTTTCGAGCTTCACATTCATTTGAGGTGCTCACAGACTTCTGTTTTATCCTCATCTATTTCATCCGGAAATTACGGAGTCGTTGCTACTTGGTCATCTTCATTTAATATCTTCAAGTAGTCAACAACGATAGATGGTATGGAATAGTGTAGAGTTTCTTTATCACCAACAATTGCCTTATCAACATCACCAATCTTTTCAAGCCAACCTTCTATCACTAGCGATTCCTCGTAAAAAACCCAGTATTAACGCTTTTTCCACAGTTTTTCCTCCAGGGTTTAAGCTACTTGCAAAAAAATCTAGGTTCCAAAAAAAATTTTCTTTAATGTCATAAATCTGCTCTTTTAAATATTTTGCAAGATAAACAGGGAAAAAATTTTAAAACAAAGTCCGAAGACAGAGCCAACATCGGTTTTTTCTATCGATGGTTCGCTGCGACATTCGTTAAAGCTCACGTGAGCTCCGTCAGTATACGACAACGAAGCACCTCGATTTTTGAACGGAGCAATTTCTCAAAGAAATGGCTTGATGAGTTAATTTGCAGCCTAGGCTACTCGAGATAACTTGTCGTATTATGAGAACCCTTCTATCATCAATACGTGACCACCGAGGATAAGTGTTGGCACTCAGAACTCAGAGACTTGAGACTCACTCTTTTTTCGATCAAGATTAGCATCCCTTAGAAAACTCTTTGATGACGTTCATATTCCCATGTTATTCAGCGTAATCGCTTTGGAATATTTATTAATATTCTCGAGAAATCATGCAGAAATATATGACAAAGTATTGCACATGCGTGTATTCTATATTATTCATTATCTACTGATATCACACGCTTCATACGTTTTGCCTATCAGAACATTTCCTCTGTTCGCTTTGCTTTGCTGAATGAGTCATCTATGAAAGTCTTCCGGCTTGTGTGTGAGCTCGGTTGGTAGTTGAAGAGTGTCTTCTGAATATCACTGAATGCTGACCGAATACATTGTCATTAAAATCCTGGGCAACCTTTTCTGGTGCTGAACCTGTTCTTCACCACTGATAGTAATCTAGCTTTGTGGTTCAAAAAAGCTTCTAGAAAGAAAATCTGGCCTAAATTTTTCCCTACCTTGGAGTGTTGGGAGGCTTGATTGGCACGAGGTGAAAATGAACCAGGCTCTGTGCATGCATTGCGTTGTGTCTCTAACTATTATGCTTCTGGCGTCCTTGTTTGATATACATCTCATATTTGCAAACCCCTCCTCACATCACACTTAGGGTTGTTTCTGGATGTCCAATTAGCATATATATCAAGTTTATCGTGTGGACAACATATCTCCCAAGTTAAGAAGTAGTTCGATCAGTCGAAAAGCCCAGATTTCTATGCCACAATCGTTGTGGAAAGCGCTCATTAGCAGGGGCAGCAAACATCACTTCATGTCCACCAAAGATCCGAGATGGCAACGTGGAAAAGCTTTGTATAGTTGCCACGGCTACCTCTTAGATTCAGGAAATAAACACCTGCCTAATAAGCGAACTACAACGATGTAGAGATTGTGCTTGAGCTCGAAGCATTCGAAATTATTATTTGTCGCAGAATCCCACTAGAATCAAACTCTCTGTGGTTATTGACCTCCCTGAACTTCAGAATTATTCCACATTCTCATAGATTTGCTCTGGAAAGATTCAAGCTCAATTTAACTCCAAAAAGTTGTTGCAATGGTGGACGAATTTTAAAGTTTGATATAAGCAAGAGTTTGGAAGTCGGACAGTGGTCCGCATTTTTTAAAGGGGAATAAACTTATTTGGCACCAACTAACATATTTGCGGCAATACGTATTGATTTCAATGAGCCGTCCTTCACACTATACACTATAACGCATAGCTTTTTTCTTCTCAGAGCTTCTTGATCAATGCCTTCTTCAAAGTGGATATTTGACAGTTCCTTTAAGCTGTGCTTTTTGCATTCTATTGATGGTTTCATAAAGATTTAGAATGCCCCATCCGAGAACGACTATTTTTTTAAATGATCCGTCTTCAAACCTTTTTTTGCGGAATCCAGAACTTCTTGCATTAGATCTGTGCAGGAACAAAACTGCAATTATAGAAAAAATCGTGACGTTCTTCGTTACCCCGGACCAACCTAGCCCATACGGGCACCTTTTTGCACGAAATTTGAAGAGAACGAAGGAGGGAGTTTAGCGGTTCCCGTATGACTTGCTCGATCATCAAGGGCATTAGATATGATAGATGATCTCATATTTAAAAAATATTTTTACTGCAAGTACACATGGTTTTCGTCACAACCATTTTGTCGAGAGTTGTTGTTTCTAATGCAATTTCTGTTTACACGTCTTTTGGTAATTCCCAAGGCCGACTTTCTGTTAACCTCGACAATTGCCTAATATCACTGTTCTCTCGATGACCAAACACAAGGTTGTTCCCTTTATTCTTTATTTATAAACAAGCTGACATCTCGGCGAATTTCGCTTTCCTCAGAGCTCGGAAAAGATCAAATTGGCTGCCTTGAATAACGATGGGTCGATAAATACAAGATCTTCCATAGTGCTGAGATATTTGCAAAACTCCGGACCGCAATTGTCTACGGTGGGGGAACGAACGCGACAATGTCCTTTCCGGGGAGTAACGCATTCACCACCACACCATGCGGGTCCTTCGTTTCGCCCGTCTCTGAGCTAGTTCTATCGATCTTTTTGCCGTCAGCAATCACCCGTCAACGGGATTGATCTGGGCGAGCCCAAACCGACAAATGACGGGTGATTGCTGACGGCAAAGATCGATAGAACTAGCTGAGAGACAGGCGAAACGAAGGACCCGCATGGTGTGGTGGTGAACGCGTTACTCCCCGGAAAGGACAATAGCGCGTTCGTTGCCCACCGTACCGTAGACACCTGCGGTCCGGAGTTTTGCAAATATCTCAGCATTATGGAAGTTATATTTCACAATGTACCCTGCCGTCAAAAAGAATAGGCAGCAAATAAAAAGGTTAAGAAAACACAAGATCTTTTAACAGTTCCCAAGATCGACTTTCTGTTAACTTCAACATTGGATTGTAAATGTGTCGTTCCATTTTTCAGCAATGGCGAGGTTGTTATTCAGCACACGTTTACTTCCGTGCACAAAGAATACATACAACACAACTGTAGCCGACGTTTCGGCAGTATCGCCTTCTTCAGAGCCTGGAATGGTACACTAGTACGCAACTTACTAGGGACAAACGCTTCAACAGCACAAACAAAAAGATGAAAATCTGAACGATAATTGAACGATCTGCAGCTTCTCGAAAAACCCACCACTTTTTTTTACCTGCCTTCCTATGCGACTCTAAGCGTCTGTTCTTCCTGGATGGAACGCAGCTAAAAAAAACAGTAGGGTTTTTTTGAGAAGCTGCAGGTCGTGTAGTTATCGCTCAAATTTTTCATCTTTCTGTTTCTTCTGTTGAAGAGTTCAACCTGGTAAATTACATACCAGTGTACCCTTCCAGGCTCTGAAGAAGGCGATACTGTCGAAACCTCAGCTACCGTTGTATTGTACGTATTCTATGTCTCGAGAATTAAACGCGTGCTGTATAACAACCTCGCGATTGCTAAAAATAGAACGACACATTTACAAACACAAGATCATTGCTACGGGTGTTGATAAGTAAATATAAGACAGAAGATGTTGGTAGATCAACTTTCAGTTGAAAGCTGATCAAACATGGCGCGTGTGCCGCAGTGGTTGGAGGCGCCACGGCGACACACGTGGAATCGATCCCGCGCCCATGGTCCCACTAAGCATTCCATCCCTCCGAAGTCGGCAAGTTGGTGTCAGACTTGTCTGGGAGGATAGCAGCTCTGGCTCGATACATCAGTAGGCCACCGCGAGTCATTGTAAAGGCCAGATATGCATTCAATCACCTCCAACGATTATAATTGAAGTCGCATGCATGCCGTGTTCCCTCAGGGGATTGATCAACACCGAGAGCTTCATGCTTTTCTTTTTTAAACCGCCCGCTTTTGTCACTTTAACTCATTTGTTGCTTAATTTTCGGTATTGACTTTTAAATTCGTCCTCAATAATGGGCGATAAAAGGAATCATCTTCAAGGTGCTTCTTCATTATCTCAGTCTTTAACTGATGAGGAATTAGTACAAACTCCCTACTCCTATCCCCAACATATAGACTTATGTTTTTCAAGCTTACCAGCTCGTATCTCGTGGGTGATTTCGAGTAAAGTTTATCTGATCTCTTGTAAAGCGTGCTGGGACGAACACATTGACGAAATGGGTAGTCCACTCTGCGTCCGTATGAAGGATCGTCTAGTCGCTGAACTTAAAGTTAAACAAGATACTCCACCAGGCCCCCCATAGGACACAGAGGCAAGGCGCGGAATTTTTTGAAGCAGACCATTCTCGCACAGAAGTCGAAAACTCTAGCGCGGAAAACTCTGGAAGCATTCTGGATGAATCTCAAGAAACCGAAAATGAACCGCACGGAGTGATGTCTTGTAATTCCGTGTGAGCCCACACGGTATTTAAAACTGATATTTTGATGTGAGAGGCGAATTACACTTTTGTGAACTCTCTGTGGTTGGCCTCCACGTTGAACAGTGAGGGGAGACTCCTAGAAAGCGGTAATTGTGCGAAGAAGCTATTTTGTGTTGAATGCGAATGAAATCTTGGTTTCATTCTTTGTTTGTTGATTATGTAGGTGTTTAAATGAGTAGATTACAGTCACCTTGAACTTTCCAGGCTCTGAGGAGGGCAAAACCCCTCGAAACGTCAGCTTGTTAATGAATAAAGAATTATGGATAGAGAATGAAGCAACAACCACGTGTTTGCTCATCAAGAGAATAGCGAACAATTTTTGTTTGTTTTTAAGGTGGGATGTAAGAAAAGTTTCTAGAATGTATAAGTTGGCGAAAACTGAAACTGCTTGAGTGTTGTAGTCCAATCTAATAAAATTCAAGTACGTCTATCCAGTTTTATCAAATTTCGAAAAGTTCATTTCGATGTTACTTGAATACCTGAATGGCTCATCCTCACTGGTTGTGTTGTCCTCAGCATAATCTGCATTTTTAGGACATTTGCTGGTTTAGCCATTGTAGTTCCCTGGAATCCTGAGGTCAGCCTGCCCAAAGTCAGCCCCAGGTCGTCACCACCACAGACAGCAGCAGCTCTTGTGGATCATAGGGGATTTGCCAGCATTCGAGTAGTTTGATACCAGGACAGCGGTGGGTCCTGGTATCGCCTTACTCTTAGCTAGGCTTCCTGATGGAAACGGCGGACTCCTTCTTAGCTTGCGAGACGCTGCCAAGGGATGAATCCCTGTACGAGGAATGCGCCATGCATTCGACTTCATTAAGTATCGTTGGAGGTGAGTGAATGCATATATGGCGCACACAATGACTCCCATTAGCCTACCGATGTATCGAGCCAGTGCTGCTATCCTCCCAGACAATTCTGGCACCAATTTGCCGACCCCGGAAGGTGGAAAGCTTGGTGGGACATGGGCGCGAGAATTGATTCCACGTGTGTGTCGCAGTGGCGCCTCCAACCACTGCGCCACATGCACTCTATTTCAGTGATAGAGTGGGAGAAAAACCGTGAGAAGGCACAATCAAAACCGTTCTGTCTATTGATCTTGTTGTAAGGCTTCTTTGATCGATGCCGGCTGAATTCCGCTTCAAATGTTTTTATTCCGGCTGTTGACGTCTAACTACGACAACCTCGATCAGTTTTGTATACTGTCAGTCATCTTGACTATCGTTTCAAATCGTGTAAAAACTAGTCAGTTCCACACAACTATTTTTGCAAAACATTGGAAAATTAGCGCGGAAACTCGTTATTTAATTTGTATAAACTGAGTACTTGAAAATGACTTTTGAGAAGTTCCGTGTAAGGGATGGAGAAGCTTCGTGCCGTCGTAGTCGATCGATGGAGTCGCTTGAGAAACAGACTGCCCTCTTTACTCTCACCTCTTTTTTTTCTGCGTTTTTATTAAAATGTTCTCCTCCTTCTTTCCTTTTCATTCCATTCTCTCCCATACATCGTTGACACGACGTAGTGATGATAATCGAGACTTCGAATTGTCATCTCAAGTCGGTCGTCTAATTCGGGACATTTGACAAATAACAATGGTGTAAATTTATTGAGCCCATCAATTTTAGGTTCACGGAACGGCGTAGATTTTGTGTCGATCCATTCATGACATTTTTAGCACGAACCGGTCCTGAAATCGCTTTAACTCTCATAGTTGATCACTCCTAAGTCGTTTTTGCTTGCCTACTTGTCGTTTTGATCTGGAAGACCGCACTCTAGTGTCCATTTACTCAGATCCTCCTATCCACTGATTCCTTTCTGTCCATTCTCTTGGAACCTCATGCTTTCATCTCTTTTTTCTATTCACCTGCGGTGTTGTTCTTCGTTCAGTACTTCGTTCGTATTCCGTTTTCTCTTCAAGCCACTTTTTTCTCGCTAAAATACTGCAAAAAATTTCTGACACCCGTGTTTTTTACTGAAATTTTTAAAAATTTCGATTACTTCATTCACTGCATTCATCGACCATATGCGGCTCTGATCAGTTGTTCTTCCTCAGTGGAAGGCACGTAATAGACGGCTCTGATGAAGGTGGTACTACCGAAACGTCAGCTTTAACGGACTAAAGAATAAAGTAACAGCTCGTGTTTGCTCAACAAGAATATCGAGAGCTATAAAAGCAGATAGTTTGCTCACTCACTTCCTTATGGACAGACTCCATAGCGCGAGCAGGACCCATAAATTTTTCAATTCGTTTCTACGTTTGTTTTTTTTAGTTTCGACCATGCTCATGCAAAAAGTCATAAAAGTGGCTGGTTTCATCATAAAGTTGACAATATGTTTGTCTTACATCCTCACTGATTTTCTGAATGCTATTTTACAGATTTTTCCCTCTGAAATCCAATTGTACCCGTGGTAGCGGCACTTCGAGGTTTTCTTACCGATCCATCAAAGTCACTTTTGTTACAATTCTCCTAAACAAGTCTGCCACCAATTCGTCAACCCCTAATGTGATTGTGGAGAGCCTTAAATGGGCCGAGACGTAAGGTCGAACCAAAAAACATCTGTGAACACCTCAAACCACTGAGCTTCACGGACTCTATAAAAAACTGGTGTGACTCTTTATCCTTTCGAAAGGTAGCCGTTTTAGAGAGCTGTCGTTTTTCCTGCCTATTCTTTCACATGGTATCCAATGAATTTCCGTCCCTTATAGAAAATAAGAGGGCCGGTGTGGCGCAGCGCTCGGAGGCGCTCTGCCACACACGTGGAATCGATCCCCGCGCCTATAGCTCATCAAGCCTTCCATCCCTCCGGGGTCGACAAATTGTCACCAGACTTTTTCTGGGAGGATAGCAGCACTGGTTCGATGCATTGGTAGGCCACCGCCCGCGAGTCATTGCAAGGGCCAGATATACATTCAATTTCCTCAAGACGATGCTTAGTGAAGTCGAGTGCATTGCGCATCCCTCAGGAATTGATCAACGCCGAGAGCATTATCCTTTATCCCTTAATCTGCCTGTGCTTCGTACAAATATGTTTCGACCCACATTCGATTGCATCCATCAATTATATCAATGGTTTGGGAAAGACGTAGTATTCCGATTTAGTAGTTCGGGCTGTTTTTCGAATGGATTCAGTTTGTATTCGATTTCCAATGTCGATTGATCCAGATGACACGACAGCTTCTTTAATGTATATTTTCTCAAATATACACAGTACTTGCCACTATTTGTACAGCTGTTGTAGACGGCTGAATAGATAGTTTCGTGTTGTTCTAGCCGTAGTCGTCATACCATCCGTACCACTATCTGTCCCGGAGATATTTTCTCAATATCGATTTGTAATAAATCGATTTCATCGTATTGACATCATTATACGACATTCTGTTGTGGAGAATTCAGATGTCATTTGATTTAGATTTATATCGTAGATGTTGTTCTTCTTGTCAAGTAGAACAGTAGGATCTACCACCCATTTGGGTCAGACTTTTGCAACGACTTTATGTTGTTTAACGATGTATCAGTTCAGTGTCTTTATCATCCCAAACATGGCTGGTACCAATTCGTCATCCTCGACAGGTGGAGAGCATGGTCTACCCCATGAGTAGGTTGAAACCAACGAACACATTTGTATTGCTCAGCGCTAATAACCTCTACACTAAACGGGTTGGGGAAGTATTTTCTTCTTTCCTTTTAGAAGTACTTCAATTCATTGTGTTAGTGATGAGGCGGAGATCCAAGGCTTTAAAAAGACCGATAGAATGAGACTCTATAGATACGCATGCACATGGAGGATGGTGAAAATCCATAAAAAACATGGCGCTCATGAAGCACGAAATGTTTTCATGAGGACGGCGATAACATTTAACGTCCAAACCCTGATTGTCTTCTAAGGTTTGTTTTGGATGTGTCATCCGAAACTTGAAACGTCAACCTTTTATGATGAAGCCTGAACATCATTGAATGTCTAGATGGCAAGTCACTCTAATGACCATAATGACTGAATCACCTGTAATAAGAATAGTGCATTTCCTAATTTTTTTAATTACTTCACATCAACATTTTCTTCATTCGACTCGTTGTTTCACATCCGTCATTCACTTAGATCTTCGAATTTCTGTGTAAGTTTGTTCTACTGTTGCTCGAGAATTTTGCTACTGTCATTCATTGCTGACTAAGCAGAAATTTCCTTGGAATCGCTTGATAGCTCTGCCAGTACGTCCCCCTTTTTTTCCACCACAGAATAGCTCTCCTTTATGAATCGGAAGAAGGTTCTTAGGAACTAGTGAGGTACCAACTTCGTGACTCCGCAGTGACGTGGTGCTTGAATTGTTCTCGTCGTGGGACGAGCCAGTGGGCATGATGCGTGTACTGCACTTCGTCTGTTACCACTGAGTTTACCATTTCTTGAACTGTGCATCAAGAACTCACGTTTAGCACAACGAGGTTAAATGAACTCCAAAGGATAAATCCTTGAATGGCATGGCTTCTACTAATCCAAATGTGTCTATGAGTGCTTTCAAGAGGCACTTAATCCCGCGATGACTTTTTTTCGTTGCGAAGTCGAACAACTACGACTGACACATTCGATTTCGGCAATCTATAATGTCAACACTTCTATTTCGTAAGGAAATTGATTAACTAAAAAATTGAAACTAGTATCTGATGGTGGCGTAGAGAAGTCCTGTTTTCGTTTCTGCGCTTAAACGTTGTCGGCCACTTTTTTCTTTACGGAAATGTGACGTTGCAGTAGTAAATGAGTAGAGTCGTGTGTTCCTTCACTGAATCATTGCGAACTCATTGGAGCTCTACCTCAAGATCACTTTAAATTAAAGAGGTTTAACCACAGTGATGCTGAGATATTTGCAAAACTCCGGACCGCAGGTGTCACCGGTGGTAAGCGAACGTGCTATTGCCCTTTCGGGAGCTGACGCCTTCACCACCACACCATGCCGGTCTTTCGTTTTACCTGTTCGTTTCCTAAAGGAATTTAATTCAGAATTATTGCCGATCAGGCATATAGTTTACTCACTGATGCACCACACTGACGATATCTTTTACGTATTTCTGTCTTTCTGTCATTATTTTCTTGATGAGTTGACTTTCTTAATCCCGAGAAATGTGAGGAAGACGGAACATTTGTGAGATCTTTCGGTGCGATGGTTTTTACTCTACTTCCCCACTTGTTTCATCCGCAGAACTTTCTTCTGCCAAATAATGAACATGTATTGAACAAATATACGTGCTTAATGTCTACCCCCATGACTTATAGCTTCTATTTCAAATTCTTTATATTCCCGTTCAACAAAGACGAGGTGCTATTCTTTTGTTATGAACAAGCTGACGCTTCGACGGATTTTGCCTTCCTCAGAGCGTGGAAAGGTCAAGTTGACAGCAATCTATTCGGCCAAACACCTCCATAACCAAACAGAGAAAACGCTAAACCTTGATTTCAATCACACTGAACACAAAATAGCTTCTTTGCACACTCACCGTTTTCTATGAGTCTTCCACTGACTGTGCCACGTGGAGACCAACCGCACAGAGGTTACATGAAAGCGTAATGTGCTCCTCCCATCAGAATAACACGTTTAGATACTGTCCAATATCACGCCTAGTTATGAGGCATTCCTCCTAGCGGTTCATTTTCGGATCCTTGGAATTAATCCTCAAGAGTTTTGCGAGGTATTTGAAATGTTTCAAATACCATTTTTCTTGATCCGTGCTTCGATCTGTATTTTTCTCAATATATTTCCAGTACTCTTTAATAAGAAAAAATGTTTCCTTTCTGCTTAAGTCGTTGGTTAATTTTTTTATTCTTTGACGTTCCAAGAAATTTCTTTTCGTATTCATCAGTATTCGTCCCTTCAAGGAAAGAATCCTTAAATATTGAAAATCTTTGAAATAATCCACAGTGTGCACTTAGTTAAGGTTCCTATGTTGGACACTATTGTTGTAATCTCATACGTCCGTATGTTTCATTCTCTCAGTTTGTCTGGAACATAGCGCTGGTTGCACAAGCTTTATCCTATGCTCTATATCCCAGGATATTTAAGGTGTTTCTGTGTTCCCAGTTTGTTACTCGCCATTAAACTGTTTTTCTTTCCTAACAACGAAGATTTCTTACAGAGATCTCCTAGTCGTTGGTTTCAGGACAAAAAATCTCATATTCTTCAACTTGGGTGATTCTTGCTTTCCGTTTTACTCTAACAGTCAGATACCTCTTGCTTTGTTTAATCCTATCATTTTTCAACCTATTTTTTGTTGTACATTTCCACTATTTTTTAAACATGTGTAAAAAATATGGCGAAGAAAGCCCTTCCCTAGACGGTTTTGAAATGTTTTTTTATCCTTTTCTTATAATCTCAGTGGAAATTATAATTGCTAATGATGAGAAACACCCAGTGAATGCATTTGGTAGCATTCGACGGTATTACGGTAGCCAACGATGTGCTCTGAACAAATTTATTCAAAATACGTTGTCGGCCGCAGTCATTTACACTAAACGTACCAGGAATGACAGAAACAACGCTGAATTGTTTATTTGGTGATCTCCACTTCATTGAAAATACGCTTTCATAAATTTCTGGATGGAAAATTTCTGGGAACAGAGTGGAAGGGATAAAGGTGTAACGGTGTTGGTCTAGATTTCATTTCTACGAAGTTTTTCTTTTCAAAGTCGATGTTTCCACAGTGTTTTGAAGAAATGGAGGAAAGCAGCTCAGAGTGAAGAAAAAATGCCTTGCATGCTGGAATGCTGAGAATGGAGGAATCATCCACAGTGAACTGAGACTGACGCCATCATTACCCATGAATCATGTGTATTTTTTTAGTACGTTGGCGTACATTAGGGTCAGGAAGTGTAATGGAGTGGGAAAAGTGAGCATAGAACTAGGTGGTCTTTGCCTTTATTCCGCAAATCTTTGATGCTCGTGTAGATTTTCCAAGATCTTCGTTTTCTCCTGCTCTTTTCTGGAGCTGGGTCATTTGTCACGTCGACTTCCCAGCACAAGTGCATATAATGCTTCCATTTCCACTAAGGACAAATGATTATTCCATACCAAGTCTATTTTTTAAGTGTCCTTTTTAGCGGCAAGGATTATTCATTTTAGCGAAGTGTAGTAGTTGTACATTTTGTACAGAATAAACCTAGATGTTTCGTAGTCGGACGAAAGCATAGCGAGACGGTTGTTATTCGTTGTTATTTATCTTTGCTAACTATCTACTCTCATTTGTTTCTGTCGACGTTATAAAAAAATGTTTTATCAGGTTCTGCCACAAGTACTGATGGAGGAAGAATCCAAACCTCATAAAAGAGCGACGAATGGGAAAATCATTCAGCCATTTAAGAGTAACATGTGAAGTGAATGTGGTTAGGAAAAGAAAAAATAGGGTGCTGCTCGAGACGAAGAACTTCCTGGGATTTTTCAAGACGGTATTCGGGTCTCTCCGGTCAGTACAACGTGACGGAACTGATTCAATGAGTAAAAGTACATCAGAGAAATACAAAATGTCACCACTTTTGATTTACTGCATAATAATTTTTTGATGGGAGGGTATTATGTGACATAACCATGATGTTGCTGAGATATTTGCAAAACTCCGGACCACTGGTGTCTGCAGTGGGGACAGAATACGCTATTATTCTTTCGGGGGCTAACGCGCTCGTCACCACGCCATGCGAGTCCTTCGTTTCGCCTGTCTCTCGCTGTGTTATTGACCTATAGGCGCTATCACCAATCAGTCGTCAGCGGGATTGATGTGGGGAGCAAAATGGGCATGAACCCAGTTAAGATGCAACGATGGTATAAATCACAATTTCACCAATTTTTTATTTGCTGCCTAATAATTTTTTAATCGAAGAATATTATGTGAAATAACCACAATGTTGCTGAGATATTTGCCAAACTCTGGACCGCTGGTGTCTGCAGTGGGGACCGAACACGTTATTACCCTTTCCAGGAGATAACGCGTTCACCACCACAGCATGCGAGTCCTTCGTTTCGACTGTTTCTTAGCCGTGTTATTAACCTATAGCCGCTGTCAGCAATCACCCATCAACGGGATTGATCTGGCGAGCGCAAATCGGCATGAACCCAGTTAAGCTGAAGTGATGGTATCAATCACAATGTTACAATTTAATAACGTGTTCGGTCCCCACCGCAAATACCAGCAGCCCAGAGTTTCAGCAACATTATGGTTATGTCACAAAGCACGAGATAGTTTATACAAAGGAGGAGCAGTCTAAATACCACCTATGTGCAACAAAAGGGCAAGAAGGAGGCAAGCACGAGAGCTTTACAAATAAGAAAACCTCAAGAACAAGGGAATGAAAATTGGAAAGCTTTTGATGTTTCGAAAAGAATGCTTTTTTGAATTTATTGTCATTCTGATCTGTTTCGCAATCGTGTTTTCGTCATTTGTAGAAGGAAATAATTCTCTGCTCTTTTCACGAAGGATCTGAACATTGAAGTGTTCTGTTTACATTCACTATTTATCAGTAAAGTTGATCCGTTAACCGTCACTGTTAGAAGCCTCCGTTATCAGTTGACGATGAATCTCACTACGGTTTTCTCCGTGATATTTTCATTGATGACAATATAACTGCAAAAAAACTCTATGTTGTGAATTAACTTAGGTCGTAGTAATTTTCATTCAGACGGGTTTGTTAATGTATAGTCGTAAAATGAGCAAAGATTGTAAGGCTAAGACGAAGAAGAACCGTGGGCTGTCGACTCGGATCATCGGCTCTGATGAAGACGAAGACGTCGGAAAGTCAGCCGAATAAAAAATGTTTCTCAACGTCGTGTAAGCTCATCAAAGAAAGAATACATATTGTATAAGGCTTTATAAAAATAAGAGTTCAATTTTTGGTGAAACAAACGACGTATGAATTTGCTAAGGTTTTTTTTCCATATTCTTTTTGCTATTGAATAACTATAGGTGGTCAGGTCAAAAAAAGTGGCTGCTTCAGCTAAGCTCATGAGAAATAACTTTTATTTATTATTTTATTAGTCTCATTTTGCCAGTTTCTCTTGATGTACTTTATATTTCACTAGTTTTCTGTCCCTTGAATTCGTGAATCTTTCATGTTTACGATTTGCTTCTTCCTTTCCCATTATAATAGTATCTTTTTTACTACACAGGCAACTTTTGGTTTCCTGGAGTCCTGAAAACCCGTGGTACGTCGTTCCGCCGAGGTTGCCACCACCGTTTTTTGGTGAGATATTAAAGTTAAGCGCTTTAAGAAGAAGAGATGTTCTGCACGAATTTTGGCTAGAAGTGTCCTTCAGAAAATGCGCTCGGTGGTTTTTCAATAATAGAAGGTAATTTGCTGTGATATGAGGAAAACTCGAAATCTCAGTTGGGTTTCAATCCCGCGGACACCCTTGCCGAAGACTCCCGTGCTACCTACCACACCAACCGAGGCCAGCGCTTCCTTTGCCTTTCTCTCAGCCATGTTTTAGTTATTTCCATGCAATCTCTGTTTTTCTTTCTCTCTCTTTGTACTGTTCTAAATTGGAAACAGTCCTACAGGGCTTCTGCCGCAGCACATTTTTGCCATGGAAAGTCGTTTTTCGAGAGGAAAGAAGGTCGCTGCTGGATATGGGGGGTCGCCTGAGGGCACGACTCATGCAGAGATTGATAATATTCTCACGAAGAGAAGATGGTACCTTGCTCACACCTCAGTGGTGCCTGGATTCTGTACAGGATCTGATCACCGCATTCTCCGTGGGAACGTTCGATTCAGTAACAAACTAGAAAAGAACTTATGCGATCATCCAAGAACAAATCGACAAGTCGTGTATGACGAGTATGTTCTCAACGAAATCCTGTCCTTACATGATTGTCAGGTGAAAAAAGATCGAGACGAAGACTACACGCTGCTTTTTCGAAGAACTTAAAGCGTCGATATGAATGCAATCCTTTCAGCGCTTGTCGATTGCGTCCTACATATGAACAATAGCTGACTGTTATTGGTGCTGCAGCACGAAAATACAGCTTTTCCATCGACCTCTTAACATGTCCATAGGAAAAGCGGTTCGAAAAGGCAACAATATCGCTGAAACTCTTTACTGCCGCACTGCAGTTAATAACGAAGTCACTCGCTTGGGACGAGAAGGCGAGACACGTATTTATGGATAGTTCCTACCGAATCTTCATTACGAGAACGACGTCGTATGTTTTTGAGGAGGACCAGTGAAGAAGAGATGATGCTTGATGGCACAACGAAGCAAAAAAAAGGGTTGGACTGCACATAAATAGGACAACGACCCAGTTCACGAAAAAACCCATGGTGCGCAGGTGAAGAAATCGAACTGGATGGTTCCCTGATTCCAGAATCCACCTCATACGTGCACGTTGAGTGTTCAATGGACATGGATAGCAAGATAAAGGAGGGAATTTGACAAAAATGGAGAAGCAAGATGGGCTGCATTCGTGTCTTCCATAGAAGCGACCGACCTATTAACGGACCCAAAACTCCGCATTTACCTTTTCAACTTAACAGTCCTCCAAGCGCTTTATTATGCAGAAACCTAAGCTGATATTTAAATCACGTAAAAAAAGTCTCTGAACCACCCACCGATGACGTGAGTGGATTTTTTCTGAAATATAATCAACACTCACAACCTTTAACCGGAATGCGCAGCTCGGATCTGCGCAACCTATCTTGTCTTCGGGATCTAGAATAATACATATCAATAGTGAAGTACAGATCGGCATTCATGTAATAGGAAGAAAAGATTACAGATGGACGAAAAGAACAGTGGTGTAAACTCTAACAGAATGCAAGCGCTCTCATGGACGACCATACAAATGATGGGCGGACGTGTTCGTGGCAATGGAATGATTTCAGGATTGCGGAGTGGGCCTCGCGAAAATCACCATGTTTAAAGGACACTATAAATACGGACGATGCTAGCCCGAGAGAGAAACTTACTGGGGCTCTCTATGCCATTGAAGACAAAGCGAGCCATCTAAACAGCAAACTAAGTATTCCTATACTTTCTTGGATACCTAAAATGGCCGTCTTTATCAGTCTTCTGAGCTCTGAACATTTTTCCATTTATTTCACTATACGATTTATCGTTGTCCACAATGATGGCTTGTTTTCGAATATGATGGCTTATGAGACTATCATTTCGTTATCCCTAAATCGTTCCCTGCTGTGCACACCACTGGCTGGCTCATGGCAACCATTCCAGTTGCACCTTTAGGTTCAGACACATAACATCCTAGCATCTAATTCGATTGTTCTGTAAATCGTTTTGTCAAAAACATATAACAATGTAAATGCGTAATCTACGAAATGTGCCTCATGGTGACCGCTCTGAACCGTGTAACCCAGTGTTACACCTGAATAATAATACTCTTACTATTCAACTTTGTAAAATATTCCTAATTTGACGAATATAGTGACGTCATGCAGCGATTTTTTAGCTCCTATGAAAAAAAAATACTCAGTTGTTTAACTGGACGGACAGATGTTCGACCTAAGATGAACATTTTCTTAATAAAAGCTTCCTTGTAATTGTCCTTAACAATCAGGATTCCTCACTTGACACTATCCCGAAAATTTTTTTCTGTTGACCACCTTTTTGTCTTCCAAAATCCGATGTGCTTTAGTGTTTCACACAAGTCCAAGGTCTATCTATCTATCATGTTTTTCACCTAGCGTTTTGTTCGCACTGATCAGATATAGATCTATGTCGTTCTTGGTAACTATCCAACTTTGCCAATTAAAACGTAAATTAGTATGCATTGACTTCAATACATATTCCTCCCAGCTCACCTTTGCAAGGAGTTTGTTTCCTGTACTTTTCGTATTCAATCTCTTGCTTATTCAACACATGTTGTACACGACATGGTCCGTAGAAAGGCTGCCTTCCACACTTAGGGATTTACAACAAATTTTACTTTTGACGGTTTTATTTTGCGCATTTTGACAGCGATTAAAAATGGGATTTAGTCCTAAACAGGCGCCAAATCAAATAGCGGAAGTCACGTCCGTGTTAAAGATTATTGGCAACTCAATGAAGTTCACCCTTGAATATGAGAAGATTTCTTTATGAGTAAAAAAAGCGAAAAGGTCTATTACAATTTCGCACCAGAAAATCTTCATGGAGGACGGCGTTTGAATGTTCTCTCAGAACCGTCATTCTTTTCTCATGTTCGCAAAGCTCATCGCTTCAGGTGTGAATAGCTTCAGCGTAGTGATGTAGTTGAAACGTAGTAGCAGGAGTTCATACTATTTGTTCTGAGTGTGTTACTGCTTGGTAGCTAAGCAAAACTAGTGAAAATGTTAGTTAACTGGAAAAAAGAGTGGTACAAGAAGAAACAAAGCGACACCTTACAACAACACTTAAATGGAACTACACCACTTTGGCTTGAAAGTTGTTGCCCACCCAAGCTTCTTACGCTTGGTATCAAACCAACAGTTTGTAATTTGCCTGAATTTCTTCGGCATTTCCACCAAAAAACCTTCCTCGTTATTAAACCCTTTGCTTCCTTGCCTGAAGTTCCTACTGGAGAAGATCGGAATACATCTATGGTAATGAGGAAGAATTTGCAACGAATGTAATTTTTACTAAACCTTTTATCGCCTAGTTCAGTTTCAATCCTACAACTTTTTTCTTTCCTTCGCGGAAATGTTTTTTACTGCCTTCTATCTCTCTTGCTTGCCAAATCCCTTAATTTCACTAATTCCAATTGCTTTTTATTTTTCTCCCGTATTTCATAGCCGCTTTCATACTTACCTATTCTTCTCTGTTGATGTTGAAAAAGTCGTCATCGATTTAGTGATGCTGTAAAAAACCGTTTTTATTATCTTAATTATCCTGTACCTTTTTTTCTTTTGCCTTTTTTTCCTCCCCGGTTCGTTAGCCGTTCAAATTTTGCATTGCAGAGGATTTTCCATAGCCACAATTGATGACATGATCTTCTGGCGATTCCTGAGACGTCGTGGATTCGCCATTGCATGTAAGACAGTTCTTGGATGTTCAGTGGTTTTTATCACACTTCAAATTGCGAGCACATTCCCACGTCTTTCGCGCAGTGAACAACAGGTGATCTAAAAACCTTATTGTGCTTTACTAACTTGTTTTCGTGTTTTTTCTTAATTTCCATTTATCTCTTTCTCTGTCTCTCTTCACTTATATTTTCCTATTAAGGTTTCTGCCTTTTTGGTCAAAGACAAAAAAGTAGCAGTTGACGGTCGGAAAACTCAAGATTTTCTAACACATCAGGTATGGTTTTAAGTCTTTTGGCAAAAAACCTGTTGTATTAAAAAAAACCTTCAAGCTCGATTGTTGTATGGCCGTTCTGTTAAGCACTGAAAATTAAGAAGTGGTAAAAAATTTATCCCTACTTGAATCCTCGTTTATGCGAGCCTTCCATTTATGAGACCTTTTTCATAGCGATCATCTGAAGAAGTAATGTGTTCTGCGACACGTATAGTGTAGCGGTTAAAGGAGACCTGTATAACACTTGATCGGTCGCTGATTCGACTCTTGGCCTTGAGGCTAACAAGTTTTCCACTTTTTTTTGGCTAACAAATTGGCACCATACATAGCAGCACTTAGTACACTGATGGCTTACACTAAGCCAAGAATGTATTCAGTTGCTTCTTCCATGGAACGATTGATGTTGAATGTATGGCTCCGCCGTCACAGATTGATCAACGTAGCCCGCTCTGTTCTTTTCATTCTATTGTTGTGTAGAACTATATCCTACTGGATTCTAAGCAGAATTTCAGCAAAACGTAAAGCACGGGCAATGAATCTATCGGCATTTCTTGAAGACGATCTTCATGGAGGGCGTCCACAGAGTCTCACTATTAATCCCTAGTATTTACTTCTTCCCACTAGAGTAGTGTTTTTGTTTTTGTTTCGGTTTACACATATAGATGAAACGTTCTTCATAGGTCAGAGATGTTGACACTCTCTTAGTATCAACTGCCCCGATTAAGCATCGGGAAGAACAACTACTTTATTGCTGCTACACACTGATTGCAGCGTGACCAGTGTCTGAAGTCGTGCCTGATCTGAATTACCTGGAGCGGGAAAGATTAATGAGTTATAATATTGGGGCGGATAGCGCAATGGCAGTGATGTACGTCATCACGAGTATGATGCTACCTCAATTCCGCTCTGGGCCAACCAAGCCTCTCATCCCCCCGGTATCGGGAAATTGGTACTGGACTTATTTGGGAAAAAAATCGCTCTCGCGCAATCCAACTGGGGACGCTCAAGCCAGGCTATCTCAGGACTCCAGGAAGAATTGCTCGACCAGCACTTTACGACATTCGAAATGAAATGGAAATTCTCAAGCAGCAACCGAAGCCACACGTAAAAGTTGGAAGATCTTCGTGGACAATGGATTCGAAGAAACGGTGGAATGCGAGAAATGCTGGGATCTCCACAGTGGACGTGAACACGGATCAAATAAAATAAAAGTTAAGAAATAAAAAATACTTTGTGAGTTGGTCAGTAGTCTTGTTGAGGGGAGCTGAATACTTACTTTTTCGCAACTTGTTCGTCTCGTTGTTCTACTCCCCTTATCATTTTCTCCCTTTTTCTGTAGCAGTTTGTTACTCCGTCTAATCCTTGCGGTATTAGCTGATTGAACGAGGTGATAACGTTTTCACATTTATCTTCTCCAAAACGTAACTGTTACAGTTATTGAAAAAAGCTGGCGTACGGATGACGGTAGATTGTTTCATGAAGTAGTTGAAGAGAATGCCCGGAATGCATGAATTTAAATTGAAGCGGATTCTGGCTGATTATTTGTTTGCGCCGATTTTTCTCAATTAACTGGTTGAACGTCATTAGTTGAAATAGCAACCGTTAGAATTTACAGATCTTTGCCAGCCAGATGCAAGTTATTTCTATTCTATTAGGATGAAATCCTGAATTTCTTGAGCTCGAAACATCAAGATTGTGTTTCAAATACGAAAACGATCGATGAAGTTGGATTTATGCCGTCCTATAAAGGATAGAGCTCTCGGAATTGATCAATCCCCTCAGAGATGCACCATGAATTCTACTTAATGAAGCATCGTTTGGAGGTGATTGAATGCATATCTGGCCTTTGCAATGTGTCGCGGTGGCCAGCCGATTTGTCGAACTAGTGATTCTATCCTCTCAGACAAGTCTAGTGCCAATTTACCGACCCCGGAGGAATGGAGGGCTTGGTGGACCCTGGACGCGGAGAGTCGATTTCCACGTGTGTGTTGCAGGGCGCCTCCGACCACCGCGCCACGCGCCCCTGTTCCGTCGCTGTTCGATAACGTTGGCTTTTTGCAGTTAACGGCCTTGCGTTAGAAACTTCAAAACAAAAAAAAGCCATTTTGTAAAAATTGCATCACTCTCGCTGATCGAGAAAAGTTTCTGCTTAGCTACATGAAGTTATAAGTTTCACAGCTATTCTAGTGTCGGAGTGTTATTACCAATTGTCGAGAAACTAGCCTTGTGCTCATTTGCTAAATTTCCGGCATGCTTCACTGTTTGGTGATTCACAGCCGATAAATTGTCACTCAAACAGACATTTCCGTTTTGCCGATGATCTTGACGTATTCAATAAGGAGTGCTTAGGATGGTCAATGGTATTGTCGGCATTATTTCATGTTTCAAATGTGAGAATTGGACGCAGAAAGCACAGTAGCAAAGAACTGCCGTGTAGTACAAACGTGGTTGCTCATTTGATGCTACCCTATGCAACCATGTACCAATTCTCCTTACATTGGCTAGTTTTTACTATATCAGACCTTGTCTGGTAAAAGAACTCTCACAGATCCACAAGGGTCGCCCGTTGCCTGTAGGGAAGGTCTAAGAAGCATCTAATAGAGCTGTCCCTAAGGTTAGAAGGATATTGGACAAAGTTCATGAAGGAGAAAAAAAGCCTTAAAGTAGTAGTCGATCCCATTGCTGGAATCCATATGTGTGAGAAATTGAGTCATATAAAAAGTGCTCTGGAATAACAGTAAATTCTAAATGCTTGAGCAATTTCTTGCTTTTAATTTACTTTTGGTGCATTTAAAGCTCTTTACAAAGATAGGCCTATGACGTATATCTGGAAGTGGCAAAATCAGGTGCGGTAGCAGAATACCGCCACGAATTCTGGTGCATAGGACATATCTACACCTTGCACGGATTTATAGAAGTCTGCCGGCAATACAGTATGCCACATGTCCCAGTCTTTGAGGACTACAAAAAATCGCTCGAAACCGTTCAAAGAAACGCATTTCTGTCAATCTGTCAACGCTCATCGACAGGGCAGGGGGTCCGTCCCGAATGAAAACTCTACCTCGCGCCCATCGTAAATGCATCACTAAATTACAAGTTCCAGTCGACCATCTCGCCAAAAGTTCTTACTATCGCATTGCTATGGATAGTGAAGTCACTGCTTAGACGATGTGGTGAGCATGGTATACTTATTGGGGAATTCCTATTAAATCTGCAGTCTGCTGACGATACTCAGTGCGCTTAACAAAATTGGGACAAAGACTAGCTTGTGAAGGTGAACAAATCGAATTGCATAGTTCTCTGATTACACAGAGCACCTCGTCCGTTTACCATAGGCGTTCAATGAACATGGAGAACAATGAAGGAATATGAAGGAGAGCAGCATAAGCCCTGTTCTAACCCTTTCAAAAACGCTACATGTGAACTAAATAACCCAAAATTCTGCGATTACCTTTTCCGATTCAGCGTTTCTCTCAGCGCTCTGTTACGCAGTAGAGAGGTGCACTGATACTCCAACCACGTCAAGATTTCTGGTGCACCACCCACACAGCGTTTGAACGACGTCTTCTGAAGTATAACCGGCACACGCAATCTCTAGCCGGAATGAGAAGCCCTGATCCTCGAGATTTGTCTCATCTTCGAGACCCAGGAGAACACATATCGATACCGAAAAATAGATGGGCTGATCATGTAATGTAATAAGAAGAAAAAGACGACATATGGACGAAAAGAACAATGTGGTTCACTTGAAAAAGTTGCAATGTCCTTTGTGGGAACCACCTAAACGATGGGCAGTCATATTGATGGCTTACGTTAATCATACGCATTCGTAGATAAAAACAATTTCTGCATCAAGAAACATGCCTCGTGGATTTCACCATGTTCAGGACAGACCACGGCCACGACGACAATTGCCCGAGAAAGAAACGAATGAAAGGTGAGGGGGCGGGCTAGAACTTGCAGTATTCGTGATGAAGAGCCTCTTAAGTGTCTAAATATCAAAGTGGAAAGGCTGTTAAATTATGAATTTTACGAGTAAAGCTTTTCTAGGAATCACATAAAGAGCTATCAACGGAAGGCAAACTGTTTTGTTAATCATAGTGTATAACTCAGTCCAATTTTCTTTTATATTTTTATTTAGCGTTCTCATAACCATATTCGCGTAGGATTCTGTGGGCTCCACCAGAAAAGTGTGGTACTGGTTCGGCGAAACTTTTTGCATTGACTTGAGAAACTCGCGTCAGATGGTCTCTACAGTTAGTTGACATTGCAGGGAAATTTACCACTTTACGAGTGCGATCCTAATAGGATGGCGTTGATCTGTTGATCTCTGGATTTCGTCTACTCTTATACGGAATTCCGAATGAAACACAGAAATCCTTCTTGGTTCGGTTAACTGTGTCGATGAACCACCGCTTCATGTAGCCGTTTCACATCCATGACGATTCTTCGATGGGACACTTATCGGCATGAGTGTGCCCTTTCTATAGAATGAAGGGTTGCTGTAAATCGCGGTTGGATTGTCAGAAAACGTTTGTAATTTCTTATTTGGCAAAAAAGCTTAAGTAAAAAGTTAACTACTTATGAATAGGTGGTAAGAAGAGAGTTTTTTAGAAGGAAAGCACACGACGTCATGGAAGTGAAAACGAGCACAGTGTTCAAGCACAGCGGCGGAGAGAGGTAATATTGCTCGGGGTTAATAGTTAAAACCTATTATTTAAAAAGAATCTTTGTTTGACCACCTTGTTGTTTTGGAATTATGAACAATTTATCTGAACTTTGAAACGATTATATAACTATAAAGTTAAATGTGTTTGGTTTTTAGAACACATAAAACACAACGGTAGCCGAGGTTTCGGCAGTATCGCCTTTTTCAGAGCTGGAAGCTGAAAGGGTGCATTGATATGCAATTTATCGGGTCAAACACCTTAATGGCAGAAAGAGAAAGATGAAAACTGAACGATAATTACACGATGAACAGCTTCTCGAAAACCCACCGTTTCTACGTGCTTTCCACCCAGGAAGAACAGCCGCTTAGAGTCACAAATGGTTGATGACTGCACCACCCCTCATCAGAATGCAATTCTGAGATACGGGAGCTAGATCACTTGTTATCTCTGGGCATTCTTCCATGATATTCATCCTCGGGCTCTTCACATTTATCCAAGGCCTCGAGAAGTTTGTGCATTGGTGTTTTGGAATCCTGTGCGAAGATAGCGACTTTTATTTCAAAATCTCCGCTATGTTTTTGTATCCTATGTGTTCCTAGCGGCTTATCTTGTCTTAGTTTTTGTTTACCATCTACGTGCTCTTTTATACGGATACACAATGGTCCGCTCGTTTCGCCAATATATTTATCTCCGCAAGTACTACAAGAGATCAGGTGTATCGTGCCTGAACTCATGCACTCATTGTTCCTGCCATTAGGGCAAATTACGCAATTTTGCCTTTCACGTAGACGGCCATTCCATTTAACCTACTTATATCGATGACGGAACAATATACATTTTTATGCCGTTTTTCATTTTTTCATACTCATTTTATGCATATTTTTTTCAACCCAGTAATGTTCTTATCTTCGTGGTTCAAAAAACGTTAATGAGAACAGGAATGTTCGCAAGAGGATGAAATAATCTAGGTTTAGAACATGTTTTACGAAAACATTATCGTTCATTTCGACTTGAAAGGAGCACCGCCACGGGTACCGTACTTTCTCGAACTGCTGGATACTGTAGCGAAATCTGGCGCGACTGGTGAGTTTCGTTGCCTCCATGTTATCAAAATGCAATATTGCCATTTTTCTTATCATCTTCCTTTATAAAAAGACCTGTTTAACACATAACGGACGGTATGCATTTATTTCCATACCCACGTTCGAAAGTAATGGATGCTTTTAACTTTGAAGCAACGCATCTCAGCGCATAGGGGCTTTATGAAATGTAATTAATTGCTGTAGTAGAAACCATCAGAATCTAAGAGTCCTTGGGAACAAGTGAGATTTTCCTATTCTGCAACGATAAGGCTGTGATTTTACTGAAACCGATAAAAATGGGTTTTTAAACAATTTTTTATTGAATGAAGGCTCATATTTTGAAGAAAAAAGGTAATTGAAAGTTCGATTTTCCAGCAAGTCACAATGATAGTTGGCAATGTATTGTTGCTGGCTGCGTTTTCGTCTTTTAGCTTTGAAGATCTTAATTCTGTTTTAATCACCGTTGCAAAAATTACATGTATGTATGCATAAAAAGGATAAAGGACAAAGCTCTCGCCTTTGATCAATCTCTGAGGGATGCGCCATGCATTCGACTTCATTAAGCATCGTTTGGAGGTGATTGAATGCATATCTGGCCTTTACAATGCCTTGCGGTGGCCTACCGATTTATCGAGCCAGAGCTGCTATCCTTCCCAGACAAGTCTGGCACCAATTTGTTGACCCCGGAGGGATGGAAGGCTTGCTGGGGCATGGTCACGGGAATCGATTCCACATGTGTGTTACAGGGCGCCTCCGACCACTGCGCCACACGCACCCTTTATACATACGTATATATACATATATGCATATGTATATACATATATATGTGTACATTTCGATGGCTGTAGATCGAAGCTTCTTCTGTAGGTTTATCAAGTCCTAAACCCCTCATATTTAGTTGTCGAGAATTTTGCAGTATCTGTCAAAAAAGGCAACATCGTCTGTTATGTGTTGAGTGCCTAGCGAGAATCAGAAGAGAAGGCACTTTTTCCAGTTTCTCTTAGAAAAATGCTTTACCATCGACAGACTACAGCCCATAAAGTTCTATTAAAAAATTTTTAATATCTAAGGGATTATGATTGAATGGGAGGATATGTTCCCGTGGACGGGACAGTTAGCAGTCGCTAGAAATACCGACGCTTACTCACTTGACGATGTGCAGAAGATTTTGGGCAGAGCCAGGTATGTGGTTTTTGCAGTGGCATCATGACTTTTCTTTCTTTTCTTATTTCATGCAGAAAAAATGGATGCACAGTAAGGTCAAGGGTTCCTTCAGTTCAGAACTCAAGATTTTTTTTAAATTTGAGATTTGGAAAGCACATCGAAGAAGTTTTCACTAAATCCATTGTGGGTTTTAATTCACAAACTCTATCACCGTCCTCATGCGGTCATTACGGTGCCTGGCAAGTGTTTTTAAAAAGCCTTTTCTTTTAGCTTCTCAGTTTACAAACAATAAATTAGATTAAAGTTAGCGTGTGCTACAGTAGGGAAGAGCCGATGTTAGTTCATTTTACGGTATGGCTATCTTTAATGTTTACACGTCAAACGATGTGAGTCACTGAATAGCTGGAATGGAAAGTGTCAAATTTAGAAAATACTTTTAAATTACTATTTTATTCAGTTTTCAAAAAGAACTGCCGAAATTCTAGGAAATTCTAGAACTTAAAAATTTATTTATTACCGTCAAACTACAATTTCAGAGATCTCAACCTGGAGGTCATTCCACTGGTTCAGACATTCGGCCACTTGGAATGGATTCTGAAACTTGAACAATTTAGAAAATACCGAGAAAATGACGAATATCCACAGGTACGGCAAGGATCTTTGCTATCTAACACCTAATTTGTCTTTAAAACCTTTTTTATTTTTTTGTCTTTCTTTCCTTTTTTTATCTGTAATATCTGGTTTGGTCCACTTTTTGTCTTCAGTTGTCTTTCTACTTTTTTTCCAATTTTTTCTTCTTTTTTTATTCCTTCCCTTCACTGTGTTGATGAGAACGAAGTTTTTTTTGACCCTAGCAAATTTTTAGGATTTCCTAACGTTGCTGATACATAATTCTGTCCACGTTACCCTTTTTCTGAAATTTTGGCGATTGCAAAAAACATAGAAGTGCTGTAATTTTCCAGATGTGCTTCATTGTCGAAGTTAGTGTTCCAGAAATTATTCTTCAATGGCTTAAAACCAACGGCATTCGGAAGAAGCGAAGTTCTGAGAACATGCCAGATTGCACAGAGCCTCCTATGTAACTCACAAAATTGTCTTCGTAATCAACACGAGGGAGACTGTTTTGTTTGTGATCCTCTTTCTGGATAGCACCAATCAATTTCTGAAGAAAAGCAGAACAAGCGATGGATGCTTCAATGGTGCAACTTTAAGAGCGTGAGTAGGACTTAGTACGAATTTGCAGATTTCATGTGACACACGCAGTTGACCGACATATTGACCCGAGTCACTGGCTAACCACCCATCCGTCCCCTCTCTGGTCGGAAAAACGGCACCAGATTTGTCCGGGATGACACCACTTCGATGCAGGAAAGCCGATGAGGAAATGGCAACGTTCTGCAAATCTATCTCGGAGTTACAGCGAAAATCAACGCAACAGAGATTCGAGAATATTCATGAAGAAGACAAAATCCGTAAGTGGTGTCCGAACCAAAACGCGACTCCGAAGAGTTTCGAGGATAAGAATGAGATAGAACGAATGGAATGAAGGAAGCGCAAAGGTCCATGGAAATGATGAGCATGTAAACAAAAGAAATTCAATTGCCTCAAAAAATGTTTTAATGAGGTTGCAAACAAATGGATCGTTTTATTTTTAGACGATAAAATGCTGGATTAATCCTTATTCTTTTCATTTTCTGGTGCCATTCAGGTTCTCTGCCTTGGAGACAAAGAAGGTGTAGAAATCGTGAAAGACGCTTTAAAACAGGTGATCGACGTCCATAAGCCATTTGGCATTAAATACTTTCATATAGGATCGGACGAAGCCTTTGAGGTAGTGGTATTTTTTCTAGTTATTCTTCTGAATTTACAAATTTATTTCCTTTTTTTTGAGTTTGCATCCACACGTGCAGAAATCTTAATCATTGTTAAGAGCAAAGAGTCCACCTAATTGTAGGAAAAAAATAGGCCCTGTCTAGTTGACAGACATTCATCAGTTATCTTCTTTTGTACTATTCCGATACTTTTGTCATTACTAATTTTTTATTATTAGTGCTCTTATTTGCACAAAGATCCACTCAATGAAAAGTTCCTGCATGCTTCAAAGCTTGTCAGTTTCCTGTTTTGGAGTTCTTTGGTTATCAGGGTGGTGGGGTTTCTTTCTACGACCAAAACTTTTGAGATGTCAAACTGTTTGATCGTATGATAACAAATCAACCTTGAGGTTCTCCTGGACCACATAGATCAAAACTGAAATGGAATCTTAATTCATTCATGCACTTACATATCAGTTAAATCTTCATCAAACATTTTTAGTGTACAAAAATCGCTTAGGGATGCAGAGTATAAAAAACTTGGAAATCTTCAAAGGAAGCCAATTTTTTCAATTTTTTTTTGAAAGGATCCTAGGCATCTGTTATGATTTCGGTGCGTTTCTGAACATTTTCTGAGCTGAAAATGTAACGCTTTCAGTTTGGTGTCTGTCAGAAGTCCGTTGAATGGATTTCAACGTACCCAATAGGCGGCAACAAACAACTACTGGCTCTCTCTCATATGAAGGATATTGCATTATTTGTAAAGGAACTGACTGAAGGAGCAACGTGAGTACTCGAGAATGCTTTTAGAATCCTATCAGAAGCAATTATTGAGCAAAAATATCCGAAGGACTGCAGTATTAGGACGTAGGACGTCAGAACGGCTTACTTATTTTCTACGTTCCAGCATGTGCGAATATTATACAACTGTCCCAAAAGCAGCGCATGTGCTGTGTTCATCATTAACACAATATATCATGCTCGTTTTTTTCTCAATTCATACGAAGTATTGGAATCTTCAGGATAAAGATCAGAATGTACTTTACTTACTTGGATAATTGGATGGCCCGTCTTCGCTGGTTGTGTGGGCCGCAACAAAATTTCCATTCTCCGGACACTTACTGGCTTAGCCATTCTGGTTTCCTGGAGTCCCATGGACAGCCTGGCCAAAGTCTGCCTCATGTCGTCACCACCACAGGTAGCCGCCACACTTTTGGATCAGAGAGAGAGACTTGCCACCACGCGACTAGTTTGATACCAAGACGGTGGTGGATCTTGTTATTGGTTACCCTTAGCTGGGCTTCCTGATGGAAATGCCGGGCTCCTTCTCAGCTTGGGAGACTTTGCCCAGGGGAATGGATCCCCGTCTGTACATCGCAGCTCGACACCCAGAAACACCTCCCACCACGATGAGGCGGTAAGCTGTTGGGATAAAAATGTATTACCTTCGAAATATCTGAAACTTTGTTTGTATCAACGTTTTATGAAAGGTGGTACAAAATAACTGTTCTCTTAGTCTTGATTGGGGAACTCTAAACCTTAATATTACTTCATATTTGTCCTTTACCGTCAAAGCAGTGTTGTACCATTCAACTATCGCAACTTCTATAGACTACTTTTCTGGTGAAGGAAACCCAATGTTGATCAACTTTTAATAGTGCTTTTTTCGAATTACTCACTGACCATGGAGATGAGGACGCTCTATCCAACATCTCTATTTTTTTATAGGTTCTAAATACATAATAGATTGGCTCCCAAGCAAGAAAAACGAAGTTGTAGCCATTTTTTTTCTTCACTTTTAGTGTGTCACCTCATATAAGAAGATCCATGAACTCTGTTGCGGTTGACGGCGATTGAGCTAGCAACTCATAAATGCAACAATTAGCTCTACAATCACTAAGCCGAAACCATACTAAGTGAATGTGAAGAACCCCCTACACATCTTACTTATTCTTATTTTATTTTCTTACTTTTCATTTTTATTTTTTTACTTTATTTTTTCGAGAATCTTACTTTTAGATAGGATTTTATTGATTTTATTTTATTTTATTTTACATTAGGACTTTAGAACTTTTTGAGAATATTTTGTTTTTTGAGAATCTTCTTATTCAGAGTGTTAGCATGGCATGACATGCTCAAAGATTTTGACTTTCGGCTTGTCGCTGATCTTAAACTGGGAGAGATTATCGAGCCGGTGATATGGGATTATTCCGAGAATATTGTCACAATGACAGGTATTCTCAAGCACACTTTGAGATAACTTTTTATTAATGTTTAAAATTTTGCTGAAGTATTCCTCAGTATTTGAAGTATTTGCTGAAGTATGATGTACGCAGACATTGCTGGTAAAGGGTTAAACGAGAGTTTAAGGGATACCACACCTCTCGTATATGTTTAATGATTCCGATCATGCATACGGTGTTTGAGAAGCTTTTACGTGTCACTTTCTGCCAATAACGCTTAAAGCAACTTCGGACGAAAAACTTGAAAGTAATCCACAGGTACTCCCAATTCCTGTGACGCAACCTAGTACTGAATCATCGGTGGCTTGTTTCTCACCAAAAAAAGTAAACACAGAGGACCTCCTAGTAAATTAATTTTAGGTTTGCATATCTTTGGAACAACCAGAATCAACTGTACAACAACGTACTGGATAAACTACCTTTTTTGTCATCTTTATGGGTATCCCACTTTATGAGAATCGCATAACCGCTTTCGTGCTGTTGATTACATTTTGGTGTGGATTCGGTTATAACTTGAGCAAATTGTCATCTCCATCAATTTCGTTGAATGCTCATTGAACTGATTCTCAGTGTAATCTTTGCATAGCCCTACTAGAGCTCTTCTCAGCCGTGGCCCGCCTTTGTCGATCCTAGATAGCTTTTATACAGAGAATTCTGGTATCTATTTTTTCTGGATCAGAAGAATGGTGAGCTCCGTTAGTCCCAGCTTCTTCGAAACGACAGCTGTGCATTGTCGCACTGCATCTGCGAGTCCTCCGTCCTTGCTAAACACTAAAGCAAAATAGTATGAACAATGAGACACTGAATAAATCGACTAACAAAATGTCAATGAGATAAAAGTCTTTATCTGGGTCTTTAGGTACCAACCAATAACGATTTCTGTCCTTTACAGATTCGGCTTTCTCCAGTTTAGCCAGTAATTTTCCCATAGTATGGGCATCATCGGCTTACAAAGGTGCCAATTTCCCGTCAGCTAAATACATCGACATTCGACACTACGAAACTAACAATCTGGCATGGATCGATACGAAAATTGTTAGCTTTTGTGATTTCCATGTGATTATCCCAGTTATAACTATATATTTGTTAATTTCTGAACACTTTGAAACAACATTTTACTGGGATTTTTTAGGCTCAGGAGCCAAAGTTCGCAAAATTCCACGGCATTATTATAACCGGATGGCAGAGGTAGGCAGCAATGCCTAGTTTTTAACACTTCTTTGTCTTCATAGAATCCTAAGTACATCAAAAGGGCGCGTGTGGCACGAGTGATCGGAGGCGCCCTGCAACAAACACATGGGATCGATCCCGCCCCCGTGGCACACCAGGCTTTCCAGCCCTCCGGAATCGGCAAATTGATACCAGACTTGTCTGGGAGGATAGCAGCACTGGCTCGACAAATCCGTAGGCCACCGCGAGTCATTGTAAGGGCTAGATATACATTCAATCATCTCCAAACGACGCTTAATGAAGTCGAATGCTTGGCGTATCCCTAGGATTGATCAACCCGAGAACTTTATCCTTTATTTTTATTAAGTACGTCAAAATAGTAGTACACTGTAGCGAAATAAGAGGCGGAAAGTTCCATGAAAGGAATCCACTAGATTAAATTCTCTACAACATATCATGTATCTTTGCAAGATAAGCCACTCTTTCTCTCTTTACTATTCTCGGGTCCCTAGTGTATCTCTTTCTTTATTTTCAGAAGTATTTAATCAGCGGGCGTGCTACCTTAAGAAATCCTTTTCCTCAAAACTTCTTCACATTTTCAATAATCCTTTCTTCTTTCTTCCTTTTTTGAGCTTAGACGGCTAAATTATGTTTGGAAGGGCTCTACTATTAAGATTACCTTTCCGACAGAAAAAGTTCTGAAAATTTCTTCTGAGGTTCAGTTGACAAATGCGAAAAGCCACTTCATCCATATCCATGACGGTATGATCGTTTCAGCAGACATGAATGGCTCCCAATATTTTCTTGATAAAAATGACTTTTTTACGAGGCTTCTGCATAGCTACGAGTTTTCGTCAAAAAGGCTTTTTTAGATACGATCATATGGCCACAATGTGTGAAATACTACCGATGGGTACGCCGTCGATGGTGTTGAATGTGCAGATCGCGTTGATGGGAGCGAGAAAGGTGGTTCATGGGGAACAGTTGTCCGAGATCTTGAGAAAAGTGATAAGAGAAGAAATAAAAACTTTATGATAGCGTTACGAAGTCGGAACGGAAGTTTGTTTTTCTTAAGAATCGTGCCCGACTACGTTTAGAAAATAAACTGTTTGTCTTTATAGTCTCCGTTACCCCCTTTATTGTTTATGTCTCATGTTTCTTCTCGATGTCCTATTGGTTTTATTTCAGTTTACAGTGCTTGTAATAATTTTTGCATTTTTCTCGTTAATGTAAAGCCACTTATTTTTCGTCCTCTTTAGGATTTCCACGTGGCTCGAGAGCGAGCTGCAAAGGTGCTCGACTGTGATCGATTTTGGGTCGATAGATTGAATATAATCAGCAATACGTGTAATTTTTCTGGCAAGTTTTTTTCTGGATTCATAATAAAAGTACGTTTCAAGACACGTGTAGCAGCGTAGTGGTTAGATGTGCTCTGCAATACATATGTGCTAAGCTGACACGATGTAGGTGAAAAGTTTCACTTGTTTCACGTGTCGGCACGTTCGCCTTCTCCGGAACTGGATTGGGTCGCGCTCATTGTCCATTGGCGTTCGTCCTTGAGATGTGGCTCTTCGTAGTCATATCAAGCCAGTTCCTATGGAGTTGAGCATTGCTTGCATGAAGTAACATCACAGGGCAGAGCCCTTTTATAGATGACGGTTGCTAGTTGATTGTCTATTGATGATAATTTGTTTCTCTCCAGACAATCCACCTTATAGTAGTCGGTGTCTTCTACACATAAATAAAAGGATAAAGTTCTCGGCGTTGATCAATCTCTGAGGGATGCAGCATCTATTCGACTTCATTAAGTATCGTTGGAGGTGATTGAATACATATCTGGCCTTTACAATGACTCGTGGTGGCCTACCGATGCATCGAGCGAGTGCTGCTATCTTCCCAGACAAGTCTGGTACCAATTTGCCGACCCCGGAGGGCGAAAGGCTTGGTGGGCCGTGGGCGCGGAGATCGATTCCATGTGTTTGTGCAAGGGCGCCTCCGACCACCGCTCCACGTCTTTTACACATAGCAAATTTTAAATGTACACAGTTGTTTTTACCAGCCTCTTTTGTGGTTGTCGCAACCCAGTTCAGCAAAAAAGACCGCCTGAGATTTGGTTCGATTCTACCCTTTGGTGAAATCAATCTCTCTTCCAATAGGAACGGTGGATTTGTACCAGACTTGTTTGGAAGGATAAAAACAGCGATTTGATACATCGGTAGCCTCTCTGCTCGGCTTTTTATGAGCCAAATGTACATTCATTAACCTTTGCGATGCTACGAATTGAGTTAAATGCTCAGGACATTCCTAAGGGATTGATTAACGACGGTTGCTTTGGCCATTAACGGCCAATTTTTCTAATACAGTTTGTGTTTTTACTGCTTATTTACTAAGATGACCAATTTTTAAAACCTCGTCTGTGCGCTTCTTTCAATTGTTCACTTATCGTCTTGTAACCGTTCTCCATAAAGATGATCGAATTTATGTGTAGGTTTGATTGAACTTGACGATCTGCTTATCTTCTGTCGTCAGTGAAATACTGAATGCTGGTTTGAATATCGTTCTTTCTTGAGAGAGCTTTCCTTCGGTTTTCCCATGTCTTCAACGGAAGAAGTCGCTGGCCGTTACAACTCGAAAGGGAGATTTTCTGCTTTCCGACTAGGTTTAATACGGCATGGCATTGCTTTCCTTGATAAGTCGGGATATTGCGATTATTAATTTACATTTACAAGTTTAAATCCTAATAAATCATACCTTTTCGGTTAGACTAAGTGTATTTGTGACCACCTGGAACGTTATTTGTGCTAAAGAAAATCCTAAGTGCAGACGAATGGAAGCTGAGATAAATTGGTGGAAATGAGAAGAACAGAATTGCCCGAGAAAAACAACACTAAAATTAGCCTTCTTTTCTTTTTACGGTTAAGAGATTTCATAAAGTGATAAAAAAAGACGCATGATGGCTTAAAAGGCTTAGAAATTTGTTAACTATTCAAGGAAATTGTTTTACAGGCTTCTCAGTATACTTGTTATTCCAAGGATCTGCTCAGCAGACAATCTCCTTTATCAATTCCGAACTCGACAGGAATCACCACCTCTTGGGATGGATGTCACCGTATAGCATACGACATAACATCACTCAGAACTGGTTCGTGTCTTCACTCACTAGTTTGATTGATGAGGGTTTTCAGATGCTTATATTCAAGCCGCTGTGTTGCCTTCAACTTTCCTGGATTTACCACATTTTTAAATGTGTATGAAATCATATTATAGAACGAAAAATCGCAGAAAAGAACAACTCGCTTTTATAGGGGGACAGAGTGGACGATATGAATCACTGTCCATTTTCAGCCAATATAAAGCCGTCATTGCTATTTTGCTGAAAAAGCTTAGTGCAATCGTAGATATATTCGCTGCAGAAGATGTGAAAGATAGAAGAATTTCGACTCCATCTATCACACTTGCACTCAACTTGGCCAATTAGTTTTTTCTTTCTTCATAGTTCTAATACATTTTCACTATAAGTTGTCTGCATTGCTTCTTTATCAATGATGTGCTATCATCATAGTAACTTGGGGTACTCCTAGGTAGCGAGACGATGTGTAGCAAGGCTTCTTTTCCTAATAGGATTTCCCATGCTTAGAAGGAGTTCCACATAACCATCCGGAATCCCATGTAAGATCACCATCTAAATCGGTGCAATTCATCACTACCGGCAATACTGAGAACAACGCTCACTAGTTGTGAATTGACAAAACTCTGACATGACCTTCGAGATAAAAGAAGAAAAAACTCGCGCTACCAATTAATTACCAGTCAGATTCTAATTATGCTAGGAACGGCACGATTCCTCGTGATTCATAAAGACGCGCCATTCAAATATTTAAATATATTGAGAACTTTCTTGTTTCATAGAATTGACTACTATATGGTCTTAAAAGTTTACATGACTTTACGAAACGTCCTGCCAATTTAGATATATGTATGCACATATACTCCCAACAGTTGACCGCCTCATCGTGGCTGGGAGCTGTTCTTGGGTGTCTGGCTGCGATGTACAGTGGGGAATTCATCCCCTGGCACGGTCTCCCAAGCTGAGAAGGAGAGCGGCGTTTCCAGCAGGAAGTCCAGCTATGACTAAACCACTACTGGATCGACCACCATCCTGGTGTCAAATTAGTTGCATGATGGTAAATCTCCCTCTGATCCACAAGAGTGCCTAAGGTGGTGACGACCTAGGGCAGACTTTGGCCAGTCTAACCTCGGAACACCAGGGAAGCGCAATGGCTAAGCCAGCAGAACTCCGAGAATTGGAAAATGCGCTGTTACCCACACAACCAGCGAAGTCGGGCCGTTCAAGTGTCAGGTATCGAGTATATACATATATACACAGAATTCTCAAAAAATGGAAAAATGGAATTTCCTTCAAGTCAACTGCGACAGCCGTAAACGCCTCCTACGATGCACTGGTGAACGACATCATATTGTTCTATTGAATAGAATCCTGCTCGTTCAATTGCTTCGTTATTTGAAATACAAGATTTGATTTTTAAAAGAAGCGAAAATTAAGTTCTGTTGGCTTCGGAAAATAAGATTTTTGTCTTTCTAGCAGAATAAAACTTGTGCATGGTTGGCAAAGATTTGTAGATTTCTATGACTTTCATTTCAATTAATATTATTCTGTATCAACTGCGAAGCATTGATATGAAATTAAAGGCGACCACTGTTTTTCGCACCAAATGCATTGTCCTCAATGCAAGCCTGGTGTTCAGGTTATGACCTTTAGATCATTACCAAGGTTTCTTTCCACAGTGCCGATTGAACTCGCATCTTCTTTTTTTTTAACCTTTTTCCTACTTTACTCTGGTTACAAGCAGTCTTTCAAGGTTTCAGGCTCAGCACTACCATTTTTACTACAACTTTTTTTGTTTTAGGTATCTCAGAGAGATACAACCTTTCATTGAAGGTCTTCTCGCGCAGATTTTGCCTATTGATCGGGACCTTAGGTATAATCGTGAGCAGCTTTTTATTACGATACTCTTTAATCGTTTCTAAGTACTTCAGTGTTTTTGCAATCTATCATGAAACATGGAAAACTCATTTTTTCTTTTAGGAAAGAGCTCTCCAATTTTTTCTTCACCAGCACTGTAGAGGAGTTTATGTTTGCCACAGTTTCTCCCATTATCGATCGGTTACGAAATTATTTGAATGAAGCTAAACGGTTGTCGCACATACGGGTGTACCCGAAGCGGTCAATAGAGCTTTGAAGATTTCTTGGCAACAAATAATTTTATATCAACTGACGTGGAACAGTAAAATAATATGAAAGACATTTCCTTGGATCATTCGGACAAGTGGCTTCCGAATTCTCTGTATACAGAGAGATGTTTTCATAAGTTCGTATTTCCTCTTGTTTTCTTTCACTGTTGTTCTTTCTTTTTTGTTGTTGTTGAATGATTTTTCTTCTTCTGCTGGTAACAGTTTTTGCTTATTACTGAAAAGTTTAGTTAAATAACTGGTGAAAGATAGGGATTACTGTACTCTAACTTTGTACTTAGTAAGATTTCCTGAGGACAAACATCACATGAACAATTGTGGAAGGTTTTAAAAGAACTTTAAGTTATCGATCGTCATTCTGTCTTTGGTCATTAAAATGTCATATGAAGTTATTAAAAGGTCCACACAGCTTTAATTCATAGCTTAAAACTACAATACTTTTATGGTTTTGAGGACCGTCATGTTTACGGCCGCCGTTTTGATTCCCGTGCTATCGTACTCTCACCTCTATTTTTCTTGTTTTTCCTTAAAATTTCCGCCCTCGCTTAGAAGCTTCCCACAATCCTCTCTGTATTCTTCATCCATCCATAGCAAAAAATTTAAAGCTTCTTTCATTTTATCATCCATCTATTTCTCATTGTTGTGCCTCGGACTCACCGTTACTCAAAATTACTCGCTTTTCTGCTCTTCGGGTTACTTTGTTAAAAATTTCGTTGTCTACTATGCCTAGATAAACTATTTTTCGTCAACATCTCATCCAGTGATAGCGACGGGTTTTTTGTCTATCATTTTCTTCAATAAGAAAGTAAAGATCTCAGTTCGTAAAGCACAAATCTGTTCGGAGGGAACGGAACCCAGTCGAATGCTTGGGAGGTATCCATCTTAACCATCACACCACGAACGCGCCTAGTCAGCCAAATGATCGTGATATTATAACCAAGGTGAAACTTTAGAAGATTTGTATTATTTAGGGGACATTTTGAGGTCATATTTAGCTCATATCTTTCATTTACATCAGTTCTAAGATGAAAAATTCGAAAAAGAACAATTTGCAACCAGTTCTGAAAGGCAAACATAACAAGAAAAATAGTACTGAAGGACCAAGAGTTATTGACTAAACGTTCCAATTTTCATCAGGTTTTTTCAGATTATACGTAAGTATATTGAATTTTTGTGAAAAAAAATTTCCTGAATTCACAATCGATTTGCCTCATTTTGATTTCTACCTACCTAAACTTAACACAGATTAATGTAAAAAAAGAACGCCAGCGTGATCAGAAATATGTGTAACGGAACTCATGCTTCCCAACGCACGAGGGTAAAACCTCTCAAAGCTCTTGTCGTTGTTGGAGGAGATTGAATGCATATCTGGCCTATACAATAACTCGCGGTGGCCTACCGATGCATCGACCGGTGCTGCTATCCTCTCAGACAAGATTGGCATCAATTTACCGAAACCGGATGGATGGAAGGCTTGGTGAGCCATTGGCACCGGGACCGATCCCATGTGTGTGTCGCAGGGCGCCTCCGACCACTGCGCCACACGCGCACATAGGTAAAGGAAGATTATTAATTTTACAACAAATCACCGAAGACGACTTAAAGAAGTTTTCAAGACGATCAAAAACTGAGGGATGTGAAGCATAACTAGTCTTGATATTGAAAAAAATAGTTGGCTTAATTCCACTGTATTATGCCTTTAATGGAAACCCCTGTAGTCCACCTGCCTCAGTACTCCAGGAAGAGTCAACTCGACTAGCATTCAAGTGAAAACACTTACGTGATGTATGTATCAGCTCCTGCAATTCATTTTTCAGATCAAATATGTATTCAACCAACTCTACGAACACAAACAAATGCTTCATATTTTTTTTCCATTTAAATGGAGTGGGTACCGACGAAATTTTATTCTTCCCCATCACATACCGCTGGCACTCAGTGAACTCTCTTTTCTTCATTAACGAAGATAAAGTCCAGATGAGGGAGCGGGTAGGATAGTGGGATCGTTTATTACATGGATGCTGCAACCTGCCCAGGCGCTGGTTCGGGCTCTCTCCGGGCTCATCATGCCTCTCATCTTTCTGAATTCACTACAAGAATTGTATAGAACAAGTACCAATTTGGCGACTCCGGAGGGATGGACCTTGATGAGTTTGGGGTGCACCCTCCAACCTATGTATATTACAGGGAATCTCTAACCACTGCGTTGCACCTGGCACGATAGGTCATATAACAAATGAATAACAAATAGAGAAGTTTGACACAATTTTGTCCATTATGTAAGGATCAATGGATGGGTTTATCTAGGGGGCAGATTGAACCCAACCACGTGAATACTGCGGCGCACTTCTAATCAGTGTTCTGCACGGAAGCTATTGGGTAGGATCTGTAATTGTTTCAAATTAGGGGCTACTCCGCGGTTCGTGCAGCGGCATAATTACAGGTTTCTCTGTAAACACACGAGTGGTCGTTTGTTCGATCTCGCTTCTTGGGCTCATCTTTCAACTGCTCGGGGGGATCGGCAAACTGTTTACATATTTCTCTGTGAGGATGCAGCACTAACTTGATACATCGGAAGGCCACAGCGTCATTGTACTTCCCAGATATGCATTCTGTCACCTCTAACGACGACGATTGGTGAAATTGAACGCATTGGGTATCCTTCAAGGACTGATCAACGTTGGATGCATTATTCATTGTCCTTCATGGCTACTGATGGGGTTATCAAGAGAAGAGAAAATCGTTTAGCAAACTTCCTTCAGCAAATGGTGAAACCACCGGAATTAAGAAATGACTTCTAAAAAAAATAAAAACTCAACAAAATACATTGATTTAATGAACTATAGTTGGAAATAATTAATATTATGTGTAAAACATTTTAACGACAGATAAATGTGTAACCCCAGGACTTTGCTCAACTATTGTTTGGAAACACTGAAGACTGATGGCATTGGGAACTCAGAGAAAATAAGAAAAGCTGTGTAAAATTTGTTCTTATCACCAATGCCATCACTGTTTGCCAAGATGAGACAAAGACGCGAGCGACAATAGTTGCGAAAAATATAGGTATTGATTGGCTCGCAATTCACGAATGTGTGTGTCCTTGAATGTTAAACACAGATCATTTTTTCAAGTCTAAAAAATTAATTAGAAGTTCAATTTGTTAACTAGTGAATTTTTAGCAAACTAAGAACTCGCATATCCAGTCGTATCAAAACACTAAAAGCTTAAAAAAGGATGAAACTCTCGGCGTTGATCAATCCCTGAGGGGATGCGCCGTGATTTCACTAAGTATCGTTTGGAGCTGATTGAATGCATATCTGGCCTATACAATGACTCGCGGTGGCCTGCCGATGTATCGGGTCACTGCTGCTATCCTCCCATACAAGTCTGGACCAATTTGCCCACCCCGAAGGGATGGAAGGCTTGGTGGGCCACAGGCGCGAGGATCGATTCCACATGCGTGTTGCAGGGTGCCTCGGACCACTGCGCCACGTACGCCCTATCAAAAACCCTGCAAGAAAAATTGAAGGATTACCTTCTTTGAAAGAAAAAAATTGCAAAGTCGATTAGGGAACTTTGCTTTTAATAAAACGATCTTCTATCAAGTGGCAGTCATAATAATAATGAGGTTGGAGGTATTTTTAGCTTTCGAGCAGTGGTCGAACGAAAATGACAACGGTTCGTAAGTGTACCGTATTAAATAGACCGAGGTAGAAGGTGTGCATGGTAGTCCTCAGTAGTAATGTCAGATTTTCAAAACTCATGCATCGATAGAATAGCAAACTATCAGAAAAAGGGAAGGCGGAACTGCGAAAATGAGCGCCATTTGACTAATGGTGGTCGTCGCCTGGTTTATTCATCATTCCAGATGAGGAATCCAGATGACTAAGAGGTTGTGACGACGAAACACTGGAAGTGTCCGCGGTACAGAGTTTGAACTTTTAGAGGACATCGATGTCGTTAAGCGACCAATACTTTTCACGATGACACCCATCTATGTTACACAACATAAACGGAGAACCGGAATTGCTCAGGCCAACATCATTGCCTTCGTTTGTCATCAAGTCATTTTGCGCGTCTTAAGCAGTATCGATCTTATCTCCCTTTTTATCCTACAATCGCCTTTTTTATGGTATTCGTACCAAAATCCTTCTTCTTCAACGACTACAAAAACCGTTGACAAGGAGTTCAGACAATCCTTCTCCCTTCCTTCCATTCAAATCATTCATCATTATATCGTACAGTTCTTAAAGGTCACTAAGGGAAAAACACACTACACGGAAAAACGAACTTAAAAACCGCACACCCACTAAATCCTTCGAGGAGGTTCTTAGTGATTATTGAGCCCAGCACATTTTTCAATCGTTTCACCGCCATTTTTGTGGTTTAAATAAATTTAATTTTTTCACTCTCACTATTAAATGATTGGACCGTTAGAAATAACCACATATGATGTCAAGGGTAAAGGACTTTTGCTAGCCCAATAAAATTCTGCAGACTGAAAAATACAGCGTCACTAGTTAGCCACCTCTTCTCGGCTTCATAATATAGTGGATAGATATTATTCATAGCGATATTCAGTTAGCAGCGTCTTTGTGGGATAAATTCTTTGTAAATTGGTTAACGTCAACTTCTGAGCGAGATGTATTCTTTTTTGCGACTTATTCATCTAAAAAAAGCAATTTTGTGTAATAACATGAATTGCCAAGCAAAATAGTAAAAAAGCAGAAACGTATGAGGAGAAAATTTAAATAAATAACATTATTGATAACTACATGGCTTTGTAGGGGTGTGTGTGACGCAGTGGTCGGAGGCGCTGTGCAACACACACGTGGAATCGACTCCCATGCCCATGATCAACTAAGCCTTTCGTACCTCCGGGGTCAGCAAATTGGTACCAGACTTGTCTGGGAGGATAGCAGCACTGGCCCGATACATCGGTAGGCCACCCGACTCATTCTAAAGGCCAGTTATGCATTCAGTCATCTCTAAACGATGCTTAATGAAGTCGAACGCATGGCGTATCGCTCACGGATTGATCAACGCCAAGAACTTTTTAGTTTTATGGCTTTGCGCACTGAGCAGTAGATTGTACACAAATGGTCACGAGTTCGATCAACCATAGATTTTTTACCACACTGCATCATTTACGTAATGGATTAAATTGTGACTGGAAAAATGGTGATTCATGAACCTGTGAACCTCCCAAAATATGCAACACAGTAGCTCTTCAGTTGCAGCCTATTTGTGATGAAAATGAGGCAGAAAAACTCGCCATTTGGTTAGTTGACGTGAAAAACTCTTCCTGTGGAAATTTTGTTTCCCATCCATTGTGATTTTTTCGCTTTTTTTCGAGTTTTTCATTTATAACCTGTGTACTTTTTTCATATTATATAGCCAGACAATTACTGCAGTATTATGGCCAACAGCTAGCAGTACTGATTTTGATGCTCTTTGTTTAATTGTCACCAACTTAGTAACTTAGTAGATCTACAGAAATTGTGGCGAAAAACCATAGTTTTCTAGCCTTATGAGTGAAAACCTGAGAACTGGTGTCTCAATAGGCAAATTGAAGTTCGCAAAGGAACATTCAAAATATCAGTGCCTGCTGTGCAGTACTCTTCTTGGAAAAATTTCAAGCTTGTGATGAAGTGGAATTCAGTGGTAAAAATCTCATTACTACCAGATAAGGAGAAAATATGAAGCAAATCGTTCTACATGCTGGATAGAGTTTCCGAGAAATTGAAGCGAACCCGATCGAATCCTTAAAAAAGACCGACCGGACGCTAAGTTAAATTCTTGGTGGATTTAAGTAGCCAATGGATTGATGACAAATATGGACTTCTTCACGCATACTTGCAAATTTTGTTTGATTTTTTTCAGTACTCTGACGACATCAGAAGAAAATTCAGAAGGTCGTGGCAGAACAATCGAGCTGAGGCAGAAAAAGCAGAAAATCTATTATTTTTCTATTCCTCGTCTTAGTCTCTTCTTTCCGCTTTTCTTTTTCTTTCCTTCCATTTGAAATGGTGATTGAGTCATTTTTATCACTAACATGACGCATCATTTGTGTACCACCTCGGTCTAGTCTCACCTTGAAGAATCCCACCGGTTTAATAAAATTTCACACATTCTTAATTTCGTTGTTCTGAAATAAAAGAAGACCCTATTACTTTTAAAACCATTTCAGATGCAGCTGCTTTACAGCTTTACAGTGTTTTTGCTAATAGCTGGAGCTGATGCCGGTTTCTTTGATTTTATATCAAAACTTGTTGGTGGTAGAGGCAGCAGTAGCAGCAGTAGCTCATCGTCCTCTAAGAAACTGACGCCTGTATCCGATGAAAAGGCCAAGGTACGGTAACTATGCTACGAGAAAGTCGAAAATGGATTCTAATTATTATAGACCGTGTTCGACCATCTTTTATTAATATTTATTCCATCCATGTTATTTTCGTAGAGAGACGGTAGCGATTTTTTTCCTGGCTACTTTTTTGCACGTTGTTCCTCAGGGCACTACTTTGGACGTCATGTCATCTGCTCTTACCTTCCTGCTTTTTTTTCGACGTTTTTTTCCGTTGTTTCCTCCAAAGAAGTGACTTGTTTTTCAAGTGAGCAACCTTTTTCTGGGTGTCACTTTATGCATCGGTGTAACCTCTGTAGGAGTCACAACTGTGGTGGCACTTGCCCTTTGTGGCCCTCTGTAGAGCTCATATCCATTTCGGTTGTACATTTTGCAGCACGGAGCTTTTTGCTGTACTTTAGCAACCATCCGATAACTTACACAATAGAGATTCGCAGCAACTGCGGCATATGTAAAGCCTTTTCCGTAGACCTAGTGATAAAAAAAACCTTCTTGGACGAGTTCATCGTTAGTAATTTGCACTTAGTTGTCTGTTATTTTCAACCGCTACGATAAATCATGACTATCGTACGGAATGAGCGGGTAAAACAAGTACGGAAACGATCCCAGCATAACCAGCAAAACACATCCAGTTGCTGATAACGATGTTTTTGTATGACGGACTATGTTAACAAATAGTAGATAGTGGTCTAAATACCATTCATACCCTTATGATGATAAATCAAGCTCTCCTATAGCTCTACGACTCTTCCATTGTCATAATTTATCCAGTTATAACGAAAATACAGTCTATTGTCGATAAACCAGCAAGCCCGTAACCGACAAGAAGCTGGATGTCGCTGTCTCAGTGTTAGACAAAACGGATTTCCTTTTTGGTTGTCGTTGAAGCAACCATATTCTCCACTATTCTTCAGCCTTCCCCGGCATCCCCATCCCATGCGATACTTGTGACTTCCACGATTCTATATAGGTACAAAATGTTGGCATACCAAGTCGGAAAGTTAGAAAATTTGATAGTTCATTTTCGAAATGACCACTGATCCCACTGGTAGAAACGGTCATTCGGGAACAACTGAATTCCTTTCTTTATTTCTCAAACCGACCGTCATTTATCGTCGATATTAATAATTAATACCTTCTTGGAGTATTAAGCTATCACGATGTCGTTATATAAGTTTTATTCGGCTAGGGTTATGTTTCGACATTTCAGCCTTCCTCAGAGCGCCGATGACCCAAGTAGATGGTTCACAGTTGTTCGCCTTGTCGATGTGGCGTTTTCGTCGTCGTATTGAGTTGGATCCTCTTCAGTGGACACCGCTCGAATGAGGGAACGTCACCCGACACCACTGTTTTTATACGGAACAGTTGTTGTTGAGAGTGGTTGTTTCTTGGTAATAATTTGTTCTTCAACGAATAATGCATTCTACATCAGTCAGTATTGTGTTAGCCAGCACATAGCGAGTAGCAAGTCAATATCTTTCAAACCGACCGTCACTTAACTTTGGCATTAATAGTCAATAACTTTTTGGATTCTGAACAACAGCCATCCTTTATGAAATACCATACCCGGGTGAAGTCGCCTTATACGGGCGGTGCTCCACTGATGAGGATCCTGGTCGATAATAATGTGAAAGCGCCACATCGAAAAGACGAACAACTGCGGGTGATCGACTAGCATCACCGGATTTAAAGAAGACGAAGACGTCGAAACGTTTACCGAATAGACCTTTTTACCTCTGTGTTAACTTTCTTATTCGCTGCACATTATTATTTTTCAAGGTATTATGTGAACTACAACCATTACGATGCCGAGGTATTTGCAAAATTTAAGCCCCAGACCAGATCGAACATCGATTACCTATCTCCTATCTCTAATGCTATTTCATGTTTACGTATTATTTACAACGGCTTACATGCGTCTATTTTCTATCTTAGAACTGTAAAAAAAATGAAAGATTGTCTTGTTCTCGTCCAGTCCGATTCACAATAGAATTACTCATTGTTGGCTCACGTGAGCGTGAGCGGTTTTCTGTCGTTTTGTCTCACAAGTTTCGTCGGCAGCAAAACAGAGTCGTTCAAAAAAAACTTGCTCACTGATCACTTATCAAGATCTTCACGAATTTTTGATCCTTCGGTGGTTAGGTAGCAAGCGTTTAGAGGTATTTTACAATACACACTGGATCAGTCGCAGATTTGATGCCGCGTTGAGGGCTCAAAAAGTCTTCCGTCAGTCCTAGGTCGATAAATTGGTACTAGACTTTTTTGAGAGACAGATTAAAAAACGCTGACTTGATAAATTGTTCGGCCACCAGAGGTCAATGTACAGGCCGAAAATGCGTTGAGTCACCTCTGCGATTCCCAATAGACAACGAATCCTTAAAGGGTTGTTAAAATTCAAACGCTTCACAGTTTACATCAAGAAGCATTCTCGAGGTTAGATAAAAGGGTTAAGTAGCTTAGCCCAGCTTGCGAAGGAAGTTAAACGCGATCAAATCTACCGTGTGTAGCGCGGGTGCCTCTAGAGAATGCGTAGATGTTCACTAATGTTCTAGAACTTCTGTGAATCCTTTAGATAATGTAATTTTCTTGAACTGAAACGTTGATGTGTGATATTTATATCTACAGTATCTGGCACAATAATAAGACGAAAGTGCCACTTCGATAAGACGAAAAACAGTGGATGATCGACTAGGGTCATCGGATTTAAAGAAGACGAAGATGTCGAAACGTTAACCGAATAGACCTTCATACCTCTATGCTAGCTTTTTTATTCACTGCATACTATTATTTATCACAGAAAGGTATGATGTGAAATGCAACCATTATGATGCCGAGATATTTGCAAAATTTAAGCCGCAGACCAGATCGAACCGCGATTACCTATCTTCTATTTCTATCTCTATTTCAAGTCTGCGTATTATTTACAACGGCCTAAATGCGTGTATTTTTATATGTTAGAACTGTTGAAAAGTGGAACATTGTCTTGTTTTCGTTCAGTCCGGTTCACAATAAAATTACTCATTGTTAGCTTAGGTGAGCGTGAGCGGTTATCTGTCGTCCATCTCACAAATTTCGTCGGCAGCAAAACGGAGTCGTTCAAAAAAGAAACTTGCTTACTTATCAGTTGGCAACACCTTCATGGCTTTTTGGTCCTTCGGTGGTTAGGTAGCAAGCGTTTAGAGGTACTTTGACAATACACGCTGGATCAGTCGCAGATTTGGTCCCGCGTTGAGGGCTCAAAAGTTTTTCGTCAGTCCTCGGTCGATAAATTGGTACTAGACTTTTTTGAAAGACAGATTAAAAATGCTGACTTGATAAATTGTTCGGCCACCAGAGGTCAATGTACAGGCCGAAAATGCGTTGAGTCACCTCTGCGATTCCCAATAGACAACGAATCTTTGAAGGGATTGTTAAATTTCAAACGCTTTACAGCTTTACAGTATTCTCGAAGTTAGATAAGGGGTTATGTAGCTTTAGCCCAGCTTGCAAAAGGGCTTAAACGCGATATGTTTAAGAGCAACTTCTGTGAATCCTTTAGATAGTGCAAATTTCATCAACTGAAACGTTGATGTGTGATAAGTGCAATTTTCATCAACTGAAAAGTTGATGTGTGATATTTATATCTACACTATCTGGCACTTTGATTTCGCCAAAAAGCGGAAATCTAGCAAGTAATGAGAAAACTATAGAAGACAACTCTGGATCGCATTATGATGTACCCACGTCTGATACCGGCAAAGTAAATTTTCGCTAAATTCATCGCTGGCTAAACGCCGTTCATGTCCTCTCCGTAACGAGGTGCCTTTGCGAGCACGATAGTTAACGTTCCATTCCATTAGCGATTAAATTTGCAGCTCTATGCTTTACATATGCTTATATATACACATTATTAAAGAGCGCGGGTGGCGCAGTGGTTGGAGGGGCGACACAACACGTGGAATCGATCCCAACGCCGATGGCCCACCAAGCCTTCCATTCCTCTGGGGTCGGCAGACTGGTAGGAGGCTCGTATGGGAGGATTGCAACACTGGCTTGATACAACGGCAGGCCACCGCGAGTCATTATAAAAGCCAGATATGCATTCAGTCACCTCCAACATACTTAATTAAGTCGAATGCATGGCGCATCCCTCAGGGATTGATCAACGTCGAGAGCTTTATCCTTTATACACATTAATAAAACAGTTATTTTTCAAGTCGATGAAACATTTTCTGTAGCGAATATCCAATTGTAAATACAACAGAACTTTTATCTGCTAAAGACCTAGATTTCACATCATTCAGTTGTATTTTTTCTTATCGTATAACTTTGCTCTATAAAGCTAATACAACTATATTTCTTAGAGATATTTGCAAGATTTCGGCTACATCGTACCAAGCAACAGTCTGAGCGCGTCTCCAGGGATGTCAGCTGACTTTAGTGATGTTACAAATCTTTTCAAGAAAGCCCTTTGTGAGTTTACAGCTCGTCTTTTTTGCTTAGTAACAAAAATAACTACTTTTATTGCTCTCGCAAAAAAAAATTCATTGTGGTAGAAAATGCGTTCGAATCTCTGAAAGTTCATATGCTTAGCTCAGAGATTTTTAGAAAGTTTCAAGAATTTGCCGGACTGAAGCCTACAGGAGTTTTGGATTTGGATACCAAAAAAAAGATGGCTGAGCCACGATGCGGTGTGACTGACGTTCTGGCAGTGACCAGGGGCGGTACATTCATTTATCCTTTCACTTTTTTTTCTACTTATGTTGTTCCTCTTTCGCACATTGTGCGGGTCCCAGCATTTCTTTTCTTCCAATCGTTGCCTGGTATCCTTCGTCGACGAAGCGTTTCGGATGTACGCGTAAGTTTTCTTCGTTTCGCTACTGCACGAAGGCCTTCCTTTCCTCGTTAATAAGCTCTCTTGTTCATACACGAGTTTGTTTCCTAGAAATCGTGTCTCAGAGGCAGTCTAGAGCATCCTTGTGTCAAGACAATAATTTTGAAACCAAACATCGTTTAATCTTGGTAGTAAAGAAAAAAATCGGCTCACTGTGGACCATCGACATGCAGCATCGGCTTTGATGAAGAGGAAAGCGTCGAAACGTTAAGCGAATAGAACTTATTTATCAATCTCGTCTAGGCTCAGCAATTGAAACACATATCGATTATTTTTCGTGTCAATCAGTCGATATCAAGGAGATCAGAGGTTTTTGTTGGCACGGTATCTGGTCGATAAAGAGAACCATGTCCACAGGCAACTCTAACCACTACAGCGTTTCTGGTGCCACTCATAATTTCTCTTGCTCACTTCCTTACAGCTAAATTCCTTCCTTGCAAAAGACTCTAACTTGTGCCTTAATCAATGTCTTATTTCATTAATGAAAGAGAACGAGGTTGTTATAAAAAGTTTTTTCGCTTATGGTTTCATCTATAAAACTTTAATATCGTTATGTGTCAGTTACTGGATTATCTTCGCTAAGTGCAAGCCTATCGAGGAGCCGCTGCTCCAGTATGGATTGTCCAAAAAAAAACAAGTTATCATGACCAGGCAATCGTATCAACAACAGTCATCCTTTACAAAAGAGCACTGCTTGGTGAGCATGGCCCATTCGTGCGGTGTTCACGAAAGAAGATCCGTCTCGGTACGACTACGAAGACTGCACTTCAAGAAGAACAACTGTGGACCATCGACCCGCATCATTGGCTTTGACAAAGAGGAAGACGTCGAAACGTTGGCAAATAAGAAGATTATTTGTCATCCACGACTATCAACAAAAGTTAAAACCTAAAGCTTTCTGCATTTCTTCTTATTCTTCGAATTAGAGTCATAAACTTTCAAAGTATAATGCTTTCTGAAAGCGCTAAAAAATCTTCTGAAACACATTCGTTAGCCCAGTATCTCCTTGAGGTCTCGTGCAATTTAGTTTTATTTTAGTGAACAATTTAAGACTATCTGTGTACTTACTTACTTGGATACTTGGACGGCCCATGCTCACTGGTTGTGCGGGTCCCAGCACGTTCTCCATTTTTCGGAGTTTTGCTGGTTTAGCTATTGCGTTTTCCTGGAGCTCCGAGGTCAGCCTGTTCAAAGTCTGCCCCAAGTCTTCTCCATCACAGGCAGTTGCCGCCTTTGTCGATCAGAGGTAGACTTGCCACCATGCGACCAGTTTGATAACAGAGACAGTGCTGGATCCTGGAATTGGTTCACTCTTAGTTGGGCTTCCTGACGGAAACGCCGAACTCCTCAGCATAGGAGACCCTGCAGAAGGATGAATCCCCCCCACCCCCCACTGTATATCGCAGCCCAACACCCAAAAATACCTCCCAGCCACAATGAAGCAGTAAACCGTTAGGAGGTATCTGTGTATGTGTGATGTAATATTGCTTTCGGAACTTGGGTAGCCTAGTGGTAGTGGTGCCGTTCTATACTCTCACTTCAGTGACTCGACTCCTCACTAAGCCCTCCTCGCTCAGAAAATTGATACTAGACTTGTATCAACTCGCTTCTTACTATCAATGAAAAGTGCGACTTGTGTCGAAGATCAGGCAACGCCATAAGACGGCTATCCAAGAGTTCTAGGAAGAGCTGATAAAACAGCCTTCAACGATATTTATTACGAAGACCAAAATTCCTTATACAATAGCTGGAGCTGCACGCGTAAATTCGAAGACATTCAAGAAATACGGATACGAGTAATCAAGTCAAATGCAAGAAGAACCGGGATTTGTCCAATATATGTACATATATATATACACATTTATTTATTTTTTTATTTTATATAACGCGCCTTCATGTCTACCGTACGGATCCCCGCACTTCTCACACTCAATTAGCTTCCTAGCATCCACTGTCAATGAACATCTCCCAGCTTTTATGCGTGGCTTCGGTTGCTGCTTGAGGAATTTCATTTCATCTTTAATGTCGTAGAATGCTCGTCGAGCAATTCTCCGTGGAGTCCTGAGATAATCGGGCCTGTAACGTTCCCGGTTGAATGATGCTGAGATATTTGCAAAACTCTGGACCGCAGGTGCCTATGGTAGGGGAACAGACGCGCTATGTGTCGCTTTCCGGGGAGTAGCGCGTTCACCACCACCATGCAGGTCCTTCGTTTCGCCTGTCTCTCAGCTAGTTCTATCGATCTTCGATTATCGATCGAGAAGATCGATAGAACTGAAAGCTGAAGAGCAGAAGCAGTGACACTACATGGTGTGGTGGTGACGCCTACTCGGAAAAGACGTAATCGTTCACCATAGGCACCTGCGGTCCAGAGTCTTGCAAAGTATCTCAGCATCATTAAAGTTATATTTCGCAACGCATAACCTGCCGCTAAAAGAGTAGGCGGTAAATAATAAGTCAAAAAGTTCCCGGTTGAATTGCGTTTTTTCTCAGACAAGTTCGGTATCAATTTCCCGATCCCGGAGAGATGATATGGGTGGTTGGCTCGGGCCGGAATCGAACTAGCAACATGCTCGTCATGGCGGATATGATGGGTCTTTCTTAAGTGACTTAATGACCACTCTTCCCTTAATCTACGTTCTCTTACATTTGTAGATAACGAAGATATTCGGATTTTTTATGGATGCGTTTTCTATTTGAGGACCATGAGCCCTCTATCTTCACTGAAACGCTGGATGTATGGACAGTGCCATACTAAATAAAAAATCTAAAGGAGTCGTTGTAGAACTTTCTCTGAACTTCTCCACGGGTACTTGCCAACTTCATGAGCGGAAATAAGGTTTTATATTACGGCAAAAGCTATTCCAGAAAGCAGCGAGTTAAGAAGGGCAATACTCAATTTTCATCCATTCATTTGTTTTCAGTGGAAATGGTAGATCCGTTTAGGGCTCTCCAAGCCTCTCATTCCTTCGGGGTTGGAAAAATGATAGCGGACATGTCTGGGAACACTCAGTTCTTGCAATCCAAGTGGGAACGGTCTAGTCCGGCTATACCATAACTCCAAGCAAAATTGACTCGCCGATATTTGAGGTCATTGATAGAAAAGACGACAATACCCAGGCAACGGTCGAATCCAGATGGTGAACAAAGACGAAAAGGTTCGAAGACCTCGGTGGATGATAGATCCGACTAAGCGAACCGAATCCAAGAAGTGCTGCAATCCGCGCAGTAGATGTGATGTCGATTCGCGTTAAATAAAACATAATGAATGGATCTATTATTCTATTAAGTTAGTTTAACATCGCATTATTTCTCACGTCCCAACACTTCTTTCATTCGTTTCATTGTCTCCGCCTTCTACGATTAGGTCTTCGGCTTTACGCTTGGGTTCTGTTGCCACCAGGTAACAGTCCCTTCTTCCGGTACCAATTTTATACTTATAACTGCTACTGTAATATTTAATGGCGACATATAAATAAGCCTGGATGCTGATAAATCCCACCGATAGGTATTGAAGCAACAATCCTGTAGCGCTTTTCTTGTCTCTTGAACTGAGTCTCACTCGTATTATTTATGTCCTGCATTTGCAGAGTCTTTTGTTCTACTGTTTAGGATCGGCCTTCAAGTGGCGGAAAAGACGTTTAACTTACTCGATCGAGAACTTCTCATCGGATCTTCCAAAAGATGACATCAGGTATAAAACTAGAGAAGCCGATAAATGTAAGGTTTTATAACTGCAATTTAGTTTTGAATCCTTTGCATAGTGATCTAGTATATAACAAATATTTTAAGGAAGCGCTTTAACACCAACCCGCTTTTTATACAATCCTCAAAAAGAGGCGCAGGTAGCACACTACTTAGAGAAGCCATGCGGTGTATACTTAGTCAGTGATCTGGTCTGTCGTCACGGAAAAGCCCAGCCATCCATCTCTTCGGGGTCCACAAATTGGTAGAGGACAAAAGGCTGACTAGTTACATCGGTATGCCCCCGAAAGTCATTGTGTTGGCCATATTTGCATTCAACTACCATCACAATACTACGAATGGATATGAATGCAAGGCATACTCCCTAATGTTTGTTGAATTTCGGAGTGTTGCTCCCATCTTCTTCATCTTTTACAAGCTTTCAAAGAAAATATTGCTAATGCCAACTGATAGAGGAAAGTGCAATTTCAGGCGAGCTATTCGTGAGAGTTATGAAACATGGGCCGCCGTAACGCAGCTCGATTTCGAAGAGGTTCCAGCCGCCAGTGGATCTGATATTAAGGCAGGTTAAAAGACACTATTAGTTTTACGTGAGCGTTAATCTTTGTTAAGTATTACTAATGTTATCACTAGCCTAACCATTGCTCAACTCACTGACCCCTGCGCTAGCAGGTTTTCTCACTACTGCTGGTTATTTTTGCCTTTTTTCCAATTTTTTCTGGCTTTTTTTAAGTCCGTGGTAGTCCAAAGGAAAAATTTACCTTCACGGATATATATGTACATTAATTTCAAACGCTGTTTTCAACCATTTTTTTTGCATTTGTCTTCAACAAACGACGAGAGAAGAAATATGGATTCCATGAGCATGGCGTTTTGTAATGGTAGAATAAGTAGATTTAATATTTTTGGCAGAAATGTGTAGGTTTTAACGGTTTTCCTTAAAACCGTTTAAAAATCATCAACGGACACCATTTTGAGTCCTGCGCATTGAAGTAAATGCGCACCACCTCAAGCGTGTTTGCATTGGGAATTAACTTGTTTTGCGTCTCATGTGTCTCATAGATAGTCATATTGTCGCCAGATTTTCTAGGTGCGTTTCGGTACCGGAAATCACAACGATCCGTGGCCTTTCGATGGGCAAGGTAGTCGATAGCTGAATATGTTCAGTGGTTTCTTATGAAAATCTTGAATAAACATGATATGAACTAATAGTTGACAGTTTCTTTTAGAGTTTACTGTTGTTTAAATTACTTTAAATTACTTGATTCTCTGTTTTGAACAGGAGGTGTTTTGGCTCATGCGACTATGCCGGAGAACGGCGCTCTGCATTTCGATGACGACGAGAATTGGACCTACATGGATGCAAGGAAAATCTACAGGTTGTCGTGATAAGTTAACTCCTTTACAACGCTTTAGAAAAAGGTAGTAAAAAAACTCTGCGCTTAGTTTTATTTTGACGTTTTTATCAAACTAGGGTTTCTTTTGTAGTGGCGACTACACTGACATCTTAGCTGTGGCTATCCATGAAGCCGGACACACACTTGGTTTGTCACATTCACGTGATGAAAGCTCGATTATGGCACCATTCTATCATGAAACGGTTCGAATATTTTAAGATTCAATGTAGTCAGATAGAAGTAAAAAAGTAAGTAAAAAGAAAAGTGGTAGTAGTAGCCAGGTAAACAAAAAAGCTTCCTGAGAGAATGGTGAAACGAATGACCCCCCATGCTGCGGTGGTGAACGCGTTACTCCTTGGAAAGGGTAACAGTGTGTTCGATTCCCATAGCAGACACCTGCAGTCCGGAGTTTTGGAAATATCTCAGCACCATTATAGTTACATTTTTAAAATACTTGCCAATTATTTTATTTGTTTAGTATGGGATATACCTGCAATGTGATCGCGCTTAGTGCAGTGAGTTAGAGGTACCATGCACAGTGGATCGATCGCTGGCTCAACTTTGTACCTCAAGCTCACCAAGTTCTTCATCATCTTGGGATTGGCGAATTGGGACTGGATTCGTCGGGAGGATTAGAACATTGACTTGGTACAACGATAGATCATCGTGAGTCATTGTACAGACCAGTTTTGGTCTATATATTGCCATCATTCAATGGTTTCTACAATGACTGATGAAGTTGAATGGATGATGCATTCGTCATGAATTCATCATGGTCGGGCGCGTAAGAAATCAGGGCTCTGATTTGACTTCTCAACACTCTTCCACAATCCACGCTGAAACTCCTTAGCTCTCTATCTTCAAGCCAACGGAGAGAATCGCCTCGACGCATTCTACGACTTCCACAAAGAAAACGTAATCGTCAAGCAGCAGCCGAAACAACGCTCGAAATGTTCAAAGACCATTGTGAACAATGAATGCAAAGAAAATGAATGGAATGCAAGAAGTGCTGGGATCCGCACAGTAGATTTGTTGACGAGTCATGTAAATGAATTAACTAATAAATCCTGTTCTTGTCGTCATTAGTAGTTGAGTTGGGTTCACTTGTAGATTTGTGCGACTGCTGATTGAGAATCTGCCTCCTCAATCAAATGCTGAGCGCTCATATGCTCGTGTATGTTTTTCTTCCAGAAATCCGAGTTATTCGTGCTATGACGTCCGTTAGCCACATATTAGCTAGTTCCCGGTAGTTGTAGATCGAAGGGAAGTTTGATACCTTGCAGCAGAATTTTTGCGATTAACAACCAATCAATTAAGGGGGTATATAAGAAGCAGAGCAACATGAAATTTGTAGACGAAAAGTCGTTCGGTATGATAGAATTGGTATTCACAAAAAATGTTCTAAAGACCGACTTTCCTTTAACCTCGATATGACTAGTCAACATGCATTCTTCCATTGATAAGCTAATAAGAGGTTATTCCAAATATTTGTTCGGCAAACGTGCCGGCATCTTCGTCTTCCTTAAAGCTGGATTTAACGTCCGAAGAAGAACGAACTGTGGACAATCGGCTTGGATTAATCTGGCTCTAAGGAAGGAGAAGGCGCCGTGGCGATAGCCCAGCACATATTTCTTAATAACCTCGTATTGTCTTATCAAGAAAGGAATACACGTCGATTAATCACACAGGTTACAGGAAAGTCGGTTTTTGGATTACTGAAAAATTGGTTTTTGTTAAAACGTTTCCAAACCGATCATCGTCTAACCTCAACATAAACAATCAATTCCCAAGCTCGACTTTCTATTAACCTTGGCATTGGATTATAAATGCGTCGTTTTCTTTCTCAGCAATCGCGAGGTTGTTAAGCAGCGTACGTTTACTTCCAAACAATCACACACATACAACACAATCGTAGCTGACGTTTCGGAAGAATCGCCTTCTTCAGAGCCTGGGAGGGTATAGTGATATGCAATTTACTACGTCAAACGCTTCAATAACACATACAGAAAGATGAGAATCTAAGTGGTAGTCACATGGTCAACAGCTTCTCGAAAAAACCCACCGTTTTTCTTACGTGCCTTCCACTGAGGAAGAGCAGCTGATCAACGTCGCATATGGTTGACGACTGCACCTCCTCACATCATCGACCGATACGAACGTACGGGACGAGATCACGTGTGATCTCGGGGCATTCCTCCAGGCTGTTCATTTCAGGGTTTTTGGCATTTATCCAAAAAGCCTAGAGAAGCTTTGCGCGCTGGTGTTTTGGCATCCTGTGCGAGGATACTGACTTTTATATCAAAATCGTCTCCGCTATGCTTCTGTGTCCTATGCGTGCCTAGCGGGGTACTTTGTCTTGGTTTTCGTTTGCCATCTAGGTGTTCTTTTATGCGGATACATAAAGGTCTACCTGTTTCGCCAATATATTCGCCTCCGCAATTATTACAAGAAATCAGGTATATCGTACCTGAACTCATGCAATCACTGTCCTTACCAAAAGGGCAAATTACGCATTTTTCTGTTTCACATAGACAGTCATACAGGAGGTTACGAACTAATTGACAACGGAGAGTATCGGGTGGTGTTTCTACTATCGCAACCAATTCCTCTAGACCTGCCCTTCTTAAGCACCGTTTTATAGCTATACTTACTTCATCGCTAATAAACGGCAGCGTAAACGGGATTTTCTTTTGGCCAAGTGTTTGGTCTTGGGAGCGTCGCTCTCCTTCCAAACATATGTCGTCGGGTTACCACTTCGTAGCCATCGGAGATGCCTATTTGTCGAGCCAAGTTGTGCGATTCCTCCTTTAATTCCTACTTCGCACACACGGAGGTGGCTGTTCGAAAAATGTTCCTCACAATCGCCCTCTTTGTGTGTGAAGGATGGCAAGTAAGGAAATGAACCAGGATTTTTTTGTTACTTGGTTTTCGGTACCATTTTTGTCATGTAACCGCTACATGATAAGTTCACTTGAACGTTAAGAAATGGAAGCCAGTTCTCTTTCGCTTCCTCCCGGGTAAACTTGATGTACTCAGAATGCTCATTCGATAACTCAAAGCATTTGTCCATTTCCTCTTGAGTAGAGAAAATGACAAAACAATCATCCATATATCTACAGTAGAGTACCGGCGGGAGATCAATAACGTGGGGCTTCCATTCTAGACATGAACGCGATGGCAAGACTTGGTGCCAACCGCTGTCCCATTGCCAACCCTCTCATTTGCGTGTACTATTTCCCAGACCATCTGGAGATCGAGCAGTTTAGGCACTCCTTTAAAAGAGCCATAAGCTGCTGGATGAAGAAAGCCATGCATTTTTATTCTTCCTTCATGTTCAACAAGAAGTTCGTGGGTGGCTTGCATTGCTGAGTCATTCGATACGATTGTGTAGGGCGCAGAAACATCGAAAGACTTCATCACGTACGCGTTATTAGGGGATGCATTATGTAGACGTTCTAGGAACATTTGAGTGTTCGTGAGGTGAGCTCGGATGTGCTTAAGCAGCTGGGTGAGTATTAAGCTTAGAAACCATGTTATTCTATCCGCTAGTCCATCTACGCAGCTGATGATGGGTCTAACCTTGAAGGATGTTGGATCGGTTACTCTACGTCGTCAGTTAGTTCGTAACCTCTTGTATGACCGTTTATGTGAAACAGAAAATTGCTTAATTTGCCCTTTTGGTAAGGACGGTAATTGCATGACTTCAGGTACGATATACCTGATCTCTTGTAATGACCGCGGAGGCAAATATGTTGGCGAAACGGGCAGACCTTTATGTATCCGCATAAAAGAACACCTAGATGGCAAACGAAAAGCAAGACAAAGTACGCCGCTTGGCACGCATAGGACACAGAAGCATAGCGGAGACGATTTTGATATAAAAGTCAGTATCCTCGCACAGGATGCCAAAACACCAGCGCGCAAGCTTCTCTAGGCTTTTTTGGATAAATGCCAAAAACCCTGAAATGAACAGCCTGGAGGAATGCCCCGAGATCACACGTGATCTCGTCCCGTACGTTCGTATCGGTCGTTGATGTGGGGAGGTGCAGTCGTCAACCATATGCGACGTTGATCAGCTGCTCTTCCTCAGTGGAAGGCACGTAAGAAAAACGGTGGGTTTTTCGAGAAGCTGTTGACCATGTGACTACCACTTAGATTCTCATCTTTCTGTATGTGTTATTGAAGCGTTTGACGTAGTAAATTGCATATCACTATACCCTCCCAGGCTCTGAAGAAGGCGATTCTTCCGAAACGTCAGCTACGATTGTGTTGTATGTGTGCGATTGTTTGGAAGTAAACGTACGCTGCTTAACAACCTCGCGATTGCTGAGAAAGAAAACGACGCATCAATCAACATTTTCCCTCGATTATTACACCAACATGAGCTTTGTGTGAAATCTTTATTCGGCTATCATTTCGGTGCTTTCACTTTCTTCAGAGTCGGAATTATCCGAGTTGATTGTCGACAGGCCTTCGCCATTGATATATGGGCCTTCATAGAGAGATCTAGTCGAATTTTCTGGAGTAGTTTAGAGTGGTGCTCCACCTCATGTTACCTTAATGAACTATGAAACCATAAAAGTGATATTGTTATTGACTTCCTATCAATGATGGTTCTGGCACTACTTCTATTCCCTTTGGCACCTTGCAGCCATTACCCGAGCGGATGATCACATTCACGAGTAAGTTCGGCTAGGGATAAAAGTTTTTCATATTCATGAGTAGGTTCAGCTAGAGACGAAAGTTTTTTTTTCTTCAGTAACACGTCTTACGATATACGGTGCTAAAGCGCTGCCAGATCTTCATCACAAGCAGTCTTAAATCTTAGTGGACCAATGAATGCTGCTTTGAAACTATAATAAGATTCTTTGAGAACTCAGTAGCTCCTGCGCTTTTTGTGGAGTGACTAGTCGCTTCAATAAACAGTATTGCACTAAAATGTGCTAAAACTTGTCTGAATCTGGTTGAATGTTTGTATTTATACGTAGTTGCTTGCTTACCTGGATACTTGGACTGGCCAGGGCCACTAATTGTGCCGACTTCACCACATTTCCCATTAATTTAGTTTCCTTCCCTCGTACTCGTCGTCCATGGTGTTGCCTTTATTCGAGCATAGTGGCGCGTGCGAGTCTCACACCGTGACCTGTGAAATAACTGCAGCTTCAAGTACAGCTAATTAGCTTTGGTTACGAACACATCCGCCCAACGTGTAGATGACCGTCCTAGTGACGTCTCCATCCTCGTGAAATCCATTCTACAGTTCTTTTCGTCCCTCTGCTGTCTGTTCTTCTAATCACATGTGATTACAACTGATAGTTAAAAATTTATCTTCGCTCATTAGTTTCAAATCACTTCTGCCTTCGGAATTAATCTCCGGAAACTTGTGCGAGCACATTAAACACCAGATTTATTCGCATTTGCATGACCGTCATCATATTTACTGTGCAGGGCTCACCACCTCTTGCATTTTAGTCGTTTTTCTGGCATCCGTGTCTTAAGAAAGACTTCGGACCTTTGCGTGCGGGCTCCGTTGCTGTTTGAAAATTTCCTTCTTTATGAATTTCGGTGAATGCTGATCGAGAAGGTTCTCTCTCGAGTTTTGAGATAACTGTGATAGAGCGTTCCTACGTGAACTAGATGCCGGCCGATCCTAAATAAGTCTCATTCCAGCTTTCAGACCCCGAAGCAATGGAGAACTTGATTGACCCTGGTTATGGGTTCGAACCAACGGCCGTGTATACATGTTAGAGCGTCTTTAACCACTACGATGTACACTCTCGACGCTCTTGAAATAACAACAGAGGGCGCAGCAACAATGAATATAACCTCTGTGACAAACAGAGATCCTCCAAAACTGGATACACATTATCGTAATGAGAAAAACTTTTCATGATCTGCTTCTAACGCCTAATCCATGGAAGCCAAACCATGCCTTCTACTCCATTCGTAGCATCGTGGATGCGACTAAATGCACATTTAGACCATAAAAAATGGCTTGCGGTGGCCCACCGATTTGTCAGTTCAGAGTTTCTACCTTCCCAGACAAGTGTGTCACCAAATTTCGCAAACCAAGATTATTAGAGAAAAGCCTAATTGCCTTGTAACACGGGATCGAACCAATAACCGTGAGTTCATTGCAGGGCACCTCTCACTACTGCTCTACCTACGCAATTCCACTTTAGTTGCGACCTGAAAATGTCTAGAATTTCCAAGTATCCTAGAAAACAAATGAAAAAGGGAAGAAAACGTGCCTGACCTGAATAGTAACAAACTCCGAGAATAGAATTCGGATATTTCGTTGAAATGCGTTGTCCAAGTGCGTGAAGTGTCCAAGTGGATGGATTTCCGATAGTTGTAAGATGACACCACCGTATCGATTATGTATATGATCTGCTTACAATCTTTCAGTGCAGAAAAACTTTAGGTTCTACGTATATAAGCATTTAGTTAAGTTTTTTTACAACTGCAGCGACTATTTTGACCCTTTCTACTGCCATAGAACACCACTTGGTTATGGTTGTCACTCCCGTTTCTACTGACATTGAACACCACGTGGTTACGGTGGTTTCTCCCATCTATCCATTACAGTAACCAGTCCCATCCTTTGTGACAAATATGTATCAGTTATTTTAGGTTGATTCAAAAGGAAACTACAAGAAACCGGTTTTGAACAGTGACGATATTTCTAGTATTCAGGATATTTATGGCAAGTTCTCCATATTCATTTTCATTGGTGGAAAAGTCTTCGAGCAACAAGTTTTGCTTGCACTCGATTGATAAATGCTTATAAACTTTTCTTGCTATCTCTTCTCAACGTTTGACATCGTATGACATAAAACCGCGTCTTTGGAAGTCTACACTCTAGCCAGCCAGTCACTGTCTTTTAAGTCATGCGACTTGCCAGCACGGTCGTGTCTTCGATCAGTACTGCTCATCAGCGACGTGTGGGTGGATTCTACAAATGTCTTGGTTTAACTTCAGTGATCTAACATATTTACAAAACTCCGGACCGCAGGCGTCTGCCGTGGGGAACGAACGTGCTGCTACCCTTTCCTGGGGCTAACGCGTTCACCACCACACCATGCGGGTCTTTCATTTCGCCTATCGAGAGGTAGTTCTACCGACAAGTGCCATCAACAGTCTCCTGTCAACGGGATTGATCTATTGGATTCTATTCGATTGGGCTCCACAGATCAATCCCGTTAACAGGTGATTGCTGATGGCACTGATCGATAGAAATCGCTGAGAGACAGGCGAAACGAAGAACCCACGTGATGTGGTGGCGAACGCGTTATCACCCCGAAAGGGAAATATGGCGTTCGTTCCCCGCCGCAGACACCTGTGGTCCGGAGTTTCTGTAAATGTCTCAGCAGCATTAAAGTTGCATTTCGCAATACGCCTTCCTATTAAGAAGAGATAGGCAGTGAATAATAAGTTAAATTGTCTTCGTTTACTTCCATAAACAGTCCTCAACTTTTTCAAGCATCATTTTCTTAGTAAACAGCCTTGGTCGTCACTCTTTTTTCATCCTCCTTAATGATGTATGTAATCAGTGTTGAAAAAGTCGACCTAAGGATTTAGAAGCAGGATAGAGTGTTTTTCTCCTTATTCCCCTTTTTTCACCACTTATTCATCAATTTCTCAGAACATAATGCTGCTGGGGCAGTCACAGTAGTGATCATTCGGTTAAGCGTAGATGAAGCATCAGGTTAGAATTTGTTTTTTTATCGACATTATTCTCGACTACACTAAGACTTTCTGAAGTGTCTTCTGTGTTTACAACGGTTCACACAAAGAATGACAGGTTTTCATAGTTAAAACTTCGAACATCACAAAAAGAATCTTTGGACACTGATGGAAGTCACGGGATGTATCATCTTTATAACGGAATCGATTTCAACTGGGATCCTGGTTTCACAAAACCTGGATAAAGCGACGGCTAGGATTGAGATGCGTGACTTGCAAAAGACACCGAAGTGATTCATATGTAGCGCAAGGGCTAATTCTTAAAGTGAGCCTAAGCCCAAACCCAAACTTCTGCACATTCAAATATGGTTTCTTCACCAATTTTAAGCTGTAGTCTTTCGGACCTTGCTCTTCTATTCATGTTGGCTTTAAAGTTCATTAAACTTTTTGTAGGGCTTTGTTAAGGACCCACAAAAATTTCTGCTTTGTTTCAGTAGTGGATAAAGAGGAAACTGAAAACTGAAAGGCGTTTTTTCCTTTCAATATGAGAGACCTGATTCTTGTTGATTAGGGGTTCAGACCATTTGATAATCCGCGCATGACTTTGATAAAATTTTGACGAAAGCTCTGCCAATAGTTATCAGTGTGAAGTCAGTTTCTGCTAGTATTTGTATGCAAACCGATTTCAGGTCCTCGAACTTCGTCCTTCAGACCAAGTAGCGGGTTTTCATCCGCTAATGGAGACACATTCGAAGGTAGAAAAAAAACGGAAGTAAAAAAAATAAAGGACGAAGAAAAGAGCTGAAAATGAGTGAATCTTCCAGACGGCACACTTTTCGGGGTCGTACGACAACCTTAAGACCTACGACAAGAAGCTGGTTTGGAAGACTTTTGGTGGAGATGGTGAGTTCTCAAGCAATAATAAGAATTAGCTGTAATTAGTAATGCAACCGTGATTTATGTTCTACTGTTGCTATAACATATACACTGCTGACCTGCATTCTCTTATCAACTGTTTCATACAACAGAGGCAAGATCATCAAGAAAAAAAAATTAAGAAAATGGTTAATACAACTAAGATGGTGCTGAGATATTAGCAGAACTTCAGACCGCAGGTGTTTGCGGTGGGGAACGAACGTGGCATTGTCGTTTTCGGGGAGTTACGCGTTCACCACCACACCATGCGGACTTCAACCCCAGCTTAACTAGGTTCGTTGCCGATTCAGGCTACCAAGATCAGTCCCGTTGTCGGTTGATTGCTGATGGCGCAGATCAATAGAACTGGCTGACAGACAGGCGAAACGATAGAACCGCATGGTGTGGTGGTGAACGGAAAGGACAATAGCGCTTTCGTTCCCCACCGCAGACACCTGCGGTCCGGAGTTTTGAAAATATCTCAGCGCCGTCTTAGCTGTATTTCACATGATATCCTGCCGTTAAAAATTAAAAAGTAGGCAACAAATAAAAAGTTTAGGAAAACGGTTAATATTTACAAAAAGAAACTTTAAACGAAAATTTTAGACGTTAAATTTTAGATTTGCGAATTCTTTAATAAAAAACATAGCTTTCCGTTTCATTCCTGCACTTGGTGGAGCGCTACGGCGCAGCGATGATGACGCCATTTAGTACGAGCAGGGTCTGTTTGGAACCCGTTCCAAGCCAACCAAGACTTTCAATTCCCAACATGCGGGAAATTAGTACCAAGCGAGTCTGTGGGAAAAACATTGATTTAATACACCGTTGAGTTCGCATAAGTCATTGCATACACACGAAATGCGCTTAATCACTTCTACGACGTCGCGAATGGGGCAGAATGCGTGGTGCATTCTTAAGAGATTGATCAACGCGGAATACATCATCTTTTTTCTAGTCGTCTCATTTGCAACAAAGAACTGAAGTAAGTTTCAGATGCGACGACAACTCGAAGGCCTAGTATTAGCGACGGCAGATTCGGTCATGATCGTGGCAGTTCAGCAAGAGGTGGTTCGTCTTGGGATTCCGGCGGTGGCTCGTGTCCTCGTTCCATTGACGCATATACTCCAAGTCAGTAGGATTCCTAATGGCTCCATCAATGTTGAAAAAAAGTTTAATTTGTCCTTATCCATGTAACCACCAATCTTCATGGCAAATACGTCGGCTTTAAAATTTCGTCAACTTCATTCATAGGATACCATAATAATAGGGGATTATCGATAATTTCTGGGAGACAAGAAAGAGAAATTGAATTTGATCGGTCTAATAAACACTTTTAATTATTGCTTGGACAATCTGCTGAGGAGTCGATTTTTTAAACTTAACCTGTAGTTTTAGGTGACGCTTTTTTCCTACCTATTTTCCGGCTCCAGCGTTTACGCGCTTAGTGGACGTAAAGTGCATAAGGTGAATGATACAGGTCTTTACCTTCCATACCATTTTCTGTTTTTTTATTACATTCGTATTACCCACTTGTTACACATGTTGCGAGAAATAGTCGGGAGCAAAAAAGCATTAAATATTGGCGATTCAGATTTATCAGATTCGTGACCTTTTCCCCGGTGGCCCATCGTCGGTTCAAGCTGCCGTTTTTAATCCGGTATCGGGCATGATGCTTTTGTTTTCCAATCGACAGGTAATTCGTTGAGAGTTTAGTAAGTTTCTTACTCACATTTAGAAGCCTGTGACTCCTTCATTACTCAAAAGGAAATAAAGGATATGACGAATTGTTCGCTGATGATCAATCCTATGCGAAGCTCCATTCATGAGGTGGTTGGGTTCATATCGAGCCTACACTGACTTGCAGGACCTACAGAGGCACTAGATTTTTTCTTGTCCTCCTAGACGAATCCGACACTAGTTTGCCGATCCCACAGTGATAGTAAGCTTCGTGAGCTCGTGGCTCGAGATTGAATCAGTATGTATTGTAAAGCTCTTCTGAGTACTACGTTACAGTCATCGCACAGAAGCAAAAATGAAATATTTCAGATTAATTCTAAATAAGATATTCAAAGAATCATAGAGGTGACTAAATGCACTTTTTTTCGCACACAATGGTTTTTGTTACCTTATGGCTTTATCGCTCATACACGTGGAATCGATCCCCGCGCCCATGGCCCACCAAGCTTTCCATCTCTCCGGGGTCGGCAAATTGGTACCAGACTTGTCTCGGACGATAGCAGTACTGCCTCGATACATCGGTAGACCACCGCGAGTCATTGTAAAGGCCAGATGTGCATTCAATCACCTCCAACGATGCTTAATGAACTCTAATGCATGGCGCATCCCTCAAGGGATTGATCAATGTGGAGAGCTTTATCCTTTTATGGTTCTGGCATTAGTTTTCTGACCTTGGAGGGATGGACATTTTGGTTTGCCCCTGGCTTGGCATAGGACCTACGATCCCGTGCGTATTTCGAGGTACCTCTAAGCGCTGTGCTACAGAGGTTCTTGCAGTGAACCTAGTAGCAAAAAAAATTTATAATGAGAAGTGAAACAGGAAAGAATAAAAATTAGCAACAAAAACAAGAACCCGAACGGAAATCATGCTAGCGCGAAGCTTTATCCTCCCAGGTTTACGGTTACTACTTCTCGCGTCTTCGTGCCAAATATCAAATGGATTCCGGTTTTCCGAAGACCTTACCGTCGGATATCTCATTCTCACCAAGTGGCGCGATTCGGTGGATCAACGGGCATCAAATGCTTCTGTCGGTGAGCTCATTAAAATAGAATCTGTTTCAATGTTTACTTTTATTTACTGCCTATTATTTTTTTACGGAAGCGTATTATGTGAGACACAGCCAGAATGGTGCTGAGTAGTGAGCAAAACTCGGGACCCCAGGTAAGCTTCGCATCCGTGATCACCCCTTCCGATGGCTCACGTGTTATCCATCGCACCAGCGGGGGCCCTTGTCTTGCTTTTTCTCTCAACCAGTTTTTTTACCCTAATGGTGCTAAGTGCATTTACCCATCAACGAGAATGATTTGAGAGTACAAATTGGCACTGAACCTAGTTCAACGGCAATTGCCGGTTCGAATCTGCCCGGGGTCCGAGTTCTGCAAATATTTCAACATCTTTTAGAAAAATCCACCGTATTCTGCAAATAAATTTTTTGTCTACACTGTTTCGAACTTTAGTATTAAAGATAATTTAATGCTACACTAATCAAATTTTCTATGCCTCACGGTGCACCACATTGTCGAAAAAGGAGAAGTTCACCTTCTAGCATGGTCTCCCAAGCAGCGGAGTTGGATGTTCGTACCTTGAATTCTAGCTAAAAGTGATGCTATAAAACAGGAAAGGCATGCGAGCTATCCGTAACTGCATTCTCCCCGAAACTATTAAGAATGGCTTTGTCCTACGATCATGATATTTTTTGTGTTTCCTGAACCAATGAAACTCACCTAGCAACTCTAACACGCAACAGACCTCATTGGTGCTCCTTTGGGCTGCTCGCTTATTAACGGGCTGAAATCCACTTAGGTGATCACCAGCCATTGATTATTACGTACGCTTATCATATGTTCTTAACAGTAGTTGTGTATACAGGGATACCGGAAACGACACGATGCACATCTCCGTTTTTCAGAATTCGGACGAGTTCTTCGTCTACGACGAGTTCTGGAATCAGTCTACGATGAATAATCGAATATCCAGTTATCTTGCGAATTTTCCAGAAGGAGTGAAAGGAATCGAATCACGTAAGAAATTTTTGATTCAGAGAACTTCTTTTATCGCACTTTTTTTATCTTGTGCACTTCTCAGATCGCTTCTGTAAACTTCACTTCTTCAGACTAACTCGAGACAAAAAGCTTCCCAACCATAAAAACAGCTTATTATTTCGAAATGTTCTATGAACAGTGCCAGATGTGGCTGGCAGTGAGAAATCCGAAATTTTTAGTTGAAGAATCTACGGCAAAAATAAGGGGTTTCATTGAAAGGGAAATGGAGATTGGAAAATTGTAACAAACATTCGAAACAAATGTGAAAAAATATCCTGTTGAGCTCATGTCCATAGCACTCTTCCGTGGAAACTTTTTTCGGAACGAAGTAGAAGCCCAGCTGTATATGATACTGCCTAACGGCATGCCTGATGTAAAAGTGGACCATATCCGAAGAAACGGACCTTGATGGATCCTTGACATCATCGTCTCACCACCGTTTTACATTGGATCCATTGAGCATTCACTCTGTGCGTATACTCGATTCAACTAAAGGTTAAGGAGTATTTTCATATCTCCACATCAGAATTAAACGAGATACGTGTGAGGAGGAGATTTTAGAACGAACCCTTCTCTTACATGAATGATGAGTCAAGACAGATCTGCCCCCAGTTTTACGGCTTTCTCTTCAAGGATATTCCGAGAGTTCTCTGAAAACGTCTCATTTCGTAAATAACGAGATTGAATCGAATTTCTAAACTCATCAACGAATTGCTAAGGGAGGGAAAAAAATTGAGCCTAGTTTGAAGTGCTAAAATAAATCAAGCTGCTGATAAGAAGTAGCAGTTGCTGAAGATTATTCTGGGGCGATTTGAAACGGTGACTACAAAAACTACGGAAAGTATCAGTAGGAAAAATCATCTCAGAAAAGCTAGATTCTTCGCGAAAATAATGCTCACTCCTAGCCCAGCCTTGCCGAAGGATCCCTTCTCATGTTGTAAGTCGACAAAACGTGTCTTTTCCGTTTTCCAAGAACCTGTAAGACGTTAAAATCCTATCTTTATGTGCTGAATTTTCTATTTGGAATATCACCTATGGTTCTTCCGAACCATTTCTCCTATGAAAGCATGCAATAACGAAGAATGATTACGGTATTATATAAGGGCTTATTGAAAAAGGAGTACAGCAACCCTACTTAAGGCTTCGTTCATTTCCCCTACATCTGAAGTACATACCTTCCACGGTCACCTTTCCCTCCCTTTTTTACCGTTGAATGCTCATAGAGAGAGACATCACTGTTCACCTTTTGCATATCAGTGATAATGAAGCCGTTCGAGTGAGGCTAAAAAAGATGTCAATAACAAATTGCGATGGAACCTTTGCTTTGATGGCAACATCTACATCTTTTTGATTAGAAATGGCGAGACCCGTACAGCACAGTAGATGCCGTATATTCTGGTCTCATGAATGAATAAATGATCCCACAATATCCATGTGTTGGTTGGTTCGATACCGCGCCTCGGACAAACAAGTAGTTTCATCCCTGCAGTCGCCATATTAGTGCTTGAGTTGATTGGCAGGACAAAAGTGCTTGCATGATACCTCGGTAATCTTTAAGTCACTGTATAAACCATTTGTGCATCCAATCACCTCTGCGATGCTACGAATGGAGTTGAACGCAGGGATACATTTTTTAAACGTTTTAATAATGTCTAGCGCATTCGCCTTTATCGTATTATTATTGTTGAAGTGCGACGATCTTGGAAGGGGACTCAGGTCATTGTGATTTCATGGAGCTATGAGTAAAACATTCACATGGAGTTTAAGTAACTAAGAATGATCTAAAATAAAAGGAAAGAAGACTATTAAACAATATAAGTTTAATCTTCAGCATCAGGCTCCATTGTGACGGCTTTCACTTCCAACGTGGTCTTCCAATACAATGCACGAACAAAACGGGTCGAATCAGAAACTGCGCTTTCAAGCTATCTCCAATGTTGATTTTAGAAGTGAACTTGTGTACAAATAAAGAACTTTATGAGGTTATTTTATGCTTTGTTGTTAGCCACCCCAGAAGAAGCCTTTGAGCGTAACATATGGTAACCTTCGAATTCAAACTCGAAAGACACCTATTCGTTTTTGTTAAAACTGCCGTTGTGCAATCATTCATGCTCGAATTAAACTTACACCCGGCCAAAAATGATAGTCTTCTTTAAGTTTTATCAGAATTCGCTATTTATGACCTTAGAAATAAAAATCACTAAATCATTGTTTTCTTGGGGTCTCGTGGTTGTGGCCTCACTACGACTGTGATTTCTTTCTGAAAACGCAATCCTTTTCTTGTTTTATGCAAGCAACCTCTGTCTTCTCATAAAGCTGAAAATTGTAACGTTGATGACATTTTCTGGAGAAAAGTGTGAAGTGCTCGGCGGCGATCATTCTCCAAACTTTCGATTCGTCCCGAAGATATGATCGAATTGAGGAATGGTCTACACAATGACGTGGGTCTGGTGATGTTTTTCATTATTACTTGGATACTTGGATACTTGGACGGTCCGTCTTCACGAGTTGTGCGGATCCCAGCACATATGCCATTCGTTCCTTTCTCTCGCAATCGTAGTCCATGGTGGTGACGATGGAAATCGTGTTTTATTTGCAACATGGAATTGTTCCAAAGACAACGCGTGGTGTGTAGAACTATTCCTTTAACAACTACGCTGCATACACTCAGCTTCTTCGACTATCAGGAATAACTTTGGTGCGATCACTAAGCTATCCCATCACTATCTAATCAACTACGTGTACTTGTCCAACGTGTTAGATAACCATACTCTGCGATAAGTTATGATACCATTCATTCATTTTCAAACAAGCAGGTAGGGCACATGGTGAGTTTTTTCTCCACTCTTGAATATTTCCATCCGTCATTGAAAATATTCCATCCAGTATTTAAATATTCAGTGACTTAATAGCAGAAAAAACCAAATAGGAAAAGAGAGAAAAATATAGAGGCGCATGTGGCGCAGTGGTCTGAGGTACCCTGCAACCCACATGTGGGACCAATTCCAGCGCGCATTGCCCACCAAGCCCTCCGAGATCGGCAAATTGGTACCAGACTTGTCTGGGAGGATAGCATCACTGGTTCGACACATCGCTAACCCACCGCTAGTCATTATAAAAGCCAGATATGCATTCAATCACCACCAACCGATGCTTAGCGAAGTCAAATGCATGGCGCATCTCTCAAAAAATTGATCAATGCCGAGACCCTTATCCTCTATCCTTTTTAGTAGCAAAAAAACACCCGAACGCCAAGAAATTTGAAGGACGGCAGGACAGAACTCTCAAATATTTGACCAGAGTATCTGATTGTTCTCGAGACAAATTGGTTTACTTGGATTAAATTCATGATTGAGCTATTCTTTAATAGTAGACGATGCAAGCTACCACTCGAAAGTGTTGGTTGAATAATACCTGTTTCACCTACCGTGTGCCTATAAACGCTCAGCTTTGACTCGATATACTAGTCGAATATTCGAATCGAAAAAAATCGAATAAATAATGAAATGTCCAAGAACCGAGTAGCATTACATTGTTTGTATTTTATAAAGATATCGAAGCCCGCCGTTATTTTTGTTAAGCCGCGACTGTCCCGAAGGAAACTTCAACGCATTTATCAGAAGATCTTCATTGCTTTGACTATCATATGCGGAGTGTTCTGTCTGGCATTTTTCTCCACACTCGCCAGGGGAACTAGCAGTAACGTTTATATTTACTTTCATCTGCAAGTACTTTTTACTTTCTAAAGCTTTAGTCTCCACAAATTTTATTCTTTGACAAAAATAACTTGGCAAAAGCAAGCGCTGGTTCTTATATTAATGGTGTAATCGTCAGGTACGGGCGCTTGTGGCGCAGTGGTCAGACGCGCCCTGCGATACACATAGGATGGATTTCCGCGTCACTGGCCCATCCACCCTTCTATCCTTCCGAGGTCGGCAAATTGGTATCAGACTTGTCTGGGAGGCTGGCAGGATACATCGGTAGGCCACTGCCCGTCACTGTAAAGGCCAGATATGCATTCATTCACCTCCAAACGATACTTAATGAAAGTTGAATGTATGGCGCATCTCTAAAGGATTGATCAACGTCGAGAGCTTTACCTTTTCTTTTTGAATCGTCAAGCGATCGTTTAGAGTAGCCATTTTTCGCGAGATTGCTGGTCTTGCTTTCTTCATTGACACTTCCTTTTCAGCAATGATTCATTCCAACAGTGCGACGGATGTCTGAAATCTTAGTGGGACCTTTACTGACAGTCATTCTAAGCACTGTTTTACTTTTCAAGTTCTTTTTTTCTGAAGCCAACACTCGTCGGTGCTGAGAGGGTTGACATTTGCTTGACTCTTACGTTCCTTTACCAGCTGTCCGCCGAGACTATGAAGAAGTTCATGTGTGGCTGCAGGATGGAACATTACGCAGCACAAAAATAACAACTTTACTTCCGTTGTCGGAAGTCCTTGTTTTGAGTTCGTCGCAACTTTCAATTTACCTCGGCGCATGTGGCATAGTGGTTAAAGCTGCCCTTAAATATAGAAGACGTCATTGTTTCGATTCTACGTCAAGAGCAAACTAAAGTTTCCATCCTTCTAGGTGTATCATATTGGTACGAGATTGCTCTGGGGCGATAAAAACACTAAACTGAGGCATCGGCAGATTCTTGGAAGAGAATTTGTAGGCCAAATATGAAACCACTTAGCTGTATGGTGCCATGAATGGAGTTGAATGAGTGGCCATCCCTTGGGGATTGGCGGACGTGAACGTTCTGCTTTTTATCCTTTATTAAATTCACTAGCGATTCATCCAAAAGCTCTTTACCGATAACGTTTTGTTGTCTAACGTAATCGATATTACTGGAGCTTTAAGATGTACACTTTTGATGTATTCAACTTGCTCGGTCTACATGTAGTAGAAAAGGGGGCGTGTAGCGCAGTGGTTGGAGGCGCCCTGCAACACACACGTGGAGTCGATCCCCGCGCCCATGGCCCACGAAGCCTTCCGTCCCTCCGGGTTTGGCAAATTTGCTACGAGACTTGCCTGGGAAGATAACAGCAGTGAGTCGATACATCGGTAGGCCATCACGAGTCATTGTAAAGTCCAGCTATGCATTCAATCACCTCCAACCATGCCCAATGAAGTGTAATCCATAACGCATCCCTCAAAAATTGACCAACGCCGAGACCTTTATCCTTTAACCTTTTTTAATTTTATATGACCCGTTTTCACGTCTACTGTGTGGAACCAGCACTTCTCACATTCGATTGCTCCTCGCATACACGATCCATGAAGATCTTCAAACTTTTACGTGCGCCTTCGCTTGTTGGCTGAGGATTTTCACTTCATCTTGAATGTCGTGGAAGGTTGGTTGAACAATTCTTTCTGGAGTCCTGAGATAGCCGGGGTGGAGCGTTCCCAATTGGATTGCAGAGAGTGATTTTTTTCCCCAGGCAAGTCCGGTACCAATTTCCCAACCCCGGAGGGATGAGAGGCTTAATTAGTCCAGGGCGGAATCGAAACGACACCATTTTCGTGGTGACGGAGAACACTACCACTGTGCTATCCGCACCCTATTGTGCCCTTTAACCTTTTACTTAGAGTAAACGAAACTTCCTGGAAAAGCATGGGCTGGCAACTCCAGAAACATGTTTAGGCAATCCATAGAGGTCTCTCCTTGAGCACTTTGTCGACAGTAACTAGTGCCTTCTACACGGCTAAAAAGTCTAGCCACTTTCACGATGTTCGTTAAGAAATCTTGTCGAATTAAGGAGATTGACCATGGATATTTTGATCCGCCATTTGAGAGGATAAGTTCTTCTTGGAATCGAGGCGAGAACACACTGCTCCAGGTCTGTACTAGGTTGCATGGAAATTAGCGTGTGGTCATAATCAGTTTGGAGGAGCATAAATAAAGATGAAAAGAGAAGTTGGAAAAAATTTCTCCAGAAAAAAATCTCATTTCGTTACAGCAAAGCTTCGTTGTGAGATCTCGTATCTTTGGTATTCAGTCCTTCCGTAAAGGGTACAACTATTCAGGGAGAATATTCTAAAAAACTTTGAAGATGCTTCATACCATTCCTTTATCAACGAGTCAGATGTATGGGTAGTATGTTTTTCTTTTCCATTGTTCTTGACTGACCAATATATGAATTTTATAAATTTTCTTAGGAAATCTCGCCTAATATCAGTATAAAACTAATCGATGTTGAGAAGAACTCGGACAAGGTAGGCCATCTTCCCTCTTCACTCAGTGCTTCAACCAACCTTTTCAGAACTTTTTTTGTGATCAATCTCTTCAATTTCTTTCCGACGTACTCGTTCGGTCCTTCTTCAGTGCATGCCTGAATTCCAAGCCCCTCATTGCTTCAGAAAACATCTTTAAAATCTCTCCACTTTTTATTCTAATTTTGCATTCAAGTACTTCTACACGAATGTCATTGTCCACTTCGATTTGAAAGGCGCACCACCTAAAGCCGGTTATTTTCTTCAACTCCTGGAACTCACCGCAAAATCCGGAGCAACAGGTCAGAATACACTTTTTCTCTCTTACGTTCCTCTTTTTAGAATCTTTTTCGATACCAGCTGGAAAACACTGTCTTTCACCATCTTAACGATCTCAAGATTTTTGTAGTCATTCACATCACTATAATCATCCGATTCATTACGTTTCAAAACCAGTTCCGTCATTTTTGTTTGTCTCGTTGTTTTGAATTGTTCTTCAGATCTCTTAATATGCCAGTACATGTGAAAAAAACAAGAAGTAGAGCTAGGATGGATGATGGTATTTGCGAAACCATTAGTGACATCTGGTGATATTAAATAATAATAATAATTATTATTACTATTATAACAATAATAATAATATTAATAGTAATTATAACGCAATGACTGAAAGTGATGCTCACAGGAGTGCTGATTGAATGGGAGGATATGTTTCCGTGGAGCGGAGAATTACAGATAGTTCGTAGTACAAATGCCTATAAGATTTCTGAAGTGCAAGGAATTTTAAGAAAAGCCAGGTTTTCCAGTTTTTTTTCTTCCATGATTTTTTTTATAATACTGACCTAATGCAACGTGGCCTACTTCAGACATCCATCAGAAACACAAACCAATAGCTTTCTGCCCGTAAACCTTAATAAAAGTCTCATGTTTCTCTTCATATCAAGCAATTTGAGCTTCTCATAATGATTACTACAACATCATCTAGCATTAACGACGAGTTGACTCAAGCAGTCTCTATTTGCTGTCCTCGCGCGACAGTGTGGCTCAATGAGCTCTTATTTCGTCGAAAAAAACCCAAGGAGAATCATATTTTCTTTTCCCAACATTGGTCAGAAAGCCTAGCCTAAATTGTCTAGTTGTTTTTTCTTTCGTTTGTTTGACATCTCATGAAATCCAGCCCTTAACGGATGTTGTTTGGTTGTTGTCGTTTGGTCGACAGCGCGTTTGATTTTTCATCAACAACCTAGGTCGCAACATTGAACTTTGTATCATTGCTGTCTGATATCGGATATTCCAAGCATTACTCTCCTTTACAACTCCTTTCATAACGCTCTTCGATCTGAAAGTGGTGGCATTTGCAGTTGTCGTTTCGTTATTGTATGGGCATGATCCACTGTGCTGAGTCGTTTTCAAAAACGTGCTCGCCTTCACTATCGTCCTTAGCCCAACGCTCTTTTATGACGTCCTCCTGGATTAGAGAAATTGAAACCAGACTTGTATGAGACAAGTTCACCCCCTCTAGCCTCCGTGGGAACGCTCTAACATTATTGCCTCAGGATTCCAGAGAGAATAGACTCCATCTGCATTCAATACACGAAGAATAAAAAATCTTCAAGCAGTAGCCGCATTCACTTTTAAAAAACAGTCGAAGCCATAATGGATCAAAGATGCAAGGAAACCAATCGAATGCCGGAATCCGTGCGGTATGACATGTGTGATATCAATTAATGTTATTCATCGATTCGATACTTGAGTGGCCCGTCTTCACTTCTAACGCAGACCCCAGCACAATTCGCATTCTTTTTCTCTCTCGCCCTAATCCCGTCCATAACAGCGACCTGTTTCGAACATGGTGACTTTGGCGAGGTCCGTTTTGTAGTTCCTTTTCATCGCCTAATACAGATGGTTAACGTTAGCAGCTACGTGTGAAACGCGTTCATTTCGGTCTCGTTATCTGTTCTTACTTGGATACTTGAATACTTCGACGGTCCGTCTTCGCGAGCTGTGCGGACCCCAGCACATATGCCATTCGTTCCTTTCTCTCGCAGTCGTAGTCCAAGGTGGTGGTCTTGTTCGAGCATGGTATCGCTTGCGAGTCTCGTACCATGATCTATAAAACAACTGCGGCTGCGGGTACAGCTGATTAACTTTGTTTACGAACACGTCGGCCCAACGTGTAGTTGGTCGTCCTAAGGGACGTTTGCATTCTCTTGGAGTCCACTCTACTGTTCTTTTCGTCCATCTGTCGTCCGTTCTTCTCATTATGTGACCGGCCCATCTATGTTTCGCTATCGATGTATATTCTCCTGGATCTCAAAGATGTGACAGATTTCGAAGGTCAGAGCTTCGCCTTCCGGCTACATATTCAAAGTGCCGGTTATATTTCAGTAGACATCGCTCAAGCGCTCTATGAGTAGTGCGAAGCATTCTTGACGTAGTTAAAGTATCAATCAATGTCTCCGCAGCATAACAGAGCGCTGGGAAGACCGTAGAATCGAAGAGATGAGCGCGGATTTTCGCGTCCTTCAGTTGGTCGGTGGCTTCTTTGAGAGGCCCGAATGCGGCCCAAGCTGCTCTCCTTCTTCCATCTATTTCCTTCTTCATGTTGTTTTCCATGTTCATTGATCGCCCAAGGTATACGTGCGAGGTGGTCTCTGCAATGAGAGAACCATCCAAATCAATTTTTCCGCCTTCGCACTATGGGTTTTTCATGAACTGGGTCTTTTTTTCGATTTATGCGAAGTCCGATCTTTTTCCCCGCTTCGTTGAGCTCGTTGGTCATCATCTCTGCTTCGCTAGTACTGCTTGAGAAGATGACAATGTCGTGGGCTAAACGAAGGTTTGATAGGAATTTTCCATCAATACGTATGCCTTTCTCATCCCAGACGAGTGACTTCATTATCCACTGCCGTGCGGCACTGAACAGCTTTGGCGATACTGTGTCGCCCTGTCGAAACCCTTTTCCTATGGGTATGGTAAGAGGTCGATGGAAAAGCTGTATTTTCGTAGTGCAGTTCCGATAACAGTCGCACAGAGTTCTTATGTAGGACGGGTCCACTCCTTGGTCGACGAGTGCTGATAGGATAATAACAGATAACGCACAGCACTCGTCAGCACTCGGCGTTATCTGGTCAAGTTGATGAATAGCAATTGGTAGCGTTACCTTTCTTTTGTTCGAAAGTTGGAGACGAAGAATAGCCAAGAGCGGAGGTGGGATTCTGTATGAGGTGACTAAATGGGAAATAGATTGGTATACGACACTTTCCACAAGAGACAAGGGTTTCGTTATCTAATTGCCATATGTCGGTACACATGGAATTTGTTGCAACCAAGTACGTCAAGTAAAGCGCAAAGGTCTAAACAAACTATTCTGGCCTTACATATGCAGAACCATAAGCACTCCCAATGGCATGTCTTGGGGTACTCGTTTGGTCCGTTTCCACTGACGTCTTGTGCAACTCGAAACTTCATAGGCTCTAAACGGTTGTTTCTCTAAACGACTTCTATCAGCAACCATCAATCAACAGGAGTGGTCTAGGCAGCACAATTAGGCATTGAAGATAGCTAAGCTGTAGCTGTAGTCGAAATCAGAACTTCATATTTCTTTGTTCTTTAGTGCAATAGGGAACTCTATCGTACTCCACTGTTGGGGTTGTCAATAACCGTGTCTTCTCAAAAGCCGACTAAGGGAGTAAGGAGATCGGAATCTACGTTGGATTTGGCATTGAATTTTCCGAATTTGCACAACTTTCTGCCTTTTCTCCGTGTTGAAATCTTAGAACAACTGTGGCAACGGCGTTTTGCTTACTAAAATGGATAGGCGAGAAAGGTTGACAAAGATGAAATTGGCTTTTCAAACGTTGAACTGAAATTTGAGCTTTATGATGCTGAGATATTTGCAAAACTCCGGACCGCAGGTGTCTGCGGTGGGGAACGAACGCGCTGTTGTCCTTTCCGGGGAGTAACGCGTTCACCACCACACTATGCGGGTCCTTCGTTTGGCCTCTCTCTCAGCTTGTTCTATCGATCACTGAAATCAGCAATCACCAGGATTGATCTCTATTAAAAAAGAGTAGGCAGTAAATAAAATGGTTAAGATTCAAATCTGAGCTGTTACTTCTTCATGGCAACCGATAATCCTGGCCACTCCGTTGTTGATGAAGACGTTAATGGCACTGATTTCTCTACTGTGGCATTTTGCGAAGGAGAGTTGTTTCCAAGTTTCACAAGTAAAGTGTACTAGACAGTTTTCTCTTGTATTTTTCAATCGGACAGTGTCTTGATCTTCTCAGCTTGCGTGACCAGCTTCTCAAGGGTGCCGTTGTGAGTGCAGATCATCACTTTAGTCCTTCCAAATTCACCCCCAAGCATGGAAAACCCTCGAAATTTTAGCCCAGCTACGCAAGCGTCTCTTTCTTTAAATGCTGTTTAGGGGGTCAGGCGAATGAAACCTTTTGTGTTTGCTGCTTTTGCTAGGTTATGGTTAGCTTTCCGGACCACCTCATCTGCATTTTCAATGTACATGCATTTTTTTATTCGCAAGCATAACCGCACCTTTATATCTACGCACATAAAGTTTGCGGCATTGATCAATGCCTTGGGGATGCGTTGTGCCTTAGACACCATTAAAAATCAGAGATGTGACTGAATGCAAATTTGGGATCTGTAATTGATTGGCTCCAGTTACTATCAAGCTGGCTTTTTTTACCGTTCTAGGCAAGTTTGTCATCAGTTTGCCAATAGTGGAAAAATGGGATTAATATGGTTATCCTTGGGCTTAAGATCGAGCCAACGAATCTGTATGTATTGCAAGGCACTTACAGCGTCAAGGAAATGGGTTACACGAGCCCGTATATTTTAACCTGGCACAGGTAAATCACATAGGTCATGCCTGAATGCAATTAAGGTTGCGATTCGGAGAAGGGTCGCTATATGGGCCGCCTTTAATCCCTCATCCACCAATTGGGGAAGCCCCACATAGCCTTACAACCCTGTTCACCTGGGAATCCCTTGCTGAAGGGGGACCCGCAAGTTTCTTTTTACATCATTTTTAAACTCCTCTCGTAATCAACGTAGTTACTAAAAGACTTTCCATAACTTTCCATAAGACATACCGATTTGCGAAATGTTTGGAAAATTTTTCATTTTATTAACTGCTTCGGTCAGTCCTTAAATTGTTTTTTCAATGATGTCTGGGAACACTTTTGGTTTTATAAGTTCAGAACACCATTCTTAAACTTGTCGAGTACTTTGGACGATATTGCCATGCCAACTGCTGTAAAGTGGACACATTACCGAATATCGGATGAACTCTATGAATCACCAGTTTTTTTCAAGAAATCTTGGACTGGAGGTGATTCCACTGGTGCAAACATTTGGACACATGGAATGGATTTTAAAACACGAAAAAATTCAGAGCACTCCGCGAAAATGACGACTATCCACAGGTGGTTATCCCTTTCTTTTACGCTAAATTACCAACAAGATGATTGTTGATCCTCAAAAAAAAGCTGCAACATTTGTACCGGGCTTTTTCTTTGTTCCTACCCCACGGTTTGCCCCCTCATCGTAGCTGGGAGGCGTTCCTGGGTGTCGGGCTACGATGTACAGTGAAGAAATTTATCCCTCTCCCAAGCTGAAAAGGAGCCCGACGTTTTCATCGAAAAAGCCCACATAAGAGTAAACCAATACCAGGATCCACCACCGTGCTGTTATCAAACTAGTCGCACGCTGGCAAATCTCTCTCTGATCCACAAGTGCGGCGACTACCTCTGGTGGTGACGACCTGGGGCAGACTGTGGCCAGGCTGATCTCGGAGCTCCAGCGAAACACAATGGCTAAGCTAGCAAGACTCCGAAAAGTGGAAAATATGCTGGGACCCGTTCATGCAAGTGAGGATGGGCCTTCCACAACTATCCAAGTACCCAACTAAGTTTTTCTTCGTACTATAATTCTTTCGACTAACGGTTCCTTGGATTTTGATGACCCGAACAAACAAGAACATCTCACCGTAATCCTCCATCCGACTTTTTTCCTCATTAGACTAGATTCTAAATCGAGTACTATTACCATATTGGGATTGATTTGCTGTAAAAAAAAACACCTGTGTTATCTGATTTGGGATGTTTTCCTTTATTGACCGATTAAGTTCATTCGAAGATCGTTTCAAGGTCACTTCAAGGTTATCCAATATCATTTCAAATTTATTTGAAGGTGATTTGTATTGGAAACGAAAATTCGGTGAAATTAGTAAAAAAGATCATCAGCCAAGTCGTGAATGTTCACAAACCATTCGGCATCAAACGATTTCATATCGGAGCCGATGAAGCGTTCGAGGTATGTTCATGACCAAAAAAGAGATACTAACTCCTTTAATATTCTTAACAGTCCTATCCATATTACTTGATACTTGATGTTTGAACGGCCTGCCCTCACTGCTTGTACGGAGCTCAGCATATTCTCCAGTTTTCGGAGTTCTATCGGTTTAGCCAATCTGTTTCCCTGTAGTTCCGAGGTCAGCCTGACCCAAGTCTGCCCCAGGTCGTCACCACCACAGGCAGTCGCTGCCCATGTGGATCAGAGGGAGAATTATCACCATGCGACTAGTTTGATGCAAAAACGGTGGTCAATCTTGGTACTGGTTTACTCTTAGCTGGGCTTCCTGTTGGAAAGACGGACTCCTTCTCAGCCTGGGAGACCCTACAGGGGTCCTCCAACAACCAATGTTGGAAACAAATGTTTTCGACTCTTGTTGATCACGATGCTAATGAACAACTTTTTGAAGATTCACATCTCGCCAATAGCACTTGGAAACTGTTGAAAAAAAAAGAAATTTAAACATCGTCCGACTCTCATCACTTTTTTGCATTCTGTTCATTACCTGGCATTCATCATCGACGAAGGTCCTCGAATTTGCTGATGGGTTCGATGGCTACTTAAGGAATTTGCCTTCTTCATGAAAGTCGTTAAGTTGTGATCGAGTTCAGTCTTTAGGAAATTGATGTCAGATTTCAACGTGTATTTCTAAAGTGGCACATTACACCTCAGAATTAGCATTATTAACGGAAACAAAAACCATTGGGATCTGGGCATCTTCCCGAAGAAGAAGGAACTTCATTTATACCGATCTTTAAAATTCTGATCTTTAAAAGGCAGTGGGGTCATTGATGGCATTTCCGGCCCATGCTTCATTTCTGAAGCATTTTATTCATAAGAAGTTGTCGTGATACTTGCAAAAGTAATAGTCAAGTACACGGCGATTGTGGGGAGTATGTAGGATGCGGCATAGTTTCGTAGTCCGGATCGTTCAACTTCTCCCGCGTCGGTAGTGCGACGCGTCACCGCGTGTTATCGTGCGAAAGGATTGGTCCCTTTCTCTTGGGAAGTTCGGGTTGTATCTATTTAAGTCTCCGGTGCACCTAGTTGTTTCTTGGACATACTCTTCCACCTTTATCGTTTCCTTTGTATTCAGGAAGCTGTGATAGACTAAATCAGCTGTACACCGCTAAACATTCGAAATTAATTTCCTTTGGTGCACTATGGGTTTGGGGGGCTCGGTAGTGCAGTGGGTAACACAAGAGCTTTCCGGAACAGGTAATGGCTAGTTCGAAGCTGGCCTGCGGTTCCGAGTTTTGCAAGTATCTCGGCATCATTGTGGATGTACTTCTGTGATTGTCGTCTAATTCTGCGACATCCATTGTGGAGCTTCCCTGACCTTCCAATGCGCTTTACGTGTTTCGAAACAATTGTGATACTTCGACTGAGTTTTCTGAAATTCCAAGTTTGAAAGTTCGCTAAAAAAGCATTGATAAAGCGTGTACAACGAGAATTGAATAAGAAATCCCACAATATCCGAAGACCTAACAATTCGATTTGGAATGCTCGGATAGGTCTGTTAGAGCGCTCCTATTTCTTTACCCCTGGCCAGCCTTTTTGTGGACGGAGGGACCTTTTCTCAGATATTTCTGGCGCAACCTTGCTGTACACAGATGGAGCACGGCCTAGATTGTTATTGGGAGATTGGACTAATGTCCGTCTTGCACCGCATCTTTAACAACTATACTTTACACATCCTTGAAGTGATTATAGCAAGAAACAATATTGAGACTTTGGGTACAAGTGGATTGAATTCATCGATATATCCAAAGCTTTTGTATGGAGCATTTTAATGCCACTTCCAATTGTTTCAGTTCGGCGTCTGCAACGAATCGCAGAAATTGGCTCAAGAATTGGGGTCGAGTAGTCAGCTCGCCATTGAATACCTAGGAACGATCGCGAACTATGTGAAAAGTATAACCAATGGAGCAACGTAAGTCTAAATTCTGACCGCCGAAAAAAAATATAGCAATGCTCGCGAATACGACGTGGAAATGATAGTTATTGATTTGGGCTTTGCGGTGGAACGATGTTAGCAGAATAAAAAGAAGGACAGGGAAGCTTTGAAGAATAAATGAAATGCTAAGAATTAGTTCACACCGTGTTACTAAAGAGTCATAGTAATTCAAAAGACCGACTTTCTATAAACCTCGGCATAGATAGTTGGTATATTTGTTTATATGATCTTATAAACTGATCTTCTTTAGCTGATGCGAGGTTGGTATAGGTCTTCGTTGTGGTTGTCGTTGTTGTTGGTGTTGTTGGTCGATGGATGACGTTTCGGCGATTTCGCCTTCCTCAGAGCCGTGATGACCCTCTTCTGTGAATTCTACTCGTAACATCACGGCTCTGAGGAAGGCGAAATCGCCGAAACGTCAGCCATCGACCAATAACACCAACAACAACGACAACGAGAAAGAAGACCTATACCAACCTCGCATCAGCTAAAGAAGATCAGTCATAGTAATTGTTAGTTCCAGGTTTATAAGTTAACAGTGACACGGAAAAAGGGCGAACAAAACCATATTTCGAAAAAAAATTATTATGGTTATAAACAAAATGATGGTTAGGATTGGTTTTTCTGAGAATGATTACAAGAAAAGATAAAAACGATAATTGATAGAACAACTGACCGACGTCTAGGATTCTTGCGTGGCATGACATGATGAAACAATTTATAATCAGTGGTGAAGTTCTGCCAAAGCTTGGAACATTGTTACAGCCAGTGATCTGGGATTATTCTGAGGAACTTGAAACGATGTCAAGTATGGGATCCTTTTTAACTTTTTTTCTACTTTCTGTATTTTGAGCAAAAATTCAATACTGGCGATTCTACAGACATCATCGGCTCTTAAATCCATCTGTTCTTATTTAATGAGTACCTAATGTAGTGATTACTACGATCACTGACTAATTTCGGTTAGTTAGGTGAGTAGAAATGCGCGATGTGTTAGGCCAGACCCTAAATTTAGGCAATTAAAACAATGCAAAAATAACAAGGTAACGGGATTAAGACATAAAGATAATATGAAGAATCAGAAGTTAAGCTGACTCTAAGAGAGTAGTTCCTGTAATAGACCGATGGAACACGTGAGGGAGAAGTGACATATAGAAATGCAACGTGGCCTGAAAACCTAGTAGCGCAGGAACAGATAAGCAGATATGACTGATGAATTCGTGGCGCCGTGTGCAGGGAAAATGATACTGGCGTGGACGTGATTTTGCTTTTACAAGCATAGAGTTATCAACCCTCCCAGCGATTTACCGCCTCACCAAGGCTGGGATGTGTTTGTGGGTGACGGATTGCGATGTTCAGTGGGGATTCATCCCCTGGCAGGGTCTCGCAAGCTGAGAAGGACTCCGGCGTTTCCATTGTAAAGCCCATCGAAGAGTAAACCAATACCAGTCCACGACCGTCCTGGTATCAAAATCGCATTGTGGCAAATCTCCTTCCGATCCACAAAGGCTCCGGCTGCCTGTGCTGTTGAAGACCTGTGGCAGAGTTTGGCCTGGCTGACTTCGGGATTGCAGGGGACCACAATGGCTTAACCAGCAAATCTTCGAAAAATAGAGATTATGCTGAGGCCCACACAACCAGTGAAGACGGGTCATTCAAGTATCAAGTAAGTAAGAGTTATCATGACACAAAAGTATTAGAAAGCGCTTGGTGAACAACTACTTTCTAAAATGAGTTTGTGCTAATATGCAAAGAGATACAAGCAAATTCCAGCCAGCTGAGTAACAAGCTGATTACTAACTGTCGCCTGCTCACACTTAATTTTCGTCTACCTCAATTCCCTTTCCCTCATTTGACCTCGTTGGACCTCGTTGGATGAGAGCGCCATTGTGACAGCGAATTCTTATAAGCCAGATAAAAAGTTATTCGGCTTTTTTGACTATTCCCCACTACAGTTATCGTGCAAAGAAATTCAGAACAGCAAGTAGACGCATTGATTATTTTTGCACCGGCTTTCTAAAACCATTTGGACAACTTCAAAAGTTTCAGCAGAGGATTTCTTGGCAATTGTCGACAACTTCCCTAAGATGTGGGCTTCATCCGCCTTTAAAGGCGCCAATACTCCAAATTCAAAATATATGGACTATGAACACTATCAAAAGAATAATCTTCAGTGGATCACTACTCAACGAGTGAGTAATAACAATTTTTCTGTATTTGTTTGCTTATTTTTTTGTAAAAGCCCTACTAAATTAGAAATTCATGGAAGGAATAGACGAGGAATTGAAGTACTTCATATGGCCCTTTTTTATCACTGGTAATTATTGATGTGATTTCTAGAAGATAAAGCACTCACTTGTTGATTCGGTAGTGGAAATAATCTGACAAAATTACATGTAAAATGAATATATGTGTATGGATGTAGTGCCATATGTAAATGGGTGCGATCCAAATTCATTTCACATCCATTTTCATATGGGCGTTTGTGACGCGGTGCTTAGAGGCGCCCTGCGACACACACGTGGAATCGATCTCCGCGCCCATGGCCCACCAACAATTCCATCCCTCCGGGGTCGGCAGTTTGATACCAGACTTGTCCGGGAGAATAGCAGCACTGGCCCAATACATCGGTAGGCCACCGCCAGTCATTGTAAAGACCAGATATGCATTCAATCACTTCCAAACGATGCTTAATGAAGTCCAAGTCACGGCGCATCCCTCAGGGATTAATAACGCCGAAAGCTTTATCCTTTATTTATCCTTTACTGGCATTACTTTTCAACAGTTTTCTGAAGTGTGGCAAAGTTAATTGGTTCATAGTTAGATTTTCTCTCGTTATGTCTTTAGATGATTCGAAATCACACTTTGTGCTACTGTTTCCCCAATAGCTACACTGCTGAAGTCGCAGCAGAAGAGCAGAAAAAAACACAAGTCCATATCATATCATTTTCACAAACACTTTAAAGCACAGCACTTAAAACTCAATGTTTACTAAACTGCTTATAAAAATTTTTTCCTTTCTCGTATGCCGATGGCCTTTTTTCTAGGAAAGTATGCCAGTTGAAATCTATTGCGATTCAGTAAGGCATGTTGTTCTCTGGTCGGTCATAAGTTTCTTCTTCTCTTGAGCAATTCCTTAGTGGTGGTGCAGCATCCTTGTCCGATCCTTGTCCGAACTTCTGAAATGGTGAACTCGGGTGTGTTCGACGCTTCGGAGTTTTCTGACGAGTAGCTCACACGCCTCGGTCATCTCTTACCGCACTTGCCAGTTGTGGTAAGGAAAAGATCTGAAGAGAGAAGTAATCAGAGGTTTTTGTCATAAAGGGATAGTTTCTCCATTCTCTTTTTAGTGAGAATATGAGGTCTTTCTTTAGTTTAACGTTAAACAGATAGTTGCGTTATTCTGTGTGTTTATAGCAATATTTTTTTAGTTGCTTCGTGATCACTCTAGATTGGCATTTGAAGGTATGATAATCACCGGATGGTCAAGGTGAGTTCGTCTCGGGCCACACATTAATCGAGAAAACCGAGTAACTGTGGACAAGCTTTCAGACAGTTCAGATCTCATGAAGTGCTATAAGAACATAATTCGTTTTGTATTGAGACCATATCTTCTTTTCTAAAGACTTTATGACTGGTATTTTCTATGACTAAGTTTCCGGTGGCCTCGGCAGTCATCAAATAATTCACCGTTTCCTTCATAAGCAAACATGGGGCTGTTGTTTTATTCTTTATTCAAAAAAAAATGCTGAGGTTTTGGCTCGTTTCCAGCTCTTGAGAGCCTGAAAAGATCAAATTGACTTCAACCCAGTCAGCTAAACACTTACATAACCAAAATGGAAAATCCACAAAACTGAGATTTCACTTGCACTGGAAAGAAAGTGGGTTCATCTCACACTCACCTTTTTTCCATAAGTCTCTACTCAATATTTCACGAGTGGACCAATTGCACAGAGACCACATAGATGGGCAATGTGACTCTTTCTCTTTAAAATAGAAGTCTCAGAAACTGTGTGAGATCACATGTCACAAAGAGGCACACCCCACTACGGATCATTTTTTGGATTGTTGGAAATTATCCAGAATACTTTAAACGCTTTGCCTGCCGAAGCTTACGATCCCTTTGTGAGAATGTTACTTTGCTTTAAAATCTTCCTCGTTATGTCTCTGTGTCCTGTGCGCGCCCAGTGAAGTATTTGTCTTAACTTTAAGTTTATGGACTAAATATTCTTTTTATAATGACGCAGAGTGGTCGACCTGTTTCGCTGATGCATCGGTCCCCCGCACTCTTTACAAGAGATGAGATAAACCGTACCGAAATTCACGCAATATCCGTGTCCACCCCTCACACGCAAAGAGGATGCCTGTAAGAAACGGCCGCTTCGAACGGGCAGCAGTTTGTGCACAGGGAAAGAGCAGAAGAAAAAAAATACCGAAACTGGCGCGTAAAATAGTCATGCCCAATGGCTACGAAACTGTAGATCCTCGTCCTTAGCTATAGATGGAAACCGTAAGGCTAAACAGTAATTATAGCGAGAATAAGATTCCGTTTATCTCACCCTTCATTTCTAGGGTTGCACAAAGACGGCCGATTAATAGAACTCGGTAACATCGAATGAAATAAGACCGAACGTCCTAAGACACCACCTAGTTCGCCATCCATTGCGTACTTTTCCCCAACGGTAGTGTCGATGATGCCATGAGTTCGGGTACGGTGTGCTCAATCTCTCGTAAAGCGTGCTGGGATGAAATCACTGGCGAAACCGGTAGACCACACTGCATCCGTGTAAAAAAAACACTTAATCGGTAAAATTCTAGCTGAACGAAATACTCCACTAGGTGCGCATACGACACTGAAACATAACAGAGAAGGCTTTGAAGGAGAAGTTACCATTCTCGCACAGGAATCGAAAACACAAGCGCGCAGAACTCCTCAAGCATTCCGGGTAAATTCCAAGAAACGGAAAATGAGCTGCAGAGAGGAAATATTTAAGACTGACATTCTAGTGTAACATTCTACTGTGATAGAGGCACATTACAAACCCATGTGAAATCTGTACGGATGGTACACATGTGGAATAGCACTCAGTGGAGAACTGATAGAAAGCGATGTACGAGGAAGTTGTTTTGTTTTCAATTCGACTGAAATCTAGTCTATTTGGGTTATGTAAGTACTTGGCTGATTAGACTGCTATCCAATTGACCATCTTAGGCTCCGAAGAACGCGACGTTCGCCGAAAAAGTAAGCTTTTTTGTGAATAAAAAAATGATGTAATAACTATGCGTTTGCTCATCCAGAAAACAATAGAATACACGTCACTAGTTCTCTAATATGTGAGAAAAACTCTGTGGTTTTCTATGGCTCAAGCTTCTCATATCAGTGGTTTCGAATATCGTCTCGTCCTTCTGTTACCTTTATCATTGTTTTATTTTCTTGAAATGCAGGGTTAACTTCTAAAGAATAGATTAGTAGTATAGATGACTGCTGTTTCAAATGCAGCAAAAAGTAGAGCTGTTTAATTAACCCCCTTACCATTACCGTGACAAAATGGCCAGGACAGGGTGCACAACTTCAGAATGGATGTTCTCCGCCGTGTTGCAGCTGATAATGAAGTCGTTCGTTTGGAACAAAGAAACCACGTCTACTAGAAGGAAATTCTTATCAAACATTCGTTTTTTTTTCGTTTTCGTTAGTTTTAGAACATTCGAGACCACATCATACAGTACCAAAGAGCGTCCATTGAAAACAGAGAACGGAAAACAAGATGCAGGAGGGGTTTTGCAGAGCAATAGCAGCGTAGCTCATGTTAGGGCTCTTCAGAAAAGTCGAAATTTGAAAAAAAGAAAGAAGAAGAAGAAAAAAAAGGAAAAAAGGGAAAAACAAGGAGAAAGAAAAAGCCTATTAGCGGCTCGAAACCACTCGTTCATATTTCCAATTATTTCCAGTTAATAATTCCCTCAGCACTTTATTTTACAGTCAAAACGTGCATTGGTACTATAGCAATGCTAAGGAATGCCACACACATACATACACACATATATATATATATATATATATATATATATATATACACACACACACACACCACACTAAACAGTTTTGGACGTTTTCTATGCCTCCTGCAATGTGTACCTTAGTTGTGGTTACGAGGAGGTTAAAATTAAAGGTCTAGTTAATCGCGGTCGCTAACCGTCGTTTCCGTAGGAGAGATTTCCACGCGATCGATAAATTCACACTACAAATGATTCAACATTATTTACTGAGAAGATGTTCCAATAAACGGATTTGCTCCTGTTCAGATACGACCATATGGCAAGACTGTGTGAAATTTTGCCTATAGGAACCCCTTCAATGGTGCTAAACACACAGATCGCCCTCATCGGTGCTCATAAAACATTTAAAACATCTACAATGACGGTACGCTCACCTCTGATTTGTCATTAAGACATTAATCGTTGATACTAACGCAATAGCTGGTGGGCGGAGTAGACCACATGCATTGGTTTCTATGCATGTGCTTTCCAGCAGTTTATTTTGCAGCAAAGCCTATTTTTTTTGTATTAAGTAAGTAACTTATCCAGCATCTTATGCAACGCCAACTGCGGCACTTAGGAGAAATTTTCTTCACATAATGATCTAAAAAAATCTCGTTCTCGCAAGAATTCTTCAATGCGCATTGTACCTGCTACACCTCTTGAAACAATTAGAGAGGAGACTACCCTCGAGCCATTCATGGATTCCATAGAAAGAAACCTTGTTGCCCAAACAAAGTGTTAACCAAAACGAAACTGTTCTCAGTTCTGCATGATTAGTTAAGACGTTAATACAAGAATCTAGCTCTTTAACCATTAGACATCTAAGTGACCTCCATAGGAGTCATCCTTTTTATTTTATTTGATCCGTCTTCACGTCTATTGTGCGGACCCTAGCACTTCTCACATCCAATTCGTTTCCTCGCATCCGCAAAGGACTTCCAAGTTTTTACGTGTGCCTTTGATTGCTGCTTAAGGGTTTTCATTTCATCTTGAATGTCGCAGATTGCTGGTCGAACAATTCTTCCTGAAGTCCTAAGATTGGCGGGCTGGAGCGTTCCCAAATGGATTACAGAGAGTGATTTTTTTCCCAGAGAAGTCCGGCACTAATTTTTCGACCCCGGAGGGATGACAGGATTAATTGGCCCGGTGCGGAATCGAACCAACACCGTGCGCCTGATGACGAAGAACACTACCACTGTGCTATCTGCCTCTATAGGAGTCTTACCATGTGAAAACTGTGGCCGCTTTCAGCCTTTATTCAACATATCTTAGACCAAACAGAATTTTACTATTTTGACTAAAATCTGTTAGAAAGCGCCAATATTTTGATGCGGAGTGGAAAGTACTCGTTTTTTCACCTCAGTGGAATTCTGGTTATCTGGAGCTTATGAGGTATATCTATTTATTTTTACTTCTTCAAAGTTTATATCTCGAACACAAAAACAAATGAACAAACAAAATATCGTCTACTACGACAGATGGTGTTTCGCACTGTATCACTTACATCTGCATCTCCTGCGCTCCTTTGAGAAATTCAAAAGCTCGATTCCATCATCATTTTTTGGAAATTTGGATTCCACACATGTTTTAATCTGAAAAGAAAAACATTGCCTAACAACCACAATGATGCTGAGATATTTGCAAAACTCCGGACCGCAGGTGTCTGCAAGGGGAAACGAATGCGCTGTTACTATTTCTTGGCGATAACGTGTTCACCACCACACCATGCGAGTCCTTCGTTTCCCCTGTCTCTCAGCTAGTTGTGAAACAAGTCATGCATACGACAGGTGCTATAGAGCAAAGCCTGCTCTATTGATCTGTAAGGGTCTGTTTTTTTCGAATTATTCTGCTGATACAGAAATTGTCGTCAGGCTTTGAAAAGCCAGCTTTATCCCTGAGTGGCTAACCCTCTGTACCCTACCACCTCTAAGATCGTAATTGTTCGCATGACTCACCAAGAGAGCGCTACGAACAGTATCATATATTTCTACTTGAAGCTCACTGGTTGTTTTGGATGGTTTTTATGGATTAGCTAGTTTTTCGGTATGTCATTGATTTGCTAGTTGGTTCTCTTCCTGCCTTTTTCAGGCGATCGTAAGAAAAAGCCACCAATGAAGCTGTTCGGATCTTAAATTGCGATAGTAATAATGGTTATTTTTTTCGAATTTCGATTGAACCGGTGTGACTTTCCAGGTACTTTTTTTAGAAGGATATTTCCCATATGCTGCTACATACTTTCTGCAGTCGCGAATTAGCTCTTATGGTAATTAACACGAAGTATCTCGTGGTTGGAAGTGAACACTCAGCTCACGAATGTTCCACATATTGCTTAGAGTAGAGGATGAACAACACTATTTTTTCGAAGAGATATGAAATCAAGGTTGTAACTAGCACAATGATTAGAGGTGCCCTCCAAATTGGGCCTTCTGTATTCCCGGGAACGGCAAATTACGGATCAATTGAGGGAAGTGTCCGTAAGGCTTCCGAAAAATTATTGTGTAGGCTATTATTGAATCCCTTCATCTCTTCAATGATTATGAACTCGATCGAATGCGTGACGCGTCTCTAAGTGCCCGATCAATGCTGAACGCTTTGCCTTCTATGAAGTCCACATAATAATCAATGTTTAAAGTGCTCAACAACGTCCATTACACTGACTTGCAAATGTGGGAAATAGAGTTAATTTAAAAGGCTATGTGTTAGTTAAGCATAACCTTAGCCGTTTTCTGTGTCACGAGAGGCACAAGCAGTTACGGACAGGTGAACTGCGTTGCACATTAAAAACTACGCTAGAACACCTCTACAGTGCTGAGATATTTGCAAAACTCCGGACCGCAGGTGTCTGCGGTGGGGAACGAACACGTTATTGTATTTCCGGGAAGTAACGCATTCACCACCACACCATGCGGGTCCTTCGTTTCGCCTGTCTCTCAGCTAGTTCTATTGATCACTGCCGTCAGCAATCAACCGTCAGCGGGATTGATCTGGGGAGCCCAAATCGGTAATGAACCCAGTTAAGCTGAGGTTATAGTTATAATCACAATCTTAACCTTTTTTTACCTACTGCCTATTTCTATGGGGTAGTAGCGCGTTCGTTCCCTCACCGCAGACACCTGCGGTCCGGAGTTCTGCAAATATCTCAGCACCATAGAAGTTATATTTCGCAACATACTCTGTGCCATTAAAAAGAATAGGCAGTAAATAAAAAGGGTTAAGATTATGCTGAAACCCTTTTCTGATAAGGTTTGTATAGCTAGCCCCTCTACTAGAGCTATACATCCACTAGAGCGTTCCCTACCTCATAATTTCATCCCGTCTTCGGCGCTTGTAGATCAGAGGGGTTTTACTGATCAAGTTCGGCACTAATTTCCCGATCCCGAACGACGGGAGGCCTGACGCTAGGAGATCGATCTTGCGTTCATTGAACGGCATTTCTAGCACACAGCCTCGTTGCTACTGTGTGCGATTTCTACAGCTGTGACTTTTTACATGTTATATTTAACCCGTTTAAAATGCCTTTCTCTCGTTTGTGGCTTAGAATTTTACGATTACTTCATTTGTTGTTTTTTTTGTTTACATCGAATATTTGGTATTTTGAAAATTTTTTCCACACTTGACCACAAAATTACAAATGGATAAGAAGCATCATTTCTTCGAGCGTTCGATGCGTAGTTCCGCTTAAAACATTACATGGAATTTCAGGTGTTAAAGTGTATAAAACCTTTCAAATCACTTGGAAGGATAATGAACAACGAATTGAAAAAGATTATTGAGAAAGACCAGCGCATCATGGGCTGGTTGTCACCGTATAACATTCGCCACAACGTTTCGCAAAAACGGTGGGAGTAAAACTTCTAGAAGATTCACTGTTTTATTTTTCACGATGAGCAAACACGAGGCTGGTATTACAGCAGCTAATAATACAAAATAGCTGTCGTTTCGGCGTTTCCCACCCCCCTTTCCATCTAGAAAGGTCAAATTGACATGGAATTTACTCAGCCGAACAATTCCATAACCTAAGGGGATAACTTAGCACATCAATTTCCAATAGCATAATAAATAGCTTCTTCTAAACACCTACCGTTTCGTTGGTCCAGTTAAATGGTGGAGAGCTTCCTGTTCTGTCTGTAATGTCACTATGACTATTTTTGGCACTTAAATCTATAGATTTTATTTAGGTATCTCTCTCAAATCGCAGCAAAATTAGATCCATGGCTATATATTTTGCCTCCAGTAGCAAAAGTCTTTGGAGTAAGAAAACGTTTCTCTTCCAAAAAAATGTGGCCCTTCTTAAGTTTCTTTCACATTAGAAATATCAAACAAATGCTTATAAAGTTTTCATCAAACTTAACTATTAGTCCTTCTTTTTGCCTCTCTCTCAGCTAGTTTTTTTATCTATCAGTGCCAACAGCAATCACCCATCGACGGGATTGATAGAGAGAGGCGAAACGAAGGACCCGTATGTGTGGTGGTGAACGCGTTACTCCCCGGAAAGGACAGTAGCGCGTTCGTTCCCCACCACAGACACCTGCGGTCCTGAGTTTTGCAAATATCTCAGCATAATTGAAGTTATATTTCGCAATATACTATGTCATTAAAGAAAGAGTGAGCAGTAAATGATAAGTTTAAAAAGTTACGATTCTCAGCGGAAATGAAGATGCCTAACATCCACTGCAATTCCCCTTATTTCTTTTCTTGTTATTCTTTATTCTTATTCTTATTCTTAATAGAAATCCTTTCGCTCAATTTTCCTTCGATTGATGTCACTCGTGACTTTCTTACGATGGTTCGCAACATTTCCTTTCATACTTCAAAGTGGCTGTATGAGACCTAAAGGCAACCACTTTCCTACAAATTTCGTTGTCAGAACCAGCTCAATTCACTACATGATTCATAAGGTTATGTGTGATATGAGGGTGCGTGTGGCGCAGTGGTTGGAGGTGCCACTGCTACACACACGTGGAATCGATCACCGTGCCCATGGCCCACCAAACCTTCCATCCCTCCGGGGTTGGCAAATTAGTACCACACTTGTCTGGGAGGATAGCAGCACTGGCTCGATACATTTGTAGGCCACCGCGAGTCATTGTAAGGGCCAGATATGCATTCAATCACCTGCAAACGATGCTTTATGAAGTCGAATGCATGGCATATACCTCACGGATTGATCGACGCCGAGAGCTTTATCCTTTTTACCTTTTATGTGTGATATAAGGGGTAGAAGACTAGAGCGTCCCTCTTTGATCAATACCTTGGAAATGCGCCGTGCATTCGATTTCATTCGAGGCATCGTGAGGTTGGCTGAATGCATGTTTGTCCTAAATATTATCTTTCGGCGACCCACGGTTGTATCAAATTTAATTTGTTTATTTATCTATTTAATACATGAGCTCATACCACAGAGATTACACTGCGCCGATGCCAACACTTTTGCATTCGATTCGTTCGCTCGCACCCACCAACTGCGAATGCCTTCGAACATCTTTTTTTGAATGCGTGTTCGGCTGCTACTTGATGGCTTTTTCCCACTTCGTCACAATGTCATTGAGTACTAGCCGAGTCGATTCTCCTTGGAATCTTGAGATGACCGTGGCAAGCTGTTCCCACGTTTACTAGAAGGAATGGCTTTGTTCCGGACAAGCTAACTCCGTACAATGAGACCTTGCGAAGCTGGGGCAGCGCAGACCCAGGGCCTGACTAAGTCCACGTAATGAACGGTGCCATTACCGCTGCGCTTATTTCTCTTCGATATATAAATCAGTGTTTTCTATCTTTTCAAATAAGCCTGGTACCAGTTTAGCGACTCCAAAGCGATGGGGTCGGCGATTTCGCTATCCCCTCGAGGCATGATTGAAGCAAAGACCATGCGTGTGATAGATAGATTATCTTTGGCTGTTGCCCTCTGCATCCTCTTACGTGTTCCTTAAATGACTTAGTTAAAAAAATTTGTATACTGAAATATGCACGTAGTTTTTCATATCTCGTAGCAAAAGAAGTCAGTATGTAAAGCTTTGCTCTTAAAGTCTATTTAGGCAGGATATGCGCAGGATGTTTCATAATCAAACGGTGGACGAGTTCTTCTTCGACAACATTGATCCACTTGTGGAAAAATTGACTGCCTATGTCATAAATGCTGAAAGCTTGTTGACCGTCGAAACCTACAACCGGCGGAATTTCGAAATCCATCGCTCGAAGCTGGCTCTACTGAGCTAAAAACCTTGTTCGTGTTTGGACGAGGTTTCCCAAAAAATCTTCGTTCTTCTTCTGTTTGGTCCTACGTTTAACGTCAGGGAAAAGGATGATATCTTAAGCTCTTGCTGTCTCCAAAAAACAAAAAACCTGTTTCAAATCTCTGTTCGTACATTTTCCTGTGTTTTCCCTGGTTTTTTAAAAATTTGTTTCAGCATCGTTTCCCTTTTTCATTGATAATTATCGTTTTAATAAAGCTTTAAAGTGAAAATGAGTTAAGAGTGTGCCAACTTAGAGTAAAAAACAAAATCTTCAGCTCGGTTGCAAAGTTAGATGTCCTTTCAAGTGATTTTCAAAAATGCAGGATATGTAGGATATATGAGGAGGAATATGGACCAGTTGACTAGTTTATGTTTCTCTTCCTTACCAAGATCTTTTTACCAGACCTCACTTCCAACTTTTGCTTCTGCTAACCGACTACGTATGTTAGAATATCAACCACTGCCCAAATCCCGTACATGGAGTCGTTCATGTCCTTAGTAGGCTACAATTTGAGAGGATACCTAAAAAGAATAAAGAGTTTGGCACTAATCAATCTCTTAGGGACGCACCATGGATTGACCTCTACCAGATACCGCTAAGATGAATGAATGCACATTTGGCCAATACAGTGACTTACGAGTGCCTACCGATTATCAAGTCAATGTCTTCCTTTCCCACAAGCCGAGTCTGGTGCCAATCTAATGATCCCAAAGTAATAGGCATATTCAATTATTTGAAGCATTTTAAATATACGAATGGGATAAAGAAGTTAAAACTTCTCCTTTATGCCGTCGGATTGGACCAACGGTCATGTGTGTGCTGTAGGTTACCTCTAACCGCTGCGTAAAACGGATACATTGATAAGCCTCTGTAACCCATTGTATATGCTAAATGTGCATTCGGCTATCTATGACGCCGCGCACACATCTCAATGATGGATCATCCTCAAGGAGTTGATCAACTCCGAAAGCTTTGTCTTCTTTATGCTAATCATATGCTTCAAGTACTTCAAATAATTGAATACAACTGGGATTAATTGATGCAGAAAAAGAATGCCTCTCTCCGTGCTTAATTTTTCTACTCTACGATTTTTCTTCTTTAGATGTGCACCTTGGATAGGGTAATTTTTCCGTAGCAGTATGAAAGAGGAGTTACGATACGAGCTAGCGAAAAAGGTGATGTCAGAAATGTTCCGTATAAAGAAAATACGAGAGTGGATTTGAAATTCTAACGGATGCTGACGGGCAAACAAAAACGCTGCCGCATGCGCAGAGGTGTCGAAAGCTAGGCGGGCCAAATGCGTGGTGCACTTTCACAACTATTGGTGAACAAAAACTGTTCATAATTGTTTCCCACGGAATTCTGAGTACAAGGCAGCAAAACCTTCGATAAGGTTTCGAAATTGATCACAAAGAAACCGCTAGGCTACAATTCCACACGATAGCGCCAAATCGGGACACTACCGGTGTTAGTTCGAGGCACCAAGCATTCAGTGGGAGTACAGTTGTGAAAGATGTGAAACTCACTTGGTTTCTTATAGTGCCACCTTCATGACTGATCAGTACACCAAATTCATTTTCCACTCGTTTTATTTCCCCGTCATTGTATTCCATGTTGACCTGAGTTAGATTTCGTTTTCTCATCACGTGAACGGCGAGTCCCATCAATTCTTCCATTCGCTTTGGTTATGTTCAACTATCTTGCATAGAATTGTAGATTCGTCGTTTTCTTCCTCAGCAATCGCGAGGTTGTTAAACAACGTACGTTTACTTCCATACAATAACACACATACAACACAACCGTAGCTGACATTTCGGCAGAATCGCCTTCTTCAGAACCTGGAAGGCTACACTAATACGCAACGTACTAGGACAAACGCATCAACAGCACAAACAGAAAGATGAAAATCTGCACGGTAATTACAAGATCAACGGTTTCTCGAAAAAACACACTATTTTTCACCCGTCTTACATCGATGAAGAACAGCCGTTTAGAGTCGCATATGATTGACGACTGCACCCCCCCCCCACGAGTTCTTCTGTGCATTTAATTTGGAATAAAAAATTAAATAAAGTAAAACTAAACGGATATCTTAAAGTTATGACAGACTTGGAAAAGTCCTTCCCTCATCGATGGTGTTTTAAATTGCTATAGACCTGTTAAAACGTGTCTAGCTCTTCATCACACAGGCATTCGCTGCCATTTGGAGATAGGGAGGCAGTTTCTTCCAAACAGGTCTGGTTACAATTTGCTGACCACACTGGGATGGAAGACTAGATTTGTCAAAGGGTTTTGGATGGCCATGACGCGTTTATTTTACGACACCTCTGATCATTTTGCTATATGTGTCTTTAAGAAAAGGTATCAAAATCAAGTGATGGTGCTCTTTTTTGCTTTTTGAGGTAACGGATACCATGAGCTCTTTACAACATTATAACGACGAACGACATTTATTGCTAGCACCTTAAAAAAGTAACCATGCCTACTATAATGCAAAGTTTATTTTGGGAAACTCTTTGTCGCACTCTCGCTGCCTAACCGTTTCGAAAAAGGTCGTTAATTTTCCTGGAGAACCCATTTCGTCACAATCCAAGCAGGAAACCGATGGTTATTGTTGCACTAAAAGCACTCGTTTCAAATTTTTCTGCACTAATTTGTAAAGTGTCTTCACTTTTCAACAGTGTACTCATGCTCAGGAACTGTTGTCCTATTTAGGAGTCATCTTGGTTTGTCTGAAAGGTGTGCATCGTTCTACTTCAAGTAGCTTCTCCAGCTCGCAATTGTCTTTCATGCCAGGCTGGCCTGACATTGTCACGTCGGCTTTTTATCTCCATTTACTGAAACCAGTTCTGTATAGTACGATCGCTGACTGCTTCCTAGACTATTGCATTTTAGATCCAAGTTTTATTTTTCACTGGAAAGTCTTGCCTTTGGGTCACTCAAGTCAATCACTTTGGGTTCGTTTTTTGTCTTCGTTTCTTACGCCGGCGATTTAATTCCAGGAAAATCACCCTTTTAAATGATGTAAAAATATGAAAATAGGAAAGATTTTTTTATAACAAACGGTTAAAATTCAGAAAGGAAAATCTTGCTTTATTTCCAAGTTAGTCCAATGGACTTCCGTCTGCCTGATCAAAAACGTCCTCCAAACGGTTTACCGCATCATCGTGGCTGAGAGGTGTTCCTGGGTGTCAAACTGCGATCTACAGCGGGGGGATTCATCTCCTCGGCAGAGTCTCCTCAGCTGAGAAGAAGTCCGCCGTTTCCATCAGGAAGCCTAGCTAAGAGCAAACCAATACCAGGATCCACTACCGTCGTGGTGTCAAACTAGTCGCATGGTGGCAAATCCCTCCCTGATCCACAAGGGCGGCGACTACCTGTAGTGGTCACGACGTAGGGCAGAGTTTGGCCAGGGCTGACCTCGGGACTCCAGGGAGCCACAATGGCTAAACCAGCAAAACTCCGAAGACGTATGCTGGGGCCTCTCAAAACCAGTGAGGACGGGCCGTTCAAATATCAAAGTGTCCAAAGATCAAAACATAGGTGTCCGACCTCTACAGAGGTTAGGTTCTTTTATCCTTTAATACAGCGTGTCAATGGAACAATTTCATACTTACGATTTATTTGTCTACTCTAAGAAAACATAATTGGCTAAAAAACAATTTTAACTATTGTAATTAACTTCATTTTACCTATTCTTTTTTTTCATGGCAAGGTATGGTGTGAAATATAACAACGATGGTGCTGAGATTTTTTGCAGAACTCCGGACCGCTGGTGACTGCGGTTAGGGAAACACATTATTACCCGTTCCATGGCAAACGCCTTCACTATCACACCACGCAGGTCCTTCGTTTAGCCTTACTCTCTGGTGTGTTTAGATCAGATCAATTTTGTTGACGGATGATTGCTGATAGCACCTACAAAACGTAGCCGAAAAAAAAGGCGAAACGAAAGACCCGCATTGTGTGTTGGTGAACGTGTTAACCCCTGGAAAGGGCAATAGCCGGTTCGATCCCCCCATCGCAAACACTTGCGGTTCAGAGTTTTGCAAATATCTCAGCATCGTTGTGGTTATATTTCACACCATACCATGCCATGAAAAAAAGTTTAAATTGGGACATCAATTATCTAGTGGTCGTTACAATGAACAAATCTGTTATTCACGCATGGTTAGAATGTCAGCTGACGTTTGTTGTAATAATTTCAGAGCGGCCATACGATCACCTTCGTTCCGCTCCTCGGATGGTTGGCTGTCTTCTGGCCAACGATCTGGACCACATCTCCTTCTCATCAAAGAGAATTTTATCAGATTAGACTGGTATTACCACTGCTGTTAACAACGTTCATCATCCGAAGCTCTTGTTTTGGAGAAACTCACAATAGTTTCTCGATCGCTTCAGTAGTTGAAGTGTTTTGAACTTCATAAATCTGCAGAGCACTTTATTTTGTCACCCTAATTTTACATACGTACATATGTAGTATTTCAACCGTTAACCTTAGGGGGGTACATTGGGGAACGTTGTTGAGTCTTGGTGGACAAAACCCAGCTTCCTTAACTCCAATTTTGCTCGAAAAGTGGGCATTGACAAAAAAAGAGATATAAATGTTACAGAGAAGCAGGATTTACTTTCGAGGGACAAGAACACCTACCTTATAGGCAAAGATCTTTAGTTCGTAGTGGTTTTTTATCAGAATTGGCAAGGTTGGGTACGGGTATTTTCAGTATGCGATAGTTGGCTCAAAATTTTAAAACGGACATTGTCTCTACCCTATAGGCGTTGTACTCATTCCAGTTCGTTGAATGTGTGGCAATAATACTGTCGTATTTTTTTAGGCTTGCCTATGTAGTTCATTTAACCTGTATTTTTTCCACTCGATTTCGTAAGGAATATTTATCCATGTATATCACGACATGGCGCGAATAGCGCAGTGGTTAGAGGTGTCCTGCAATGCATAGGTTCGATCTCGTGCCTCACGCTCACAAAACATTCCATCTTTCTGCGGTCTGAAAATTGGTGCCATACCTGCCTCGAAGGATGCAGCACTGACTAGATACATCTCTAGACCTCCGCGAGTCATTCTGTGGGTCAGTTATGCACACAGTCACCTCTAACGATGCTTAATGAAATTGAATGCGTGGCGTATCCCTCGAAGATTGATCAACGCAGAAAGCTTTATCCTTTTTATCCTTTCATCACAACGTATACCTGCTACATACGGCTGAGAAAAAAGGCGAAACAAATTGCCCGCATGGTGTGGTGAACGCGTCAGCCACCGGAAAGGATGATAGCTAGCGCCCACCGTGAAATACGTGCGGTCCTGAGTTTTGCAAATATCTCACCATCATTGCGGTTATATCACCATACCATGCCACTTTATACCATGCCATGAAAAAAGAATAGGCAATAAATAAAAACTGATTGCAAGACGCCCATCTATTAGTGGATTGCTAACAATGCTTTTAAAAAAAGCCAATACGTTTCTTCGGTTGTATGCATTGTCAATGGCTTCAGCATCCTTTTCCAGTATAGGTGCTAAGTGCTCCTACACAAATAATATCAATGGATTTCACGTGTGTCTAAAAACACCATGTCGAAAATCAATCAACGCCTCTGGTGTCCGCCAAGCCTGTAGCTTATATGGTGGTAGGCGTGGTCAGTACTGCTTGCACATTACTCCGGTTTTCTGCCTTGTTAGTATGTTATGTCAACTGAATTCCTAGCCACTACGTCCACTGTTCTTGTCCACTATACGCGATTTGTGTCCCTACATAACGAATTCATTGGATTTAGGGTCAGACTGCAAACACCCAATCAAAAAACTATTAACGCCATAGTCATCTATCACGCTGACGGCCAGGACAGGTGTCTGCTTAACCAGTAAATCATGCCGGCTGAACGTCTAGCCACTATCTCCATCTTCTTTTTAAAGAAATTTATTGGAAATAGCGTCTGACTGAAAATATCTAGTCAGAAAATAATTGTGGTCTTCATCGTTTGTTAATCAACCGTTGAATGTGTGTATGGAGCGCTCCGTAGAGGAATTTCAACAATACCGTACATAAATGCAGCTGTTCTGTTGTGGACATTTGCTTGTCTTGCTTTTTTTTGCTTTTTTTCCTCCATCTACGTCATCCTTTTCGCTGTTATTTTATTTTAAGTTACTGGTTCACTTAATTTTTCTAAAACGACTGAGACTGTTAAGAACTTGTCTGTCACATTATATCATACCACAGCATTTCCACAACTAATCGATTAGACCACAATAAAATGTTTACATATGGACGAAGTAAGTCAAAAAAATTGTACCTATTTGCATTTTTTTATAAATATTTTTGAAATGACTGCCGTCTTAAGCGAAGTTATTTAGTCACAATTTTGAACTGTCCTTTCCGGGGAGTAGCGCGCTCACCACCACACCATGCGGGTCCACCCGTCAGCGAAATTGATCTGGGGGGCCCAAATCGGCAACGAACCCAGTTAAGCTGAGGCTGCAGTTATACTCACAATTTTGACTTACTATTTACTGCCTACTCTTTTTAGCGGCAGGGTATGTATTGCGAAATATAACTTTAGTGATGCTGAGATATTTGCAAAACTCCGGGCCGCAGGTGTCTACGGTGGGGAACGAAAGCGCTATTGTCCTTTCCGGGGAGTAGCGCGCTCACCACCACGCCATGCGGGTCCTTCGTTTTGCCTGTGTCTCAGCTAGTTCTATTGATCTTTTGCCATCAGCAATCACCCGTCAGCGGGAAATTAGAAGTTATATAGTATTCTTCATCCCAAGGGATCGTCACCGCCAAGAGCGTTGTGGAAGTTCGTGGTGCCAAACTTTTCTTTAGCTTACATATTTTTTTGGATGTTATTCTTCAAAAAATGCTTTTGTTGCCTCTTTTTTCAATTTTACATATCTACTAGAATTCTGATTTTTCTATTTGCTATCAATTTTATTATTTATATATTCTACATTATATTTCCTGGTGTGGTAGTGAACACCTCAGCCGCCGGAAAGGGTAATGGCGCGTAGGAAGCCCAGGTAAGAGTAAACCAATATCACCATCCACCACCGTCCTCGTATCAAACTCGTCGCATGGTGACAAATCTCCATCTCATCTGTAAGGGCAGCGACTACCTGTAGTGGTGACGATATGGGGAAGTTTTGGGTAGCCTGACCTCGGGACTCCAGGGAACCACCATGGCTGAAACCAGCAGAACTTCGAAAAAAATGGAAATTATGCTGGGACCCACATAATCAATGAATACGGGCCATCCAAGTATCCAAGTAAATAAGTATATCTTATTTTTTTTGTTGGTTTAGTTGCTATTATTATGGTTATTTTAATTTCTACTTTTCTAGTAAAACACTGAAATCCTCATTCCTGGTAAGATTGTTTATTTGTATCGCAGACTGCTTGTCGTTCGTCGTAAGAAATATTATAACAACGCATCCATCTACACTACGGCCTTCTCGTTCCCGTCGGGACGTGAAATTTTAATGACTACAACAAGTTTATTTTACTGAGAATTGTGGAGTCTGGAAACTCTGATGTGATCATCCCGGAGCGACAGTGGACCTCACGGGAACGGCGACGCGGTCGGACCAGCGCCTTGTGCTTATCGAAGGTCCCACACAACCATTGAACTATCTACCTCCTCAATGTCCACCCTCCCATGTCCCTCCACGACAACAGATTTTCAAACCGAACACAAATTATTTAACATTTGTATACAGTCATTCAACACTATGCACTTTAGTGATGCTGAGATATTTGCAAAACTCCTGACCGCTGGTGTCTGCAGTGGGGACCGAACAGATGTTACCCTTACCGGGTGCTAACGCATTTATCACCACACCATGCGACTCGTTCATTTCGTCTTTCCCTTGGCCACGTTATTGACCTATAGGAGCTATTAGCAATCACTCTTCAACAGATTGATCTGGACAGCACAAATCATCATTGAGCTCAGTTAAGTTGAAGATGTGGTATAAATCACAATGTCGCCACTTTTTTATTTAATGCATGCTCTTTTTTAACGGCAGGATATTATGTGAAACACAAACATGGTGATGTTGAGATATTTTGCAAAACTCCGGACAGGAGGCGTCTGCGGGTAGGACCAAACACGGTATTACCCTTTCCGGAGGTTAACGCGTTTGATGTAGGTCAGTAACACGGATGAGAGAAAGGCGAAACGAAAGACGCGCATAGTGTGGTGGTCAGCATCATTATGGTTATATTTCACATAGGACCCTGCCATTAAAAAAGAGTAGACAATATATAAAAAAGTGACGAGACTGTGCACTTTGCCGTTTGCCTTCTTTGTTTTCCCTACGTGATTAAATGACGACGTGTAGCGCAGTAGTTAGCACTACGGTGCATTATATAGTAATCGGTAGTTCGGCCACGCGCCACGCGCAACCATGCTCATCTCCGCAAGGGTTTAGCAGATTGATATCAAACTTGTCTGCAAACGAAGCACTGGTTTGGTAGACCGCTAAGGTCCAGCAAGTCATTGTGTGGGCTAAATGTGCAATGAATCAACTCTACGCTGCTACCAATGTAATTGAATGCATAGCACATCTATACGCGATTAATCAACGTGGGGCACTTTATTCCTTGCTCTTTGATGAAACAAAGAGAAGTAGCTGAACGACATCAAGCATAAGGTGCACATCAGGCGTTTCTTGTTTGGACTAAGTGCGTAGAATAAGAGGTGAGCTGGGACTTAGAACCGGCTCAATTATGACACTTCACTTGCCTCTTCAACATTGTCGGTATTGTGTTCGATTTTATGAGGTTCATAGTCCTTGTGAACAAATCTGTACCATTGCCTTTATGTATGCATTACATTTTTGTGAACAATGGAGTTTAATTACAGATTTTAGAGAATGTCTGCACTTTGAGAAGTTTTCAGGTTTGGTCGTGCTAGGATTCATCCCCCGATGTACATCGCATTCCGACACACAGGAGCACCTCCCAGCCACCATGAGGCGGTAAACTGTTGGGAGGAGCAAAATGTTACAAATATCATTTTTCTATAAACAGTCGCAGTGTTTTGAAACCTCTATTTTAACCTGCACTAGTTTCCCCTCCGGCTAATATCGGTTGTTCTTGAGTTCAAGATGTCTGTTATTGTAGATGGACCCAGAAACCTACTGGGAATCCAATTTTTCATTAGCAGTAAAGAAATCTGGTAGTATTATAGGAGTTATGAGTATATAGACACACTTAATAATAATTTAAAACCGACTTCCCTTTAACCTCGGTATGACTCATAAATATACACATTCTTTCTTTGATGAGGTTTCTTGGGTATGGCTCATTCGAGAAAAAATGCTCCACTGAGCAAGACACTGCTCGATGCGCGACGAAGACACCACGTCGGGAAAACGAACAACTGTGGACCATCGACTCCGATCATCGGCTCTGATGAAGATGATACCGTGTTAGCCAAAAATAAAACTATTTATGAACTTCGTATAAGCTCATCAAAGAAAAAAATACATACAGACACACTTAGTTTGAAGAGTTTTTTCAAATGTAACGTCAGTTTCTTTTATTGATGTCCCAAGGGAAAAGACGTTTCTCCATGATTAGCTTTGATCTAGATCCGAAGTGTACACCGCAACCTAGCTTCTTTGTCTTAAAATGTCAGAAGCTGGGCTTTGGTCATCATCAGTTGATATGGCTAGCAGTCCTTATTTATCACCTTATGTCTTTTCCGATAAACATTCCGTTGGACTCTTTTGTCAATAACTGAAGTCCGTTCTCATATGGATGGTTAATTTTTTCTTTGCCTTTCTCTATTCTTTTTATTCCTCTTGTTATGAACTCGTCCTCTCCACTGCCAATTTTCCCCTTTATTCCAACCTCATATCGATCTTCTCAACCACCTTATTGGCCTTCCACCACTACTTCCTCGTTATTTTTTTATCCTGATAGCTCAGCTCCCCCTTTCGCACTTTGTTTCTTTCATTTTTTTCGCTGTAAGAAATCCACTCACTACTCTCTTTAACTATCATCTTTATCCATTTCCACCTCTACTCTTTCTATTTTCCTTGCTGTCTTGGATCTATCTTTTTCCCATCACATCTCTCCCCTTCTCTCGCTTGCTCGCTCTCTCCACACTTTGTTCTTTCGCGTTTCCAACTTCGGAAAGCTTCACTCTGTCTCCTCTTTCTCTCCCTCTTTCCTCTTTGTTTTCTCGCTTTTTTTGTTCTCTTTCATCGCTGACCATCGTTTTTTTTTCGCTTTCATGGATCAACACTGTGTGTAATACCACTTTTCTCTGATGACTTCTGATAATCTTCAGCTGTCTTTCTCTCGCTCCTTTTTTCTCTGTTCCTCTGTCTCTTATGAATCTCATATTTTGCTACCAGTTTAGAAGACAGTATAATATGATATAGCGCAGTCATCAAAAGCGAATTTCTTTACGTAAGAAACACAAATTCCATGGATATCAATCAAGGACTACTGTGCATTAATTTCCATTACTCAAAAATCTAAAAAGAATCTCAGTGAAGTATTCTCGAATTACTTGGTTTTAGTTGTTCTTAAGGATTTTTTTGCAACTTAAGTGTTCAGTGAAGTTAAAGTAACTCGTTCGGAAATGGGAAAACGACGGTTAACTCGTACACTGAGGTGGCACTCTGAGGATGCTAACATGAATTTTGAAATCCATGTCTTAATCTACTGAACAGCGTAAATAGTCAAAAAAAGATTTAATTGGATATTCTCTGCAGGTGGCGAGTGTGGTGCAGTGGTCGGAGGCGCCCTGCAACATAACGTAGAATCGATCCCGGCGCCTTATGTTCACCAAGTCTTCCATTCCTCCGGGGTGCCAGACTTGTTTGGGAGAATAGCAGCACTGATTGCATACATCGGTAGTGCACTGCTAGTCATTGTAAAGGCCAGATATGCATCCAATCGCCTTAGTGATGTCGAATGCTCAGCGCATCCCTCAGAGATTGACCAACAGCCATAGCTTTATCCTTTACCCTTTATCCTTTATCGTTTATCCTTTATCCTTTATTCTATCTGTGCAAAATAACAATCTCCTTCGAAAATAATAGAAGTGTGTGTTACGCCTTTCAATACAAATCTCATTTAGTACTTTTCACTACCGCCTTCAAAAAAAGTGACCTCTTATGAAGTGAAGCTTATTCGCCATGATACGTTCACGAATATCTGCTATCCTCAAAAGTATAAATACTGTAGGTTAGATCAATTTCTTTGTTTTTTCCCTTTAATGGATTTCTTTGATTCATACAGATTGCTGTATACCAGATTGACCGAACGATGCAACTTGTTTACCTAACCACCACAATGATAAAGTGGTGGAATTTATCATTAAGCGCTTTAAGCACGATACTGAATGTTTTTTGCTCAGTAATGGCTTGCACATGTGGTCTGCGATTTCATCTAATTTGTGTGGTCACCTAAGTTGAGAAGAAATCCGACATTTCTATCTGGATATTCAGGTAGGGATAAACTTATACCATGGTGGAACACCGCAAGCTATCAGTGGCTATCTTTTAACAAAAAAGAGTAGAATACGATTTGGGACATTGACCTTTAGTTGATTTCGTCTTATTAAAAAATTTTGTTCTTACGAAATGTCTTTATGAACCGAAACGAGTTCATATCCCCATTGAGAGCCAAAATGCTTGCTAACCATTTCATGTCAGCTCATCAGGGGCAGTGTTTTAGAGCACAAAATGGGTCATGGTACAGAAGTATGAAGTTCTTCATGCCCCCACCAACTGTCGATGCCCACTGAATAGCTCCGGTATGAGGATACGAGTAGAGTTCACCGGTGCCTTCTGGAGCTACTTGGTGACTACACATGATACGTGTGAATATTTCGAGAATTTTCTGGATTATCTAAAATTTCATGGAATTTTGTTTTTTTTTCCTTTCCTTCAAAACTAAGGTCTCTTAATGCGTGGTCCACGTGATCGAATTTTGTCCAGTTTTCCGTTGTCCAACGACCGATTGCAGATAATTCTGCGATTTTCGCGCGCAAGAACGATTAGAGCCAACAATCGTCGCTGAACCGTGTGTTCTGGCCAGTCAACAACTGTGTGCTGGCGGGGCCGTCCTCAACGACTAGCCATTTTTGGAAGTCGTGCCGCCCACTCAAACCAGACAACGGAAAAAATATCCGCCTTAGGTCAACCAAATCTTCTATCCGTCCACGGTCCATGAATTGGAAACAAACATTTCTGAGAAGAGCTTCCTCTAAAGAACGGCGATTGCCCCTGCTGAAGAGCGCTGGCGGTTCTAGCAGAGCTACCTTGGAATTTCAGGAAGAAATAACACAACCAGCATTTGACTAAATTTTTTATTTCTAGCACGTAAAGTCTTCAAGCAGGGTTCTTGTCCCAAGACTTTCGAAGATGGCAAATTAGAGACAGAGGTTAAGGAAAGCTAGGATTCGTGCAATATGTGAAGTCGAGTTATACAAATAAATTCACGAGTAGTCAGATTTCGGCATATTGTATCGTACTCGATGATTTCGGTCATCTAATCGCAAGAGTCGTTGTCATCGTAGGCAGGTCTCAGTCGGGAAACAGTAACTTTCCTACTGGTCTTGCGACTGTTTGTGGCTGTAGATTTGTGGTGCTTGACAGGGCTATCTGATTCCAAACAGAGCCATCCCCACTAGTGTTTAACTGTCAATAAGGAAGCAAGATCAGCGATCCTCCAGCTATTATACGCCGAGCCCGAGCACTAACTCGACAGTGGGCGAGGTTGATAGGTGCAAGGCAAGCAAACAAATTGAAGAATTTAAGAGGTGTCCACGTCATATGAGGGCGAGAAGTGTCTAAATAAGTGCTTAAGATTGATCTGGGGAGCAGAAATCGATACTGAACCCAGTTAAGCTGATGTGAAAAAAAAGAAAAGGTAGTAAATAAAAAAGTACAGTTGGGAGGCAGAACAGTGAATATCAATATTGATCGTTAATAAAGTTATCATAACTATTTTGTCACATAGATCGATATTTTTAAAATTCGATTTCTGTAGGATACAGTACTGATAATAGGGCTCCTGTAGCATAGTGGTCGGAGGCGCCTTGCAACCCACGCGTGGAATCGATTTCCATGCCCACGGCCCACCAAACCTTCCATCCCTCCGGGGTCGGCAGATTGGTACCAGACTTGTCTGGGAGGGTAGCAGCACTGGCCCGATACATCGGTGGGCCACCCCCCAGTCATGGTGGAGGCCGAATATGCATTCAACTACATTCAACTTAGAGCCAGGAGCTTTATCTTTGTACGATACTGATATTCGGAGTCTTTTCAGTTTTTTTAAAATTTCACAATATTTCCCTTAAAAATCGAAAAGCAGTGGGAGCTAATAGGAATAAAATGCATCTTGCTTTCTTTATACGAGCAGAACACCGGTTTTTATTTTTGACCTTTTTCCTTTGAATCACGAAGCGACAGTATATCCCTCGAGGATCTAAACTATGAAAATCGGACCGGTGTCGAGAGTGCATCTCTTTGTCTTTAGAAGGCATTGTTCAAGTGTCTTGTGTGGTGTACTTAACTCTTTCGGTGAGCTTGAAGTACAAGCCGATGTTCAGCGAGGAGCTGAAGCAACCGTCCCAGGTGCGCAAGAACGTCAGACAGAATCAATTTGTATGAAGAGCAAGAGATATGAAACCCAGGAAGCAAGAAATAGGATCAACGTTAACTGTAAATCCCTCCAAATTTTGAAAAAAAAATCCGGGACAAATTAATAACCCTTCATCCCTTCTAAAATACATTTTAGCCTTTCCTCGATGCTAAAGACGTTCTCAAGGCTGTTGAACAATGTTTGAAAAACGACTAAAAGATTTTTTCGACGTTTTGGAAAAAAGGAAAATAAAATAAAATATTATTCTGTCTACTAATCCCTTTCCTTAACATTTCAAATTATCAACGAGCGGTGAGTGGGCTTATGTGGTAGAATGTTGACGGGAAGCGAACAATCAGCCAAATAGTTCTCTGCCTCATTGCGTCTCAAGGCAGACAATTCGACTCAGGAACCACAAGCGCAATATTTTTCCCATTAGAGTGACACTAAAATCATAAGCGTTTTGAAGAGTTAGATTTATTATCAGGCCATTAAATCACCGTGTCCGAGATACCCAGAGTCCTTATTCACTTCTGGGAGGAGTTGTGCCACTTCTGATGAATAGCGATAGTTCTAAGACATCTGACGAAGCTATTGAATTCAATAAAACTTTACTAAAATGTTTGTAAGTTTTGCAGTATTTATACTTGATTTTAATTGGATTTTGATCTGCAGCCATCTCCTTGTGTATGTTAAGTTCATAGGCGAAATAACCACATTTCGCACTAAGAAAGTGAAAAACGATAAGGATTTTATCGTTGATCAATCGCTGAGGGATATGCCATGCATTCAGCTGCATACGTAGAGTAATGCAGGTGATTGAGTGCTTATTAAGCCTATACAACAATTTCCGAAGCCCTGACAATGCATTAGTTTGGTGGTTTTCTCCTCCCACCCAGCCAAGTCTTGCCGGCTTAGGAGTGATAGTGGGCCTAGTTAACGCTGATCCCGGAATCGAACCAAGGACCGAGTGTGTATTACAGAACACCTTTAACCACTGCCGCACACCAGTCCAAGCTTCTTGTTATTAACCCCTTTCACATATTTACTGTAATGTTTTCGGAGTCAAGTGCTTCGGAGACTATAGTAAATAATGAGAATGGACCATACATGGGTGGGTGGGCGTGGGAGCGCTTAGTGGTCATTCTCTTGGAAGCGGCGGCTGCTGCAACACATCTCAATCACCAATCCGTCAAAACTTCAGAAGCAGTTCATTTCAGGCTACTTTCGCAATAGGGTTTTTTAAATATGGCTTTATCTTTAATGTATTTCTATTGTAAGATATATACGTCTTTGTTTTTCTTAACCATTGCTAGTAGTTGTTAGTAAGTGAACACAAGAATGAAATTCTAATAAGAAGCACAGCTTTCCTTTCAAAAAAAGTTTACCAACTTTAGTCGAGGCTCAGCTAGTTCTAGGAAAATGGGAAAGTCAAGTCCCTGTAGTGAAAAGGGTGAAAATTTACAAATGCCATAAAAAATTTTTCAGTAAGGCGTAACATTTCTACCACTGCGCCACGCGCGCGTTATATTATTTAAAAGCGTAGAATTATCATAGAATTATAAGTAAAAAGGCAGTGGTGATTGTGGATACTCTCTTAGTTGGGAAAATTCGTTTGTTCGCACTCTGTGCGCTCCTCTCCCCTTTCTCCCAATTACTTCATCTGAATAACAGAACGACATCTTTTTTTTATACAGCATTCATTTTACTTTATCATTTTAACAAATGATGCCTGTAGCGCATTCGTTAAGGAGGCTCTGCACACGCAGAACACTTTGGTTCGATCCAGCATCTTGGGAAGCGAAGCACTCCATCCCATATGGGTCGGGAAAATTCTATCCGACTTCTCTGGCAAGACGAAAAACCGTTGAATCGAAACATCGGTTGTTTCCTGCAAGCTATTGCAAAGGATAATAACGCATTCAATCACCTCTACAATGATACGAATGGAGTGGAATGCATGACTCACCCCTAAGAGATTGATAAAATTCAAACTGTTTATCCCTAATACGTCTTATAGCACGAAACCAGTGATTTATTTGAACTTCATAGATTCTAAAGTTCTTCTTTTTTCCTTAAACTCTCTAAAGTTCTCCTTTCTCTATTTTCCAACTTTCTCAGGAAATGATGAAGGTGATTTTGATACGTAAACTGATCCAAGTGACGGATTCAATTGCCGTTGTTGTAAGCAATTTTCTGGATGCGCTCGTAAAATGTTACTGATGGCAACGTCGTTAATGTTCATAGTAGCTCTGTCGCTTCGTGAAGATGAAAAAGTGACGACCCGAAATTCGAAGCAAACTTACCCGTATGCTAAAAAAAACAACTTGTACTCATTTTCGTTTTTCAAGAGCTCATTCAGGATATCTGAGTTTTATCTAAAAGGATTTTTCAAGGTACCCAAGCCTCTCGTCCCACCGGTCTCGAAAAATCAGTATTAGACTTGTCTTGAGAGGTGCTCCCAATCCACAAAAGTAGATGATCGCCTACAGTGAATACCTGGGAACGTCGAAGCACGACTAGCACAGTATTTTTGAAAGAATTAACTCGATACTCGATACTCGAACGGCCCGTCCTCACTAGTTGTGCGAGCCCCAGCATAATCACCATTTTTCGGAGAATTGCTGGTTAAGCCGTTGTGGTTCCCTGGAATCCCGAGGACAGCCTGGCCAAAGTCTGCCCCAGGTCGTCACCACGACAGGCAGTCGCAGTTCTTGTGGATCAGAGGGAGATTTACCACCATGCGACTTTGAAACCAGGACGGTGGTGGATTCTGGTATTGGTATTGGTTTACTCTTAGCTAGGCTTCCTAATGGAAACGTCGGACTCCTTCTCAGCTTGGGAGACCCTGCTGGGGTATGAATCCCTCCGCTGTACATCGCAGTCCGACACCCAGGAACACCTCCCAGCCACGATGAGGCGGTGAACCGTTGGGAGGTTAATAAGAATTTATTCAATAACATTCCTGGAAAGGACCAACATCCTCGTGCTGCAGCCTAGTGCGAACGCCCACCCGAAGAACATCGTGGATGGCGGATAAAATGAAACGAATCGAATGGAAGAAGGGATGGAACCGACACGATGCGATGTGTGACGTCGGGTTATGTAAAATAGATAGAGATAAGATTTGAGGTGCTTTATTGGCAAACTGGTGTTCACAATGATTATTTCCACAGTCTTAACGTTTAACCGAACTTCTCATTGCCGTTCTCCGAAATTCCTGCAGAATCCTCGTGATGATGAATCGATCCTGGAATAACTAGGACAAAAGAATGATCTGAAGCTTTTACCTTTCTGCTACTACGTGCGCATCCCTCAAGCTTTTTTTTGTTCCACATTGTTCTTTTCTCAAGATTGTTGCTCCAATGACCTTCTTGTTATTTCTCCTGGTCACGGAAACTCACTTCAGATTTCTAATTCTCTTAATTCAAGAAAGAGAATTCGAATTCCAGAAAATTCTCCAGACTAAAGATTATCGACATATCAATGACATACATATGACTACCGAGCTATGCTTAACATTCTTCTCTTATTCTGCTTAATTCCGTTCCGTCTTCATGCTGTCGATGATGTTCTACGAATTGAATACGAGTTGATGAACGATACGGAATTCCACGAGAGTTGGATGCAGCTCATTTCATTGCAGGTCGGTTGAAAGTCTCAATTTCGAAATGGTTTCATTTATTTTCTCAATTGTTTTACATTCTGTCTCAGTTTCCCCTTTTCCTTCTTTCATTCTGAAATCTTCTTCAAGTGACTTACACCGGCAATCGAAGTAATTTTATTAATAAAGTTTCTTAGAATTTTGAACGCTGTCCTTATCAAGAGTGGTTTCAAGAAAAAACCTTTGGTGACTCCGTTTAAGAGATTTATTTATAAATGCACTCATTCTTCAGTGGTGCTGAGATATTTGCAAATCTCCGAATTGCATGTGCCTGCGGTGGGTATCGAACCCGCTATTACCATTTCCGGGGAATAACATGTTCACCACCCCACCATCCAGGTCCTTCATTTCGCCTTTCTCTCAGCTGTGTTTTATAGGTGCTATCAGCAACCATATGTCAACGGGGTTGATCTGGGGAACAGTTATCGATATTGAACTTAGTTAAGCTGAATGGAGAAGAAGAAAAAGCAGTAAATAAAAAGCGGTTACATTGCACTAATTTTTTCTTCAGAAGTAAGTGCGACAAATAAAGAATAAACTAGCATATGATTACTAATTTTGTTGAAGATAATGATTGGTCTGCATTTAACTGCGGGCAGCTTATCTTGCAATTTGATGCTTCGTATTCAAAAAAAGTTTGCACTCTTCTGCACATGTAATGCATGTTTTCAAAGTGCAGACTTCTCTTTGTGGTTTTTTGAATTCCATTGCTTTTATATTCATATTAAATTCTGCTTAATTCTGACTAATAAAAGCTCTAAAGCTCTCGGCGTTGGTCATTCCCTGAGGGATGCGCCATGCATTCGACTTCATTAAGCATCGTACGGAGGTGATTGAATGCATATCTGGCCTCTACAATGACTCGCGGTGGCCTACCAATGTATCGAGCCAGTGCTGCTATCCTCTCAGACAAGTTTGGTACCAATTTGCCGACCGCGGAGGAATAGAAGGGCTGGTGGGCCATGAGTGCTGGGATCGATTCCATGTGTGTTGCAGGACGCCTCCGACCACTGCGCCACACGCGTCCGATTCTTCTGACTAATAGTGTTCAAAAAAGGCAAATTCGAATGCTTTTTTTTGCACACGAAACTTCTAAACTATAATCAGCTGTTCTAATCTTCCTCATTGGAAGGCACGTAAAAAAAGCGGCTCTGAAGAAGGCGATACTGCCGAAATGTCAGCTACTGTTGTACTGTATTGTGTTTTTTTATGGAAGCAAATGTATGCTGTTTAACAACTTCGCGATTGCTGAACAAGAAAACGACGCATTCATATTCCAATGCCGAGGTTAATAGAAAGTCGATCCTGGGAACTGGCTAGTCACTCCCACCGACTTTCTATTAACCTCGGCATTGATCAAATAATTCTTTATATTCTTCTTGAGCAAACACGTGGTGCTATTCCAGTTTTTTATTGCGATAAAAGTGACGTTTCGGTGGATTTCGCCTTCCTCAAAGTCTGGAAAGGTCAAGGGAACCAACGTGATTGAAATCGTGGCACTGGTCAATGATATTTTCACCCAACAATCCAAATCCAGGGATTACCCGGGAGAAATCAAAGCAGTGCAAGATGGACCATAATGTTTACGAATGGAATTATTCAATTTATAGCTATCAATACTATTGCACGACTACATTTAAGTTCAGATCGTTGGCGGACTTGAACAGAAACGAGGAGCGAATCCATCTCACCCATTTTACTCATCGCAGCTTAAGCTTGCCGACTGCAAGTTTTTTTATGTTCTTCGATGGCTAACATAGAAAAAACTTCAATAACCAAGACGTCCACTGCCGAAAGTGCCAGCAGAAGCCCGGCGGATCACGAGGAGCCGAAAATTTACAGCCGTAGATTACAGCCGTAGATTTATTAAATTTGCATCTTCTTAGTGAAGATTTTTTGTTGGGTTTTCTAATGGCCTTTGTTTCAAGTAAAAAAAATCCTTCTATGAACTGGCATAATTTCATTTGAAGTCGAATCCTATGAAATTGCTTTTCAGGCAATACAATTGCATAGTAGAAAAGGTTGGACGTAGATGAAATTTCGTACATTGCCAAGAAAATTTCTCGTTTCTAAAGCATCTCAAAAAAAGGAGATGAAGAACGTTCAGAGAGGACGAAATAATTGAATAATCCCTGAAAAGTCGTAGACAATAGAAAGTGCCATGATTTTTATGACAAGGCCGTCCGCTTGCGATTCCTGAAGGACTATAAGAAATAATCCGGAACATTTTCTGAGTAACCACAATGATGTTGGGATGATTGCAAAACTCCGGACCGCAGGTGTCTACGGTGGGGAACGAACGCGCTGTTGTCCTTTCCGGGGAGTAGCGCGCTCACCACCACACCATGCGGGTCCTTCGTTTCGCCTGTCTCTCAGCTAGTTCTATCGATCTCTGCCATCAGCAATCACCTACCAACGGGATTGATATGGGGAGCCCAAATCGGCAAGGAACCCAGTTAAGCTGAGGCTGATGTCAAAATCACAACGTTAACTTTTTTATTTACTGCCTGTTACAATTTTTCGCGGGAGGGTATTATGTGTGATTCAACGTAATGATCCTGAGATGTTTGCAAAACTCCGGCCAGCAGGTGTCTGCGGTGGGGAACTACTTTGAATCACAGGTAAATGGTGGGTTAATTGTTTTCCTAAATTAAGCAATCGTATAGCTCAGGGTTTAGAGGTGTCTTGTAATACATACATATTCTCTGGTTCGATTCCAGGCCCTAGGTTAGATTCCAATAACTACGCAGGCTGTCCATTCCTTCGGAGTCGGCAAATTGGTATAAGAACTGGCAGCGAAGATAAAAGCACGGAGTTAAGACTGTGCCGACCAAATATGTCAGTCACGTCTAGAATATTACGAATTGGATATAATGCGCGGCACATTCATAAGGGTTTGGGAAGCGCCGATGCTTTATCCTTTATCCTTTAATATAGTCGATAAATTTTAAGATTTGAAATGAGCCTGTTTACTACTGATTTTAGTCAAACCAACTAGAACAACAAAGTATCAACTATCCGCTCTCGCTGTCGTCTCTGAACTCGTGCATTCGTGTACCGCCGACGGATTCCGAGGATACAGCAGATTCATTAAGACCGACGTCGGTTTCAATTTATGCCGACATCGGACACATGACCACTTACTGCAGGTCGAACCTCACACTTTTGCAAGCAGGTCAGATGTTATTCATTTATGAAGCTTCTTGAAATAATAAGTAGATGTGATTTCATGTCAAAATGAATATTTGGTTGCATTTCATGTTTTTTGTCGTTTCTTTTTCTTCTTCAATTTACTCTTTGGATCCTTCGTCAATTATACTTCGCGTTGAAACTTTTTTTTTCAACGAACTGAAGTGATCATTTCAAAAAAATGCGCAGCAATCAAAACTTTAGTGGTGACGTGTGCTCATGGATGTAAAACTGTGGTGTACAGCAAGAAATTCATCATCCGGCAAAGTAATCTAAGCTGAAGATTACTTACTTGGATACTTACTTGGACGGTCCACCTTCACGAGCTGTGCGGACCCCAGCACATATGCCATTCGTTCCTTTCTCTCGCAATCGTAGTCCAAGGTGGTGGTCTTGTTCGAGCATAGTATCGCTTGCGAGTCTCGTACCATGATTTATAAAACAACTGCAGCTGCGGGTACAGCTGATTAACTTTGTTTACGAACACGTCGGCCCAAAGTGTAGGTGGTCGTCCTAAGGGACGTTTGCATTCTCTTGGAGTCCACTCTACTGTTCTTTTCGTCGCCCGTTCTTCTCATTATGTGACCGGCCCATCTGTGTTTCGCTATCGATGTATATTCTCCTGGATCTCAAAGATGTGACATATTTCGAAGGTCAGAGCTTCGCATTCCTGCTAGATATTGAGAGTGCCGGTTATATTTCAGAAGACATCGCTCAAGCGCTCTGGGAGTAGTGCGAAGCATTCTTGACGTAGTTAAAGTATTAACCAATGTCTTCGCAGCATAACAGAGCGCTGGGAAGACCGTAGAATCGAAGAGATGAGCGCGGATTTTCGCGTCCTTCAGTTGGTCGGTGGCTTCTTTGAGAGGCCCGAATGCGGCCCAAGCTGCTCTCCTTCTTCCATCTATTTCCTTCTTCATGTTGTTTTCCATGTTCATTGATCGCCCAAGGTATACGTGCGAGGTGGTATCTGCAATGAGAGAACCATCCAAATCAATTTTTCCGCCTTCGCACTATGGGTTTTTCATGAACTGGGTCTTTTTTTCGATTTATGCGAAGTCCGATCTTTTTCCCCCGCTTCGTTGAGCTCGTTGGTCATCATCTCTGCTTCGCTAGTACTGCTTGAGAAGATGACAATGTCATGGGCTAAACGAAGGTTTGATAGGGAATTTTCCATCAATACGTATGCCTTTCTCATCCCAGACGAGTGACTTCATTATCCACTGCCGTGCGGCACTGAACAGCTTTGGCGATACTGTGTCGCCCTGTCGAAACCCTTTTTCCTATGGGTATGGTAAGAGGTCGATGGAAAAGCTGTATTTTCGTAGTGCAGTTCCGATAACAGTCGCACAGAGTTCTTATGTAGGACGGGTCCACTCCTTGGTCGACGAGCGCTGATAGGGTTGCATTCATTTCGACACTGTCAAACGCGTTTTCATAATCGACAAAGGTTAGGCCTAGAGGCAGGTGGTATTCCCGAAAACTTCGATGACCCTGGACACGGTTTGGATGTGATCCATACAGCAAAATCCTTTTCGAAATCCTGCTTGTTCGACTGGTTGCGCCTCATCCAATGTCCTTGATATGCGCAAGAGGATAATCTTCGTGAACAGCTTGTAGAGTACACTCAACAAGCATATGGGACGATAGTTACGAAGATCCCTTCGGTCACCTTTCTTAGGTAGGATGACCGTGCGCGACGTTCTCCACTGGGCTGAAATTTTTTTTCTTTTGGAGGTAGGCTACCACATGATTTGCGAGAACTACATGTAAATTGTGGCTTCCAGCTTTAAGAAAATCAGCGGTGGTATTATCGGGTCTTGGAGCTGTGCCTGTCTTCATGCTTCCTATCGCAGCTCGAACCTCCGACGAAAGAATTCCAGGTGGTTTTCCTCCAGCAGTGATATTAGAGTCCCTGACGGGTATTGTGGAACGGAAAAGGTTGGTGTAGAACGTTTCCGCTATTAATTCCATATCATGGCGGGAACTTTTGACGATCCCATCTTCGTTCATCAGGGCTGACGGCGGAACATTACAATCACACAACTCCCGACGGCATTTTTTTCAGACTGCTTCTTTTCTCTGCTGCTTCCAGTAGTTTCTTCTGCTTCTACCGTTGTAGATCTTCCTGCAAAGCTATTCTGCAGCTGGCATTTATTAATAGCCATGTCAAACGTGTTGCAGTAGGATCAAGCTTCAGTTTCCTTCTCTTTTCGAGCAACTCCTTAATAGTGACAGAGATGCGATGCGATCTTCTTGCTTGAGGAACTGAGGCGAATCCGGCACAGTTTTTCAGTCCTTCGACAAGCAGCTCGTAGTCTTCTGTCGGATCTTCTTTAATCTGCCAGTCACGTTTGGATAAGGCTTCGTTCAGAATGTTCTCGTCGTATACAGCTAGACTTTTTTCTTCGTGGTCGATGAAGAGAGTTCTTTTTCCAGCTTGTGGCTGAATCGAATCATCGCGCGAAGAAGGCGGTGATCGGAACCAGTACAGAATGACGGGACTACCGATGTGTCAAGTAAGCACCATCTTCTGTTTGTCAGAATATGGTCGATCGCCGCATGAGTCATGCCGCTGGGAGACTCTCATGTCCAGCGGCGCCTTTCTTTCCTCTGGAAAAACAAGTTTCCATGGAAGAGACGTGCTGCTTACAGGAGTCCTGCGAGACGGTTTCTATTCTCATTTCTTTCTCCTAATCCAAAATTTCCGATCCTGTATTCGCTCTCGTTGGTCTTTCCTATTCCGACGTTGAAGTCTCCGATAACAAATTTATGATATGCTTTATCACTGCGGGTGACTTCCCCCCAACTGATGGTAGAACGCATTTAATTCGCACTCATCAGCTGCGTCTGTCGGTGAGTAGCAGTTGATGATAGTGATCTTCTTATGATGCGACAGTTGAAGACGGAGGACGACTATGCGAGGGGGAAAGGATCTCGTATGAGTCGACGAGATGGACAATGGACGAGTGGACGACAAAGCCTACGCCGTCGACATTTCCTGACGGGACCTTTTCTATGTCGGTCTTCATGACTTCTGTTTCTTGTAATGCGATCACATAAAATTTGATGCCATCTGCTGCTGCAAGAAGGGCGTGAAGATGGGCGTCTGTGGAGAGTGTTCCGGCATTATACGTCCAGAGTAATAAACCATCTCCATGGCGTGTCGTGCGTGTGTTCTTCAGATCCGGTTCCAAAGACGTCCTGCCTAACCCGAGATTTTCTGGCCTCTCACCGGTCGTCTCACCGCCTGACGTCATAGACGGGGAGCACCCAGTGTGCAGAGTACTGAGGTTGGCCTATTGCTGGTCGTGCAACTTGGTCCTCCCTGGAGTCCCGACGTAACCTTGCAAAGGCGTATCCAGGTCTTCACCACGATGTGAATCAGAGGGAGGTGTGTTTTCGGCGACGAATCCTTCGCTCGGTCTTCCTGCTAGTTAATTCGTAGCGATGTTAAAACCGAAATCAGAAACGAAAGTAGGAATGAAAAAAGTAACCGATCGCTCAAGGACGATGTAGAAGCTGAATCCTGCTGAAGATTAGTTCGATATTTCCATTCGGAGGTTCAGCTAAGAGAAAACCTCTTGAGAAATTTCTACCGTAGGGAGGAAATCCAGCAGTGAGGCCGCAGACGTTCCTACTTTTTGTTGTTTCTTCTTCACACAACTCGAGATCGTATGCAGGGATACCAGCACTTCTCCCGTTTGACTTGTCTCCTGGCATTCACATGCTCGAAAGTCTTTGGATTTGTGGATTTGGTTGGTGCCCAACGATTTTTGGTTCTCTTTATGAATATCGTTGAATGCTGTTCAAGTCGATTTATCCTCATATCAAGGGATAGCCGTCGTAGGGTGTTCCCACATCCTCATCACACACATGTGCCACTCCCAAGAATTGGAGACTGTGATTTCGCCCTCGAGCGTTTATAATAAGATTTTGAGGGGGAAAGTTTTTTCCTAAGTAACAAAACATCAGTGGGAGTTAAAGTTGCTGTGAAGTACGGACGATAAGTGAAGCCAAGTCTTCCAAGTATTCAACAAACTAGGAATTCAGCAAAGCATTAAGAACCATTTGGGAAGAAAATTATTAGCATCGCTAGAAAATTTTTCTATCATCCTTCATAAAAAGAGATTATAGCGACGAGTTGAGGTTTTAAACCTGTATCTCACCCTTTGTGCTCACGTTTAACGCTAAAACTCGAGCCACATTTTGTGAAAATTTGGTAGAAACATGTCATGTTTCAATCATGTTATTTTTATCCATTTTCTTTGGACAAAGATCTCACAGAACAGGAACTTCCCTAAGTATTATTAATTCTGTGATACAACCACAATGATGCTGAGATATTTGCAAAACTCCCGACCGCGTGTGTCTGCGGTGGGGAGTGACTGCGCTATTACCCTATCCGGGTGCTAACGCGTTCACTACCACACCATGCGGGTCCTTCGTTTCGCCTGTCTCTCAGCTTCTGTTGATCAGTGCCACCAGCAATCACCCGTCAACGAGATTGATCTGGGGAGCCCAAATCGCAATGAACCCAGTTAAGCTGAGATCGCATTCGAAATCACAATGCTAACTTTTTGATTTACAGTCTAATACTATTTTTTAACGGCAGGATAATGTATGTGATACAACCACAATGATGCTGAGATATTTGCAAAACTCCGGACCGCTGGTGTCTGGAGCGGGGATGAACGCGCTATTACTCTTTCCAGTGCTTGTATTACCACTCCGTGAAAAATAGTAATAGGTAGTAAACCAGAAAGTTAATATTATCGATTTTATCATTTTATCTGCACGGTTTCATTTTACACATTATTGCGGTTCCCGGTAGCTCCCTTTCTGTTCGTATCCTTGCACCGTTCGTTCACCAGTCTTTGAGTTCCGTTTGAGCTCGGCTTCTGACTGAGGATTTTGTCCTCTTCGTGAGTGGCTTTGAATGATCGTCGAGTTCATAATCAATTGAAACCTAGGATAACTCCTATTAGAGCGTCCCAGTTTTTTTCTTACTGGCAACTACACATTTATTTTTTGGATGCGACAAGATTTTCCTAGACAAATATGACAGGAATCTTGTGATTATGAAAGGACGGGAGACTAGGTTAGCCGGAGGACGGGTCGAACAAGCGACAACGTGTTTACTGCGCGACATCTTTAACCATTACGCTTTTGACCCCAGTCACCATTAATTATAATTTATGCTAAGACCATATTTCGTAATTTAGTACGAATTAACGAAAGCCGTGGAACGATTTGATTTTGGTGCTAAGCTTCTTTAGAAATGTACTGGACAGTCACTAAACTACAGTATTGTTTACAGTCGAATTAAATATGTTTTACTAGATTTCTAATGCTTTTTCGATATCGACAGTTCAAGAGATCAATAGATGTTAAAGCTTTCTTCAATAGAATGAAGAATAACTGAGCAGCTGTTGCTTGCAGGTATATTGGATTCATGTGACCATCGATCGTCATCAATGGAACTTCCATCGTTGGACAAAATGTTGAAGATATTCAATCCTGACATGATCGTAGTCAACAACAACAAACGTGATGACAGCCTTGCTGATCAAGCCAGGTGAATCCCGACGAAGTCCGGATGCAGTTTTTTGAGACCGATTATGCATCGTACGATCATCTCCAAACAAAAAAAGATCACAACGTTTAACTTTTATCTACTACCTATTCCTTTTCCATGATAGGGCCTTATGTGAACTACAACGACAATAGTGCTGAGATGTGAGCAAAATTGAGAACCTCTATTAGGCTTCGAACCCGCGACTACCCTTTCAGGGTGCTGACGTACTATGCACCACCATCCCACACACCAGCCGAGACCCATTGCTTTGCCTTTCTCCCAGCCAATTCTTTTTACTCAAACAGTGATATCAGCAATGGCCCGCCCACATGAATGACCTGGTGAAAACAAGTCGGCATTGAAATCACTTAACCTGAAGCTGTCGTTGAAAACACAATGTCTAAGTCTGTTTCCTCGTTACTTTTTTTTCCATGGGGGGAGGGGGAAAGGCTGGTCCAAAACCTGAGCTGGACTTCGATCCTGAGGTTACCCTTACCTGGGTCTCACGTGCTACCTACCACACCAAGCGAGGAACTTCCTTCGCCTTCCTACTCGTATCCTTTGACATCTTGCCTTGATAGTTTTCAAAATAAGCTTCGTTTCTCCTCCCTTAAAGCTGGCGGCTTTTTCCAAGCACTGACCTCAAAATACTTAATGTGTCGATTGTATCCATATTCATTTTGTTGGTTACGGAATTTTTTCCCATATGCCTACAAGTTAAGGTTAAGGAATTTTTTTTCTATATGCCTTCGAGTTAAGTTTAAGAGGCCCTGTAGGACAACTTTTCGACTTCGCTTTTTTGTATTTCCCTACACTCTCCCTCTACCTCCCTCTCTGTCTTTCTGTCTCCTTCTCTGCCTCTATCTCTCTCTCTTTCTGAGAAAGGAACGACGTTATTTGGATGAGATGTTCCGATTAGGTGTGCAACAAAAAAAATCATGATGAGAGAACGATTGCATGGAATCGAACCAGCGACCACGTGTTTACTACAATGCACATGTGACCAACACCATAGACACGTCTCCAGTAAGAAAAAAGCTAGTCGGAAAACAGGAAACTTCATTTGTATTACTTTTGTTACTCCAGCGGACTTTTTTTCTTAGAAACTTCCTTCGTCTTGTAGGTTTTGAACTTTTCAGAGCGGTTGCGTCTCAGATGCAACAAACTGAAGGATATGAAAACATATGGAAGCTAATTGTGATCGCCGCATCCATTCAGGTATTTCCTGATAGAAATGAGGAAAAATAGGAAAGAGACTCAAAAGACCGACTTTCTATAAACCTCGGCATAGATAGTTGATATATTTATTTATGTGATCTTATAAACTGTTCTTCTTTAGCTGATCCGATGTTGGTATAGGTGTTTGTTGACGTTGTCGTTGTTGTTGGTGTTGTTAGTCGATGGCTCACGTTTCGGCGACTTCGCCTTCCTCAGAGCCTGGACGTATTTTATATTAGAATACTTTAGTTATTCGGTGTAAAAGGCTAAAGTATTAATGAAGATCAAAGTTTTAAATAGATGTCCCACCCAATACCCTACGCCGTCAGTTAGTTCGCAACCGTCTCTATGATCGTTTGTGCAGCTCAAAAAACTGTTTGATCCGTCCTAATGGGAGAGACGGGGGATTACATGAGTTCAGGTATTATATACTTGATCTCATGTAACGTATGCGGTGAGGAATATATTGGGGAAATAGGTAGACCATTTTGTGTTCGCATAAAAGAACATCTAGATGGGAAAGCTAAAATTCGTCAAAACACTCCTCTAGGTACGCATAGGGCACAAAAAACACAACGGCGATGATTTTGAGGTGACTGTACGGATCTTAGCGCAGGAGTCGAAAACATCAACGCGCAAAACTCTTGGAGCGTTTTGGATAAATTTCAAAAATCCAAAGATGAACCGGAAAGACGAATGCCTCACTATCACACGTGACCTGGCGCCCTATTTCAAAATGATATTTTGACCCCGCTATGTATCGTGCTCGCGACCCCACGTGAACAACGCGTGGGCCAGTCCCACTCGTTACATCACGGTGAGTAGCCTTTCAGTATGACCGTAGCATCCTAACCCACCATCTATTTAAAACTTTGATCTTCATTAATACTTTAGCCTTTTACACCGAATAACTAAAGTATTCTAATATAAAATACGTCCAGGCTCTGAGGAAGGCGAAATCGCCGAAACGTCAGCCATCGACAAACAACACCAACAACAACGACAACGTCAACGAACACCTATACTTACCTCGGATCAGCTAAAGAAGATCAGCTTATAAGATCACATAAATAGGAAAGAGAGTTGAAAAATAATTGAAGCCGTCGAGTAACTAGTTTTTTCTGCCTAGGTAAACGAAGCTTTATCCCTGGGGGAATCTGCCTTATACTTAGTTGTAAACTTCAGTTGCATTCCAGTGATTTCTTTCCATAGCTAATTTCACTCAGCTGTTTTTCATTAAGCAAAACATTTATTAACACCATCAGTCGATTAAATTACAGTAGGACTACATCGGAATATTTTACAAGGGTAAAAAGGAATTCGATGTTTAGAAAATGACTGATAATCTTTTCTCGGATGAAAAATCTTTCCAGGATGGCCAAGCATCGGAATCACGACAAACAGCTGTTGAAGTGCTTGGGGCTATCCAAGAACTTCACCGACTTCTCACACTGAAAACGTTCATAGTCGTTATTCGAACATCCGGTGATGGTATTTGGTCGAATGCCAGCCATTCAAATAAGGTTGAAAGAAACTTGAAATAAAGCGATTGCATTTCCTTATTAGTTTCTGATTTACTTATTTACTCCTATGACTTACGATACGTAGACGTATAACTCAGTGGCTAGAGGTGTATATAATACATACGAGGCCGTTGGTTCAGTTCCTCGCTTGCCATGCCATTCATCCCTCCGATGTGGGCAAATTTTCACTAGAATTTTGAGGAAGGATAACTGACTTGATAGATAGGTGAGCCACTGCAACTTACTTCATAGCTCAAATAAATATATCTCCATTCGTCTCATACACCTTCATTCACCGCCGCTATGAATGGACTTGAATGCACGCTCCACTGCTAAAGAATTGATCAACCCCGAACGCTTTACACTTTATCTTTTATGAGTCATTCTCGTCAATCATCATTTAACGCGTTAGCAATCATCTCGTCAATCATCAATTAACGCGTGTGGGTAACAAAAAAAATCTTCAATCCTTGCATTTGCACAAACAAGCTGCTCAAGGTGATTCGCTCACTGGAATGACAAAAAAGTGTGCACGAGCCGAAGGAAGTGTAAAGTAAGTGGTTTCATCTCAGACAAGTCCAGAACCAATTTTTGAACCCTGGAACAATACAGACCTTGGTTTATCCTTGGCCTGGAATTGAACTAATTACCACATTTGTAGTACGGAACACCTCTACGCTCTGTGCTAGGCTTCTGTGGCTATCAGTGACTATCAGTACCTATCATGTCACGTAACCTGCATAAAAGGGTTACGTCAGTGATTATAATTATATGAACTGAAATAGTGACGAAAACAGACCAGAACGAATTTTGTAACTTCCTTTTTTTCTTCTTCCAGAAAAGTCTTTTTTGTAGTTTCTGAAAGCTAGTGCTTCATTTACTAGGCATGTCAAAGGATACTGAACCAGTGGAAGTCGCATAGTCGTTATAACTCGATTTCCGTGTGGGATCAGGTTTCTTCTTATCATTCCCTTTTAAATTTTGTTTTTTAGATTTACTTGAACATTAAAAAGAACTTTTATAGATGGAAATCATAGTGCAAAATAATTTCCGTGAGCCAAACTTTGCTGTGGAAGTGTTTCCATTGCTACGCGAATCGACACTTTCCACTATTCTAGAAGAGTTAGTGGTTTTCTTTTTAATAAGCAGTCAATTCGCCAGTTTATCTTGTTCCAACTTACTTCTTCACTTATTGCTTAATTGGCTGCTTACTAGCCATTTAATAACCACTCAACAATGTATGAGTTTACTTAACACCTCATAGCAGGGAACTACGTGAAATACAAGCATTGCGATGCCGAGATTTCAGCAAAACTCGGAACGTGAGGTGCGCTTCGAACAGGCGATTACTCTTTCCGAGGGGCTCACGTGTTATCCATTTCACCACTGAGACCCCCTTCCTTGCCTTTCTCTTGGCCTTGCACCATTAGCGTGGAAAACTGTTTGACAGAGAGGCAATGCAAGGTTGGTGCACGGATAACTCGTAAACCCATGGTAAGGGTAATCGTGGGGTCGAATGCCTCCTGAAGCTCCTAATTTTGCTCGTATCTCAACATCATTGTGGTTGTATCTCCGTATCCCTTATTTTTTTCGCGACATTCTACACCACAATAGAGGAACTACTACCGTCTCAACATCAATTAACTGGTTGTCTTTCAGCAAATTTTTTCGCGCGTTAGTTAAACATGCCATGCAATGCGTACTCGCTCACTGGTTCGAGCCCCAAATGAGCGAACTAATAATCCCATATTTCAACAGACGTTTTAGAATTATTAAGAAACTTTCTAATAAAATCGAATTAATCAACATGTGTTTAAATTGTTGAGCTTACCGACGTTGATAACATAGTTTTATTTGGCTAACGTGTTCACGCCTTCATCTTCGTCGGAGCCGACGATCCGAATCGATGGTCAACAGTTGCTCTTCTTCGCGATGTGGTGTCTTTGTAATCACACTGGGACGGATCTTCTTGATAGTGAAACACCTCAAGAATGAGGCGTGCCCATCCGGCAGTGCTCCTTTATACAGAGTGGCTGTTGGTGATAAGATAAGACTATCCGTTGGTAATAAACTGTTTCTCTACGGATAATCCATCCTGTAGCAGTCGGTGTTATGTTAGCCAGCGCACGGCGAATTGAGAAACAATAATTTTTTCATTTTTTTCATTTTTTAGCATTTTTTAAAATTAAATCGAATTACTTTTTTTTCATGGCAATAAACATAAAAAAGCTCGATCTCTTGAGGAGCTTCTCAAATTTTTGAAAGATTGCACCATCACATTCTTTAAATATAGTATTTATTAGAGTAACGATGATGAAGTGTTGACAAGGGAGGCAAAAACCGTATTCTGTCGCTCTCGAAATGTTCTTCTTATGAAGAAGAAGGACAGGGTTTGGATAGCAGGTTGCAGGATGGAACCTCTTACCGTCTAGTTGAAGTCATTCATTGACCTCACTGCTTTAGCACCACTGTTTCGCGACTTCCTCCTCTTTACTGTGCTCATCAGCAGTGATTCATACACTGCAGCGCATAGATCCCATGTGCTTTTAAACATTTCGTTGTCTTTTTTTCGTACGTACTTTTTTCGGAATGATCGACCTCGCTTTTCCTACAGCTCTTCATGCGTGGGAAGAGTCCTGCACTACCGTTTCTCAGCAAAAAATGTTTTTTTTTCCGCAAAGTCTCCGCTGCTGGATGTTTTATATAATGTGGATCAGAATTATCCAAATCGTTTCTATTAAACATTTTAAAGTTCACAGTAGAAGACTTTCGTTTTCGATAGGCAGCTAGGGCTTCAAAAAATGTTAGGTAATTATTTGCTGCCTACTATAGGCAGCAAATAATAAGTTAAGATTGTGGTTGTAACTATAGCTTCAGCTTAACTGGATTCCTTGGCGATTTGGGCTCCCCAGAACAACCCCGCTGATGGGTGATTGCTGATGGCAGAAATCGATAGAACTATCTGAGATACAGGCGAAACGAAGGGACCGCATGGTGTGGTGGTGAACGCGTTAACCCCTGGAAAGGACCATAGCGCGTTCGTTCCCCCCGCAGACACCTGCGGTCCGGAGTTTTGCAAATATCTCAGCACCGTTGGAATTCAAAGATAGTTCAAATGAAATTCAGGATGGATTTGAGTGTTCTCGGTTATGACTGTGCTCACTTTTCTGAAAGAGGATTATCGTTACTGCATACAGCGATCTGGAACTCTTTCTTCATAAAAAACAGCAACAGGTAAGAATGAACTTGGGTGTTCTATTTCTTGGATATCTTAGCCAGTTACAGCGCTGGGGATGAAGAAAACAGTTTAAAGGAAACAAAAGTCAAATAAGTTTTTTTTTCCAAAAGAGTTACTGGAAGAATAAAAAGCCATGACACGCTGAAACATCACGGTCATTCAAGGATTCTCCATTGACAAAAAAAAAGTAGAACAAAGATCGAAGGCTTTCAGATTTCTCCATGAACTCCAAAATTGGCCCTGCTTCCTAACTTAATCTAATGAAAAAATTTTTACTGAATGGCCTTAGTTGAATATCTTAGAAGCACAAAAAATGCTTTAGCAACGACAAGACTTTTCAGTATCTTTACTAGAAAATACTGCAGTTGAGAGTATTAAAATTAGTCTTTAAGAAAGGGTAAACAGGAGAGCAGAACGTTCGGAAAATCGACTTTCACTTAACCTCGGCATGGATGATCAGTTATAACTTACGAATGAAAGCAGCGTGTAGGGCAGTGGCTAAAGGAGACACGCGATACACACGTAGTCGTCGGTTCGATGCTGTGTCTCGGGTTCACCAAACCTTCCAACCTGCCAGGGTCTACAAAATGGTAGCAAACCAGTCTGGAAGGATAACAGCGCTGGCTCAATACTCAATTAATAAGCCACCGCGATTAAATGCATGCTCCAGATATACACATTCAATCGCCTCTAACGATGCTTGATGAATTCCACTGCATAACTCATCCATTATGGATTGATCAATGCCGTGAACTTTATCCGCACCTCAAATCGTCACCGTTGTACTCTGTGTCCAATGTGTACCAAGAGTCCCTTGATCGAGTTTCCGACATTCCATCTTGATGTTCTTTTGTGTAGAAACAGATTGATCTACTTGGTTCGGCAATATATTCATCAGGAGATCGGGTGTATTGTACCTGAACTCGTGCAGTCTTCGTCACTATAGTTAGTGCAAATGGTATAATTCTGTGTTTCATATATTGTCCGGTGACGTAAAGTTCTAGGTGGAATCTCTATAATTTGCAGTAGAGTTCGGCAGACCACTGTTTTTTAGACGCCTTTTGATAGCAGTGCTTTTTTTTGATATGGGTAGCTTTAAAAGGACCTTGCCCACTGAGTTTGGGATAGTACTGTTTCGATTATGAGGACTAGCTTTCCCTTTCGAACCAACATCATTAGCCGTTGATATTTGAGAAGGCCATTTTTCGTACTGGGTCTACTGACTCTTTACTCTCTTCTCCTCCTGTTATTCGCCTTTTGTTCTGTTCATATTTCGGGTATGTGGTTTTATCGTGTGTGAGGGATTAGAAGAGAGATAATGCACCAGTGCTTTTTTATTCCTTGGCTTTCGATACCATTTTGTAACGTAGCCTCTTTCGGAAAGGTGTATTTGAACGTTTAAGAGCGGAAGCCAGTTTGTTTTTAGGTTTAATCGGCTTTATTTCGGTCGTCTTACTTTCACAAAAGACTTGCTTTTTTCGCTGCTGCCTTAAATATAAAGGCATTCCTAGCTCCATCATAAGTAAGGAATTACACGAGCTATGCGACATGCCGGAGAATTTCCGTCAAACGCTGAACATCCAATTGCGGTTGTCACATATTTCCTTACGAAGCACATAAAACGAAACGACTAGCTCAAGTAAAACGTGGGAATCCAAAGAGTATCACTTTGCTTAGCTTTTAAAGAATAATCTCTGGAGAAAAATAGTAGTGGATCCGTATCTATTTGTAACAACACTGGTGTAATGTAAACATGAAGACACCGTTTTCACCGACTCTAGTAAGAAATATGCGATACAGTACGCTCCAAAAACACGAAGAGTTGCTGCATCAGAAGGCGTGACCATTCTGGAGTAGGCAGTCACTTTTAGAATTGGATCCAAGCATTACACCCGCTCTACCCATTTACAAAACAATCCTGCGCACCGTCAGATGAAATTTGGACTCAGGATCAACTCCATTATAAAGCCAAACTTGAACGGGAGGGGTGCGGAAAGGGGGTTGGAATAAAAGAGGGCCATTTCCACCACCCTCTTTCTCACGAAAGTTCTTCAAACAACTACATCCTGATGGCGAAATTTACTCCACTTTCCGCATATTTCGGGCAAAGCTCTCCATATATTTAGTTGCCATTGACGGAAAAAACAAATTCACATCAAAGTTAACACATGAACAGAAAGCGTGGTGTGCGCCAGTTTCGAGAGCTGATAAACTCGAAAGGCATCCAACTATATATTGGTGATGAAGGAGAAGAAATCGTGGTAATTCCTGGTCAATGGATGTTGAAATAACAGAAAAACATTTTCGAGACGTTCTTTTTATCAGCGGTCCTCTGTAAAGGAATATAAAGACCACTATCGAAAATTAAACAGAGCGTTGGTCAAAAGGACAAGGGCGGATGGTTAAGAACCATCAGTTATCTGCCAAATTAAAACTGATTTGCCGATAATGTGCCGTTTTATACTCACTTATTAAAACACCCAAACTCATCTTCAGTGATGATCTTGTGCCTGCCGGTCCTTTAACATTCAAGGTTAGACAAATCGTCGGCTGTGTAATCGGAACAAAAGAGAAGCTGAAATGGTTTCCAACCCTCGTCCTCACGCAGTTCCTCAACCTCATAGTGGCCTCAACTTTCTAGCAGCCTTCTTAGAAGATCTAAACCGTGCACATCCAAAACACTCGTGTATAATGGAGCCATTCGATGTTACCACACTCGACAACGTCTTGCATGACGCGGCAATACAAACCATTCGCGACCTTCTCATAGAAGACAAGAAAATAATTATCAAAGTCTTTTCGATTCAACAGTTTATGACTCTGCTAAAAGAGTGTCCTAGGTGTTTAATATTTAAGTGGCCCATAAGATAAAATGCGAAAATCAGCGGATCTTTAAGGGGCAACGTTTGGCACAGAGATTAACATTCCGTCTGAGGTGGAAACTCCAGTTCTCAGTCGTCGCTCCTTATTCCACTGTCGATAGATAAATGATTTTTTTGTTTTCTGCTCTACATAAGAGGAGATGGACAAGTTTTTTGAGTTATTTAATAAACAGTCACAATATGTAAAGCTTACACCAGAGAAACCTAAGGAAAAGCATCTTCTGTCCTTAAACGTTTAAGTACACCTATTTGGCTCCATTATAAAATGGTATCAAAAACCAAGCAATAATAACATACTGGTGGACTATCTACCTTCTCATTCCCCACAGAGGAAAAAAAGCACGGCTTGAAATATGTGCCGAACAGCTACAAGCGTCTGTACGGGAGGAGTAGAGCAGGAAGTACTACGCTTGGCACTACAAGTACTATCTCAAGTGCCGACGAATGAAGTCAGTTGAAAAAATGGGAGCTAGGCTCTATAACCGAAGCGATACTATCCGAAGCTAAATAGGAAGGTCCCTTTAAAGCTGCTTTTCATATAAAACGAAGTAAGCACCGCTATTAAGAGGTGCCTAAAAAAATGTGACCTGGAGAAGATACAGCGCCCTATCTCAGATTGATTTTCTGATCTGAGTAACGTTCATTGCTCACATTATGTGAAGAACACACAGGTGACCATACTCCATACAAAGAGTTAGACGGTGAGTTTTCCTTAATGGGCTGATTTTTGGATTAGTTTTTGGATTAGGGTTTTTATATGTACTAAGAAATATCGAATAAATAATAAAATATATCATAGTATATCACGCCAGACTGTGAGGAAAGCGAAATCGCCGAAACGTCAGCCATCGTATTTGGAAAAAGAGGAGGTAGCAATCTAGTGCTGGTTTAGGCAAGGACACTTTGTATGAAGAGGAAAATGTTCTGGAAAAAAACTGACAAACGATCACTAAGAGACCTCGTTTAGGAGACTTGGAATTCTTATTTTCATTTTTTATTCAGAGCAGTTTTCAGGCTACGCGAATATCGTCCTTTGGCGTCACCGTTACTTTGCCCAGATTTTAGATGTCCATTCTTTCGTACCCTCACTAATAGTGGACTCTGCATCTGGAATCCCCTAAAAGTAAGAAATTACTACTACTAATTAGTTTTATAAACTCTGCTGTGGAAGAAGATATAGGAATTAAAAGTTTCTGCAGTAGTACAGCTATAAGAAAATTTGTTCACTGAGGCGTATTAGAGGTTCTGTTCAACAAAACATCATACGTATGGTGTTCACTCATTTTGTACTGCATGTGGTCGCTTCTCTTTGCGATGCGCCTTGGTTTAGATTCCATTCGTTGCGTCGTAGAAGTGAATAAATGCATATCTCGCCTATACAACAACTTTCGGTAACCTATAAATGTATGGCCTCCCTAACGGTTTACCGCCTCATCGTGGCTGGGAGGTGTTCCTGGGTGTCGGCTTGCGATGTACAACGGGCAATTCACCTCCTGGCAGGGTGTACCAAGCTGAGATGGAGATCGGCGTTTCCATCAGGAAGCCCAGCCATGAGTAAGCCAATACCAGGATCCATCACCGTCCTGATATCAAACTAGTCACATGGTGGCAAATCTCCCTCTGATCCACAAGGGCAGGGACAGCCTGTGGTGGTGAAGAGCCGGGGCAGACATTGGCTAGGCTGAACTCAGGATTCCAGGTAACGGCAGTGGCTTAACCAGCAAATCTCCGAGAAAGGGAGATTATGCTGGGGTCCGCACAACCATTGAGGACGGGCAATTAAAGTATCAAGTATCAAGTATAAATATACTGAGTCAGTACTTTTGTACTTCTGAACAAGTGTGGTATCAGTTTGCCAGCTCCATATGAATGGAAGTCTTGGCTCGCTCGCTGTGCGAGGTCCAACCAGGGATCACGTGTGGATTGTGGGTTACCTCTATCCACCGAGCTACACACGCTCTGAAGAAATTGTGGAAGGATGGATTTCACAACAATCACACATCCTCCATTAAGCTCTTCATGTACCCCAGTTTGGAATCCAATAAAGCTATGACTATGAACTCGGTCTGTAAGTGAAAACATAGCCTAACCGTCAGCTTAGTTGGTACTTCGCCCAATTTTTTTCCCCAAAATGAACAATTTTGTCGCAGACAAACCATTCGCCGCTCAATGAGGTGGAATCGTATGTGATTCTATGAGCATCTCTTTCGATCGTACATCCATTCAACTAGAAAAATTTACTTGTTTTTTCACTGACTTATTCATTTGTGTTATCCGACTTTACACATTTTGCGGATCCCAGCACTTTCAGTCGTTTCACTGTATCGCATCGGTCGCACTAATGTTCTTCTGAATTGAATGTTGGTTCGGTTGTAAACTAATTATTTCGTCTCATTCATGAATAGCCTTGAAATTCTGATCGAACTGCTGTGTTGCTGAATATCTGAAACTCTGGGGTACCTCTAGAGCATTTCCAGGCTCCAAAATTACTCACCGGCTTTTGTGAATCGGACAGAGCTCTTTCCAATGAAGTCTGGTTCCTGCATGAAGACTATGGAATGATGGGAGACTTTGTTTGCGTGGTGTGCGGTTGGCTCAGCAATCATGCGTGTACTATTGCACGACATCTGTAACCAGTGCGCTTCCTGGAGCCCATTATGAATAAAACTTAGGAAATCCATAAGTTAGTCAGATATAACAAAATACGAAGTGTAATAGAAAATACGTGAAAATCTACTGCACACTTCTTCATGATAATTAAGTGGTATTTTTCAGGATTCTGAACCTTCCATGTCTTCTCAACTTATCACCGCCTGTGTGGTTTTACTGAGTATTCTGCTGATGATCATGGTGTTGTTTTTCATCTTTAGAAAACCTCATCGAACTGACGACATTAAGAAACCGGTGAAGGCGTTCGGTGCCAGTCTCAGTTCTCTTAAATTCATCGACGAAGATGTTGTTTAAAACTTTTAATCTTAGCCATTAAGCCATGTTGAGCAAAGAAATTTTTTTGGTGAACGTTTAAAATTTCTTCTTCAACAGCCGCTGCTTCTGTGTGACTTTATTTTTACCAGATTTTGGTGATTGTCCTTAATTTTCATCACCTGGTGACTTGATCATTTAGAGTGTTTGTGTAAAAATATCCAGCACATATAAACGTACAATGTTAACACTTAGCAGCTAATTAACTTAGATTCTTAGATTTACCCCGCTCCACAAAAAATCGTCCAGGGCTTGCCACAATTTGCATCTGTCCTGCCACTTGCTGATTCGACGAGGCATTTTTTTTTTCGAGAGTTCATGCCCTGTTCAGCTAGACCTATACCCTCGTACCGTGGCATTCACTGGTTTTGAAGTCACAGACCTTTGTTAATAGAAGACGGGTTTGCTGCCTTGCGACTGAGGATTTTCTAGAACGACAAGATTTGCTGATATAAGGTTGTGCACAAATAGGCTTTCTCCATGAAGTTCCGAACCCCATTCTTAACTCGGATGGTCTTCGTGGATGAATTAGCCTAATGTTACACGTTGCAGTTCAGCATCAAGTTCAGCATCATGGGATGCGCACTTGACACGGTGGCGCGGAATATCCCTAATTCCGAGTTAAATTCTGGTAGCATTAGCAAGCTTAAGATTCTTGTGGAATAATTCCGTGATTTGTAGAGGCTATTAGCACAGTTTATTCTGTTCTGTTGTTGGTCATTTTCAACCTGTAAAATCATTGCTATTTTACAACATCTTTGTAAACAGTAGAGTGACATTTGGTCTTCACAACAAAAATGGCTCGATCGTGTTTCTTCCCTCCGTTCTAGGATGATTAGCAAAGATTTTGTTGAATTACGGGCATCTTCTTCCTCATAATTACCACCATTGTATCTATTACTTGCAAGAAAGGATATACTACTGCCGACCGTCCTTACTATGATTTACTTTTATGTTATGATTTCTTGTTCAATGCTGAAAAGTAAAATTGTATTTGGTCCGGTTTTCAGTTGAAAGACAAAAAAAAGCTCATTCAAAGGTTCAAGCAAACAAACACCAATTTCAACAAAATGATTCCGAAAACTTTCATTAGTACGACTATGACTCTAATAACCTTTTAACAGATACTCCCTAGATTATGTTATCTTGATATGAGCGCGTGTAGTGCTGTTATTAGAGGTCCTCCACAAAGCATATGTCGACCTTGATCGTCCGTCCGGGCTTATCAAATTGTTACCTGACTTGTCTTGGAGGATAGTAGAAGACCTAATACATCGCTAGCACACAACAAGTTATTGTATAGGCCAGCTATGCATTAAATCACTTCTAACGACATCTGATGATGTCGAAGGCATGGCGTGTCCCTCAGGGATTGATTGACGCCCAACGATTTCTCCTTTACCTTTTACGAAACATTGATGTCCCGTCATTCTTCGTTCTCAATCAAATGCACTATCACACATTTGAAATACGTCCATATCAACGAAACCGTTCAGCAAGGCTCGTGTAGCGAGTGTATTGGCCAGTGGATCCTTACAATACATAGGTGCTGGTTGATTCGATCCCATGCTCCAGGCTCACCAAGCTTTCCATCCTAGCAGCGTTGGTATACTGGGACCAGACATGTCACTGAGGATAAAAAACACTGACTTTTTAATGTTAACTATTTGGTTTTTGCCTCATACAGTTTTTCACGGCAGGATATTATGTAAATTCAACCACAAGGATGCTGAAATATTTGCAAAACTCCGGACCGCAGGTGCCTGCAGTAGGTATCGAACACGGTACTACGCTTTCATGGATTGGCGTGTTCACCACCACACTATACGAGTCCCTCGTTTCGTCTTTCTCTCAGATGGTTTTTCTTTATAGATCGGTTAGCCACCACACTTCACTGTGTAGGAGATTTGAACGCAACTACCTCTATGGCGCTACGAACGGCGTAGAATGTACGAGGCCTACCACAGGGATTTTTTTAATGCCTCGGTAGTTAAATGGGTCCTTTTCAAAAAGAATCCAACTTTCCTGGAGTTCTTGAAATGTTTCGGAGTACTCGCATCATTACCTAGGTCACCATCGAAAACAGAAAAAAAGCCCAGTAAGCTGTCAAACTAATTTCTAGGTGCAGACTGTTTTCATATGTTGCAAGGGCTCCATCACTTGTTTCTATTCGTATTGTGGTCTCCAAAACATGATCCGTTAAGGTGGTAAGTTCACGCCCAGAGTGGCTTCACGAGCTATCGTTCCGGCAAAGGCGCTTACGAGTCCTAACCATAAGCAGTCGTCTACGATTGTGAGTCGGAGAATGGCCTACTAGCTTGCAAATGCGATTCTTCTAGAAACGCGATAAGCATGGAGATAAGTTGACTGCATGTTTGAGGATGAAAGTTTAATCGAAATCGATCGTGGAATTAGCGAGAATTTGAGCCAACGCCATCAACCAATCATTTACATGGTACGCGTATCCCTCCTAGACCTCAACTCACTGGAACAATGACGAATGCTGTCATTCGGATGGAACGCTTAAATGTGTTCGCATAGTGTCTGTTACTTATTAGGTTGTTTGGGCAAACTTTTCTAAACCTCATGATTTCAAATGTCTGTGTTTACCTTCCATAAGGCATACCTTCAACATTTGCATTTGACACATACCTTACAGAATACAAACTTACTTATTTATTCAAGTAAATAGTTGGCGCAAGAAAGCCAAGAAACACAAAATAGTAATCTTATCATTCTTTCATTCGCTCGTAAATTCTTGTGCTCTTCACTCCATTGCACTCGCAAACCTAAAAATGACGATACCTATTGATTGGAACAAAGATTTCTACAAAAAATATTCAGTCTCAAAACAATCGGAAACAGCGATTCTCCTCTCCTCGTCACCTGTCCCATCATTTTCTTGTGGCGCTGTTTTCCCGTGCAGTTATTCTTCTTTGTGAAGAATCTAGGATACCGTAATGGACTTACAATATACAGCTTGCCATCCTGGATATAACGTTCTACACGCGAATCTGCACCGCCGTTCTTACCCTTCTCAGTAAGAATAAGATGATCATTGTCTATCGTGTACGTCTGGCTGACCTAGAGAAATGGGAAAATTATTGACACATAAATTGACCTTTCTCTCCATGATAACGTTATCTGTTTTAGCCCATGGTAATCTATCAAGGTCACTGATAAGGTAACCACGCGCCGAAGGTGAATAGTAAGCAACAAGAAAGAAACGACTGCTGGACAGTTTCGTTTAAGGAATACACGCATGCATCAGTTCTCGTTAACCCCCTTGTAAATATCCAAACATATGGATTATGAAATTTAATACCCACGGAAGGTCCATATGCTTTCTCTAAAGAAAGAACATCCCGACGTATTCCAAGACCCATAAAGGAACAAAGTTCAGAAAGAAAGAAGTCGTCAGAAAACATCTGATGTCCAAAGCAACACATTGCGCTAATTTGATTCCAAAACTCTTTCATACAGTTCATAAAAAAATAAAAAAAATGATAAAGCTCTCGGCGTTCAACCATCCCTGAAGGCTGCGCCATGCATTCGACTCCATTAAGTATCGTTTGGATGGGATTGAATACACATCTGTCCTTTAAAATGACTCACGGTGGCCTACCGATGCATCGAACCAGTGCTGGTATCCCCGCAGACAAGTCTGGTAACAATTTGCCGACCCCAGAAGGATGGAAGGCTTGGTGGGCCATGGGCGCGGGGATCGATTTCAGGCGTGTTGCATGGCGCATCTAACCACTGCGCCACACGCGCCCATACGCTTCATACTCCTCAGTAATATAAGTATTTAGCATATAACACCTTATAATGATTCTATTCATTTGATAAGGAGATGGTGGATGCTCTCAATATGAATATATCTTTGCTCGTATTGAACTTTATTAATCGTATTCAAGAACTGTCGAAAATGTAGCTTTGGGAATTACGCGTTCAGCTTATTTTGCTCTATGATCCCAGTTCCGGAAAATGAACCCTATTAACTAACATCACGTCCGTCTGCGGTCTTCTCGTCGAAGGTCTCGCCGATCTTAAATTTTGACACGTAAGTCTTGAACGTAGAAATCGATGTCATCTTGATATGATCACCTTCGCGAACGAATTCCAAGTTGGGTTTTAAGTTCGCTGCTATTTTTCGTGTCATCAATCCAACTCCAGCCTAAAATAAACAGAAAATATCTAAAAATAAGACTGCTTGCATTATAATTCAGAAGGTGGCTCGGCTCTAAGAATCTCTAGACTTCCTCAATCATTTTGCTTTTAAAATCCCAGAGACAGAGACCGCTGGATTAGAGAAGGGTTTAGCGCCTTGGGAGTGGAATACTTCCAGAATGACTAGGATTCCTTTCAATGCAGGTACTGATGGACAACGCGAGAACAACATAAGAAGCCGAATCCGGTAATTAAATAAATAGAGAAAAGAAACAAATGTTCGATCGTTGAGCATTGACAACGACTTACTCCTTTTATAATTTAAGAAGAATCCACTCGTAACGATGAAAACCGTTTGAACTGATTGTGTAAAATCTCTTAGCCAACTCCTAAATTTTATTTCTAAAAACCATATAAGTATATAACCTTTATTCGGCTAACGTTTCGACGTCTTCGTCTTCGTCGGAGCCGACGATCCGACTCGATCACCGGATTGGACAACTCGGATCATCAGCTCTGATGAAGACGAAAACGTCGAAACGTTAGCCGAATAAAAGTTGCATAACAACCTCGTGTAAGCTCAACAGTTTAAACACATGTGGACCAATCATACCTAGGTTAAAGGGAAGCAGGTTTCTGAAATCACACAGGTGATTCAAATCATGTCCATAGGAAGATAACGTGTGCGATGGGTCATACTGTTGTGCGATCGTAATCAGCTCTCTCTTATTAACAAAATCAGTTTTAGTAACCAGTAAAATCATAAGATAACCACTAAATCACTGCAAAAATCCTTTCGGTAGATAAGAATTCAGTTCAAATCGTAATGGAAGCACGGATGAAGCTATCAGGACGTACATTTCTCGGAAATTCTTCGTCGCTGATCATCGTGTCCTTGCATTCTTGACAAATTGACAAAAACGACGTTGTCGTCAAGTTTTATTTATTGCCTACTATTTTTTATAAAGATGCTGAGATATTTGCAAAGCTCCAGACCGCTCGTGTCTGCGGTGGGGACCGAACACGCTATTACCCTTTCTAGGGGCTAACGCGTTCACCACTATACCAGGCGAGTCCTTTGTTTCGCCTTTCTCTCAGCCGTGTTATTGACCTAAAGGTGCTATCAGCAAAAACGACGTTGTTGTGTCTCTCGTGACATCTCGGACCACAGCCCATAAAACTCTACTAGTGTTTGCCAAACAGTTCTTGCTTCTTTTTGTAACTCTTCGTAGTAAAAAGTTCTAACGTGGCATGGTACGACAAGAAAAATAAAGAATAGCGATAAAATTCCGTAGTCGATATTGTTGACCCTGTAAAATAGAAAGTGCACAAACCTCCTTCAAATAGGCGTCGAAGTTCTCCGAAGAGATAAACGACCATTTCCCAAGAATGTCTTGTTCGATCGGCATTTCCTGAAAGTGTAAGTAAAAGGAAATAAATACGGAAATTAACTCAAAACAATCATAACAACGGAAACTAACACAATTTCCAGAGCGCTGATAAAAACTTCCTGTTGGAAAACGTATTATGCAAGACGATCGAAACAGTTTGGACCCACTAAATGCAGGAACCAGATGAGAATGTCTGACTGAGAAGAGCATTGCGCTCGTAGATTTTCTGGACGGGAAGGCAAGATTGTTAGGAATAGAAGAAATAAGCTGGCAGTATAGGAAAAGTAGGACGAAGACCCATTCAATTCATCAAATCATCCACTTCAAACAAGGAGATCGAATGACATACGAAGACCTCTTTATGCTTACATCAATCAATTTCCGGAAAAAAGAACCTCAGATAGTACTAATAATAGAACTAGCTGAGAGACAGGCGAAACGAAGGACCCGCATGGTGTGGTGGTGAGCGCGCTACTCCCCGGAAAGGACAATAGCGCGTTCGTTCCCCACCATAGGCACCTGCGGTCCAGAGTTTTGCAAATATCTCAGCATCATTAAACCTCAGATAGTTTTCAGAGACCTTTTGAGAAGAACCCCGGAAAAAATAGAACATGGGGTTAAGCTCCGAGCTTAGAATCAAGTTCGACAACGGGACGAGACTACTGATTAGAATGTCCTTACCAATTTGCATAATTGTCGTCGAACTATATGGAAATGAAACTTGCTAGAATCTTAACAATAATACCATCAATTATACCGTAACAAACAACAGCACAAATGGAAAACACGAAGAAAAAAGACAAAAACAGTGACGTGTTGACCGATAACTTAAGTGTTCACTGATCTCCCTAGACTACTGCTGCTGCCATACCATTAAGCGTTAAGCAGAGCATAAAAAGAGGAACAGAAAAATAGCTTGACGACTCCCCAATGCAAGCCATCTTCGAACTTCTTGTTGAACATGAAGGAAGAATAAATATGCATGCCTTGTCCATCCAGCAGCTCATGATCCTCTTAAAAGGAGTGCCCAAAGTGCTCTATCTTCAAATGGTCCGAGAACTATTTCGCATAAATGAGAAACTTGGTAATGGGACAGCGACCGGCACCAAGGCTTGCCATTGCTTTTATGTCTAAGGTGGAACCTCCAGTAATCGATCTCCGGCCATTACTCTACTGTAGACATATAGATGACTGATAACTGTTTTGTCATCTACTTCACATAAAAAGAGATGGACAAATGGTTTAAACTGCAAAACCACCAGTCAGAGAACATAAATTTCACCCGAAAGGAACCGAAGAAAAGAAATCTAAGCAACAAAAACTTAACGGTTCACTACCACTCTTCTCACGCTTCACACACAAGAAGGCTCTTGTGAGAAAGATGTTTCGAATGTGTGTGTGCACAGCCAGAGAGCACAAGGAGGAATCCCTGAGCTTGGCACAGGAAATAGCCATTTCCAGGCCTACGAAGTGGTAGTCGCTTGGTATATGTTTTGAAGAAGATCATGCGCCTAAAGGATAATTCTAGCTAAAATAAGGTTCCGTTTATCCTGTCGTTCAGTTCCGACGAAATGAGTGCAACTACAAAACGTCGCTTAAAAACGCCCGGTCTAGAAAATACGGTGGCAGTGGTTGAAATGCCATCCAAACACTCTAACAAGCTCAGTGAGCAAAACTGTTGAAGCGCTCTGGAAAAGTTCCGAGATATCCAAAAATGAACCACAAAATGGAGTGACTTGTGATCACGCATGAACACGCACCATATCTCAGACTGGCTTTTTGACCTGATCCAAGCATATTCCTCATCCATGGTAGATTCTACTGAAGAAGGTTCTGCTATGTATGACAATGAAGACATCACATCGAGAGCGCGAACGAATGTGGACCAACGACTGGGATCATCGTCTCTGGGGAAGCCAAAGACTTCGAATCGATAGCCTAATAAATTTTGGATAACAACCCATGTTAACTTACCATTGAAATTAGGTGGATTGATCATTCTTAAAGGATAAAAGGATAGAGCTTTCGGCGTTGATCAATCCCTGAGGGATGCGCCATGCATTCGACCTCATTAATTATCGTTTGAAGGTGATTGAATGCATATCTGGCCTTCACAATGACTCGCGGTGGCCTACTGATGTATCGAGTCAGTGCTGCTATCCTCCCAGACAAGTCTGGTACCAATTTGCCGACTCCAGAGGGATGGAAGGTTTGGTGGGCCATGGGCATGGAAATCGATTCCACGTGTGTGTGTCCCAGTGGAGCTTCTAACCACTGCGCCACACGCGCCCTTTGACCATTCTTACCGAGGTTAAATGAAAGTGGGTTTAGAATAGTAAAACGCCAAGTGTTTAAAAAAGCTGTTTACTATGCCGATGGGAATCCATGTATTGAATCTTATCCGCTGAAGTTATGAAACTGTTTGAATGAGTAGATTGCATGTCAACTTGAACTGCTCGGGCCCTGAAAAACGCGAAATTGCCGACACGTCAGCTATTGTGAGTGGAGAAGTACTGTAATAACAATCTCGTGCCTGCTCATTATGAAAACAGTAGAATAATAAAGGGTTCGACGACGATCAATCCCTAAGCGATTCGACATGCATTCCATACTATGCATATTACCGTAGAAGTTAACGAATGCATATCTAGGTTATGCAAAAAGTTGTGGTGGCTAACCGATGTATCAAGTCGATACTTCTTATCCTTCCATACAAGTCTGGTATCAAATCGCTGACCCCGGAGTGTTCGAAGATCTCCTGCGCTTGGGATGCGAGATCGAACGATCGATCCAGCGTATATTTTGCAGGGGACCCTAACCATTGCACTAAACCTGCTTTGCGAACACCAGTCATCAAATCCTGATGGGAACATTTCTCATGTCTATTAATCATTTTCACTAATGCAAATAATACTCGTCGAACAGCGTCGCTTTAATGCCTGGCCAGTTTCGTTGATTGAATTGCTGCTGGCGGGCAATTGTAGAATTAGCTTCAACAAATTCAACAGGATTTCCAATTAACTATCTCGTTTTAACTTACTATTTACTGCCTACTTTTTTAACGGCAGGGTACATATTGCGAAACATAACTTCAATGATGCTGAGATATTTGCAAAACTCCAGACCGCAGGTGTCTACGGTGGGTACGCTATTGTCGAACGCGCTATTGTCCTTTCCGGAGAGTAACGTGTTCATCACCGCACCATACTCCTCGGAAAGGACAATGGCGCGTTCGTTCCCCACTGTAGACACCTGCGGTCAGGAGTTTTGCAAATATCTCAGCATCATTTAACCTCTCAACCTCATTTAACCTAACCTCATTTAACCTAATCTCGTATTTGAAATGTTGCTTTAATGGGGGAAGAACCAAATCCATTTCATCGAGAGCCAGTCCAGTTGTTAGGCACCAGGAATGACCACAGCTGTACGGAAGAAGAGGAAAAAGAAGAGAACGATAACGGAACTGAAGACAGAGAAGACAGAAAATATGATTCATACGATACAACTATTTCGACACTACAGCTCACCACATTTCATTTGATGACATGACGTTCAGGAGGGACGAGTTTCCCGCTGACTCACCCGTCCGAATGTTTTCCCGTCACTAACCAGCAATCGTAAATAGTACACATGGCGAATCGATTTCGTCCCGGCAACAATGAAAACGGAGAGCGCGAGACGGCGGTCATAGCAGTAACGGATTTCGTTCGTGGACATGAAGAAATGAGAACCCCAGTTAGGAACTAGGAAGTACATTAACGGGGGATGAAGCTCCTAGCTCCTCCTAGAAATCCTACACTTACTGGATAATCTCTGCTACTATCCATTCCAAATTCCACTATACTAAGACATTCCAGCTTCATCTCATTAGAAAACGAACAGTGGCTTTCGAAAGTTTTGGAAATGAACAAGAACTGCCCATCCTCTTAGATTACCATAACACAATTAAATTTCTCTCATCTCAAAAATGACACTACTGGCGAAAGCTACCAGTAAGTGATTCTCGTTCGTATCCAGATAAGAAGCAATATTTAAGATCAATGTTGAGCTGAAAACAAGGTGTTCATTATGAGTAAGGTAATTTAAAGAGAAGAATGGCGTTAGTTGCGGTGATAGAAAGATTGCAGAAACTATAGTAAACGAACTGAGTTAACGATAAAACGGGAAACCCTAGTCAGAGCAAATAAACAGCACGTGGGATGGCCGGATCCACAGTATGGAAAGAAGAGTGCAGAGTGGCACAGGCGAGCATCCGATAAGAGAGAACGGCGAAAGTGATGTTGGAATCCCAGCGAATGAATGCTCCACCCTCCAGAAATGGATCGGCCTCGATGGGAGTTTGATCACTTTCTTCTGTCATCTCACGCGCTGTCAACATTTCTCAATATCAGAGTAACTGTTTTAAAATCTCCAAAACACATTACAGAGGAGCGGACGATGGTAAGGCAACTTACATACTTAAGTTGGTAAGTTACTACTTAAGTTACTTACATAAGATGAAGACTGAAGCAAACCCTCGTTAAAGTTGAGACTACAACATAAACGACGCAGTAATCGATACTGGTGGGACTGGATTGGACGTTGTTCAGCTGTGCTATCGGCAACACTGCCAAGCCAAACAGTCTTGAAAGAACCAAGGTCTTAGGATAAATTTCTCGGTGTGTTTTGTTTTGAACTTCTACGGCAACCGCAGTTCTTCACAACTCAGTCAGAAAAAATGCTTTATCCCTGTTGATCTACAAGTTTTCCAGCTATAATTCTGCTCTACATATTGATGATCCTTCTACGGTTCAGTGCCTCATCGTTGCAAGGAAAAATTCTTCGAATGCTCTTGATAGTCGAACTATCCCAAGCACATAACAAAGAATTCATCCTCCAACAGGATTAAAAAAGCGGTGAAGTTCTACAGTTTAGGTTCTAGAGCCCAGGCGAATATTTTGCCTATTTCGTTTATATGGCCTAACTCCTTATATCGCTGCGAATTCCAGCACTTCGTTTCATTCGGTTTTCCCTCTCGCATCCATCATTCACGATATTCTTCGGATTTGCATGTGAGCTCTGCTGCCGCTTGATGACTTTGTTTTCTTCACGAATGCACTTGAATGTTCGTTGAGACGATTCTCCCTAGAGGGTTCCAGGAAGGATCAAACAAAAGAAAAACTATTTCACGAACTGCCGCTATCCTGGAAGAAACCCATCCCACAGTGTAGCTAACCTCATTTCGATCCAGAAGGACCCCATTTGGCAGACGACGACCTTGGAACTCAATGACCGGACTATCTCGGACCCCTAGAAAAAAAAATAACCAGCACAGATACGAGCCTAACTGATTTCTTAAAATAACTGGCTATTAAGCTATCCACGTACATTGACATCATTGTTACACTTTTTAGACCACGATTCGATAGACATCCGCTACACTCCGAAGGGTAGTGTTATCAGCGGTGATTAATCTCATTGATTCTTTAGCCGCTACATTCATACTCCACTTACGGATTCGACAGTCCACTGTATAAGTGTGGCATAAGTGCAAATCTGTCAGTAACAACAAACTAACAAATTTTCAGTTTAAAATCGATTCTCACAAGTCTGCGAACTGTTCACTGTTCGGAAAGGGATAGGATTGAACCAGGAAGAGGTCGATTGAACCGTACTTGCAATTGATGCCTTCTTGCGTTGACTGCACAACCATAAAAGTCTATACCTATACATAGGGTCGTACACACACCTTTCGTAACCTTTACAAATAATTATACTTAAAAGCTTATTTTAGTTTTACCTCCCAACGGTTTACCGCCCTCGTCGTGGCTCGGAGGCGTTCCTGGGTGTCGGCTTGCGATGTACAACGGGCAATTCACCTCCTAGCAGGGTGTACCAAACTGAGATGGAGTTCGGCGTTTCCATCAGAAAGCCTATCTAGGAGTAAACCATTACCAGGATCCACCACCGTCCTGGTATTAAAGTCACATGGTGGCAAATTTCCCTCTGATCCACAAGGGCTGCGACTGCCTATGGTGGTGAAGACCTAGGGCAGACTTTGGCCAGGCTGACCTCGGGATTCCAGGGCACCATAATGGCTTAGCCAGAAAATCTCCGCAAAATGGAGATCATGTTGGGGACCGCACAACCAGTGAGGACGGGTCATTCAAGTATCAAATAAGTAAGTATTTCAGTTTGAAACCAACACACTGTAGAAAGAAAAATAACTGTATTGCCTATTGTATTGCTGTTATATCCATCCATAGCCGACTGAACTATTGTGTTGAGATTGAGAGCACAATCAGATAAAAAGAAAGGAATGCAAAAAAATAAACAAACTATTCACTGAAGAAAAAGCGGACGACGACATTTTCTCTTTGTGTATCCTGTCTTCAACCAAAATGGATTCTACAGCAGTCATATGACTTTGAGTCATATGCCGAACGGTACTCGCCAGTATGATGGGTGAGGTCACTGCATTTTGTTTTGACTCATCGTCCTGCTCCGCCTTCGTCCCTCATCATTCCGCACGCCTCCTAAAAACCCGTGCTAATGAATGCATTGGTATGTTTTCATGAGATGGACATCTGTTCACGGCATGGAAACCACTCGTGCAGTTCTTTTCAGTCAATCCGAAATTGCAAGTATCTCATCGGATTTCTTGAAAAACCTGTAGGTGTCAAGAAAGCCGGTCGTTTAATATTTAAAAGCCTTAAGGGTTCCGTGCTGATCAACAAGTTAAGAGTCACTGTGCACCCAAATCCATTCGTAGCATCGTAAAGTGTTTGAATACATATTTCTCCAATGCAGTGATTTACCGGAACCATAAAAGTATAATGCTAGCGTGTTTACCATCCCAAACTAGTTTGTAATCAATTCCGTTCACGCACGGAGGAGTGAAAGGCTAGGTTAGCCTGTGGCACAGCATCGAACCAAAGACCATATGTGTACCACCGGACACATCCAACCAGTGCTCTACACGTATCTGTTTAATGAACGGAATGTAATATAAGCATTCGTAAACGACGACGAATACATTTATGTTTGATTTCTACTACGTCATCCTAATCACCTGTATCACCTATAGTCCCGTTGATCGTCGACTGCCTCGAGCGGGCGCCAGTAAATCTTCCATTTTTCCCCTGTCACGTCCAAGAGTAGCCCAGTGGCTTCTGCTCGCTTTAGGCACTGCATCATATCTTTCTTCTAGGCTCTTCGAGAAGAACTCTGACCATCTGGTCGGTGGCATTCCTGCAGTACGTTTGACATCCCGAGGAATGCAGTCACTAACGGCTCTTCTCCATCGGTTGTCATTCATACGCATTACCCTGCCCGGCCCACCTTATCTTCGACTGTTTGGCGTATAGAACGGCATCTTTGATTTTTGACCGTTGACGCAGGTCGGAGCTTGCGAACCCATCCCTTACTCGTGTGAAACGGGATACTCCTAGCATCGTCCTTTCGACAGCGCGCTCGATAACGCTGAGTGATCTTTCATCTTGCTTACGCAGCGATCAGGTTTCTGACGCATACGTTAGGGCAGAAAGTACCGTTGAGTCGAAAAAGGTGGGCACAGAGTCGGATGTTCCTTGTTCTCTTCACTACATCCTCGGTGTTCTTGAAAGCTCCTCATGCCACTCGTCGTCTCCTTCTGCTCAGCGCTGGAGCTAAGTCGTCGTTCATCATATTGATTTCCCGACCTAGATAGACATAACTGGAGCATTCGGAGATACTCGTTCCGTTGAGCGTGAATGGGGCACGCGAAACCAATCCGTTCCTCATGAACACCGTTTTTGTGAGATTTAGTCGAAGACCATCTTTCCACAGGCTTTATCAAAATCGGCAAGCATTCGTTCCGCTTGGCTAATGTTTGGGGTTGTAAGGACGATGTCATCAGCAAAGCAAAGATGATGTAACCGCGAACCATCGATTTTCACCCCCCATATTATCCCATTCCAATGTTCGCATGACGTTCTAGAGACTCCTCTTTTGACGTCAACGTTAATATCGTTGTAGAATGGTGATATCTTGGTTGTGAAATTCTTGTACAGCTCACGAAGAATCTTTATGTACTGAGTAGGGACTCCTTGACTATCAAGGGCTTCCATGACTGCTTCTATCTCAAATGAATTAAAGGGCTTCTGTAAATCGATGAAAGTGAGACAGGGCGGTCTTTTCTACTCCCGCGATACTTCAATGAGCCTTGTTATCGTGTGGATGTGGTCCATAGTACTAAATCCATTTCAAAACCCTGCTTGCTCACATGGCTGTCCTTCGTCCAGTGTTCTGTCAATCCTGTTTAGGATGACTCGAGTGAAAAGTTTGTAGACGAGAGACAGCAAGCAAACTTGGCGGTGGTTGCCGATATCGTGTAGGTCACCATTCTTGAAGAAAAACACGATCTTGCAGGTCTTCCATTGAGTAGAGACCTTGCATTCAGACAGGTAACGTGTGAAGAGCCGAGCCAGTGTGTTTACGAGGACTGGCGGAAGGTTCTTCAGGTGTTCTGATCTTATCCTGTCCGGACCTTGTGCTGTTCGATTTTTTCACCGACGAAATGGCATGTCGGATTTCGGAATGGAGAACAGGCGGTGCAACTATCCATCATCCTTTATTTCATATGACGGAAGGTGGCGGTGGCTATCGAAGAGATCTGAGTAGTATTCGTGAATGATTTTCTCCATTGCTTTTCTGGACGCTATAACTATTCCGTCTGGGCGTCGGAGTGCAATCATCTTGCTATTGTAATTGGCGAAGCTTCGGCGGGCTTTGCGAATGCTTTTCCCATCCTCTACATCTTCGACCATTACTGCTGCTCTTCTCTCTTTAAGATCTTCTTTTTATCGCCTGTCTGCAATGTTTTGCATGTTCGGACGTTAGTTCGCGGTTGCCTGCAGCTCATGTGATTCCACGCTGGCGTATCTGCTCGAGTGTTTCTGGAGACAGACGTCTCTTGGTGACTTTCGAACTCTCAGCTTTTATAGCGCTAACATGAAGGTGTTGAACGAGCCGATCGTATTCTTCGTCGATGTTATCAACAACGCGATCTCCCAACAGCCGACTAATAAATTGAATAAGTCCCAGTTTACGGTGGTTCTGGGACTTCGGGTTTTTTGAATTAGCGGTTTTTTTCTCCCTTTTTTGCGAAAAAATAGAATCTTGCACGAAGGAGACAGTGGTCTGATCCCGTGTAGAATTTTTGGGACAACATCCTAATAGTCTTCAATAATTTACTATACTGTCGTGGTTTTACTGTGCTCCTGGGTGTCGAACCACGATATACAAAGAGGATTTATCCACCACAAGACTCATGAATTAAGAAGGTCATCGACATTTCGATTTAGAAATCCAGCCAAGAGTACACTAGAGCCCGGAATCGTGGCACTGACATAAGCAATAGCTGATAAGTGCTGAGTATTTCATGAAGTCCTAGCGTGGCCAGAGATAGTCCAAGGTCCAAAGTCCGAGATAGTCCAAGGGAACTCTTGCTGGAATAATCAGTTACCATTTAAGTTGGAATGCTGCTCTGAATGCTCGGCATCTAGGGGTCCATAACGATCCGCCATGCATTGTACTCCATTTGCAGCAACACAGAGGTGAATAAATGCATAGTTGGCCTGCAAAATTCTTTTCTTCCTATGTGTACAGGGTCTTTCCATGTAGTAATCAGTGCTTTTATCCTTTCAGACCAGTCTGATACCAATCCGTTCGTCCCCGGAGAGATGGAACGCTTTGCTAGTCCAGCGACGGGGTCAAAGCAACGACCACACATGTAGTGTAGGGCACTTCTAACTACCGCACCATACGTCCATTTTGCTACATATTAATAATTCTTATTGCTATCGTAAAGGTATGAAAAGTATGAAAAACGACGAGCAACAATGTAAAGTTGACCGTCTTGGAAATAACCTTCAATATGCGAATCGACACCACGGTCCTTACCTTTCTCGTGTAAGATAAGATGACCATCGTCAACTTTACACAGTTGGCTAATCTAAGAAAAATCTGAAAAAATCAATAGCTACGCAATCGTAAAATGTTCGCATAAGCCTACTAGATCCTGTTCACTAATATCATCTTCCCCAAATCTCATAGTCGCTCATGAAATCGTAACAAGTTGTCAGTACGTAGTGCTTCTCTCTTGTGATACACCTGGATGCATTGCGACGACTTAGTGTTGTTTTCAAAACAGTGGTGGGATCACCTCTTAAGTAAAGTTGCTAATAAATCCTCTCAACTCCGTCTCTGCGTGGGTAATGATAAAAATCAAGGATGCTGAGAGAGCTAACTTGAAGGCCGAAACATATTCATGTTAAAACTTGAGCTACAATTTAACTGGCTAAGTAATCGATAGTTGTTGGACTGGATTGGACGTTGTTCAGCTTTGCTATCGACAACACTGCCGAGGCAAAAAATGTTAAAAGGTTCATAAAGTTCGTAGGATAATTTTTTTCTGACTGTTTTGCTTTGAACTTCTACGGTAACTCCAGTTCATGACAAGTCTATCAAAAAAGATATGATGTTGCTCTCGCTCTACTTCTTCAGAAATAACTGTGATAAATATATGCTCTTTCTGCTCTTTCTATGCTTCACTCCGTCATTGTAGAAAGGTAATGTTCTCGAGACTGGAACTAATCAAACATAATAAGGAATTCATTCTCTAACGAGGCCGTACAAGCGGTGAAATTCAACAGTTTAGGTTACTGAACTCTACAAATATTTCTCCTATCTCACTTCTATGACACAACTTTGGATACCTTCCCAATGGTTTGCCGCCTTTTTGTGGCTGGGTGTTCCTGGGTATGGGGCTGCGATGTACAGCAGTGGGATTCATCCCCCCTGGCAGGGTCTCCCAAGCTGAGAAGGAGTCCGACGTTTCCATCAAGAAGCCTAGCTAAGAGTAAACCAGTACCAGGATCCACCACCGCCCTGGTTTCAAATTAGTCGCATCTGGCAAATCTCCCTCTGAGCCACAAGGGCTGCGCCTGCATGTGGTGGTGAAGACCCAGGGGCAGACTGGCCTCGCTGATATCGGGATTCCAGGGAACTGCAATGGCTTAACCAGCAAATCGAAAAAAATGGAGAGTATGCTGGGGCCCGCACAACCAGTGAGGACGGGCCATTCAAGTATCACGTAAGTAACTTTACATACTGTAGCTAATTCCAGCACTTCCCTCATTCGGTTTGTTCTCTCAGATCCAACGTCCACGATGTTCTTCGAATTTACATATGAGCTCTGCTGCTACTTGTTTTCATCATGAATGTCCTTAAATGTTTGTTGAGGTGATTCTCCCTAGAGTGCTCCAGAAGGGGTCAGACAGAAGAAGATCTATTTCACGAACTGCCGCTGTCCTGGAAGAAACCCAGCCCATAATGCCGCCCACCTCATTACGACCCAAAAGGGTCGGCAGTTGGCAGACGATGACCTTCGAACGATATCTTGGAACACCATAGAAAAAAACAACCGACACAACTAGGGAGTCCTACCGATTTCTTAAAATAGATGACTAATTTACTATCCACTGACGTCATTGTTACACTTGTTGTACTATAATGCAACAGATATCTGCTACACTATGAAAGGGAATCTTATCAGCGGTATCAATTTCACTGATTCTTTGGCCACTACATTCCTATGTCCACTTACAGATTCGATAGCACACCGCATAAATGTGACCTAAGTGTAAATTTGTCACTTACAACAAACTAACAAATTACCACGTTGATATCTACCCACATAAGGCTGCCAGCTGTTCACTGATCCGAAATGGTAGGCCTATAACAGGAAGAGCTGCAGTGAACCAGAAATGGTGTACTACTAGCACCGGGTGTCTTCTTGCGTTAAAGTGCACCACCATAAAAATACATGCAAGGCAGTATACATGCCATAAATCGTTGTAACCTTCATAACCAGTTATATTTCATAAATTGACATTAGTTGACCGATAGAACTAGTTGAGAGACAGGCGAAACGAAGGACCCGCATGGTGTGGTAGTGAACGCGTTAGCCCCCGGAAAGGGTAATACCGCGTTCGTTCCCTACCGCAGACACCTACGGTCCGGAGTTTTGCAAATATCTCACCATCACTGCAGTTGACTTTAATTTTAAACAACGTATTTTAGAAAACGAACAACCGTATTGCCTATTATACGTACCTATAGCCGACAGAACCACTGTGTTGAGATCGAGAACAAAATCAGACAGGAGAAATGCGAAAGATAAACAAATTATTCACTGAAAAAAAAAGGATGATGACATTTTCTCTTAGCGCATGCAGCCTCTGATCAAAATGGATTCTACAGCAGTCATTTGACTTCACTACAAAAAAGAGGAGGAAAACAGTTAGATAGGTGACCACATGCCGATCGGGGGCCCGCGAGTATGAAGGATGGGGTAGACAGATTGTGTTTAACCCATCGCCTAGCTCCGCCTCCATCCCTCGTCACTTCCCCACTCCCTAATAACCCGTTTTACTGACAGCATTGGCATAATATCTATGTGATGGACATATGGTCGCAGTATCGAAACTGCTCGTGCAGTGTTTGCGTTGGTCTCTAAGAAATCCTATACATCTTAGTTAATCTCTTGAAATATGTGTAAATATAGAGAAATCCAGCCATTTTATAGATAAAACGAGAATGTCCTCCGCGTTGGTCAACCACCACGTAAGGTTGTACTATGCATTCAACTCCATTCATTCCATCACGGCCGTAGTACCGGCCAGTGTCAAACAGTATGGAAGACGGAGTCGATGTATATTTGCCGTTTGCATCACCACTGTCGATGGGCACGCTGTTGCCAAGTACTGATCATTTGAACGAGATCTGACACGTCCCTCGACTCTCCAAGGAGAAAAAACAAGTTAATGCTCAGTTAACTTGAAATTCTACCGACGCCCTAAGCATTTTTTGTGATAGGTAATTGTGGGCAATTCAAGTATTCAGAGAGGTAGGTAGTTCTAGCAATGATAAAAATTTCTTTATTACACAATTTCTTACTAAAGGGCAAATAAAAACATTTGCTATCGTTTCACAATCATTCCTCATTCTTTCATTCGCTCATAAACTCTTTTGCTCTTCACTCCGTTGCATTCTACAGTCCTGCAAGTTGACACCTAATGAAAATAAAACAACTTAAAAACAACCAAAAAAAAGCACGGAATGGCAATCAATATTGGCGAAACAGCACTGCAATGCGCTTCCTGTCCTTCTTCTTTAAAAATCCTCCACTTTACTAAAATTACTTAACGTAGCACTTTTATACACATGGAGTCCCGTAATGTTGCACAGGATAAAAGATGAAACGTTCGGCGTCGATTAATCGCTTAGCAATACGTCATGCATTCGACTCCATACGTAGCATCACAAAGGTTACTGAGTGGACAGTGGACCCGTACAATGGCTTTTGAGGGCCTACCGATCTATTATTTGAGCGTTTTCATCCTCCTAGACTACTGTGGTACCAATCCATTTGTCCCTGGAGATATGGGAAGATTGCATAGCCCACGACGCGGTATTAAACCAAAGATCACGCAAGTACTACAAGGTGCCTCTAACCACTACACTACACAACAATTGTTACTGTACACTAACGGTTGTTATTGTTACCGTTAAAATGTCAAAACTATGAAAAACGACCACATACAATGTGAAGCTGCCCGTCTTGGATATAACGTTCAATACGCGATTCGGCACCACCATCGTTACTTTTCTCGTGTAGGACAAGGCGATCATTCTCGATTTTGTACAGCTGGCTAACCTGGAAAAATCTAGAAAAATTGGTGATTAGTCAAGAAGCATACGAAAGTTCTCATAATCTTGCTTGCTATATTCAGTCCTTTGAAACCCTTCTCCCAAAAACCTCATCATTTCGATGACGTCATCATCGTTGATAAAACAATGACAACTTGCCAATCATTTAACTCTAGTCACTAGTGGTATTAATAACTGTGGACCACATCTCAACACAGATGACGACAAAAATCAATAAGGATGCAAACTGGGGTAAGCAACATAGGATTTGGCCGAAATCACAACGTTAACCCTTTTATTTGCTGGCTACTACAATTTTTTTATAGTACGCAGCAAATAAAAGGTTAACATTGCGATTTCTACTACAGCCATAGCTTAATTGGGTTCAATGCCGACTTGTGCTCCTCAGATCAATCTCGCTGACGGGTGATTGCTGATGGCAGCGTTAGGTAGAAAAGTAGCTGAGAGAAACGCAAAATAAGGGTCTCTGTGGTGCAGTGTGTAATACGCGAGCCCCCGGAAAGGGTAGTCATGGTTCGATCTTGCCCGGGGTCCAAGTTTTGCGAATATCTCAGCGTGGTTGTGGTTAAATTAGGATTGTTATGTGTGATATGATATCAAGAGAAGAAAATAGAAAAAGAAGATGACGAGGATATACATCTATAGACATGTGTGTACCTATATAAAATACGTAATTTAATTAAGTGATATAAAAGTTCGATTACCCGAGAATTACTGAGTTTTGAAAAAGATCCAAAAAAATCTGAAATCGACGGGAGAGGGAAGGAGAGAGCGCATGGGAGGTTACGAGGGAGGGAGAGGGAGAGAGTGAGCGTGAGTGTCACAGACAGCGAGGACGAGAGAGTGATGATGAGTGAGCCCTTGCCAGTTAAAACAAATTAATTTTGTTTCTAACTTCATTCATACACTTGTTTCACTGAACAGTTACTGACAAACCTTTAATAAAAGAGATATCTGGACTGATTCCACTCCCTTTTTCGATTGTTAAGCAAACACGAGGTTGATGAAAGAAATTGTTCGGCTAACGTTTCGACGTCTTCGGCTTCTTCAGAGAGACTCTCGTGTTCGCTCAATAAGCAAAGAAGGTATTGAGTATTTTTGCCGAAGTTAAATCAAAGTGGGTTTGAAAAATATTGATTCTACCCCAGCTCTTTTTTTATTTTTTTCAAACTGGAATCGATCACTAACATCACGTCCGTCCATGGTTTTCTCGCCGAACGTCTCACCGATCTTGAATTTCGACACATAGGTCTTGAACGTGGATGTCGATGTCATCCTGAGAAGATCACCTTCGCGAGCGAATTCCAGGGTGGGTTTTAACGTCGACGCTACCTTCCGTGTCAGCATTCCCACACCGGCCTAGAATGAGATCGAGCGTCTCAGAAATAACTATACGAGCAACGTGTTCGTGGTGACATTCAGTGTCGATTGTTCTAATACGATGGAACTCCAGATGCTTTGCCACACACGACACGCATTCAATCCAATGCACACGGTCCAAAATACCATTTCCACCTTTGCAGTAAAAACCTCTTAATATCCTCCTCGTTAGCTGCAATCTTCTGTGCTAATCTAACTGTACAATAAGCAGGGGATTTTCGCGAGGATCATGTGTGTGTTTGCACAGCTACCGATATGGGCATACATAGGCACACCGTACTCACTAGCTATTATCTATTTGTTCTGTGCACAGCAAGCAGGGTTATCGTCGTGGGATCTAACAGAAAAAGTAAATTCGGAAAAATTTATTCTATAGAGGAAACAGCTACAAAGAAAATGCATTGTGACCAAAACACATGGAGGACATTGTCAATAGTTACCAGATATTCACTACCTTTACACCATTTCTCCATTGCCTGTTCTTTATCGAACACACGCTTGACTCACAATGCTTAGTCATCTCCAAACGATAAAGTCTTCCGATAAAACTTTCCCACTGCTTCACACATGCCACTTTTTTAATAAAGGCATTCGCTGCTACCGTAATGTCCTTTGAATCGGCCGCATCAGATGGCACTGTCTAAGAAAAAGTTCTGCCAGTGCTCCTCAAAACATTTCTTCAAACCATCTTTTCAAACTATCTCTGCAAACGGTATCTTCAACTACTCAAGCTAAACTCCACCTATCCTAGGACGAATATAAGCTGTTTCGTCAGCTCTCAGTTGGGTTCTTTTCATAGTTCCTTCAACAGTTCTTCACAGCGCTCCCTACTAGTTCTCGCTCCTTCTTGGTACTGATGTTTGCATCTTTTGCCCTCCTGTGTATCGTCACACCGTTAATATTGTACAGCTGTTATCTTATATAAACGGTTATAACACAAGTTCACAAGTATAACATTGTGTTCTGTGACACCACACTAAAAGTTCCACGTGGCATATTCACATAAGACGAGCAGTGAACGAAACTAACAACTAACTGTTCTAACTATATTTCTATCACTGTGTATACTTGGATACTTGGACGGCACGTCGTCACTGGTTGTGCGGGCTCCAGAACAATCTCCATTTTTCGAAATTCTGTTGTTTAGATTTTGTGTTTCCCTGGAATCCCGAAGTCAGCCTGGCCAAAGTCTGCCCAGGTCACCGTCGCCGCCCTTTTGGATTAGAGGGAGATTTGCCACTGTGCCACTAGTTTGATACCAAGACGGTGGTGGATCCTGGTATTGGTTTACTCTTAGTAAGGCTTCCTGATGGAAACCTCACAAAGTCACAAAGACCATCACAAAGTATATTTTATTAAGAAAGGTGTCTCTACCTTTATGCAGAAACTGTGATGGCGTAATTGAAGAAGGAAAAGAAAAAATCAAAAAGGAAAAACGTAATAAACGTCCTATTCTTGTTGTGTTTCCGTTGAAATTGGTGACATAAGATAAGTGTTCGAAAAATATTGAAATGTTAAGAGATCATAGTCGAGCACTCACTTCCTTCAAGTAGGCTTCAAAGTTCTCCGAAGAGAGGAAAGACCATTTTCCAAGGATATCCTGTTCTACTGGCATTCTTTGAGCGGCAGAAAAAACCTTAATTAACTTTTAAACATGCAAAAAACCCTGGCGTAACACTGTAAAGTATATACAGTGGTTTTTTTTCACGAAAAACTGCTAAGAGCAGTGGTTAGAGATGTCCCACAATATATACAAGGTTTCCAGTTCGACGTTGTACCAAGTCAAGCGAGCCATGCGATACTCTGGGTTTGGGAAATTCGTATTAAACTTGTGTAGGAAAGGGTCTCTCCTATCCGCAAGGGTCGCCGAATGTGGTAATGAAAAACTGGAAACGCTCTAGTAGAGCTATCTCAGAATTCAATGAGAATCTACTAAAACATTCTTCAAGGTCACTCATAGAGAAGATCAAAAATCTCAAATAGCAACCGAACCCAAGCGAAAACACGAAGAGCTTCGTGGATACACTAGTCATCAGGCTGCCAATTGTCGAAAAATCAGCTTTCGACACTTATATGCTCGCTGAATCTTACTTTTAACTATAAAAGTGGCATGTAGTATTCCGTAGAAAACGCAGAAAGTCTACGTAGTTTTCTTAACTATAACAGTGAGAATATCACCGAAATATGTGAGCATAGTAGAAGACATTAAGGGCTCATTACACTGCAACAATGGAATGGGCTGACCGATAAGAAAAGTTTGCACTGCTGCAAAAGATAATCACAGCACAGCGAAACGCCGTATAACACATTGGTGAAAATACGACCCATGCATGGCTCACACGTGATGGTGTATTGATAGGCAAACAAATAGGAATGGGTCTGTTTCATGTCTCGATCTGTAGCATCACAGGAATCACCAGCGTCCTAGACAATTCTTAGCAGCAATGCAGTGAACCCTCGCCCTGAAGCACAAATGTTGGCTGCAGCTTGCAGTGAAGAAATAGGGAAGAACATAGAATGCCTATTTTGAGATTTCAGGGATAACCATGTTTCATCGACACTTAACATGTCAATAAGGCAAATGACGACAAATTTTGAGGTCAGTGGAACGTCCATACGCCAAATACCCAGTTCCGTCACCATTCAACATGTCATGACGAGGGAAGACAACAAACGCTTAAGTTCACTCTGTAATAGAGACACGAGAAGCGTAATGATTAGATATGTATTGCAATCCGCGCACGGCCACTGGCTACGCCACAACCAAGCCTATCATACTCAAGAGTTCGGAATATTTTCGCGAGATATGCATGATGAAAGCTTCCCGATATCCGTAAAGGCTGGGAACTGCCTGCGAAGAAGAAATGGTAACGCTTTAGCAAAGCCATCCCAGAATTCCATTGAAAATATATTCATCTAGCATCTAATAAAAATTCATGACAAACACAAGCTCCTCAGATATTACCCGAATCATATGCAAACCGAAGGCGTTCGTGGATGATGGATAAAAGACAAGGAACTGAATGAAGCTGCAATGATGGACATAGATGAATTATATTATTAAAACAATTACATGGAATTCAAAAAAGAAAGTTCAATTTGGAAAAATCGCGTTGCCGTTAGGGCTAGAGTTCGTCAAACATATGGAGTTTTAAGTTAAAACAAATGAATATTTAGCTTCTTGAACTACACAATGTAACCGAGCCACCTACCTCGCTGGAGTAACTAAGACGAAATTAAAACTATCAGTCGAATGGTGAAGTGGTGCCGATGAATTCATTCAACAAGTTACTAACGCGTTAAACAACCGTTAAATTATCTTCTACTGATCATCAACAATGGACCTGAACAATTTTCTTCGTGTAATGTAGGTAAGCTAAATGTGAAAATAGTTGGTAAACACATAAAGAAAAGTCTTTGTTATGGAGTGTGTACAAATACAAGACGAATTTTTGCATTTGTAAAGGATTAAGAGAAGGCCACTTCAGCCTAATCCCCGCCGAGAAATGTCGAGCTGGGTTCAACAAACAGGGTTGCAGTAGTTGAGAACATATTCGACATTTTTTGTCAGGATATCCGCTATTCAAAACCTCCTCCCGACCCCGGCCAGCTTCCTGTGGTTAGTCTATCGTCACAAACTACAACGGAACCCCACAAATCCGAAATTATTAACAATTAAAAAAATTGAATAAATTTTCCGTCATGACATCAGATTGTCAGACATAGTTGGAAATCCGACTCTAGAACATCTCATGCTATTAATGAACTAAGGTGGTCGGTTTAATGAAGGATACTACACGGACTAGCGTGAATCAACCATTCGCAACTGTCATGAGCAAACAACAACAAAGCATGAAGGCAAAGGCACAGACAAAGACAAACATTTGTTAGCGTGAAACAATCACTCTTCATTTATTTGCTTATTCATGAGCCCAAGCTCTCAGAAGCCGAATAGGAATCTTGTAACCGTGCAGATCATAATGTCTCGCCGTCTTGAAAATTAATAAAGATTTTTCGTGTTTGCAGTTTTTTAAAAACTGTTTCTAAATTAAAATTTTAACGACTTAGTGATAGAAGTTCATCATTATCCTGTTGTGAAGATGTCAGATCCATCCTTAAGAGCCTTCTTCGGTGTCGAACAGTGATGAACAGAGGGGAAATTGTAAGTAGGGCAACTGAAGTTGAGAAGAAGTTCAACATTTCTTTCCGACTGCTCTGATAAATGCATGGTTAGGTGACAACAGGGCACAGAGAGTTATCCCTGATTATGTCATGGTCAGAAACAAATTTTTTTTAAAAAAGGCTTCAAGCCAAAAATGTGACACTCTTCGTAATGCGGCCTGAGCAGCTCGGCCACACAACAGAGCAGGATTGAGATCTTGCGGTGCACTATCGATGACTAAGTGGATCACAGGTGATACATGTGGAATAAGTGAATTAAGTTTGATTCAAACCGTATGCAACTTCTACATAAGGTAATCCACTTCTTTCTTCAGTGGTTTTTAAGAGGCAATAAAATCGATGCGCGTTCTGCATAAGGTTTGGAACTATTGAGCAAGGGAAGGAAAAGAAATGTTTTCGATAGTTTTTTGTTCTCCCTAAAGAAATAATCCACGACAGTGTTTTCAGTACAACAATAAAAGATGGAAGTACTAGACGTATTAACTAAATACCTTTCCACTGATCATCAAACCCTGTAAGATGCACTTAGTTCTCTCTGCTGTTTGACGGAGTGAAGAACTAATCATGAATCTTGATGTTGCTTAACACTTGGAGTGCGGTGTGCATTCTATGCAACCATCACCAGCGCGTACTGGGTGGTGTGAGCTGTATAAGGTTCATTTTAATTCTGACAGTTTAATTTGGCGTATAGAACCATTTTACTACAGTTCTTGTAATAAATGAATAGCTATCATAAACTGGGGAAACTTTATTCTGCACTTAAAAATGTGCAAAAACCTTTTCGTCGATGGAGTTCAGTGGCCGTTACTTTGGATGTCAAACGAATGTCATTTCAACTCTAGTAGTTACGTAGTTATTGTGCGGGCTATAAAGGACACTCAAATAGATGCTGAATACAGTCACAGAATGCTGACAGCACCATTTACTTGAAAAACAGGTCGATAGCAAGGCAAAAACAGGAGCCCTGATGGTGCAATGTTCCACACGTTAGCCCCAGTAAGCGTCATGACGGGTTCGAAGCTGGCCAACGATTCCAAGTTTTGCAGACATCTCAGCATCATTGTGGTTGTATTTCCACGTAGTACTCCGCCTTGGAAAAAAAATTTTAAGCAGTGAATAGAGAGTTAGACACATAACAAGTTACAAAACACTTTGAAATGATCACAGTAATGTGTTTGCAGGACGTATAATCGTACGTCTTCCCAACGGTTTACAGCCCTCATCGTGGCTGGGGGGATGTTCCTGGGTATAGGGGCTGCGATGTACAGCTGTGAGATTCATCACCCTGGCAGGGGTCTCCCAAGCTGAGAGGGAATGAGAGTTTCCATCAGGAGCCCAGCTAAGAGTAAACCGATACCAGGATCCACCAACGTCCTGGTATCAAACTAGTCGGATGGTGGCAAATCTCCCTCTGATCCACAGCGGTGACTGCCAGTGGTGATGACGGCTTGGGCAGACTTAGGTTAGGCTGACGTTTGGACTCCCGGGTAAAGGCAATGGCTAAACCAGCAAAGCTCCGAAAAATGGAGAATATGCTGGGGCCCGCACAACCAGTGAGGAGAGGCCGTCCAAACACATAACTATCCAAGTATAATGGTACCTTGGATTAAACAGTGGCATACATAATATTCATGCCTAAAATGCGATAATGTAAAGTCTCTTTTACGAGTCTTTCATGTTCATAACCTCTCAAGTGCTGTAGTTATTAAAAAAAACTATTGTCCACTTTAGGAAAATCAGCACCCCGAAACAGCTGTGAATTAGGAGCCATCCTACGTGGTAGGTATGCTAAAAACCACACAGGTCTTATGTGTTAACCTCTTCAATACTTCAATCTACTGGTCAATTAAGTAGGACCGCGTTGCTGATTTTTGTAACAAGTGTTAGGCTCTTCAAGAGTACACTTGTAGTCGTTCTTGCTGAGCAATTCATATAACTCATAGCAATTCATTCAGGTTATGACACAGTAAGTCTATTTCAGCACTACATGTATGTATGTATGTATGTATGTATGTATGTATGTATGTATGTATGTATGTATATATATATATATATATATATATATATATATATATATATGAACGTGATTCTAGAGAACATGAGATTAGAACATGGTCATCTCCATTGCCAACGCGGATGAATTAGGGTCTTTATGAAAAATCGAAGAGGGTGATGGGATGATTCTGTGTTGAAGCAGTCGTTGGGTGCAGTGGATACTCTTCCAGACCTATGCAGTTTGCTCACATTTAAAGAATCCTCCTCAATATAGAGATAGATGCGGATAAGCCAGGAGACAAAAACTATTGGAGGAGTATTGTCTTTCGGTTCTCACTAGGCAACTAGTAAGAGATGAACTATGTCCTTCGATGGGTCATGGCATGTATACCTATCGGAATGGGAAATTCTTGTACTAAATGGCTACGCAGACAAGGTCAGTTTCCGCTTATCACGAAGATCTTGACTGACTACTGTCGACATCTATCACTTCGATGTATCACCATCCATTGCGGAACCAATGCGACAGAGTTGCACTTGCATTCTATTTTACATCGATTCCCTCGACTAATCAGCGAATGGCAACGAATTTTTTTAATGTGTATGACGTATTAGAGAAGTTTTTTATATGGAACATTTCCGACGCCAATGTCCTGTCTTCCATGCTTGATGATTCGAGATACGGTCAATTTTCCTAAAGCATCAATTCGCTGCGACGCCTAGTTACGAGTCTCTGTCGAGATTTTTCACGGAGATCGCCAATTGTCGATAGCACTCAAATGAAGCAAAGTCATATCATTGACTGTTACTCGACTTTATTTGTCAAAAGGGGGTGAGAAAAAATAGGGGATTAAAAAAGGCCAAGCATGAATTGTTTCTTCGTCCCTAATAGTTGAGAGAGGGGACCCGAAGCTCTGACCTACGTCAACGGTCAAAAATCAAAGACGGTGTTCTATACGCGAAGCCGTACCGAAGATAAGGTGAGCCGGACACGTAATGCATATGAATGACAACCAATGGGCAATAGCCGATTGAGGCTGGATTCCTCGGGATGTGAAGGGTACTACAGGAAAACGACTGACCCGATCGTCACAGATCCCTAAAGCAAACAGAACCCACTGGACTAGTCTTGCACGCTACAGGGAGAAATGGAAGATTTTCCAGCTCTTGCTCTAGTCACTCGACGATCAACGGGACGGCATGCGATGCAGGTGAATAGTTAAACAAAGTGTATTCGACAGCGCCATAAACGCAGGTATATAATTGGAGAGAACTGTGGAAAATTTTGGAAAGGTAAACCTAAATTTAAGAATGTCTAATGCCCAAGTTCATTCATGATCACTGACATGATTGTTGTAATTTTCATTGTGGTTGACATCTTAGCGTCATCCCCTTCAGAGCCACAGTGATTCCAGTCAAAGGTTAACAGTAGTTGTTCTTTGTGATACGTGAGCCTTCGAGTCAAATCGGGTGAAGTGGAACAGCTTGCGTTTTTCATATATCAATATTCCGAAATTCAAAGCTATTCCAGTTTCACAAATCCATACCAGTTTCCCACATGCCTATTCGAATTCGTGCAGCTACGAGGAGCTACATCCCGCAGAAATAGCTATAGTGAACTGGAATCATTGTGACTCAGAAGAATGCGATGTTACTAAGATACTAGCTACAATGAAAATTTTCTAACAACCTTGTGTTATCTTGTCGATTTTTGCCAACAAACCAAGAACTGATTAATGAGATCGCATTTAAACGAAAATGGACTTTTAATAAACAACGAAAACCATCAGAATACCCGGAGCCGTACAGCACCTGACATTTTCAAGACAACCGGTAAATTAGAAAAATGCGTGGGTTTAAACCAATGCTAGGAGAAAGAAATTTTCTTTCACCGTTATTATCCAGATGACGCTCATACATTTTTTAATGCTTAGGGGAGCATGCGCATTGATTTCGATATGTACGCTGGTGCTTGCGATGGACCGAGCATCTTTATTTCAATGCACACTCCGATCGCGCTCGACTCGATCCGGTGCGTCTACCACGCGAAATCGATGACGATAGTGACAGGGCTACGATGATGAGAAAATATACGTATGACCTGTGATCATTCCGACAAAGAGGAGAAAATTCGAGAATTTTTGTGCAGCAGAAAATACAAAGATAAACAAATTGCCCATATACAACAAAGGCGGCAAAAAACATTGAGCATCGAAAATTTGGTTAACCATCTAACAACCAAAAGTTATTTCGCAGATGTCAGAAGGCAAAACGGTAAGCAGCTCAGCATGTTCTTATCACAAGAAAACGACTATAGCAGATGGCTGGACTTAAAACGGAGTGGAGTATTTCGGTTGACCTGGTAATGTTGCTCAAAGAAGCAATCAATATAATGCGTGATTTCTGATGCCAATTGCATACAAACGTCATTTTAAAAAAAAGAAAGCCATATATGAGAGTATTACAAGGGACAAGTGCAGCCCCATGGTTAGAGATGCATTGCAGTACACACATAGTCGTTAGTTCTACACCGCGTCCTCCTTAAGAAATCCCTCCACTCTTATGTGGCAAGCACATCGCTGGTGCATTTGTCTGATAAGGCGGAAGCACTGACTTGATATACCGGTAGAACCTCGCAAGTACTGTGTGGGCGGAACTCGAATGGAAAGTGTGCCTCACTGCCGAAATCCTTGCCTTCTATTTCACCACATAACCAGTTAAAATATACAAAAAATTGCAAGAAGTGTCCAACGGTTTTATACAGATTGACAGTAAAGATACACAACTCGAAAACGGGACTGGTCTCAAGCACGAAATGTTCCAGTAGAGATAGAATACATGCACAAACAAATCGAATGCACTTTATCGCGGATTAATAGCAGTTATTTTTGACAACTAATGAACACTTTGATTACGTCAGCTTTCAAGGCCCGTTGAAAGGCCTCTAGAGTGTTCTCCAAAGTGTAGTGGGCTCTGGTTAGCCCGGATAGGTCAATTCGACCAGATGAGACAAGATTAATTGCTGTCGGATAGCTGGAATAGAAATAAACAGTATGATTGCTTTAGAGACTTTCTATTAAACTTCTGTTTAATAATAAACAAATGGAATGGAAGAGAGAACGTCATGAAGAAATTCTAACATCGCAACTAATTTGACAGAGATCTTCTGATCTGATTCGAACATCTTCCTTGATACTTGATACTTGAATGCCCCGTCCTCACTGGTTGTGCGGACCCCAGCACAATCTCCATTTTTCGGAGACTTGTTGCTAAGCCATTGTGGTTCTCTGGAATCCCGAGATCAGCCTGGTCAAAGTCTGCCCCCAGGTCGTCACCACCACAGGCAGTCGCAGCCCTTGTGGATCAGGAGACTTGCCACTATGCGACTTTGATACCAGGACGATGGTGCATCCTGGTATTGGTTTACTCTTAGCTAGGCTTCCTGATGGAAACGTCGGACTCCTTTTCAGCTTGGGAGATCCTGCGTGGGGGGATGAATCCCCCGCTGTACATCGCAGCCAGACACCCAGGAGCACCTCCCAGCCACGATGAGGTGGCAAACCGTTGGGAGAGATTCGAACATCGTATCTTCAAAATCAGGTTCATACATTGGCTGAAAGACGTAATAATAGTAGTTATTTGGGAAACCAAATAGAATATGATAAGGTTTACTTATTTATTTAGTTTGTTACATGGACAGCACTTTACGAGTAATGCAACCCCTAGCACATTTCCATCAGTTTCTTTTCTTCGAGACCATTGCCTAGCGTAGTGTTCCACTTCAAGTACGGCAAACATCACTTCCTAATCCGCAAATTCTTTCTTACTACCAACAGCTGATGTCAACCACCATTTCGGTCGATCCATTAGTCGCTACCAGTTGTCACTACAGCTTATTAACGACATCCACGATACCTTCGTCTTCTAGCTCTACACGATGAATGCGTCCTCCTTAAACCATTCCTATTGTTCTTCTCGTCAATCTGCTGTCGATCTGTCTCATAGAGACCGGGTTTCATTAAACCTCGGCTAGAATAAACGGCATGTTTTTATGTTATAGAGCACGTGTAGCGCAGTGGTTTGACGTGCTTGCGATGCACATATGGTTGTCGATTCGATCCCGCGTCCGTAGTTCACCAAGCTTACCACTTCTCCGTTGTCCGCAAATTGGATCCAGACTTGTCTGTGAGGATTGCAGCTCTAATTTGATGTATCGGTAGGCCACCGCAAGTCGTTGTAAAGGCCAGATACGCATTCAGTGATAATCAATCGTATTACTTAAACATGCCTAAAGAAGTCGAATGCATGGTGCACCCCTCAGGGATTGATAAACGCTAGGAGCTTTATCCTTTTTATACTTTAACATTTCGACGCACTTATCTTCTTCGATGGTAGGTTCACCCGAGTCGATGGTCCATCCACAGGTAATCGGCCTCGCTATGGGGATGATCGTTGTCCATTCGAGTCGAATCTAATAAAATGTACCATCCCTCGAATGAAGAATTTCACTCGGCGGTGACCTTTTATACCGGATGGATGTGGATCTATTGTCATCATCTTATGTGATCCGCTTTTTTGGCGGCACTCCATTCTGCAACGGTCGGTATTTCAATAGCTGGCATGTCGCGTGACAATTTCTTGAAAACCGACTTTTATTGAACCTCGGAAAGAGTAATAAGTATGGTGATCAATACTATTCGAAAGTCTGAGCTGGCTCGTCCGACTTGGTGAGTGTGCTGTCATATTTCAGAAGACACTCCTCAATCATCCCGCGAGTGAAGTGTAAAATTCTCGTTGTGGTTTAAGTTTAACTAGGTCTGATGTCACGTCTCAGCTACAAAACGGAGCGTTGGAAGGGCAGATGAGTTTAATGAACGCGGATTTCTGTACGTTAGTTGACCGATGATTTTAATGAGAAATTTCCTAGAATAATGTTTGTCAAACCATGAAAGCAGTGAATGCAGGATTTGGATGCTTATACAACCGTGTTATTCTTATAGACCTAATGTAACATTATATTATCATATGGTTGCCACAAGCAACACCACTAGGACGAGATCTATTATGCCACAAGCTGCTGCTGCACTATCACAATAATGATAAGTCCTTTGCTAACAAATGCACTTGTGACAGGTGGGCATGTCATTAATGTGGTCGATATCGAATTCACATGTCTGCAAGACTTCTTTGTGCTGCTGGTGATAAAACATAAAATAAGTGATGAAGCTCTCGGCGTTGATCAATCCCTGAGGGATGCGCCATGCATTCGAATCATTAAGTATCATTGGAGGTCACTGAATATATATTTGGCCTTTAAAATGACTCGCGATGGCCTACCGATGTATCGAGCCAGTGTTGCTATCCTCCCAGACAAGTCTGGTGACAATTTGCCGACTCCGGAGGGATGGAATGATTGGTGGGCCATGGGGGGCGGGATCGATTCCAGGTGTGTGTCGCCTCCAAACACTGCGAAACATGTGCTGCTGGTGAGACCAAAACAATACGCTGTATTTCGATTGTTATAAATGACAAGAGGGTCCACATGAACTTCTGTCAATAAAACATCGTCCATACTATCTACGCGCAGCCCACTCGGCCGGCTGACTACAACAGATGGAAAATCGGCTGAAGAGGAAACAAGCTCGACGTTGTCTCCATCATGACGATACTCGACCGGTCATAGTGTCGACGGATCTTTAGCAGCTGGAGACGCTTGGCTCTAGTCGGTTTCACATCATCTGTACATTCTGAACCATTTGCTTTCTCATTTTATATTCATTGAGGCTTGAAAACATATCTTCACTGCATTCTCATCGACGATATCAATCAGACATCCCGCTACTTCTTCCAGTCACGGCAGCCACGATCTTGGAAGAAAAGCGCTGTGCTTCTGCTCGAACGATTGGCTTCTTTGGTAGGAAAACTTTTTTTCAAAGATTGTAAAACAAAACAAAGCTCTATTAAGATTAATATGAGGAGTGCAAAAAGAAGATTTCAATGGATTCTTCGTTAATCCAATGGTAAAATAGATTTAGGTAAGAAAAATATTGGAACAAGCTGACGAAGAACGTTTAACAGCAATCAGTAAATACCTATATATTTTCATGTGGTATTCTTTCTCAACATTTTGACTCAGCACTTACCAATTCGCATACCTAAAAACACCTCTGATATCCACTTCTCGTAGGGCTGATTCTATGATGGGTAGCTCTGCCCGAGGTGCACCCACTCCTACAAGCACGATCACACCACCAGAGCGAGTAGTCTGAAGCCCTATCGATAAGTTTCAAGACCCTGGACACGACACGACTTTATCTTTTCACTCCAAAAACTAAACGAAGGATTAAATCATACGCATATAGCCGTCTCTATGCAAGTCTGCGCTCCAGTGCATTCTATGGTCACATCTGGTTCAGTCCCTAAATGGTCAATAACAGCTGAACGTACGTCAGATGGAGACATTCCTCTGAAAAGTAAGCAAATGTATTACGTCAGATTACATCTTTCCATTAATTCTACTTAGGACTTTTTGCGAACTGAATCTCATTCGTCGTCTACCATCATGCTTTCAAAATATATCGTTATGCAACCGTTATTTCGACTACAGGCTCAGCTTGACTGGCTCTACTGCGGATTTGTGATCCGCAGATCAATCCCGGGTGATTGCTAATAACAGCGTTAGGTAGAAAAACTGGTTAACAGGAAGTGAGAACGAGAACCTCAGTGGTGCCATTAACAGGTGAGCCTCAGAAAGGGTAATCGCGCTTCGATCTGGTCTAGAGACCAAATTTCGTGAACATCTCAGCATCGTGGTTGCATTTTACATCATACCCTGCCATGAAAAATAATACTAGGCAGTCGGCAAAAAGTTAGCATTACCTCGTTATGCTTTCATATTAACAAGGAAGTTTTCCACAACAGCACGATAGGTACTGTTAGAAGTACAGCCCATGACGATCTAACGGTAGCAGCATGTCGCTCAATGTTCGAGATTTTCTGGATCAAATTTTTTCTGGATTTTCTATTGGATCTCAGCTCTCAGGAGAGGAAAGAAGCAGTCTGACAAAATGTATTCGGGAGTTGTGTGACTATACTGTTCCGCTGTCAGCCCTGATGAACGAAAATGGGATCGTCAAAACCTCTCGCCATGATATGGATTAATAATGGAGACGTTCTACACCAACCTTTTCCTTTCCACAATCCCCGTCCCGGACCCCAATATTCCCACTGGTGAAAAGCCACCTGGAATTCTTCCGTCGGAGGTTTGAGTTGCGATGGCATGAAAAGGGGCACAGCTCTAGGACCTTATAATATCACCGCTAATTTCCTTCGAAATGGAAACCACAATTTGCATGTACTTCTCGCAAACCATATGACAGCCTACTTCCAAGAGGAATAAATCCCAGACCAGTAGAGGACATCGCGCACCTTCAATATGCCCAAGAAAGGTGAACGAAGGGATCCTCGTAACTATCGTCCGATATGCTTATTGAGTGTCCTCTATAAGCTCTTCACGAAGATTATCTTATCGCGCATACCAAGCACATTGGATGAGAAGCAATCAGTCGAGCAATTTCGATCAAGAATTTCCACAAGGATTTTGCTGCATGGTCCACATCCAAACTATGTTCAGCGTCACCGAATTTCGTCGGGAATACCACCTGTCTCTAGTCCTAACCTCTGTCGACTACAAAAAAAGCGTTTGAAAGTGTCGAAATGAATGCAATACTATCAGCGTTGGTCGACTACGGAGTGGACCCGTCCTATATAAGAACCATGTCTAACTGTTATCGGAACTGCACTACGAAAATACAGCTTTTCCATAGACCTCTTAGCATACCTACAGTAAAAGAGGTTGGACAGGGCGACACGATATCGCTAAAGCTGTTTAATGTTGCACTGCAGTGGATAATGAAGTCACTCGATTTGGATGACAAAGGCATACGTATTGATGGAATATTCCTATCAAATCTTCGTTTCGCTGATAACAATGTCATTTTTCCTAAAAGCACCAGCGAAGCAGAGACGATGATCAACGAGCTCAACAAAGCTGGAACAAAGATCGGACTATGCATAAGTCGGAAGACGACCCAATTCATGAAAAAACCCATGGTGCGAAGGAGAACAAATTGAACGGGAAGGCTGTCTGATTGCAGAGACTACCTCGTACGTATACCTTAGGCGATGAACGAACATGAAAAACAGCATGAAGGAGGAACTAGACAGAAGAAGTAGAGCAGCTTGGGCTGCGTTCGGGCCTCTCAAAGAAGCCACCGACCAATTAATAAAAGCATAAAGCTCTCGGCGTTGATCAATCCCTTTGGAATGCGTCACGCATTCGACTTCATTAAGCATCGTTGGAGGTGATTGAATGCATATCGGCCTTTACAATGATTCGCGGTCGCCTAGCGATGTGCTAAGCCAGTGCTGCTATCCTTCCAGACAAGCATGGTACCAATTTGCCGAACCCAGAGGGATGGAAAGCTTGGTGGGCCAGGGGCGTGGCAATCGACCCCATGTGTAGTATTGCAGGGCACCTCCGACCACTGCGCCACACGCGCACGTTACCAACCACCTGAATGACTTGAAAATCCGCGTTCACCTTTTCGATTCAACGGTCCTACCAGCGCTCTGTTATGCTGCAGAGACATGGGCTGATACTTCAACCACGTCAAGAGTGCTCCGCACTACCCACAGAGCGCTTGAGCGATGTCTTCCGAAATATAACCGGCACTCTCAATATCTAGTCGGAATGAAAAGCTCTGATCTTCGAAATCTGTCACATCTTCGAGATCCTGGAGAACATATATAGATTGCGACACATAAATGGGCCGGTCACATAATGAGTAGAACAGACGACAGATGGACAAATAGAGATGTGGAGTGGTCTCCACGAGAATGTAAATGTCCCCCTAGGACGGCCGGCACCACGTTTAGCGTACGTGTTCGTAAACAAAGTTAATCAGATGTATCCGCATCTGCAGTTATTTTACAGATCACGGTACGAGACTCGCACGCGCCACCATGGTCGAGCAAAACCACCACCATGGACGACGACTGCGAGGGAAAGAAACGAATGGCAAATGGATTGGGGTCCGCACAACTCGTGAAGACGGACCATCCAACTAAGTATCCAAGTATATCAGTTTTTTTCATTATCAGATTTACGTTAGTCTGCCTATGTGAAGGATATCGGGCCGTTTAGCCGATAAACCATGACAAACGTTCAAGTTTTATTCTAAATAAACTCAAGAATCAAATGAGCAGTGTAATGCTGCTCGTGGTCACTAAGTGAGCCATGCTGACTGCCGAGTCGTAACAAAGGCGAACAAGCCCTTACTGACAACCGAGTGCTTAAATGCGATCTCCGTTAAAAAGGGATTCCTGTTGATAGGTCACGAACGACAGCTTCTTCATATGAGGTTTATTTTAAACCAGTTAATATTACTAGGCATCTAAGAAAGATTCTGATTGGAATAAACGGCAATATTTAGAAATATTATGTTCCCAACTTTACGCAAACGACGTGATCGGCCCCAAGTGTTCTTGCTAGCTCGAGTCGTTTCGATTCGAGGTCTGTAATCACGACCTCTGATATTCCTGCAGCCTTAGCAGTCATCATGCACAGTATTCCAATGGGACCTGTAAAAGAAGACCTAATTTTGCGCCAGCTGACAATACTACTAACCTGAGCTATAAAAAGAAAACTACTGAGATTACAATGTCGTTGCCTTTTACTGCCTACCCTTTTTCAGTAGCAGGGCATGAAGTGAAATGTAGCCATAATGAAGCAGAGATATTTGCAAAATTCCGGACCGCAGTGGGGACTGAACACGCTACTATCCTTTCCAGGAGCTAACGCGTTCACCACCACACCATGTGAGTCCTTCGTTTCGCTTTTCTCTCACTATGTTATTGACCTATGGGCGCTATCAGCAATTACTATTGAGAATGTTTTAAATGAAGCAGATAACACCTGCTCCTTCCACTAGAACTCGTTGTCCCAGTTGTAGATTAGCTCTTCGACAAGCATGAACTGCTACTGATAACGGTTCCATTAACGCTCCTTCCTCGTATGAAACATTATCGGGAAGCCTCAAAGAAAGAAAAAAGACTTTTGAATCTCCTCAATGAACAAAACGGAGCACGATGTCTCCCCAAAAAAGCAGAGCCTCGAATGTGAGTTAATCTAGCTCATTATGAGGCACTCGTCCGGAGTGGAACAAAGTTAGATGTTTTATGTTACTAAACCATACATGCATCTAAGGAAGAATAAATAGAAAACATTAACTGTAGTTGAACTGAAAGCAAATATGATTTATGATCCCAACTTGTAGCAAAAATCCGCGTCCAGAACCACGTATCTTGCCAAGGATCCATGAACTGGAGGTGTAGCGAAAAACCTCATTGCAGGACAAAGATTATATCTACCAGTCTGAAATTTGATGGTTTTATGGATTACCAGTTTTCTCACTTTCTGCCATATTTCCCAATATTAGAAAGATTAATCAAGAATAAAAAAGGTTAAAGGATAAAGCTCTCGCCGTTGATCAATCAGTGAGGGATGCCTCATGCATTCGATTTCATCAAGCAACGTTGGAGATGATTTAATGCATACTTGGTACTTATAATGACTAGCGGTGGCCTACCCATGTATCGGTCAAGTGCTGCCCCAGACAATTCTGGTACTAATTTGCTGACCCAGGGGGGAAGAAGGGCTTGGTGACCCTGGGGCGCGGAGATCGAGAACCAAGAATGAATTACTAGTATATCAAATCTACGATCCAATGAATTCATTGCTGTAACATTCAAACGTTTTCGAAAGAGTGCATATCACAGTAGTTAAAGGTGCCCTGCAATTACACACGGGTTTCTGTTCGATCCCACAGTCTAGCAAAACAAAGCCTCCACTGGTGCACATTGGTAGTTGACTTCTCTAGAAGAATAAAAAAGCTGAATTGATACAGAAACAGGGAACAAAAACCCAATGTATTGAGCAAATATGCATTCATCCACCTCTACTATGCTACGAATGGAGTCAAATGCGTGCGCCATCACCAAAGGGTTAGTGATCAACGATGAAAGCTTTGTTCTTCGTACGCCTTATAGACGCCTACACTACTTTATTTATAAGTATAACCCAGACTCTTAGTTCAGTATAACGACTTTAACATGTTGAAAAGGAAACTGAAATGATGTGTAACTTCTCTGATTTGTAATTTTCTAGATAGCTCTGTTTACGCTCCTATTAGAGCACAGAACTATTCAGCATGAAATATCCGACTTAACATTCACTTGTACGCTTTCTTGTTTAATACTATTTCTATTTGATTTATCAATGCTTCATAGAATTCCTAGAGAAGAACTGCGATTCCCTGACAAGGCGAAGAAGCCAAGATCGCCGAAACGCCAGCTATTCTGTATTAATAGATGCTGTAACACCACCTTCGTGCTTGTTCATCAAGAAAACGGTGAATCATTTCTAGACTGATTTTGCTATACCATTCTATCCAAATCGTTAACTACTGGTTTTACATGCATTCACAATCTAATCTTGCATCATTTCTTTTCTACATGACCCGTCTTCATATCTGCTGTGAAGATCCCAGAATTTCTTCGATCACGTTCCCCTGCATAGATCGTTTACTAAGGTTATCGCGTTTGGGCGCAGGTTCGAGTATTAACTTAGGTATTTTGGTCCTCTCTGTTAAGGTCGTCGATCTGATCGAGTAGACTTTTCACGAAACTCTGCGACAGCGCTGCTTGAGAGTTCCAAGATTTTCGCCTGAAGCAGTTATCAGCCATAGTGAATAAGCGTGATATTCCGAGATACGTCTAGTACCAGTTTCCAACAGCAGAAAGATGAAGGCCTTGTTGATGGAAACAAGGTCTTCGAGGACTTGCGTTTATTGAATGACATCTCTACCACGTGCTACCCATGTCCCTTATATATTAGTATTAATATTACTTCATAGGGTGGGGATAGCATGCTGGTAGTGATGTCCGTCATCACGAGCATTGTGCTAGTTCGACTCCGCACCCGGCCAACAAAGCCTCTCACCTCTCTCTCCAGGGTAGGGAAATCGGCACCGGACTTATCTGAGAAAGAATCACTTCCTGCAATCCAACTGGGAGCGCTGCATCCCGGCTATTTCAGGACTCAGGAAGAATTGTTCGACCAGCTGCGACATTCAAGATGAAATGAAAACCCTCAAGCAGCAACCAAAGACACACCACGTAAAAGTTGGAAGATCTTCGTGGACAATGGATGCGAGGAAACCAATCAAGTGTGAGAAGTGCTGAAATCCGCACAGTAGACGTGAAGACGGATAAAATAAAAGAAAATAAAAAATAAAAAACATTATTTCATACTTCGATGAAACCATCGATCTCCCTCGTATGAGGGATCTCGAGCCGGTTAGTCGCGAGGCTACGTGGAGCGTCCCCAGGTGGCGGATAGAGGTTATCCGCGGAGCAAAAGCGACCATTCCTTCCCTGAGACGCAGATGTATCTGAGAGGATGGACTCCCTGTTTCTGCTGCGCCGATTTGGCACATACTTTCTGCATTTACGGGGCGTATTCATGCACTCGTGTGTGGGTGCGTTCTCGATTATGCGGATTGTGTTCTACGAGTCAATTCGGCCAAAAGCCTGCAATCAAGTGACAGGGAAATATATGGGAGGCGGTTAGAGTCACCTCTAACAAATAAGCTCCATGTCCACTCTGGGAGAGCCTGGCAAGCTACACGTGAGGACACCCTGCCCCCCACGCCCAGAGCACAGGAAGCTATACGAGGGTACCAAAAAAGCTAAACACGGTAAAGAAAGCGGCCTCGTTCCCCTGACCCCGAAAGAGCCCCCAATTTCGAAGCGTTGGGTAGGACGAGTACGGAGAGGCTGCTAAAATCTCAGGTCCAATGGAAGCTGCCTGGATTACAAAGAACTATGGTGACGATATGTACCTACAATGCATGTACACTTGCATCCGGGTCCTCGATAGAGGGACTTGCTCATGCAAACAAGAAAGATAAGGTACGACGTCATCGGTTTTGCCGAGACGAGACGACGCCACCCATTCAACGCCGTCTATGACACCGGAGAAGAACTGTTCTCGGAACATGCGACAGTAGAGGAGTCGGTGGCGTCTGCGTTCTCGTCAACACGATCTTGTCAATGAACATTGATTCATTTGAACAGCTTACAACCCGAATAGGACGTTTACCATTGAAAAGATGTGGATCAATACCGGCTTTGACAACCATCGTCGTTTACGCGCCAACATCAAACTATGACGAAGAAGAAGTCGAAGCGTTCTATATGGACTTGGATGAGTTCTACAGAGAAGACCATACATCCTTCAAGGTCATCATTGGAGATTTCAACGCCAAGATTGGACCAAGAAGAACGTCTGAAGAACGTCACATTGGGACCCATGGATTAGAATGGAACGAACAGGGTGAGCGGCTATCTGAATTCATCATGGCTACCAAGACCATCCATGGTAACTCGCAATTCCGTAAGCCCCACCCTCAATGCTGGACGCGGAAGTCTCCCAATGCAGAGTAGCATAACGCAATAGACTACATCATAGTAAATAGAAGGTTTTGCCTAACCGATGTCGCTGTTGACCCAAAATTCTACATGGGATCAGACAACCCTCTCCTTTCGTGCAAGCTTCTATTTCTCGCGAAAAGGAGAAAAAAGCCGCTAACTTCAAAAACCGAGATCCCTAGAACCACCGTAAACTGGGACTTATTCAATTCATTAGTCGGCTGTGGGGAAGATGCCGTTGTCGATAACATCGACGAAGAATACGATCGGCTCGTTGTACACCTTCACGTTAGCGCTATGAAGGCTGAGAGTTCGAAAGTCACCAAGAGACGTCTGTCTCCAGAAACATTCGAGCTGATACGCCAGCGTGGAAACGCACGAGCTGCAGGCAACCGCGAACTAACGTCCGAACTTCCAAAACAATGCAGAGAGGCGATAAAAGAAGATTTTAAAGAGAAGAGCAGCAGTAATGGTCGAAGATGTAGAGGATGGGAAAAGCATTCGCAAAGCCCGCCGAAGCTTCGCCAATTACAATAGCAAGATGATTGCACTCCGACGCCCAGACGGAACAGTTACAGCGTCCAGAAAAGCAATGGAGAAAATCATTCACGAATACTACTCAGATCTCTTCGATATCTACCTCCACCTTCCGTCATATGAAATAAAGGATGATGGATAGTTGCACCATCTGTTCTCCCTTCCGAAATCCGACATGCCATTTCGTCGGTGAAAAATCGAACAGCCACCAGGTCCGGACAGGATAAGATCAGAACACTTGAAGAACCTTCCGCCAGTCCTCGTAAACACACTGGCTCGGCTCTTCACACGTTACCTGTCTGAATGCAAGGTCTCTACTCAATGGAAGACCTGCAAGATCGTGTTTTTCTTCAAGAATGGTGACCTGCACGATATCGGCAACCACCGCCAAGTTTGCTTGCTGTCTCTCGTCTACAAACTTTTCACTCGAGTCATCCTAAACAGGATTGACAGAACACTGGACGAAGGACAGCCATGTGAGCAAGCAGGGTTTTGAAATGGATTTAGTACTATGGACCACATTCACACGATAACAAGGCTCATTGAAGTATCGCGAGAGTACAAAAGACCGCTCTGTCTCACGCTCATCGATTTAAAGAAGGCCTTTCACTCAAATGAGATAGAATCAGTCATGGAAGCCCTTGGTAGTCAAGGAGTCCCTACTTAGTACATAAAGATTCTTCGCGAGCTGTACAAGAATTTCACAACCAAGATATCAGCATTCTACAACGATATTAACGTTGACGTCAAAAGAGGAGTTAAGCAAGGCGATAACATCTCGGCAAAATTATTTACCGCAACCCTCCAGAACGTCATGGAGACATAGGAATGGGATAATAGGGAGTGAAAATCGATGGTCGACAGTTACTTCGTCTTCGCTTTGCTGATGACATCGTCCTTATAACATCAAACATCAGCCAAGCGGAAGGTATGCTTGCCGACTTTGATAAAGCCTGTGGAAAGATTGATCTTCGACTAAATCTCACAAAAACGATGTTCATGAGGAACGGACTGATTTCGCATGCCCCATTTACGTTCAACGGAACGAATATCTCCAAATGCTCCAGTTACTTCTATCTAGGTCGGGAAATCAACATGTTGAACGACTTAGCTCCAGAGCTGAGCAGAAGGAGACGAGCGGCATGGGGAGCTTTCAAAAGCATCGAGGATGTAGTGAAGAGAGCAAGGAACACTCGACTCTATGGCCACCGTTTCGACTCAACGGTACTTCCTGCCCTAACGTATGCGTCAGAAACCTGGTCGATGCGTAAGCAGGATGAAAGATCGTTCAGTGTTATCGAACGCGCAGTCGAAGGGACAATGCTAGGAGTATCCCGTTTCACACAAGTAAGGGATGGGATCCGAAGCTGCGACCTGCGTCAACGATCAAAAAATCAAAGATGCCGTTCTGTACGCCAATCATTCGAAGATAAGGTGGGCGGGACACGTAATGCGTATGAATGACAACTGATGAACAAGAGCCGTTAGTGACTGGATTCCTCGGGATGTCAAACATACTGCAGGAAGACCACTGACCCGATGGTCAGTTTTTCACGAAGAGCCTAGAAGAAGGATACGATGCTCGGCGAGTCCCTAGAGCGAGCAAAACCCACTGAGCTACTCCTGCACGCGACAGGGAAAAATAGAAGTTTTACAGGCGCCCGCTCGAGCCACTCGTCGATCAACAAGACTACAGGTGATACAGGTGATACTTCGATGAATCCTAAACGAATGAAATTTTATGCTCTCATCGTTCTCAAAAAAAGACATAATAGCTATCAAAGCGTTCGTAACTCATAAAGCCACGTGTTGCTATGCACAGAACTTACTTTTTCAATATAAAAAATAAAAGGATAAAGCTCTCGGTGTTGGTCAATCTCTGAGGGGTGCGCCATGCACCCGGCTACACTAAGTATCTTTGGAGGTGATTGAATGCATATTTAGCCTTTACCATGACTCGCGGTGGTCTACCGATGTATCGAGCCATTGATGTTATCCTCCCAGACAAGTCTGGTACCAATTTGCCGACCCCCGGAGGGATGGAAGGCTTGGTGGGCCATGGGCGCGGGGACCAATTCCACGTGTGTGTCACAGTGGCGCCTCCAACCACTGCGCCACACGCGCTCTCAATGTAGTTGCTTCAAATCTCAGCTAGCATCTCGATATATTCAGCAGGCAAATCTTTCCAGTTACCGTCTTCTTCCTGCCTACCAAAACCTAGAGAATTTTCGCCTCTTTTTTCGAGTAAAGCGAGAAAATTAATCGATTATATGTCGATTCACAACACTCGTACGGGTGAATATACTGACGAGTTTAAGTTTTAAGAACAAGTGTAAACTTGTCAATATTGAGAAGAACACTGTTCGCCATCTTAACGTTGGTGTTCCAGGAACAGTTTTTCTTATGAAGGATTCAAATCCAGAGTTTTCGGAAAGTCTATGGATAATCGACTCACTTTGCACTGCTCACAACCTCTACAGGGAATTCCTGGTTCAAGCGCTATTCGATCACCAATTTTGAATCCCTTAACACCACTTCCCAACCCGACAACGGTGCCCGAAGTTTCATGTCCAAGAACCTGCAAAAATTCAATTCACTATTGCATCTCAACCAATGATAGAGGAAGGAAAGAGATATTTCACCATCGGTTCCTTCACAACAAAACTACCGATAGATGCATGAGTCCAGTAATGAACATCAGAACCACAAATTCCAACTGTGTGAACACTAAATGAATGCATTATTATTTACGCATTAGCTCAGTCGGAAAATAATGCAGACTTCATGTGTTCAAACTTTCAGCTCTTTCTTGTCGCAAAGTTCTAAACATCATGTTCATTTTAAATATGAGTTCATCGTTCTATACTTTAGGCCAAAGAATTTAGCTCAATTTAAGTTGTTCGAATAAAAAAAGAAGGAGAAGGAAAACTCGGGCGGAATCATGTTTCGACGTGAAGCCGTGCAACGATCCAGAATATTAAAGTTGTTTCTGGCCAAAAAACTACGATGCAGCACTCGAATCGTGATGAAGTTATGAGTTCCGAAGACTAGAACAGTAGAGAACAAGACATGCTGCCGTAGACGATAACCTCTCGAAGACATCAACTGAACCAGATCTACGCTTGGAGTTTGAATAGCTCACCAGAAGAGTTCGTGTAAATAAAACAACAGTTACCACGCAAAGATATTTCGAATCTTCAAGAAAAAGCTTACTCATCCACTAAGAGGATCAGTGAACGAGGCACTATCAAACAAAAAATCTTATTATATTCTATAAAAGTACTTGTCCAAGGAAAAGATGCCTAGCAACATCTCCTTAAAGATTACTAATACACACCTCCTTCATTGGGAGAAAACATTCCACTCTGAACACCAATATTTGATAGCATCGTACTGATTATAGGGCCGTCCAACTAATCAGAAAAATCTACGAACCTTCAAATGATAATCTTAATTTGAGCACTGAAGCAGCACATTAAGACCGATATACGTTCAGCATTGGGTGAATCTAGCCTTAAGTGGAAACAGACTAGCTGGCTTTTTTCTTCCTACAATAGAATGAGGTATAGAAGCGCAGAAGATAGTCGGTTTTTCCTCTTGTCGCCACTTTTTGGTGTCAGATTTATGTAGAGGTATTTGCTAATTTGGCTTTATCCTCGAGCGGTCGGTCCACAAGTCGCAAGATTTGCTAACATTTTCGTCTTAGAAGAACTCGAATCACAAGGCACGGAAGTTCCGGTCCGCAAAGGTGAAAAACTGAGTGTGGTGAGAATGGATAAACAGAGCTATTTTCTGTTCTATGGAAAATCACGTCCGATCGTCATTCAGCATGCCATTGAGGGGGAGGAGGAGGTGGGAAATCTCATAGTCCAGCCGAATGCGCACTCGAACCCGACCAGCTCTGTGGGTGGCGATCGAAAGGGAACAAAACGAATGGAAATATTGGAACCGGTAACTATGATTGTGGACCATCTAAGTATCTACGTTAGTAATTACGAATTTAGAGCGTTCGTCCAGTTCAAAAATACGGACCATATCTAAAACGTTTGAGAAAACTGTGGATTACGAGGAAAGAACGAAATCAATGGAAAATAAAATGATAATTCAATGAGAATGATGAAGATCGATAGTTGAAAAGCTGAGCACAAGCTTGGATTGAAACTGAAGCATGCGACCTGAATTTTTGAGCAACTTCACAAATCAGAACTTAGCGTGGTGGTTAATAAAGGGCTATCTCTAACCTAAATAAATTTAGTAATAATGAGCAGATCTTCCCTCCGAACTCCATCTAATTTCAGGCTTGATGAAACTAAGAGCGATTTCAAATGACGATAGTGCCTTTCTCTGCCACATATTTCTGATGGGAGTTTCGTTCTACATATAAGGAAATTATGATCCCCACAAGAACGTAGTCAAATGTCCAGTGTTCGATCAATGATTCTTAACAATCGCTGTAAATGTTTTCGAGATTCCACTTCACAATTCACTCTTCAGAAAAGGAAGTTTCCAAGCAACAACGGAACATGTACAGCTTGTTGGATAGGTTAGTTGGCTAATCGCTAGAATCGCTGCCCACAAAGAAACTTGTAGTTCTGGATAAATCCTAATCGCAAGTCAGCCTTCTGATTCACAACAGCCTGGAATTTCATGTCATAAAGATTTAGGAATATTCGACTATCTCACGACTCCTGTGAAATCATGTGCGATCGGCATTCATGGTGTTATGAGGACGGAAGACAACGACAGATCCTCAAGTTGCAGCTGAGCTGAAGGAAGAACAAACCACTTCTGTAGATGACGACCTTATGGCGACGAAACGAAAACTAGAAGTGTTGAAGCTCGTGCCTCATTAGAACAGGCCATCTAATAACTACAGTCGTTTGGCACCTTTTGTAAAAATTCTAGGAGCTAAATGTGTAAATGGAAAAAGTATCGTTTTACTTGTTCGAAACAAATTTTAAAGTTATACGCTTGAGTGGAAATGCAATTATTGAAGATTGATGTGGCCCTTTTGGCCCCTTGAAAAGTGCAAAAGAAGAAACAAAAATACAAAAAAAAATTTGAAAACTAAACCGAAAATCAGAAGAACCTCATCAGCCAGCAATCAGGGTTCTGTTTATCAAGGATGAAATGACTTATTAATAGAAATCCTCAAAAATTTCTTTCACCTTATCAGAAGCTGATTAGCTTCTGGTGTTGGAATTTCTCGCTGGACTAGACGAATGTCGTTTACACCAAAAAGTACTGCTGACAGATTACCATCACTCATTGCTCTAAAAAAAGCCTCATAGATGATCATCAGCATTGATTCGCAGTGTAAAAAGCTTGACCCTAATTTCTGTGAAAGTATAAGGTGAGGTTTTCAAGCAGGAACGTGACCAAGAAAGAAGTCCCGGACATGAAGCGAAATACAACACGAAAATAAACAAACAGAAAAAATGATAAGATAGCAGCTGAGACAAAAACCATGCCAACACTTTAAGACGACAAGGTTAACATGTGATAGAACAGCCACAGAAGAACGACCAATTTCGTTAAGAATAACATGGAAAAATTGTCCATACAAGATAAAAACGAGTCGATACTAACGATAGCTATCAAGAAATTCTACAATGACCTAGCCATTCGCAGCGGCTGATATGAAAGAGCGTATCATTCGTTCGACGCCCAAAGAATTGTCATAGCTCTAACCTAATGTATCCGATATTTTGACCTTACTGATGGTTTCTGATAAATCACAATGGGTGACTATGATCAAAACTAACGAATACGGAACATTCTTTGCTCAGATGAGTACATTTTGATGGCTTTTAACAGGTGGGAGAAAACTCCATGTTCATGTGCGTTACAAAAGTTCGTCGATTCGTCATTAAGTTTGATTAGGAATAGACATGAGCAATGTTAATCTGTATTAATACCGGTTAATCCTGCATCGTCGTGAAGTCGTTATCCGATTGCTTATGTAGTTATAACTACATCACCGCTTGACTGTGGGTCAACGATGGTTTCCGGATGTTTCCGCATGCGCACCGACCAGAGTTGACGACCACATGGAAGGAAAAGTATCCAGCATGGTCGACTTGTTCGTCCAGATCTGCTTCAATGATGCTGGTGGAATAACCACTAGTAACAACCAATAACCACTACTTCGCGAAAAAGACGTTGAAAATCATGTTTTAGTTGCAGAAAAGCTTTAGCATTTACGTAGAATCCAAGTTTCAAGGAACTATGCTAGTTCGCCTTCATATCTAATAAATCGAAGATGGTAGGCAATTTGGTGGGCGATGGTAAATAGATCAAAAAAATAGCAAAGAAACTGCATTGAAATCAATATGCAACAGTCGCAACAACAACGTATGCATTGAAGTCGATGCACAATGCACACACTCCCCACCTCTTGATGCTTTTTGTGTTTTTAAAACAGAACTGTCTTTTAATATCGCAACGATATGGTGATTTTCTTCCTTCTAATATAACAGATTTTAAGCCCTATAAGAATACTTGGACACTTTGATGGCCCGACTTCACTGGTAGTACGGCCCCAGCAGAATTTCCATTCATCTCTCTCTTGCACCTGCGTCGTCCATAGTGGTAGTCTACTTCTAAAATGGTCACTATCGCGAGTTCCATGACTCATTCCTGAAATTGTTTCCATCTTCTAATACAAACGGATGACGTTAACCATGAATATGTCCACCCATCGGTGGTCATCCAAGAGGACGCTTGCATTCTCATGGTGTCCACTCCACTATTCTCATCGTCCACCTGCCATTCGCTCTTCCTGTTATGTCACGGACACATATATGCTTCGCTTTCGACGTAAATTTTTCTGGATTCCGAATATGAGATAGGTTTTTAAAGATGTGAGCTTTGAATTCCCGCTATACGTTCTGAGTACCCGTTAAATTTCAGAAAACATCATTCAAGTATTCTGTGGATGCCCACGTCTTTGCTGCATAACAGAGCACTGGAAGAAGTATTGAATCGTGAATCTCTGGGTCCTTCAGTTGGTCTGTGAATTCTTTGTGTGGTCCAAAAGCTGCCCATCACCCAAATGCTTTCCTTCTTTCTAATTCCCTGAGTTCATTGAACGCCTTAAGTATAATACGTAAGAGGTCGTGTCTTTAAGTAAGGATTTCTGAAGAGTGACCAAGCGTGGTGAAGAATTTCGTATGAGGTGACTAGACGGTAAATAGATGGGTGTACGACAAAGCCAACGCCTCAGACATTTCGTAAGAAAAAACTTCCGCCCACGAACGACAAATGTTCCATCATATAATTGTCGTGTGTCGGTCTTTCCGGTTCTCGTCTCTTGTAGGGCAGTCGCATGAAATTTGACGCGATCGGAGGCCTCAAGTAGCGTAAAGGTCGGCGTCTGCAGAGACTAATCCGGTTTTTACTCATGCAGAGCAAGAACCATTCTTCATGGTGTACCGCAACTGTGCTTGTTCCGTTCGTTTCCGTCTCGTTCGTTTCCATCGACATTCTGCGCAACCTGAGATATGATCCCCTTTCACCGGTTGTCTCACTGCGCGACGTCGTAGCCGAAGCCTTCCTCAGGCTGTTACCACCCCAGGCATTCCCTACCTTTGTGAAACACATGGAAATTTGCCACCTTGCGACTAATTTGGTACCAAGATGGCAGTGATTCCTGATATTTGTTTACTCTCAGGTAGGCTTCCGGGTGAGGACATCGGACTCCTTCTCAGCTTGAGAGACCCCGCTAGAGGATTAACTCCCAGCAGTACGTCGTGTCCGACATTCAGGAGCACCTCTCAGCCACGATGAGGCGGTAAACCTTTAGTAGGTCCGTAGGGGGGTTGAATAAGTAAATTGTCATGAATAAAAAGAACTAGAAGAAATGCTCATTGGCCAACAGACTTGGTTTTATACGACTTGATCACTTGTCCATTTGAAATCACTGAATGGAATGATGACGAGGTACAACATCTGACAAAGTTATGCATATAGAAGCTAGACTGTTAATCACAAGCTTAAGAAACGTTCCAAGAAACATTAGTATTAAACCAGCCCCTAAAAATACATGTGGAGACACTTAGATAAATAGGACGGAACAGATCATGAGAATGTCTCAAACCTTCGTAACACAAGGGAGGACAAGAGATTTTTGTTACTTTTCCCCTCTTTTCTGTAGAGGATCGGTGTAATCAGCACTGGAGTGCACGAAAGGTTATTGGACTCGATGCTCAGGATGGCCAACCATTATCCAGCTTTGCATGACAAATTATTATTCATCATACAAAACACAAGCGTAATGACTTATCGAGGTTAGCGCTACATTATCATAACTACCACCTTTGCTTTCGTCATAGTTTATCTACTTGATACTTGAATGGTCCGTCCTCACTGGTTGTGCGGGCCCCAGCATAACCTCCATTGTTCGAAGATTTGCTGATTAAGCCATTGTGGTTCCCTGGAATCCCGAGGCGCGCCTGGCCAAAGTCTGCTCCAGGCTTTCACCACCATAGGCAGTCGCAGCCCTTGTGGATCAGAGGGAGATTTGCCACCATGCGACACTAATAACAGGACGATGGTGGATCCTAATATTGGTTTACTCTTAGCTAGGCTTCCTGATGAAAACGCCGGACTCCTTCTCAGCTTGGTAGACCTTGCCAGGGGGGATGAATCCTTCCGTTGTGTATCGCAGCTCGACACACAGCAACACCTCCCAGCCACGTTAACCGTTGGGAGGAATAGTTTATCGTGTTCCACAATAAAGAAGTAGTAGATTACTTCACTCTTGCGGTATCTTAAACTCGCTTAATTCGACAATGCAGCTCTCTTGTCTTCTAGAAAACAAGAAAATGATGGAGAGTTCGATGTGAAGCAATCTCTTAACGAATGTGCTAATCAATCGCATTAATGGAAGGGGTGAGTGAAGGCATAATTGGCCTATACACTGACTTATGAAACACTACCGATGTGCCAGTTTGCTACCTTTATCCTCTAAGACTCTCAGCATTCTGATACGAATTTTCCGACTCCGGAGGATTCAGCGCTTCGTTTACTCGGAGCACGGGATCGAACTAAAAGCATGCATGTTTTGTAAGGCACATTTAACTATTAGGCAACGCACTCTTATTAGGAAACAAACAACTCCCAAAACTCCAACGTTTTCCAACAAGAAAAAGGTACCTATAGCCTCTTTAAAAAATTATCTTCTTGCGCTTCTACTGAACTTATTACGAAAACTTTCTACATCTGGTTTTTTTCTACCATTTCTTCAAAATTCCTTTTATAATCTAACAACTTTGAAATCCTAGGATGCCTGCTGTTACTGTAGTACCAAATTTTGCTTTTTGGTAAGCAACGAAACAATCAGTACGCGTAACAGGACCGACTTGGACCGACTGGGAATGAGTGACGATCAACAGAAGAGCACAGGGGATGGAAATGATAACTGTGTTCAAACAAATCCTATTCGTTCAAAAGAAATGACTTCAAAAGGAGAGAAAACAAAGTGATAAGAGAGTAGAAACAACACGTGTTGCCACTATCATTCACACAACGCATCATGTTGGGCGCTACCTGTGCCAGTAATGTCGCTCGACAACATTTGAAGATCGATGATCAGGAAACAAACAAAAAATGTTTAACAAACTGATCTCATTACATCCTAGCTAAATTTGCCAATAATGAAAGCCGATCACGAAGACATGACTTAACGAGTAGTCCACGAGCAGCAGAGCAACCAATAGCACGATTCGCTACTGACTCGCTCTCGTGCTCTAACGTACTCACATCGTCCGTGCCGCTTGCTTGGGACAACGCTTAACCTTCATGAATTTGTTCGAGAAAATGTTCTTTACATATTTCTAAGTGCAGAAAAGATCCTTTTCTGGTCGACGCTCCTCCCCCTACAACATCTTTATAAAGTAAGCTACCGATCAATTACAAGAAGTGGAGGAAAGAGGCTCTGCGCGCCAAAATAAGCCATCGGAAAGAAAATGACCCGTAGTATCTCACACCGGCCACACGCCGTATGTAATTGTGTAAAAGGCATACCGTTTGTTATGTGTTAAAGAATTCGAGATGAAAAGCAACAAACTCTCCTCCGGTTCTCAAAGGTCAGCAAATGACTGTAGTGGCAACCTGGGAACACGTTAGCGTAGCTAGCCCGGATGTCCAGAAAGAATCCTGCTCGGAAAACATTCAACATGTTATTAAGAGGAAGATCAAATTCCAGTCGAATTTGTACCCAGTGCCGATTACCTCCAGGAAGATAGTTAGAAGCCAACGAAATGGAACGAAGAAGTGTTAAGACACGTACGTGTGAAGACGGGTCATCCGAGCATGTAATTAAGCAAAGTAACTCCATCAAAGCTCAACATGAAGTACATCTTTATTCATGAATAAACTTTCTATTGGCTTTCTAGTCAGGATTCATGCAGACTAAGCAAAGAAGAAGAAGACTTCGCACTTATCTGAGAGAACATATGTAACATGCCTCCATTTGTTTCTTCGCGTGTCTTCCCAGTGATCATACTTCAACACAATCCGAAGACGTTAATTCTTCAGATGGGCCATTCACTCCGTTTTCCGATGGATTCTGACTTCGTGACTGCTTCCCCTGCGGTAAATGAGGGTACAGGAAAGAGGAAACGTCAGTAATACCAACAGTGTGGGGAATTTGTTGTTCTGAAGCAAATATGGTTAGTTAAAGATGAGACGTCTTCACAGGTCATGTGGGTCCTATTATATTTGTTTCACTTTCTTGCAACCATCACCCATCCCACCCACTCACTGGTCGTGTGTAGCTTCAGTTGAAGTCATCGCTCTATTATGTCCGTCATATTGCATGCCAGTTTCCTAAGAAATCCGAGATGACCGGCTTAGTGCGTTCTCCGGTCCTCACCACGAGCAAGTTCTGCACTTCGTAGAAAGAAATTTATTTGCAAGATTACAAGATCCTATTCCAAAAAAACACAAAGTAGTCAATAGCTTCTTTGATTAATAACCTATCACAAGATTGATAAGGTTTATTCGGCTAACGCTTAGACGTTTTCGTCTACTTCAAGAAGTTGATGACTCTTTTTTTCTTTTATTAGAACAGAAAAAGCAAGTCGCCCACTCCATGTGGTCCACGCGTACACCTAGAGCAATTGAACAAAACCAACCATGCTCGAAAACTTGTATTCAAAGAGTATTTACTAACGGCAAGGTGAAGATTTGAAGAAACTTTAAAGATTGACATGATTTAGAGTGTGTGTTTACAATTTTTATTTTATTTTCTTTTATTTCATCCATCTCCACGTCTACCGTGCGGATCCTAGCATTTCTCACATCCACTTCGTTCCCTCGCATCCATTGTCTACGAAGATCTTCCGATCTTCCAACTTTAACGTGTGGCTTCAGTTGCACTTTGAGGATTTCCATTTCATCTTGAATGTCGTACAATGCTAGTCGAGCAATTTCCCCTAGAGTCCTGAGATAGCCGGGCTGGAGCGTTCCCAATTGGATTGCAGTTTTTTTCCCGGAGAAGTCCGGCACCGATTTCCCGACCTAGGAGGGATGGGAGGCTTCGTTGACGCGTAGCGGAATCGAACTAACACCAAGCTCGTGATGATGGACATCACTATCACTGTGCTAGCCGCGCCATGTGTTTACATTACTTGACAACAAAACCGAGTTTTGGAAAGACGCTAACAAAACACTTATATGACTTAGAAGTTGCTCTAAAAATGACGGAGAATCAGAATCGTGTGAAGGACAGAGAGTAGTGGTTGAAACAATGTTTACTGGACCTTGAAACAGTGGTTAAATCAGACAATGTAAAGCCAAGAAGGCTTCCTACTTAGTATAAATACTCATCTACATGACGACGAAATTTCTCGTAACGTTTGCTTATGTAGTCGTAAAACTGATTGTCCGTGGTAACTTCGACACCAAAGATAACAATCTTATCAATACCTTGCTGTATGACTAAGCTGACACAAGGTTGGAATAAAAATGTTATTGAGCCAACTTTTCAGCACGTGTAGCGAAGTGGTTAGAGGCGCCTTGCAATACACATGGGATCGATCCCGCTCCCCAGATTCATCAAGCCTTCCATCCATTGTGGATAGGCAAATTCTTACCAGACTTGTCTAAAAGGATAGCAGCGCTGGCTCGGTACATCGATAGGCCACCGCCAGTCACTGTATAAGCTAGATATGCATTCAACCACCTCTAACGATACTTGATTAAGTGAAATGCATGGCCTGCCCCTCAAGGATTAATCAGTGCTGAGAACTCTATCCTTTTTTGTCCTTTAACGTTTCTGCTCCTTCACCTTCCTCAGAGCCGCTTGGATTCCAGTAGATGATTCATAGTTGGTCCTCGTCGCAATGTGGGCGTTCGCGATTCATCATAACTGTTCCAAATCATCATTGTCTCTCTGATAACATCAGTCAATAACGTGATTTCCATTACAACTGGGCAAGGAAGCATAGCGGTTAGAGACACGCTGCGATATCACGCATAGCCTTTGGTTGAAGCCCTGTTCCGTCAAACCAGACTTCAAATCCCTGCGGAGTTTAGAAGGTTGTAGTAGAGATGTCATGGAGAACTCCTTTATATTCATATGATCCAGCAACTGCATATGTTTAAGAAAAACGTTCTGAAACTCTCACGGAATTCAGAGAGAATTAACCCCACTAGTATTTAATGATGTCTATGGACAAAGGATAAACGATAATGCTCAAGGCGTTGATATACCTGGGGGGATGGCCTATGCATTCGACTTCATTAAGCATCGTTAGAGATGATTGAATCCATATCTACCCTTTACAGTGACTCGCGGTGGCCTGGGCCCTTCATAGGCCAGAGGCGCGCGAATCGATCCGTGTGTATTACAGGGCGCCTCCGACCACTGCTCTACACGCGCCCCGTGATATGTGATGTCTATGAAGAATATCAAATTCCTCAACAGGCAGCCGAATCACACGCAATCCGAAAAACATCCATGGATGGCGGATGGGACGGAGGCGAAGAAATGCTTAGATTCGTATGATACGTGAAAATGGGAGGTATAAACAGAACTTTAAAAAAAATTAGTTCACTGTCATCTACACGGTTCTGATTCATCTAGTATTCTTAAAAGTATTGAATACTCTGACAAGATTGTCGCGAAACTGGGTTCGCCGCACGCGAAAATTTCTGTACGAGTTTTTCCGCGATGTCTGCTAGAGCAACGAATTTTCTACATCTATGAGTCGGTGTCGACTTTACTAAATGTCTCTTTCTCTAGTCATTTGTGTAGCTTACACTTGGTCATAGTTTGTGAGATTGCACTTTTCTTAAAGTACTAAAGCACACTGGAATATTTTGGGGCGTAGATTTTAGCAAAAAGTTCACGGAGACGAAAAAACACCCACAATTATCCTTATTTTGATCGTTGTTTTTGCATAAATCACTTAGCCATTTGCTTCTTGGTAAGATAAAAGATGTCACTTTTGAGTTTATCTCCATCATAGGCATTCGGTTGACCTCTGACCTTCAATTTACCGCAAATGAGAGATTCATTCTGTTTAACAGAATGTATAGGAAGTTCTAGAATCTGATTGCTTCTAATGTGGATTTTCATCCATTTGAGAATGACATCCCAGACGTAAGGCCCTTTTCTACCCAGTTAGGAACCGATTTATGTTATTGAAAAGCTTAGAGAAGAACTTTCAACCTATTGGAAGAGGACTTCGGTCCTTTTGGTGAAGTGTCATATTGTCTATGTTGCTTTGACATTTGTGGTTCTGATTTCTTCCTCTTGTACTTCTTTCTATTCAGATTGGTAACCATGGCGTCTGTTGTTGCTCCATGTAGTAGCAGTCGCTACAACATGTGTGAGAGAAATCTCGGCCTTATGATGGAAGTTATTCGTCGAGATCCGGAATCATATAAAGAGGTTAGCCTCTTTGCTTACACGTTATCTATGATTATTTGGTTGTTTCTTGTGCAGAATGTAGTTCGGGAAAGAACGAAAATGATTGTTGGCAAATGCTAAGCCCTTGCTGTTCCATTGTTCCAAAATAGTTATTCTTAGTAGTGAAGGGAATTCTGCCAACGGTTTACCGCGTAGTCGTGGCTGGAACGTGTTCCTAAGGTGTTGGGCTGCGATGTACAGCAGGGAGATTCACCTCCCCGGCAGCGTCTCCCAAGCTAAGAAGGAGTACGAGCCCGGCGTTTCCATCAGGAAGCCGGTTTAAGAGTGAACTATTACCAGGATCCACCGCCGTCCTAATACCAAAGTCGCATAGTGGCAAATCTCCCTCTGATCCACAAGGGCGGCGACTGCCTGTGGTGGTGACGACCCGGGGTAGACTTTGCCCTGGCTGACCTCGGAACTCCCGAAACCACAATAACTAAACCAGCAAAACTTCGAACAATTGGAGGTTATCGTGGAGCCCTCACAACCAGTGAATACGGGGTATCCAACTAAGTAAGAGATGGGAATATTTCAGTCGATTATTTATTTTTAAGATTGGAAAGCGCTTCATTTAAAAAATGCTCGTATACAGGAGTTCATGGAACAATTCGATCACTATCTTCATACGATGAAATTGCTCCAGCTACAACCACAACAACACCGGATGGAATTACAGCCTCTACTGGAGTCTGTGACATTCCTGTCAGGACTTGCTAAATACTTCCCAGAGCAGGCGAATCAGTTCTCTTCGCATATAATGAGTGTTCTCCGCGATCAAGGTGGCGGACTCGATCCTCATGTGAGCTGGTCCTTTTTCCCTATTTTTCTCCCACTAAGGGTCAGTTTGGGTGCTTATTCATTCGTTTAGGTAAGGATATCGTTTTGCAAAGCATTAGTGTTGATGCGTAATCAAAACCTCATCGATCCCATAATATTCGTGGAGAATTTTTTCGAATTGGTGAAGATTGAAGACAAACAGTTGAGGTGACATAATCTTTGTTCCATTCTAACGGATGGTTCCGACCTACTGTTGAACGTATACTCGACATAATTGCAGAAGGTTCCTCACGAATTCCATTCTATCGCTGCTGAAGAAGCTGTATAACCAGAAAAAGGATATGAAGATTTTAGGGAAAATACGAAACTTTTGTTTTGCAAAATTGAAGGTCGGTGGCTTTCGTTTTTTTTTAACCTTTTGCTTATGGGAGAATTATCTATTGCTTACGTCTATCACCCATAGTCCGTTAATAATTAAATAGAACCGATGTTGATGTTGCCTGTTTATAAAGCTTAATTTGCTAATCCGAGCTGGAAATTTAAAAAATAAAGGTCTAGAAGTGACTTGAGAAATGAGCATGTAAATAAAGCGCTGGTATCGTCGGTTCGAGATACCACCGTAAAATTATTCGGGTTCCTTCTTACCATAAATCAAGGTGCTACCTTCTTCTGCGCTTATTTTGATTGTTCTAATCATAATGCACAAACAGATACTTGGTCCTCTTGCATTCTTCTTGCTGCCCTGAACTTTGTTTCGCTTGGTGAAGTTAAATGCATGGCGCATCCCTTAGGGATTGTTCAACGCAGGGAGCTTTATCTTTTTTTTAACGCTGTATGTAACCAGCATAGTGTCGAAGGACCCTAGTTTTCACACGATGCATTATCACGCGTAGATATTGGCCAAGGTGACACAGCGGGAAACATCCACCATATCTTAAACATCACACTGTTTATAACTATTGTCTTACTCAATAAATAACTTAGAAATTATACCTTTGTAGGTTGGATGCATCGAGTTAACCATGAATTTTTTCCATTTGGTATTTAGTTGTACATTTTTGGATTGCTAAAAGTATACTCATTAAAACTTGCAGTTTTTTTTGTGCTACGAAATAGAGGTACTATTTCTGATGACCATAGAGGTATTAGATGATACTCATAGCTCAATTCCTCCGTCTACACTTTGCCAGATACAACTCAATGAACTCAACGCTGACCTCGGGATTATCATTTACGCTTCAGCTAATGCTGAAATAAAACTAGGTTTTATGTGGTATCACCTGATACTTAATGTTAGTTCTGGCTCATAGGATTCTCATTCTTCAGTTGTAGGTATATTGGTAAGTCCACTGGAAACTGCTTAAGCTAGCTTTTGACATGCAGCAGTTTCTCCACTTTCGCTAGTGTTTTGACGTAATTTTTCAGTTTGTTAAGGCGTATTTTGAACTCTTTCATTATATCGCAGCATATGTACCTTTCATAAATTGAAACTTCGGTGAATTAACATGTACGACTCTGTATTTTTAAGTAATTTTCACGAAATGCAGAATAAAGCAACGTAACCACAGTAGTGAAAACGCTGCTAAGTGGTAGGAAAGAATATCCTGTGTTTTTTCACATTTGATCTCATGCTGAGTGCTCTCAGTGTAAATGGTCGATTTGGGTTTTTTCCTAAGTCTTTTTTTTGAGATATAGATACCTTGACCGTCGTAGAAAAACTTCTGAGGACAGGATTTCTATTGTGTCCAGTAGTTTCATACTTTATAAAACGAACTTCTAGGTATTTTTTTCCGCTTTTGATGCGTTTTAACCATTGAAGAATCTTTTTCCAGGATTCTCGTGCTATTGTTGCACGAGCTGCTCAACTGATTTGTATCGATGCTTTTCGGAGACGCTATTGGCGAGATGAGAAATGTGCCAATGTCATTGCTGAAACATGCTTTCACAAAATCCAGAAAATACAGGTTCGCATGTTAGTATGTGCGCTTCTTTCTGTTGAAGAACCAATAGGAAATTCCAGAAGGAATGTTTTTATCCACAAAATGCAGCAACGAACTTTTCTGGATCTTATAATCGCTTAATTAAAGGATGTGCTTTCTCTTTGCAGCGCGTCTGGTGGTTGATTAAACAGTAAATTGCTTTGGTTCAAAAAAGGGAAGATCCGAAATATTGCTAGTGGTAAATTCCGAAGGGAACACAACTTTTTCTTCTGAAGGTCACTGCTATGATGTTCTTTCTGGGCTCGAAGAAAGACGAAAATGGTGAAAGTGATGGAAGTGACATTGAAAGCGAAAGCGAAGAGGATGAAAAAACCGTAAAGGAAGTGAGAGTCGCGTTTTTCAAATTGTATGCTGAAGTTCAAGTCCGTCTTATTCAATCGAATCACAGGTAATGACCGCATTTCGTCACGCCAAGAAAACCAGAAAGAGGGCGAGGGATCTTGAGCGGTCGAAGAAAGCGATTAACAAAAAGAGGAAGGCGAAAAAAGATGGTCGTAGCAAGGAATGTAATCTATTTGCAATCCAATCCTTATATGATCCTCAGGACTTTGCGGACAAGTTGTTTCGATTGTTAGAGGGTAACAAAATCAATAAGTATGAAGTGGGTGGGCTGTGCTTTTTGTACCAGATTTTCTATTCGTTTCTTTAAAGATTGATTTCTTGTATAGGTACGGCTTCTTCGCATTGCACTCTGTGCTCGAGTTATAGGCGTCCACCGTCTGCACACCCTCAGCTTCTATTCTTATCTTCATCGTTACTTACAACCGAAGCAAAGAGACGTATGTTTTGACATATCTTGCTTCCTGGTACATCTCATAGTAATTCCGACGAACGACTTTCTGTTAACTTTGGCATTATTCATATAATTCTTTACATTCTTGGTGATCGAACACGCGGTTGTTCCTCTATTCTTTATTCATGAATAAGCTGACGTTTCTGCGGATTTCGCCTTCTTAAGAGCCTCGAAAGGTCAAGTTGACGGCAATCTACCCAGCCAACACCTTCATAACTAGCTAACGCCTATCGAAACGTCAGCTTGTTCGTGAATAAAGAATAAAATAACATCTCATGTTTGCTCAACAAGAATATGAAGAACATTCGGGTTTGTTCTTTTTTCTGCAAGTTACTGTTCGAATTCAGGTGACTCGGATTTTGTTATATGCAGCTCAAGCATGCCACGAAATGGTCCCACCTGATACGGTAGAGCAACTTGTGCGTACTATAGCAAACAACTTTGTCACAGATAGGTAGATTACCAGTTTTGTAGTTCAGTGTACCTTCTAAACTTTACTTTTGCTTATTCTTCGAGTACTGGTACTTTTCGCGACTCTTTTTAATACGTCTGTCAATGATGAAATGATGAGTTGTTGACTACGAAAAGTCCTATTTTACAACTTGGAATTTCCACAAAAGTTTTCCACGTTTATGTCTACACATTTTTCACTTTCTAGAAACCATCTTTAGGTACATACTTTGCTCAGTGTTTCCAAAATACTGTTTTTTGCTTCATGTTAATCTATGACGAATTTAATTTGAAGTATAAAGAAGCAAATTCCATTCAGTTTTTATATGACAGCTTTAACTGATGTAGAGAGTTAAACTTCTAACTAGATACTGTCCAAGCTTGTAACACGTTTGACAAAGTGTTCTGATTATAGGGATGCTTCATTTCATTGGTAAAGGTGAGTTTTAGAAAACTAACCTATTAAGTTATGGGTTAAAATATAGCCTTTAATATATCTACTACAATGATGCTCATATATTTCTCGGGGCTATGTAAATAAGAAGTTAATATTGTGATTTCGACACAGCCTCAGGTTAACTGGGTCCAATGTTCATTTGTGCTCCCTAGATCAGTCCAGTTGAAGGGTAATTGCTGATGGCATTGGTACGTAGAAAATTAACTGAGAAAAGGGCGAATCGTAGGACCCGCATGGTGTGGTGGTGAACGCGTTAGCCCACGGAAAAGGTAACAGCGTGTGCGATCCTCATCGCAGACACCCGCTTTGCGGAGTTTTGCAAATATCTCAGCATCATTTGTAGTAGGCAGTAAATAAAAAAGTTGACATTGTGGTATTCACAACAGCTGTTGATTGTCGATGTCTGCTGCATGAAACTTTTCCTAGTTTTTCGGCGTTGATGGACTGCACTGGAATTAGCTCGCATTGTGTGTTGTACCCTGCTTTGAAGTTAAGGCACATTATAGCAAAAATGTTAACATTAAGAATCCACTGCTTTTCTTGACCTAGAAGTTCTTTTGTCGCCTGGTTGAAATAGACTGAATTGATTTTCCAGGAATTCCCCAGAAGCTATCACTGTGGGTATAAATGCAATTCGTGAAATTTTTGCGAACTGTTCATTTGCCGCAACGGAAGAGTTGCTCAGAGACTTAGCGGAGTACAAAAGCTACAAAAACAAAAACGTTTCAATGGCGGCTCGTTCATTGATTACGCTTTTCCGTGCTATTAACCCACATCTGCTTGCCAGAAAAGATCGTGGGCGACCGAACGAACTTGACAGCGAAAAGGAGTACGTTTGTTATTTTAAAACGAATGCATGCTATTTTGTGTTATACTGTTCGTTGCTCGTTATTTGTCTCCATCTAGGTTTCTGGCGTTTGCAAAACCGTCGGTCGCAGAATTCGTGTCTGGTGCAGAAGTACTTGAGGAAAATCGTGAGGATACCGGAGAAATGGAAATTGACGGAGACGATGACAGTGATGGTAGTGTGGAGATAAGTGGTAAGGTTTTGATTTTGACTTAGTCTAGTAAGACATTTGTAGGGTATGCTTGAAATTTAGGATGATGTCGAATATTTTTCAGATATTGATATCGATGAAATTGACTCTGATGATGAATCTCCAGCTAAAGAAAGAGCAGTTGATGCAAAACATGGAAATGATGGCACCAATGAGGATGATGATATTGACGAAAAGAGTTGGCAAACTGGAGATGAGAATGGGAAGAAGGATGATGAAGGCAAGGTAACAGAGCAAATAGATTCATTTAGTTGTTGACAAATCTCTTCTCTAAACTTCGTACCGAAGGAGTGTAGTTAAAGCCGTTCCTTATCTAAAACTCCAGTTCTGTACATTTCGTGGGTCGTTTTTTTCTTTCTTCTTTTTTTAGAACCCACTTTTTTAGGAATGCTCGTGCATTGAGTACGACCTCACGGTCATAGTGGATCAATTTCTTAACTGCTTTCCGAAGATAATGACTTATCATGTAATGAAATATCCTGAGAGCATCGCTGAGAGTTTGTTCATGAAGAAAACAGTGAATTGTCCTGGGAAAATTTAGATATGCATTGATGAATGTGGCGCAGTTACAGCACAAGATGGTGAAATAGATCCAAAAAAGAAAGCGGCATTGATCAGTTCAAACAGGATCCTTACACAGGTACAGTCTTGTTCACAATGACTTAATGGTCCTAACCAAGTTTATCATATGGATAGTGTTTTTGGGTTTGTGAGCCTTGCAGTTGCGTATATTATTTCTAAAGAGTGCTGATTAACCCATATCGCCCTATATAAGCAATAAAGTATGAAACGTTTCTGGTCCAATGGACGATATGGACACTTTGAAGTCCATTTTCAGTTCAGGGTATTGAAGAATTTCTTACCGCACTAATACTCATTCGATAGCTAATCGAAAGCAAATCGAAATAGGAGGGCGAAACCGAAAGAGCGATTTTCTACACTTATTGGTTTACGAAGAACTTTTTTCGATGAAGTTCATTGGCTGGTAAGTTTACCAGCAACTATTGTTTCATTCTAATGAAAGTTGTTATTGTATAGTGGGCGGATAGCACAGTAGTACTGTTGCCGATAGTTACGAACACGGCGCTGGTTCGATGTCGTCACAGGCTCACCAAGCTTCTGATACCTCTGTGCTCGGGAAACGTACCAGACTTGTTCGGAAAAAATCACTCTGCAATCCAATTGAGAACGCTTCAGCCAGGCTATCTTAAAACTCATGGAAAATCGACTCGACTAGCATTCTGTGACATTCAAGATGAAGCGAAAATCCTGAAGCAGCAGCCGAAGCCACATGTAAACGTAGGAAGACCTTCGTGGACGATGGATGCGAGAAAACGAATCGAATGTGAGAAGTGCTAGGATCCGCATAGTAGCCCTGAAGGCGGGTCGTATAAAAAAAAATTAAAAAATGGTTACTTTATGGAATGTGCGGACATAATAAGCACTGATGTGGTCTTCAAATAAGGTGCGTGATAATACCAAGTGCCGACGGAAATGTATTTACATAATCGACCATAGTAACACATAGTGACAAGTAGCATACATACCATTCAACCTATACAACAATAAAGCAAAGTGTCTTTTGCAACTCTATCATGTTCACAATCCCTAGAGCTCTCTAGTTATTGAAAAGTTATTTCTCATTATCAAAAACCGCAAACCCTGCAGCCACAAAAATTGCTCGCATCCCGCTGGGCCGGCAGCACTAGAGGCCGCGCACATCTGTTATGGGTTAAATTCAGTTTATGGCATCAAATTCTTTAGTTCTCATCGGTTTTCATCTTTCTACAGCTTCTATCCGGATATGTCTATATAACTGTTTAAGGAGGAATTCAAACAAATCCGAATATATCAATTGAAAAAGAAGCTCATTGGGGAAAAACGACTGAAGAAGCAACTCGAATCAAGGGCAAAGAATGATGCTATTAAGCTAGTAGAAGAATTAGGTGAACGAATGGAAAGACGCAATGATGGTGATGGTTTACCGCGCCTGAAGGATATCGAACAATTTCATAAGAAGAAAAAACAAACGAAAGAAGAACGGTTAGCAGGCATCAGAGAGGGTCGCGATGAAAATCAGAAGTTTGGGCGACCAAAAAAGAACGTGAGTTGCTTGAAATTCACTGCCAGTAGCATTCTCTGTAGTAAAATGTTTCTAAATTTCCTCAACATACCATTGCCTTGTAGATCATCTGAATTTTATCAATGCTCAGGGTCCACATGTCGGAAGAACCAATCGGGAAATGGCGAAGAAGAAAGTGTTTAATATGGTTAAAGCGAAGGTAGGTACTTTCCTACAGACAGTTTCAACTCCTAGTAGCGACTTTTGCATGGAAATGTGGGTGGCATTCTGAGAAGCGAAGCTGACTTCATACCGATTTCGAGCGAAATACGAACACCTAACAATAAACTACTTTTGCGTGCAGGTTCGGGGAAGGAATCGACAGCGCTCTTTCCGGGATCAACAGAAGAGCCTACGAAATTACCTCCTCCGTCAAAGTGGTCGCAAGCCAAAGTAACTGGAACTGAATTATTACTCTGATTCTTACTGAGTACTCTTTGTTGTTCTGGTGAGCCTTTTGTTTCTTGTTATTGTTGTCAGCCATCAAATGAAGAAGCTACGTTAAATGGTCTTGCTGCACCTGTTCATCCCTCAATGTACGTAACTGACACATCTGTTGATACGATCACTCCAGTAAAACATCTTATAAGAAATTTATAGTCGACATATGAATACAAAAATGAAGGCGGAGAATGTCCACAAGTACTCAAACACGACATGCTATGGTAAAATGAATGATTTAGCGATTTAGCTTAGCGCATTTTACTCGAGTTAATAAGGTACATAAATTTTTAGGCAGCTGACCGACAAATAGGCCAGTCAGTATCACCACGTTTACGGTGAGGTACAGTACACAAAAATATCTACAAGAAACTGCCTTGTGCGTAAATTGAAAATATCCGGTATGCAACCAGAACTGCATCAGTATCTCGATAAGTTCACATCAACTGTACTACACATAAAGGTCAGGGAATGACAAGAATAAGAGCAATAATCTCATAAAGAAGAACGTGAGCTGAAGTGTCCTCATTTGGAGAGAAATCAATTGGCAACAGCGTGTGCTGGAAGTGCATCATGTTCGTCATTTTTCGCCGGATTACCTAGAGAGAAGAGTAGTTCAGTTATGCATGTTTTATTTGAAAGTAGTTCTTACTATTGACTATTTAAAGTCACCTTTAAGTGGATCGGGAACGTTGGCACTCTTCTTTAGCTCCTCAATTATTTCGCTCGTTAGCCGGAATATCATCCCTGGACGAAAGATAAGGTTTCGCGAGAAGAAACCAAGCTAGAAAGTGTGTCTCAAATAGTCAACAAGACATAACCATCCACTTTAATAGCGTAGAATTTCGTAGAATTTCACAGGAATCTATGCCCATATTTTATAGAATGTTTCCCCGTTCGCAGTGTTTTACTTGCTTGTAATAAAAATTGGTGTAGCTGCATAGGAGTTGGAAGACTGGCAAACTTCCAATCAAAACTAGATGTTTTTGTTAAAAACTACTTTGGATTCGTTCAAAAACAATACTGTGGGAGTTATCCATCTTTCTTCTTATAGTTCTTAGAACATTTTCTTTCTACAATTTTCAGTACATTATGGAACATTTGCTAAGATAACCATAACGATGCTGAAATATTTGCGAAACTCTGACCACTGGTGTCTGCGGTGGGGACCGAACACACTATTACTCTTTCTGGGGGGCTAACGCGTTCATCACCACATCATGCGGGTCCCTCGTTTCACCTTTCCCTAGGCTCGTCCTCGCATTGTGTGATGGTGAACGCGTTAGCCCCCGGAAAAGGTAACAGCGTGATCAGTTCCCATCGCAAACACCAGCGGTCCGGAGTTTCGCAAATATCTCAGCATCCTTATGGTTATATTTCACATCATACCCTGCCATTAAAAAAAGAGTGGGCAGTAAATGAAATGTGACGAAACTGCTAAGATGTTTACTTCTCTGATCGGATAGAGGATGTGCATATGCAGATGGTTTTCAGTGATAAGTGGCGGCCAGTGGAATCCGATTCGAAGCATGTCTTCGATCGTGTCCGCTTCCCCCTTTGCTTTCAGTTCCACCCGGAGGAATTCCCGTCCCGTCTTCTCCATGTCGATTACTGTAAGAAAAAACTATGAAAGACTTCAAGAATTTTCTGGACTGGCAAAAAACCCCCTCCACTTCGACGTTATCATCACACGCATCTCCAACATATCATAATAACAACATAATATATATCCCGATGGAAAGATTTTTTCCTTCCTACTTCCTACATTCTCCTCCGTAGACGACCGGCCAAATATGGCAGTATCAATTAAATTAACTACAAATAGACCTGAAGTGCTAGCAAACCTTGTAACATAAAAAAATCACCTTGAACCGACTTTCCTATCAACATCTAACGATTTCTGTAAATTTCTTTCTCACCAGATTTTTAAAAATGTTTCCAGTCGTGATGCTATTGAGCTTTAAGATATCGTCTTTCATACATTCCCTATAGAGCAGGTATGAACAGCACAATATTAATGAAGACATACGAAGAGGAATATCCGCAGCGGTGAGGTCTGTTGGCTTGTTGATGTGAGCTTTACTGACAGCAAGAAAATGATGTGGAGTCCTCGGCTTAATATCACGAATAATCACGCACTGAAAAGTCTCTTTATTAAAGATTTCGAAAAATTTATGGATTCATTTCTATCAGTCCGAGTTTCCATTCACGTTCCTGCCAACGTCATTTACTAGCCCATTTTCACGAATAGTGCATGCCGCAGCATAATTTCCTCTCGGTGACTTCTACAGACAGTACTCTACAGTCGGAGTATTTTCTGTTCCTGGTGAAGTCGTCAGTATCTCTCGTCGATCTTAATTCGCGAACAACAAGCGTTTTCCCCCCATTTCGTAGGCCCCGTTGGACAGGCTTTCACCATCGTGAGCTCCAGTGTTTTTTCTCGTCCATCCATTACCCACCCGCGTAGAGTAGTGGTCAGACACACCCTGCAATGCACATGTGATAGATCTCACGCCCTAGGCTCACCAAGCCTTCCATCGCTCCGCGGTCGGCAAATCGGTACCAGACTTGTATGGAAGGATAACAGCACTGACTCGACACCAGATATGCATTCAGTCACCTCGAACGATGCTTAGTGAAGTCGAATGCATGGCGCATCCCGCAGGGGATTGATCAAGGCCGATAGCTCTATTCTTTATCCTCTATCATGTTTTCCACTGATTCCATCACTTGACTGTCCTATTCGCTTCACTTCCACTGTATAATCCGTTAGTCCACTGGGCCAGTATATTCACGGAACACTCGACAGCAAAGCGCTTGTGTTTAATCAGCTGGTTGTACTTCAGAAAACAGAATGCTCGGACGGTATTTAGATATTAGAGAACTGGCCTCGACGTGTTCGTGACACTGAACACCCTTAACTCATAACGGAATGGGTCAGTTTAGCGTGGCTCTTTGAATGGAATACGAGTCACTGCTGTCAGCATTTGAAAGTACTTTCCTCCTACATTGTGTTATTTCGGTGCTTTTTATATCCGGACTTTCCATATAACGACCATTGTAACTAAGATGAAATAACAGTGAATTTTTAGTCAGACTACCGCTCAGCGAACTTTTTCCGAGTTTTTTGCGAGCCCTCATGTGTAGAGAATGGTTTTTTCTAGTCACTCCCTATTTTTATCTGCTTTCAATTAACTGTCGAATGAATACCTATAGTGCGGTAAGAAGAAGTTCTGGAATGAACTGACCTGAAAATGGTCATTACATTGTCCGTACAGGGTGTTATGGGCTAACAAAACGATACTGATTAGTATAAGCGCTAACGAGTACCACTGCCACATTGACAGATTTGGCCTGGCTGACCTCGGGACTCCAGGGAACCACAACTGCTAAACCAGAAGAACTTCAAAACTTTGAGAATTTTGCTGCAGCCCGCACAACCAGTGAGGATGAGCCATTCAAGTATCCAAGGAAGTATTGTCACAGTGTAGTTTCCATAATATTCGCCTTGAATTCTTATGCAGGATGAGTCGTTATTTCTCCTACATGGCGATGTTCATTTCAACGATATCTAAATCACGAAGCAATCCGATGATGGTTCCAAAAGTCTTCTATGGCTTTAGTTATTCTACGTAAGTGATCTGCATAGCAGAATCGCAGAATCCATGTCGTAGTGGAGTCCGCTCAACTGTTCAACTTCCATTAGAAGTTTTTCATACGCACAGAAAAACTGGCTCCATAGAAACATTCAGCAGGCAAACAGCTTAAAAAGTTCCTTCAATCACTCTTCTTCTAAAGGATGGAACCGCATACTGTGCTTTATTGATCAAACATTTCCTTTCCCTTTTAGATGTACTATGTCATGTGGTTTGTAATTAGTGCTTGCGATTTGTGGCTTTCAAGTCGACGAACGTTGCCCGTCATATTTTTGGCACCTCAACAGCGTGTCACTCATGTTCTACTCGTAACACAACCTCAACCTACATAGTAAAAAGAACCACAGTACCTCGCACGAAAAATCGGACAGATGTATCCACTTCCGTTATTCATTCACATGTAGATATATTGACCACACACATATACACAGGTACTTGTATATGTATATGTATACCACGAAGTATTTGGCCAGATAGAAAAAAGGGATAAAGCTCTCGGCGATGATCAATCCCTCAGGGATACGCCATGCACTCGACTTCACTAAGCATCGTTAGAGGTGAGTGAATGCATATCTGGCCTTCACAATGGCTCAATAGTGGCCTACCGATGTATCGAGAAAGTGCTGCTATCCTCCTTGATGAGTGTACTACCAGTTTGCCGACTCGGGTGGGAGAGATGGCTTAGTGAGTCAGGGGCGAGGGGTCGATCCCATGTGCATTGCAGAGCGCTTCCCACCACTATGCTTCTCGTGCCCTTGTTTACGGATGGCCGCTGATTAAACAGGAACGTCATTGTTTTTGTAAATAAATTCAAATGAATTTATTAAATGAAGCTCAAACGAACGACATCGAAATTGGAAATTCAGAAGGACCTTGTCGGATTCTTTAAGATGTTGATCTCGTTTGTAATTGGCTATGTCACAGAATTTACAACCAGAAACTGCTGTTGTCATCTGCAAAGAATTTTTATGGTTTTACGCTAAAAATAGCACAAAAACAAGAACAATGAACAAGCTCGTAAGCCTTAACTAAGCCTTAATTAAGGCCATAACAAGTCAAGGCATTAACATTTTTACAAAGTAATCCTAAGAAAGTATAAATAGAAATCAAACTGGTCTTGCAAACAAACATTAATGACCGCCAAACGTCTGAAGTAAACCGTGAAACAAGTCAACCGGTTTCGACATGATACTGATGTGAAACAAAAATATAAAACATATCCAAAACAACAAAAACCTCTTTGGCACCAAAATCGCGACTCTGCTTTTGACTCTGAACCTTTTTTTTTTTTTACTTCATGCATTATTCACAATTCAGATTACCTTAAAATCCTTAATCGCCAAGGCTGCCTAACTCTGAAAAAGAAAGAGAGAGCGAATGACGAATGAATGAATGAAGAGAGTGGTTGATACTCAAAAGGTCCACAGAATCTTACATTTTTAATGAACAACCACAGGAACAAATAAGGTTGTACTTTAAGCTTAACTGCCCGAAGAATCGAAAAATGACCTCGAACCCTCCGACACTTCAAATTCAAGACAAACTCTTCCTTCTTCGAAGTATGAACAAGTTCAGTACATAGTAAGTGTCCTTCTGTTGTCGAAATAGCACCGATTTAGAGCTCAGCGTGACCACTACGGGATTAAAGCAATACGAAAACTCTAGAAACTGAACAATTGACTGCCTTACTTCCAAAAATTTGGTTTACTAACAAAGATTACATAAACATATCCTATCACTGAACCCCTATCAGACCAAATCAGCCTGTCGATAATGGTCAGATCAATGAATCTCACGAGACATCAGTACAATCCGAAACAGCATCTCCGAAATCTCGTCCTTTCGGGCTTTCTTTTTTAGAACTAGTCTTCACAATATGAGGCAATCATTCCGGTAATGACTGAGAGAATGAATGAATAAAATAACTGAAAGGCGGAATGTTATTAGGACAATATTTTAACTAGGTATTGGGGCGTGGTGAACGTCCGTCGGGAAACAATCGATGGTAGGCGAAAGGCACACGAACGTAAACAAGCGGCACATAAATACCCTAGCTTAGCACTCACTCTCTAACCATGGGAAGTACTACAGGACCACTTCCTAGTCGTAGAAAGTACTAAGGGACCACTTCTTATCCATAGATGTACTGCAGTATAGCTAGTGAAACAGGAATGCAGGATAACGGGGGGAGATAAGAGGACATCTTCAGTGTGACACAAGAATAAATCCAGGACACCATAACCACATCAGAGAGGAAGAAAATACCTTAACAATTACTTTACTTTGTAGCTTCCAGTACTATGGAATCACGTACACAAAAGAAGAAACTAGGATTCATCTTCAGCTTTGTACGAATGTACTCCTAGAAACCTCGATGTAGAATATCGAGAACATCATCTAACCTGCTTCCTCTCAAAATCAAAAGTAGATTGGCTATTCCCACAGCAATGCAAGGCTACCCCACTAGGCCCATCGACGGTTAAAGAGTCTAATATTAAAACATATCAATAATTATTTAATCGCACAGAAACTACAGAAATCTACAAACTTTAGTACAACAAAGAGGAGGGCAACTACTTGTATTAAATTACATTCTCTCTGGTTTACAGCAAGCGACATCCATACAATATGCTATAACAAAGGAATGCAATAAATTGACACCAACATAATCAGCACTGCTTCGTCATGCGAAAGTGGGACGAGAATTGAAAAGATCAATAAATACGCATAAAGAAGACTATGTCCCACATCCTATAACGCGTAAAACATCACCAAGCCTACTCAGAAAACCAAGTGGTCCTTTTACAACGCCAACTAGTCAGGTTACAATTAATCGAGGTTAGGAAATGGAGTGTTCCGTACAAAACAGCAAAACAAAAAAACAATAACACTTAGCAGCTGGACGAAAACAAACAGCCATACTTTAAGTAACATTTGGATGGACTGCAGTCAGTCAGAGTAACGGCCAATAACAAATAAACGCTTAACCGCTGAGATCGTTATGATCGAACATAGCTTGATCATAAATTTCTGCAGAGACCGTATTTCCACCAAAAAATCGCTTATCCAAAGCTGCTCGAGCAGCGTCCACCTGTTTTGGGTCAATGAAGCGTACGAAAATCTTTACTACACCTGCACTCTGGTCGTTTGCAATTACAACCTCCTGTACGTCGCCGTACTTCGAACATTCTTCCTTAATCTCCTCTTCGAGGTATTCGTCTATGTCTTCCGGATTCACCATATTGCGGAGCACTAGAACAGTTGATCGGTTTGTGCGCATTAATTTCGCCATAAGAAGATGTCTAGCATCATTCCCTCGAATCGCAAGTCCCTCTTGTGATGCTAAAGTTGCGTCTTCGCTATTTAACTGTTCATTAATAACAGCATCGGAAAGCTCGCCTGCTTTAGCAGCAGCTGCTAGAGCTTGGGCTGTGTTGAGCTTTGGTTGAATTTTCTTCGCCTCTACAACACGCTTCTTCTTTTTCTGAGGTTCAGACTGATCACCTCCCTGTCCCGCACTCTTTTGCCCTTTAATAGCTAACGCATGATCTCCTATGAGTGCCAACGCCATACTTTGTACATCCTGATTTGACTTTCCAGTAATTGCAAGCGTTTCATCAGGTTCTTCAGAGCTTGCTAATGGATCCTTTGGTGCGTATAAAGGATCGAGAGCACCAAATGTCGCAGGAAGTGACAATTTCGCCTCCTGCTTAGCTTTAGTTCTCTCCAGAATGCGTTCCATCTAGAAAATAAAGTAAATGGTAAACAAATTTCGATCAAGTATTCTCAGACATCTAGATGGTCTGACATCTGATTTTTAACCCATTCACTGCATGCTTTCGATTCAATGCGAGCGCAGCATGAGACAGTTTAAGATTTCTAGTTTTAGACGCTCAATTCATAGTGAATTTTGCTAATTTAGATGAAAAACCATTAGATACGAAACATCTTTGCCAATAAGGCAAGTGCACTTATTTTAAGCAGATTATATTCCCATTTTCTAGAGCTAGAGAGTCAATTTTTTTTTCTTATTGTTCGTTTTCCACCTGAACCGAATAAACAGTCGTGTCAAAAAATTAAAAATGACTACACTCGGTGCGAAGTGGAATCCATTACGCTGAGACCACAGGCCTTTATGAAATCCAAAGGAAGCCAACGAGTTTATGAAAAAAAGAGGGCCCAGGGATCCGAATGATTTACCTACTCGTCGTGATAAATGGCGCTGCTCGGAGTTGAAATGCGCTGTAGAGTTGCAGTTCATCCCGAAACAAGATCTCACACAGACAGGTAATTCGATATTGCAGAAAAACTAACTAGGAGTAAACTCAGAGCTTGGCAGGCTCAGGTTCGTCCCACAAGATTATTTTTCTCGTGGAAAAAAGAAGAACAGCACCACATCAAAACATAGATACGTTTACGTTCCCTAGTGCAACTTTGGTGTAACATGGAGATGAACTGAGTTTATAGGTGTCTATACAATCCACTTCATGATCTATGGCACAAAAGGTAATACATTTTAGACCTTCAAACTTCGGAACGGAAACATTTTACGACCGTCCGACTAAAAATTTGGCAAATTAAGGACGCAGACATCGGAAGACCATCGGCAAACAAAATGTCGTGAATGTACCAAGAAAGGTATATAAATGTATGTATATATATATATATATATATATATATATATATATATATATATATATATATATATATATATATGCCTAGAATTTTATGCCTTCGTCTTCAAATTACATGCCATTTTGAAGTAATGCCATACATTTATGTCAGTGCTTGTTATTAATAAGCATAAAATTTAAGACGGAGAAATTGAAAAAGGAAGAATTGAAAAGGATGAAGTGGAAAAATCGAAGTTTTCCCAGGAGTTCAAGAAAAACGCGAAAGTATGAAAGAGATCACAATACAAGTGCTGAACTCAACAAAGGAACCATTAGCAAGTTCGTGACAACAGCTTTCATTGGTGACCGATCCACCGCTACATATTAGTCAAAATAAATCCACGTGGGACTCTATGTGTTAATTTTCTTGGCTTGTTGAAATGGCGCTCTTCAAACGAAGATTTTGCACTGACTTCTGTCCTGGGTTCAGACTTGGATGAAGATTGGACATCGTCGGTTCGTGCAATTTGGAGTGCAGTGAAATAATGAAAAAATCCTCGAAGTCAAGACGCCACAAAAGTTGTTATGGTAGCTGTTTGGTAATTTTAAACAGAAGTCGAGTTCGGCTTGCTTAAACGTTGGACTAACTGTTACTAAAGAGAAACAACGTCGCTAATCGACAAAATGCACGAACAGTGAAGTTAAAATTTGACATTGATAAAGATAAAACCCCAAATCCTTTTGTTTTAGAAGTTAACGAAATCCAGTCATAAAACTCTGCTTCATCTATCGGATTCGTCTGACTTATCAGTAGCCAACTACCATCCTATCAAAATTCTCAACAAATGTTGAAAAAAGACTTCTACGACCACTATCTAGAGGCTCCTTGAGAACATTTGTGGCCTTCAGTCCGATAGAATTTCACCATGAAGAAATATTTAAGTCTAATGGACTTCAGTTTAAGTAAAACAATATTTAAACCAAACTAGAGCAACTTAAAGTCTGATTCAAAACCGCTCACTACCGTCTCATTAACCTAGTCAAAATAGTGGTGGCATTAAATAACAGCGGTAAATTAAGAACTCATCGACTTTTGAATTAAGATACTAGATGAAACCAAAAAAACAAACCTTTTTCCTCAAATGTTCGCTCTCCTTTGGGAGGTGGAACAGGAGGTTTGGATGCAGGAGGAGGAGGTGGGGCCATCATTGACGGAATCTGAGGTGGTGGCGGAACAGCAGGCGGAGGGATTCCCGGAACTGGTGCAGGTGGATGAGCAAAACCACCAAAACCACGGTTCCCAACAGGAGGAGGCACCGGAGGCTAAAGGGACTTATATTCATCAGTAAAGTAGAGCATACAATTGGTAACTGAAACAAAAAAACTAACCACGTGTACAGGTGGTGCTACTGGAGCAAATCCGTTCATGGGTGGAGGAGGTACACCATAATCTTGGGGGATATACGAAACTGGCGGTATCTGACTTGTAGGAGGCTAAAAATCATTTCAATATAGCATATTACAATGCCAGAACATAAAGAACCCTGTAAATTAACTCTGCGACGTGACTATCAGATCATACTAACTTAACAGTACTTACATTGTACATCTGAGGCTTCGCAACAGCTACAGGAGGAGGAGGGATGGTTAGAGAAGGCGGCGTCAGAGATGCGCTAGCAAGTACAGGAGAAGAAGCAATCTTGGGAGCTGTTATGACTGTTGGTGTAACAGCAGCTGGACTCATTGGACGTGGAGAGTTAGATCCAGAGTTCTGATTCGTTTTTTCCTGCCCTAAAAAGCGTACCACCTTTCACTCCAGATTACAAAAAAAGTAGACACAATAAGAAAATAAATCTAACGAACCCCGGATGCCTCCGCTGCCATCACCTTGGCTGTGACAGCTGCAGCTGCTTGAGCAGCGGCAGTAGGAAGAGCAGTCTGTGTCTGCGGTGAAAGATATGTTAAGGCCTCAGGCGGTGTTATACACCGACCCACCTGGAAATAAATAGTAAACTGCACACCAATAGGACAAAGATATAACCTGGTTCTTGACACAATGTATTGTGTTTGGAAGTGCTAAAAAATGTCAAGGATCACATCTTGTGAAAGTTCCCCCCATTTTTTTAAAGATAATGCACAAAGCCAGAAACAAACAACTGAAATCTAGGTCTCAACTAACCCTCAAGAATTGTCCTCCAAGATCGAACATGTTCATACCAGCAATGGCCTCATTCATTGCCGCTGCGTTATTGAATTCGATGTATCCAAAACCGCTAAACAATTAAAATCATGTCGACGAAGGTAGAAGCCATCAACAGAGAGAGAAATTATGGAACAGGAAAATAGGACAACACAAACCGATGACTTCCTTTCCCAGATGCGCATTGTCTGGCAAGCTGACATTTGACCACCTCTCCAAACGCCTCGAATACACTCTTCAGATCCGTTTCCGACAGGTCGGGGTGTACTGAAGACACGTAAACTCTGTAATTGTGCGACATTATTTTCTTTTATTAGGGCCAAATCTTTGGAGAAATAGAATAACTGTGTAAACAGTGGAAAACTCGACAGCTCTAGCTAAAAAGGATTGTAGCGGATAGCGAGTGAGAGTGTTCCCATTGACATGGAGCTCTATTTTAACAGCGTCTGTAACATGAAAACGGAATAAGTTGTAAGTTTTTGTCCACAACGCGGATAATAAATATCGCACAAGCAATAAAATTCTAAATGAACCATCTGGAATGTGAAAGCAATTTGACACAGATTTAGGCATATCGCTTGCGGACCATTTCTACAAATAAAAAAGCTAAAATTAGCAATTTAAGGCAGTTGTCGCCGCTACAGGAACGAATACGAAAACGTAATCCTAAAAGCACATCATTGAGAGATATCTAAATCGTAACACAGGACAGGAACTACGTACAACTGAAAAAAGTAATTTACCTATGATACTTCTTCGCATCTTGCTGGACCATTTCGATGATTGGTTGCGCTTGAGGCATGTTCGACGGACGGCCAACCTAAGGTATGTAGAATTACCGTTTACAAATAAAGCTGTCTTCTAAGTGACTTCTGAATTCATAAAGGAGTTGAAAGAAAGCATTCATCATTCTACAGAGTTAAACCATGTTAGATACTCACTACATATGTTGAAATACGCGCGAAAACACAGAGAAACGTAACGCCACCCTTACTACCAGAATTAAAAGATCATTTAAGGTACAAAAAAAAGCTCTCGATGTTGATCAATTCCTGAGAGATGTGTCACGCATTCGACTTTAATAAGCATCATTGAAGGTGGTTGAATGCATATCTGGCCTTTACAATGACTCGAGGTGTCCTATCGATGTATCGAGTCGGTGCTGCTATCCTCCCAGACAAGTGTACTACCAATTTGCCGACCACGGAGGGACGGAAGGCTTGGTGAGCTTTGGGCGCCAGGATCCCCCATGTGTATTGAAGGATGCCTCCTACCATGCGCTACACGCGCCCTCTATCATCTAAGGTATGCTGCTCAAATTACTCATGTGATTTTCAGCTGTAACAATACTTCTATATTCAAGCTCATCTACATCTCAACATTGTAACCAAAACAAAAGCAGAACTTTGCATCGAAAATTCAGCACTTTTGAGGAGATAATAAATTCCATGGCTCAAATAGGTATTGCCGATCAAATTTAAACCATAAGCGAAAAGTACAGTTGTAACCGCAAACATCAACATTGGTGTGGAGATATCTTTTGGAAGGTTAAACCATTACTTTCAGATTTCTCCCACCCATGAGTTGACCGTTCATAGACTCTTGAGCGAGAAGAGCAGCCTCTGGAACGTCGAATTCCAAGAAAGCGAATCCCTTGTGGTGCTGAAAATTACACCTTAGTTGAAGCACTTGTACATAAACATTCGTTTGGATCAAACCTACGTCTCTAACTTACCCCTGTCGTAGGATCCCAGCTCATGTTGATGCTCTTAATTGGACCGTACACTTCGAATGCTTTCTTTATCATCTCCTCCCTAACTTCAAACGAAATCGATCCAATGTACACACGAGCCATAAGAGACAGAGCTTGAGCATACATTGCTTGTTTTTTGTTGATTTTCATGATGCGCTTTCTGTTGACGGAGCATAATCTGCTTTATGGATACGTCCATAGCGTATCTTTTCGCTAACTGTAGGTCGTCTTTTCTTCTAGAGCTCAATTTCGTCAGACCTAAACCTAGCAGTTGTGCCTCGCGCTTCGAACCAGGGCCAACGAATACCTTAATATTGCACGTTTACATTCAAGATCAGAGTTAAACAATGCGTTATATCAGGCGCTAGCAAATATGTTTCAGATGTTACCTCTCCATGTTGCTGAAGAACAGGCATTGCAACCAATACTTCTGCATGGGCTACGGCGGGAGTAACCGGTGGAGCTTGAACTGGAGCAGCAGTTTTAGGAGCCGTCGTGTCTTGTTCATGCATATCATCAGATGGAGGCAACTCGACAGAAAATTCGACTGCATTCTCTCGACTGTTGCCTTCAAATAGAGAAAGATAAGCAACAATAAGCACAAAACAGCAAGAGCACTGGAAATAAACCATTTTCGTTCAGATGTGGAGATGATGTATCGTTTTCAATTTCCATGTCTGCCATATTAGTCTGAAACAACACGAACTTATCCTGGGGGTATTTATGTCATACATAAGAAATATACGCAGCCTCGTCACTACTTCGTAACAAGAAACTATGAAAAATCTAAGTTAAAATAAGAAGACTAAAAGGAGTAAGAACTAAAGAAACTAAGAATAAAGAAACTAAACATTCTCTACTCTATGCAAGGATACAATGAACTCCTCTTCTCACATGAACAGAGATAGTATAGCGATAATTCAACCTCGGTTTCAAGGGCTAGGATACAAATAAAAAACGACAACAAAATAAAAGAAGGAAACGAAGTATCCCGGACGCAGTAGCGTCCATGGGTGGGCCAAAACCAGGATGCATGGGGTGCTGAGATTTCCGCACGCGACGCGAGCCTGCCAAATACTCGGAAAACTCGTCCACATCAACGCGATACCATTGCCGATTGTGAAAGAGACAAACTCCATGGCTGGTCCGCTCTAATGTGCTACGGTATACATGTTTAAAATAAATGTAATATGTATTCTTTCATTGATAGGCTAACACGAAATTGATAAATAGACCTTTATTCGGCTAATTTTTTCGACGTCTTCGTCGTCCTCACAGCTGGTGATCTAAATCGGAAGACCTCGGAAGAAAGAGGAGAGAACAGGGGAGACTATCAACTTCGTGATAACTTATCAGTAAAAGAATACATCGATCGGTCATGTCGAGGTTAAAGGGAAGTCTGTTTGTGAAATACAAATATAGTACAATGTGTATAATACAATATACTACCTAGTACACCGGTCGTACTTTTCTTTGAGCTGACGAACTGCAAAGATTGTCATCTGTCGTCAGTTTTCACTTATACAACGAAAGAATGAGGGGAAGTTGTTGAATCTCTCAATTTCTAACGGCTAGTTACTTTTTTTCACATATATTGCGCGAAAGGCGAGTGTAGCGCAGTAGTCGGAGGCGCCATACAGTGCAGGGTGCCACACATGAGATCGATCCCTGTGCCAGGCCCACCAAGCCCTCCATCTATCTGTCGTCGGCAAACTGGTATCCCACCTGTCTGGTAGGATAGCAGTACTGACTCGATACATCGGTAGGCTACCACGAATCATTGCAAAGGCTTGAGGTTTAAACGCTTCACAAGGCAACTTTCTAATCACAGACCATCGCATTCGGTTCAGTTGTACTTTTGAAAATAACCTCGTCATATATTCATTTGCTCCAATATCAGCGAAAACAATGGCTACTTACTCTTGAAAGATGACAGGAGTTCTGCAAGAAGACCTTTGGTATTATGTAGGTATAACCACGAATCTCACTCGTAGAGGGATCTCCTTGTCGCGAGGCAACGTGGTGCGTCCGAGGGCGCGGGTAGGGGGGATAAGCGCCGAGCAAAAAGCGTATATGCAAGGTGTAGGCGAGCGGACTAGCATATGTGTAAAAGCAGGCACTACATCTACATTGCGGTGATATAAGGTTGAACCTTAACACATTGACGACGACAGCACTTATTTATCGATAACTAAGGCACCTGAAAACTTGAGGGCTTGACGACTCTGAGGAAAAAATTCCAACGCTTTGTCGCCACAGAACTTCATATCGTTTCTCTTAAACATTATTCCCAGTCTAATTCTGTTTACTATTAAAATCTTCAAGAATTTCACAACTTCATAGCTTTTGACGCAGAAGATGTAACTACAAACGTAAACGATGCGTCCGGAGACATATTGGTATTCTGCTTGACGAAACTCCACTTGTGTTTAAATTAATCGGCTTACACGAGGTTGATAAACAATCTTTGCTCGGCTAACGCTTTGACATCTTCGTCTGCATCACAGCCAATGGTCAGAATCGATAGTCCTTAGTTGTTCGTGTTCTTGACGTGGCGTCTTCGTCTTAGTATCGAGTCGAAACTCCTCTAGTGGAGTATTTCTCGAATGAGACATATCCACCCGGTTATGCTCTTTTAAAAAGGACAATGGATGTGGTAATTGTGATTGTCCGGTGACAACGACCATACGAAAAAGAAGACGCTACGTCGAGGAGACGAACAACCGTGGACCATCGGCTCGGATCATCGGCTCTGATGAAGGCGAAGACATGGAAACGTTAGCCGAATAAATATTTCGTAACAAACTCGTGTAAGCCGAACAATTTGAATATATGCCGATTTACGAGGGTAACGGAAAGTCCGTGTTTGAAATTTCCTTTGTTCATTTGCTTTGCTACTTAGCAATAGGACACCAACAACGAACAGCAAAAAGAAATAGGTAACGACACAAGGAACACTACACTTCGCTGCCAAACTTCTGAAGATTCCATTGGTTCTTTTTTTCCAATTGATAATGTTCGCCGGAACTTGTAACAGACGTTTGTTCAAGGCTGAAAGCTTGAATTGCTTCTGGCCTCGTATACATATGACTATGGCAGGATGAAGTGGTTTTCTCTGTCTACGCAGAAAATTGTTCATAGTATCGAGTATATCTGGATCTACTTGGATCTAGCTGGATATATCTGGATTACCTACTAAAAAGCTCTCTAAAAGAGCTCGGCGTTGAAGAATACCTGAAGGAGGCGCCATGCATTCGACTTCATTATGCACCATTTGGAGGTGACTGAATGCATATCTGGCCTTTACAATGACTCGCGATGGCCTACCGATGTATCGAGCCAGTGCTGCTATCCTCCCAGACAAGTCTGGTACCAATTTGCCGAGCCCGGAGGAATGGAAGCCTTGGCGGGACATAGGTACCGGGATCGATTCCAGGTGCATGTTGCAGGGCGCCTCCAACCACTGCGCCACATGCGCCCTTGGATTACTTACTATGCACAAAAAACCCACTCCCTAACTTGGTCTGAACGTTAAGTTCAACCCAGTACTTTAGCTGCTGCGAGGTTGGTATAGGTCTTCGTTGTCGTTGTTGTTGTCGTCGTTGTGGTCGTCGTTGTTGTCGTTGTTGTTGTCGCTGTTGTTGTCGTTGTTGTTGTCGTTGTTGTTGTCGTTGTTGTTGTCGTTAAAGAAGTACGTTGTTGCTGTCGTTGTTTTTGTTGTTGTTGGTGGACGGCCGACGTTTCGGCGATTTCTCCTTCCTCAGAGCCGTGCTGTTACGGGTGGGACTCGTAGTCCCATAATAATATAATAATAAAAGTGGTCCCACCTCGTAACACCACGGCTATGAAGAAGGAGAGATCGCCGAAACGTCAGCCATCGACCAACAACAACAGCAACAACAACAACAACAACGAACACCTATACCAACCTCGCATCAGCTCAAAAAGATCAGTCTATAAAGTCGTATAAATAAATACATCTCAGCATTGTTATGGTTGTACTTCATCTGCAGTTCGTCTTATAACCACAATTATGTTGAGATATTTGCAAAATCTCCAGACCGCAGATGTCTGCGATGGGGAACAAATGCACTGTTACCCATTCCGGGGCTAACGCCTTCACCACCACACCATGCGGGTCCTTCGTTTCGCCTGTCTCTCAGCTAATTCTACCAATCAGTGCCATCAGCAGTCACACGTTAACGGGACTGATCTTGGAGCCTACATTGGCATTGAAACCACTCATTGAACCCACTTAACCTGAGGCTGTAGTTGAAATCACAATGTTTCACTTTTTTATTTATTTTTTTTGCCTAATACAAATTTTACAGCGGGGGTATTGTGCGAAATACAACCACAGCGATTCTGAGATATTTGCAAAACACCGGAACGCAGATGTATGTGGGTGGGGAACAAACGCACTATTACCCTTTCCGGGGCTAACGCGTTGACTACCACACCATGCAGATCTTTCGTTTCTGTCTCTCAGCTGATCGATAGAATCAGCTGACAGCATCTTGTGGTTGTATTTCGCATAACACCATACCGTAGAAATTGTTGTAGGCAGGAAATAAAAAAGTAAAACATTAAGACGAAGTAGTTCTGCAACAAGAACAATGTTGTATTTCATTGTGAATATGAATTCGCTCCAACATCACTGTCCTACTCTTACTTGGACAATTAGATGGTCTGCCCTCACTGGTTATGCAGCCCCCAACAAAATCCCCACTTTTTTCGGTGTCTCGCCTGTTTAGCGTCTGCGGTTCCCTGGTCCCCCGAAGTCAGCCTGACCAAAGTCTGCTCCAGGTCATCACCACAGGCCCACGCGGGCCTTGTAAATCAAACGGAGATTTACCTCTACGCGACCGGTTTAATACCAGAAAGGTGGTGGATCCTGGTACTGGTTTACTCTTAACCCTTCGCTGTATATCGCAGCCCCCACACCCAGGAACACCTGTTATCCACTATGACGCGGTAAACCATTGGGTGGTTGCCCTTTGCTACTCTTCCTACTGGACATAAAGCAATAGATCGTTCCACACATTCCCATATGTTCCAAAGTTGCAACCACGTCAAGGTTCAAAAAAGCAATCTGCTGCTAAAGTTCACAGTACGTTAACCATACAGAGATCAAGGAAACTCGATATCCCATCTATAGGGATTACAGTATCGTTCGCTAGGACCAGAAGTGTGTGTACATCACCGTTCTCTGGCGAACAGTTATATGACACATACCTAACTGAAGGTTCCACTATCGAATATATTGAAACCAAAAGTGGTTCGAAATCTTTCCGATCTACTAATCAGCTTAACCAAACCAACAATCTGCCGTTTTCTTTTCTCACCAAACGCCATGTTGTTAAACTACATAAAACACAACCGTAGCTGACGTCTCGGCAGAATCGCCTTCTTCAGAGCCGCTTTTTTCACCGGTCTTCCATCGAGGAAAAACAGCCGCTCAGAGTCGCATATGACTGACGACTTGCAAACCAACAATATCCATGTTGACGATGACGAAACATTTCCCATAGCAGAACAATCAAGTCCGAACACATGGCAAAAGACCAGAAATAACGGGTAAAAAGGAACACATTTCTTAGGTCTCTTCAATTACACAAAAGTAGTAACTGATGTGTACCAAATGCAATCAACACTTCCAGCTCCGTCCGAATAAACAACCATTAACAACAAAGAGAAAGCAATAAAATAACAAAAGACATTAACGAGGTCGACTATGCTGTACAACTAAAAGTTATTACAACACCTTCAATGAAAAATATTACGCAGCTATTTACAATCTAAGAAGCATTCATATTAGAGAAAAAACTTCAGCGGAAAGTTCTAACTTAGGCATTTATACGAACGTCCTCCAGTTTTGTGTTTCTGTAGGACAAACGCTGTGCAATACGTCCGTAGTCAATCGATTCTCCGGACTCGGATGACGTTGAGGCGGAAGAAACCCTAAAAAGAATAAAATAATGTCCCAAAAAATAGCGACATCTTGTGGGTCTAACAAAAACTGCTCACAAGTAGGCTTCATGATTGTTCCGTCCACGCTCAGCATAGCTGTGAGCCACATAGAGTGGTGTTGGAATCGAAGTTGAGAGATTCACGATTTGGTGGGCATGTGTCAGCACATAAGTGATGCCTTCGAGTTCATCCATAGACAAATTGAGATCATCGACCAGTACCGTATATCGCGGAGTGATAGCAGAACCCTGCAATGTAACGTGCGAATTTAAATAGAACTCTTTAAAAGTAGGATGTGTTACGTTTGAGTCTACAACTATCCCGGGAGGAATATTCTGTTCGACTAGTTTGAGCGATCGATCTATCTGAAATAGGACAAACGTAAACAGGGAAGGTCCAAAGACAACACAATCACAGTTTACAACACCTTTGATTTAATATATTGTATACAAAAATATAAAAGGATAAAGCTACAAAGCTCTTGGCGTTGATCAATCCCTGAGGGATGCTCCATGTATTCGACTTCATTAAGCATCTTTGGAGGTGACTGAACGCATATCTGGCCTTTGCAATCACTCGTGGTGGCCTACCGATGCATCGAGCCAGTGCTGCCGTCCTCCCAGACAAGTACGGTACCAATTTTCCGACCCCAGAGGGATGCAGAGCTTCGTAGGCCAGCGGCACGGGAGTCTATCCCATGAATATTGCCTGGCGCCTCCCACCACTGCGCCACACGCGTGCTGCCATCACAATAACATGCTTTTTAGAATCGTATATAAACTCGGAACGAAACATTATCGCAGCATGACTGTATATACGGTCGAAAATCGAGACGTGAAAATCGAAAAGCTACTTACGTGTGTATTCATGAGTCTAACATTATGCTTCTTTTGAACCACTACAAAAGTCAACTTGACATTTTTAACACCAAGTGCTGACAGTGTACCCCGTAGAAGTGGAATCTCGTGAGTGAGCACGGTTTTGAAAGACCCGTCCGAGATACCGCTCCTGTATATTATGAGCTCCCCTGGAAATCGTCCAGCGTGATGATCAGCAAACTTATGCATGACATTGGTAATAATCGTGGACATTGTAGATAGAGTCTCTTCCCTCCCACTGCTCTGGAAGAGGTAGTCTCCAACGAAGTCGACTGCGTTTTCTTTAAAATTTGAAGCATAACCAACGACCGTAGGATTGTCCTGACCACCCGAACTGGATGAATGAACAACAGCAATTCCAAGAAAAACGCGACCTGCGCGAAGCCATCTTCTGAAAACAAAAAATGCCTCCTATCAATTTTTTCATGCATAAAGCAGAGAGTCATATCAGCAAGAATACAAATGTGGTATCAGATATTGTTACGACACATCCTCAATAGAAAAAAACTTTAAGGAAGTCATCATTTATCAACACTGACGACTTACTGTACATCTTCTCTTTGAGCCACATCCTTGAAGTCAAACACGTAGTTCAAACCTCCAAGTTTCATATTCGCTTTCAGAACAATATTCTCCACCGTAATCTTACGTTTTTCTTTTACCACCTTAATAACAGTCGACAGCTTCACATCTTGGGTAACCATTTCAAGCTCTCTTTCCCACAGCTTCACCTTTTCTAGAACAGATAAATCACCTCTTTAACAGAAAACTGGACGTCTATAGAACAACTAATTAAAAAAAATAAAAAAAACCAACTGTGCACTGCAACGCTGTCTGCAGAAACAATCAGACAATATCTACAATGGTGAAGAGCAGCATTTTTTAAGCACTTTTCCAGATCTTCTTCCGCTGACGTTACCTGGAAGTGCTTGAAGAAAATAAGACTACATTTCCTAGAAGGCTTAAGCCTCAGAGTCACAGAAGCATTGCCCCGCTTCTTGACGTCGAGAATTTCTCGGTCATCTCCAAAATATTTTCTGTGAAATGAATGAACTCACTGCTACATCAGTCGGTTGTGTTAGCTTCATACCACGACGAGAAGCTTCTTCGAAGAAAACTCTTCCGAAATCCCTGAGCAGCTGTTCACTGTAACGACCACTCTCGTTGGGAAGCACAATTCCGTAGATCGCCCATATCTCACAACGCGCCGGTGTGAAGAAATGCTCTTGTGCGCTTCTCCACTTTCCATTGTGTACAACTGCTGTATTTTCGGAATATCTGATATTAGGTGGAGGTAGACATCTTCCTATTATCCTCAGAGGATCTTTAGAGATGTACAATCCTGCACTTGTGACGAATGGGTTCCCGTCAGATCCGAACAGCTTCAAAGCATGCGCTCCTTTTTTAATGTTGTCTTGACGTTCTCCCGGTGGTATCGCGCAATTTTTAGTTGTTTTATGGGTTTGAGCCGGTGTCTGTTGTGAGATGGTAACCCTTTGCATTGCTCTGATAAAACCCAATTCCATTGGATAGTTATTAACACGACCACCTTCACGAACTTTAACAAGAGGTGCATGTGGGTACCTAAGCAACACATGCTTGGACAAATTTTAACAATAAAGTAGTTCACGACAAGATAATCTTGTTCCTTACTCTAAACAGATCTTGTATTTTTCCTTGAAATAATCAAGAACAGAAACCTTCACGCCGTCTTGCATCTCAAATCTGTAAAGGAAATAGGATCGATAGAAACACCTGAAATAATAACGACAAGTGTAAAAAATGGTCCCTTCAGCTTCCGCGTGATGTGCAGCTGCCATTTGTTAAATAATGCGATCTCACCAACTATTCTTGAGTGTCTACTTGGAAGCTGAGCTAAAGTTCAGCTCATCGACAGGGTTTCTCAAGACTTTTTTCACGGCACCAACTGCAAACTTGGGAATTAACTAAACGCAAAACAACGTAGACATTGGAAGCCTTAGAAGCAAGCCATTCACAAGGTATTACGCCCATCATGGATTCAGAAGGACGGACGAGCTGTGAGGTAGATCAGTGAAAACCTATGAATCCCTCAGAATGGTTACCACGGCAGTAAGATTGAAAATTGCCCAATCATCAACAATACATCAATCTCACTACCACGCGTATGATGCTTACCCTTCGACGGTGTAACACAACCTGTGGTTGCACTGCATGACATTTCAAGCTAGTTAAAACAACACATTCCGATAAACACTAGAGAATGCTTCCCGTCTCTATGCACATTATGAGCAAGTAGACTGACACAGGCCAGCTAAATGCGGCCAATCTCCAACAATAAGTGGCGGACTTATGAAGAACAAGAAGGTTAGTGACTAAAAGAAACTACTTACAAGCGAATGAAAATTTTTATTTGCTCAGGTTATGAAAATGTTTGACCGAGTAGATTGCTTGCCAATTTAACTCTCCAGGACAAAGTTTCCAGGCTGTCAAGGAGTGGAAACCGCCGGGAATTTCAGCTATTGTGAATGGACAAGTATTATAATAACAAACTCGTGTTTGCTCATCAAAAAAACGGTATAATTATCGCTTCCTCAAATGGTGCACGCATTACTCACCGAAGGTCGACCATGTCAAAATACTGACTCTGAAGTTCGAATTGAAATCAACAACATGAAAAGAAACTCGAAGACCAGACAACATTACAGCCGACTTTTTCTGAACTGAACCCAACAAATTAAGAGCACTTCTGAGATCTAAGCAACTAGATTTATATGTTTGGTAGCATCGCTTGTCTCACATCACAATTCCGGTCAAATATAACGATAAGGAAGCAAGCGATGCCTAATCATCGTTCGTCCAGCGTGATCTTAAGTGGAACTGTAGACTAGTGGTATAGCAAATGCCCCACAGCAGAGACGTTGAGAATACTTCCCGAAAGCATTTCACGGTAATACTGAGCAGATGATGAACTCTGGCCTGAGAAGAAAAAACGACACACTAAGCAAAAGCTTAAACAGGAAAATCCAATTCTTCAAAAACTGCTGGTGCGATCGAGACCGGTTCGATATGGATAGAAAAGAAGTCGAAGATAGAGTCGAATTCGTGGTTATCTAGAATGTTCATTGAAAATGGAGAGAACCTTCGAGCACCCTTATATAGGACATGGCCAAAATTTTTAGTCCCAGTCGTTTCAGTCAACAAACCAACTGATGCACCATGATCTTTGTACTCCGTGGTTTACATTAGCACTTTTTCCAGCATTCTTTTATCCAACCGTACTAACGTCTGAACCACATCGGAAATTCCAACCATCGCTCCCAAAACGTTTGGATTATCAGTTCATCTGTGTTACTCTTCCAATATAAACTACCCGATATAGTAAGGAGGCACCGTCTTTCGTTTGCGAGGATGCAACCGATCTCCCCATAATGGCTGTTTGCTGATTTTACGTCAAATAGCGATGCATGCGGTGGACATGAGCAGAAAAAGCAGTTCCATTCTGGATTTCCTATTCATGTATCCACCTCCAACGATTTTCCTCTGGCGTTGAATAGCTCTGTACAAGAAGACATTCCTGTTTACTATTTCCTTCAACTTCACAATACCGATGGTTTTTCGGGAACGTTTTACATAAAGAATGGCCAAGCAGAGTGACGTTATGGCTAGCAAACAACAGACGAAACAGTAGTAGCCAAGACAGACACTGCAACCTCTACGTTTTAGCGAAAGTACATCCTAATTATGGATGATAAAGAAAGTTCCAAGTCAGCATATGTCATATTCTTGGACTTATTTTTCTTTACGGGATGACATAAAACTCGACGCTCCCGCAAATCTCTTCACTACGGAGAACTGTTCTGGTTCTTTATGTGCAAAGAAGAAGCAAATCTCCATAGTGCCTCACCGATAGCCTCGCTTGGTACGAGTTAAGCCACCAAATAATAAAATTAATCCATAGGCAAACAAAATATGGATAAAAAATGTATGTAAAGAAAAGTGGCTGAAAAACACACAAAACAAAACCCTACACGGTATCTACAGCTGTGTGGTTCACAATGCCAGCGATTTGATGGTCCCTCTCATGACCTGTGTGTCGAGTGTAGAAAAATAATCCTAAAGTATTGAAAGCTAATGAAGCGAAACATACCTTTACGAATCTTATCAGGGGAAAAAAAACTGTTTCACGAAACTGATACAAATGACCCAACAAACAACAGAATACCTTTCATTCCAAAATTCAGTCTTTCTAAAGCTACTTCCGACACTCTGCTTGACAAATTGTTGTTCAGGATGATTTTTGCTTTATCAACAAGCCTCAAATCTTCGTGAAATGCAGCTTTTTTTGCTGAAAAACACAACAGCAAAATAACAGACCTTACGTATCTCGATAAATAACTTTGACATATACATACAATACACGGAACAGTACAGTACTTTTTTTATTTACTGCCTATTCCTTTTTAACGGCAGAGTACTGTGTGAAATATAACCATAATAATGCTGAGATAATTGCAAAACTCCCGACCGCTGGTGTTTGGGGTGGGGAACGAACGCGCTATTTCCGTTTCCAGAGGATAACGCGTTCACCACCACACCATGCAGTCCTTCATTTCGCCTGTCTCTCAGCCATGTTGTTGACTTATAGGTGCTACCAGCATGCACCCGTCAACGGGATTGATCTGGGGAGCTTATGTCGGCATAAATAAAACGGTGTTAACAAACGAAACAATGTTGCAAATATTTGGAGGTAAGAATCTGTCAGTGAAAAAAACGTAGTCCATAGGGTTCGTGAAATGTGGTTTAAAAATTGGCGCATGAGAAATCTTTCCTTAAGAGTTCTTTTTCTCAGAATGCTTAATTTTTTAAAATAATGTGGTTCGAAGTTCAATACCATCGATAACAAGAGCGGGGCTGACGAAACCGCGCCCTCTTTGACCCTCGATGAAGTGAACGCTCTTTTGTGTTCCAGGAAATAGCCTTTTCCCATCACCAACATCAGGACAGTCTTTCTCATTGAAGCCGTACAACCATGGGTGACAAAGAAACGTCTTTCCATTTTCGAATATGACATGTTCCTTGGGATTCATTATAGCCAGCTGATTGAAGACGATCTCCATGAATTGAGTTAGAGAACGGTCGCCTTCGGACAGATCTAGCCGGCATGAGTTCATTAATTCTTTGTTCGTTAAACACATCTGAAATAAAGAAAAGTAAGAAGTTTCATAAGTTTTTTTCTCCCTGAGAAACACCTTTTTAGAACTTTGACTAGATCGAAGAAGTCCGATTTTGTGAAATATAACCAAAAATCGGTAAGAAATAGACTTCACATAACCACCGCCCATTGCAGCAATCTACGGAGTCAGGAAAAGATCTACATATGTAGGATGAATTTTAAATTATGGATGTATTAAAATCATCACATCAAATGGTTTTATCATGATAGCTATTACAACTAATCTCCAAGAAATCAATAAATCAATGAGCTCACACAATAATTTTCCTCAACCGGGGCAATATCAAAGTAAACCGACTCAAATATCGAAAGTGCACCTTCATGACAATCCTTGCCAAATATTTCGAACTTCTTTGAAGTCTGAAAATGGCGTAGTTAACAGTATACATCGCATGGCAAGGTGGTGTTTCAGGATGTCGTAATGCAGGCGCTGATTCTATCGGGAGCTTAACATCAGTTCGACATTTCACTTAGAAGCACTACTAAGAGTAAACCTACATTACGGCAAATGCTTTCAAGTTTCCTGTGGTGATGGCGAATATAGGGAATAAAAGTACAAAGCTATCGGTGTTGATTAATCCCTGAGAGATGCGCCCATGCATTCGACTTCATTAAGCATCATTTGGAGGTGATTCAATGTATATCTAGCCTTTAAAATGACTCGCAGTCGTCTACCGATGTATTGAGCCAGTGCTTATAAACTCTCAGACAAGTCTGGTCCCAATTTTCTGGCCTCGAAGGGAAAGAGGACTTAGTGCGTCAGGGGGCGCGAGAATTGATCTCATGTCTATTGCAAGGCGCCTTCGACCACTGCGCCACACGAGCCATGTGCCAAATATAGTAAAAACGAAGACCTTCATAGAACTAGTGCAATGTCTTTCCATGTTGGATCTCTTCATAGTGGAACTGCACGGGCTCAAAAAGTATTCCTCAAATGTTTTGAACGAGCAGTCACCACGCTTCGAAAAATCAAAGCTAGCTACCTATGAGTATTTCACATTGCGAACATTAAGAACAAAGGAACATATAAGGTTTTGGTACTAATCAAATCTCTGAGAATGCATCGCTAATTCTACACCACTGAACACCGCAGAAGTTACAGAAAACATGTTTAGGTTATAGAATGATTTGCAAGCCTACCGATTTATCAATTAAGTGCCTTCATCCTCGCAGACAAACCTGCTACCAGTTCTTCTTTAGGTGGAAGAGCACTTAGTTAATAATGTCTATTGTAGGCAACTCCTCATAATAGTGAATAACAGTATGTCTATTATAGGCAACTCCTCATCGTTGTGTAAAGGTAGTTTTGGGTTGAACTAGTAATGGAGAAATCACCAACCACTAATATACTAGTGCCATTCGCGGTTCATCCGTTCCCGAGCATCAAGTTCACAAAGCATTACATCTCGCGAAGATCGGCAAACTGGTACCACACTGGTCCCCAAGAAGGGCACTTGATACGCCAGCGGGGCACCGCAATCACGGCAATGCACTCAACCTCCACCTCTGGAGATGCTTGGTGAAATCGAATGCTCGAATGCATCGTGAAATCGCTCAGGGATTGATCAACGCTGAGAGTTCTATACTGTTCATTTAGCTACAATGTCGTATGGAACCTAAGATTTGTATCGTCCGTTGTCTTACTACCCTACGTCGTTGACGAGAGCACTCCATATTCAGTCATTAAGCCAAAATTACTTGCCGCCACGCTGAAAAACGTTATGCAAAGATTGGCATGCGGCAACATAGGAGTGAATCGGCGATTACACCATCTTCTCTTAGCTGAAAACACCGTTCTTATAACACCAATCACTACGCAGGTTGAACATCTCCGAATGCTTCAGTTTCGTGTGTCTAGGTCGGGATGTCAACATGGTGAACGACTCTCCGGTGTTGAGCAGGAGGAAACAAGCGGCTTGGCGAGCTTTCAACAGCACCGAGGATGTCCAGTCAGCGTTATAAATTTCTCCAGACGTCTACTGTGCTTCAGGAAGATCACCGACCAGATGGTCAGAGTTCTTTCCGAAAACTTTGGAAGAAGGATATGACACTCAACGAGCGAGCACAACAAAGTGAGCTACTGTTACATGCCATAGAGTAAATTACGGTTTACTGGCGCCCATTTGAGTCACTCGACGATTAAGCGAAGAAAGGTTTCTCAGGTTCTCGCCTTAGACAGTCACCGATCTCAAAATTTAGTTGTATACTTGGACAACAGTTACTCCTGATATTGGTCAACTAACAAATTTGCTTCTTGGCCAAGATGTCGAACTGTACCAGATGATACATCCAGTACTGATGTTGACGTTACAAATATTAATTGATGAACCCATAATAACTCCCAAAAACAGACCAGCAGAGAAAGACAAGTTCAAATAATAGGCCAATAAGTAAGCACGTCGAATGAATCTTATAATCTGTCGTGCCACAAATATAGATGAAACTACCACTCATGTTTTCGTGAAAAACAGATGAAGTTCTTAACAGCTAACGTTTCGGTGAATTCCGTCCTCTTTAGATCTTTGAAGAGTCACAGTAATAAGCAGTCCTTTCAGTAGGTATTTCCATTAGCCTAACGGGAAGAAATCCACCAAGACTTCGACCGCAAAATAAACAGCTCTTTGGAAAAACCCACCTTTTCTATATGACATCTAGTTAGCGAAGGAAACCAGTCACTATATGGGTAGGGAGTGTGCCTGTCTCAGATCACAAAAAAACACTCCTAGGTATGGAGTAAGGTCGGGGAGAACAAGGAATTCCTCTCTGTTGTTCAAAACCAGATTTTCAGAAATCATCGGAAATTTCTCAAGAACTCTCAAGGATGAAATATAAAAATTTGAGGCCTTTCTTTTCCTTTAAAGTGAAGACAGTACTTGGATAGGTGTGTTATGTGTTAATGCGACCCTTTCCGCGCTATAAAGAAGGTGATATCCGCCCAAACAACCACTCTAAAATAAACATTGTATTAACAACCTCGTCTCTGCTTATCAAGAAAACATGCAGTAATAAATACATAAAGACTTCAAATCCTCATGGTCTCTTCCTGAAACATAGCCGAAGTTTTTATACCAGAAAATTTAAACAGAAAGCTACCTTGCCGACGCCTTTAAATAGATCCTTTCTCGCGAATAATGTGCTCTGGCCGTCATACCAAAACATACTTGGATCGCCGAAGAAATCCCTGTGCTTTCTCAAGACCGCATCGAAGATTAACTTGCATTTATAATTGCGATTTGTGATAACAAAACTGAAATGAGTACAATTTGAGAATAATTATGGAGGTTTTAAAAATGATAGCAATAACACCATCCAAAACTTTCCCATAAACAAAGGATACTTTTTTCAAGACACAATGGACCGCACAAATCACACGTGAGTCAATGATCTTTTGAATCCCCCTTATGTAACATAGAAAGGAAAGAGCTTTGCTTATACCTAGGCAACACTGGTTCCACTTCACTAATATACTATCGCAACGGAAAATAACAGGCTATAAATAAAAGTGAAACTTTGTGATTTCGGCTGCAGCTTCAGTTTAACTGTGTTCAATGCCCACTTGCGTTCCCCAGATTATTCCCACTCACGGGTGATTGCTGAGAACAACGTTAGGACAGAAAAGTGCCTGAGAGAAAGGCAAAATTGTTGTCAAGGATGGCCCAATAGAATCTACATTCCACATCTAGTAAATTACATAGATATTTTGTGACGAGTTAGTCAAGCGGCGAAAGATTACTTCGCGCGAGGAGAACCTACTACATATGTAGGTATTGAACAAAGTACAGACATGTCTCTCCTATACCTAACAATGCGACGGTCGCGTGAGTCTAAGCGAAGTCGTACCTCTTCACTTCCTCAGAGTGCCTCGACATTCAAATGCGTCCATGGATATTATACAACACAGGGTCTCACGAAACAGTTACCAAGGCTTTCCACGTTTTTATTTTACTTTTTATTTTACATTTATTTTAAAACATACAATTTACAATTTAGAACATTCATATATACAACACGTATACCTACATGCATATATATATATATATATATATATATATATATAAAGGATAAAAAAGACAAAGCTGCTATTATCAATCCCTGAGGGATGCACCATGCGAGCCACTTCATTGAGCATCGCTGCAGCTGACTGAATGCACATCTGGTCTCTAACTCTTCCTCGTCATCGCACAGGCTGCAACGGGTGTGCATGCAAAACCAGTGCTCGTAGTTCAGTAATCCCTTATATATGGTGGCCTAACCATAGCCATCTTGAGGCAGACACCAATGAATCTTCTCATGTCATCAACATTCGTCGCTTTCCACGACATATCCTTCCGTAGAGTATATTTGTTCGTTTCTCCACACCTTCAGTTTCTTCACCACTACTCTCAACGAGGTGTCGATCACGGCCCATGCTGAAGTAGTCGTGAAGTGACATAAGAGCAGACTCAGGGCTACAACATTGAATTCTCGACCACCGGAAACTAAGTAAAAAAATCTATAAATAAAAACAAGAAAGGCGATTCTGCCGAAACGTCAGCTACGGTTGTGTTGTGTGTTATTGTATGGAAGTAAACGTATGCTGTTTAACAACCTCGCGATTGCTGAAAAAGAAAACGACGAATTTATAATCCGGTACCGAGGTTAATAAAAAGTCGATCATGAGAACTAAAAACAAGAGAATTTATTGTAAGTACGAAAGTCGATAACATTACGACGATAGAGATAGGTGAGATAAAGTGAAGGGAAACAAAAACAATAAACCGATGAAGGGAATGTTGAATGAAGATGACCTCATAAGGACGAGCTCCGCGATATCTTCCTAACCTTCCACAACATTTTTTAAGCTTGATTGAACAATAACTGCTGATTTCTTTGAAAAAAAATTACTCCACCAATTCACTGAAGTTGCCCATTTTTGCACTTATGGATCCACTTTTACTTCCAAGCGATACATATTCAAAAGAGCCCGCGATTCGGCAGCGTTTGGTAGAACGAGTACGAAAAGACTGCTAACGGCAGCATTTGGTAGGACGAGTACGGGAAGACTGCTTAAATACTAGGGCCATTGTGGGCTGCCTAAATCGCAAAGGGTTAACTGTTCCTACGCACACGTGCACTTGAACCCTCCATAGACGATTTAATTATGCTTTAACTAATTAATCATGTAGGCAAGAAGTTCAAGGTACGAGGTCATCGGGCTTGCCGAGACCAGAAGACACCAACCACTCAACGCCGTCTATGAAAACGGAGAAGTACTGCTCTTCGGAACACGCAAAGGTGAAGGAATCGCCGGCGTCGGCGCTCTCGTCAACTTGAGTTTGGCTATGAACATCATCGATCCATTGGAACAATCAACAATCCGAATAGGTCGTTTACGAGTAAAGAGATGTGGATCAATACCCGGTTTGAAAATCTTCGTCGTTTACACATCGACATTAAGCTGTGCCAAAGAGGAAGTCAAAGAGTTCTATATGTACTTGAGTTCTACAGAGGAAAACCATACATTCCCGGAGACAGATTGGATGAAGAAAACCGTCTGAAGAGTCCTACACTGAAACCGATGGATAAGAAACGAACGCGCATGGTGCGTGGCTGTCAGAGTTTATCATGACGACCAAACGACCAAGACCATTCGTAGTAATTCGCAATAGCAGAAGGCCCATGCACAAAACTGGACATGTGAGTCTCACAATGGAAACTACCATAACTAAATGGACCAGATCGTGGTAAATCGAAGGTTTTGTCTTACCAATGTCGTTGCTGTCCCAAAATTCTACACGGGATCAGACCTCATCTCCATCGTAGAAGATTTTCTCTAAGGCATGAAAGCAGAGAAAGCCACTAAATTCAAAAAAGAAAACAATCTACCATAAACAAAGACTTATTTAGTTCGTTAGTTGGTTGCTGGGAACATGCCATTCTTGATAACATTGACGAATAACACCATCGGCCCATTCAACACTTTTAAATTAGCGCTATTAAAGCTGAGAGTTCGAAACTCACCAAGAGATGCCCGCCCCCAGAAACACTCGAGCTGATACGCCAGCGTGGAATCGCACGAGCTGCAGGCAACAGCGAACTAACGTTCAAAGTTGCGAAATAATGTAGACAAGCGATAAAAGAATGATGGCTGACTTTGATAAAGCCTGTGGAAAGATTGGCCTTCGAATAAATCTCACAAAAACGATGTTTGTGAGGAACGAATTGGTTCCATATGCTCCATTCACGTTCAATGGAACGAATATCTCCGAATGCTCCACTTATATTTATCTAGGTCGAGAAATCAACATGTTGAACGACTTAGCTCCAAAGTTGAGCAGAATGAAACGAAAGGCTTGGGGAGCTTTTAAGAGCATCGATGATGTAGTGAAGAGAACAAAGAACGCACAACTCCGTGCCCACGTTTTCGACTCAACGGTACTTCCTGCCCTAACGTATGCGTCAGAAACCTGGTCGCTGCGTAAGCAGGACAAAAAATCACACAGCATTATTGAATGCGAAGTTGATAGAGCGATACTTGGAGTCTTCTGTGTCATACAAGCGAGACTGTGAAAACTGTCGACAGGATAGGACATGTAATGCGTCTAAAACAACTAACGAGCATGAGTCATTAGTGTCTGGATGCCTCAGGATATCAAAAACAATGGGAAGAACACCTCCGCCTGATAATCAGAGTTGTTTTTCAAGAAACCATAGAAAAAAAACATGATGCTCAACAAGTCTCTAGACCGAGTGGAACTCACTCAGCTACTCTTGCACGCCACAGGAAAAAATGGAAGACTTACTAGCGTCCCAGAACATGATTCTTGCAACGAAATTTCCGACTCTCTTCCTTCACAGCGTCCACAGGTTGACATGAGATGCCCAAGCTGTCTGGCACGGACGACATCCCTCTTGCCAACGACGGTGGCAGTTGCATACTATGACCAACTCAGCCTCTTCTAAGAAAATAATCGACCGAAGACCCCAAACAGAAAGCGCGTCTCCTCTCTCAGGTTGTCGGATGACAGAAAACCCTCGATGATTTGAATCAAAGTGTGGACGCTGTGAAGGAAGAACGTATGAAATTGCGTTCCGAAAGTCAAGTCCTGGGGGAATATATATAGAATTTAAACGCGTCCTCATCTGTGTTCCAGTCTTCAAATATCGGAAGAAGACAAAAGGATACGATATCTTCAATATTCGAATTTTGGTATTTATTCCATTTGTAGAAACATGCACCACATTTACAGGGTTGTTTAAGTTACTAAGAATGACAAGGTATATAGATAAAGGATAGACCTCTCGGCTTTGATCAATCCCTGAGGGAAGAACCATGCGTTCGACATCACTAAGCATCGTTGCAGGTGACTGAATGCATATCTGGCCCTTACAATGATTCGCAGTGGCCTACCGATGATCGAGTCAGTGCTACTAGTCTCCCAGACAAGTCTGATACCAATTCGCTGACCCCAGAGGGATGGAAGGCATGGTGAGCCATGAGCGCGTGGATCGATTCCATGTGTGTTGCAAGGCGCCTCAGACCACTGCTCCACACGTACCCATATAGAGGTACATAGATATGGAAATGTCGCAATGTCTGTGTTCAAGGGATGTGAACGACAAAATCTGGTCTCAGCGCAAATGAGGCATTGAAGTGTGACTCCCAACATCTTTAACATAGAAGAAAAAGGATAGAGTTCGGCATTCATCAATCTCTAAAGGATACGCCTTGCGCTCACCTACATTAAATATCGTATAGGGAACTGAATGTATATCCGGCTTATATAATGAACTGCAATGGCCTACGAATGTGTCGAGTTAATCTTTAATTTTAAACATAAAATGTTCGTTTGCTTGTACTATCAGATTTGCTGACACGGAATGTTCAGCTTCCTTCTAATCCGTTTCTTTTTTGACAAGAACTTTAGGCAGCCTTAACTATAACTACGTACTAAGACCTAAGCGTACCACTTTCCTCATCTAATTAGTAATGGAAGCAGGCAGATTTCCAGAAACTGCCTTTCATAAACACAAAATAAGCACAACTATATTGTCAAACTAGCCGCTAGATGGCCCCAGAATATAGCCCGAATTTTTACACACCAAAAAAATTCAATCAATAATGAGTTGCGAAATGTTCACATTGGATCTCAACCCTCACTTTGTTATTCAGGACGTTCTCAAGCTGTCGAAAGAGATTTGAATACAAATGAAACGTACTCGTCACGACTTTTCTTTGTGAAGAACACTGCTCTCTTTCCTTTGATCTCAGCGAAAACTGCAACGTCATATCTCCAGATAGAAACAGAATCTTCCAGTTTCACCCCGAATACATTCGTCTGCACATGAAACGGTTTTCCAAATGTTCCAGCCGCACTATTCGCTGCCATTATAGGGCGGTCAGGCTCCAACTGCAAGCAGTTTTATAAAAGATATCCGAAGAAGCCTAGTACAGAGAAGACCACGGAAAAAAATATCATGATTAGAACAAGAGCGTTACTTAAACTGATTAAAATAAACTATAAGAAACTTACTGAAAGTGCCGCCAATTTCTCTTCAGCTTCACTCAAGACATCTTTCTTCCCTGAAGGAAAAGGATTTGAACTAGCTATAATCAAACATGATGAAACCAAAAGCTACCACTCACTTATCTTCTTGCCATCACCACTTTCTTTGTAAGTAGCCATAAGTAAGCACTGTTTGTTAGCACGGAGTTGTACGCCAAGACTGTGGAAAAAAAGTAGCGTCTGAAAAAAAAATTGGGCTACTGACTATACGTCTTGGCAAGTTCAAGCCCTGTTGTTATGAAAATGTGGAGGAAAACGTAGAAAAGTTATAGCGTAGTTATACAGCAGTTAGCGCAGTTAGCGCAGTGTTAGTGACGCGAATCTCAACGTGGATAGTGCTGGTTCGACTTCGTGCCCGTACACCGAGTCTCCCATCCATTCAGCGGCGGAATCCACCAGAGTATTCTGGGTCCATCTCACTCTCTCTAACGCACATGAAACCGCCGTAGCTCAAGTGTCCGACTATCCCAGTGAGAATCGACTCCACCACAATCCGACGATATCCGTAATGAAGACGAAGAAAATCTTCGAGCAGCAGAATCCAGATGCAAGAAGAAGCGATCGAAGAATTTCGTGGATGGTGGACGCTAGGACACGAATCTAATCAAAGAACTCTTGCGATCCGCACAGGAAGGAACATGTGTGATAACGGCTCACTTAACAAGTAAAAGGTTAAAGCGAAAATCCCCTAGCTATACAAAAAACCGAGCTATTGACAGAATGCCTTCAAGAAACTGACATGTACGCGAGTGCTAATGGGCGAAATGGCCGTGATTCCGCAAGGGAAAAAAAGCCGCGCCCACTTTGATCTACAATAATCAGCGTCGATCTATTTGAACGATGAAAACCAACGTATACATGTAAATGTAGGGATACGGTATGATGTAGAGACAAGGTAGGTTATCGTGTGAAACTTAACCCCAAAACCGTTTATTTACGAAAAGTGGCTAACTCATTGGGGCATGTTGACATCGACTCACAACGTATGACTAACCCGGCTGCGCTATGCACTATCGATTAGATTGCAGCTACGGCACCGATGTGCCGTTCTCGGCACAGAATTCCTTCTTTCGAAAGCCTAATCAGAGTTAGATGTTTTTATGTATCAAACAATTTTGAATGTTAATTACAAAGTAGTGGGGGCGGATAGCACAGTGGTAGTGATGTCCGTCATCACGAGCATGGTGCTAGTTCGATTCCACCCCAGGCCAACCAAGTCTTTTATCCTTCAAAAATCACTCTCTGCAATCCAACTGGGAACGCTCCAGCTCGGCTATCTCAGGACTTCAGGGAGAACTGCTCGACCAACATTCTGCGACATTCAAGATGAAATGGAAATTCTCAAGCAGCAACCGAAGTCACACGTAAAGATGTAGAGACAAGGTAGGTTATCGTGTGAAACTTAACTCCAAAATCGTTCATTTAAGAAAAGTGGCTAACTCATTGGGGCATGTTGACATCGACTCACAACGTAAGACTAACCCGGCTGCGCTATGCAGTATCGATTAGATTGCAGCTACGGCACCAATGTGCCGTTCTCGGCACAGAATTCCTTCTTTCGAAAGCCTAATCAGAGTTAGATGTTATTATGTATTAAGCAATTTTGGATGTTAATTACAAAGTAGTGGGGCGGATAGCACAGTGGTAGTGATGTCCATCATCACGAGCATGGTGCTAGTTCGATTCCACCCCAGGCCAACCAAGTCTTTCATCCCTCCTGGGTCTGAAAACTGGTACGGCACTTGTCTAGGAAAAATCATTCTCTGCAATCCACCTGGGAACGCTCCAGCCCGGCTATCTCAGGACTCCAGGAAGAACTGCTCGACCAACATTGTACGACATTCAAGATGAAATGAAAATCCTCAAGCAGCAACCAAAGCTACACGTAAAAACTTTGAAGGCCTTCGTGGACGATGGATGCGAGGAAACGAAATGGATGTGGGAAGTGCTGGGATCCGCACAGTAGACGTGAAGACGGATCAAATAAAATTAAAAAAAAAGTACAGAAACTTCCGACTAACGTTTCGGCGCCTTCGCCTTCTTAGGAGCCGAATTGATGTAAGGGAATGGTTCTCCCTCGCGATGTGGGTCTTCATAGACGTTTCGAGTCGTTCGAGTCGACTCTTCTTGAGTGGAGAACCGCTCAAATAGCCATTTTTTAATGGCTACGAAACTGTAGCTCGGGATAGGTGTGGAGGAAACCACGGGCCCCCCCCCCAACGATAACTCTAGCGACAATAAGGTCCCGTTTATCCTGCCCTTCATTTCAAATGAAGTAAGTGCAGCTATAAAACGCTGTTTAAGAAGGGCCGGTCTAGAGAATTCGGTAACGATAATTGAAATGCCACCGAGTAATCTAAAACGCCAACTAGTTCGTAACCGCCTACACGACCGTCTATGTGCAACGCAAATTTGCATAATTTGTCCCAATGGTAGAGACGGTGATTGCATGAGTTCGGGTCCAGTTTATCTGATCTCTTGTAAAGCGTGCGCGGACGAATACGTTGGCGAAACGGGTAGACCACTCTGCGTTCTTATAAAAGAATGCCTCATTATCACGCGTGATATTGGGCAGTATATAAGCCTGTTATTCTGATGAGATGGGTACATTACGATTCCATGTGAACTCTGTGCGGTTGGTCTCCACGTGAAATATTTAGTGGAAGACTCATAGAAAGCGGTGAGTGTGCAAAAGACTCCGTGTTCAATGTGACCTAAATTTTGGTCCAACATTTTCTCTGTTTGGTTATGAAGGCGTTTGACCGTGTAGATTGCAGTCAACTTGACCTTTCCAGGCTCTGAGGAAGGCGAAATCCACCGAAACGTCAGCTTATACGTAAATAAAGAAATAAAATAACACCTCGTGTTTGCTAAACAAAAGGAAGAAGAATTATTCAATCAATGCCGAGGTTAATAGAAAGTCGGACGTGGGAGTTATTGAAATGACATCGTTTGTCGGTGCCATTTATCAAGGACAATTGTTGATATATTCTGATTGTCCGTTGCTGACCTGTCTTCTCTGGAAAATTTATTCCACATCAGTTGGTCTCATGGCGTTCTGCAGAGAACCTTTACTGACTGGTTAGTGGAGTATAGGTCTTCGAGTAAGTCCTCGGTACCAAATAATCACCAGCTCAACGTAGAATGCTCGAGTTAGCAAAATTTGCCATGTGGAACCTTTTTTATGTTGCCATTGTGGCACAATCTCAAACTGGGTGGTAAAGTCGTTTATAACAATAATAGTACAGTAAGTACAGTAGGGGTGGGAGGGATAGCCAATGGTTACTGATGGCGTCCATCAGGAACCAAAGGCACTAGATCGACCACTTCCCCCAATCGCTACTCCGCAATCCACGTGGAAAACCCCCTAACCCGGCCGCATGTACAAGACTGCAAGGAGAATCGGATCGAGGGGCATTCTACGACGTTCATAAAAAGACGGTGAGATCCTCAAGCAGCAGCCGAAACAATACGCGCAATTCCCGCGACCGACTTTCTGTTAACCTCGGCATTGATCAAATAATTCTCTAAATTCTTGTTGAACAAACAAAAAATATAGAGAATACGTGAAATGTTCGAAGACTTTTGTGGACGATGAATGCGGGAAAAAAAGGTAATCGAATGCAGGAAATGCTGGAATCCGCACAGGAGATGAGATGATGGGTCAAAAAAACGCACAATAATGACATTCCAACACTGAAGCAATAAGAATAAAGGATAAAGCTCTCGGCTTTAATCAGTCCCCTGAGGGATGCGCCATGCATCCGACTTCACTAAGCACCGTTTGGAGGTGAATGAATGCATATCTGGCCTTTGCAATGACTCGCGGTGGCCTACCGATGTATCGAGCCGCTGCTGCTGTCCTCCCAGACAAGTCTGGTACCAATTTGCCGACCCCGGAGGGATGGAGGGCTTGGTGGGCCATGGGTGCGAGATCGATTCCACGTGTGTGTTGCAAGGCGCCTCCGACCACTGCGCTACACGCCCCCTCTACTGGAGCAATACAAACGAAAATATGGTAACGGGGTCAATAAATGAGAGCAAGACAATACTTATGATGGTACGTAAAAGTGAAAGCGTAGCTTTGTCTTAGGCTGATTTCCCTAATGTGATTCTGAGTGTAATGTAAAATAAAATACTAATGGTATAGGCAGTTAGTTCACATAGCAGAAGACACATGTGAGGTTACAGCAACGGTGCAGTGAGGTTAACATAGTAGAAGGCGCATGTGGGTTTATAAAAAACATTAGTCTATAGTAAATGTGGGATGAGTTTAGCATGCTAGAGGTACACGTAAGCCTGTGATAACAACGCAATAACGTTAACGCCTTAAAGGGTACATATAAGCTCGTGGTAACAACACGGTGAAGTTAACGCGTTAAAGAGTACATGTATGCTTACGACAACACTAACTTGCAATGACCGCACAGCGGTGTCAACATGTTAAAAGATGCATGACACTAAAATGAGCTCAACGCACGATAATGGCCACGTGTGAGTATAACTAACAATTGAGAACAATTTCTGCATGAAGTAAAACAGTAGGAAAGATATAACGATTGTTAGGATACTAAGCAAACAAAACGCATAATGATGCAAAAATGTACGACCACTATGCAAGCGAATAGCATAGCGCTACGGATTCTTGAAAGGGCAACTACGGGAGGCCTTGGGCGATGTAATTTGAAATTCAGATGCTTACATAATTACAGTGAGGAGCGTGTAGCACAGTGCTAGTGATGCTGATCTTCGCGAGCACGCTGTTAGTTGGATCCCACCTGACTTTCACCAAGCCTCTCATCACTCAGGCTCCGGAATTCGGTACCGGACTTCTCTGAGGAAAGTTCACTGTTTACAATCAAAGTGGAAAAAACGTAGAAAAGTGTAAAACACGATAACAGTAATTTATATTGAGAGAACATGCTTACTTTATAGGACATATACTTGCTATATACGCAAGGCTGATGGTAAAATAGAGACTACTTTCTACAGCGTAGAGAATAGTTTCTATAAAACCTAACAATATTTCAAAGAACCGGCTTTTCTTTAACCTCGGTGTCACTAGAGGGCGCGTGTGGCACAGTGGTTGGAGGCACGGAGGCACCACTGCAACATGTGGAATCGATCTCGGCGCCCATGGCCCACCAAGCCTGCCATCCCTCCGGGGTCGGCAAATTGGTATCAGATTTGTCTGAGAGGATAGCAGTACTGGCTCGATACATCAGTAGGCCACCGCGAGTCATTGTAAAGGCCAGATATGCATCCAGTCACCTCCAAACGGTGCTTAATGAACTCGAATTCCTGCCGCAACCCTCAGGGGATTAGTCAACGCCGAGAGCTTTATCCTTTTTTTATCGGTGTTGACAGTCGACATTCTCTTAGATCATCAATCTAGCGTAAGGCTGATAAAAACTTTTATTGAATTAACTTTTCGGCGGTGTTGCCTTCTTCAGAGCCGAATTGAGAAGATTGATTCATTTGTTGGAAGAAAACAAGTTACATTCAACAAACAATTTATATCAAAAGCCATCCTATATTGACAACCAGATCAAATAGCGTCTGGTAGATGAAGTGATGTATTTTATGAACAAATGGATTTCTTAGTAATCGTTGAGGAAAACTCAGCATACGCTTTGTATTAGACTCTAACTACTACCAACTCTGAACACTTTAGATAACGTGGTTGTGCGAGAACAGTGGCTGGGAGAAACTCCTTAGACACTTTATTTCCTATGATAACACCTACCCAGTTCAAATGTAATAAAAATATTACGATGTATCAAAAAGCAGTAGGCGAGTAGGTCATGTGGCTGCTTTGTCTTGTAAGATAGCAACCACACAATTATAGGAGACGTGGAATCATTTTCACCTCTTATTTCTTCTATTTTCGACTCCTCAACTACAAAATCCCTCTCTTTATAGTGCAAATAAATTGTTGAACTTGCAGTTCTGAGGTCAGCTTCGTATGAATCATTTATTAATCCATTGTCGCACCAATTATCCTACATAGCAACCATTCCTCCGATTAGTTACTTCTATTCTATTCTATTTCTATTTGATCCGTCTTCACGTCTACTGTGCGGATCCCAGCATTTCTCACATTCGATTCGTTTCCTCGCATCCGTTGTCCACGAAGACTTCCAGTTTTCTTTACGTGTGGCTTCGGTTGCTGCTTGAGGATTTTCATTTCACCTTGAATGTCGTAGAATGCTGGTTGAGCAATTCTGCCTGGAGTCCTGGGATAGCCGGGCTGGAGCGTAGCCGGGCTGGAGCGTTCGCAGTTGGGGCAGAGAGTGATTTTTTTCTCAGAAAAGTCCGGTACCAATTTCCCGACCACGAAGAGATGGGAGGCTTGGTTGGCCCGTAGCGGAATCGAACTAACCGTCCCCTTGATTAGTTACTATACTTTCAAATCATCGTATGATCCTATCATCTCAACTAATGACTGCATTCATTGCTCCTGATATCAATTAGCAAACTTGTAGTTATAAGCAGTTTGCTGACATCTTTGTGTGAGCTAAGCCTTTAGTGTGTCATTTTCTTCAAAACCTTCACGCGTACCATAACGCAAATGGCAAAAAGTTGTTTAAATGAGCCGTCTTCCTTTGTCCATTCTGGATCATGAGCGATGAGGAACTGATGGTCGATGAATTTTTTCGGGGAAATTCCGAACCTATGCCAAAATACCACCTTCTCCATAACACATTTAAACGGTTTTGTGAGTCACTATCCTATTGGTGTGGATAGAGCCCTTATGGTCCTCTTTTTTTATCTCATGTTTTACTCCACGGAGGTGGTCCCAGTTATTAACCCTTGTGGCACATGATCACTGTTTTACACTAACCTCATTCTACTGTCACGTACTTTTTTAACACATTCAGCCCATTGTGCGGCCATCATAAGCCATTTTCATCGTAAGCTTACATGTACTCTTTAATACAATAAGCTTGTCGCAATGTTGTCATATGCGTACATGTACTTCTTAGCACGTTCACCTCATCGGAACGTTATCACAAGTTTACAAATATTGTGTAATCACAACCAATTGTGATTATAACTAAGGTTATACGCCCTCACATGAGTCCTCTTGTATGCTTACCTCTTCTACCACTATTGATGTGTTCTGCATCATACATACACACCGTATTGCTCCACTAGCCTATGACAGAGGTACTATATCACTTTTAAGCATTCTCTTACCATCCAGTCTTGTCGTCATTTATTGACTCTGATACTAAATTGCCGCTTGTATTGTTTCTATGCTCGCATGTGGTTACTCCTCCGTTATTATTGTTACAGATGTTTAATTAGCGAAGTTTGAGATATTGTTCTCTGACAACGTCGAAAAATATCAGCGTAAAAGCTTCCTGCGAAGTCGAGGATTCTACTTTGAGCCAGTGTTTACTCGGTGCCGAGAATTGACTCGAAGACCTAATTTCCACCAGCAACTGCTATATCCTAAACTTTTATCTATTCATGCAGTTATAATCCGATATTCTTTTCTAGTGTAGACTACATCTGAGCATTTCGTATTCACTACAGCGTACTAGGCTTGAAACGCTCCAAACAGGATAACGAGCAGTTTGCTAAGAATTTCACCCTACTTTTTCCATCTCGCTAGCTTTTTTTACATGGACCGATAGCATCTATCTACTCCTAAGGGCATGGTTTTCTCCACGACTGCTGTTGAATGTTGGCCAATTCTACCTGTAATCCTGGGGTTGCCGTGATACTCAGTTCTTCACTGAACACACTTGCTAGCCTTTTTGAACCAGGAAAGTTTGGTACTAATCCCTGACAAAGGCTCGGTTCGCGGCAAAACGTTAAAGAGGAAAGAAAAAATACTCCATCAAAGAAAATTGTGTTCTAAGAGAGAAGTCTATTGCAAGTATATCAAGAGCTACCGTTGACGTTTTATTTAAAAAAGGATAAAGTTCTCGGCATCGATCAATCTCTGAGGGATGTGCCATGCATTCGACTTCACTAAACATGGTTAGAGGTGATTGGATGCATATCTCTCCTATACAATAACTTGCGGTGAACTGTCGATATATCGAGCAAGTGTGCCATCCTCGCAGACAATTCTGGTACTAATTTGCTGACCCCGAAGGTATGGAAGGCTTGGTGACCCTGGGGGCGCTGGAGTGTTCCCATGTGTATTGCAGGGTACCTGTAACCACCACACGCGCCATTTTATTAGTAAGCAATAGACATTATACTTATTGTAGACCAGTGGCAACGTTGACCACAAACTATCCACTATGGTAGTAAGGGGAGTTTTCAGCTGATAAACGGGATGTCGCTGCGTTTATAAAAAAAAGGTACAATCATTATATTAAAAAACCACAACTTCTTTAATATTGTGGCCACAGTCGTGAAGGAATGTGTTAATGCCAAAAAGTTCCAAGGCACATATGAGGCGTTTACAGGAAGTAAAACCGTATATAAAAGTAATATCCGACTCAAAAATAAATGAGACTTTTCTTGTTGTTAGGGCATATCGCCGTCACACCTCGTATCCTTTTTTCTACTTTTATCTATATACCTGAAGACCTGTTCAGGTAAATAAAAGATGCAGCAAAAGAAGAAAGACGAGGATGGGTCTGCTTAACTCTTTGCCTGTTATTTTACTTCTTCCGCGGTTCCATTTTAGGTAATGCATCTTCTTTAAAGGTCGAGTAACATAGAACTGCAGATGTTGGAGGCGTTAGCACATCGACTTTCAGTTATGTGTCGGCAGAATTTTTTTGCTAGTCCAGTCAGTCGAAGAGACAAACTGTTGTAAAATATTTCTTTTTTATCTACTGCCTAAAAAATAATAGGCGGTAGATAAAATCTTAAACACATGTGAGTTCGACTAGAGCCTCAGCTAAACCATGTTCTTCGCCTGCTCAGCACATCATTCCTGTTCGTAGGTGCTTGCTGATGAAACCGTTAGGATGAAAAATCGGCTGAAAGAAAGGCAAAGCAATGGTCCAATGGGAGACATTGATGAGTCCCTGGAAAGGGTAATCGTAGGTTCGAATTTGGCCGGGGGTACAAGTTTTGCAAGTAACTTAGCGTCATTGTGGTTGTAGAATAGTTACAATCAAAAGCGACGATCTATTTTATGAGGTAATATTGCGAGTTTTTTTTAAAAACCGACCTGCATCAAGTTGCTGCAAGTCCAGTGAATAGTCTCGAAAGATATTGCTAATTTAACTAGACATCACATTTATGTTACCCGACTTCACATGTTGTGCCAGTCCCAGCGTATCATTCTTTCGGATTTTTTTCTCGCATGCGTCATTCGTGAATGCCTTCGGATTTGCGTGTTGGTGCCCCATCTTGAGGACTTTGCCTTCTTCATCATGAATGCTGCTGACTGGTCGACATGATTCTCATTCGAATCTTTGGATATCCCTGTTAGAACATTTTTAGGTCACACCCACAAAGACGGCCGTCGGGAGAGTTTTCCCCATACAACTCCGGCACTAATTTCAAGGCTCTGAAAGCAGCACGCAAGTTTGGCTTAGTTTGGTTTCGTGAAAACGAGTCAAAATAGTTGACGGAACATAGCGATCAATTTACAACCAATTACTAGTTTAAAAATGGCTTATAGGAAGTGCTAAAGAATAAATCTATTCCAGAAAAAAACTTTATCCTTTTCTTATTTATACTATTTGATCCACTGTAGAGAATTACATGATCATCATGAGTATTCTGTGGGATGACAACTGAGATCATTTTTGCAAGCATTTGTCGTCTTCTCCTTGAGCAATAACAAATCCGTAAATCATCAGAAAAAGAATAAACGTCACCGGATACATCACCTAAAGCATAACTCTTTATAGAAGAGAGAGAGAAAAAATGGTGAGTCGTTTTACACGAGAACCTTCTTTTCAGTTCTCTATGTTGATGCTAACAATATAGTCTTAACGGTCACGCACGTATTAAACACTTTATAGTGATGTTAGTATTCCCAGAACATTACAGAATACCTACATGACCCCAAACGATTGAACTTTTTGATCCATAATTCCTTTTTCCCCCTTTCTTTTTTTCCTACCAACGGTTTACCGCCTCATCGTGGCTGGGAGGTGTGCATGTGTGTCGGGATGCGATGTACTGCTGGTAATTCGTCTCCCGGCAGGGTCTCCCTAAGCTGAGGAGTGCGGCATTTCCATCCGGAAGCCTAGCTAAGAGTAAACCGATACCAGGATACACCACCGTCATGGTATGAAACTAGTCGCATGGTGGCAAATTTCCCTCTGATCCACGAGGGTGGCGGCTACCTGTGGTGGTGACGACCTGGAGCAGACATTGGCTAGACTGACCTCGGGACTCCAGGGAATCAGAGTGGCTAAAACAGCAAAACTCCGAAAAATGGAGAGTATGCTGGGGGCCTGCACAATCGGTGAGGTCGGGCCATTTAAGTATCAGGTATCAAGTAAGTAACGCATAGATTGAACGCAAAATATATAACCAAAGACATCAAAGTAAACAACTGTAAAGAGAACGAATTGGTGTCAACTCGCATCGGCCCAAATGCCTCGACTCTATGAATAGATAGACATCAATTCACGTTGGATTTCAAGTGTTTCTTTATATTACGTTTCAAAGGAATGCGATTCTTTTCCCATCGTTTCCACGCAAACGGTTGTAAATTGTACAAAATGTAAAGAGAAAGTATTAATAAGTCGTTTAATCAGAATTAACTTCTTACCTTGCAGAAAGTATCGATGTTTCTTGCTAAACGATGATAATGCCGGCTGCGTAACATCAAAAACATCATTTTATATTTGCTATATTCGTCCACATTCTTTTCACATCTTCGTCGCTAAATTGGAATCACTTAGTAATTTCATGGATTAGTAACGAATTAAAATGCTCGACACTACTAACTAAAGGACTCGCATGGCGTGGTGGTGAACGCGCTAGCTCCCGGAAAGGGCAATACCGTGTTCAGTCCCCACTGCAGACACCAGTGGTCTGGAGTTTTGCAAATATCTCAGCAACTTTATGGTTTATTAACTAACTATTGAGTTACTAAAATCCTCCAGTATGATAACGACTAGAGCCTGAAGCATTGTTGCAAAGACGAATATGGAAGTGAATCCAAACCACATATCGATGGCCTAAAACAAAAAAAACAGAGCTACGGATTTGATAGTGATGAGGGGCACCAATATTAGCAGTAGTACGAGTGAAAATATTGCAAAAAATTTAGAATATGTAGTTGCTTGACACAATTCCTTCATTTTTCTAACAAGCAAGGAGATTTGAAAACGGTTGTTCTAAACTGCTAGTTATTTAAGCATGGTTGAAAGCAGGATAGAATTCTCATTGAAGAGAAAATAAAAATGAAAAGAGTTGAAAAAAGGAGTAATAGATGGTCTCTAAATTGTGAACCAAATGCCACTAGTGCTCTGGTTTACTGATAAAGTCAGACGAGGTTTGATTCAAGTCAAATGCCCACAGCCATTATTTCTTCCGATATGTGAATTTCCGTCGTCACATAGAGTCGAATCCAGTGCAATGAGAAACTGCCACGAATTCATGGGAATAGGATTGCTTGGAATCTTGGAAGATTGAAATCTGGAAATCATATCGATTCGACTCGATGTAACTAGGACGATTCACACATCGAAAGAAACAACTGCTGTAAAGACACGACTCAAATCATTGTGAGGCTCTGAAGATGGCGGTGGTGCTAGAACACTAGCCACAACAAAGACTTATCAAAACAGCACCGCGTTTCCTTTCTTTACATTATATTTTCGTCATCTTCGAAGACCTTCCAACCTTCGTGAGTGGGTTTGGCTGCTGCTTGAGGATTTTCCTTTTGTCATGAATATCGTTGAATGCTGATCGAGTCGATTCTCTCTAGAGTTCTGAGGTAGCCGGGCATGAGCGGGCAGTGAACTTTTCTCAGGCAATTCTGGCACTAATTCCCCGATGACGGAGGTAAAAGAGGCATGATGAGGCCCACAAGTGATCGAACCAGCACCGTGCTCGTAATGATCGGCATGATTACCACGGCGCTACCCACACTCAACGGGACTTACCAGCAAATCAACATGTAGATTATGCATGCCAAGATTTAGTGTACAGTTTTATAGATATTGCGCTCTTGTATTTCAACAGAACATATGAATTTTTGATCGCATGACCTCGAATAGCAACTATTGCGAACGAAATTCTGACAATCGTCGTCGTAGAGTAGAGGGATAATCATTTGAAACAGTTTTTCCTCAAATCACTTGTATTAGAAAGCTTTGTACAAGTAGTAGATATAAAATAGATCGATACGAAAAAAACATCACCTTTATGTACGAAACCTTTGGTAAATCCTCTTTAGCAGAACTGTTTTCAGCAGTAAGTGTAAGAAAAACTGTTAGTGATACAAAAATACGTCCTGAATAGATACGTTTATATTGAGACAATAGCATTTCATTACGATCGATCTACCTTCAACAAACTCCTCTGGAAGCCACACACTGATCCAAGAGAACACCACGCATATTGTCGTCGGAATATATGTCTGAGCCAAATGATAGCCAAGTTGTCTTTGTAGGAAGAATCGCGCTACCAGACACGAATAATTTCCTGGAAAAGTTTTATTTTTTCAGCATGATTGACTTCCGAATACTAAACTACTCATAGCTAATGTTCTCGTGAACAGTCGAGGTAAGACATTCAGAAGAAAAAAGTCCTTTGGTGGTGTTGGAGATGTGAAGATTTTCCAACACAGTTCGTGAAATGTCCGGCAAGGACCTCGTGGGCACTATTTGCGTGGTAAAAGTGTGAAGCACTACAAGTTCTTTGCCTTGAACGATCAAACCTGCTCTTTCTGTATGATGTACAATGATCGCCATTTATTAGTGAACACTCACCATTAGCAATCATCTGTCAATGGCACTTCACGAATTCGAGAGAGTTTTGGTTCTATGCTGTCACAGTTCTTTATTATATTTTTTCTTAATATATGGATAGGTACTTGGATTTCTTAGTAGGTGAAAAAGCGGTACTTTGTGGTTGAAGCTGTCCGTTTGCACTATGATATAACACCCAGGACCATCATTGCCACGATGAACTAATATTGTTGTGAATCTAGTTACACTATAATATATTGGAACAAAGTGAATCTTTATCCTTAAAGATGCAAAAAATCTTGGAGCGCCGGAGAGGGCCGTGGTAAAAAAGAAGTGAAATAAAAGCACTGTGTCCACTGGTTCGATCACGCGTAGACGCAACAAGCGCCTTCATCCCTAAGCTATCAAAACTTGGTGCCAGTCCCGGGAAACTCAATCGGATGCACAAATGCGGTGGAATGACTATGGTGAAGACTAAGAAACGCACTATAAAAGGCATGCAGGCATTTTAGGAGAAACCTATTCGACAAGACTTCATAATAATAAAAAGAGGAAATTTTCAAATGGCAGGTGAACACAAACTCAAATCCGAAGACCTTCGTAGGTAATGGTTGCGACACAACGAACCTAATGGAAGAAGTGCTGGACTTCGCAAAATACGTCGTGTCGGGTCGTATAAATAATTAAAATAGAAAACAAACATCTGTATGATAGGTGGCTGAAATTGCTTAGCCTATTGGATCAATTACAAATGACCAAAGCCTCACATACCTGATCTTCGCGAACCATCACAGCTGTCTGCCTTAACGCGGATCAACGACAATTCGGGTATTTCGAGGTCACGATTCAATTGGATAGCATCGGATAAGCTGGAAAACCATTGAAACTGGACGGCATCAGTGGTGAATCCAACTGAACATGAAAGTTTTTGAAATAGCAGCAAGTATAGAAGGCACTTAAGGTTCTCAGAAGAATCTCAGAACTTTCGAAGTTGCTGAAGCAATTTCACCCGTCGCTTTCGACTTTCGGTTCAGATGTTATAAATCTAAAATAAGAAAGAAGCGCACGATCTCAGCTTTCCTATTGAGGTAAGTCGTAGTGTCTTCGTTATTTTGCGGAATTGCAACCATTGGAAAAAAAGGCCGTGAAAGAAATAACTAGTAGAGGACTTACGTGAGCCAATTTTCAAAGAACATGTAGGTCTATCGTGTGGATATTTACAGAGAACGATGTCTTCAGCAGTTGCCTTCAAAAATACTCTGATGTCCATAAAAACTTCACCACCAGGAAATATGAACATGTAGAAGTTCAGGTAGGTAACCTATAAGGTAAAATTGTGCAGATGAAAGCACACTGCCAAAGATCTCTGAATAAAATATATATATGCATATGCATATATTTTATCCCAGAACAAGTACCACTCTTTATAAATTCCAAGCGGTATATCGCCTCGTTTCGGCTGGTAGGGTATATGCATCTGGGTGACTAGGTAAGCATAATGTGGGGTTCTTCTCCCAGGAGAATGTCTTAAAGTTGGAAGGAATACGACATTTCCAAGCGGCAGCTCAGCTATGAGTAAGTCAACACAAGGAATCACTGCTATGTTGGTAACAGCATAATCGACGACTGGCAAATAGTAATGAGCTGGGGAGCCCCCTGTGCTGCTTTTGAGATCCCACGGAAAGGAAATTTTATCTAACTAGTAGATTGCAAATCAAAGGAAAATTTTGCTGGAGACTCAATTCTTCGTAAATCGGGAAGGTTGACAATTTGATTTGATGATTCTGAAAATGGACTGGTGATTTTATGAATTGCCGCCAAAGAAATCTGTATTGTTACCGAATTGGAATTGTTTAGAAAGCACTGACGCCTTCTAGAAAAAAAATGCATGTATGAACTTCACTAGAGTCAATTGAAAGAACAAAAGTAACACAACATTTCGTTCAAATCTGAAAATCAGTACGACACAACAAATTGGGCAAGTGAACAAAGGAAATCACGACGAGATATCACTGTAAGTGTGAATTTTGGTGGCTAAGTGCTAATTTTAAGACCGGAATTGCTTCCAAACGCCCACGTAAAGGTTGCTTTTTGAAATGACGAATGAACTTCGCACTTACTCTATGAAATGCTGCTGACTTTGCATTTTTGAATATAGGATCTGGTCTCCAAATTCTCTTCAAAGACTTGAATTCGTTGATGAGTATCGGACGGCTGTAGCCATGGCGTAATCGAGGGTCATACCATGCCATACGGAGCCATGTGTCAACATCGTAATCCTAAGCTTACATATAAGTGAAACCTATTTGACTTACATGTTCGAAAAACCTCTATTAAAGTGAGCAGTTCAAACTACTGTGGGCTTCGAGTAGGGATTATTTTCTTAAGATTCCACCGCTATGGGGTATCATCAGGATGAAAAAGGAGTCCTCGTCTTATAGCAGTCTCACCTAAGTGTTGTAACCCTCAGTGCCGACATTCCCTACATTCCTAGTTAAATTCTGACAACACATTTCCATAAGTTTGTGATTAAGTGGTGAAGTCTATTGTTCATCTCATGACTCTTATCAAATATTATCGCAAGGCGCACTCACAACACCACAAAAAACAGCTTTTGCTTTTTTAAAGAACCTTCGAACACCTTCGAAGTGCACTTTTTCTATCGTAAACTTAGGGAAGTTGTTTAAAAAACTTCTGGTTATTGCCTACGATAAAGAAAGATTAAAAAAAACAAGGGTAAAGGAGCGTAACAGGAAGAATTATTTGATTTGATCCAACGAAGCAAATGGAAGCTATTGTCCTTAGCATCTTACAACAATTTTTGCCATTCCAAGACAATGCCACCAATCTTCTTTAAGATTATTCTTTGAAAAGTAGTGAACAACATTATCTTACTTGGAAATTTTCAACATTGTTGGTTATGAAGGTCGCAAACACATTTTAGTCAACTACAATTGAAACACCAATTCCATCTACATACATTGGACCGACTTATCCTTGTTCCCTCATAAACTAGTCCAGAAGAATCTCCATAAAAAGAATTGAAACGAGAGAGTGTCAATTGATGTAACGTTGATGTGAGTTGTTTACAGATCGAAGTGCGACGAACAAAAAGTTCCGTTGATAATCGAGTGACTCGTGCGGACGTCACTAAACCTTCCACTTCACCCTGTCTGGTGCAAGAGTAGTCTAGTTGGTTCTGCTCGTTTTGGGGGCTCCTAATGTGTCATATCTTCCTTCAAGGGCTTTCGCGAAGAACTCTGACAATCGGGTACGTGGTGTCTCCGCCGTGCGTTTGATATCCCTGAGGAATCTAGTCACTAACGGATCTTGTCCATCAGTTGTCGTTCATACGCATTACATATCCGGCCCATCTTGTCTTCGACAATTTGGAGTGTAGAACGGCGTCTTTCAATTCCAATCGGAGGCGTAGGTCGGAGTTTCGGATCCCTTTCCACCGCTTCTGTGGCGCGGAATACGTCTATAAACCAGAGTAATCCAATGTGGAAGAATTTTAAATAACGAAGAGAAAATATCCATAGACGACAAAAAATACGCTAGTGTGAAGCGAAGCGCATTCAAAAACACGTCGTTGAAGGACATAGATACGATAACCAACATTCACTGCCATGCTTCATCTGTTCGGAGAGCACTAACATTCTTTCATTTTCATATAAGCAGACCATCACCATGGAATAAGATTGCGCAGGAAAGAAACCAACGGAAGATGTACTGAAGCCCGCATTATTAATGAGAACGGGCCATCCAAGTATCAGAATGTGTTTCTTTCACTCGACTTAAAACCTTGGGTTCTACAGTAGCGTAACATGGAGCACTGATATACATAACATCGTACAGTATCCATCTAATGAGGTAACGTCACGCAAGAGCCACTAAAAGAGCGTCGATCTTCCCAATGTCCTCGCAAGACTCTCAGGTACGATATACGGGTAGCAATTCTCTTCGAAAGACAAACCGTAAAAAACCTAACAATGTTATAGAGGATAAAGGATGAAAAAAAATGAACGGGGGAAAAAAAACAAATAGAAGGACGAAATGCTTGACGTGAATAATTTTCATTCGTATTATTGTAGAGATGAATAGAGGCATCTTTGGCCTACATGGTCGCCTTCTGATGTATTAGCTCAGTGTTATTATTTTTAAGGGACGAGTCTGATACCAACTTTCTGACACCAATAGATGAAGGATTTTTTTGGTTTATTCGTGACTCAACATCGAATCAACGATCATGTGTTCATATGAGGGGGTCTCTAAACATTGCGCTATGTGGGCCCATAGCTGTGGCAATAGGAACACTGATCATTGACGACGAACAATTTTTTGAATAACAGAGCCCCGTTAACGAAGACCTCAAACAAAGAGCGAGTGAAGCGGTGTGGTCGCCACATGCGCAAAATGAGCCGAACCGGTGTCCTACCCGGATTTGTGGTCTCAAAGTTCATCAGCATGCAAGCCCATCACAATGTATATACGACTTTTAGAGCTAGAAGTTAAAGGATGATGACCAACCATGGTAGATAATTCGAAATTTCCCATGGCTTGGATCTGTAGCCCGATCTTTACGATGATTTTTTTCGCCATTGAAGAGAGCTGGAGGGGTTCTAAAAATGAAAAAATGTGATGATTTAAAGTTAAAATGGATCAGAAACACGAAGTACAACTTAAATTTTCTTATTGTCACTAAGGTCCATCAAATTTTACAACCATCTTTGTCCCAACTTAATAAATAGTATACTGACAGAAAGGCAAGACAAGAGCATCCGTTAGTGTGGTGGATAGCACTTGAGCCCATACTTATTTCCTTGGATACTTGGATGGCGTGTCTTCACTGGATGTGCGAGCCCCCCAGCATAATTTCCACTTTTTTCGGAGGTTTGCTCGCTTAGCCATTATGTTTCCCTGAAGTCCCGAATTCAGCTTAGCCGAAATCTGTCCCTGATCGTCACCATCACAGGCGGTCGCCGCCATTTTGCATCAGAGCGAAATTTGCCACCATGCGATTTGTTTGCTACCACAACGGTGGTGAATCATGGCATTGGTTTACTTTGAGCTGGGCTTCCTGGTGAAAATGCCAGACTCCTTCTCAGCTTGAGAGGCTCTGCTGAGAGAATGAATGCCCCCCGCTGTACACCGCAATACGACATCCAGGAACACCTCCCAGGCACGAAGAAGCGGTGAACCGTTGGGAGGAATAATAATATAATAACAGTGATATAAATAATGCACAAAAGTAGCATCAATGAGTTACCTCCTCATTATCGATGGGTTTATTCCAATGTGGCTGTTACAAATGATACAGCTGTCGTCATCCCAATAACAGGGCTATTCAAACAGAGGAACACGACAGTTGACATCAGGAAGCCCAGCTGTAAGTAAACCAACGCCAGGAATCACCACTATCCTGGTCGCATCTAGCTGCAAGGTTCTAGATACCCTTCCGATCCCAATGGTATTGCCTGCCACAACTACCTTGCGACTCCAGTAAAAAATCCAAATCCTAGCACAACCAGAAAATCACCAAAAAATGTAAGTCGTACTGGAGCTGCCGCAAGGTTTGTCGTTTATCGAAGACGTATTCAATAGTCATCGATGAATCATGATCCAATTAAACCGAATTTGGGTGCCGATTTGGTCTCCCCAAATTAATCCCGTTGACGGTTGATTGCTGATGGCACTGGTCGGTAGAACTAGCTGAGAGAAAGGCCAAACGAAAGAGCAGCATGGTGTGGTGATGAACGCGTTAGCCCGCGGAAAGGGTGATAGCGCGTTCGTTTCCCCATCACAGACACCTGCGATCGGCAGTTTTGCAAATATCTCGGCATCACTGTGGTTGTATAACACATAATGCCGTAAAAAGTTGTAGTAGGTAGCAAATAAAAAAGTTAACAAACTGAATTACGTTTCAACTTTTGAGCACTTATTGAAATGATATTAATATAGGTAAACGAAAAAAATGGACAGGCGCCTGTGGCGCAGTGGTCAGAGGCGCCATGCAATACCGATGAAATCGATCCCACGCCTCTGGCCCACCAAGCCTTCCATTACTCCGGGATGGGTAAATTAAAACCAGAGTTGTCTGGGAGGACAGCAGTACTAGCTCGATACATCCGTAGGCCATCACGAGTCCTTGTAAAGGCCAGATATGCATTCAGTCACCTCCAACGATGCTTAATGAGGTCGAATGCATGGGGCATCCCAAAGGGATTGGTCAACGCCGACAACTTTATCCTTTAAATGGAAAATTAAAAGTTGTATGGTGCTGAGATATTTGCAAAAGTCCAGGTGTTTGCAGTAGGGAACGAGCGCGCTATTACTCTTTCAGGGGTCTAACGCGTTCACCACGACACCATGCGGGTCCTTTGTTTCGCCCATCTCTCAGCTGGTTCTATCGATCACTGCCATCAGCAATAAAAAGGATAAGAATAAAAGTGATTAAAAATGGAGGAATCGCAAAAAACTATTTTACTTTGAACAGAATAAGAAATGGTCAGTTGTCTCTACTTTAAAAACTTTTTTAAATCACCTCGAATCGTAGTGTACTCGTTGAAGAAATGGAATGAGCTGAGTGGAAGGAAACGGCCGTTGTGACGCCAAGTCGTTGTCGTCAAAACGTCTACGGTATTTTCGATTATCATGAGTTTACTTGCTATCAAATGATTAGCCCAGCTTTTTTTCAGAGGTTAAGTCTATTTTCGATTAATATTTATGGAGTATTTATTTACTAAATCATTGCAAAGACGCAGGAAGCAGAGTGCGAGGATCTGGAATAATGCACTCATGATCTCTGGTTCGATTTGCCCTCCTGGACAACCAAGCCTTGCATGCCGTCGAGGACGCAAATCGGCAGCAGACTTCTCTGGGAAAGGGGCTCCATCCGATCCGAATAGCCCGGCGATTGCCAGTGGTGAAGAGCTCGAAGTTCTATAGCATAGCTATCTCAGAATTCCAGGAGACCACCATTCAAAAAACATTCATAAAGAAGGTCAAAAATTCTCAAGCAGCAGCCAAACAAACACGCAAATCCGAAGACCTAGTGGATTGCAGATAAAAAAAACAGACAAAATGAAAATATGCGTCGTTTTCCTTCAATAAGCAGACGCGAGGTTGGTATTATAGGATTTATTAGCATACAATAGCTGACATTTCGGCGGTTTCGGCTTCTTCAGTGCCTGGAAAGGTCAAATTGACACGCGACCTACTCAGCCAAACACTTTCATAACCCTAGCAGGACTTAAGACATAAATTTACATCAACATAATAAACAGCTTCTTCTAAACACCCACCGTTTTATTCCTTGTAAGCGTTTCAATTAGTTGGCGGATAGCACCTGCACAGAGTAACACATGGGCGACGACTGTGCCTGGGTCAGGCCATTTAATCAGCCTGAGGTATGGCACGAGGTCACGCGTGATAACAAGACACTCCTCCTCGCGGTTCATTTCTGGATTTTTAGAATTAATCCAAAAGGCTTCAAGAGATTTACGCGCTGATGTCTTGGATTCTTGTGTGAGGGTAGTGACTTCTACTTCAAAAATCTTCTCGGTTGTCTTTTTTTGCAAAACAGGGGTTTAAATGAAGCTGTTTCTTGTGCGAATGCAAATTTATTTCCACGTCCGACTTTCTATTGACCTCGGCATTGATTGAATAATTCTTTCTAGTTCTGTTTAGCAAACACGAGGTGTTATTTTATTTCTTTATTTACGTACAAGCTGACGTTTCGGCGGATTTCGCCTTCCTCAGAGCCTGGAAACGTCATGTTGACAGCAATCTATTCGGCCAAACACCTCCATAACCAAACAGAGAAAACGCTGAACCAAGATTTCAATCACATTGAACACAGCTTTGCACATTCACGGCTTTCTATGAGGCTTCCACTGAGTATGTCGCGTGTAGACCAACCGCACAGAGTTCACATGGAAGCGTAATATGCCCCTCCCATCAAAATAACAGCCTTATATACTGCCCAATATCACGCGTGATAATGAGGCATTCTTCCCTGCGGTTCATTTTTCGGATTTCTGGAATTAATTCAGAACGCCTCGAGAGTTTTGCGCGCTTGTGTTCTCGATTCCTGCGCGAGGATCGTGACACGTACTTCAAAGTCCTCCCCCCTATGTCTCTGGGTCCTATGCGTGCCTAGCGGGGTAATTGGTTTACGTTTGCTGACTAGGTGTTCTTTTTATGCGGACACAGAGGGGTCTGCCCGTTTCGCCAATGTATTCGTCTCCGCACCTCTTACAGGAGATCAGATAAACTGTACCCGAGCTCATGCAATCACCGTCTCTACCATTAAGGGCAAACTATGCAAATTTATTTGTTAGGCCTTATCTGCTAGGGTTATGGAAGTGTTTGGCTGAGTAGATCGCATGTCAATTTGACCGTTCCAGGCTCTGAAGAAGGCGAAACCACTGAAACGTCAGCTATTGCACGCCAGTAAATTCTATAATACCAATCTCGTGTCTACTTATTGAGGAAAAACAGCGAATTATCAATGAATGCCGTGGTTAATAGAAAGTCGGTCTTTGGAAAAAGAAAAACGTTTGAGGATGGGCGAAGTCGAGTCACGTAAATAGGAAACACTCTCTGCATAGTTTTTTAAAAAAATGGCCTCGACGGTTGTGGACTGGACAATCGACAGGAATCATAGCTTTGAAAAACGCGAATGCGCCGACACGCTCGCCAAACAAAGGGTTTTGTAGCAACCTCACCTATGTTGAACAATCTAAAGAACAAAATATTATTCGCTATACAAGAGTGCTTAACACTGTCCGTAAAGTAATAATTGCTTATATAAGTCCCCACGTTCGTGTAGCGCAGTGGTTAGAGGTGCCCTGCAATACGCATGGGATCGATCCTCGCACCCCTGGCTCACCAAGCCTTTTATCCATCCGGGGGTCAGAAAATTGGTCCCAGACATGTCTAGGAGGATAGCAACACTGGCTCAATAGATCGGTGCCACCGGTAGTCAACATATAGACCAGATATGCACTCAGCCACATCTAACAAAGTGAAGTCAAAAGCTTGGCGCATCCCTCAGGGATTGATCAACGCCGCAATTTTTTATCCCCTATCCGTTATGAGTTTTCACCTAGATAACACTTCTTTGAAAACGAGTTATGTTTTAAAAAAATGCTTGAACCTTACTTGAGGACTTCATCGAGATGATCTGGATTCTTCATCGGTTCCATTAATTCTTCAATACTGGCACCAATACGGCTGATATTAAATGCTAGGCTGCCATATTTTTCTGAAATTATTTCCTTTCAGAGGCGTTTTTAGTCCCGGAAATTTTCCATGTTCATGCAGTTCTTCACAAATTTTATATACACGTTTTCTCCAGGTTAATATGAAACCACTTTCAAGAACTAATAATGCTAAAGATTAGTTTTCTTCCATCGATAATTTCAGATTATATGTCAAACGAGAGTGAATGTAGCATAGCGCAGAAGTACCCCGTAAAACATTCTAAGCGGTTGATTCGATCTCTTGTCCAGAATTAACTAATTAAGGCCTTCGTCCCTCCGGGATGGGTAATCTGCTACCACGCTTTTCTAGGCAGTTAGAAACACTGACTTGATATAACACTAGGACCAAGAAAATACCAAAAAAAAATCACTGTGTAAAGCAGTGAATCACATCTACAATGTTAGGAATGGATCGAATGCACAGGTACATCCTCATGGAACTTATGAATTGTGGAGTTTTTATTTTCATCCTTTATTTCTCATCACGCTACGATAAATGGAAATCCACGAGCCTGTGTAGTACTGAAGATTTTCGGGCTCGTCTTCGCTAGCTGTGGAAGGATCGCAGATTTTTGAAGTAACTATAGCAATCGATTGATGAATTTCGAACAAATGATTGTCAAGTCCGAACCTTCCATCGATATTTGACAATGAGTCATTGACGTATACTGTAGAATCGTGTACCTGTGTTTAAAAAGCTGATAAGAAGCCGATAAGATCACTAGTATGAGGAGGGACCACACAAAGTCGACTAACTTTTTTCATCCCGGGTTGTTGTCATCTCGGCTTGAGTTGTATTACTAAAATATTCGTTGTATGGCTTAAAGCTTAATAGCGTTATTTCATGTCAACTTCTCAAATGTAAATAGGTATGATTACAAGAAAACCCGTATATAAAACAACACAGTGCCACCTTATCTCATTAGCCTCGCTTCCACATCAAAGCTAAGACAATATCTTCCATGGAAATTTGAAGAGAAAAATGTAATCACAGAACGTCAATAACGCAAGCCGGATAGGCAGATGTGATGTTCAAGAGATACCTACCCAAACGGAAGTGTAGCTTATGCTCCGTTCTTCCGTTCTAAAAATTCTTTCTCGTTGAAGAACTACGACTGCATTACGAACACCGCACGAATGTCTTCTTGAAGGGAATCTTACGGTGGTCGAACAGAACATTTAATTAGCATGGATTGAAAAAAGAACGGCATGAAGGCATTTTTCCGTGGTAGCCAGCTACGCTGTAGTCGGCTAAAAGCTTTGAGAAGCTGTGGTATTCGAAGAGAAAATCAAATTCGTTGGAGGAACTCGGTTGTCAAATGAGGACTTGTCTTCTTCATGGTTACTTGTAAATTCTCCTTGAGTTGACTCTCCCAAAGATCCAGAGATGGTCCACTCAAACAACATTGCTAACATTGCTCTCTCTTAAGTCTTCATGGTGAACCAGAATTACCACATTGAAAGCGTTCTCATGGAAAAAAACAGTGGTATCTACGCGAAACGCACATTTTTTTCAATTGTTGGTTTGACGACGATCGGAACATTAGAGTTTCATAAAACAGTATTAGACTATGAATGAATTGGAAACTGGTGAACAGAAAAATTGTTTTGTAACTCTTATAACCAAGTGGAGTATGAAGAGGATATTGTAATCTGAGAAGACTGTAGGCAAATAACATAACACTGGGGAAGAAAACTGTGGAATAACTGGCTTTTCAGTTTTTTAGATCTCATGGTTCCATTTTGTCCTCTAGCGATGTTTTTTCTCTGTGTTCGGCTTTCACTAAGAGATAGCATACATCTTGGTGCAAGATGAAAATTCGAGGTCGCGAAGTAGTGTCAACAAAAACGAGGCTTGAATCAAAGTATCGAAATACGAACTTCGAAGACAGAAAGAAGTAGTTAACTCACAACGACTCTGCACTTTGAAGATCTGTGTCGTTCCTACAGACCATGTCCAAATTCAGATGGTATTTCCTAGCTGCCGAAGAGCTAGCGATTCGCAGCACACGAGGATGAAGACGACAAACATTTTCGAAATTGATTTCCACTGCCTAAGTGGGTTTCAAGAAAGTTTACCAATGCTATTTTTTAAACTGTTTTTGTCAAAGTAGAACCAATGAAATGCAATCAATCAGCATCTTTGATGTTTTAGACAAACTTGAAAGTGACAGAAGTGTAAAAAGAAACAATTTTAAATCTGCTAGTAGATGAGAGTATAAAGTCATACCGTAAAAGTTTTCCAAAACTTCAACAGGTAAGTGATACTTATACGCATCGTCTTTAGTGGTGATAAAAAACCCCTGTGTCGTCTGTAAGCTAGAAGATCGAAATCGTCCACTGTTAGGTCCACTAATGTGTTCTGAAAACAACTCATATAACTCAAGAGCTTATTAACACTACGAATGACACGTGTTCCTTATGTGTAGCATAGTTTCGATTCCAGCCCCAGAAAAACCAAGGCTTCCATCGCTCCAGGGTCGGAAAAATTGATGGAAAACATGTTTCGGAGTATGAAAACGGTAGTAGCTTGGTATATGGATAAACTTTCACAAGTCGATGTGTAGATGTTTGATGAAGTCGAATTCCTGGTTTATCCCGAAAGGGTTGATCTAAGCCGAAGTTTTATCCTTTCGTGCTTTCAGTGTCATAGTGAGCAAAATTTCAGATATTAGCAGCATAAAAAATAGAACCAGCAGGGTTTCGACAAATTTTCAGCTTTTTGTATCTTCTTGAGGTATTACAAGAATACAAGATGTCTCCTGTTTTGAGCTCGTCAAATGATTGAAAATTTTGTTGAGACAGAAACCTGATGAAAGCCGTGAGCAATCAGGGCATATACATTCAGCCCATGAAGTCCCTTCATGAGTCACGCAGAAACTGTACAACAAGAGTTTCATCAATCTACAACAAAAGGCGATACCATCTTGCTGGAACGATAAAGCGATAAAGTGCAGAAATAAAAGTCGTTGACTACCACATGCACTATCTTGTCGTCGCGTACGTATATTTTCTCACAATATCAAACATTAGACTAGTGAAAAGGATGTTTAACGATTTCGACACAAGGTGCGAGATTAACAAAGGGTAGAAGGGAATGAAGATCGTGTTTATGAGAAGAGAATTTGTCTCGGACGTGCCATTTGTGCTAGACTAATCAACCCTTTTAAATGTTCTATTCGTGCAATATATTCCTCTTAGGAAGCAGCAATATGAACAGCTCAACTCGTGAGCTGTCCAGAAGGAAGCTAATGGCTTGGGAAGCTTATAACGATATCGTAGGTATAGTGAATTACCTAAAGAACAAAACACTCATCGTCTACACTTCAGATTTCACAGTTATGACGTGCATCGACGATCACGCATTCTAAGCCAGCACTTCCAAAGTAACTTGTGCAAGGAGGTTTTTAAAGTACTGAGCTCAAGCTGTTAGCAGTTGACCCCAGTTCTAGACGAAGCGTAGAAAGGATGGACCCACGACCTCAATTGGACATTTCTTCATGAGTACTCTGAACGTAAGATGTAGTTCGCTTAATGTCATTGGAAAATAGAATTCAGTGAATAAATGTGGGACATAACGAAGCTGAGTAAGAAACTTAGCATGTGTTCATTCTGAGCCTTAGAAAGGACATAGATAACACAGGTAGCAGTTTGACCCACTAAATAACGTAATAATTTCACTAAACCTCATTGTTCTCTGAGAACTACAACAATCCCGCTTCACAGCCCAATTTTCTTTCCAGAAGGGTTTGCTGGTACAACTGTGATGTACAGCAAGAATCTCGTTCGTACGAGAGAGTGGCTAAGAAATGTAAAATGAAATAGTTTAGAAATACAACTAAGATGATGCTGAGATATTTGCAAAACTCCGGACCGCAGGTGTCTGTGGTGGGGAATGAATGCGCTATTACCCTTCTTTCTAGAGGCTAACGCGTTCACCACCACATCATGCGGGTCCTTCGTTTCGCCTATCTCTCAGCTAGTTCTATCGATCACTTGCCATCAGTAGGCAGTAAATAAAAAGGTTAAGTTTGGAAATGTTTTAGAATTTTCATCATAAGGCTAAACAACGCATAAAGGGACTTGCATCACAGATTGCCATAAGGCGGGAAATAGCTGGTTGTGAAGTAATAGAGCTTCAACTAACTCAGAATGTGGAATTCCTACGATGAGGAACCGATAGCGTTTCGACATTGATCTCGCAAAACCATAATATCAATGGTGTCTTGTAGTATTCGCTGTACCGTCTGTGAGGTCGGATGGTTAGTCGCAGAGTGAGGAGCGGTCAAATTTTTGAACAGCACTGAACATCACGTTTGATGTGTCAGTACACACTATGGAGACTTCTTCATGCTTTGAATGAGAAACATCAAATCTGCATTTAAATCCCCCAGACTTCACGCTTTTCCCGACTGTTCAGGTGTAATCATATTCCGATTGATTACCTTCACATTCTGCTATCTTCTCCTTAATCCCACTTGCAAATGAAGCTGACTTCGTGAAACTGAATATCGTGAATTGTTCACTAAAACACTTCGAACAACGTCCATTATGTCCCTCGCTCTTTAATCAACAGGTGCGAACCATATGCCCAACATCATCACGTGTTTACTGTACCAAATAGCGGCAAGAAAAACTTTAGGGTCGATGTGATCGTGAATACTCTCTCGTTCCACAACCTCATGTAAGTCCCCAACTTTTCAACTTTTCCGCCGTATAAAAACTGATGAAGATTTTTCCAAATTTCGAATTTAAGTTGGTTACAATTGCCATCACACTTGCAAAGTGTTGCCTACTGATTTCTTATCTCAAACATCTAATAAGGACTACAGGGTGGCCGAATTACGACGTACGAAAGCAGAGATCTTCTTTCCTCGTAGGTGAATCCGAGTTGAATCCCTCTCGTTTTTCTCAGCATGGTTAGCTTAAGCAAAGAAGAACTCCAACATTTTCATCAGAAAGATCAGTCAATAGATGAGCATAGTGAGCTATCGGTGGACGGGTTCTGGTCAAAACCAGTTAAAGAAGGGTCTTATACCAAAGATGTGACACTGGTTTTCTCTAAACGAGCAACGAATAGAGTTTACTGATACTCACTTTATTATTAACAGGATTATAGGCGATATAGGTAGTGACAAAAGAAGAAATAAGGGTATTAAGAATACCAAACAAACAAAAAATACTAAATTCTGAACTCTGCGACCGTGCCGTGAAAGTGGGCGTGGTCATGCCGTGCAATGTGGCACGATTTTTGTGTGAACGTGGGTTTGATTTTTTTTCTCTTATTTTTCGTTAATTTGCTTTCTCATTTGTCATATAAGAGAACAACGAGAAAGCAACTACTCTCGACAATCTTTTTTCACCCGAAAAATCCTGTTCTACTCATTTGCATCTGTTGATTCAAATAAGATTATGTACGCCTGTCAACATCTATCAGACCATCATCATTTGCGACCGGCTTGCATTATTTGCGCCATAGCTGTCGTCGTCTGATTATCGATCGATTAGACGATAATCGAAGGTGTGGGAGAACGTTTAGTAATCCATTTTGTTCCTGGTTTCCCCTTTGTTTTCCATTTTTTCAACAGTCGAAATGTTGTGGCTCTCAGTTTGTTGGCACGGCGGCACAATCTTGGCTCATCGTAGAACTGACTAACTTAGCAGATCAATGAAAGAAGTGAAGTAGCTGTATTGTGTTTTCTTTCATAATTTTGAAAGAAGAACATTTAAAAAAGGTGAAACGATTACCACAGGTACGCCAAGAACTTTTGACTTTACCAGTTCTCACTGATAGGTGAGACATCTTTCATTGGTAAATTCATATCAGAACGACCGACGTCTCTTTGAGGGCTAACAACTGAGGAACAAAGTGATATGTAACATTGCATTTTTTTGCTATTTTACTATCAAACCAGCTATTTTTAGCTTTTTTACTATTGAACTGCTTGCCTTGTACTTAAGAGTTCAACAGTCCTGTAAACTTGACGCAAAGATGACAAAGGAACTAACGAAAATACTGGAAAAATTCTTGTGGAACTAACAAATCGGGCTAACGATTGGGAATACAATGACTTAGGGATAATTTTGAATGGTAACATTCGGATTTTCGTAATGACGGTAAAGCTTAGCAAAAGCAAAGGATTTTAAGCCTTTTTAACGCTTTTTAAAGCCCCGTAGTGATACTTTTTTGTTCAGCTTTACGCTGATCACTACGTGGAGCGAAGTGAACATAAACGGACAAAAAAATCTCTTAATTTTTGCATTTCTCTCTCGTTCTAAATTTCCAAGTCCTTTAGTTTTCTAACAGATATTAGCAATAATATTGATCAAAATACCAACAGTATTATTAATAGCAACTGTTATTATTATATTCATTGTTAATGAAATGGAAGGTTCTGACCTGAGTTTTCCACCAGAGTGTCCATGCTCGGCACTGTGGATGTTCGTTGGGTACCAGTCCGATGTCTTCCGCCTGATACGTGGTCGAAATAGTCAGTCTGTGAGTGTCGGCGGTTGAAACGACCAGAAGGAAGTCGAACAGCACAGAAACGAGGAAGAATCTCATCAGGACCTCGTCAGTGCCCGACTGATTCTCCTTTCAGTGATTTTCACTATAGAGAACCGGTTTTTCGAGCGTTAAGGTATGGCAGCGGGAGATGGAACGTCGGAACTCCCAATTATCAGGTCTTCAGTGTAGTAATGTACTCGTGCTTCCCACGTCTCTCCATTTAAAGTAACTAATAGTTAATGGCTTCTATGAAGGGTAAAGATAAGATGTGGATCGAATTCAGTGAAGCGCGTCATTTTTTTTTCAAAGACAAGTAATGTTTTTTATTTTCACGTTTGTTTTTACAACCCTACTTCACATGCTGCTCGAATGCCAGCACTTCTTTCACTGGGTTGGTCGTCTCTGGCCCGTCTTCTATGGAATTCTTCAGGTTTGCATGTGGGTTTGGCTACCACTTGAGGACTTTGTCTTATTGATGAAAGCTGTTGAATGCTAGTAGAGTAAGAACCTCCTTGGAATATCAGGATAGCTGTACTTCAGCGTCCTCCGGTTTTCACTACAGGTAGTTTCTGACCTTTGTGAATATTTTTTCCCTTCACGAGCTTTTTTCTCGGAGAGGGCATTTCGCAGAGAAATTTGATAGCAGTTTGCAGGCCGGAGCGATCGGAGACTTGGCAGGGTCTCCATGAGAACCTCCTCGACAAAAGACATTAAAAGAAAGGAATTCACATGAAAAGTGAGATGCTGTTCGTGTCTTTCGTTCCCAGGAGCTTTGTTTTGTAGTAGAGACGAAAGGAGAACTGTTACCTGGTAGAACCTTCAATGATTAACGGAATAGAAGGTTGCTGAAATCTTCAGCAGGCATCATTTCTTACTTGGTTTATTTTGTTTTCACTCACATTGTTGTAAAAAATAAATAGGGCATTCATTAAAATATTTCCTAGTGATCGTATAATTAAACTTAGTATACAGTTGAAATCGATAAATGTGAAAAAGATGAGCTTAATCCTTTTACTCTTTTTTCAGTCTCAGACTTCCCTGTTTTCATAAATAAAAGGATAAAGGATAAAGCTCTCGGCGTTGATGAATCCCTAAAGGATGCGCAATGCATTCGACTTCATTAAGCATCGGTTGGAGGTGATTGAATGCATATATGCCATATGCAATGACTCGCGGTGGCCCCGGATATATCGAGCCAGTGCTGCAATCCTCCCAGATAGGTCTGGTACCAATTTGCCGATCCCGGAGGGATGGAAGGATCGGTAAGCCTGCGGCACGGGACCGAACCAAAGATCACCCTTGTATTGTGAGGCATTTCCTATCACTCCGCTACATGCGTCCGTTAGATCAATAAAAGACGTATAATAGAATGTTTTAGTAAATATGGAGTAAAAGGGATTTGACGTTGACCAATCCGCCATGCATTTGACTTCATTCGTAGCATCCCAGAGATTATTGAATACATGTTCGACCTACGTAGTGATATGCATGGTCCTGCCAGGTCCTGCCAAAGTGCCAATCAGTGTTTTTATCCACCCAGAGAAGTCCAGTACCAATTCGCCAACAATGCAGCGATAGAGAGTTTCATTTACCCGGAGTGCAGAATGGAATAAAAGACAGTGAGCTAAACCTCTAACGATCGCGCTAAACGCGCACTTGGATAAATAATACACAAAGTTCTAAATTTTCGGAATTTCGCTTATTCTTCGCTACGATTATGTATTTTAACACTGAAACAGCGTTAAGTTTAGAATCATAGCACATGCAGGCGACGAAAAGAGGAGAACAGGTTTGATCGCTTCAGCTTTCTTCTATTAGGCTAACCGGCCTCTGTGTAATAAGAAAGCGAGCATGCTATTTAAGTGGAAATAAATTTTGCAACATTTCTAAAAAACCTAGCAAAAGGATTTCAGCAGGGTGTTAGGGATGGTTTTCGTATAGTAGATCTCAATCACTTACATCTCTCATTAGGTCTACATCTGAACATTATTGACTAAGCGTATAACTTTTTATTTACCCCATGTTCGGCAGGGTATTATGTTGAGTACAACCAGAATGATGCTGTAATATTTGCAAAACTTGTACCCCAGGCCAGATCGAACTCGTAACCACCCTTTCCGGAAGCTCACGTGTCACTGCGCTACTGAGGCTTTCGGTTTGCATTTCTGTTAGCTAGTTTTAGATCTAACGGTGATATCAGCAATAAACCATCAACGGGAGTGACCTAGGAAGCATAACCTGCTCCGAAGAATTATAAAAGGCACTAAATAAAGAGTTAGCATGATGTTAAGACATTTGCAAAACTTAGACCTCAGGCCAATGCTGAGCTACTTTTTGTAATATTTTTTTGTAACCTGTTGGATCGATACGAATCCCTGAATAGCCTTGTGAAAGCAAGTTGTGTAAATGTCGTCATGGAAAAAGCTTTCTTTCTAGTTGTAGATGACAGATGAGAGTCCTCAACGTCAAGCGCACTCATGAGAATCAATGGCATTCATAAGGAAAATTGCCACCGCGTGAGCTGAAATGCGACTTCCACGAAACAAAAGTTCTTTTCTGTTAATAAAACCATTTAAGAAGTAACGTTTTACTCTGATGACCTTGTCGGTCGGATTTTCTGCTGTTCAACTTTAATTCGAAAGCAGCATGAAGCAAAATTCTTCTCATTCTGCCTGATAGCACTCTTACGCAAATTGACTGTGACAGCTCATATAGCAATTTCGAAACTTGTCTGAGAGATTTTACCCCTCTTGACAAGTTTTTTCGGATTTTGGTCCTTACCGATCATCGTTCTTTCGTGAACCAACTTTAGGACTATGCCTGCAACGAACAAGAACAACACAAAAATGACATTGGATGTTTCTTCATCTCTCAGCTGAAAAATTTCTGGATAAAAGATTGTGGACAACATTCCGTATACTTGGAATATTTGAAGGCTAGTAGTATTCTTGACACTGTGGATGAAACTTGCAACAAGTCAACAATGTTTGAAGAGACCACACAAACCAGTGGGCACGTGCACACCGAGCCCTCTATCCTTAAGGAGTCAACAAGTTGTTACCCGTCTTATCTAGGACTATAAAAAAGCACTGACTTGATACTTTGTACTCATGTTATTCTTATTCTTGTTTGCTAAACAAGAATATAAAGAATTGTTAGATCAATGGCGAGGTTAATAGAAAGTCGGCCGCGGGAATTACTTACTTGAGACATCCATAAGCTTCTGAATGTCGTTGTACAGGCTAAATGTGCATTCAGTCACCTCCACAACGCTTCGAATTGAGTTCAATGCATACTGTTTCGCCAGAAAATTGATTAGCCTCGAAAGCTTTATCTTTTATTCTTCACCAATATTTTGGAATGTCTCTTCTGAAATTTACAAAACTTTAGCTTTTATCGAATGTGTGGTAGTGATGTGGAAAACAGGTCTCTTTACGTCAATAACAAAGCTGAATGAGATACGATGCGTTATGTTTACAAAAAAAAAGAAAAACTAGTCATATTTCTGGCATCCTTCATCTGATTCTGAAATATCTTCCACTAGAATATTAAGCTCATAGTTGCTGTCATGAGAAGTCTGTTGTTCTCTAAGTCGGTAGCATTCCCCTCAATATTTTTTAACGTTGGACCGTACGAACCGTACAGATCACAGCCTATGCGCTACTTTTGCCAGCTAGATAATCTTCTGAACAACCCAACTGGTAGGAATTCAAGAAGACGCACGCATTTTCAACACTGGTCACACTGGTTTTTGTCTGTCCATTGGTGCATGTTTGAAGACTGGCGATGGTCGTGTTTTTCAGTATGACGACCCCCTCTGCACCTGCATACACTACTGCTATCGCCCAACCATATTTCCTATTTAGTTGAACACATGAATAGTCTGTATTCACGAAAAGTCGTTCGCGGCTTGGTACATTTTTCAAGTGAAAGCTATAATTTTTTAGCTGAGCGAGGTTTTCTCTCTCTGAAGTCTTCCAATTATCGTACTCGCCACTTCTCGTTGCACGTTATTGTGTCGGAAGTTCTATCAACTTGTGACTAAGTTGTAACTTTAGTGGCGTTGAGTCCTTACATCAATTTGCTTTTTAGCTGCATTTCCGAGCAGGAATCTCGATACTGCAGAAGAAATAGTGCAGAAGGACCATCTCTTTTTTTTGGCTGAATCACACACTGGCTAGAGCCTCACTCTAACCAATCGTCGATTAGTTAATCGCTTCTAAACATTTCAAAGCGACGATGAACCTCTTCGGCTATCTATTACCCGTTTCTTACCAACTGAGAGGGTGTTTTCGTTATGTTATTTCGGTTTTCTTTTGCTGTGGCGAATATTGATTATATTTGGAGTATCATGTACTACGAGCGTTTTTGTGCACTATGGGGCTGGCTAACTTCGTAGTAGTGAGAGGTTTTATTGGTGTATTAAATAATTCTGGTACAGGTGACGCAGTGATTGGAGAGGCCTGCAATAGACACGTTAGTTGGCTCTTTTCATAGCTCTGGGCCAATCTAGCCCCTATCCCTCTCATGTCAGCAAATTTCTGCCTAGGAAGGTAAAATACCGAATCAGTACAATGTTAGCTATCAACATGTAGATTCGATAGGAACTCATTCACATTTAAGGTGTTCAGTAGAGTCGGATGCTTGGCAGAGATTGATCAACTCCGATCGTTTTATCCTTCTTTATCCTTTGTTACATCCTTCAATTGCCTTCGTACTTACGGTGGTGGTTGATAAAGTAGTTGCTTATCTCAAAGAATCAGAACTTTGACGACATAAAGACTTATTTTTGGATAAAAAACCGAAGCCCTTCTACAATGATATATTACCCTAAAATGCCTTTTTATTTTGATTCAGAGCCACTTCTTTACCTTTAGCGAAGTGCAATTTTTGACATTTCCTTCTTCACTGACAGTGCAACGTCGATCTGACGATGATAACCTAAAAAAGACAGCAATAACGGAATGATTTATGACAGTTTCAGCAAAGAATCGATAGTTGTGAATTCGTTCCGTCTCTCTTCATTCTGTCCATCAAATTTGGGTATAATGCTATTGAACGGAAAAGAGGAGACTATTAGTTCCTTTTCTTTTCACGTTCCACTCTACTCGAAATATGTTGTCGCTTTGTTGCAGATGCATTATCATTATGCTTTTTTTTTGAACATAACACTCACCTAAAATGGATTTACAAGGAAATTTCAAGGAGTTTTCGTCTACACCCTTCGTGTGGGTGTAGCGCAGTGGTTGGAGGCGCCCTGCAATACACAGAGGCTTGATTCCGCGCCCTAGGCTCACTAGGCCTTCTTTCCCTCCAGAATGGCAAATTGTTATCAGACCTGTCTGGGAGGATAGCAGTACTGCCTTGATACAGCGGTAAGCCACCGCGAGTCATTGTATTGGGCAGGTACGCAATCAGTCACCTCTAGCGATGCTTAGTGAAGTCGAATGCATGGTCCATCCCTCAGGCATTAATCAACGCCGAATGCTTTGTAGTTCTCTTATTCCCTTGCATGTAGAAGTGTTCGTTGTATCAGGACGATCATCGAAGCTTCTCAGATCTTTTTTCGGGCGCTTTTTTCTTCAGCGCTATGTTTACGCTTTCGCGTCCGTCCACCTGAAGACGACGTTCCATCACCGACTGGGTGTCATGTCGTCGTGTCCATGCCTAAACGCACACTCGCCGTTCGACTGGCCTTGCGCCGCGTCGCGTGCTCTCCGTGGAGCGCGTTATCTCTGCGCAAAGCACATACGACCTATCCTCGTCCGCACGACGGCGAATGTGGCATTCTTATGCATAATGATCGTCGTTTCTTCCAATCGGGCGGCCCAAACCGTTTCACATCACGCTAGCCATGCCTCCCTTTCGCCGATCATTCTTCTCTCTCACCGATTCACACACCTCCAGTGACAAATTAGGACATTTCATATTGCCGGCATATTCGGATGTCTTGATCCGAACCACTCCGAACTGATCAATCTCTCTTGATCCATCACAGATGGTCGGTGCATCGCCCCCATCTTGTTGCAGTGCATCTCCACCGCTTACTCTGTGCTGTAAGCAATTCTTCTTTCATAAATTCTCGTACACCTACTTTTTTGCTCACGGCAGTACATTCGTTTTTTTACTTCATTAGGACTCTTTTCCTACATCAGTTTTCAAGTATTATACCGTAATATTTTGAGAAAGTTGTTCAAAGGATTTTTGCACGTGTCACTAAGAGTTTAATAAAGTAGCAGTGAAATCCGAACCTAGGCAGGTAAACAATACTGTGTTGTACTACACCGTAATCCTATTGGTCACCGAGTAACCCGATCGGGCATCAGCAAACTTCATTTATCTCCATCGAGCGCCAGAACTTCTGAATGCTCTCCGCACGCTCGAGTGACATAAAGAGCGTCACAACTTTAGAGTGATGTCACTCTTTCACTGTTTTTTTATTTGCGGGTAGTGACCGGTCCCTCTCAGCACGCTGTTGCCGTGGCATATGTGGTTAATCCTTAGCTGGGTTTTCATTGTGAATTGTTGAACTACTCGTCTTTGGTGACCTTGCTGGAAGAGAGAACCCCGATATATCGCAATTCGTTCGACACTTAGGAACACCTCCTCCCAGCTACGATGCGGTAAACCACTGCAGGAATTAAGTAAACAGTATTATAGTTAATACGGAATGTCCACATTCTGTTGATTTTATACAGCGCAGTATGTGCCCTTTAGAGGTCTACTGTACCTGTGACTGTGGCCGTACAAATAGCAATATTTTTTAGTGAAAACGCTATTTTTATGGTCTATTACACTATGCATGAGGTGGGGTGTAGCGCACTGGTTAGAGCTGCCATGCAGTACCTGCGTGGTCTTTGGTTCGATCTTCTGTACCGGACAAAGGAATCTGTTCATCTCTTTGTGGTCGGCAAATTGATACCAGAGTTGTCTGGGAGGATAAAATGTATCAAAGGTGTAGTCTAGTTTACATTTAGTCACTTCTACAGTACTACTAATGGAATCGAATGCATGGCGCATTCATACCTTGATCAATGGCGGATGTTGTATTCCCTCCTGTCATTTATTATATCATATTCTTGCACTTCTCGTCGAATGTTCTGTCTTCTTTTTTCCTATTGTCGATGCCTTTTCAAGCATTACTTGCCGAACCGACTTTCGTCGATTATCATCACCGCCTCCAGCAGGAAGTTTTCAAAAAAACCGAAACTGGTTAACACCACTTTATGTTTTCGGTAATCGTTTTGTATTGCTCTTCCGCTATGAAGTTTTGTCTTGCGGCACATTATTCATTTTCATCTAATAGATCTGGTTAGTACGGAATGACTGTCTGTTCAACTAACTGCTTAGTGCCTACTTAGTGTTTTTGCGCCGTCTACATCTGTTGAGATTTCGGATTTTTCACTGGTTCCTGGAAATGCCGATTATAACACCATAATCCATCTTGTATATCTTTTATCCCTTTTTCATATTCCAGGGATAATTTCTTGTTTTGACGTTGTACTTTGACCGGAATCCTCAGTCAAAATTCCAAATTCTCACTTTATTCCTCATGTCGTCGGACATATGAAGTTGTTGCTCAATTTTAATTCTTTAATAATTTTGTAGAATAGTTAGAATCGCCTCTGTAGGTCAGAAGAAGGTGGTGGTGGCTTTACTATTCTCGTCAGATCATTTATAATTCATCACTTCTTTATGTGAGCAGATTTTTCCAAATTGGACGGAACCTTGCTTGTTTACTTTCCTTCGTCGTTGTGCAAATACCTCCGACAACGAGAATCAAAGGAAAAAAAAACACTTGGTAGTTTCAGGCATCTCAGAGAACTTCGTTATAACGGAATATGATAGACCTACAAAGCATTCGATTTTTTAGCTGTCCCTTCGGGATGCGCCATGCATTTGATTCCATTCGTAACTTCGCAAAGGCGATTAAATTCGAATTCGCCTATTATGAATTGCTGGAGTCTATGTAAGAAATCTGTGCTTTCTATCCTAACAGATAAGTCTGGTACTCACTCCCGAACCCAGAATGATAGAGAGGATGGTTAGTCAGGAGCGCTGGATCGAACCAGAGGCTTCATGTGAAAATTCTCCATCCACTACGCGATATACACTCTAAAATTACAGTACATGTCTATCCACTACGCAATACACAATCTAAAATGGGATAAGAAGGCGTAAATCTTACTAGGAAGGATGTGTATATTCTAGTGACTAATTGGTCGAGTAACAAAGTATGGTAAAGGATTGGGATAATGAAATTCACTTATGAGGTGCGATATGTGGGTGCCTGAAGTTGGAACGTCGAACCCTTTACACCCCTGTGTCATGTTATCGTCAATTGGTTTATCTGAAATGATTCATGGCTGGAAAGCTCTGATTCTTCCTTTTTCCAAGCTTTAGAGATTCAAACTTCCTCTCGTTATACTCTGATTTACTTAAGAATAACTCTGACAAGTATTTTTCTGATAGGTTAAGTTTACACATCGTACACTACTTTTATTCAGTGTGCCATTTTATTGTAATTTTTAAATCTGTTCCTGATAAAATCCAGAAAGGTTTTCTGGATTTCTATATTTATGCGAAATATTTTGTTGTTTTAATCAGAAGTCATCTGTTTGTCATAAAAACTTCACGTGAACATGACAAGAGCCACATATGAACTGTCATCAGGCTGATTGTGGCTGTCAACTCGTCCAGTCGATGACGTCATCATCTTTATGAGTAGTTTTTCGCCTTTAACAATACTTCTTTTCACTTTCAATTCTCCCTATTCTTTTGAAACATGCAATTTCGTTTTGTGGTTCTTAAATCAGTGGTTCCGAGTTCTGCTTATACCTCAGCACCCTTGTGGAGGAATTTTTAGTTTGACAAAGATGGACTAGTTTTAAGAGCAGTCCAGTCGATGATGTCATCATATGGGATAAATGTGAATCATTACCACCGAGATGTTTCCTCAGTAAGCTTCTCTTATAACATCCTCGTTGTTATAGCTGCTTCTTTATATGCATGACTAGTTACTTGACTACATCTATGCTGTGGCTTCATGAAGAGTCGTCTGAGATTCAGCACGATATCCTTTGACTGGTTTTTTGCTAGTAAAAAAAGTGTTTTTTCTCTCATGCTGTATGAGAACTACGTCATATTGTTCCCAGACTGCTATCACACTTTGTTGATGGTCCCTACCGGTTCAAGCAGAGGTCTCTTTTCTTCGAAGGGTTTCTTTTGTAGGTGGACTTCTAGCGGTTGGTTTACCCTAGTGGTTCTAGACACGGTGATGGAGCATTATTGTGCTCCTCAGTACGACGTCCAACAGCAATACAACCACCATAATGGGATAAAGCGATAGGCGTCCATCAATTTCTTACAAATGCACCATGCATTCGACTCCATTCATAATATCGTAGGGTGTTTGCATGGATGTTTAGCATATACAACCACTTTTGTGAACCGAGCGATGTATCAAGTCAATGCTTTCATCCTCCGAGAAGCACGTGTGGTACAAATTTGCTGAGCCCGGAGGGATGGAAGACTTGGTGAGTACTAGGAGCCGGATCGAACCCATGTGTTTTGCTAGGCACTTTTTAACGACTACGTTTCACGCTCCCTCTATGTAAAACTAGCCAAAAACAATTGTTTTAAATGGCTAATCCTTTTCATTTCTGACATGCTAATGTAGAGTTAGTAAACACAATTTTGACATAGCTTGAGCCAATGTTGATCGCACTGGGTGTAATAAATCTTGTTTATATTGGTGTCAGGTTACACGACTACTATTCTCTCAAAGACCAGTTAAAGTATGGATTTCTGCGTGAACTAGGAAAAACTGGAACACTGGAAAATAATTTGGAAGCGGCTTTCTATTTCATTCCTCTATGAATGATCATTGCTTTGGTTTAGTGGAATATGAGGAATATTTCTGGAATGATCACGAAGAAGACATCTACACCATTAATTCTACAAAGATTACTTCTTTGTGGAGTTATGTTCTGCCGTATGTTTAGGAATTAAGTCGTCAATGATTTATGAGTGGCTTGCACAGTGCGCTTAATTGAACCAGTGACCACTTTTGTATTGCAAGCAACCTCTAACCACTGCGCTACACATCCCTTCTCGAAAATACTCTCAAATCAACTAGGTGGAAGCTGTTGTTTTATAATTACTTGCATCACTCGACTTCAATTTCAATGTGTATTCATACTTATTTATCCCAGAGATTTCAGCTCTATTGAATTGTAGAAAAAGATGATGAAATGAACATTAAATAGAAGCTGGAGTTACGAAAAACCATACTACGGTTTGCATCCTCTAAACGTGAGCTGACCTAGCTGACATACAATGCGCATTGATTTCAATGCGCGTTTTTTTCAAGTGTTTGTTTCACCGCAAATCTGTTCAGAAGTACCTATTATACTCGCGCCATAATTGCCCGATCGCCGATATTGTAGCTCGCATAGTCAGAGAAGACTTATTTTCTATATTTCTTTAGAGTTTGTAAGATACAGTTATTGGAGAGAGTTTCTTCATTGCATGACTCCTTTCGCGATTTTTCTGTTTACTATGCGAGGAAAAAATGTGACATAAACTACCTCTGCTGACGATGTTAGTACGACGTCTCTCCTGAGCCGCATCTTGGACGGTGTGCATCAAGTTCAATGCGTAGGATACGCTACAGAAGAAGTAGGCAGAGCTGCCGATGTGTTAGCTATCTGTTGTTCTCTTTTTTACAGCAATCGCCAGCTTGTTATTCAGCACACCTTTACTTCCTTACAAATATAACACATACAACACAACGGTAGCCGACGTTTCGGCAGTATCGCCTTCTTCAGAGCCTGGAAGGGTGCACTAATATGTAATTTACTAGTTCAAATCCTTCAACAACGCAAACAGAAAGATGAAAATCTGAACAATAATTACACGATCACCGCCTTCACGAAAAATCCACCGTTTTTATCTGTTTTCCACCAGGGAAGAACAGCCGCTTAGAGTCGTATATGGTTGATTGCTGCACCACCCCACATCAAAAATCAGTTCTGAGGTACGGGGGCTAGATCACGTGTCATCTCAAGGCATTCTTCCCTGCTATTCATTCTCGGATTTTTGTAATTTATCCAAAAAGCCTCGAGAAATTTGCGCGTTGGTGTTTTAGTCTCCCGTGCGATGACAGCGACTTTTACATCAAAATTTTCTCCGCTGTGTTTTTGTATCCTATGCGTGCCTAGTGGCGTGCCTTGTTTTGATTTTTCGTTTGCCATCTTGGTGTTCTTTTATGCGGATACCTAAAAGTCTGCCCGTTTCGCCGATATATTCATTTCCGCAAGTACTACAAGAAATCAGGTATATCGTACCTGAGCTCATGCAGTCACCGTCTCTGCCGTAAAGGAAAATTACGCAATTTGGTGTTTCACATAGACGGTCATACAGGCTTGACGACGTAGAGTATCCGGTGGTATTTCAACTATCGCTACCGATTCCCCTAGATCTGCCCTTCTCAAGCATCGCTTTATCGCTACACTTATTTCATCGCTAATGAAGGGCAAGATAAACGGGATTTTGTTTCGACCAAACCCTTCGTTTTAGGTCGTCGCTCTCCTTCTAAACTTATCTCGTGGGGTTACTATTTCGTAGCCATCGGAGATGGCTATTTCCCGAGCCAAGTTGCGCGATTCTTCCTTTAGTTCCCTACTTGTGCACACAGAGGTGGCTGTTCGAAACATGTTTCTCACGAGCGCCCTCTTTGTGTGTGAAGAGTGTGAAGGGTGGGAAGAAAGGAAATGAACGAGGATGTTCTTGTTACTTGGCTTTCGGTACCACTTTGTCATGTAACCGCTACTTGATAGGTTTATTTGAACGTTTAGAAACGGAAGCCAGTTTCTTCTCGGTTTCTCCCAGGGTGAACTTAATGTACTCAGACTGCTCGTTCAATAATCCAAAGTATTTGTCCTTCTCCTCCTGCGTAGAGAAAACGACAAAACAATCATCTACATATCTGCAGTAGAGAAGTAGCCGGAGACCGAGAACAGGGGGCTTCTATCTTAGACATAAACGCAATGGCAAGACTTTGTGCCAGTTGCCGCCCCATTGCCAGCCCCTGAAATATTTCCCAGACCATCTGAAAATCGAGCAGTTTAGGCACTCGTTTAAGAGAGCCATGAGCTGCTGGATGGACAAGCCATGCATATTTATTCTTCCTTCATGTTCAACAAGAAGTTCGAAGATGGCTTGCATTGGGGAGTATGGTACCACCTGATGATTTTGCGTCAACCAATCCGTCATCGTGTAAGGTTAGACCAATCATCAGCTGTGTAGACGAGGCCAACGGATAGGGTAACCTGGTTTCTAAGGCTAATACTAACCCAGTCGCTTAAACATATTCCAGCTCACCTCACAAACACCCAAATGTTCCTAGAACGTCTACGTAACGCGTCTCCTAATAAAGCTTAGGTGATGGAGTCTTTCGACGTTACTGCGTTGTACACCAACGTATCGAATGACGCAAATTTCTCGAGGCTTTTTGGATAAATTCCAAAATTCCGAGAATGAATAGCAGGGAAGAATGCCCTGAGATAACGCGTGATCTAGCCCCGTCTCTCAGAACTGATTTTTTGATGTGGGGTGGTGCAGTAATCAACCATATGCGACTCCAAGCGGCTGTTCTTCCCTGGTGGAAAAGAGATAAAAACGGTGGGTTTTCGAGAAGCCGGTGATCGTATAATTATTGTTCAGATTTTCATCTTTCTGTTTGCGTTGTTGAACCGTTTGACCTAGTAAATTACATATTAGTATGCCCTTCCAGGCTCTGAAGAAGGCCCTACTGCGGAAACGTCAGCTACCGTTGTGTTGTATGTGTTATATTTGTAAAGAAGTAAAGGTGTGCTGAATAACAACCTCGCTATTGCTGTAAAAAAGAGAACAACAGATTTATAATCCAGTGCCGAGGTTAATAGAAGGTCGATCTTGGGAACTGTGTTAGCTATCATTTTTTCTAGATGAAAATCGAGGATCTACGATAGCCCCCCAGTGAGGGCGGAAAACACCGACGGTTACTTCACTGCCATTTATCCTAGACCCTTGAGCTTCATATGGACCGTTATCGATCTACACCGCAGTGCAGCTTCCTAACCATGGTAACCATATGTCATTATGGAATTGATGACATAACAAATTAGTGAACGTCAAGGTCATGAGAAAACATCAGTTTATGCCGACGTTTACATTATATTCAAAGCATGGTCATAGTGATACCAAACGATACCGCATTTATGACGATTTTGGGACGACCACTCTCAACCAGGTGGCCCTGTGTCACCACGTGGGACCACGCTCAGCCGGATGACCTTAAGTCGCTACGAAGGACCACTGCCAGCCAGGTGACCATAAGTCGCCACGATGAACTGCCACTCCCATTCATCTTTCCTTCTTGAAATCGCCACTATGGACCACTCTCACTAAGGTGACCCACCCAGACGCGCCACAATCGACCACTCTCAGCTGGATGACCCTAAGTTACCACGACGGTCCACTCTCAGCCACTTGATCCCGAGCCGCCATAATGAATCACTGCTAGCCAGGTGACCGTGTAAGTGCAGCGACCGACCTCTCCCACGCAGGTGACCCGAGAGTGGTCAGCGGCTCGCCACGAACAGGGGTCGGCGCGCCCCCACCGGCCGCCACTTATCGATCGGTCGATCGCGTTCGGATCGGCTAATTGCACACAGGAAACCCGTCAATCACTCACTAGAACACGTAAGCGGAAAGTTGTTGGTTTCGTGGATTTTTCCCAAAAAGGTATTTCATCGAATCCCAAATCCTCCTGTGTCACGGCAATGCGTCCCAATCGATTCCGAATCGTTCGTCGTGTTTTCAGCGAGTTGTTTGAACTGTGGAATATTGATTTTTCTTTGTTTACCCAGTGTAAGAGTGTAACGTTTTGGTGCTCAAGGTTATTGTTATGTCATCATAAGAGTGATGTTTGTCGTTTTCATTTATGTAGGTGAAGAATTTTCTTAGAAAGTCAAAGTCACTTTAGTGAATATTTGCTAGGTTCCTTCGATTCTTCAGATCTCTAACGAAGTTTCTAATCGATACTCTGACCAGATCATAAGACGTTAAGGCCCTAATCATCTATGGATTCCGACGTTCCAGTTCTTTTACGGAATACTGCGCTATTTTTCGTTCTTTGTTCACACCGATAGGGAATCCGATACGAACAGATCTCGTTCCAATGAGTACGATTTTTTTCCATTCTTTGTTATTCCGAAGATTTTCTGGATTCAGCTGTGTTTAGAACCCTTTTGTTGCTGACGTATGATCTTTTCGGAGAGAAAATATCTTCTTCTGGAATGTGAAGTTAATGCTTACAATGTTTCATCAGTCATTTGTATTGAATTTTACAACCCTCTTTTTCTCGACGTGTTAGTATTCTTTATTTAACCCAAAAAATTGCTAAACTATTAGAAACTGCTTAAAAAGCTGTTTAAAACTATTTAGCTTAAAGGGCTTAACTTAAAACCTTTAACTTAACTAGTTAACTTAAACTACACTAACTTTGTTTAACTTAAATTGATTCTATTTAGCCTAAACCTAAACTTGTTTAGCCTAAAGTTAGGCGTTCCTCTCTGTTTTTCAGCGTTTTCTTTCTTTTAGCTTCCTCTTTATCGTTTCGTATTCTAACCGTAACATTGGAGCTCCAAATATTATTTCTTTACAGATGTTTTTAGTAGTATTTCTCTAAATTTCACTTGTTTTTTTCCTGGATCTTCAGAAAAAAGTTAAGACAAATAGTAAACACATGTCGAAGTAACTTGTTCCAATGTTTTTTTTCTCGTTGACAACGACTACAACGTTACAACGTTCCAGAAGCCATCCGTTGTTGTTGTTGTTGTTGTTGTTGTTGTTGTTGTTGTTGTTGTTGTTGTTGATGTTGATGTTGCCATCGTCGTCGTTGCCATCGTCTTCGTCGCGTTGCTGTTTTTTGTTGTTGTTGTCGTCGTCGTCGTTTGTTGTTGCTGTCGTTGTTTTTTGTGTTGTTGTTGTTGTTGTTGTTGTTGTTGTTGTTGTTGTTGTTGCTATCGTTGTCGTCGTCGTTATTGTTGTTATTGTTGTTTGTTGTTGCTGTCGCCGTTGTTGTTGTTGTTGTTGTTGTTGTTGTTGTTGTTGTTGTTGTTGCTATCGTTGTCGTCGTCGTTGCTGTCTTTGTTGTTGCTGTCGTCGTGGTCGTTGTTGTCGTCGTCGTTTGTTGTTGCTACCGTTGTTTTTGTTCTTGCCGACGTCGTCGTCGTTATTGTTGTTGTTGTCGTTTGTTGTTCTGTCGTTGTTGTTGCTGTAGTCTTTGTTGCTGTTGTTGCCGTTGCTGTCACTGTTGTTGTTGTTGTTTGTTGTTGTCGTTGTAGTTGCCGTTGTTGTTGTCGTTGTTGTTGTCGTTGTTGTTTTTGTTGCCCCTTCTCATCATTGTTTTGTCTTTCATGATTGCTGTCGCGAAATCTTACAAAAAAAGAGTAATTCGCTTGTATCATGGAATATTCGTCTTCTATCACGTTAACGTCTTTCCATCCAACAAGTTGTACCGGTTTTTCTAGTCACTTTCACAGCCGATTTGATCGTACTTTTTTTCATTGGTGTAAGTTTTAATACTAGTCCCTTTTTTTCTCTACAGGTCTCCAATCGTCAATGTTGCGTGGGACGACGCAGCTCTCTGCACCTGATGTATCTCAGGTAGGACGATCTGAGTTACTCAAGAGTTTAAGTACTTAGGTCCTTAAGATATCTAGGATTACTAATATAAGGAGAGTGAGAAGACTATGCCGTTTCTACTGTTTGTAATTACTTATATCCATTAGTTTTTGTTGCGAAAATAGCCTTTATACATCAGTTCCGCTCTGTTTTCCAAGCCTTATGGTAAAGTTAGTCTTACTGGGATTGAAGAAAGATCACACATAACCTCAAAGTTTATCCGAGACTCTTGATTTGAAGAGAATTCTTTCTATTTCATGGTAGTGTTATTGTTTTCCACATATCATACGTTAACAACGATGAAGGGAAATTCTGTTTTTCCGCACAAACGTTATCAATTTGACCACTTTTTCATATTTAGAACAAGTGTGAAGTTCTTTGCTCCAAAGGTTATTGTTCTTTTACCTACTGACTTGGATATTTGGATGCCCCGTCTTCACTGGTTGTGCGAGCCCCAGCATAATTCCTATTTTTTAGGAGTTTCGCTGGTTTAGCCGTTGTGGTTCCCTGGAGTCCCAAGGTCAGCCTAGCCAAAGTCGCCGCCCTTGTGGATCAGAGGGAGATTTTCCGTCATGCGACTAGTTTCATACCAGACCGGTGGTGGATCCTGGTAATGGTTTAGTCTTAGCTGGTCTTCCTGATGGAAACGCCGGACTTCTCAGCTTGGGAGACCCTTTTGGTGGGGTACGAATCACCCCTTGTACATCGTAGCCTGACACACAGGTACACCTCTCAGCCACGATGAGGCGGTAAACCGTTGGAAGGAGTGTTCACTAGTGTTCAAATCTTCTTTGGTTTTGTTCATTGGATTTATAGGGATGCTTAGGAACTGTTTTGACCTTAAATCTCATGTTTGCTTTTCTTCTGATGCGAGGTGTTAGCGCACTTAACACTAATGATATTTTCCCCCAATTAGAAGCAAATATATGCGAATGTTTTATTCTTGTGACATCAAAATATGGCCCTATTTCTTTCAGGTTTCGTTGGTGCATGCTTCAGATAGTGTTCGAACCATGCCGTCAACTATGCCAAACGGACATACTGCGTTTTACCCTTCAACTAGGGTTAGTTTGTTCTTCATAATACATTTTATCTACCAGTTTTGAGCTTCAGAGTCGATGTAGTGGAAGTTTCTAGAATTTCTACTTTGAACGCGATACGTACAATCAAAAACTACGGGTTTTTTATTTAGTTCGACTGATTTGTGTTTGATTGCGGGCTTCCTGCCTATAACCTCCGAATGTTATTGTTATGCAGCTGTTTTTGTAAAATACAGACAAATCCTTCTGGCAACACATAGTTTACGGAACGTTGATGGCGTTCCCAGCGGAAGAACTTTTTTATGGTGCTGTCACTCTAGTGCAAACCATTCATTCTTAGCATTTTTAACAGATGATTCAGACATGAATACTCGTCTGGTTATTCCAGACTTGTGAATTTAAACTCAAAATTGATGGTTGAAGTGTTGAGTATACAAATAAATGCATGGTGTGGTGGTGAACACGTTAGCCCTCGGAAGAGGTAGTAGGGAGGTTCAATCCCGCTGCAGACATCTACGGTCCGGAGTTTTGCAAATATCTCAGCATCATTGTAGTTGTAATCAAGGGAGTGTTTAATTTCTTTTTTGAAAAGCGCAGTGTTAAGACTTGCTTCATCTTTTCTTATAAACTTTAGATAATACATTTATGACGATGTGACTTGATTTCAATGCAAACGTACCCAAATTTTTCAATATTAAGAAAAAAAACGTATCCCAGCTCATAGTAGACTTCATTAATTCAAATAAAAAAATTTATGGTTCTTCACTATTGAGATGCAACTTTTTATACAATATTGCTAAGTTGTAGAAGGATGAGGTTCTGATTTTCTGGAACACATTAGTCTTTTTGTCCTTCGTCAAGGTTTGTCTTTCGAACGAGGTGATATCTATCATATCTCTTAACATGTTTTTGACATATTCTGCCCAGAAAGTTTTCGAAATCCCGGTTTCCAGTTTCTCTTTTGAATACGTTTGATTTCTGGACGAATGATAGATGGATGTCACTTTCACGTAGACTCATTCAAATTAGAACTGTGTCGCAGAAAATCTGTAGGTTGTCGCTGATTGAATTCCTCAGTTTTAAGGAAATTTCCCGCAGTTGCTAAAATGCACCATTATCATCATTATTTTAGAAGTAGCTACTTGGCACAGATTTCTATTATTTCTAATTTTTTTCTGTTTTCTAGTATTTAGTGGTGGGTTTCTAGTATTGTTGTTGTTTCAGAATAAAATGAGTCTACGTGGAAGTGACATCCATCTATCATCCCCTTTTCTTTCTTGTGTTTTCGTCTGTCAGAAATAATTTAAAGGAAGCCGTTAATTACCATAGTTAAGAATGATGGGCTGTAACTCATCGAGGACACGTTCTAATCGTCTCAAATGACAATTTGTGCGCAACGCTTTGGTCCAAAGTTTTTGTAAAGTGTGTTGTCGGACTCAGGGGTTAATCGTCGTCACTATCAAATTGCAGGGTCGTTAAGTAGGGTAAAATGTTAAATGACCTGAGTTTGAAAACTACTTTGATGTGGGTGAACTTCTGAATCTTGGTAAGCTTTTTGTTTTACGTGTGGAACACGTTTTTCACATTACAGCGAATTGCTGTGATTCTATTAGTCTGTTGTTACATTGTTTTACTAACGGTGCTTACCTTCTATCCACAGCCACGTAATCTTAATCTCAATGTTATACACACCTAGTCGCTCAGTGGAACATCGTTGCGATCCTTTATTTACTCAACGATGGAATTTTCTCTCGAATGGTGGACATCGACCGTTATGTCCAAGCAGTGTTCTTAGCTGCTTATTATGTTGGACTCGTTAGAATTTTTAAAGTTTTTATTCTTCTTTTAAATAACAATGGCTCTGGTAAGTTTCTTTTTAGACACGGGTCTTCCTCGTGTGAGCGATCTCGAGGCGATTAGTCGAGAGTATAGTTGGCGTAGGTGTGTTCTTATTTGTATTCAGAGTGTATCCCTTATGTCCTCGATTCGACCAAAATTCGGCCATCGTGTTAGTGAGAAGTCAGGTTGGAGTTGTCACTAACAAACCGCGTGTTTAACCAGACTTGGGAGCGTACCTAGAACTTCTGTCTTTTCATGGCAGAGCTTTGCGATGTACCCATAGCGCTAAGTAAGCATACTCTCCAAAAGCAATAGTAATGGATATCGGAGTTTTGTTTTTCGTGTATCTTGGAACGAGCGGAACTCACTGTTACCTCTAAAACTCAGTAGAGAGTAGTATTCACTTTAAAGGGAATGTTTTTGTGCTTTTTTAAGTTGCTATTGACATAAATAGGTCGGCACAGTTCAACGTACGCTACTTATAGTCACAGTTTTTACTGGCTCTCCCATTTTTCACACGTCATTTCTCTGCCGCTGTTCGCGTTGTCCTTCTGATATGATAGATTATGGATGAGCTTTTACTGCTTTCCACCATCCATTGCTAGATAAGTTTTAGCCAACCACTTAATGGAAAGGGCGTAACAGAGTAAACTCCAGTAAAGAATTATCGTAAATGGTAGACTCATACAATGCTACGATATATCCTGCTGAGACCTTTTGAGAGCGCTGAATTCAAATTGAATTTATTATTGCATCGCTAGTGGCCTTTTCGTCGAGCTTCTAGTGTTAAATGGTAATTGTACTGTTGTCCTCGGAATTCTTTGTGAAGAGTAGGCCACTGTAATGTCCAAGTGCTGTGTCATCATTGAGAGGGATGCGGTTGTTTTTTTTTATCCTTGAGGATCATGGAAAATTGCTAAATCGTTATTGTACGACATACACGAACCCGTCGTAGAAGTAATTATGGCATGATACGATGACTTGTTCCCAATTATTGTAGTTCGTTGTGTCATCGTCATCATTCTGCACTGAAACAAGCTTCAACTGGTGGCAATAAGCGAAATATGGCAAGTTAAAAATCTAATCGGCATAACTAAACACTCTAGTTCTCCAGAAACTTGTAGTATTCCTTGTAATCCTGCCATTACAGCAGTGTGAATCCCACTGAAAGTTCTTCGGGCATCCCCTGCAGTGTACCTACTTCTAGTGTTTCTTTGGCAGTCATTGGATGCACTTTAGATGGTACCTGTGGAAAATTCGAGAAGACGTTGAAAATGGTCGTTTATAACCTTCAGTATTTCATTCTGTGATATCCAGATTGGGTTGCACTTGTTGAAAAACTCATGAGTATAGCTCATTATTTGTGAGGTTTTTGTTTTGCAGATAAGTTTGTTTCCGGTGATTTTTCTTCACTTAGTTTCACTCCACTGAGATCTTATTGGTTTTCATCGCGAACGTTCCTGCGAGTTTATTTGTACCAGACGTCATCTGTAATGAATCAAGAAGGGACAATAATTAATCGTGGAACCGTCGTCAATCCAATACAGCGCCGTTTCTAATCGTCTTTAACGGTGGTCATCAATGGTTGTACCTTTCGTTGTTTCTTGGTCTTTAACAACATAGAGCAGTCTTCCTTAGTAATTTAACTGACAGTATCTCTCTTGAGGATCTTTATGGACTCTTCTCCACTTATTTCCATATTTTTCAGTCGTACCTAGTGGAACGAGGGCGTTAATTGGGTGATCTCCATGTTTCTGTGTGAGAAAAAAAAACGGATCTTTACGTTATTTTGAGGTCATCGGCGATTATCCACAATGATTCTGCTACTGTCCTGACTTAATTCGACCGTCGTGGCCATTTAGTTGACTTCCCACATGCATTAGTGTACATCATCGAGGCTCCTAGTTATTCCAATCGATTGACTTTTGTTAATGTTGATTTGAAGAATTTCTAAAATGATTTTGATGTTTCTATTTGAAACGGCTTTTGACAAAATCACCGAAATTTTTTGTTCTTAGTTTTAACTATTCTGTTGTTCTCCTCTCGTCTTTCTGTTTGCGAGTCGAAAATCGTAAGTGGTAGTTTATAAGCTCTGCATTTTTCTGTTATGATGAAGCCAGTTTGATTCTGTTTCTACGTTTTCCTGAATCGACTAATCATCACTGGAGTCGCTGTCGTCTTGGAAGAATCCCAATCGCAAGGCACTAAACCTTTTTCCGACAGATACAAAAGGGCTGGCGACGACTGCACGGCACGAAAATCCTGGGGACCGCACGACACATGGTGTTGAACTGTTTAAATATCTAAATATTACTATAACTATACTTGCTTGGCTGTATGCTTGGACGTCTCGTCCTCAGTAGTTGTGCTGGCCCAGCAAATTCTCCATTTACCAGAGTTTTGCTGGTTTACCCATTGTCGTTGCTTGAAGTCCCGAGGTCAGCATAGCCCAAATCTGCCCCAGGTCGTCACCACCACAGCCAGTCGCCGCCCTTGTGCATCAGAGGAAGATTTGCCACCATGTGACCATGAGGCGGTGAACCGTTGGGAGGTATTACGACTATAATGCAGTTAATGATTTCAAGAAAGGATTTCAACCTTGGGGGTAATAAGGAGCTACGAAATATATTACATATTGCGTTTCAGTAATGGGAGTTTAGTTCCAATCATTATGGGATGGGATATAGGTGGAGTTTAGAGATTACGGAAGCTCTTGTTGCAATTTGATTGTCAGAGCTGGTCTTTGCATCTGTAAGCGGACGTTGTGGGAACAATATGCAATACAGCGGAAATGTATGAGTGAGAAAAACATCGGAAGTTGAAGTCCATCATCGGCGAATTACAGAACCAGTAGATGAGAAAAAAGGCTGCGGGACATATTACCTTTGCATCGAAGGTGCTGACGCCTAGAGCTTGATGGACTTGTCTGTCATTACATTTTCCCTTTCCACATATCATTTTCTTATCTCTACATGCCGTTTCAACGCTTCGTGATTCATAATTTGCGCTCCAATTCATAGTCCGTACATTTCATTTCGTCAAGCCTACAATGCCATTTCGCCAAAGAATTCAATGAAATCTACTTTGGATTAGTCATACGCAACAATATAGTGTATCATTAATCAACGATCACTTGACGAGTTAAGTTGCGAAGGATGAAGGCCATTAAGTACTTTAGGAAAGCCTTGCGATCGTCCAAGGTCACATGAGGTCTAATAGCTGAGAATACCCAGTGACTGTGGTTTTCTACGAGACCGAGTAGTTGTTCCTCTGCGTGGAACAATGCGTTATTCATAACTAGACAGCATTCGTTACCCACTATTCATCAAATAGCGCTTTATAGGAAATATTTAACAATCCCTTCTTCATGGATATTATATTTTTCCCCATTAGTGGCGCTGCATGCCGAAGAATGTTCAGTACACAGGTGTTCGTTTACCGTTCTTTAGGCGTAACCTGCCCGGCTGTTATCTATCATAGCTGACTTCCCTTGTAACATCGAATTATGTTGCTGAAATATTAAGTAATAAAATAGATTTGAGCTTTTGAGCAAACATGTCTGATCACAGCAGCCTAACTGGAGGCGAACGCGCTTGATAGTGCAGGCGATCATCTCCAGTATTTAACAGAGTGTGGGAGTTAGACGTAAGAAAACACTCACTCTGAAGTCTTGCGAGAACGATATTACGGTTTTTCGCCAACAAAGCGTCCGATGGTCGTGTTCTGTTTCTTAATGAACTTTTAAGTTAAGCACCGCCAAACTGCTTTCCACGACACGTCCTTGATGAATTTACTGATGATGGGGTTTTTGGGTTTTATGTCGCACACATCTTCTTGTTGCCGATTATTAATATATTTTGACTAGGCTAGGTAGCTTCGTCGATTGGTTGACGACTGACGCCAGAGATCTCAGTGATAGTGTTGCACTTGTTTTCGCACAATTGGCTATTAAATACGTACGCACAATGAAATGATGTGGAAGGGGTGAGCTATGGTTATTGACTCTCTGTTGTTGTAGTGAGTGGCTCTCTTATTGGTTTTTCTACTTCCGCATGCTTCACACTGGTGTCAGTCAGGTTGGCCTTTGGTTGAACAGAACTTCATGTAGTGTAAAGAAGCTGTTGAAATTTCACTGAAGTACTGCGACAGTTGTTATAGTTGTGAATTTGATATCCGAACTTTACACCAGCTCGAAATAGTCGTTCCTACTGAGGTTGCCTGATTTCTTCGGTTTTAGGTATGATATTTCAGAACTCTCTATCTTGAACTACAGCCATTACTAGTTCTGATTGTCGAAATATTCTCTGAGTGGATAAAATTGTACTAGAAATTTCAAGTACGTTTGTAGCCTAGTGCTAAGAGGTGCTTTGCAGACATACATGGCTATTGCACTGAAAAATTGGTACCGGTTTTGTTTTATAAAAAAGTCCGTTTTAATTTTATCATTAGGCTACCTAAAGTCACTATTTAAGTCAAGTATGCATTCAGCTACCTCTCTCTACTTATTGGAATCGAATGCATGGTACAACCCATGAGGAATTAGCCAACGCCGAGAACTTAGTCCTTCATTTTAACGTCTCAGTGGACTTCGCCTTTTTCTGTGATGACCATCTAAACGTTAGTCATTGAAAACTAAAACGTCTTAAAAATCTCCTATAAGTATCGTGTCTGTTCATTACTACGTTTTGCAGGGGCAGAGTACCGTGTTGATTAACGCTAAGGGAAAAAGGAGGCGGGGCCTTTGGAATTGCAAAACTATCGTCATAGATGAGTGTTTTCATTTAGAAGTTTTTACCCGCCTCTCACTTCCTAAATTCTGCGAAATATTAGTTTTTTGTTAATTTCTAGTCAATCGTTGAATTATTTCCTCTGACTGAAGTCACAACTTTTCAGCTCACTCTCTTCAACTTCAACTTTCAGCAGTAACCAACCTCTGTGTTTCAGTTTTCGGCATAAGTCACTCATCGCTTCTTATTAGGCGGATTTTTATTTCGACATTCAAAAAAATTGGTTTACAATCGCTTAAGAGGGTAAAATTTGACCCTAGAGAGACTTGGGAAAGCTCGTGTAGGCTTCGATACCAAATTGATGCTATAATTTTGATCAGATTTCTAATTTTCTTCCAAGGTCACAGCTAGATTCGATGCATACAAGACTTTGCGTTTCCTCCTCATCTGCTAGGGTTTTTCCCTTCTACAACGCTTAAATGAGTGTCTGTATACGTTTAAAATGTAGTGTATGAATAGGAGTATTTGTAAAAATACAATAATTTAGCCCTCAAAATAATTTTAGTCTCGTTTTATTGGGATGTTTTTTCTTTTAGAAAAAGAGTCTTCACAAAAAGAGCCATCATTCACATATTGTCGTCGTCCAGAACTCACCTGACTAAACACGTAGGCAGTTTTTCCGTCGATAGTTCTAATACATCAAAGCACGTATGTATAGCAATTAAGAACTGGTTTTAGACATATCGCAATGTGAATAAATTCGATATCTATGTCTGATCAGAATGTCGACGTTGTCTGTGTGCTTTCTGTCGATGATCTGATCTCCATAATTACTAGATCAACAAGGTTTCAGATTATAAACTTGTTTCCATCGTCTCGATGTGTAACCCTGAAGGCGCTGTGAGGCCTACATTCATCTTTGTCTAGTGCCAAGCTGTTTTTTGGGGTCCATTCGTTTTATGAACGCGGAGAACATCATGTTTTTCTTTTGTAAAACTCTATAAAGTTTTTGGTTAACCCCACGGTATGGATAATCGACTTTTTTCTATTGGTAAGCTAACACGAGGATGTTAAAAAACTGTTTACCGTGGGTAACATTTCGACGCCTTTCCGTCGGAACCGCAGTAATGCGAGTCGAATGTCTTCAGCCGATCGTTCTTACGATTTAACTATTTATTGTTGGTCGAGTATATATATATAAACTATAAACCATACATATACACATATATATATATATAATATAGTATATATAGATATATATATATATATATATATATATGTGTGTGTGGATATGCATGGTTTATCTATTTATCTGTTTGTTTGTTGTCTGTTTTACACGAGCTGAAATAACATGTTGTACGCACCCCAGTACTCGATTAATCTCTTCACATCCATATTTCAAGAAACTCTTAGGATTTTGCGATTTTGCATGTGGGTTCGGCTGCTGCTTGAGGATTTTTGAGGCTTTTTTATGAATATCGTGTGTTGATCAGGTCGATCCTCCCAGCAATCCTGAAATATGGAATAGTATATAAATGCTGGGATGCTCTCAGATCTCCGTCATGGGCGGTTTCTAACTTGAAAGTCTGTTAGGAATTAGATTGTATTCATGACTTTACCGCTCAGGATTGTGAACTCTGTAGACGTGGGTTTGAAGTCGCATAACTTTTCAAGGTTTGAGTGATACGTTGGTTATCGTCGTTTACACATCTCCATGGAATATCATCCATTTTTTTAACAATAAGTGACTCTTGGTCCATTTTTTCCTGTGTGATTTACATCCTGGGCTACAAATATTTTCCTGATTGCGATTTGCTTTTGAGTTCTTTGGGTTACTTCAGTCTGCGCGTATGCATTTCTCGCTTATCAATTGTTCTGTGTGACCTCGCCTATCACGGACGTTGACCATTGTTATTCTTACATCTTTGTGTGCGATTATTACACTTTATCATTTCTTTAGTTGTGAGTGCAGTACAAAAACTATAGAATTCCTCCCTATATATAGAAGTAGGTGATGACCAATTTTTGGTGTAGTGAAGAAAAAAGAGGAGGTTTTTAAAGATAGCGTTTAATTTTTGACAAGTGCTGATTTGGTAGGAGGGGTAGGGAGAGACGGGTCACTATATCTGTGGCAGTTTGCTATCTCTTTCTTGTTTTTGTTGTCAAGGTACGGTAGAATGACGTCTATATAGAGATCTTAAGATTTCTTTTCAATATGAAATACACAGGAACAGATGTAGTCGTTCATGGCCGGTAGCGCTACAAACGGTCTTAGTCATTTCTTCGTAATACATTGATTTCTGTGCGGTTTTCAGATGACGAAACCGCCGATCCGAGTGGTGGCGCAACCACCGCCGTCTCGGTTCCCGTCTCAGTCGCAACATTATTCGGCCTCATCCAGTCCACACTCACTCAATTCATCACCACAATGCGGATTCTCATCAGCTAAAAAGTCACCACTGGCACTTCCGACCGTCAGTGTGTCACCTATGGCAAACAGGTGAAGCATTATTTTTGTAGTTTCTGAAACTTGGGTTTTAAAGTTTTCTTTGTAGACTTACACTTTACAGTATTTCCTTGAGTGTCGCTCTCATTTCGAGTTTGTCTTTTTGTTTTCTAGAGACGCTGAGTACAGAAGGGTTCGTCTGTGAAGTCTTGTTTTTCTAGTTGTACAACTTCAGTTTTCCATCAGTCTTATGTACCGATGTGTTATATGTTCATTCCAACATTTATTTATGGGGTAGTACCTCTGTTCCAGTCCTAATGAAGTATTTTATACTCAATGTTAACTTCTTATTCACTACCTAGTACAATTTTTCATTGCACGGTATTGCGTGTGAAACAACCACAACGATGCTGAGATGTTTGTGAAACTCCGGACCACAGGTGTCTAAGCTGGTGATCGGACCTCGTTATTGCTCTTTCTGGTGGCTAACTTGTTCACCACCACACCATGCGCATTCTTCGTTTCGCCTTTCTCTCAGCTGGCATCTACCAGTGCCATCAGAAATCAGACGTCAACGGGATTGATTTGGGATATTTTATCTTTATTTGCTTTGCGCACTGGCATGTTTCAAATAATTTTGCTCGGTGAATGATGAAGCAGGAGGAGAAAATATGTAAGGAGAAATGTAGTCCATTTAGCAGTTAGATAATAACGTAGTAAAGCGTAACTTTATATAATGAATGATGAAGATGACAAAAAGTGGGGCATGAAGGCGGAAGTGTCATAACATGATGGTAAGCGAAACGTCACAATGCTGTTGTGACTGCGATGAGCAGCAATACCTAAGATAGCCTCAAGAGGGACACTATCGGTGGTAATCATTTATTGAATCCTTTGTTTCTCTAGTATAACCTGTCATTGAAAGCGTGTAAATTAATAAAGAGCTGAAGAAACGAGTGAATAGTCATTGCTTTGTCCTTTCTTTAAGCAGAAGTCATTTTTCTCATCTTAATATTTCAGAAGTTATGCAGACATGGTGAATTATGCAGAACAACAGAGGAAACAGATCGAAACTAATCGGTACTGTAGCCCTTCTGTTTTCCACACACACTCATTCTTTCGTGGACTGTCGTTTATAATTGTTTTTTTGAAGACGTGAAGTCGATAGACGACAAGCAATGCGAACCCAAAATACTACTGATGCGACTCAGAAGATAAACCTGATTCGAAGAGAGCTTGCCGATGAGGAGGGAGAACTGAGAAGGTATTTGTTATCGTAGTTTTGATGATGTTCTTTCTAAGTTATTCTTACGAAGCTGTTAAGATTGATTCATTTGGGTCCTTGTTTTCGTGAGCTTAGATACGTTTAATGGCACTGTGTTCAAATCAGAGGCTTCAGGCTGTCCGAGTTGGAGCGTGAAACGCGAGTTCTGACGAAGAGGAATGTTGAGAAAGAGGCTGAATTGAATAAACTTAGTGCTGAATTGCGTGAACAGCAAAATATTCTTCGTACCGCTGCTGGAAGAGTGGAGGCACTGAGGTGGCAGGTTGGTCCAATTGTCTTTACTTAAGTCGAAGTTAGTTTTTGTTGGTTAACCCTTTTCAACTACAAGGTCCCAAAAAGACGACGGTGGTAGTAACCAAAGCGAGTTGGTTTTCACTCATACAATGAGCAAATAACGGCTGCTTCCAACTCTAAGTCAACATGTCTTGGCTCAAAGTGAATTGTATTAATTGCAACATGGAGTATTAGAATCTAGTAATCGAGCCTGTACGAAAGAAGTCCCTTGTTCTACAATGATGGAATTCTAATTTTTTAGAGTCCAAGAAACATAATTTTTCATTTTTTTCCTGGAGACAAGCACTTCGAAAACGCGCCCTCAGGCAACTGAGCAGGTGATGTTTCATTCATTGGAACACATTAATGCTCGCAAATGGGCGCCTGTGGCGCAGCGGTCGGAGGCTCCCTGCGACACACACATAGGATCGATCCCCGCACCCGTGGCTCACTAAGCCTTCCGTCCCTCCTGGGTCAGCAAATTCGTACCAGACTTGTCTGGGAGGATATCAACACTGGCTGGATACGTGGGTAGGCCACCGCGAGTCATTGTAAAGGGCCAGACATGCATTGAATCACCTCCAACGATGGTTAGTGAAGTCGAATGCATGGCGCATCCCTCAGGGAATGATCAACACCGAGAGATTTTTTATTTTTTAATGTTGGCAAATGTGCTATTGACGTTTATGACTGCTGGGGTTTCATCCAGAATCTTGAAAATTTGATTTCTGTTTACTTTTAAGTTTCGGTTCTTAACAACTTTAGAAATCAGAAGGTTTTAAAGGACCGTTCTCACTATTGGCTTGGTAGAGCAAAGTTTCTTCTATAAGTTAATCACGTTTTCAACTCTTCAGTTATTCTAATTACTAAAAATTTACCAGCGATTTGCAAAAGTCAAGCATCTATCGTTAAGTGCTGGAAATTAGCGAAGCACTCTTTCGAATAGTTGTGTGTCTTCATTGTTTGATGATTAGATCGTATTTCATTACATTTTCGAACTGTAAGTGGACTATAACCACAATGATGCTGAGATGTTTGCAAAACTGCGGACCGCAAGTGTCTGCGGTGGGGATCGGATCCGCTATTACCCTTTCTGGAGGCTAACGTGTTCACTACTGCATCTTGCGGACCCTTCATTCCTCTTTTCTCTTGGCCCTTTTTTAACTTATAGATGCTATCAACAATCACTCATCAGTGAACTATCAAAAAAACTCAGCATCTGAAATTGGATGAGGTCACCTGCTCTTTCTGACCCGCTTTTTCCTGAGACTGCCACATAACATCTTATCTTCACACCCACCATGTTCAAAGTCTTAAGTTTTCCTTAGAAACTTCATTCTGAAATCGTTCACGTTTGCTTGCGTTTGCAGATCGACGAGTTATATCGTAGGCGGAAGGCTGCTGCCACGGCAGCCCTATCTGAGCAGCGAAAAATGCAGCAACAGGTTCTGCTTATTTCTTTATTCCTTAATGATGGCTAGTTTTAAATAAAAAATGATCATGAAGCATTTAATTTAAATCACAGTAATTATTTTGTACCTATAGATTGTACGAGTGCCTGAATCAGGGCGCATAGTGTCGATTAGTGAACGGCCTCGAGCTTCTGTTGAGCCGTTTCAAGTTAGCATCCCAACGGCACATGGTGATACCGAACCAGATATGAAAGAAGAAAAACAGCACGCACAGGCTGATGTGTCATCATTGGACGAGTATGTGTGTTTCTTTTATAGCATTAAAAGCAGCTTAAAGCATTCTGGAAACGAGAGATGCACTGGGGCTCTGTTGGAAATACGAGACTGCCTAAGTCTTTCTAAAAGTCAGCCAAAAAATAAAATACCTTAGTTGAGCAAGTGATTTTGTCCTCGTTCTATAAAAAGTTCCTTTTTAACTTTCTGGACAATGTGAGTTAAATACGATTCATACGAGGCTGAAAATGTTTTGCTCTCTTCAAACAAAATCCCATCTTCATAAAATGCTTTACTAGTAATAGAAAAGGGCTTTTAGAACCTTCAGATTTATGCCGGTAAAGTGAAGGTTTATTATTTTACCCACTGCGGTGACATCTGATTTCCTAAGAGCCGTAAACCGTTCATTTTTTCTTCATTTTTTTCATCAAGGTTCGTATTTCGAACAACGATAAGATCGAAAGGGTGAGTTCTCGTCCAGCATAACGTGATGGCGTCCATGAATGCAACGTAGACTTTTGGGTTTGTCCCGTCTTGCGTGAATTTCTCAGTTCTGGGTCTTTTTAATAATTCGGACTTTAAATGAATTTTTAGTGGACATGTTATTTATAGAGTTGTAGACACCTTGGCAGTAGTAGGAAGAAGTCTTCTACAAGCATGTAAAGTACTATTTCTAGCTTACTCATTCAAAATCCCACTAATCCTTTGATCCAGTAGTTAATTACCAGTGGTTGTGAGAAGCCAATGTGGTCGCGAAAATGTTGGAAGCGTCACACTGTTTAAGATTTTGCCTTACAAATCTGAAGGTCTTGTTTAATTGCGGGCATAGAAATCTTCATAGAATTGGTCCACTAGATGTCATGTTCGTCGTCTGCATTGGCATTGGAAATTGGCATATGTTCTTAAGAAGCTTATGAATTTAGGAGTTCATACACTTCCAAGATTTAGTTTCTCATCTACGATTGAGACATTGGGGAGAAATCAGAGATCCTTCCTGCGGTGTACGAGATTGTAGATTATCACTTTTCAAAATTGAATGTACCTAACACTTTGCAGTGAGAACTCGTCAGAGCAGCTACCATCACCGCCGCAAGAACCAGCTGAGATCGCCTCTCTTTCTTCCACATATGTTCCGCCACCTGGCACTGATTCAGTGGGTTCGAGCAGTCGCGGCGACACTAGTCCATCACCGCCGAAAGATCCTCATCCTACTTCGGAACTGATCTCGACTTCAGCTGCACAGTTACCTGAGAGGCATTTGAGACCAAAAGAAATTACTTGTAATCAGGAATTCCAAATGGTAAGGTCTCTTTCAGAAAATTTTGTAAGTGTAGTTGTTCTTAAGACTATTGTTAAACAGTTTTTTCTTTTTACGTTCGTTTTTATTCCACAGGACACTTGATGGGCATCATGCCTTCTTGTGCGGTTTTGCTTTGCATTTGCTTTAACGAAATTTTACCCTGTTACTCCAATTTTACTGTTTTGGGCTTCTCAAATAGTTCTAAGTAGTTTCCAACGTCGCACGTAGAATAGCATTTCTTCGAGATTTGAGAGCTCAGTTTGAGATGCTCTCCAGTGTCAGATACGTCCGGGGTTTGTTCAATAAATGGCTATCATTATTGTTTGCAGACTGTACATACAAGGATCTCTTAATTCTTGAGATTTTATGGGTGAAATTTTTTAGACAGTCATTGGAATCCAGCTACAACAATGCCTAAATATCCGCAAAACTTGGGGACCCGGGTCAGATCAAACCACGATTACCGCTTCCGGGGGCTCGGGTATTACACAATGAACCACTGAAACCCTTGCTCTACGTTTCTCTCAGCTAGTTTTCTACCTAACGTTAGCATCAGCAATCACCCTTAGCGGGATTTATATGGAGAGCACAAATCGGCACTGGAACCAGTTAAGCTGAGGGCTGTGTCGAATTCACAATTTTAACATTTTATTTGCTGTTAAGCTTTTATTATAAATTTTTTAAATTGAATTGTCTATTATTATTAGTTAGTTTTATTAATTGCTTTTTCTACTATTCTTTGATCTACTTCTATTAAGGGAAATTTGTTCACTGATAGTCTTGATGAGTCAAAGCTGCGGAGTGGAAAGAGCGACTTAGTTTCCATAAGAAACGACTCCTTGAAAGCTGCAAAAAGGAGATCATGGGCTGCCTCTGAAGGCGTTACATTGCCTGAAGCGGACACGATTCGAAGGATACTGGAAGAACAACGAAGAGGACGCAATCACTTCATTCCCGAGCTGCCAACACCTCGTGAAGAAACTAGGCTAGAAGTTCATGAAGGAGAGAAGGATAATTTATCTGGGTCAGATAGGACCATTACCACTGATGACGAATCTGTTATAAAAAGTGACGACGACATTGAGATGGAGGTGAGTCGACGGGCACTGAAAGGTATATTACGCCCTGCTGGACTGAAAAAAGAGCGACGGCACATTGAGTTCGATCCCCTGGCGCTATTGTTAGACGCTGCTCTAGAAGGAGAATTGGATCTTGTGAAATCCAGTGCCGCTAAGTTGTCGGATGTTTCTGCTGCTAACGATGAAGGCATCACAGCTCTTCACAACGCCATCTGCGCAGGTCATTATGAGATCGTCAAATTCCTCATCGAAGCAGATGCTGATGTTAATGCTCAAGATTCGGATGGCTGGACACCTTTGCATTGTGCAGCGAGCTGCAATAACCTTCCTATGGTACGTCAGTTGGTGGAAGGTGGTGCGTGCGTATTGGCGTCGACATTATCTGACATGGAGACTCCAGTTGAGAAATGTGAAGAAGATGAAGAGGGTTATGACGGTTGTCTACGTTATCTAACCACTGCTCATAATTCTACTGGGACAATAAATAATGGAATGGTGTACGCTGCCTATGACTATGATGCTCAGTTTGAGGATGAACTGTCTTTTAAAGCCGGTGACCAATTACGAGTTGTTAGTAAAGATGACAAAGAAAAGAACTGGTGGACTTGTGAGCGTGTTGGTCATAATGGGGAGATAGGGTTGGTACCACGAACGTATGTTGCGCTCTATCCTGCTCTTCGGCACAGAAAACGAACGAATTTTCTGATGTTCGACTTACCAATGGATCACTGGATTGGTGATGTGGACTAGGAGATTCAGTCATGTTTTGCAAAGTCCATCTTCTCGTTCGGGTTTTCCGTCTCACAGTCTTTCATGTTATTTATATTTTAGCACGTTGTAATTTTATATTCTTAATATAAACTCGGATCACTTTTTTTTTCGTTTCTTGTGAAGTTTAATCGTTTCGCCTTACAGATGTTCTATTCACTTTTAGCTCATTGTCATAATCTCATTGATTATGCTGCTTTCGCAATGAGAATAGCGTGTTTGCTCTCTTTTAGTACGTTGCTGCAACCACTACTACCTGCTACGCACATTGTACTGACATTACTAGTAGTTCTATTTCAGTTATTCTGCTTTGATATTTAAGAGTGTTTCTTGTTGTATACACTGTACGCTGTCGGATTACGAAAGGCTTTTGCCCCTTCTGTGTCATTTCATCGAAATTCGTTGCCGTTCACCAATGGCGACAATCACTTCTGTGTGTCTCCCTCTTCTTCCTCCTCCTCTGTCGTTGGGTTGCGCTGCTGCGTCGCCTGTGATTCTCCCCGTATATTTGTCCTAAATGAATTGGCACATTGCTCAAGGCGTTAACTTTATCACAGAGACGAACAAATTTGATTTAACGCCTCGATGGTTCGCGTTTCATTAGCGCTAGCGTCTCGGTCTAACCAGCTATTGCATATCGGAATAGCGTAGTGCATCTCGAACAACGGTAAATTAGCAATATGCCATGTTTCAAGCAGATAAGATGCGAAAACGTTTTCTAAGTCTGCAGAGTTGAGCTTTTTGACCGCTAAAAAATCAACTTGGTGGGACTTTCGGCTACTGAGATACAGAATAGCGTGAGCCTGAACGCGCTGTTAGGGTACAGAAAGGCACAATAACGAATTCCAGAAGTCTCATTTACGGTATTAAAATTGACAGAGATCACATATAAGAGGCTTAGGCTGGCTGGCTTGCTGGCTTAGGTGCGCTATGACAAACTGGGTGCAGCAAAGAGTTCAGTGATGAGATCTCTGTCTTTCTTTTTCATTGCGCGCTACTCAAGATAAGCTTTACGTCGAGGTGTTTGCTTAGTTCTTGATGATTAAATTGGGTGTTATGCATACAGGGATTTACAAAGTATGGAAGTTGAGGATTTTGTCTAGTCTGTCCTAATTCTTAATTTTTTCGTTTATTATAACCTTCATCTCGGCATTGATCAATCCCTGATGAGTGCGCCATGCATTCAACTTCATTAAGCATCGTTTGGAGGTGATTGAATGCATATCTGGCCTTTATAGTGACTCGCGTTGGCCTACCGATGTGTCGTGCCAGTGGTGCTATCCTCCCAGACAAGTCTGGTACCAATTTGCCGACCATGGAGGTACGGAGTGCTTGGTGGGCCTTGTCACTGGGATGGATTCCACGTGTGTGTTGCACAACACTTCTGACCACTGCGCCACACGCGCCCTTTGCACTTGCCTTACTTTGTCCTACACGCTTTGTCCTTTTTATACCCTGCATCATCATTATGAAGATTGTTGGACTATGGTAGTAACTTCGAAGTACTGAATTTTTTAAGCCAACTCTAGGTTTGTTAGCAGATCTCCTATAGAGTTTACCAATGGATCGACATCAAACTGAATATCTCGCCTGGTTTTGTACCGTAGTAGATAGATTTACATATGGGTATGTACGAGAAGGCTTAGGATGTATAGTGAATATCTAAAAAAAAGTAACGAGTTAGAAGGTGGAAAACCAATGGGAAATGAATAGCGTTAGAATATGGTAATTTACACAGAGCTGTTGTTTACGTCGTAAAAGTGCGAGTGTTTTTTGACAAGAGCCCATCCACAGAATTCTCCTACGATTTAACCATGATTCTGGCACCCGGTAGTTTTTTTTGGATTTGCTTTGTTATTTTTGTATGGTCAACCTTCTAGATCGATCCGTCGATTAATCGCATAGGTCGCTCCCCATATCGGAGGGAATCTAGTCGTAAAGAAGCAAACCACCTTTCGTTCATCAATGGGTCGGTACTGCGTGTGATGGAAAAGCTCCATCTGAGAGATAAAACGACGGATCGTTAAGTTGCAGTCGAACCCTAGGGGAAAACCTGCGAAGAACCTGATCACCTCATGCATGATGGTTGCATTAACACGAGAATACATAATGTGTACCGTAGCGGTTTATCACTTCATCGTAAATGTGGCGTTTTCCTGAGGGCAGAACTGCGATATACGGCGGCACGTTTATCTTTCGCCGCCGATTATTACTGCGAATAGATGTATCTCTTCATTGACAAACTAACACGAGGTTGGTAACAAAAAATTCGTTTGGCTGGCATTTCGATGCATTTCATAGCTAGATTGATGGTGTCGATTGTCCACAGTTTTTCCTAATTGTGTCGTAGGTCATCGTGACCTCACCGAGTCGAATCCAGTGAGGTGCCTCCCGAACGGCCTCATAACCTTACTCGTAACCTCACTTGGCAGTGCTCATTTATACAGAACGGTTGTTGTTTGTTGATACTGATTGTCCGTTGATAATCTTTTGTTCCTGTCGATAATCCTTTTCCGAGAGGTCGGTATCATTGCCATCAAGCACAGGGCAGCCTTATGTTAGCTTATCAATGAGAAATGGATTTCGAGAGGAATAGAATCACTAGCCTGGAAGTAGTTATGACCTGGGAATGTTCTAGCATGGATATCGAGACCGCAGAGGAAAGAAAATCTTGCCCAATCGCAAATTATCAATCGAAATGAAAGATGTTATCAGTTGGACTATTCGGTATAGAGTCTCCTCTAAGTGATGATGACAGGGCGTTATGAAATGGCATGAGTCTTGTTCGTTTCTCTAATCCGCTTTTTCTTTTCTGCAATCCTGCTATTCATCCATGTTGTGGTTCTGATATTTACGTCAGAAATCTATCTTATTATGAATCAGACGCTAGTTATAGTTATACTCGATAAGGGGACACTTCATATTAAATTAGTTTTCGTCGATGAATAGGATTGCAGTTGTAATCTATCCCATATTGTTGCCAGTCGATTGCATCAAGAGTTGCACAGATTCGATTCTATTGTTCTCCCATCTTCAACGGAAGAAATCCCATTGCTTTCAGCTATACATTGTGATTGTTTTAAGTCGTTGTTACAGTTAATCGTGACAGAATAAGGGCCAACGACAGTCGATGTAGTTGCCAGCTTTCCATAGTGAAAAGTGGAGTGAACTCCTATGGAGAATGACCTTTGATTATTTACATCAACAAAGAAAGACTTTAAAACTTTCTTAGACAATTAGATAGCTTGTTCTTATATCGCCTGCAGAGCTGAGCACTTCGATTTGTTTCGTTGCTTCGCACTCGTCATCTGGTTTCAGAGATGGTCGAGTTCTGTGTAGATTTTTGCCACATCATGAGGTTCCGTCGTCTTCTGTCCCACTGAGTGGTGTTCCAAAATGGTTTTCTTTGGGATCCTGAGTTAACCGTCCACTGGTGCTTCCATGTCATTATCGCGGACAATCACCAGCCTTTCTCGATCCGAAGAAAGTTGATGACTTGCGACTAAGATTCTTGCAGAACGACGGTAGTTCTGGCTATTGCTTGGTCGACCGATTGAGAACGGTGTAACGGAATGAAATTCAGTAGGTAGAGGTAAAAGATGAAGCGTTCAGCGTTGATGAAGAATGCGTCATACTTTCGACTCTATAAATGCATGATGGGCAATTATGTGGTCTATACAATTTGATTAGCGGTGGCCTAGTAATATACCATGTCAGTATTTTTTATTCTTCCAGCAAGGACTGATATCAACTTGATAAATTCGTAGGAATGGATGGCTTCTTTTTGCCATGAGCGTTGGATAGAACCAACGATTGTGAGTGTATTGCAGAACATCTCTAACCACTATACTACACGTGCCTTCATTTAAAGAACAGCATAAATAGCAAAAAAGTTTAATTATGTTGTTTGCAGCTTGATGAACTCAGTAAATCTATCGTGTAACACAATGTGTTCTAGCCTAAGCCTAATGAAACTGAAAGTTTGCACCACTCCTTGTTTTTTTCGGAGGTTTCTATGTTCATCAAAACGTCTACTTCAGGCTTGTATTGGCTACGTTAACACATTTTCCTTATCAGATTGTAGAAAATATACTGGCAGTGATGGTGCTACGTGAATTAGAAGAAAAAAGGCTTTAATGAAGACAAACTCGTAAAGAAAAGTGGTTTCAAAAGGGTTTGAAAGATTTCACGAATCTCTAAGAATAAATACGAATTTCTGAAATCTGAAAACTTAGAAATAAAAGGAGAAAACAGAAGCTGTTGACTAGCAATGGGTGTTCACATCGATTTCATTCCACAGGATGATAAGTGCATCACACGGATTAAGCAATAATCAGTTAGGGCTTCTCAGTTCATGTCATAGCAACGCTGTCGTTTTCGAAGGACGTCAAGGAACTTTATGTTTCTCATTTTTCTTTTTTTTTCCGACATTTACATCTTCCAAAACGAATAGCTGCTTCTTTCTCCTCGCAAGAAAGTAGTTTGTTTTTGCATAGTTCTTTGGTTTTCTTCAACCGACGTTCCAATCGGAAGTTCTCGATCTCCTTAATAATAAGATGAAAGCGGCCTCGTAAAGCGTCACAAAAGCTCTTTGACATACATACAATGGGATTTTCTATTTATATGAAGTATTAGGTAGAGAGGTAATGACTTCATTCGATGTGATAGCGTTTCACTGTTGGTTCAGGAAATCTATGGGACTCGGATCAACACGGCTCTGAGAGAGGCGAGGACGCCGAAAAATATGCCAAATAAAAAAATTTTATGGTGTCATCTGAATCACTTAGATTGATTACTGTTACCGAGATTTAGTAAAAAATCAGTTTTTAAGTTCAAAATTAAAGGTTGTTTCTTCTGTTAATCACGCGCGTAGCGCAATGATTTGAGTTGCGCTGCAGTACACATCTAGTCATTCGCTCGACCTTTCACCTTAGGCGAACTAAGTCCTCCATCTCTTAATTGTTGACACCTTTCCTTGGGAACGTTAAGAATGGTTTACTTTCGTCGTTCTTAGCAATTTATTCCGATAATGGTAGAAAAATTATCTGAGTGCTATCGCACAATGCAATGTTTTTCTTTTTTCTTGAGAAATCTGCAAAGAGTTGTACCTAACTTCAATTTCGAACCCTACCAATTGGCACAAAGATATCGGTCTTTGTTGCGCTCACATTGGGACATTTGCATTGGATGCCAGTGAAGCATTTGCTTAGAAGTCTTAGAGCTGTTGGTGATCACTGGATGGAGAAAATCCTCTGCAAATTCTAGTAGTAAAAATCTTACGAAATTTACAGTATTGTTTCTTTTTGGTGTCAAGCAATCTATAAGGAATGTCAAGTGAAACTGATTCTAATGTTGCTAGAGGTCTACTGGTAACACTGTCATAAGTAAACTTGGGATAGTTCAATGGTGTTGTGTGGTGGTGCTTTTGAATGTGATGGCGTGCCAAAGTATCATCTAAAGTCTCTATCGAATATTTCTCGAATGACGATAATAACTTTGAGGTGTGTAGCACATTGATTAGAGGTGCTTTCCAATGCTCGCTGATTCCTCAGTCCATCCTCCTTCCCTTTTGGTGTCCATAAATTATTATCGGACTTCTCTGAGGGATAAACGACTGAACTGCTACATCGGTAGGCATCCATAAACGATTATATATGTGGAGCGCTCCAATCTTTATCGTTTACTCTTCTACTAGTACCTTAAAAAGAAAGCAATTGAGTCTACAATAGAACATTTTACCGTTTACTTCATTCACTCTTACCTAAGACATCCTGAACTACACAAGAATCTCTGAACTCCAACTTTAGTGGCCCCTGATTTGATAACATCAATGAGATGTCAGTACCATGAGAAGTATTATACTCAACAGTCTTGTGTTAGAAGAATGTGTTGCATGAAGCATTCTTGTTTCAAGCTTTTAGATGTGTGGATTATATTTTATCACTAACCACTCATTCGATTGAATCCTATTTTCTGTATACCGTGTGTTTTTTGTACGGTTTCATTTTTTAGCTCTTTTTAGCACCAATCATCGTCTCTTGAAAGGCTTAGCGATTTGCACTAAAGTAGAATGGCTTTTGTTGTAGCATCAGTTTTACTTACGAACTATTTTAAACCATCCTAGCCGTTTCCTCAGTTATTCAATCTCTAGGTGAATTGAGGAAGGATGGAGTTTTCAACCGAATTAACTGCTTTGATCCTGAAGAACTTAAATGTACGTAGATCATGCTTTCTTCAAACACTACTTTGTTCTTATTAGAGCTATTTTTTAAGTTCATTAGTTATGTCAGGTATTTCTTACTAAATTACAAAGAACTAAAGAAACCGGCAAGGTGGAAACAAAAGCTTACAGTATTGTTTAATTTAATTCATTAGTAAATCGTCCTCTATTGCAGTACTTTCTCACCATGGACAAAGGTACTTGTTAAGAACTGCGATGTACAGGCAATTCAGCTTGCTAGCCAGGTCTCGCAACCAGAGAAGAAAATCTACATGTCCGCCTTGGAAACCCCGCTGAACGTGAACCGATTCCAGGAGTCATCATCGTCTAGGAGTGGTCTAAAGTAGTTAATCTCCTCCCGATGATTGCTTGCACTTGAATATTCCATATTCAGACTCTGGGAAGCTTTGGGAACGGCTCAGGCGCCCGTGAACAACCAGTTCGGTACTTCAACGAGAAGGGAAGCAGAAAGCAAAAATTTCCAGTAACAAAAAAAAATAAGGTGGATAGAAATTAAACGGAAACGCTTCTTCGACGATTCGAAAATACGTTAATGCAAGTATCCAAGTTAGACGCGTTTGCTAAACTCTTAATATTGAAGTATATTCGTTCAATGGCAATCATCGTGTGTTAAAGAGATTCGAAAGAAGTCCTCGTTTGCTTTTCAAAAAGTGATAGTGTAAAATTATAGGTTTTACTAAAAATTATCATTGATTCAGTATTGAATTCAATTTCTCTTGCTGGCGTAATAATAATCACAGTGATAATAATAATAGTAATAATCATTATAATAGTAATAATAATAATAATAATAATAATAATAATAATAATAATAATAGTAATTTCAATGATGCTGGGATATTTGCTAAACGCCAGACCGCAGGTGTCTGCAGTAGGGAACGCACGCGCTATTGTGCTTTCCGGAAGTAACGCGTTCACCACCACACCATGCGGGTCCTTCGTATCGCCTGTCTCTCAGCTAGGTCTCAGTTCTTCTCTCAGTGATAATAGCGCGTTCGTTCTCACCGCAGACACTGTGGCCCGGAGTTTTGCATATATCTCATCATCATTGAACTTATATTTCGCAATATACCATGCTATTAGAAAAGAGTAGGCAGTAAATAATAAGTTAAAATAATAGTAGTAGCAATGATGATAATGGTAATAATACCAATAATAATAATGACAGTGATAGTTTTAACTGTTTATTTACTACCTTTTACTAGCTTTTACGGCAGGGTATTATGTGTGATACAACCACAATGATGCTGAGATATTTGCAAAACTCCGGAGCGCAGGTGTCTGCGGTAGGGAACGAACGCGCTGTTACCTTTTCCAGAGGCTAACGCGTTCACTACCATATCATGCGGGTCCTTCTTTTCGCCAGTCTTTTTCAGTAATATTGACAATTAATAGTGATAAACACAATAATATTAACAAAACTTATACTCAGTTAGGCTTCGAACCAAGAATTACTATATCGCTGCTGTCAGCAAACATCCAGTTAGGCTGAAGGCGCAGTCGGAATCACAATGTGTTAACGTTTATTAACTTAACTGTCTTCAGCTTAATTCAGTTCAATCTTGATTTGTGCTCTTCACTTTATTCCCGTTGACTGGTGATTTCTGATAGCACCGACAGAATAAGAAACATAGCTGAGAGGAAGGAAAATCAAGAGCCACGGTTATTGTGGTGGATAGCAGGTAATCGCTCGTTAAGGATAATCTGGGGTTCGGAGCTCGTCCAAGGTTTCCACTTTCGCTCATATCTCAGCATCCTTGTGGTTGTTTTTTCACAAAGTAACCTGCTATGAAAAAAGAACAGACAGTACGTAAAAGTTAAGACATAATGGTAACACGATAACATGCTTAGTTCTAAGCATTGGGTGAAAAAAATTTTAATAGATTTAATGCTTATTAATTCCGGTCTGTTCACATATTTTTTGATTTCTAGCTATCCTCAACTATGCCTTCATACAAGAACATTTTACTTTATATCTAAGAAAAAGTTTGGTAATCCCCTCAAGACGATTCTGTTATAAAGCAGATGCTTGGGAATTTCCTGTGAAGTAGACGTTCTTCCTTCCTCGAAGTTCCTTCTTAAATTACTGGCATGAAAAGCCCATAAATTTAACATATCTGAGTTCGCCGTTCATTACTCCCACTGACAGTTTTTGTTTATTCATGAAGTTTCACGGCACCGGAAGATATCTGATGACTAATAACTTTCCAGAAATAAGAAAAAAGGGTTTTCTGCTTATTATTTTTTGAAGTTTTTCGCAATTCTGTTATTGTTCTTTCTTAGGAGGTGTAGTATTCTTTCGTTCATGAGGTTCGGACAGAATGTCGGTGTCCACAGAATTATCCACAGATCATTCAACTTGAGATTTAGAGGTTAAACGGCACGATGAGAAGACGAACGTAGTCAGTTTGTGGAAATGACATGGAGAAATCCGGTGATGATGGATGGTGACGATTTCCAGCAACAGCCAACTCGTTCCGACCACCACCGCCTCCCCGCCGAGGATCGTCTTTTAGAATTTTTTCTTCTCGGGTTTTATTTATAATGACCACACTGATCTAAAGTCTAACCGAAGTTCTTGAAACATCTTAAAACATCTCTACTTCTTCTTCGCATGAAGCCTAGTCTTTTTCAAAAAAATTTGATATAAACTTCACAAAATCAACAGTATAGTGCAGTTTCTAACACAACAATCTCAGTGTGATACCTGTTTGTGTGATTTTTTCTCGTAAACAGCTTTATGGTAGTGTAAAATGTAGAGTTCATGGGACGTGAGACATATGGAAGTGCGAAGAAATTGTACAAATATCGTTGAAAACCAGGGAAATTCATACTTCGTGATCGTGAGATAGAACCGTCTCTTAACTTTTGTATGTCTAAGGTCATTAAACTGATTGAGGTCTTTATCGCAACCAGTTAAAGCTAAGTGTTTCCACAAAGAGTACGGTGCTTCCTAATCTTGTTTTTCAAATTTGCAGAAAAAGCGTCAAGTTGCGTCCACTTAGCTTTGTGACGCATGGAGGTCCAATTTAAGAGAACTAATGACATGAGCTTAAAGAAAAACTACATCTAGTAAGATTGTTAGACAACAGAATTTTTTTAAGATTTCGAGGGGCGTCTTTTGTTCAAAAGCTACCATAATACACTTTTAAGTTGACTTTTCGCACGATAAACTAGCAAAATTAGCCGCGATTTGGAGTAAAAGCTGCCATTTTGGTTATACTGGTAGGAACCTGAAGCGATGATCGCAACTTTCCGTGCTCTTCTTCAGTGCGACAAAAACCACTGGAAATTGGTACTTATTTTATGTTATTATTATCATTTTTACTATTATTGAGAAAACTTATATCACATCCATAAAAGCTCTAAAGCTCTCGGCGTTGATCAATCTCCGAGGGATGCACCGTGCATTGTACTTCATTAAGCATCGTTTGGAAGTTATTGAATGCATATTTAGCTTTTACAATGACTTGTGGTGGCCTACCCATGTATCGATCCAGTGCTGCTATCCTCCGAGACAAGTCTGGTACCAATTTGCCGACCCCGGAGGGATGGAAGGCTTGGTGGGCCATGGGCGCGTGGATCGATTCCATGTATGTGTTAGTAGAGCGCCTCCGACCACTGCTCCACACGCGCTCCCTTATCACTTCCATAACAGTTTAAAAAGTGGCGCCAGCTTTCTTTGTTTTTTCTTGCCCGTTGAAGAAGAGACGAATCCTTCTAAAAACGGCGGAAATAAAAATGGATGACTGAAAGCTTGCGTCCCAGTAGACTTTTGGAAAGAATTCGCAACAGATTGTAGAGGACGAAGCCAACGGAAAATCGAGAAGTAGCTTGTATTCGTCATGATTCTCCTTCCTTTCTGTTCTCTTTCTGAAAACAAACAGCTGCAAAAAACTTTCGTCGACAACCGTTTTTCTAAGATAAGCCATATTTTCCATGCATTTGAGCCTTAGAGTGCTTAAGACTAGAATGAACATATTCTTGCAGCTTTATAAGCACTTCACTCGCCTACCTTCCAGGAATTTAATTATACACTTGGCAAAGAGACGTGAAGGAACGTGATTTGACACAAAAATTATACTGGCGGATATATCCTGTCTCCGTCAGATTTCCTTTTGCAGAGCTTTCACTCATTCGTTCTGCGGATTTCCTTTAATCAATCAAGTGGCATGTGTGTCCGCCCCTCATGTTGTCACTCTCTTGTAGTCTGATTAGTTCTGAATTTTTTACGGATTGACTAAAAACCTTGTACCGGAATGAAACAGCTCTACTACTACAGCTTATAATATCAATACTGTTTGTTTTTTATTTCAGGTGCTGTTGTTGCTATTGCTACTACCGCCACCGATACTGTTGTTCTTGTTGTTCTTACCGTCGTTGCATTACTGCTGCTACTGGTACTGTTGCTATTATTATTAACGTTGCTGTTACTGGTATTGTTGCTGTTCTTGCTGTTGTTAGTGCTGTTGCGGCTGCTGTTGTTGCTGTTCTTGCTGCTGTTGATAGCTTTGGTGTTCTGATACGACTATTGCTCATGTTACTGCTCTTACTGTTGCTACTCCTACTGTTGTTACTCTTTCTGCTGTTTCTGCTTATCCCGACTGGTGATCTGTGCTGGGGTCGTTCACTAATTTCCGTTGCCACGCTTCCATTAGCAGGCCGAGAAGCGACTGCCTCACCCACCCGACTAGCGAAGTCCTCCATAATTTACTCTCTTTGCCACAATTGCCAACACTTCATTTATAAAGAATTTTCACTTCTTATTTATTCATTCATCTCAACTGTTCCCTTTATGCTGAAATAATTTAAATCCCTTGTCAAAAAACACTATCCAACAGAGAAATAGCTGTCGATGTTGGAAACCTCTCAAGGCTGGTCCCAACACGCTTCAGTTCTTCAAGAAACGAAATTGTCTATAAAATTCCGTAAGATTGCATCTTGCCCGTTAACGCTACGTTTTCTATTTTGTTCGGAACACTACACCGGGCAAAAAACGTCCTTTGCCTTAACGCTATAATGTTCTCAGTTCAATGTCGGCTGGATTCAAGCCTAAAAAGGTGTTTTCATTCTCCTTAGTGGCTTATAGGACTTCTATTTATATGTTTTTAGTATTATATACTACTGTTCTCAGCAAATCGAACCCCTAAGCGTTTCCTGCTGTGAATGCTTCTTATTTATCATCTCAGTTTCCTATTAAGAAATTGCACCTGTCAGATTATGAAGTCGGAAGGACTCAGGTATGAATAGCACGTGACCACGTTTTTCCAACATTTCTAAAAACTGCTTCAACTACTGCATAGTTACTTGTATTCCCTGTATCCCTTTCGCTTGTCGCCGTCGATTACGGCGCTGAACACGCAGATGAGTTGGCCAATCGCGGATGAGTTGCTCTAGTCGCGAACGCAACGACGCGGCATGGCGACGCGGCGTAGCTTGAGGAATACGGTGAGTGACTAAATTGGAGAAGTGGCATGTTCCAGCCTTTCGGCGATGGCAACCAATCGACGAGAATCTGGCGTTGTTATTACCAAACGACACGAATATGTTTCTTCTTTCACTGTGATTTATTCATTTTTAGCAGCCGAAGAACTAGTTTTCTAGGAATTTTTGAGGGTTCTTTAAAGAGCACTCCCCAATATTCTCCATGCTTTTCTTTGATGATGACGAATTTGCTGTGAGCTTTTTTTCTTCTTTGGATGCGTTTCTTTTATTTTAATCGCTATCGATCGAAGCCACAGATAATGTGCCGGAGGGTATAGAAGGATTTTTTCTAATTACCACTTTTTCAATAGTTAATTGTCCTTTACGAAGCTTAATGAGAATGCATTTAATGAAAAAGGTCTTTTACCCTTTAATAACATCACTCAGAGATTCTTCTCCTCTTTTTTTCCTTTTTGTTATGTTTTTCCGCGTTACAGTACTGTTACGGAGTTTATCCCAATAAAGCAACGGATAGAGTTTTCTAGTATGTAGTAGAATTTTTCGACTCCTTATCTCCAATTGTTTGTTTTCCCATATTGCCTGGTTTTAAATTTAAAGCTTACAATGTTTACTGCCTTTTACACTTTTTCACGGCAGGGTATTATGTGTGGTACAACCACAATGGTGCTGAGATATTTGCAAAACTCCGTACCGCAGGTATCTGCGTTGGGGAACGAACATGCTATTACCTCTTCCCTGGGGCTAATGCGTTCGCCACCACACTATGCAGGTTCTTCGTTTCGCCTGTCTTCCAGCTAGTTCTATCGATCAGTACTATCAGCACTTGAAGCTTGCGCTTCTAACAGTTCCCAGGATCGACTTTCTATTAACCTCGACACTGGATTATAGATGTCTGTGTGTCTTCCAGTCAAATTTACTGTGCTGTCACATTTTTTTTGTTTCTGAACTTTCTCCGATTTCATTCATATTCAAAATGCATCGATCTGTTTGTTCTAAACTTAATTGGTAATATTTCAATCAATCAATTAACTTTTTCACAAAGAAGAAAATAACGAAATCTTTATCCCCAAGATCTAAGACAATGAACAGTTTAAAAATCACAGAAGCAGTCCATTCCGTCGTCCTTTCCTTCTTTTTATGAAGGCCTTAATACCCGTTTTAAAATGGGAATTTTTTATCGAAATTATTGGAGATTGTACTGGACAGTTCTTGAGAATCGGAAAAATCAATGTTGATATTCGAAGAATCGATAGCTCTGGTTATCGTTCATCCTTCATCGTTTTTGATTTCTTACAAGAAACAATCGTTTTACCAAAGAGGAAAATATAGAGGAAAGGAAATGAAGATGGAAAGAAGGAACTCGTCGAAAAAAGCATATAGGGCTTCAAACCTTCATTATCGAGAGGTGTTCTGCTTGGTTACGAAATTGTATCTTAAAAAGAACAGCATCAGTAATGGACGGTAGTTTTCCCTATATTAAAGTTGGTTGGTATCGATCTGTCAAAAACAATTCGTCAATCTTATTGAATAGTTATGGCATTAGTTCGCATTCTGGTAGATAGATATTTTTCTTTTCTTTACGTAACCCACCATTGTAGATATTGCTTAGAATCCAGCATTTCTTCCATATTTTCCTCACGTACATCATCCATGAAGGTCTTTCAATTTTGCATCTGGATTCGGCTGCTATTTCAGGATTTCTGGTCTTTTCCATAATTTCTGTGGAATTCTGGTGTAGTCGATTCTCCTTGGAACCCTAAGCAGCAATTCTAGGGTGTTCCGAAATCTTCCTCATAGGTATCGGAGGAAGATCTTTCCAAACACATATGGTATCGCTTCTTGAACCCAGAGGGATAGTAAGCTTGGTTAGCTTGCTTGGTGATCGACGCAGGGGGTTTGTATGGCATCACATCTGGATAAATATTGCTCTATTGATTCATTCTTTTATTTTGTTCATTTGACCTAGTCGGATTTTCCTTAAGAAAGGGTCCATCAAGTTTTTCTTATGACTTTTATCATTTACCTAGAATCAAAATAAAGAGTTAAGTAATTATTACGTATTAGAGTGCCGTATTTGCAATAGGACTCATTTGTTCCGTCCCTGTTTTCACAGAATAAAGCCATGCAATGAGCTCTTCCATGGTACAAGTTTACGGTTAAGTGTAGTTCCAAGCATAATGTTAAACACATCCTCAGCTTGAATCAGTTAAGAGGAGATGAACTTGTCTTCCCGTTGTAAATATTAATCCGACAGCCAGGGAAACGAAGCGGTTGTGAAGAGGCAATAAATCACTGAGAAGAGCTATACTTGGACGGGTTCTCTTCATGAGTAGTACAAACTCTAACTTATTTTGCAGCCGCTTATTTCCCTCCCGATAGTCATCCCTGGTGGTTTGCTTTCAAGTAAAGCGACGTGTACGAATATCATTCCTTGATCTAAGAAATATTCGCAGCTGAAGATTTTTCATATGGTCGAAATCCACATATTGTTAAGTCCCATCACTTCTTTGGTTCGGTTCGCTGTATCACATCCGTCATCAACAGAAGGCGTCTGATTTTGGTGTAGGTCTAGCTGTCATCTGAGATTCTTGTTTTCTTCATGAATGTCACTCATTGCTAATCGACCTGATTCTAACTGAAATCCTCGGATAGCTCCACCATAGCGCTCGTAAGACTCCACCGCAAGCAGTTAGCAATATTCATAGATCAGTGGGAGTCAGACACGAGCGGCACCAATTTACGGACGTCGGCGGAATTGGAAACTTGCGTAGCTCGAGATGGGATCGTACCAGAATACGTGAGTGTACTGGACGGTGTCTCCAACTGCTGCGTTTCTCCCCTTGTTTTGAATACGGCTGACTTTTTTATTCACATTGTATTACATTATTTCAGATTATAGTATCTATAGCTTCTTGGATTATTGAGCTAACATGAAGTTGATAGAGATATTTATTCATTTTTGACGTTGACCGTTTTGATATCTATGCCTTCCTCAAAGCCGATGATTCGAGTAGATGCTACACAGTCGTTCTTCTTCTCGATGTGGTGTCTTCGTATGGAGACGGATCATCTACAGTCGCACCACTCGAGTGTGGCAATGTGTTGTTGATAACGACTACCCATTGATGACAATTTGTTTTTCAATGGATAATGCAGTCGGTATTATGTTAGCTAGTACCTAGAAAATAGCAAAACAATGTTTTTTCAAACCTGCCATCACTTAACCTCGCCATTAATAATCAATGCTTTCGTGGATAGAAGCCTTTTTCTTAGAGAAATATGGTGTTTATGTTTTTATTGTCATTTAATTGCATTCCTATTATGTTTAATTTCACTTTAGCTATAAACATGTTGACTCATTGACTATTCCTCAAGTTCATTTGTCGTCGACTGTACTCAGCAGGTTGCCGGCTTGTTCTAGGCTTTGCTTTCGACGTTAAATCACCTGAATTTCGAAAAGACAAAATCATCATTGAATCCCTCTGTGATATAAATGTATATTAAACTCTGTGATATAATCATAATAAATCATGTTAAATCATGAGTTTCGATCCATTAAGAACTAATCGCAACGGATTCTGATACGTAGAGACCAGAAGTATTGCTTTCTGAAAAAATTAGATCTTAGTGGATCCTAGAACTGTTTTTTATAGTCTCAAGAAATCTCGCTGTTTTGGTCCTACTATATTCGTTCTATTTTGAGGTAATGCTAGCGAGTTTCGATCCATTAAGGTCTTATCGCAACGGATTCTGATACGTAGAGACCAGAAGTATTGCTTTCTGAAAAAATTAAGTATTCTGTAAGAGTATTCTCTTATATTCAGTGAAGCCGTCATTTGTTTAATGTTCTTTCAGCTCTCAATTATATTCATGTGTTCGACATAATAGAAAAATGGTATATAAAGGATAAAGCTCCCGGCGTTGACCAATCCCTGAGGAATGCGCCATGCATTCGACTTCGTTGAGTATCGTTGGAGGTGAATGAATGCATATCTGGCCTGTACAATGATTCACAGTGGCCTACCGATGTATCGAGCCAGTGCTACTATCCTCTCAGACAAGCCTGGTACCAATTTGCAGACCCCGGAGAGATGAAAGGCTTGGTGAGCCACTGGCGCAGGAATCGATCCCATGTGTATTGCACGTCGCCTCCGCCCACTGCGTCAACCGCGCTCTAGAAAAAAAGGGAAAAGAAAAGTAATATGGCTTTAAACAGTGTTACTTTCGAGTGATATTTTAAGCCATTTCGTGGCTTGTAAGAAATAAGTAATAATAAAAATGTATCGTGTACGTGTATTTCTGCTAGCTGTGGCTTTATTCGGCGCTAGTATTAAAGGTTTTTATGACCGAGAGGAAATTATATGCAATTTAACCTAATCATCCACCTTGAATGTTTTCCTTTCTCTTTTTTAGTCATCATTTATTCAAAAAGTGTATAAAAATCGAATCGTTTTTATTCTTTCGCTTTTTCATCTCTGGGTCAAGTTGGGATCCTCATAATCGAAATAAGCGAGAGAGGACTTCAGAGTACATCAAAGAGTGGGTACACTGCGTTTGATAGTTCTATAAGTAGAAGTCCACACTTTAGAGCTTTATCGATTGGTTTCGATTTTTATACGATATTCTATGGGTGTATATATGAATATACAATCGATACCAATTCTGATAGAAGACCTCTATTCTATTGCTTTTTCTCCAGGATTTTTTATTTAGCATAAAATTTATTGTTAGTTATTTGATTGTTGTAGAGGCTATTCGTGCTTTTTTCATGCGGAATAAGGAGAGCTTTCCACTTCGATAGTCCTCTTCATTTGCGGCTTTCACTACTCTATTGAACATCACTACGATTCTGAAACGATCCCTGATTTCTGCTCTATCCGTACACAATTCCATTAATATTGGAAAAATTATTCTATGTAGATGAATACTTTTGGTATTTGAGGTTTTGCTTTAAAGTTCACGAAGCTAATCAGTTGAATTTATCGGTTTTTTTAAGAAACATCAACAAGAAAAAATCCTCATGCACCCATACCATGCAGCGCTATCAGTAGATGACGTTCAGTATGTGGAACTAATAGGTATTGATTGATTTCTTTTCAACACTCCGCCGGCATCGTTCAATTGAGCGGTCGAAGAAATACGAGGTCCTAGTGAAAATATATGGTGAAAAAATTTAATATACGTCTAAAAAATGCTTAAAGACAAATATTGACGAGACAGAAGCTTCGTAACAACTTCGTGTTGCTTAAGAAAATAAAATAGAAATCTTCAAAACTCCTTGTGTTTTCAATTTCTTGCTGCTCAGAATTATCTGTTTACAGTACTCTTCTCTACGGATTTGTTATGTGATTGTTAACCTTCTATTTTCTGCCTACTATAATTTTTCACGCCAGGGTGTGCTGTGAATTACAACCACAACGATGCTGTGATATTGGCAAAACTTGAACCCCGGACCAGATCGAACCACGATTTCCCTTTTCGGGGGCTCCAGCATTACACACTGGGCCACGGAGACCCTTGCTGTGCGTTTCTCTCAGCTAGTTTTTCTACCTAGCGCTATCATCGTTAACTGGTCAATGCCGATTTCGATGCTCTCCAGATCAATCCCATTGGCTGGTGATTGCTGATGGCACTGATCGATAGAACAAGCTGAGAGACAGGCGAAACGATAGAGCCGCATCATGTGGTGGTGAACAAGTTAGCCCCCGGAAAGGGTAATAATGATAATAACAATTCTCCATTATTAACTTATTCATTCGAAAGCAGCGCTATTTCCGTTCGGTAAATCCCTCTGAAAATTTCCTTTTAAACTTGTTTGAAACCGTATTTTGTCACTCGTGCGTATTACTATTGACTTTCTCAGGGTCTATTCAGTAAATTCCCATGACTTTGATTCGTTTTCCTTTTTTCTTTTTTTCCGTTATATTTTCTCCCTTACTATAGCATTTGTTGTTCGCCTCTAACCATTACGTTGTTGCCAGTTGATGTGCTTTTCATTTTTTAAAAAATATTTTTACTACATTTTATTGCCATGTTTGGCAATTTATTGTAACTCCGATCGTTATAGAAAGGTTAATGAAACGTGACAAAGAATTACCTTTCACTCACTTTCAGGAAGTGCTTCCAGAGTATTCATGGTCCTCTTGGCGTTAAGCCGAGTCGCCGTTATTTTTGTGCTTGGTAGCGCTGCTAGTTGGAAGGATCAACATCCACAACAACGATATCGAATATACTGTAAGGATTTCCCTTGATAATTTAGATGTTTGAAGATTTATTTATGGCAGAAATTGTTTTTTTCTTGTGTTGATGTTTGGTAATGGTGATTTGATGCCGCTTAAGTAGTCTATAACGCAACCCTGACCTTTGACTTCTGGATCCACGGCTCCCAGACATAATCGATTGGTGGATATGGATCGAATAAAGAAAATGTCGATGAACAGCGAAACAAATCCTTCTCAAGATTCAGCTTTCTCTTTTGTTATTTTCTTTAATAAAGTAACATAGTTTTAACACATAACGCTCGACCTGCACTAAACTGATTCCAATGCCTGTGATGCGATGATAACAACCTCCTCCATCTTTGAAACAATCTATCTCAGTTAATAGCGGACTTTATTAGTTAGAATGGAAACCGCTGAGATCTACAGGTTTTTTGCGAACTAGGTGGTTCTTTTTCTCCCAAGATCGAGTTCCATTCTTCTGGAGGATAAAAAATTTTTCTCTTGACTTTCGAAAGCGGAAGCAAACGAACAAGCAGGATCTGGTCCAGCATGATGCTATGATATTGTTTCTTTGTATCGTTTATCATATTTGCCGTTCCCACTCATGCGTCGGAAACTGTAAGGACTAAAATTGTTCTTCCACTTTCAAAAGATTTGTTTCTAAAGTTATTTAGGTTTGAAGGAATACTTTTATAGAGATTGTATACATCCTTAAGGTGACAAGTAGAGTCTCTTCCACAAGTCTGCAAACTTCTCAACTCTTTAGGTTCTCTAGTGATCCCAAAATTACAAGCAGTTATCGAAAAACCAGGGGCGTTTGTAGCACAGCGGTTAAAGGTGTCCTGCAAGCTGCAAGCCATATCTATTGTTGGCTCACTCAGCTACACTGGGCATCCACTTAAGCTTAGAAAATTGGCCCCGGAGTTGTCAGAGTGGACAGTACTACTGTCTTGATACACTGGTAGGCTCACGCAAGTCTTTGTATGGGACCAAGATGTATTCAGTCACCTCTCTGATGCTACGAATGTTGATGAATGCATGGCGCATATCTGAGGGATTGATTGGCAGTGAACGCTTTATTCTTCTTTACTCGTAGAAAAGACTAGTATTTGGCCTTCATGTCCTAATATGGCTTTGGCTGCGCCACACATTTTCTTAGGATACGTCTTAAAGACGGATTTCTTAACACATCACTTCATTTAGTTTCGTTCTTTATTCGATTTTCGCTTGTTAGAATGTCAATTGGGTTACAAAACTGAATTTAGCTATTTCACAAAACCATTATTTATAAAATGTACACGCCATCTACCGAGAAATCCCGCAGTGTTTTGGCAGGATTGCTGGCCCACTAATTGCCCTCACTCAGTTCTACGATGAAACAGAAGTTTTCCCGAGGAATAGAAAAATTTTTTTTGCAATTTAACCGCAATTATCTTTCGAGCTATTCAATAAAAAATCGTCGTGAATTTCCTTTTTTTTGTCGCGAAACATTTCATAGAGTCCTGTTTTGAAAACTTTCCTTAGTTCTCAAGACCGACTTTCTTCTAACTTCGGCATTGGTCAATAATTTGCTGTTCTATTGGAGAGTAGACATGAAGTTGTTATTAGAATAATGTTTACTTTTTTATCTACTGCGACTACAATTTTCGCGGCACGCTTTATGCGAAATTAACCAAAACGTTGCTGAGATATTCGCAAAATTCGGGCACCTGGTCAGGTCGAACCACGACTTCCCTTTCTGGGTCTCGCGCATTACACACTGCGCCACGGAGGTCCTTGCTCTGTGTTTCTCTAAGGTAGTTCTTTATCTACTAGTGCCATCATCTATCGAGCCCTCGGGAAGAGAAATCGTGGTTCGATCTGGCCCGGGGTCCAAGTTGTTTCACAAATAATATCCTGCCATAGAAACTAGTAAGAGGCAGGAAATAAAAAGTCAACATTGTGAGTTTCAACTATAGCCTTAGCTTAACTGGGTTCAATGCCGATTTGGGCTTCCCAGATCAATCCCGTCAACGGGTGATTACTGATGGCAGTGATCGATAGAACTAGTTGAGAGACAGGCGGAACGAAGGACCCGCATGATGTGGTGGTGAGCGCGTTGCTCCCCGGAAAGGACAATTGCGCGTTCGTTCCCCACTGCAGACACCTGCGGTCCGGTGTTTTGCAAATATCTCAGCATCGTTGTGGTTGACTCACAGTTTTGTTTTGTTTTGTTTTTTTGTAACTGTCATTAATCTAAAATGAGAAATCTTTATCTTAACCTTTTTTATTTACTGCCTATTTTTTTAATGGCAAGGTATGTTGCGAAATATAACTTCTATAATGCCGAGATATTTGCAAAACTCGAAGAATAGAACTAGCTGAGAGACAGGCGAAACGAAGGACTCGCACGGTGTGATGGTGAATGCGTTACTCCCCAGAAAGGACAATTGCGCGTTCGTTCCCCACCGCAGACACCTGCGGTCCGGTGTTTTGCAAATATCTCAGCATTGTAGAAGTTATATTTCGCAACATACCCTGCCATTAAAAAAGAATAGGCAGTAAATAAAAAGGTATGACTTCGTGACATTGTTTTACGGTGCCTATAGACTTCAATAGCCCGTCACCAAATGTCGTGCTGGCCCTAGTTGCTTCTGCTTCCATTTTGGTCCGTAGTCTTCGAGAGGCCATTGACCTTGGTGGTCAGAGTCATGAATGCTTTCAGATAGGGTTTATGATTAGTTCAGTTTTATCTTAATTGACAAATATTAGGTTATTTATTGGTGCGTGTGGTGCAGTGATGATAAGTGGCCTACAATACACGCAGAGTTATAGGCTCGATCCCACACCCAGGGCTCATCGTGCCCTTGCTCCATCAGGGTTCGGAGAATCCATATCAGACTTGTCTAGCAGGATAAAAATATTGACGTGATAGATCGGTATCTCCCCAACTTAAAGCTATATTGGCCAAATATGTCCTCGGTCCGCTCCACGGCACTTAACAAGGTCGATTGCATGGCGTATCTCTAAAAGGATTGATCAACGCCGAACACTTTTTTCTTTCATTGATTTATTCAATCTGAATTTAACATGAACACCGACGAAACTGGTGTTTGTGCAAGTCAGTAAGAACAACGACATTCAGACTCCAATGGATTGCTCGGTTGTTCATACCACTTCAAATGACCCGATAACTTGCAACAATGGAAAATCATAAGGTTTTAGCACACCGTGACTTAAGAGTAAAGAGCTTGTTGAATAAGGCTAAAACAGAACTATCTATAGAGAAGAAAAAAAACACAAGTCCAGATTTTAGGTTTGCTTTCTGAGAGAAAGTGAATTTTATTGATTTTCTCCAGTCGGCATCTGATGGTATCGAGGTCGCATTTTTTGATATTTCGTCGTCAGAAAGTCATCTAATTTTTCCTGTTTTTCAGGAACAAATAAACTTAAAACTTAACTTTTCTGTTGTCGTAATGTCTATCGATCTAGTGGGTCACATAGCAATTGAGAAGCTTCTCACTTCATCAATTTTACCGATTTTCTTGTCATATGAGTAGATTTAGCCAGGAGTTAGGTAGCCCATGTCTTTTTCTCAAAGGGAGAATCTCAGACGACATTCCACATTTTCTTCATAGTTTTTCACGGTTCAAATCAAATGCTCAAGGGCCTCAACAATAACTATTGGTGTTTTAGTTTCAGATAATCTTCTATAGTCTAAATGAAACCGTTTACACATTTTTTCTGGATGGTGAACTTTGTATTAAAACTTTGGAGACCTAAACAGCATTCGATTGTTTTTTCGTTTCACCATGAATTCAGTCAGAATCACGATATTCGTAGCACGAGATTCGTTGAGAACCACTGAGAAGTGACTTTTCTACAAACCAACAAAGAAGTTCTCATGTTGTTCTTCTACATGTCGTCGTGATCGTCGTCGTCGTTGTTGTTCACATGCTAGATGAATTTGCTCGATATGCCTCCATTGTGATCTCGCGTTATCTGCTAGTTGAAATGATTATTGCTGTAAATGTTCGAAAGCGTAATTTTCTTTCATTTACTTCGTTATATATGCAAGTTCGTGAATATTTCCGTGACGTTACACACTTAGTTGTCGAAGGATCGGACGGATAGCTGACAGCATCGCGATTCTTCAAGATAATTATGTAAATAGCCAGCATGGATTGGCGAAACAGCTCTTGTTTGTACGGAGTAGGATTTTTGGCGTATCGGCTTGATTAGGGGGTGTGGGATGGGAAAGACGAGGAGGTTCTTAGACATCATAGAGAAGGCAATTCGATTTGTGAGATAAGCACTCTTTTTCAGATCCTCCAAAACTACTCAAACACCTCCTTGTTGTGATTGACATGTAAACGATTTTCAACCATTATGCTTATTTATGGGCGTGTGTAGCACCGTACTTAGGGAGCGCCTTGCAAAATACACAGGGTCGTTATTCGGTCTCACACCTAGGGCAGAGGGAGATCCTCTATCTTTATTGCACCAGCAGAATGGTATCAGACTTGTCCGGGAAGATAGAAACACTGATTTGATATCTCGATAAGTCTAGCAAGTCATTGTATGGGACACATATGAATCCAATCACTTTTAATGCGCTACAAATTAAGTCGAATGGCACTCCTAAGGAGCTTTGATCGAAACCGACCCTCCTGTTGTTTTATCCTTTATGCCCTATGTGTATTATTCCTCACACAATGTCTGCTGCTTATGACTAGGAACGAAGTGAAGACGAAAAAAGTGTTATTGTCATGAGTGAATTGACGACAACTAGTAATAATGAAACTTGCGAAAAAACCAAGCTATGCATAAATTATGATGGCAGAAGCTGTCATGCGCTTTCAGAGTCTTTTGCTATACGCATTGTATTAATATTCTACATAAAAAGTACTCTGTACCAAAATGCAGAAACTTGATGGCCGAGGATGAATGTGTCTACTCAATTCCTAGGGACGTTCACTTTTCTATATGTTTCGATCGCATATTTAGAACACTAGCCCTCTGCGTCTCATCCATGGGGAGGGGGGTTGGCGGAAGCATGTAGCGAAAAGTGGTCAGAAGAGGACAGCAGCACTCACTTGATATATCGGTGGGCTATCGCGAGTCACTGAATAGAACTGATATGCATTCAGTTCCCTCTAACGGTTCTTGATGAAGTCGAATGCGTAGCACATCCCTCATACATTGATTAACGTCGAAAACTTTATCCTTCAGTCCTTTATTGTTTAGCTCTCGTCGTAGAGCTGAAGTTGACCCCGGCTGAACTGCTATATACAGTAGAAAGTGCACACCGCAAGTTAATCACCCAGACGGAGAAGCAGTACGACTCCTTTCCATTTGGATGCCCATCTAAAAGTAAAACTATGACGGAAACCATCATTTTGCTTGAAGAAACTGCTGCTTAAGGCATGAGAAATCCCGTTAATTGCCTCTAAAGTTACTACGTGAGAATGCCCTGTCTGTGATCTGGCTCTCTTTAGGAGTTAAGAACAAAAAAATATTTCCAACACGTAGAATGTCGGGAACTTTTGTTGAGGCTGGCACAATTCGTGGTGACTAACCGTCTAATTATCTCGAAAAAGGACTACGTTATGATGACCTTTTCTTTCTAGCCTTATGGTTTTTCTGCTTATCCACTGGTTAGACCACATATTATGAACTATAACAGTGTTCTGAGCTGTGATATTGCTCAGACTTTTTCCTGGAACCCTATCACAATGGACAGCTTTTGTACATTTTTGAGAGGATTTTGTTAGGCACATTATCATCGCAGAACTGGTCAGCGATTAGACATAAGAACCACAACTCCCTACTCTTGCTTTTCATTGTAGCAGCATTTTTCGTCGTTTTGTTTTGACAATTAGTCCATACAGAACATACGTATCGATTTCATCCCATGTGACTGAGTGACACAGTCTGAGGGAATGACTGAAAGAGTTGCTGAATTGTCGTAGCTGTTCAAAAGTTGTACTTTTTTTCATTATGTAACAAAAAAACTGTGTAAAAGAGTTTGAAATGAAAAAAATAAAAATAAAAAAGATTTAAAGGCATGCAAGAACATCAAATCAATAAATCGATAGTGCATGAAAGACATCGGTGTGATCTGTGGACTTGATCAAGAGCAAAAGCTTAACATACACATTTTGAAAAAAGCTAATATATTTTTACTCCCTAGTGCAGACAACAAAACAAAGTGCATCTACAAGATATTTTTCATTTTCTATTCATTCTAGTAAATCGTGCTGGATGGTGACAGTATTATGATTATAGCGGAATATAGTATTTATGTTTTCCATGTATTTTCACCTATTTTTAAGTTGTAGTACCTGTGTATATGTGAGGTGTGATGTCGGGCTGCGATGTACACCAGGAGTATTCATTCCGGCAGGGTCTTCCAAGCTGAGAAGGAGTCCGGTGTTTCCATTAGGAATCCGAGCTATGATTAAACCAATGTCAGGGTCCACCACCGTCCTGGTATCAAACTAGTCGCATGGTGGCAAATCTTCCGCTGATCCACAAGGGCAGCCTGCGGCCCTGTGGTGGTGACCACCGGGGGCAGACTTTCGATACGCTGACCTCGGGACTCCGAGGGAACCACAATGGGTAAACCAGCAAAGCTCTGAAAAAACTAAAATTATGCCACTGCTCGCACAACCAATGAAGATAGGCCATCAAGTATCTGAGTTACACTAACAAAGTTTTCGAAGCCGTTTAGTTTACTCATTTTCTTAATAGTAACAAAATCAAGTACGGATCCAAATACGATTGAGTATTTGGTTTCTTCAGTTCATTAATCGAGGAAGAAAAAAATAGTTTTTCGTGGTATACGCTAACAAACAGATATAGTCCAGTTAAAGGCCATCGAGCCAATTAGGTCTATGCTTAATATGTTTTCGAGTCAATTCATTTAGGATAGGAATACTTGAGGAACAAATAGGGAAAACGGTTCCATTGTTTGTAGGGCACAGAATACTGGACGTGCTCTGAAAATGTTTTGAAGGTAATCTTGCAAAACATGAACTGAGCACAAAGAAAATGCGATCCGTTAAGAGTTCATTGATTCAGAAGAAAACTGCTACTCTCAATATTGCAATCATTTATTGATTTACCTGCAAAGAATGTAATTGGAATAAAAAGGTATAACTGCAAGCCTAGTGAAGAGCGAGATTCTCCATACCATTTGAGGATTGATTATTGTTGCCAAGGGAAGGAAATGTTCACTTATTTAGCAGTAAATACGATCTATTTATAGTATTTGATTTGCTATAGTGAAAACTCTCCTTATAGTAATTTGATAATCCCACTACGTGGATGAGGGTACGGTGGAGGAAATTTCGTATAAGACGCCGTAAAAGTTCATGAAAAGATCAACGAGCAATGCTGAACAGAAAGGTTACTTTTTTGTCTTTTGAGTCAGCGAAAATCGAAAAGAGGTCAGAATGGAAAACCGATCTCCGAAATCCATTCTCTCACTCGGTAATCGCGTTTTTATCCTACCGAAAATAATAATAGGAAGTGGAGATATTCCAGGAATTCGCAGAGAATCGTTCATTACTGCTCTGGATAAGGCGACTTATGTTTTTGATGATATTTCAATATATATATATATATATATATATATATATATATATATATATATATATATATATATATATATATATATATATATATATATATATATATATATGCACGCACACATACATACAAGCATAAACAAATAGACGGCGTCGTCACCACCACCACCACATCCACCAGAACCAGCGAGTCAACCTGAGATGATGCATACATATTTACGTACATAAATGGGATACAGAGTGCGTGTATCGCAATGATAGGAGGTGCCTGTAATACCCACTAAGTGTATCAGTGGCCTTTGATCCCGTGCCTGTGCTCACCAACCTTTCCATCTCTCCGGGGTGACCAGTGTGGTGCTGGCCTTGTGTGGGTGGATAGAAGGATTGTTTCATGAATCGGTAAGCCACTGTAATTCATTAGTATTGACTATACATGTATTGGGTCACACCTACGACTGGAATCATGGCGCATCCTTCTGAGATTGATGAACACTATATGCTTTATTCTTCAATAGCGAATGGAATTGATTAATCTTGAATAAATCCCGGCAAGTTTCTGTCAATTCCTGCATACTTGGATTAAAACACGGTTTTTTTAAATGACATGTTTTCCGCTCATTTAGCTTGAGTACAATTCTTAGTTGTTATTAACAGGAAAGTGTTAGTAGCGCAGGATATATCAACACTCTCGCGAAGAGTGACACATTTACGTGTCATTATGGTTTTTACGGGTATGACCACTATGACATCAGCAGGCCTCATTTTCTTTCCGATGCTTTATTTTAACACAAAGAACTACTTTCCCACACATATTTTACCATTCATAGCTTGTAGAACACAGATGTTGTACTGTTCGTTGTTCGGGAAAAGCTCTATTCTCCACTTGGAAATATACGAAAAACCGTTTTCCGAACGTGTTCACCAGCCAGAAATTTGGGTGCTAATCGATTACATTTCAATTCTAACTTTCACAGTGAATGATAGCTATCGTATAGATGTGAGGGCTTAAAAATACTGGAATAGAGACCCACAAATTGCAAAACACTTGCAAATGCTGAAAGGAATGTGTTTGGGAGATATATCTTAGCATCATATCGTAAATAACATTAGCCAAGATCACCTATGACATCCTGTCGTGTCAGAGCCCGCCAAATCCTCTAGATATTGAGAAATCACTGTTATTTAAAAAAACCAGCAAGTCCATAATGGCTGGAGATTAGGCGTCGTCCAGTCCGCAAAAAACCCGAAATTAGGCGTCATCGCGAGAGTGTTAATCTACGGGTAGCTGTCTTTTACATCGTGCTATCCTTTTTTTTCCCAACCCATCTACCCATCTACTACTGTTCGGATTCCAGCCCTTCTTGTATCGATTCGTTTCGTCGCAGTCTTTACCCGTGAAGGTCTTCAAACATTGTGTAGGGATTGGAGTGCTGTTTAATGATTTCCCCTTTCATCATGAATATTGTTGAGTACTAGTGGAGTCGATTCCCTCTGGGGTCCCGAGATATCCAGTGTGCGTTACCATTTGGTTTGCATAGAGCGAACCTTTCCCAGAATATTCTCGCACCAGTTTTCCGACCATGGAATCAGGACAGGGTTGCTGAACCCGGTGCAGGATCGAACCAGCAGCGTGTTTGTCATCTTCGGCATCACTACTACTATGCCACTCCATCGTGTTATTGTAATAATGGCTATGCTTGGTTGAGGCTAAACGTGAACTGATAGAGAAGAAGATGAACTGAGAGTGTATTCTCTTTGTTGTCGTTGATAAACAGAAACACTAACGATGACCATTCATTTGCAGCTCTCTTCATAACCAACGATGGGGGAAATGTCAAACATAATCATTAGGTAGTTATATCATACAAGTCTGCCCTTGATTAACTCAGTTGAACTTGGTGTGAATGTTTCCGTACCATATTTATAGCGAAACGAAGACGATCTTCTATGTAGAAAATGAAAGCTGCGAAATGATTGACGAACGATGACATCAAGTCCGTAGGCTGATTGCATGAAATAAATTTACTCAATGAAACGAACGAAAACGAGCATCGAATCAGGCTTCTAATCAGGAACAGCAGTTGTGGAGATTTTTAGAAGCCAAAAAACTGCCGGATCATTCCGCTAAGTCCAGAGCAACATTCGAGATGGTTCGAAGAGATAATCGTGTTTGTTTTTTTTTACGAGAAACATGTCAACCAATTGTTTCTTGGTCGACTAACACTGAAACAGTCGAGGAATCTGATCAGCATCGGACAGACTGTGATTCATCTCCCATGCTTCTTACAAGTAAACCAAGCATGTTTTTCGCTGATAAGGCGATAAGATAAAGAATAAAGTTTCCGACTTTAGTCAATCCCCAGGCATGTGTCATTCATTTCACGTCATTCGTAAAGTCGTATGGTGATATTCGTGCAATATAGTCTCTTCCGAAGCTTCTCACTTTATAGAATGAACAGTTTCGTCTGCCCTAGACAAATCTGGTATCAATCTGCAACCGTCGAAGCGATGGAAGTCATGATTTGATCTCTGCACGGATTCGAACCGCCAGCCATGTGTTTGTTGCAGAGCATCCCTATCCACTGCGCTATACACGGATTCCACTGGTAACTCTGAAAAGCCATTTTTTTAACACAATTTCGTATTGCAAGCTAATAACGTACGAAAAGTAGTTCATCTGCGGTGTCCAAATGATGTTATGACTTTTCGATATCCGGTCAGTTGTTAACGGCTTACAATCGCATTAACGACGACCGGAAACACGAGGACAACAAACAGAAGGGTAAAAGCTGTTCATCGCCATTTCTAACGTGCAGAGCTACTTCATGCTCACTAATCGTTCTATTGGTTACAACTTATATAATATTAGGAAGAATATACATCCATGAACAGCGAGGTAAGAAGTGAGTCGGAAGATGTGACACTGACGACGACTGACGTAGCAACGTTAACTCGGCAAAATAATGAGTAGCAGCAGGTTAATAGAACCATATGGAAGTATTTCGTAATGAATGTTGCTTTTGATTCTGCACCTGTCGTCGGACGTTTATGGATTGGATGTAGTGTAACCCAATAACACGACCGCATCAAACTCTGTAAAGTGTTCTCATGTCGCGACGACGGTATTCCATCGGAAATCGGAAGCGGAACGGTTGATGTTGTTCTGGAAGCTGTAGGCGAAGGAGAAGTAAGCATCGATGACTTAAGGCATCGTTGACGGCTTTTTCAGAGTGACAGACTATGTTCCATCGGCGTCCGTCATCCCGATTCATGTCGGCACTTCGTTGTCATCGAATCACACACTCACTACTACTCATTGCGGTTGTCGTTCGTCGTTTCCCTGATTCGTTTTATTCGGCTCGTTGCACCTACGCCTCCGTCGGTGCCGTCCGTCACTAGTTGCCGTCCCTGCGTCTCGTTGCATTCATACTACTCGTCGCCGTCGTTCCGCTCTCTACCGGACCACGCCCATTTTCGCGTTTTGCGCTCGTCCACACCTTTTTGCTTTCTCTTCTTCACGCACGTACATGCGCTGGAGTAGGTAAGCTGGCGGACGCTTACGCGAAATCACACCATCGCCCGCTTACCGTAATCCTGGCCGTGATAATGTGGCGGCGATGACATCACAGTTCACTAAACTGTTCTCGTTCATTCTCGCTAATGTGCATGATCCCTGCTGTACCTGACGATGCTGGTGAGTCTTCATAAATTTCGCTTCATTTCCGTCACAAAATGGAAGAAGAATAGAGCAAGCAATTTTCTTTTTTTCTGCCATTCCAGTCACTTGAAAAATAATAGCGACAATTGTGACTAAGGGCATTTAGTTTGAAGGGTTCGTTCATTTAACTCTTATGGGCAATTTTTTTTGTTTGTGTATTGTTTCAGTGCAACTTTTTGCAACGGTTGTGACTTTTACACGTCAAACTTCCTGTTTAGCTCATAGAGAAAAAGCAGTTTTCTAAGAGATTCAGGCTACTGTGAAGAATATTATGAGTTCTCTCTCTTGAGTTTTCGTTATAATGGAATCACACGGGTATCTGAGTTCATCGTAGGAATTTCTTGAAGCTGTATAGATTTTTTTTGAAGGGAATAATCGAGATACGGTAGGAATTGACCCTAATATTCCACCTTTATTTTTTCAATTACCACAGATGGATTTAGGTAACGTTTCGCCTTTCTAGCACGATGGTTAATAGCTCGTAATTGTTAAGAAGACAAAGAAAAAATGAACGAGCTAAGTAAATTGAACTGAGGAGGTAAGGAGGACATTCATCTGCTGTAATTTACTGAATAATGCAGCTGGATCAATTCCTCTTAATCTCCACCGTAATCGTTATAGATTAATATTGTTGGCTGTGTTATTAATGAATACGCAACCCGCTTATTTATAAATATTAGTAATACTGTGGACGACTTGAGCCGAAGTGCTGTCAGGAAGGAGGCAACCGCTTCTCGATGACCATCAGCGCGTGCGCCGTTGTCACCAACCACCGTCGTCTATCCGCTTCATTGCCGTACGCCGAGAAATCATCCCGAACCGAATCCTCAACGAAGAATTTCCGGCTAATTTCCTTTCTTCGCCCCTCCCTTTAGGCGTTTTTTTACTTTTTTTCTTCTCTTTTTTTTCGGCTTCATCGAGCAGGTATAAGCAGTGGATTATTCCGCTTTTCTTACTTATTGCTTCTCATTAAGAAGAATCTGTTAATGATTACTGTCCTCTACTGAAGTTGTTGTTAGCATATTCCGATTCTGCTTCAGGGATTCTCAATTGCACCTGCAAGCACCGACGTGTTTTTTTCCCTTCTTGTGCTCCACATATACATTTCGAGGAATTTTATTAGTTTCCTCATTGTTGTGGTTTTTTTCTCCTGGTTTGAGAACTTAACAGGCTCTAAAGGAAAGGGAAAACATATTTTAAGCCATACCTAATGGGCTAAAATAGTTCGAAACTTCTTTTAGAAATCATTTTAACTTTGCGACCTGGACAACCCTAATCTTCTCAGTTTACCTATGTGTACTACTCCTTAACAAAGCGCCAACTCTGCCATGCATTGTAGAAGCATAGGCATTCTTATACTTTCTTCTTCCTTTCCTACTTTCTTAAGTCTCGTCTTTTTATCCTTCTTTTCTATCTTACTCTTTCGCTAGTTGAAGCTATCTAGATGAGACTGTAGTTAACACCTAATGGAAACATATTCTTAAAATCATACTGACACCGTCCGAACTTGGTGACGGTGAGAAAAAGCTACGAAAAAAGGTCTTCAGCCAATATTGTTGCTAACTAATATTAAATATTGGGAACGGGCAATATTTAGATGTGGTGAAAATATCCTCATAGTGTGGTGGTGAACGTGTTAGCCCCCGGAAAAGGTAATAGCGCGTTCGTTCCCCACCGCAGACACCTGCGGTCCGGAGTTTTGCAAATATCCCAGCATCATTGTGGTAATATTGAGGTATATTGCTCTTGACAGTTCAATTATTACGGTTAGTGTAATAAGATAACAACAGGCCTAGACAACGTTTGTTAAACTATTTTCTAGTTTTGTACCTGTCAGTAACTAACTTTTTCTATAGTAGAAGTTCAAAAAATTGGTAAAGAAGTATTAAAGGTTTGAAGGCTATCCATTATTGGAGTTAATACACTTTTACTCAAATAGTGACCGGGTCAGATCGATGAAAATCTCATCGTGAGAAGCGCCTCTTCCTGGACAGCCGTCATCATACGACAACCAAAACTCCGCTCACTTTCATGCCTCCATTGGCGAATGACGCTTTCAACTAGTTTATCGCGTATTTTACGCAAATTTCTGTTTTACTGACATTACTGTATGGTGGAGAGAGTGAATAGTAAGGTGCTCTGCAACACACGTCATTCGTTCAATCTCACGCACGGGGGTTAAGCAATCTTTTGATCCCTTTGGGGCTAGGTACTTAGCATCAGACTTGTCTGTGAAGGTGAAAACACTGGACTGTTATATCGGTGAGCTATCGCAGGTCATTGTATTGCTCAGATATGCATTTAATAACCTCTGCGATGATACTAATGGAGTTGAATGCATGGCTCACGATTAAGTTCTTGATGAAAACCCGTACCCTTTCCACACTTTTTATTTGCCGTTATTATTAAGTGCTCTTCCTTAATTATTATAAGTGAAGAAATAGTTATTGATGAAGACCGAAGACTTTATTCTTCTCATATTTTTTACTTGCTATTAGTACTAATTACTATTTCTTAACTATTATCAATGAAGAATCTCCCATATCTACTCCAACACATCCTGAAAAGACGCATGGAAGGCTATATCCAACACCTACAGCAAAGCCCGTGCGATGAGGCTAGCCGTTGATATTCGCTTGTCAAAAAAGACTAATAGCGAAGAACCTCGTCAGAAAAAATGCGATGTTCTTCGTGTCTTCTGAGTGAACGAAGCCGACTGAACAACTCTAGTACTTGACAGGGACAATCGGGCAAGCTCTACGGAAACATCGTTTGTTGTTTAGTGACGTATGAGGTTTCGTAGCCCATCATCACGTATCCTGGATGAAGAATCCAACCCCTAAGAGTTACAGAAATTCGTAAACGAAGAGTTATAAGTAGAAAAGTGCGCATTAATGTTATTTTTTCACACCAAATTGATAGCTTCTGGTTCCGAGCCAAGCTAAAGGCCGGTTAACGATCATCTCGTAAAAGCGCTTTAATCCGTCACCCATCCGCGTACCCCATGGGGCCAAGCGACTTGGCAGCGGACAATCATCTCCTGGGCTTTGCACATACGCAACGTGAGTATCGCTATTTAGTCATCCAATATCATGCCGGTCACAATCCCTCGTGTGAAATTGTTCTTAAAATAAATAGCTAAAGAAACATTTTCAAAAAGAGATGCGTTGAAGAGCTCTCCGATTGGGACAAAAGAGGACCAGGAACATGATTGCGTTTTCATTAGCGATGAGCAGCGTCGAAAATGAGCCACTCGGGTTTTTTCTTTACCGAAGAAAAAAAGAATTCGATTTAAATCCTGCAATTTATTGACTCATCGTGAAAATCATAGGGAGCCAAATGTCGGAAGAACATTTTGAACCCACCAAATTTTAACTAAACCCTCCCCACCAAAACCCATCATTGATTTATTGATTTTTGTCTCCCATCCTTCAGTCCTCTGTGTTTATTGTTATCGATGAGATTTGCTATAAATGGGCGACCTCTGCGAAAATGCTAGAAGCTCTGTTCATGCCACAAGAAAGAAAACTGCTTAGAGTTGAAGTAAGCCTGAACAATTTCCAACTGCACTAAATTACATTAAAAACAATAAGTTAGAAAACATGAGCAGGTTAGAGAAAAAAATAGGAAAAATTGTGCGTACTTCAGTTGGAAGTTTAGTTGCTTACTAATTGAAACGACGAGCGATAGGACAATATTCGCCCAGTCGTTTTGGTCCTTATTGATGGTATTTTGCATCCTCCTTCCTAAAAACGTCTGCATATCGTCAAGCTTCCCAAAATCGAAATATTTCCGCGTTTCCGTCCTTCCTCTCTCCTGGATGAATTAGCGACGCGGCGGCTTTTGGCATTCATGCATTCCACGGAGTTAAGTGGGAGTCGTCCATTCGTCGTCCTTTCGTCGTCCATCCGTCCGTTCGTCCTTCACGTTACACCACCATAGCAGAATCAGTCAAACCCGGACAAATTCGATTATTAAAAGGGCGTCACTTCAATAATGCGGTCGCTTGCTCCATTGTTGTCAACCAGCAGCTTCACAGCGTTCCTACAGATGAAGCACTTCATTTCAGGCTTGAAGAATGGAACCTAAAGAATTGAGCTTTCGGCGTTGATCAATTCTTTTATTGAACCGCTATGCATTTGATTGCATTCATGACATCGCGTAAGTGGTTTAGTGTATATTTAACCTATGCAATGACTTGTGATGGGTTAACGATGTGTCATGTTAGTGTTTTTTAACCTCCCTAGCAAATCTGGTGCCAATTTATGGAATTTGCATTTATGGGACTTGGTTTGCTCCTGGGCGTGGGATCGAACCATGTAGGTACGCAGGGGAAATCTAGCCACTCTACTATAAGTTTCCTATTTTAGCCACAGTTATGCTAATTATCTACGAAAATCTTTTTGTGCTATTCGAGTAACCTTTTAGTTAGGAAGATTTGGTAGGCTTTAATGAAAGCATTATATGAATGAGTGGAAAAGCACTGGAAAAGCTTCTATAGCACAACGTTCGTCGCGTCTGCAGTTGTTTCGAGATATAATTTGTGCCTGAGCTGATTTCATGTGTCACTTGTCGATTCCACTGGTGAAAAATCGTAAGGGAACGACACAACGCGTCCAAGATGCACGACTTAAATGTGGTTCACAACTGCCAATGAGTATAGGTCACAGGAACTAGATGCTTTTTTCTGTTTCACGCTCTAAAAAGATCACTTTTTGATCGCTGCCCTTATTTATTTCCGGATGGATTGCTTCGTTTCAGTACGACTAGAGCATTGTTTAAAAACTTTCACAACCGGCGGCATTTTTTGATTCAACATAAATTTGAAGCTTTGAGGACTAGTGGTCTACTTGAAGGCTTATGAAACTTTTGGAAGAGACACTGTTACATCGGTATAATTTTGCGTGTAATTTTCCCTAATATACTAATTCTCTTTTTAATGACATACTTACTTGGGCACTTGGATGGCCCGCCTTCATTGGTTGTGCAGATCCCAGCATAATTTCCATTCTTCGGAGATTTGCTAGTTCAGCCATTGTTGTTCTCTGGATTCCCGAGGTCAGCCCAGTCGAAGCCTTCCTCAGGTCGTCCTCAACCCAAGCAGTCGTCATCCATGTGGACCAGAGCGAGACGTGCCACCATGCGACTAGTTTGTTATTAGAACGGTGATGACTCCGGATAGAAAGGTCAGGCTCCCTCTCAGCTTGAGAGGCCCCGCTTGAGGGATGAATCCTGCGCAGCCCAATACCCAAGAACAACTTCCGGCCACGATGAGGTGGTTAATCGCTGGATCCTTTTTAAATCAGGGAAATAAATATTAGTAAAATGAAAAAGAAACCTGGGATTATATTTGCCATTTCGGCAGCGTACACAATGACGATGAATTGCCGACGGCGGTTCCCTCGTTGTGTGAAATCTTGACTGTTCCATTGTTCCACATTGGTGAAAAAAGTGTAGGGAAAAAAATAGTCGTTTGTTCTAGAAAGTTGGAATTTTATTGTGGTAGGACAAGTAGGCCTATTTTTTGCTGTGAAAGATGTGCAAATTTTACTGCTTTTTATTCTATTGCGCGAAGTTCTTTATGAGTTGGAATATGTTTGTTTAAAATTAAGACGTCGGATTAATTACTCTCCCAATGAGTCCTAGTGTGACTCATGCCGTCAAGATTATCTGAAGACATCTTAGAGGCGAGGCGGTTTTGATCCATTCTGTCAGTATTATCCGTTTAGCACTTTCTTCCCAGTCGCATGAGTTATATTTGGCTTACGATATCTGACGTTTTGCACCAGACTTTTTTTTGAAAACTGAATGCTGGTGATCAAGCAGATTATTCCAAGGAAACTAGAGCAGTTGCGCTACAGCGTTTTTAGGTCTTTGTCGCAAGTGGCCGTCGGTCGTTGTGAATTGAGAGGAGTATTGTTTAGATAGGTCCCTTACCAATTTTCGTGCTTCAGAAGGATAAATGGCCTGTTTGACATGGGCCTAGGTTGATCCAGTGACGTGTAAGTGTTAGAGCTGCCATGCTATACGCATGCTTTTCGAGCTCGTTTTTAAAAAACTAAAACAAATAAGAGGATCATAGGAGTGAAGTTTCATGTGTTTGATTTCGATGTAAATAACTATTAATATCCTGATTTTCACTGATTGTTAAATGCTTTTTCGCGTAGAAACATCTGAAAAAAAAGTTGGACTCAAAAAGGGCAAAGCCAGTTCAAAAATCAGTCAGTTTATCATCGGCTACTCACGATTCCTTAAATGAGACGAGAGATCGGAATAGCTAAGAAAAAAACACCCTATTATTACGTCTCAAAATGAAAATGCCGTGCAATGTGTTTGGTCATTTGCTAGTCGCGTAATGAAACACGGGATAATCGCATTACGAATTGGAAGTGGTCTTCTCCTCTCCATGGGTACGATGAAGCCGAAATCATTCAGGAAATGGGCTATTACTGGGCAGCCGGCATGATTTTATAGCCTGTCGGACCTCAACTGACTCGCTCAAAGGTGAAATATTTTCTTCGACTTCAAAGCAGTTCTGCTGAGAATGATGGTCGTGGATCGCAGAAGTTAGAGGTGCCCTGCTCTACACATGTGGTCATTGCTTCGATCCCACGTCTACGCCAACCAACGGCTTCATCCATTTGAGGTCGGTAAATTGGTGGGAGACCTATCTTCGAGGGGAGAACATTGACATGATTCCTCTGTCGTCCATCGAAATTCATTTTATGCGCCATATACGCGTTCAATCACCTCTACGATAATTTATGGATTCAAATAAAGTGAATATTGAGAGAAGATTGATCAACGTCGTGAGCCGCATGAATTTTCTATCTTTATTTTTTTTATGTTCTGCATTTCCTATAAGGACTTGATGGCCCATAGTGAAGGTGAAAACCATATGTTGCCTGTTACCTGCTATCCAGGTCATTCGAATGACTTGATCCGGCAACAGCAATGTCTCGGTTGCATATCAACTTCTCCACCGTGAACCTCGCCAATACATTAATCATGTGCACCATGTTTTCGGTTGAGAGCTTTTATTTTAACCCTTTCTGATGAGGGCGTGTCAACGGATAACCCGTCAAGCCTGTCATGCAGAGATAGAGCACAAGACAGTCGGACATTGGCGGAGAAGACATATGGCGTAGTCGTTGAAGGTGACCTTTGGCCGCCTCCCATATTTTCCCACTCACTTTATGTTTGATTTCAGTTCAAACTGGAGTGCTGGATGCAATTTACCTACACCGATATTATTATATGTATACGTAACCGTACTAGATAGTACCGTATGCAACCGGTTCGTGGAGTTTCTTCATTGATGGTCAATGAGAGTTTCCTTGGCATAACAGTGTACTTAGGAAGTTGCAAACAATTGGTTAAATGACAGCGTTATGTAGGTTGATAAGCGGACCATAGAGAAGTGAAATTACATTAATACTTATAAATTTTATGCATGGTGAGCCAATATCGTCACTTTCGAACTGAAAAATTATGGCGTATTTGAAAAAGAAGCAAAAGACTTCTGGGAATCGAAAACTAAGGAAAAGGAACTAATAGAGCTTAAAAAGAATCCGCTAAGCTTGAGTTTGTATAGTCTTAAGCTTACCTTACTAGAAGAGCACTAATAGCTAGGTAGGAGGTAGGAGATATGGGATGGAATTGAGCAGTAACTTTTATACGAGAGTAATGCCTGTTAAGATTGTAACCATGATGATCTTCTACAGGAAACAGCTAGATGCGGGCTGACAAATCAGGCTTGTTTGAAAAGAATAGAATGCGGGAGCCCGGAGTGAGTGAGCCTTTCTTCTCGCGCCCTCAGTCAAATCCAATCTGGACTCACCAAAGTTGTCACTCACAAATCCTCTTCCGTCCGCCCTTTTGCGAGAAGCTAAAGAAGAGTGGGAGTCAGTCAGTTCAGTCAGTGAAGATTCGCTGGAATTTATCTCGGCCGTTGAATGGCGGCTGATGTACTACAACTATTTTCTTATCTTCTTGCCAATGTGTCCGATTACTCATCAGGTTGATTTTTTTTTCGTTCCCTTAAATTTTAAAATATCGCAATTCTTTAGCGATCGAAGGAAGTGCGCTGAAGTGGGACAGAACTAATTTTGTGGGATTTATTTGTTGTCGCTTAGGTTTTCACTTCCCTTTCTCGAGTTAATAATTCCCTATATCCTTCCAATATAGCTTCAGTTCTTCATATCTTTGATTTTTCAGCGCTATTTAGAAACACGTTAGGAATTTTTCTTACCAAAGGAGATCACTTTACCTTGTAGTTGGCCTTATGTTCCAAACTTCTTCTTTCTTCAATGTAATTATAGTGGTGTACGTTGATTTTTACGAGATGGTTTTCGTGAAATTTATAAGAAAGGATAAAGATGTCTCCAGTTTCTCTTTAGTTGTAGGCATGAAAGCTCTTGTAGATCTCGAAAATTCGCGTTCGTGTGCGCCGCTCCGTAGAAAAGGACGGTTTTCATAAGCTGTAAAGCGTTTTCTACACCAGAATTTTTGGCAAAACCCAAATTGTTCTTCTCATTAAAATACTTAAAAGAGCAAAGACAAACCGTTTGGCGTTAGTCAGTTCGGTAGGGCTACTTCATGCATTGAAATCTATTCGTAGCAACGTAGAGGTCAGTTAGTGAATATTTCACTCAGACAATTACTTTCGAAGGTCTATCTATGTATCAAGTTAGTATTTTATTCTTCTGTCTGGGCAAATTATACTAAGTTACAAAAAGCCGGAGAGACGGAGAGTTTGATTTTCTTCAGAGCCTGGGAGAAAACCAACGACTGTCTATCTATTGCTTAGTAGCTAACCACTGTTCTACATGCGCTCGATGAAATTCACTAATGTGATAAAATTGTCAACTATCTCTCGACTAACTACTCAAGCAACTACTTACTAGTAAAGCTACTTTCGACGATGTACTGATGCTATTCACTTCTCCTTCCTCCTTCCACATAGGCAGCTCACGAGAGCTGTCAGTAAAAGGTCGACTATTGAAAACACATAAATTTTTTTTTCATAGCTTCATTAATTTCCTCGAATGTCTAACAATGGTCCGCATGGTAGATTGAAAGCATAAAACTTCTCTAATTTTTTGAAAGTTTGCCGCTTTTAAGATTTCATTGCTGAATCAAATTTGAGGTTAGAACAAAGCAATTTTGCTTCCCAAACCACCTGAGGATTCTTCAATTTTCTATAACCAGAGGAAAAAACCTGTAAATGGTTGTTTTGCGGAAGTTTTTTCTCTTATGTGTTTGGCACGTTTTGGTGTGTGAGATGAGATCTGAGCTCTGATAGCAATTACTTCATTTGTCTGATTATCATTTGACTTATCCTTTTATAGAAATAATAGAACTATCAAGATGAAACACCTAAGTCTTAATTTTTTTAACTGGGTACACCTGTTTCTAATAATTATGCAATAGTTTAGGAATTTTAGTGTTTTCCTTCTGCAGACTGCAGAGCTATAAGTTGCAGCGTGTTTATCACTTTTTTTATCATTTATGATAAAATGTGAATAAACCCAAAGATAGGTGTAAGTATTAGGAAATATGCTTGTTTTTTTATGATTTTGATTACTTCGTACATATTCATTTCGAACAGCGAGCACGTGTAGTGCAGTGTTTCGGAGTGCCCTACCATACACACAGGGTGTTGGTTCGATTCCACCCCATGCCAAAACGAGGTCTGTATCAAAGCGGATTTGGCAACATACACCAAACGTTTCTTCGAGGTGAAAAAACAATGACTTGATGCATCGATAAACTCTAACGAGACATTATATGGGCTAAATATGCATTCAATCACTTCATTGCTGCTGCGAAAGGAGTTGAATGCACTACGCATTCCTGACGGATTGATTAACGTCGAAAGTTTGGTTCTTTGCGTTTATTTACATTTGCTTATCAAAGGCTCAACTCAAATCAAACTCATCTGAGCCTCATCCTACTCAGTTCAGTTGTGTACGTGCCGAGACTAGTGGTCCCAATGGTGTTGTCGAAGAAGTGTTGACAGCTAAGTGGCGAATGAGCCAGTCCGTCTTGTTTTTGAGCCATCGCCGGCTTCTCGTCGAACCTTCCATATTCGTTCCCAACCTACTCGTCCTCAACTAACGTCTCGATAGTCGTGATGGTATATGTCCCAATGGGGGGATATCACATTTAGCTTACATCTAAGGAAAAATGAATGTCGTGTGTAACAACGAAAGCCTCCGAGACATCAAAAAAATCGACTACGGTATTTCATGTCATCTTTTTTTCTCCTGTCGACTTTGACTCCAATTTGTTTTTTGCTTTCAACTTCATAGTAAGGAGGATTTCATGTTTGCTCTCAAGTTGTAAAATCTTTCAAGAAATACTGTCGAATCAAATACAATATATATGCCGTTAGAATAAGCGCAAAGAGTCGGTGAATTCAAATTAAACTTCCATAAACTTCAAAGAAACGAGCACAAGATTAGTGCATGGCATTCATTATTCAAAAAGGATATTTCATTTCTAAGTAGCGTTTGGTGTCGCTTGAAAGCTGGCGATTCAGTAGGATTTTTGTGCCAGCGGGAAATCACCTGCTGCTTCATTCCACTATTGAATGCGTTTTTTGGTATGCGAACTATTGTAGTGGTGTACTTCAGGCATGAATCGGACATTTGTAGCGCAGCAAGTAATGCTGCCCAGCTGTACACATGTGATCGCTAGTTTAACCGTTCATCATGAGCTAACCAAACACTGAACCCTCCGGGCTTGGTAAATGGTGTTAAACGTGACAGAGAAGTTGAGAACGCAGGCAGTATAAGCTAAATTTGCTTCCAGTTACATCTTCGCAGTTATGAATGAAGTTGACTGCAAAGTATGTCAAGGGACTGATCAGCGCTGAAAGCTTTATCACTCACCGTTTGCTTGCAACGTGTTCTAATTACTTATTTCTTAACACACCTGAAGTAAAAAATCTGACACTTTTTTTTCTATTTTGCCTAGCCACTAGATACTAACACGTGCAGGAAAATTAGGGACTTTGCATAAGGTATGGTAAGAGAGTCACGACCAATGTCTTAGTACTGCTTCTGTAAGCTCATCAACCGACCAGTGACTGGAGCAAGAACAAACGTGGTCATCATTCATTCTCATCTTGTGAGAAGGCTGGTCGGATAGGTGTAGGCATTCATCGTGTGTAATACCCTTAGCGCTACATGTTCATTTTTACCGTTTTTGCACAATAAGATACCTGATCAGTAGTGGCCAAGTTCTGCCATGCCGTGATGATCCCAAGCGCTCATATAACTTTCTTATCATCTTTTTCTTGGATTATATGTGAGGCTTTGTTTGCCAGAAGCGATCCTCCCTAATCATTATTCCCAGTCACTTGATTACCAGCCTTTGTTTGAATCTGCGTGAAGGATACAATCCTCATGCACACAACACCAGCGTGCATATCCATCCATGCATGAATGTGATGATTACGTGGGATACGAAATGTATTAGTCAATTTAGCGCTTAAGAGACAGGAAGCCCAACCAACCCATGAATCCATGTACACATAACATCTCAGATCTTATATGTACACGGACGCTTCCTACTATGAATCATCTCAGAAGATTCGAACTCGCATAGTTTTGCGACTAACTAGATGGAGGTCCTTGAATGTGAAGCCGATGATCGTCAAATATTTTTGTAGCGCCCAAAAATCTAGGCATATCAGAACTGAAAGAGCTGAAACCCAAATAATGGATGTTTCTTGGTGGTTTTAAAATGAATGTCTATAAGTCATCAGGTAGACTTAACGAAGAGCGAATTTATTCTTTTTCTATCTCTTCGTTATAAACGGTGGGCTATAGGCTATAAAAAAATGTTCGAAGACCTTCGTGAACGATGAATGCGAGGAATGCGAATCGAATGGTAGAGTGGTGGGATCCAAATAGTGTAGATGTATTACGGGTCATATCATATAATAAATACTTTAGTACTTATCTATATAATACAACCTTTTTTCAAACTTTGAGGTACTCCGTGGAGATTCGTCGACTGTAAGGACTTTCGTCTCCAGCTTACAAAAAAAATCCGTGTTTTATTAGTTCCAGTGACAAGTTCTTTACTGTTGCAATTGATACTCTTTAAGAAAATGGAGGCTTTTGCTATCCTAAAGTAGGCCAGAATCAGTGTGAGTTAAATTGAACGTCAATCACCGTTCTGTCATGTTGTTATTGGAGCTTAGTTTTCCATTTACGTTAGTCTCCCTTTAGAAAAGTTTCTGTAATTTCTACGATTTCCCCTGAACGTTTTTCATTTACAAAACCAAAACTTCTAAAACTATAGCTAAATGTTATGTAATGATATTAATACTCCTCTCTACCGTTTTCCTTATAAATAGTCCGCTTAATTTCTCAGTATGTTTCCTGTAGAGAATGCTTTTCTGTTGGAAGAGTTTCTTAAGAGTTCATCTGTATCCAACAGGTTTTCATCTACTTTCCATATCCATAAGATTTTAAACACTCACCACAATCACATTGGTGCTGAGATATTTGCAAAACTCGTGCCAGGGAGCTGAGAGACAAGCGAGACAAAGGACCCACATGGTGTGGTGGTGAACGCGTTAGCCCCCGGAAAGGGTAATAGCTCATTCGTTTCCCACTGCAGACACCTGTGGTCCGGAGTTTTACAGTTATCTTAGCATCATTGTGGTTGTATCACACATAATACCCTGCCGTGTAAAATTGTAGTAGGCAGTGAATAAAGAAGTTAACAACTCACCACAATGTTGTCAAGAATTTTCCACAATTCCACAAATTTTCTTTCTGAAGCAGCTTTCTCGAAACAGAACAACTGGGGTATGAGGAAGAAGAGTAGTTCTACGAAGATTTAAAATGCGCTGAAGCAACATCACATTAATGTGACGGTGCTTGTACGCTCTCGTTTCGGCGGTGGTGACTATGACGTTCTCCACTGAAACCTAAACTCTTTTGTTGTGTGTTGTTGGTGTTGTTGTGCATCAACGGATTCAAGCACTTAATTGGGCTTAATCGTTACTCACATCAATGATGGGGGTTTAATCTTCGTCGTCGTAGTCGTAACGCTTCCGGAAATCCACTCGAAACGGCTGTATTTCAGCTAAGAACGAAAGAAAATAACAAATAAGCTATTTTCCACGTTGATAAATACGTATCCGTGTAGCTGTTCATGATAGTCCAAGGGATCGATCACTTCACTAGGAGTCTTGTCCGGCTCTTTCATTAGAAGAAAGAGAGCGGTGTTTTGTTACAAAGAAGTCGAATAGATTTCTTTGCCGTCTTACATGAGTAATAGAAGCATTTCGTGTAGTTCGAATGTTTTGAAATGAAAAGCACTCATTGCCTCTAACTCATAGTGCAAACCCCCTTTCGTGAAAATTAAATGGTTCTGTTTTTTTCTTCGGAACATATTGACAACACTGTGTTGTTCTGAAATCCCTAATTAAGCTTTAGTTTATTTTAATATCATATTTATATAATGTCTCTGTCTGCAACAAAGGTCGAGAGTAGCGTAGTGGTAAGTGATGCGCTGCAATACACACATGCTCATTGGTTCTCAGACAAAGCAAGCTCGCCTTCCCCTGGGAGTGGCAGATTATCTCTTACTTTCCTCAGATCAATCTGCAGGTCACGTATGCTCTCAATAACCTCCACGATGTTACGAATGAAGCACAATTCATGGGGGTATCTCTTAGAAATTGATCAGGCCCAGACGCCTTACTCTTTTTATTCCCCACGTACAAATGTCACAATACAACAACCTATGTGAACCATATATGGCGCATATTCTCTTCAGTGTCTGAGCGAATTTTTTCAGTTGTTTTTTTCAGCTCTTCGTCTTCCATGCTATAGCTGTATGAGCCCGTACTTGGAGGATCACTATCCGTACATTTCACATCTTTACCGTAAACCGTTGTCTTTCGATTCTCACTGCGATCGAAACAAGTATGTTAAAACGAATACATTTAGAAAAACACTTTTTTTCAAACGTCATGCAGTGCTCGGGTTGTTCTGCAACTTTCGTAGTTCGTTCGATCTTTTATCCTTGCCGAATCAATTAGTACTTTTTAGATGAAAAACTATGGGCAGATGATTTGAATAACATTGAAAAAAATGACGGATACAACCAGAACGAACAAAAACTGGAGGAGTTCGCTTCAGATTATGAAGTTGATCAGTTTAGAAGAGAAAATTTCAAGAGAAAGTAAAAGAAGCGAGAAATTGATTGGTGCCCTACAAGTTCCTTTTTTTAAAGAAACTGTAGCGAATTGGGCAAACTTGCAATGAGGAATGTTAAAATACACATTATAGGGCCATGATCCTCAAAAACAGCGAGAATATTTCAGTTTTTTGCTTTGCGCTAGCTACAGTTTAACCCATTTTCTTGACCACTTTTTGCTGCTTTGCTGTGAAAATTGCACTATTTATAGTACGAAGGGCATGTAGACATCTGGAAATCCTTTCTTCCTAAGAGTGGAGAGAAGATCTAACTGGTTTCATTCTGATGTTTCTTTCGATCTCTCTCTTCCTGCTAGTCAGTGTTGTTGCTTTCGGTGGAGGCCATGGTGATGGTGACGGCAAGTGTGTGGATGTGTGTAGATGTGTATGTGTATGTGCATGTGTGCAGATGTATATGTGTGGTGTGTGATGAATAAGAAGCAAATGCTTTTCTCGCTAATGGTTTGTAGCCTCGATTACTCCCCGCGGGGATCGGATGAGCGATTGGGGCGCGAAATGAGTGAGACGCCGGCATGTGTGAGGATGATCTGAAGCGAGGAAATCCTCGACGAAATGCTGTTTAAATAGAACGCGGCTTCACGCCTTTACTATCACAAGATGTCTTGATTTGCTGAGATTCAACTCACTCTTGGTTGTCATAGTTTTCGAAGTTCATTAGAAGGATGTTTGTAGATAGGAGGGATTTGAGTTAACCAGATCTATGACAACGGGTATGAACCATGTGGCGCAGCAGTAATACGTATCCAGCAGCTCACACATGGCTTCTGGTTCGACTCCGCAAGTTTTTTCTGTCCCAAATGTGCAATCAGTCATCTCTAAGGTGGTGGAAATGGATTTCACTGCGTGGCTGATTCTAAAGGTGAACACCGACGAAGCTTTATGACATCTGAATGTGAGCCCCTTAGGTTAAAGACATCTCTTAATGATGTTGGAAGCGTTTCAGAAACATCAACCATCTTTATTGTTACTTCAATACAATTATCGTTTTTCCGTCTTGATAAGATCGCCATTAAGAGAGCTTGCATCTTTCCATGCTTGGCTCCAGACTCTTTGGTTTGCATTTTAATAGTCTCAAAAAATAAGATTAAATCCGTTGAACATATAAAATTATATCACACTTCAAGGAAACGACGTGCCTACCGTATTCCTGATTAGATATGAAACGTGTCCAAAGGCGTGTTGTCAGCTTTAAGTGCACATCTCTTGATGTTGTTGAATTTATTACGGTAAATGGTAGGCTATTATTAATGTGGGAATGGACTACTACCGTACATCTAAAGTTTAGATACAACCACTATGATGCTGAGATATTTGCAAAACTCCGGATCATAGGTATCTGCAGTGGGAACAGAACACGCTGTTACCCTTTCCGGGGGCTAACGCGTCCACCACCATACCATACGGGTCCTTCGTTTCGCCTGTCTCTCAGCTAGTTCTATCGATCAGCGCCATGAGGAATCATCCATTAATCACTGATGGCACTGATCGATAGAACTAGCTGAGAGACAGGCGAAACGAAGGACATGCATGGGGTGGTGGTGAAAGCGTTAGCTCCGGCATGGGTAATTGTGCGTTCGTTCCCCACCGCAGGCACCTGCGGTCCAGAGTTTCGCAAATATCTCAGCACCTTTGTGGTTGTATCACACGTAATACCCTGCCACGAAAAACTGTAATAGGCAGCAAATAAAAAGTTAACGTTAAAATCTGGATTTTCTGGTCATTGGAGAGCGGACGGTTTTTTCGCAGTTTAGACTTACAGATCAAATTCTGACGTCATGAAACGATGAAGGATAAGGAAGAACTATACAGTACTTTTTCCGCAAAATTATCCCTCATTTTTTCCAGTCTCGATCGCCGCTATCTCTTCGTAAAAAAACTGTTCCGATATGTGCGTTACGTTACAAATCAACGATATCGTTGGAGGTTTGTAAATTTTCTCCTAGCACTTTACTTCATATTCAAATCGTCCGAAACATAAGAGATGAGGACTTGTTTGTCTCCAATGTAAAGAGTGGAGCGTAGAACCTCCAGAAAACCAATGTTTAGCCTGAAATGTGACATTGTTTTATCTAGGTGGGTTTGTGGAAACATCCACTGTCTTCCTTTAAACTGCGTAAATGTAAAAATACTGAAAATCCTTCCGCTGCAAAGATAGCGTCGACAGAAGTGCTGGAAAAGTAGCTTCTGGAGACCGGCGGACGATTGGCTGAGACAACGGAAGGTTTATTGCTTCGTTTGGCCAGACAGCGGTGAAATTATGAATCTGAGCCGGTTCCAATCTTCTTTCCATTTAACCACACGAATGAGGGTCAGGATCCGAAAAAGATGAAATGGATCCAAAAATCGCTCACTTCACTGGCAGAGAATCCCGGCTTCATCTTAGAGAAATACGAAGTTTTTTTCTTCCACAACTGGCATATCAAAGTGTTGTTTATAGTTTCTTATGCTTAACAAAGAAAGAGAAGCATATTGGACATATTAGTGAGTCGTGACGAATACCTAGTATTATACTCTATCCAGATATGAAAATGTTATCAGACAGGAGACATGGAGACTTTTTATGATGTCCTGAGTGTTTTTTTCTCCTTTGCTGCAGTAAATGAGAGGGATGGAAATCTTACTACACTAAAGAAACCTTTCTGATATCTCCTACTTAATGTCGCGGGATTTCTAAGGAAGAATCGTGGGATCTTTCTACGTACTGTCTATTATTTCTCATGACAGGGTATTATGTGAAGTACAACCATGATAATGCTGAGATTTCTGCAAAACTCCCACCCCAGGCCAGATTCGAACCCACGATTGCTTCTTATGGGGCTCACATGTTACCCACTCTACCGTTGAAGCCCTCGTTTTGCCATTCTCTTAGCCAGTTTTTTTACACTAGTAGTGCCATCGGCAATCACCCGTCAGCAAGAATGATCTGTGCAGCACAGTCGGAACTAAACCCAGTTAAGCTGAAGCTGCAGCTTTGTTTGAGGTTTACGCAGGTCTTCAAGAATTGTTGCTGTTTGCGCTGATTTTGTAGCAAACGAATTCTCGCTGTGGAGTTCCATTCTGTTTCCAGAGCAGCCGTGATCATACGGAAAGTTGGAGTGCCAGTCAGGATGTGAATGAGGCGTTAGATCGTCCGATACATCATTTCTTCGCACGCCCCCTTCACAGCTATGAACGATCGTCATAAATAGCACGCGTTTCGTGGCTCACCTATAGTTGTCACCCGTCTGCCTTCACTTTCCTTTCACTACTTTGACAACTCAGAATTATGCCGCTAATATTATAATAAGTTGAGGTTAAAGAACAAAGGATAATACGTTAGACCTTATCAATCCCCTTAATGACGTAGCATGCATTCGACTCCATTTGTAGGGTCGTAGAGATGGTTGATTGCATATTTGGCTTAAACAACGACTTTGGATGGCCTATTCACATCCTATGTGCCAAGTCAGCGATTTTATCCTCTCGGATAAATCTGGTACCAATTCACTGACCTTTGTGGAATAAAGGACTTGGTCTGTTTGGGGGAACCTGATCAAACAACGATTACCTGTATAGGACAGCTTTAAGCGCAACCACGCCTTGAGATTTCGGACTGAAATAATAACGTAAGTTTCCTCGTTGATAACTCTCACTTTTAAGTGCTTATCAATCGGATTCATTAAAGCAGTAGATTCATGTCAAGCAAACAGTGAACATTCAAACGCTCATATGCGCGTTTTCCCACTCCTCTGCCCTCAAAGAATGGGAAACGAATCATGCACGCTGATGATATGTCATCAAACTGGACTGCATTACTGTTTTAGATTCAAGCTATTGAAGAAAAGAAACTACAGACCCATTCCCAAAAAGGCTCTATCTACAGAAAGTTTTCCGTCAGTTCTTTTTTTGCAGTTTTGTAACATGCCGACAAAACAATGTTTCTCTACTCTATAAGATGTTTATTGAACACTTTTTTGTTGTTTTTTGATGACAAAATAGAAGCAATTATTAGATATGAAGAGGCGTGTGTGGCGCAATAGTAGCAGGCGCCCTGCGACACACATATGGGATGGATCCCCGCGCCCGCGGCTCACCAAGCCTTCCATCCCTCCGGGGTCGGCAAATTGGTGCCATACTCGTCTAGGGAGGATAGCAGCACTGGCTCGATACATCGGTTGGCCACCGCGAGTCATTGTAAAGGCCAGATATGCATTCAATCACCTCCACCGATACTTAATGAGGTCGAATGCATGGCGCATCCCTCAGGGATTGATCACCGCCGAGAGCTTTATCCCTTATTCCGTATGGAATCTTGAATTTACTTGGCTACTGTCGTGATAGAAGTGTGAAGGTTTTCACAGTGAACATTAGTTGAAACTTATTTATGCTATAAAGAGCATGTTGTAGGTTGTCTCTATCACAGTCGGCTACTAATTTTTCTTCTGCTCATTGGTCTTTGTTTTTGCTCGCAACAACGGCGATAGACAATAGATAGATACATCGGCAGGCTACCGTGAGTCGTTGTAAAGGCGAGATATGCATTCAACCACCTTCAAGGATGCTCAATGAAGTCGAATGCACGGCGCATCCCTCAGAGATTGATAAACGCGGAGAGCTTTATCCTTTTATCCTTTTATTAGATATAATGCTTTTATATCAGGAAAAATTGGTGTGAACCTAAATATATCGTTACAAACATCTAGAAAATAGCTGAAAATGTGTGGATGTCCGTATAAATCTGGTGAATATATAAGCTAACGACTTTGCAAATCTGGGCATTCACTTTACTGGGATGATTGGTGCTAAAATATAAAATTCTTCTTTTCCACCACTTTCAAAACATTTTTTTTATTTCTTTTTTTTTCTTCTTGGCCAGCACCGTTGAAGGCGACATGCCAACCACCATTACAATTCACAAGACACACATTACTCAAACTTGAGATGACAAATGTGAATTCTTCAAGAAGTTGTTTTTTCTCTGCTGTTATTTCTCTAATCTAACTCCTTCTCACTCATTTTTTTTACTTTCTGACTAATTTAGTGAAAGAAATGTTGCAGAATTTCCAAAGCTAGGGTAGCTAGCTTGTTAGATGTGAACTGAAATGCACATGGATTCGCTGGTTCGATCCCGCGCTCCTAGCTAATAAACCAAGACCGTGCGGGCTAGGCAAACTGTCTGTGAACATAAAAAGTGGCTTGCTATAGCAATCCCGCAAGTCATAGTGTAGGCGTGATATGCACTTAATCGCTTCTGCAATGCTACGAATGAAGTCAAATGCAAAGCGCATCTTGAGGAACTGATCAACACTGAACGCTTTATCGTTTGCCTTACATTTATCTTCTTCTATCAAATATTTGGAGGTTTCTTCAATTGAATTTGAATCTGGAACTCTAAGAAAACAACTGATTATCAGGAATTTATTTGGTCTTTCAGTAAAAGAATTCTATATTTACTACAGTAGATGTATGGGAAAAAATTAATCCTCAATCATATCAGCCTTCTAAGGTGAAAAAAGGAGTGAAGAGGAAAATGTTATGGGTTTCGAGAAACTGCACAAGATTTTCGAAGCATTAATGACTCAAAAGACCGACTTTCTATAAACCTCGGCATAGATAGTTGATATATTTATTTATGTGATCTTATAAACTGATCTTCTTTAGCTGATCCGAGGTTGGTATAGGTGTTCGTTGACGTTGTCTTTGTTGTTGGTGTTGTTTGTCGATGGCTGACGTTTCGGCGATTTCGCCTTCCTCACAGCCTGGACGTATTTTATATTAGAATACTTTAGTATTAAGCCTTTTACACCAAATAACTAAAGTATATACGTCCAGGCTCTGAGGGAGGCGAAATCGCCGAAACGTCAGCCATCGACAAACAACACCAACAACAAAGAGAACGTCAACGAATACCTATACCAACCTCGGATCAGCTAAAGAAGATCAGTTTATAAGAAGCATTAATGCTTTACTGAGATAGGGTTGCATTGTACTTGCTAACGCAGAAGGGTTGCTTTGTACGTGCTAAAGGCAGTTGTTCAAATTTTCGCAAAACCTCTATGTTATCTTTGAAGATTGTCGAAGTAACGGTCTCTAAGGTAATAGTTAGTAAAGTAGAACTAATAGGAAATGCTTGGAGTACATTCCAGATTGCATAAAACATCTTAGACATGACCCAAAATCACGTTCGCAGCTGACTTTGGCAAGACTGCGTGACTACTCCTACTCAACTGTTTATTCATACAACCTCATTTCATACATCATACAGATCCATAATTTCTTTCATTCAGTTGGTTGTTCTGCATCCGTTTTCGACGAAGGCCTGCGGACGTGCATGTGGGTTCGGCTACCACCTGAGTACTTTTTTCTTTATGAATATCGTTGAATGCCGGTCGAGATTATTCATCCTCAAATCCTGAATCAGTTCTACTAAAGCCTTCTCATGTCTCTACCACACAGTCGGTCGTCGACTTGGTGCGCTGGAACCAGTTTTTTCCAGTCAAGCAATCTGCTGAGCCCAGATCAGTCGGCTCGGTGTTCGACTGAGTCAACGACCATGCATCTATTGCACGACATCTGTAACTATTGCGCTTTCTGCTGCCGATGACAGCGGTAGTACAGAAGAATTCTGTCTTGCTCGTAACACTGGTTTTGAATGAACTTGACCAATCTGTGAAGCTGTGGCGGCAGTCGTCGCAGAGGTTGGAGTTGGCGATAGTTCCTGGTAACACGCTGGTTTTAAACTGTATCCACAACAGGGAGAAAAGTCTTTGACGTGGAGTTTCGTTTCAGATCATGTGTGGGAGGTTTTTATCATGAGTATCAAAGCCTGTTGTGAGTGTAGTTAAAGTGAAAGACCCAGCTCGCATCGATAATAACAATTTTCTTCAGAGGTCTTCTTCTGCAAAAATGAACCCCTTCACGACCTATTTTGTCAAAGTTGATGAAGAATTATATCGACTAAATATGTTATTCGTTGTTTTCAATGAAACCATGGATGCCTTACGGTGTATGATGGTGGTATCTACGTTGAGGGCATCTCGTGGATGATTTTCGAAGGGCATCTGGCTGACTGCTACATTTTGGTATATTATAATGAGAAGAAGTCGCCTGTCACCTTCTTTGAAATTGCGGTGGACAGCGGCGGTTCGTTTACCAGTGAGAGTGGCTTGATTGAAAACGGTTTTGAAGTCTCGCTAAAGTAAACCTCCGCTGTGGTAGAAACCGGAGCGCAACCCGTGGTTACATTCTTATAGAAGAAAGTAGTGATTTCATAGTAAAGATGTGACGCTCCTTCGTGCCGTGTCCTTCGAGCAGGCGAATCCCAATGAACAGCTCTGTTGTGTCGTAAGGAATATTGGATATTTCATTGCTACGAGACCGAGTTAATCAGCGGCAAAGAAGAACTACCGATGACAAAGGCGATAGGTGATTCTTAGAGGGTGCTGGAAGGCGCAACAGTAAGTTGACTTCTGTGAAGATTTCTTCGAAGTCTCTTCGAAACGGTGATTTACGGGAGCTTTGAGGTGGAAACACAAAGAAAAGACCAAAATAACTAGCTGAAAGACAGGCGAAACGAAGGACCTGCGTCGTGTAGTGGTGAACGCGTTACTCCCCGGAAAGGACAATAGCACGTTCGTTTCCCCACTGCAGACACCTGCGGTTCGCAATTTTGCAAATATCCCAGCTTCGTTGAAGTTATATCTCAGCATCGTTGTGTTGTGATATTCACGCGAATCCTTAACAAAGCTTTGACGATTCTTGAAATATTGCTTGATTCTAATAACTTAGGAATTCATCTATTGTCAGTAGTCTGCAATCTTTTCCCTTTGTGAAATCGTTTTGATAGAAATCATCTTTTTAGCATTTGTTAAGTCCGTAGGTTCTGACGAATTATTTGTCATTATCCAATTAATCGATATGTATGTATTGTATAGAGTGGCCCTATTTTTTTTTAAGAAAAAAAGCTATAAGTGAAAAACGGTATTTGTGTTTATTTCTTATACAAAGCCAAAAGTAGTACGATTCATTGCAGAGTTCTCGAGTTTTTGCAAGTATTTAGCTGCTTTTTTTTCATATGAGTTCACACCGCATATTGCGTGGATTCCAGAATTTCTTCCATTCGATTGGTTTTCTCATCCAAAGTGTTCGGAGTTATCGTGTGGATTTCACTGCTGTTTGGGGATTTTTGATCTTATTTGTGTTTATTTATGATTGATAGTCGAATGGATTCTCCCTGGAATCCTGAGATTGTCGTACTAGTGCGTTTTCACGTTCATTGGAGAGCGTTAATTGGTCCCACACAATTCTGGCAGTAATTTCCCGACCCCAGAGAGATGAAACACTTTATGGACCCAGGCAGGGTTTGAACCAGCAGAATGGATATGGTGAGAATAATGTTTAGCTATGTAACCCTTACGAACTCTTCTCGTTTTTCAGCTGAGCAAAGGTTTGTATCAGTTGTTCTTGTTTTGGTTCGTTGGCTGCCGTTTCGACAAATTCCCCTTCTTTAGAGCCAGAACGTGTTTCATGTAACTTTGGCCATATGATTCAGTGACGGCCCTTAAGTACTGTATATCACTGATAAGCTAACACGGGGGTTGCTATCACGTAAGATCAACAATCTTGCTGAGGTCTAGAGGAAGTCGGCCTTATGGGAACGTTGTTAACTTAGATGCGACCAACCATGACAATCACTTTATTAGCGACAAAAGTCATGCCTCGTTGGTTCGTAGAACGTGTGATGCAGTTCTTTCTAAATTAATTAAATGTGGTTTAAATTGAAAAAGAGCGTAATATTTTTATTTCGTGCCTTTAAGCATGAATGACATGAAAGACTTTAGACTACTCGTACTTGGAAGAACAGTTTCGCTTAGATCATGAGCATATCGATGAGAAGAAAGGAAATTGGGTTTGTCATAGCAAAGGATTTTATTCTGTTGGACAGGCTTTTCAGTAACGAGAGTTTGTCTAGACTCATAAGTGGACGCATGAATTGATATCAATGCTTTTTTTCTGTTTTAATTTGTCGCCAAGTCTTTTTTTGCTATTTGTATTCGAACCCTACAAACGGTTTACCGGCTCATCATGGCTGGGAGGTGTTTCTGGGTGTCGGACTGCGATATACAGGGGGGTCAATCCCTGGCAGGACCTCCCTATGCTGAGGAGTACGGCGTTTTCGTCAGAAACCCAGCTAAAAGTACGCATGGTGGCAAATCTCCTTCTGTTCTACAAGGGCAGCCACTGCCTGTGGTGGTGACGACCTGGCGTAGACTTTGGCCAAGCTGACCTCGGGACTCCTGGGAAACGCAATGGCTGAACCATCAAAACTCTGAGAAATGGAAAATATGCTGGGGCCCGCACAACCAGTGAGGACGGGCCGTCCAAGTATCCGAGTAAGTATCTGTATTCTAACTAAAACTTGTCGAACACATATATGTGTTTCCCGAGTTAGTACACTAGTGCCAAACTTGTTTGGGAAGATAAAAACACTGATTTCATAGATCGGTAGGCCTTCCTGAGTCATTTGTGGTAGGCGGAATGTGCATTTAATGGCCATCACGATGCTGCGAATGGGATCAAATACATTTCGGTTACCGCTGATGTCGTTTGTCATTGTTGGGGGACCATCGCAAGAGCTGCCCAGTCCATACTTGCTTGAAGTGGACGAAGGCCATCGTATTTTCGGTATGAGACACTTTAATTTCTACTGTTTTGACTATAAGGTGATGAAGGTCAGCCTTTGGGTTTGCCGTGGCATTGGTTTCTATTTGTCAAAGCCTCTGGATGACAGTGTCGAACTTCTTAAATTGAGTGAAACTTCAGGGGTTTGAGCGCTGGTAAAATCTTTGCTTCACAATTCCACGCCTAGAAACAGTTCAATTTTCTCCGAGTCTCGTGTGTGCACTATTCCACTGAGCTAAACAGAATAAATTGCAACAAGTTTAGACGAAAGCTCGGCAAAATAGCAAAAAATACGATATGATTCGGATGTTAAGGTGCTGAACTAAAAGCGTTATGCTCAATAAAGATTGACGCTCATCACCAATGTTATTGATTTACAGTGCTATCGTCCTAATGCTCGATTCATTGATTTTTGAGGGTTTGCCAATCCTATAAACAAAAAAGGCTGTCCGAAGACTGGTTTATAATGACCAGTATGGCCATATGAGTCCATAATTCGTTGTATTGTGTTTTATTATGCACGGAACTTAATATTAAGTGATTTACGACAAAGAGGTTAAGTGATGTAGGTTAGAATCGGACTTGTTGTGGAATTGAGGAAATCGGCTCTTCATGTCAGCAGATGAAAGAGAATGGTGACGGAATTCTGCCACTTTCGTTACCAAGGCATATACTGTTTTTTCTCGAGTCAGACATCATTCACTATTCTTGCCCATTTTCAATCTATAGCTAAAAGAAACTGTTAGTTTTTTTCAGGACGGCGGAGACATGGCTATGTTCGTGGTTGTTTGTCGGATATACACGGATATAATCACAGTTTGATTCGAGCGCTTGCAGAACATACTGGATGTCTCGGTAGGTTTCCTATAGCATCGAGCATTCAACTTCACCAAGCATCGCTATTGATGATTGGATGCATATCTGGCCTACACAATGACTCCCAGTGCTCTACCGATGTATCGAGTCAGTGCTGCCATCCTCCTAGACAAGTTGTATCAATTCGCCGGGGTTGGAGGGATGGAGGACTTAGTGAGCCAGGAGCGGGAGATCTAACCCATGGTATATTGCAGGGCACTTCTAATCACTGCGCTACACCAGCCACTGAATTTTTTTCTAATACATTTTTTGAAGAGCTCAAGTTTCTACAGTAAATAGTTTGAAAAACCACCACCAGCAAAATCATAGCTGTTTGCTTGAATAGTTAGATGGTCCTTCTTGTGTGTGTTATAGACCGCGAAAAAATTTTTTTTCTTTTCATTTCTTTTCCTTCTCGATTAGGCAACTTTCGATCTTACTTTCGTGATAATGCTGGCAACCTCTATCACTTGACGAACCTCATGGATCGAAGAATGCTTAGTTCTTCCCACTAGATTTCATTCTGGACGGCGGCAATTCGTGGACACTTCATTGGTCTACTCTTAAATGAGGTTTAGAAAGAATTACGAAAGCTTTCTTGACTGGCATAACCGCACTGACGAACGTTGTAGGAAACCCTTATTTGACAGCCAGCAACAAACCATTGTCACATTAAGGTGCTAACCTAGTTAGGAAGAAATCATCAGTGAACAGAAGATCTTCCGCCTTTTTCACAAGTCCGGCCGTCATCGCTTCTACTCATTTTTTTTGTCACGTAGCCATCATCACTAAACATGATCGTGTTCCTGAGTGGAATCGACTGTGGCTTGAGCATGGGTAGCTTGCTTTCGCTACCGGTATTCCAAATGCTATTCTAGAGTGGTTGGTTTATTCGAGCAGTGGAACTGTGATGGGGGTGTTTCCACACTTTCGTGATGGGTAGTCGTCGAGCCGTGTGAATCAAGAGAGGTTTGGTGTCTTACTACCAGAATTCTTCACTTTCGATAACTATTCCAGCGATTTTCGATACCGACTGAACGATGCAGTAGCTCGTTTTGACATTTTGTTTTATTTATAATGTTTATAGTTAAAGTACCTGTTCTCAAAGTTAATGTTGTTCCCAACACTTCTTCTGTTCGCTTCGCTGTTGCGCAACCGTAGCTCACGGAAGTGGTGGAGGGTGCTGACTCGGTTCGACTGTGGTGTGATGATCCGTTGTCTTTTCGACTCATTGATATATTCAATTTTGAATAGGTGTGATTTTCATTAGAACCACGCCATAGCCGTTCTATTGCTTTCCTAGGTCTTCACTACAGACATCGCTTTGAGTTGTGAGTCGGAAGGACGTTAATACTTTTCGACTCTGATCCTTCCAGTGTTTCATTGATTCTTAAGATTAGTCGACCGACTGCTTGAGGGGTGTTGAGTCAATCTCAATCCTCTTTTCTATGAACGTGAAATAAAAAACACATGGGAAAATTACTCCGCCTTCATTAATCACTTTGGGATGCGCCACACGTTTGATTCCATTAAATATCGCAAAGATGGTCGAATGAATATTTGGCCTGTATAAAAAGGATAAAGGTCTCGTCGTTAATCAATCCCTGAAGGATGCGCCATGTATTCGACTTCACTAAATATCGTTGGAGGTGATTGAATGCATATATGACTTTTACAATGACTCGCGGTGGCCTACCGATGCATCGAGCCGGTGCTGTTATCCTCCCAAGTAAGTCTGGTGCCAATTTGCCGACCCCGGAGGGATGGAAGGCTTGGTGGACCACAGGTGCGGGATCGATTCCACTTGTGCGTCGCAGCAGCGCCTCCAGCCACTGCACCACACGCGTCCTTTATTTTCCTTTTCCCATATTTAGTGTATATATGGACTAACAATGCTTTGTCGATGTACCACGCTAGGGTTTTTATCTTTTAAAAAAATATCTTCTTGATGTTGTGAACCAGAGAATTATAGGAGGCCTGATTTACTCAGGGAGTGGGATCGAACCAGCGTTGGTGTTGCTGAGGAGTTCTAAGCAGTGCGCAAACATGACATATGATCTTATTAATTGACTTAATATTCTGCAGAAGATCTCGAGTGACGTAAATCCTGATCTTTCAGACACGAACGCTCGTCAACTGTTTCTACCGACGGCGCTTCGTCAAGAACTCGAGCCGTCACGCTTGGCTATTTGTGGATGTCACACCAATCTGTGCAATTCCTCACATCCACGGGATTTTGTAATCCTGGCTTCAACTGTCTTCGTCCTCGTCCTAACTACCATATTCTAGTGTGATTACGGGTATGATTGCCTCTTTAAGTAAAAAGTGAACAACGTTAGTGATTTGTTTTTTCTTTTCTTTATTCATTGAATGTTCAGGCATTTTTTTCATTCATCGGCGATGATTCATTGAATTGATGGTGAGATCGTCCTCTATAGTTGTTTATTGTGTGTCACATCTTTTTTGTCTAAAATCTGCTGCTCCGCTCAAACCAATGATATCAGATGAATAAACAGAGTTTTTTTGTTGAATTTCACATTGGTTCTGTGGTGCACAGTCGTTTTTTAACCTTATTGACCTTAGCACTCTTACTCAATTTCTTATAAGACGGCAACCAAATATTGTGCCAATCCCAGCACTTCTCTCGGTTGGTTCATTTCTATGAATCCGTCATCCATAAAGGTCTTAAGACGTGGATTCGGCTACCATTTGAAAGCTTTTATTTCCTCATGAATATCGCCGCTCGACCGAGTTGATTCGTCTAAGATTAGTCCACTGGAACATCTCCAAGCCTTCATAACTGGAAGCCTTCGAGTTTTTTGGCTCGGGGCAGCTATTCCTATTGCATAGCGATTTTTCCACCTCGGAGGGCTATGAGACCCTATTATCACAGACAAGTTTGAACCATTGAGTCCTATTATTTTATAATATCTCAAAGCACTGCACTTCTTCCACCCTCTTTTACCAACAGGATTAAACCAATTTTCTCGCTTATTCCTGTCCGTGCATAGACCAAAGGGTTGACTAGAGTGGAACCGTATTCTCTCAACAATAGGAAGAAAAAAAATAGTTTACGTTTCGCATTCTTCTTTGGAACCCATGGATTAGAATGGAACAAACAGGGTGAGCGGCTATCTGAGTTTATCTTGGCGACCAAGACTATCCATGGTAACTCGCAATTCCAGAAGCCCCACCCTTAACGCTAGACGTGGGAGTTTCTCAGTGGAGAGTACCATAACGAAATAGACCACATCACAGTCAATGGGTTTTGCCTAAACGATGCCGCCGATGACCCAAAATTCTACAGGGGGGTCAGATCACCATCTCCTTTGTGCGAGATTCCATTTCCGCAGAAAGGAGAAAAAAGCCGCTAAATTCAAAAACCGAAGTCCCAGAACCACCGTAAACTGGGACTTATTCAATTCATTAGTCGGCTGTTGGGAAGATGCCGTTGTCGATAAAATCGACGAAGAATACGATCGGCTCATTCAACGTCTTCACCTTAGCGCTATGAAAGCTGAGAGTTCGAAAGTTACCAAGAGACGTCTGTCTCCAGAAACACTCGAATTGATACGCCAACGTGGAATCGAACGAGCGGCAGGCAACCGCGAACTAACGTCCGAAATTGCAAAACATTGCAGACAGGCGATAAAAAGAAGATGTTAGAGGAAGGAGAGCAGCAGTAATGGTCGAAGCTGCAGAGGTTGGGAAAAACATTCGTGAAGCCCACCGAAACTTCGCCAACTGACCAAGATGATTGCAATCTGACGCCCAGACGGAACAGTTACAGCGTCCAGAAAGGCAATGGAGAAAATCATTCACGAATACTACTCAGATCTCTTCGATAGCCACGTCCACCATCCGTCATACGAAATAAAGAAGGATGGATATGTTGTACCATCGGTTCCCCCTTCCGAAATCCGACATGCCATTTCGTCGGTGAAGAATCGAACAGCACCAGGTCCGGACAGGATAAGACAACAACACCTGAAGAACCTTCCGCCAGTCCTCGCAAACACACTGGCTCGGCTCTTCACACGTTACCTGTCTGAATGCAAGGTCCCTACTAAGTGGAAGACCAGCAAGACCGTGTTATTGTTCGAGAAGGGTCACCTACGCGATATCGGCGACTATCGCCCAATCTGCTTGCTGTCTGTCCTCTACAAACTTTTCACTCAAGTCATCCTAAACAGGATTGACAGAACACTGGACGATAGGGCAGCCACGTGAGCAAGCAGGGGTTTCGAAAAGGATTTAGTACGATAGACCAGAAACACACGATAACAAGGCTCACTGAAGTATCGCGAGAGTAAAAAAGACCGCTCTGTCTCACTTTCATCGATTTACAGAAGGTCTTTGATTCAATTGAGATAGAAGCAGTCATGGAGGCCCTTGATAGTCAAGGGGTCCCTACGCAGTACATAAACATCCTTCGTGAGCTGTACAAAAATTTCACAGCCAAGATATCACCGACGTCAAAAGAGGGGTTAGTCAAGGCGATACCATCTCGCCAAAAATACTTGTGGCCACCCTCCAGAACGTCATGCGAACATTGGAATGGGATAGTATAGGAGTGAAAATCGATAGTCGGCAGTTACGTCGTCTTCGCTTTACTGATGACCTCGTCCTTATAACACCAAACATTAGCCAAACGGAACGTATGCTTACCGACTTTGATAAAGCCTGCGGAAAGATTAGTCTTCGACTAAATCTCACAAAAAACGATGTTCATGAAGAACGGATTGGTTCCGTGTGCCCCATTCACGCTCAACGAAACGAATATCTCCGAATGATGAAATATGATTGGTCAATATGATGAACAACTTAGCACCAGAACTGAACAGAAGAAAACGAGTGGCCTGGGGAGCTTTCAAGAGCGTCAAGGATGCAGTGAAGAGGACAAAGAACACCCGACTCGGTGCCTACCTTTTCGACTCAACGACATTTCGTGCGCTAACGTATGCGTCTGAAACTTGGTCGCTGCGTAAGCAGGATGAAAGATCACTCAGCGTTGTCGAACGCACCGTCGAGAGGACCATGCTAGGAGTATCCCGTTTCACATAAGTAAGGGATGGGACCCGAAGCTCCAACCTGCGTCAACGATCAAAATCAAGGTACCGTTCTGTACACCAAACAGTCGAAGATAAGATGGGCTGGAAACGTAATGCGTATGAACGACAACCGATGGACAGGAGCCGTTAGTGACTGAATTCCTCGGGATGTAAGACTCTCTGCAGGAAGACCACCAACTCGATGATCAGAGCTCTTCACAAGGAGTCTAGAAGAAAGATATGATGCTAAACGAGTTCCTAGAGCGAACAGAACCCACTAGGCTGTTGTTGCACGCGACAGGGTGGAAGATTTACTGGCGCCCGCTCGAGTCACGCGACGATCAACGGGACTACAGGTGAAACAGGTGATACTCTTCTTTAGTCAGAACTAAAACTTGGTCAAGTTGGGTCGTCTACTAATTTTTTCTAGGCTTACTTGTGACTTTACTGGGGTTCTAACTCTAATAAAGGTTGGTGAGCTAAACTCTTTATATTTTTTTCAGACATTTTGTTTAAATCGGAATAAAAATTCAAGATATTGACATTTTATTCTTTTTTATTTCATTTTATATGACCCGTCCTCTCGTCTACTACACAGATGCCAGCACTTCTCACATTCGTTTTTTTGCATCTATTGTCCACGAAGATCTTCCAACTTTTACGTGTGGCTTCGGTTGCTGCGTGAGGATTATTATTTCATCATGAATGTCGTGGAATGCTGGTCGAGCAATTCTCCCTCGAGTCCTAAGGTAGCCGGCTGGAGCGTTCCCAATTAGATTGCAGAGAGTGATTTTCTTTCCAGACACGTTCCAGTACTAATCTCCCTGCCCCCCGAAGGGATCAGAGGCTTGGTTGGCCCGGAGCGGAATCGAATTAGCACCACGCTCGTGATGACGGACATCACCACCACTGTGCTTGCTATCCGCCCCCTTATTCGTTCGTTACTGAACATATATTAAAATTGCAACAATTAATGAGATAAATGTATCATATTGTTCAATAACGATCACACTCACCATGAAGGCGATCGAAACTGAAAATCATACACTTCATGGATGTTTTCTCTTTTCTAAGATATTTTTTGAAGGATTTTTGAAACAGCAAGCATCTTTAAGGACAACGTCTCGTATAATGGCAAAAAAGAAAACAATCAGAAAACCAGCAACGGATTCTCAGAAATGAGGAAGGAACTCCGGTCTTAAAATAAAGTTCTTTGGAAAATACTTAGTGGAAGTATTAATAGAAGAGGAAAAGCAGCACATTGATTGATGAGCAGATAAATTTGTACATATAAATTTTATAATTTAAAATAAGAAGAAAAAAATAAGCCGTTGAAGAGGAGAATGTCATAGATTGTGCAGATTGAACAGGGGATCGTAGGTCATAGGTGGTGGAAAGTACGATGTTGCGCCACCGTACCCGAATGCCTGCATGTCTGGAAACGGAGCCTCGATGCTTAGATTCGGTTTCGAGTCGCAACCACTTGAGCCATCATCGCTTTCCGACTTCGCTGAATTCCTGAAAAAAACGTCATTCTTAGGAGTTCGGAACGTACATTGCTTTTTCTAAGGAATAAAGCAAGAAAAGTAGGAAAAAAGTTGGAATTTAAATTCAATTTCTGGATGCATTCTTTAACATATGCGTTGTGGAAGGGTGAGGTTGCCTCATTCGGGCAGTGCTGCATTGAAGAATATCCGACTCGATACGACGACTAATGGACCACATCGAGAGGGCGAGTGACTGTGGACCACCGACTCGGACCATCGGCTACGATGAAGACGAAGAGGTCGAGACGTTAACCGACTAAATATGTCTATCGACGTCGTGTTAGCGTTGCAATCCAAAAGGTATTAATACACATTGACTTCAGTACACGGCACGAGGAGCGATCGAAAATCGGTTTGTCGAAGAAAACTGGCTACCGAAATTTTTAGTTTTGGGTGGTACAGAGGCAACGAATGTTTGGTAGTTCCGCCGAAATTTATCCGGTTAGGCTCAAATAAACCACAGCGTGCAGCGAGATAAAATTGAACAAGTGTCTTAAAAAGTGCAAAAAATTATAAAATCACTTCGAAAAATGGCAATGAGATGATATCTAATCCTTTGAAGGTAATAAAGTTTAAATGGAGGTGATCCAGTGTCGGAAATTACGACTTGGAATCCTAGCAATCAGCTGGCAAAGGGTGACGACCTTGGAAAGTTTATCACAAATTCCAGGAGTCTAGGGAAGGTCCTGCCCAGCCGGCAAATTACCGATTACATAAAAATTACTGTGCAGCCAATGATTCGCCGTAATCCATAATGGTGAGTCATCCAAATATAGAAAAGGATAGCTCTGGAATTATGGAATTAATCTCTAGGAAAAGGTCAGTATTCGGTTCAAATTTGCTTGGCGCAGATTACTCTGTGGTTGTCTACCTAACGACTGACCTTCACGGTGGCTTTTCCGATGCGAACGCCTTTGTTCATCGTGGTGGGGTGTACTGTACATGTTTAGGCAAACTCGGTTAAAGCAAACCTAGTACGAACGAACAATGGGAAGCGCATATTGGCTCAAGCGGCTCTTGAGAGGTGCCAAGACGCAGCTACCAGCAACTAGCCAGGCCATTTAGGACAACCAAGAAGCCCGGAACCATTTTTCGGAAATGGTGAACATGCAGACAAAAAAACAAGTGGTAAATGGTAAAGGATGAAGCGTTTGGCATTACTCAATCTTTTAGGGATGAGTATGTATTCGACTTCGTTAAAGATCATTGGAAGTGATTGAGTGCATATCTGGCTTATACAATGAACTTCGGTAGCTAGCCTTCTGATGTACAAAGTCAGTGCTACTCGCTGCCAAACAAGTCTGGTATCAGTTCGCCGACCCCGGAGCGAAGTGTTTGATTAGCCCAGGACGTAGGATCGAACAGTCGGCACCTCCCGCCACTGCTCAACACGTACCCTATAAGAGCTTAGTAGAGAAATGAAGTTCCAGAATATTTGTGTCGTCCATGTCATCTGTAACATCCATGTCTCCTGATGGAAACTTTGTGAATAAGTAGAGGTTTCCAGATACTACACAAAAGTTATTGAAAAAAACCTTGCGTCAGGAATCCAGTGATGAACAAATTCGATCCAGGACGTCTAAGAAAACATTACCCTTTGGCAGTGGAACGGAAAGAAACTGATGTTAACAGTTCTCTATTTGGTTCCTATCGTGCGGAAACCCTTCATAGACAAAAAGGTCCTCTGCTAAAATTGCAAGACAAAAATGGTACATTCTGTGGAACGATTCCAAAGATTTCACCAGACCTTTAAGATTTTTCTTAAAAAAACTTTTTGCTTATAAATTTATGTTGAGCGAAATGGCTCCGTGCCAAAAAAGAAACCCCCCAAAGAAGTTTTCACAAACCCTCCAAGTTTCATACTTTCAATAAAACTTTACAATGAAGGAATTATTCTTTGTTATAATGGAGGGTCGCAGTATTTTATAATGATTCGCTACCTGGTAAGCCCATCTATTTTTCATTTATTTTCATTCCACTTCTTTTCTCTTCTTTTTTTCTCTTGAAAACTGATTCGCAGACCGCTTCCGATAATTGATTATGTACACACGCTGCAGCCGGCGGAATACGGTAGCAATTAGGACGAGTTCACCGCCGACACGGGGTAAATTCTGCGAATTGTGCAACTTCGAAAGTTCAATTAAACAAGGAGAAACAGATGATGGTTACTGTAGACTGTAATGGGTAACCAGACCTAAGCTTATTATTCAGACATTTGGATGGAGTTCCATTCAAAATCCGGGGCAGCTGTTGAAAAAGATGAAAAAGAAAGGTTTAAGGTAATCACATTTTATTTACTGCCCATTCTTTCTTTATGGAAGGTCATGATGTAAAGTGTAACCACAGTGACGCTGAGATATGTGCAAAATTTTTGGACCAAAGGGGGCAGCGGTGTGAGTCGAACCCGTTACTACCCTTTCCGGGGGCTAACGCTTTCACCACCACACCATACGTGTTCTTCGTTTCGTCTTTCTCTCAAAGTTTTAAGTTATGAAAGATGGCCACTGAAATGGGCAAGTGCAAAATCTTAATAGAACTCATTTTAATAGTTGTAAGAAGAAAAGTTGTGTCGATAGATAAATATTTAACGATTATTCGCTCTTTCTTCAGCAATCACTTAAAAGTTCGTCAGTTTGACCACGAAAAGAAAACCATCATTAAACTTTGCAAGGAATGGATGAGTTAAGCATAGTCTTTTTGTTTATAAATGCTCTTAACGCCGTCCTTACTCAGGTCCTTTTTAAGCGGTCATTCATTAAGCTCGAGACTTGCCACCACATGTCGTCGTGTTGCTGGTTTCTGTTCTTCTTCATTCCTAGCTACCGCGACAAGCTCAGGACATTCCAGTGAACAGCAACTGCTGTTGGATCTAATTTTCACAACAGACAAGTGACTTTGCGCGATTTGCAGACGGATCTATCCATTTCTGGGCCACTAATCCAAACAGAACTTCGGCTTGATTACATCATCAACGCATCCACTTAAGAGCAGCAACCATCTCATGCCAAATACAAACAGGCCAAGTGGGTCGATGTACCAAGAACTAGCCCAGTTATTTAGAAACTTCCTAGGTAATAGATAGAGGTCTTGGAATGTCCACAAGTTTGATCTATTCCTAACAGGTCTAATCACTAGTGAAAGATTTTTCTCCTCGGAAATAAATGAGATGGAAAGGCCAGAATCACAGAGGGATTGAAAAAATGAGCTGCAAGGAGAGTGATAGAGGACAAAACATCTATTCTGCGTATCGAACCAGAGCTGTTTCCATGAGTATAAACGATATATATTGATCGACTCACTCATTCTGCGACTTTCCGACATTTTAACTTTATGTCTTTTGTACGGCCATCTGGAAGGTGTTTCTTCTCTTAAAAAAGCCCTGAAAAACTAAGGACTCACTTTTCCAGTGTTCCAGCAGCTCTCTCACGTTGTCGTTTGTTCTTGAACCAGTTGGAGACTTGCGTGACGGTGAGTTCCGTCTGTGCTGCTAGCCTTTTCTTGTCTTCCACTGAAGGGTACGCTTGTTTTTTATAGGCGTCTCGTAGAACATTTCGAGATTTGGACTGGAATAAAGAGAAGTTCGTCGAAACTCGTTTGCCAACAAAAAAATATTCCGGGCCACGAAGATGCTTAGTACCTACTTATTGGTTTGTAGTCGTAATCCATGTTTTAGATATTATGTGCCGATAGAATTAAAAACGAGAGAAATTTGGGAAGATGAAGAGACTGAAATTATGAAGAGGAGTAGCAAAAAATAAAAGTTTTCGTGCCATGGTGTTTAGGATGAAGACTGAAATGAAAAAATAGAACAAAGAGGAGGAAAGAAGAGCACAGACAAATGCCGTAAAAGTGGGTGAAAAAGGAAACGAATGAAAGACGATAGCTGTGTGAATGGGAGAAAAATGGTAGGAAAATGGTAAAACCCACAATGAAATGACAAGGATTGGATTAGCCTGCAAAATAAAAACTTCAAGCCTTTCAAAATTAGGAGTTTAAACGATTTCAGATAGAACTCATGAATTCTGTATAAATTACAGTATGGTAGAAATAAAAAGGAAAGAATCAGTTGAAGGGATATAAATAAAAAACAGCGCTAAATTTTCAATTTTATTTGGACAGAACAAAGTTGCTCACGACGAAAAACTATCGAAAGAATACGGAATACCTTGAAGCAGTAGTTTGTCTCTTCACCGTCCCAAATTGTCGCTGGAAATGGGTTCTTCTTGCGGATTCTATATTTACAAACAGCGCCCAATTCCCTTTCTTTGGTTTTTTTCTGCCTAAATGCACTTAGTATTTGAGAAACATTTCTGCAGTTTCTTTTACTTCAATTCTGCCATAAAGCTAGGGCTATGGAGGGACCTCATTTAACCTGATCTCGTTGTTGGGTTATTTAGAACAAGTTCTGATTCACAAAAGTTGCCGTATTATTGAAACTCGGCACCACATTGGTGGAAAATTAGCAATAAGTCGGAAAGAAAAGTGTTATTTATTTTATCACAAGAGTGATATTTCAAAAAGAAAAATGTTGCTTGTTTTTCCATTTATTTATTTGTATGAGCCTAGATCATCGATTTTGCGGGCCCTAGCATTTTTCCCGTTCGGCTCGTTTTTTTCGCACTTGCCGTCCACGAAGGTTCTTCTGGTCTACGTGTTAGTTCGGCTGCCATTTGAGGACTTTGTCTTCTTCATGTATGTCGTTGATTGCAGATTGGGTTGATTCTCCTTGGAATCCTCAGGACAGCTAAACTAGGGCGGTTCCAGGCCTTCATCACGGCTAGTTGTCTGCTTCTGTCCATCGGGGGGGACCAATTCCCAGAGAGTTCTGTTACCAATTTGCCAACCTTGGATAAATGAGAGGCTTTGTTAGCTCGAACCATTGACACTGATCGAGCCATGATGCGGCATCGCTAATGAAATCAACGGTGAAAGAATAATGTTGAAGATATTTTTTCTTAGAAGAATAAGTTATTGAATAAGATTATTAATTTTATAAAAGAGAATTATATTGTTCTGCTGAAAAGGAAAGAATAGAATGGAGTTACAGACACATTGTCATTCGTTAAGGAAAAGCAACGCCATAAACTCGTAGGAGTGCGTTAAATTATGGTGAAATCGACTTACATTGAAGGAGATCGAAACTTAGAACGTTCTGAGAAATAAGTGGCAAAAAATCCATCATTCAGTGACTCACACGGTTTGAGGCCTTTTCCCTTCCACACAATTTGGGAAAATTAACGATTCTAGTCGAACTTTCTAGGTGTTTCCACATGTCTACCTTTTTTTTGTGCTTGTTGGAAATCATTTGAACAACAGCTGGTAAGCGTCAGACGAGCGTGTTCTGAGCTTTTTTCTTCTTTCATTTTTTACTTCGTTGTATAAAGTTTAAGCCGTGTTCAACTTATTACTGCATATTACCTTTCTTTTCTGAAACGGAAACTTGGGAATCACCAAGGGCAATGGGATGTGTATGGTGCAGTGAAACAATCTGGGATAATAGTGAAACTGGATCTGCTGCTATCCAGAACCCACTAAGTAAACTGTGAAGTCAAATATTCTTGGCAAATTAGGTGAGTTTTTCATGGCTTGTGAGACCAAAATATAAACGATACAGCATTCGGCCTTGATTATTCCGTGGCAGAATGACGGAAGGTCTGGTTTTACAGTACACGAAGCCGAGCCAACAACACCCATATATTGTGTCGCATCTTTAATCACTGCGCTACACATTCCTTGATCAGAAGTTATTATAGCACAATAAGTCATTGCAGATGGGAGCTGAAGATTAACCGCACGCCTAAATTCTTCCACATAACCCAGTTTTAATCATGGTTCAATCCAAATGCTACGTTCTTCTCCAGCACGGCAACAAACAACAGCAGCCTTTTTTTGTCATGACTGAGTATGTACTGGCTACCGCATCCGGAAAGATCAACGAGTACTTTCCTTCTCCGATTGTCACCTGTTCTTCGTATCACAATCTCCTGCCTTTGCTGTCAGAACATTGCCAGAAATATGCCAGAGAGCAATAAAAAACCTAATCAAATATCGTTTTTTACAAAAGTTTACTTAAAAGAGACTTTTGAACTTTTCAGACCACTCATAACCTTTTTTCGAGGTTTTCTAAGCATTTATTTCCCGATACTGGTTTGATTAGTAAAAAAGGACCCTAATTATGACAGGTCTTTTCTTAAATGGATTCTTTATGATAACCTTAGTAATAAGGGAGGTTATCACTCAGAACATAAATATAAAAACGATAGTGAGCTTGTAAAAAATGACTAAAACCAAAGAAAATATCCTCAAACCTCAGTGTAATGTGCCCGTAACCACAAATCTTGCAGCACTGGATGATTGTGTGGACTGAATTTATGCGTTTCGAGTAATCTGCAAATGATCGACATTACAGTACGCGTACAATAATTCCACTTATCTATTGCCTACCGATATAGTTGTTTCCATTGTTGTTGGCTAAATAGAACCAAAGCGTGCGCTTTAAGGGCGCTTTCGTGACATTTTAAATGATCCGGTAAGGTCCACAGAAAATGCGTCTGAAACATTTTTTGTTCAAAGGCATTTTATCGAATGATTAAAGCCTTTCAAAAAAATTTGAAATCGGCTTTACATCATGAACATGAGCGCTAAATTTTTTCTCACAACAGGTTGGCTTTTACTTAACTTTCAGAGTTTAGTTATCATGTTAACACTAACATCTTAGCAATGAAATTGTCTTTCATTGTTTTTTTTAGAAATAGTTTGCAATCTCTATCGATTTTCGAGAGAATTCTCTGAATTCTTTTCGTTCTGTCAAAGCCTGCGATTCGATAACAAACAAGAGGAGGCGGGCTGGGTACGGTAGCGTCAAGAATTTTTAACTCTAGAGTTTTTAAGTGTTTTTTGAGAGCATAACAATAACCAAATCAATGATTTCTTTTCAAAAAAATAGTCTTCGACGTTTCCTTCATGAAACGCTGCCCAGAACTGGAAAAAGATAAAGGATAACAATTAAAATTGAAACTGTGATAGTGGGTGCAGAAATAAGCATTGAATAAGCCACCAACATGAAGATAGTAACAAGCGAAGTTTTATGGAAAAGTGATTGCGTGTTTATAAAGTAGAAGGAAAACCAGCTTAATTATTTAGAACGACGCTATAGACGGTGGTGCTCAAAAAATCCGCGATAATCACTGCCTAGTCATAAACTTCCATCTGCTGAACCCTTTTACAGTTCGCATATCTTCAACTTTCAATCCTTCGCTTCTTTAAGAAAAGTATCGAAAACTGCGAAAAAAGAACAATGCAATGGCAAGGTGTGGCTTAAAATGAGGAAAACTGAGAAGCCAAGAAATATGAGGGAGACTCGAGTCAATGATCGAGTTTTGTCTCTCCGACCCCAACACGCATCTTCGCCGAAAGCCTTCGTTGTTGAAGTCGTCTGTCCGCTTGCTCGTCCTCCTCGTTCGTCCATCGGTTCGTTACTCTGTCGGTCCGTCCGTGCGTTCATCCGCCCGTCCATCCGTCCATCATCGTCTTCAAGACAAACGCAGCGACAATCGCTGTTGTGTTGGCGGAGGCCGCGGCAGCGGCGGCGAGCAGTACAGTAGTTGGCCGGCGAACGACAGCCGCCACAAGCCGGCCGGCTGTCATGTTTGTCACTCAAACGGCGACAACTTTAAAATGACAAGACTAACACTGATCGATCATCGACTGATAAATAACTCAAATCCTAACGCTTTCTGACTCTTCCCCGTCATGTTTGGCCATGTGAGGAACAGCCGAAGAGTTCCTCTAATGTGCAGGTTCCGTAACAAGTCGTTAATCGGCTTTCTGGATGCTTATTAGAGTTTGTGATTCTTGTATTCAACAGGTTCATTCCTAAAATGGGAGTGGGGTGCAACCACAAGCAGCTTTTAAAAAGATGAACTGAGAAAAGTTTTTTAGTTCTGTTTCATCTTTAGCATACAACAATAATATTTCGCGCTAAATACTTCTGGCTCCTCCACCTGAGTAACGCATTTTTTTCTCAGAAACACGTTTTTTTGACAATGCAGTTGTGCTAAGACAGCAAGACCTTCCTTTTCCGGAAATTATATTGACTCTTCCGATAATTTCTCTTAGGTTTTGGTCTTAATTGACGTTGGGTAGATACAATAAGTCTAATAAACAAATGTATTCCTTTTGAAAAAATTGCATCAAGGCTAGCAAGCTACCAATTGTTCAGTACGTCCTGTCTGCAGGCCTTCATTGAAAAGCGACTCGCAAATGCACGACACTTCTTGTTCGGAATAGGAGGTGGTGGCACTGAAATCAACAAAAAGTAGGCTTCATTTTCTGCGAAAGAGAGACTTTTTTTATCACTTTGACAGCTTGTAGCTGGATGAGTGTAAGGCTATAAATGCGACATTTATAGAATATAAAACTGGAACTGAAAACCATATAGAATATACTTTTTTTCTGGTAAGTAGGATGCAGATTCAAGTATAGCACTTTCAAATACTGGAGAATTCTGCAACTAATTAGGAAGAACTTTTTATCCCCTGTAGCAGGAAATGTCTTGCTGAAATTAAAGACCAAGATAAGGCCGTGATTTTCTGTGCTGGCGGTGGACGGCTACCGTAATTTGCCACCAATGCTTTCAACATAGGTTGATCAACGCTAGCGAATCGCAGCCAAAGCATGGTGTGGTCGACCTATTCGATGGAGCTGACCAGATAGATGAGAGATTTCGAGGAAAAACAAGAAAAAACGAAGATTCCGGTTTCGAATTTAGGTGTCGACTGAACGTTGACAGAAGCACTCGAGAAGAAGCAACGTGCATCGCACAGGTTGCTGCTCAGATATCGTAGGGCGTATCGGTAACCTGATCCATAAGTTGCGAATAAGGCCGTAAAGAGAGACTGGAGATGAGAGAACTTGAAAAGCGATATTCCTTACGGGATTGTGTGAATTCGAGCCGATCCAGCCGCCGTCGCGTACGCTTGCATCGTCCAGCTCTGGCCAGCATCTCAGGTTACGCCCCTACTGAGCTCCGCGACCGCCGGCGCTGTGGCGTCGCACTCACGTCGACGTCAGGTCAGCGTAAAATCGTAAGCTAACGACTCTAGCGCAATTAACAGCCTTCCCTTAAACGGAAAATCGCTGAACTTTTCCAGATCCGCGGCCGATTGCTGAACTCACGAAAAAAACTCCGCTACCGATGCTTTGAAATTGAAGCCGCCAAGTGTCCAATTACAATTCTTCGATTCTGATTTTTTTTCCTGTAATGTAAAGAAAAGGTCATTGTGAGCTTACAAGTGGGCAACATTCTCGAAAAAGTGAGTCATGAGAGGCGGTGGCGGCTAGTTGAAAGCCAGAAACCAATAGCAACTCAGGATTTCTAAAGCGCCGAATAATCCACACTACCATCGAATAGCTTTCTAAGGAAAGTTTCAAACATTTTTACAGCACTCACCCAAAATAACAGAATTTTTTCTATCAAAGAACAAGATTTTTTTGAGCTAATGACTTAGTACATTTGAGGAAAGCTCTAGTATATTGTATATTATTTGTACACAAACACCTTTACCAAATAACTGAGGAGGACGTTACCATGCCCATTTGAGCTTAAGGACAAGAATAGTGTAGTGAACTTCACGGTAGGCAACTTAGGAATGATTAAGGTAATTCAGAAAGTGTTTCGACTAAATCTGAGCTTTCTCGCAGGCTTCAAAAAATAGAGTTTTTCACTCTTGTTAGCAGTTTGCTCAAATCCCGAAGAACATGTCAAATCTTTTTGCTAACAAATGAGAAGCGGCTGAAGTTAGGAGAGGGCTAGGGATATACACACACGTCTGAGAATGTTAAGAAAAATTCCGTAAACAACGGCAGGAAGAAACAATTTTCTGAGATGTTTAAGAGATGCTTTTTTTTAAAATGCTTCACAAGTGGTCAGGCTTTACTTCCTCATCAAAACAGAAAAAAATCGATTGAAACTCTTACAGAGAACAAAGAAATGAATAATAATGCTGGTTTACCGTCTCTTCATACTGACTTGATCGCATCTGACAGAGATCCGTCGAACAAAATGGTCATCAAAGCTCAGATATCAAGGCTTTTTCATTGTTTCCAATAGTAGGAATTATATAATTTTAGTTACCCGAAACAGATCAGGGTGCTTCCGATTTATTGATAACTCATTTCTCTTGAACGGTTTTTGCTTTGCACCTTTTAAGCTCTTACATAGAGACAGCTGGTAATGCAATATGGAACATGCATCCTTAGTGCAAACATAGAGCAGATGTAAGTCAGATGGACGTATCAGGTAACCGCCGTCATGTGTGTTTGTGTATGTTATTCCCTCGAACACGATGAAGTCAACCAACAACTCCAAAGAACTAGAATCACAGAGAAAAACAAGGCGACAACACGTAGGCTATCGTGATTGAAACGCACGACCATTGTCATACTGTGGTGCAGCCACCAGATAATCATGGCAGGACCACATAATCGTCAGCATACTGTCGACCAAATCCTATATTTTCTCCATTACTTCCATCTAGAAAAAAAGTGACAATGATCCATATGAAGAGTGATAGGATCTGCAAAGTACTGGAAATTAATTGGTCTCATAGGCGAATATTTGAAAGCTGGAATAAACTCGGTGTGTTTTAGTTAGGCGTAGAATAGTTTACATCATAAACTATGTCGTGCCGGACAGGTCCACTGCACCTGTGCGTAGTTTCGATAAACATTCGTCAAAGCCCAGAGTACTGATTGATGTCGTCTCTGATGCTTTCAATACATATGTATTTATATAGAGGTATACACACACATCCACACCCACATACACACACACACACACACGCACACACACACACACACACACACACACACACACACACACTCCATTTTCACCTTTTCTACATGTACTTGGACAGAAATATGCGTACAAACATATACACATTTATAGACATATACATATGCACACATTCATACACACCGTCACACGTTAACTATTTACAGTTTAATTTGTGATTAAGCATTAATAAACAGGCATTAAATAATAGCATGGTTAGCGTTTGAGATATTCCTTTAGTACTTCATAATAAAACAACTGGAAATCAGGGGTTAATGACGATTTCTGGATGACTGAGAAGGAAAAAATCCATTAACACAACCAGAGGATCTGAATACTGTTAAGAAATCGCAAGCTGAAATCGGTTGCCACCTTGATCCCAGGCCTCCCAGAGCAACTTCAAACAACCTAGCTTGGAACCCTTGTTTGAACATGGTCACCTATCCTGCTGGGTTTTAAATAGTTTCTAAACGACATTCGTAACTTTCACTTTAAAAAATTTTGCTTAGTAAACGTTAATTTGTTGTACACGTGCTAATAAAGTGCTTTTCAACCTCGTGCAGGCGGAAGACCGATGAAAACCTTTGCTACGATTTTTCGGGAAAAGAGATTCGTTAAAATATTCAGTGTTTGTTGACGACTGGTATAAAGAACTCGGTGTAGAAATTCTAGGATTTTTCAGTTATACCAACACTTTAGAAAAAACAGGTGTTAAATGCAACTATAATCTAACTGAGAAGGCTGTTATTTTGATGGGAGGGGCATAATACGCTTCCATGTGAATTCTGTGCGGTTGGTCTGCACGCGACATACTCAGTGGAAGACTCATAGAAAGCGGTGAGTGTGCAAAGCTGTGTTCAATGTGATTGAAATCTTGGTTCAGCGTTTTCCCTTTTTGGTTATGGAGGTGTTTGGCCGAATAGATTGCTGTCAACTTGACCTTTCCAGCTCTGTGGAAGGCGAAATCCGCCGAAACGTCAGCTTGTTCGTGAATAAAGAATAAAAATAACCCCTCGTGTTTGCTCAACAAGAATACGAAGAATAACTGAGAAGAGTTCATTCACTGACAGTTGGGCTGTGATTGCTCCTTTAAAACTAATTGAAAAACGTTTCTTCAGCACCTCTGAAATAATTTTTACCAAATTTCTTAAAAAATACATTAGATTTGTTAAGAATAACTCAGCTGTGAGAACTTCCGTTGGCAACGCGGTTATTTAAACGGGCCATGATTTTTTGAAAAAAGGCTGCCGTAGCAAAAATTGGGGCGAAAAGAAACTTCGTTGATTGCGCTTTGTCTCAAACGAGCGTTCCATTGTCTCTCCAACTTCAAAGAACACACTAGACAGGAGTCCTGCTCCACACGTGTGTACCGGCGTGGGACCTACACGATAATTCCGTTCAGTTATTGCTTGTCATCTGGTCTTTGTGGTGAGAAGAAAGCGTGGACCGGCAAGAAACGACCGCTCGCCCACTACGACCGGACACTGTAGACGAGTCGAGCGGAAACTACAAAAGAAACGGAGGCTGAGAGGTATCAATTTCTACCGCTCGTCGTTGTAGTGCGGGAACAGCAGCCACCACTATCTGTATTTAGCGCTTCGAAGCACTTGAGGGACCACAAAAATCAGTACGCTGTGTCTCCAGACCCTGTGGACCCAATGCAGACGGTGTTTTCGTTTTAGTGGCGATCCTCTTCGGGTGTACGGTACCCCACTTTCCTGCGGATCGAATTTCACCCGATTACGCAGCACTGCTCCTCCCAGCCACCATAGCATCGATTCGCCTCTATTACTAGAGTTGTGCATTGAAGTGTTTGTCGAAGACGTCATAATCGAAAACGATTGAAAGAGCCTAACAGCGACTGGTAAGGGATTTTTTGTGGCTTAGTGATATTTCGGGAAGCATTAGTCCAAGAAGAAAGTTTAGCGTGCATGTTCTAACTGGATATGAAAATTTCTGGATTTCATTCAAACCTGTGAGATCATTAGCAGCAGATTTTTTGGCCTGGGTCAAAGTTTTGATACAAACTTCGAGACCGAAAGTTTTCAATGGAGCATTAAAAAATGACAGAGAAAAAACTTACGACGTCAAATTGTTTGTTAGGAGGGACCGTTCACTTCCTCATTGACTAGATTCAGCTATTTTTTGTAACTATTCAGTAGGTCTTATCTTTATTCGAAATAAATATTTAGACTCCTGTGTCCAAAACCACTTTTATCTGCAATTTTGCCAATTTTCATCAATGTGGATTTTAACGAAGAAGGTTGCAAAAAATTGAACTAGTGGGGGTAAAGTTGAACGTCTGGCGTATAAAGAGATTACGTCAGTACTCCAAGGTGACATGAGGACGAACTCTCTGGTGAATAAGAAGTGTGATGACTCTTGATGATCTTCAGCAGATTACCACTTGTCGTAATCTTTAAATATTTTTATTGTCGATTCTTTCTAGATTAGAAATGAATAGAATGAACTGAAACGAAACTGAGAAAATGAAAACACTACATTCATGCTGGATATGGTAGTGATGTGGGACGGTAATACGGCTGAGAAATTCATACGGTAAAGAAGCCTGATTAAGACTAAGGGATAAAAGATAGCTCGTCAAGCGCTGAAAAACCTTGAAAGATACACGATGTATCCGACTTCATTCGTAGCATCATAGAGGTGATTGAAGACATGTTTGCCTGTACAGTGGTTTGTGAGCATTTAGCGATGTCCCATCTGAGTGTTCATATCCTCCCAAATAATTCTGGTACCGATTTACCAATCCAAGAAGACTGTAAAGCTTGGTAAGACCGACGCCTGGGATCGAATCAGTGACCGATACAGTGTGTACTTTAGGGGCACCACTAATCATTGCTATACTTGTGACCTGATAAATCCGACATGATGCTTGAAAAAACTGGAAACAACAACGTAAAAACAGCTAGTTGCACTTTTCTTAAGCGATTCTCATTGGCCGTTCGTTTTGTTTATCTCATATAAAGACGTTGCGGCATTTGTTACATTGACGTTGACGTCGCATTTTCTCGCAATCTTCCAATTATATTTCCCTCTCCACCGATTGGTCAACACAAAACTGAGTTTATTTAAAAGGTTCACTAAAATTCTTTCAGGGTTAAGGGGCCTGCAATGACCCTAGGAAGGGATTTGTTTAAAGGAGACGCGGTATGACGGACAGCAATGCTTCGTCCTTCTTATGGTCGACGAATTTGAGAACGAATTCGATTTTTCCTGAACAATAAAGAACAAACTAAGAATATTGTTGTTATAGGTTCTCTTAATGGTTCATCGCATGGTCATGGGCAATGTGAAAGGAAGGTATTACTGTTGCAAACAATTCTCGTATTTTCGTGAAGTTCCATAAAATTGATGAACTATTCATCAAGTTTCCTTCGAATATTGGACTGTTTTATTCTCAAGATTCTGCGTGAAGCCTGAGCATTCCCCGTGTAATGGTCACTTAAGGACCATCATGAGCGCTTCGTTAACCACGTCGTGTTGACACTACTGTGCTGGGCGATAATCTCGGTAAATTGTCATCGAATATCAACTTCAGTTAGGTGATTTGGTTGACATGACACGTTGACATTCCACAGGGCATACCAAAGTACAAGGCTGACACTCGCGTAAGCTTTCTCCTGTTTTTGCACGACACCGTAGATCGAGACTACATCAGTTTTACTACTTCATTTTCTACCTAATTGTCTAGATTCGCATGCTACACAATTTCCAGCCCGTTTTCCTTTCGGGTGGTTGCGCTGTGTCTGTATTTGCATTTGGTTACCAGTGAAAAACTTTTTTTTTCATACATTTCATTGAATATCCACGGAGTTGATTTTCTTCGGCACCCTGGTCTCCTTATCTATAACAGCGCTTCCTCACCTCATCCAAAAACAGTCCTTGGCATTTTTGGATTGGAAAGAGCTTTTCACAGATAGTTTTAATAAGAATTTGTCTACACCACATGGAATAGAGGTTTGGTAGACGCATGCCAGGGTCGAACCACCGACAGTGCACACATTACCACAAGAAAGCTCTAGCCACTGCAGTTTTCAAGCCGCAAAGCAGTATTTACGAGAAAATCATCCTCTTCAGAACTTTCTTAGTCTCGTAGACAAAGTTTAGTAGCGGTTGCTTTGCCCTCAATCTCTCGGTGATTCTTCCTTCTCACGAGAGCCAACGAGTTATGATGAAAACGTTGTAATGCCTTAAGCGACCATATCAATGCAAGAAGAAGCAAGCTCGAAAAACATTCAATATCTTAATGAGTAGAGATGACAACAAAGTCTTAACCTATAATGACTCAGAGTCTCTTTGCCAGAACAGTCCAACCGATGGCAGCAATTTTCCGGCCGCTGTTAACATTGATTGTTGACAGTTAGTAACATTTTTTCAATAACTGAAGTGCTTTATGGATGACTTTTATCTGCTGCTCCTTTTTTTTCACTGTCAGGTATAATTTGAAATACAACCACAATGATGCCGAGATATTTGCAAAACGTGGATCCCAAGTCAAATCGAACCGCGATTGCACTTTCCGTGGACTCACTTGTTACTAACGGGACCACTGAGGGTGCTCGTTCTACCTTTCTCTGGAGCAGTCCTTTTGCCCTAATGGTGGCAATCACCAATCACTTATCAAAAGGAATGATCTGTGAACTACAATTTTCTGTTAAACCCAGTCAAGCTAAAGGTATAGTTGAAATCACAGTGTATAACTTTTCACCCACTGCGCTTTATTTTCACGGCAGAGTATTATGTGAAATAAAAACCACGATGATTTTCATTGTGGTTAAAGTGTCTTAGTTATGCCACGTAATCTATTAAACTGAATATGGACGCCATAGTGTCAATTCGGCCACTTGATGCTAACCTCTATGGAGATATGGTGCCCATACGTGCGGAGCGTTATGCGTTAAGCCACAACCGAACTCAGACGAATGTGTTCCATCCGTGTGACCACTGCAGAACATGAAGACCAGCTGCAGAATCGTAAGAACATTGCTGGTCATAAAATGTAGGATCAGTTATTTAAATAGACGCAAATTTCATGAGCTTGTAATCAGGACCATAGTGAATTTGTGGCTTTCAAAGTCGTCCTAAGTGACCACCTGGAGCAAGACATCGTGAGTCCCTGATATTCTTGTGGCAGGAGTTTCTATGTTCTTCGGAATAAAATCAACAAACTGATGAAGCAAATATGATCTCGTTACCAGGAACTTTCTGAAAAGTGCAGAGAAATGGGTTTTTTTTTACAAAGCGGTCAACAGTGGAGCGATATAACATAAAGCAATCTAAGTCAACACCAAAATAGTTATTTACATTGTATATATGTATATATATATATATGTATGTATATATATATATATATATATATATATAAACGTATATATAAGCGTGTATGTATATATGCATATATATATATATATATATATATATATATACGTATATACGGTTGAGTATTACTGTTTTTGTGCAAGCTTTACAAATCAATAAAGCTAATCTAAATCACAGACACTGTAAGAGCAAATAAAGACGCCGTTAGCACAAATCGACTACACACAATGTGATTAAATCGACGAGAAAACGTAGGATAACAATGTTATTTGTTTTGAAGCTTCTAAGGAGCAAAAAGTAGTCCTTGAGCATTTAAAATCCAAACAATATCGTGTTATATATCTATAATACAATACTTAAATTGGCTTAAAGACAGCATAGGAGCTCTCTATGGCAGAGTTCTTTCCAATCATAGACGAAAACATGAAGTGTTAACTTATCAAAATGATCTTGTCAGACTTCTAGTCAATTCAGAGTAGTCGATTTGTCGTCACATTAAGGTGCACGTCGTATTTTCGTGGCAGGACCGTGCTTCGCGTCTCAAGATGGGATGTTAACGGTCAGCGGCATTTTGTTTCATTCAATTTTTTTCTTTCTGCATAAATGATAGAATACTCAAGACATCTGAATCTGTAACACTTTCTCCTCAACAAGTTTGATGATGTTCTGATTGGCGTCAGCACGTTTTGGAGATTCTGATGACTTTTTCGTGTTCGTCACAACGTCAGCTTCGATAGATTTTGATGTCGGCTTAGCATCGATGAATTCAGAAGCGACTTCGGAATTCGTAGAGTGTTCCAGTTTTGGCCCCGCCTCAGGCGTGGCCGTTTTTGTTTCATTCGAAGCTTTTCGTTTTTGTTGTCGTTCTTTTCGTTCGAGTTGCTCCACTTTGTTCACCAATCTTCGCAACAGCCTTTTGATCTCGTACTTATCGGCGGTGCGACTCTGTAATGACAAAGGATGAAAGTAGTTGGATCTATTGGTTGTATTTAGTAATATCAAGCATTGAACTACAACTTCAAAAGTAAGATGGTTCACGAAAAATTAAACTTTTCTTGATCTACGACCTTGAAGATGACAAAGATGATAAAAGACAAAAAATGATAACAGCATAACAACTGCCTCCTTTCAACGGTTTACCACATCATCGTGGCTGAGAGGTGTTCGTGGTTGTCGGGCTGCGATGTACAGCAGGGAGATTAATTCCCCCGGCAGGGTCTCCTAGCTGAGAAGGAGTCCGGTGTTTCCACCAGGAAGCCCAGCTAAGCGTGAACCAGTACCAGGATCCACCATCCTCCTGGTAAAAAATTAGTCGCACGATGGCAAATCTCCCTCTGATCCACAAGGACGGCGGCTGCCTGTGGTGTTGACGACCTGGGGCAGACTTTGGCCGGGCTGACTTCGAGACTCCGGCGAAAGGCAACCAGAATGGCTAAACCAGCAAAGCTCCAGTAAGTGGAGAATGTGCTGAGGTCCACACAACTAACGAGGACGGGCCGTCCAAGCATCCAATTAAACAAGTATAACAACTGTCCTATGTTCCTTTTAAATGAAAAAAACGACCAATTTTACCAAAATTGTAGTCGTCAACTGAGCAGCTTTTCAAATTCGTTCGAGAAATGTCAAATTTAAATTTATTAATTACATTATAAAACAGGAAATTAGAAGAACTAAGAATGATATCTGCAGGGTGGTGCTGATTAGACCAGAAATTCAACTATTATGCAGCAAATGGTTATTTTAATTATTTTAGAATTATTACAAATCATTACAAATAATTATTGTAGCCACTTTCAAATTATTGTCGTTTCTCACATTCAGTTATATCCATTATATTATGTGATGGAGGAGCGAAAAGCGCAATGGTAGAAGTGACATCTAGTAGACATACGAACGCAGGTTGATTCCACCCAGTGTAATCAAGCCTCCCATCTCTTTGGTGTCTGCAAATTGGCTCTGGACTTGACTGGAAAAGCCCACTTCGATCAACAAAGGTTGGAATGGAGCGTCCGTGGTGAAGATCTGGGAACTTTTTTAGCACAGCTGTCCCCGCGGCTTGCACGGAAGGATTCGCTTGACCTATTATGAAGATGACAGAGTTCTCAAGTTGCAGACGAGCCAACACGTAAATACGAAGACTTTTGAGGATTAACGATGTAAGACAACGAACTAAAAGGAAGAAATTCTAGAATCTGTATGAAATAGCTTCATATAAATGAAAAGAATGAATGAAATCTCATTCGATAAGTCGTTGTGCTCCACTATTGGTTACAACGCTACTGTTAAAAGTCGAGATGGTAAACTAAGAGCTAAGGAAAGAAAGTCTAAGATGTATTTACCTTCCAGTAGGTAAAGTTCTTACTTCTGCTACACTGAATATGGTTAATACCAATAATGCATGGTTGCGAACGTAGATGTATGCGTCTCCCCCACTTGCTAATTTCTAATTGGGACAGGTTCTGCTAATTTGTTAGACCGAGGAACTTTAATAGCCAGTGAAGAAAAAAGACGTTGCCTTTTTTATTGTTTGCCGCACTTCTCCCTTTTTGCATCATATAACAGCCAATGGTTCTCTGTCACATTGTGGGTAGAGGGTGTTAAGACCTGTCGAAATGCGATGTACAACAATAATTTATCCCATCAGAAAGGCTGCTCATGCTGAAAAAAGTATGCGAAATTTTTATCTGGAAGTCAATCCAATAATGAACCTGAACTACGGTAGAATCGAGTAGACCGAACATGGCCACTTCTAAGCTAGGAACACAATTGGTAAAAGTCATACAAGAACTGTCTTGCTCTCGTGTCCATTGATTAGTAGGAATCCACTGAACAGTGCTCTTCCGTGACAAGGGTTGATGATAATTTACTGAAGACCGCCCGACTTAGTCAATCACTAGCTGAATTACGGTCTTCATAGGTGATATCAATCTAGGAGATTGCAAAAAACACGACAAATAGTAAGTCTCTGCCGTGAGTGCATTCTTTGACACCCAGAAAGGTTTCCAAACTTCTCCAGATAAATCTGCAGGAGATAAACTCAAGCTCTATCAAATGAGCTTCACATTTTGCAGAATTGAAGCTTCTAGGTGAATTCTAAATGCAAAGTCAAAAATGGAAAGTTTATAGCATATTTACACGACTTCGATCTGTTATAACGTCGTGTTCCTCAGATGTCTCGTCGCAGTAAACTGTAGAGCTTCAGTCTAAATAGAATCACTATCACTGAGAACGATTTTGAACTTTTTTCAGACAAAAGCCGTTCTATGATTAAACTGTTAATATTCCTCACATAAGGTGAGAAGTCTTCACGCAAACGCAAACAGCATCCTCATTCGAAAATGTTGCTACTTCACTTCAGCCGAGTTATCTTTGAAGCTGAACGGTCCCACACAACATGTATGCGTAAATACACACATATATATATATATATATATATATCTTAGATATAAAAGGATAACAAGGATAAAGCTCTCGGCGTTGACCAATCTCTGAGAGATGCGCCATGCATTCCACATCATTAAGCATCGTTGGAGGTGATTGAATGCATCTCTGGCCTTTACAATGACTCTGCGGTAGCCTACCGATGTATCGAGCCAGTACTCCTATCCTCCCAAACAAGTCTGCTACCAAATTGCCGACTCCGGAGGGATGGAAGGCTTGGTGAGCCGTAGGAGCTGGGATCGGTCCCATGTGTGCGTGGGAGAGCACCCCCGACTAGTGCGCCACACGCGCCCAGACTTATACAGATATATATATATATATATATATATATATACATATATATTAGTACATATATGAAGAGAGAGAGCGAGACAGAGAGAGAGAGAAAAAGAGAGGCGGGGATGACGTAGTGGCTAGTGATGCCGTCGATCAGGAACCAAAAGGCATTAATTCCATTCCAGGCTTAACGCTCTACTCCAATCCACGTGGAAACGCCGTTGTCCGGACATTTCCAAGATTGCAACCGGAATTAACTCGGCCAGCATTCTAGGACATTCATAAAGAAGGCTAAATCTTCAACCAGCAGCCGAAACAGGCGAAATGTTCGAAGATCTTCGTGGACGATGAGTGACAGAAAAACGAATCGAATTCAAGAAGTGCTGTCGTCCACAGAGTAGACGTGATGATGGGTCATGTTAAAAAAAATTGTACATATGTAAGGAGAAGGTGGCGCAGTGGTTGTGGTGTTGACCACGACGGTACTGGTTCTATCCCGCCTAGGGCTCACCAAGCCACTCATCCATCTGCAGTCGGGAAATTGGCACCAGACTTGCCTAAGAAAATTCCTTCTCTGCAATTCGATTGAGAATAGCCTAGCTCGTCTATTCCAGGAGCCCAGGGATAATCTTCTTCAGAAGCATTCCACAACATTCATGACGAAAAGTGGAATTCCCACAGAAGCGGCAGAATCCTCACGTAAAAACTCGAGGTCATTCGTAGACACCTGATGCGAGGGAAATGAATCGAATGCAGGAAGTGCTGGGATTCGTACAGTAAATGTGGAAGACGGATTGTGTAAATCATATATAAAAGGATAAAGCTCTCGGCGTTGATCAATCCCTGAGGGTTGCGCCATGATTGAATGCATATCTGGCCTTTGCAATGACTCACGAGGCCGATGTATCGAGCCAGTGCTACTATCCTCCCAGACAAGTCTGGTACCAGTTTGCCGACGCCGGAAGGATGGAAGGCTTGGTGAGCCATGTGCGCGGGGATCGATTCCCCGTGTCTTTCGCAGTGGCGCCTCCAACCACTACGCCACGTGCGCCCTCTGTAAATTATATATAATATATATAATATATATAATATATATATATGTATATATATATATATATATTACACATCTTTGTTGTCTGAATCTTGTCCTGCTGACCATAATTAAGCAAGCAATCCAATGTCTGAGTAGGGCATATGTTTAATTTTCTCGTAGTCCACGCATAACTTCGACATGTTTTGAAGAATGAAATAAAAAACAATACTCAAAAAATTGTAATAAAAAAAGCACTTGAAAAACACTCTGTACCATGGACTACGCAAGCACCACTTTATAACTTTCTTTTCTTTAACCTACAATTATGATGTATGATCAGTGAAAACACTTCCCAGGATCGACTTTCTATTAACCTCGGCATTGGAATATGAACGCGTCGTTTTCTTGTTCAGCAATCGCGAGGTTGTTAAACAGCATACATTTACTTCCATAGAAAAACACAATACAATACAACAGTAGCTGACGTTTCGGCAGTATCACCTTCTTCAGAGCCACTTTTTACGTGACTTCCAATGAGGAAGATTAAAACAGCTGATTAAACACTGGACCTCACTGGTTGCACAGGCCCCAGCAAAAATCTCTACATTTTTGGAGTTTTTCTAGTCCAGCCATTGTGGTTTCCTAGAGTTCCGATGTCACCCTGGTCAAAGTCTGCCCAATTCGTCACCACCACATACGGTAGCAGCCCTTGTGGATCAAAGGGAGATTTGTCACCATGCGACTAATTTGATACCAGGACGGCGGTGGATCCTGGTATTTGTTTACTCTTAGGTAGGCTTCCCGATGGAAACGACGGTCTTGTTTTTTAGCTTGGGAGACCCTCCCAAGGGATTAGTCTCCCCGCTGTACATCGGGAGCCATATTATATGTACATATTTTTACTACCCAGGAACACCTCACAGCCGCGATGAGGCGGTAAACCGTTGTAAGCACTGTCTTTAATAACTTAAATAAAATTACTCATAAGTGAAAAATCATCAGATTAGTAAAAAATACTATGCAATATTTTGTAGACAAAAAACGGAAAACGAGTCAACAATGAGAAGAGCAAGAGAACTCGTCCACCTGTTTTTGATTTGTTGCGCTCTTTTTCGTCGAATCACCTTTGTTTGTGGAAGTTCGCGCACCTTTTCGTGTGTTTCTAGGCTGCGTCGATTGTGCCGTTTGATCTTTCAGAGTGTTCTGAAATTATTTTCTACAAACAGTGTAGAATGGCAGTTGTCCTTAAAAAAGTTAGTAGCTAAATCCCATTGTTCTATTGGGTCTGCAATGCATACTGGATCTATGTTCGCGCTCAAAAATCACCCGGCCCCCCTAGATGAGATTGGCCAAGTGCTAGCATAGTTGTCTGGGAGGACAACAACACTTGGAACATAGGTAAGAGCCCCCCAATTTATTGAATACGCAAGACATCACCTCTGCGATGATATGATTGGAATCAATCCACTTTACGGCGCATCTTTAAAGGATAGATCAGGGCCGAAAGCGTTCTTCTTTACCCATTATTGGTTTAAAAAAAATTCTAGCTTCAGTGAATGTGTGGAATAATAAGAACAAGTAGAACACCAGCAATATTTTGGAATAACGTTCAGAAAAAAAATTGTAGAAGGCAGTAAGCTAAAAGTTAACATTATGTGAATTATAACCACAACGATGCTGAGATGTTCGCAAAACTTGGACCCCGCTGACGGATGGTTGCTGATAGCAGCGTTAGGTAGAAAAGTAGCTGAGAGAAACACATAGCAAGGGCGTAGGTGGCGCAGTGTGTAGTGCACAAGCCCCCGGAAAGGGAAATCGTGGTTCGATCTAGCCCGGAGCGCAAGTTTTGCGAATATCTCAGAATCGTTATGCTTGTAATTTACATAATGTTGACTTTTATTTATTGCCTACCACATTTTTTTCATAGCAAGGTATTATGTGAAGTACAACCACAATGCTGCTGAGATATTTGCAAAACTCTAGAACGTAGGTGTCTGCGGTGGGGATCGAATATGCTATTACTCATTCTGCTGGCCAACGCGTTCACCACTACACCATGCGGGTCTTTCTTTTCGGCCTTTCTTTCAGCAAGCTTCCCTATGGCGTGCTCGCTCTCTACACCAGACACCTGCTCTCTGGAGCCTTGCAACTATCTCAACACCATTGTAGTTGCATTTCACATAATAACTGCATAGTTGGGAAGTAGTTGAAAGCAGGCCAACAAACACGTCTCTGTTTTCGCGGGCACAGCTTCTTTTCCAAATACGACCAAATCTCAGGAGGGATGATGAATAAACGATAAATAGCTAATATTATGCTAACATTAGTAGGCATTCACCTCGTTCTTCATTTTAACGTTCACCTTGAGCTCGCCGTTAGAAGTCGTCGTGGCACGACGATTTTGCTGAGCACGAGCACCACCATTGCCACGCCCACGTCGGCTGGACGAGTTTGGCTCAAATGGCAGACCGCTTACTCGTCCCTCCAGACGACTACCTTTCGTCACCTGAAATTATTCGCGCAATGTGTCCTATTTCCACTACTTTAATTTTTCACACTCTTTCTTTTCTACGCAGTTTTTCTAATTGATTATTGAATCATTTGAAGAATTTGGCTTCACTTATCAGGATTTTATGGTGACTTTACTGAACTGCTCCTCATTTGTCGATGTCCTTTTCTCCTGTTGTTATTATCATCCCGATGATTCGCGGAAGGAGTGTTAGTGAACGTGGGACTTCAGCCTCTCTGATAAGAGTTTATTCCAAAGCAGTGGGACTTTCACCCGAGGACGAAATTTGATACCTTTATTCAGAAGGCAACGATAAGAGCAAGCCGATACCAGGTATCATTGTTATCTTATCATTAACTGGTGACTACCTGACAAGTTCTGATGATCTGGGAAAATCTAAGCAGGGCTTTTGAAAGTCTAACAGAAGAAAACCTACTCCAACAAGTAAATCATCGGTCAAATGGAAGTGGTTCTGGGCTCGTTAGGTTTTTCGAGACTGGTGAAGAGGGTGATTACTACTTACTTGATACTTAAACGGGCCCCTTCTCACTAGTCGCGCGAGCCCAGCATAATCACCATTTTTTCGGAAATTTGCTGGTTAAGCCATTGTGGTTTCCTGGAATCTCGAGGACAGCCTGGCCAAAGTCTGCTCCAGGTCGTCACCACGCCAGGCAGTCGCAGCCCTCGTGGATCAGAGGGAGATTTGCCGCCATTTCAACTTTAGTACCAGGATCGTGGTGCATCCTGGTATTGGTTTACTCTTAGCTAGGTTTCCTGATGGAAACGCCGGACTGCTTCTCAGCTTGGGAGACTCTGCCGAGTGGACGAATCCCCCTGCTGCACATTGCAGTCCAACACCCAGTAACACCTCCCAGCCACGATGAGGCGGTAAACCGTTGGGAGGGAAGAGGGGGATTAAAGTGTATAAATATTAATGCGTCGTTAATTGCTTCTCCAAAAACTTAATCACATTGAAAAAGGTGACACAAGTACCAAGAACATAGTCTGTTTTCAACAACAATTGGTCTTTAGAAATGACAATGAAAATCAATAATGACACAGAAAACAGAGTAGGCTCGTGAGTGATGAACCTGTGGGGTGACGGTGTTTTCGCTCGTACTACGAGATGTCGTTCGAAATTTCTGCCCACCACGTTGACCGCGCTGAGCACCTCTTTGATGACTACCTCCTCGTCCTAGTGGTTTTCGTCGGACCTCCATGGATGGCACATTCTCACGCCATGTTTCTGCACTGAAATTTGCATTAGGAAAAATTCATGATTTTCATTTTTCTGGACGCCTGTAGAATAGTTGTTAGAGATTCTCTCCTATACATCGGTAGTCATTGGTTCGATCCTACGCTATCAGTCAACCCATCCTCCATCACAATGAGGTTGGCGAATTAGTACCAGTATGGTGGAAACATTGAGCTGATTTACTTAGTAGTTCGTGGAACTCTAGATCTGATTTATCGCTAGGCTCTCGTAAGCCAGGTTTGGCGCACCCCTAAGGAATTAATTGGATCAGAATAATTCTTTCTTTATCCTACTTACGGATAAATATATGTTGAATGGTTCTCTCACTCCCAAATATTATTGCGAATAAAAACATGGATAGCAAAATTAGTAAAACAATATTTCAGTAATGTTGTCGGTTGAACGATTCCACAAGTGGTGGGATCATAATGGAGTGTTTTCGATCTAAGGAGGAAGTCTTTGTAAGCCTTTCTTTGACTGGTTCATTGACGCCAATGCACATATTCAGGAGAAGGACTGGGTGAAGCACAATGAAAAATCGATGTACTCGTTCGGAACCGCTGGTAGTTTCGAAATATGAGCTAGCTGCATCGGGAAACATCTGATTGATTTATCGGTTTGACTAAAACTGCTTACCGGTTATCGTTTTGCTGGTAAGTGGATGGATGATTGTTCAGAGTCGCTGACCACAATAAACCTCATGTCAACTTCAAAAGAAGCTGACAAGTGATCGGCAAATACCCACAGTCTACAAGGTAGGACCTGCGAAGTACGCCATGGGTACTACTGCATCAAAAACGGTAAAAAAGGATACCGCACAGAAATTGTTATGTTCACGAAATCCGTTAAGCGAGCGGAAGCCACTAGCTGGTTTTGAAATACGACATTCACGAATGGAAAATTTAATGTTGCCCATTAATGTTACACAATGATTAGCGAGGTTAAAAAGTGCAACAGGTGATACGAGTGACACATGTGACTGAACTAGAACTGGATGGATGAAAACCCCGATTCCGACTTCAAGCTGCTAATTCTTCCGTTTTTTCAACTTGTATGATCGGTAATCACAATATGTGCAGGTCTCAGCATTTCTTTCTTTAGACTCGTTGGCTTGCATAAGTCATCCACGAAGATCATTGAATTTCGCGTGAGTTCAGATGCCAAATGAGGACTTTCTCTTCTTCATGAATGTTGTGGATGCTGGTCGTACTGATTCATCCGGGAATCCTAAGATAACTCTAATAGGGCGTTCCTAGTTCTATACTAAAGATATTCGTCACCTTTTGTGGATCGGAGGCAGCTTTTTCCACACAAGGCTGGAGGCATCAATTGGCCCAGAGTAGTAAGAGCTTGGTTGATGTAGGGGTTCGAAACCGCTAGCACGAGTGCACTGCATGGTATTTCTAATCATTACGCTTCCTCCAGCAATGCGTTATTGGTTAAATTAAAATGTAATGACTGAAGGCTGTGGCGGGTAGCGCACTGGTAGTGACGAGGTTCATCACAAATACGGTGGTGGTTCGATCCCTCACCGAGCTCACTATGCCTGTTATACCTTTTAGGTCGGGAAATTATATCGGACTATTGCACGGGAACAGTTAACGGCCTGCTTTACAGGTGGGAACGCTGTATCACGTCTAGCCCAGGGAAAATCGAGTAGACCAGCATCCAAAGACATTCATCAAGAAGACAACAATCCTGAAGCAGTAGCCGAAGCCGCACGTGAAAAGATGGAAGACCATTGTAGATGATGGATGCGAGGAAACGAATCGAGAAGTGGGAAGTGCTGGGACCCGCAAAATAGATGTGAGGACGGGTCGTGTAATAAAATACAAACCATAATATCCAAATAATGTACGACGCCGTAGAATAGAGGAATACATTGCCGATAAGAAAAGTGATCGGGGAAGGAAAAAATACTTGATGTTAGTGAATAAAACTACATTTTATAATGTAATGAATAAAAAGGCAGTGTTGAAGAAAGTCGAAGAAGCCGTCATAAGTGGATTTCAAACTGCTTACGGCGTTTTCCCCCTGTCCCATTCTCGATCCCATTCTCCTTTCGTTGTTTTCGTTGTAACTGATGCGATTGGAGAAGCCTAAAATGTGTCCATGATTTCTAGTAGAGTAAAAAATTTCTTTGTAAGTAACTCGAATTCTCCAAAATTGCCGTCTAAGGCCATGTGCATCGATCCGGATTCATAAATGGCCTTAAATAATCCATACATACAACTTTAAACAAATATGTCCCAGATAATAATAGCGTTTATCAAACGGAATAACTCAGCGCGACTTTACATAGGCGCGATAATATCCCCAAAGGGATCGTTAGGGTGTTTAGCACCAAGAAGATTTAGTTTATTCCAATATTTTTCGAGAATAGGTTTTTTAATAAAACTAAAGGAAAATTCTTCAGTTCATAAAACCGTGCATGCTCTTAAAACGATAGTGTAAAATCTCTTCTACTGTCTACTCCAGGTCTACCATGTCACAAGGTTCTCAAGCACTTCAGTTATGGAAAAATTATTAGCAGTTGTTGAAAAATCAGCGTTGCCACGAGCATCTCCTTCGTTTCACAGACTAGCCAATAACTTTAGAAAACAATGTATTTAGTCAAAACAAAAAAAACTACACCAACCTTTAATGGTTTTCTCAGTAGTTCATCAGAGTGGATCGCTAGCTCAGCGTCGATCTCCTAAAAATCGGTGTCTTTAACTAAAACTAATAGAAAAATCGAGAAAAGTATTACAGCAAGGCCTTAGGGCTCCAAACACTTTTGAATGTTTATCTAAGAAAGCAGTGCTTTCTTTCTACTAAGAACGAAAACTTACTCAAGGAAATGCTTTAGGCAATGCCGTTGTGTCTTTCCCATGAATTCCCGAAATCAAAGAAAGTGGAATAGGAATTATCCGATTACTTGTAAAAGAACTGTTTATTAGATATTTTTTAAAAAATTTGCTTCCATTCCTATCCAACACCGACGAATGTCGATAGGTGTGGTTAAGTCGGCCAACGGTTGACGTCGCCGCAACGGCCGCGGTCGAGCGCATCTGCCTTCTCATTGTACATTGTCATTAATACAGTGAATCATACGAGTGATCGAGTGGTACAGTAGCCGACAGAAATCAACTACTATGACGAAATTCCGGAAAAGTGCTAAAATCGAGAAATTCTTTTCCATAAACAGTAATGGTCAAAGGAAATCGTGTTGAATCGGTATGATCCATAGAGGGCGACACTTTTCCCAAAAAGAGTAGTGGAGGCAGTAGTGACTGGTGGAACTCCTACACAATATGGTATGGCTCGTAAAGTTAGACATTTTCGTATCAATGGAGTCAAACGGGTACACAGTTGAAAATTAGCATCCACTGTTCAACAGCGCAGAACGCCGCAAAGCGATGATCACCGGATTCTTTCTGTCTTCTAGTGGATTCATATATGAGAAAGATAGTGCTATAAAAAAAATGTTTCACATTTGGAATGCGTGTAGCGTAGTGTTTAACTATCTTTTGCAATACACGTGTGGCTGATGAATCGATCCTGCACTCCGGGTAAATCCACCCTGGTAAGAGGTCCGCAACGTAGAACCACATCTCTCCTTAAGGGCACTGTAAACGCCTAAGATCCATTCAGCCGCTTTCCATATGGCCAATCGGAGTTGTACACATGCTACATGCGATAACCCCTATGGGCTTGATCAGTGCCGAAGGTTCTATCGCTTCACGGTCTATTAAATATCTATATATATATATATATGTATATATATATATGTATATATATATATATATATATATATATATATATATATATATATATATGACCTGTTACATCGTTATTCATCGAGAACAAATGAAGTCGGTACCGTTAAGATCTTCATTCGTTCCCGTCACGAGCTTGAGCTATTCAAATGTGCTTATTCTCTCGGAGGACACGAACAGTGTCACGCTTTTTGCACAAAGCCCTTTTATTTTCACAGATCACGAAGAAGACGGCTAGCTACGGCCCGCTTGCTGGGTAAGGCCATGGTAATGGGGTTTTACCTAGCGCAGCTTCGATGAAACCCTTGTTCTACTTTGAAAGCAGCGAAGTTGTAAAACACAGTGTTAACTATATATAATGGCGAAAAATGACGGTGAATCGTTCGGCATTGATCAATACCACAGAGATTCGCAACACATTCGATCTCATTCATACAAAATTGTTCACAACATAAATGGCTTACACAATGACTTGTTGGGTCTATCGATGTATTTAGTCAGCGATTTAATCGCCTCAGACAGTACTTGCACTAATTGGCAGAAGTTGAAGGGATGAAGAGTTGGATTCCACGTGGGGTATGGATCGAACGAACAAGCACGGCTGCATTGCATGGCACCTCTTACCTCTAACCTACTGCTATGTTACACCTTTCCTGTTCATGATAATAGCCAACAAAAAATAGATGATTCATAAAGCTGAGCTAAAAAGAGAGAGCTCTCGGCGTTTATCAATCCCTGAGGTATGCGCCATGCATTCGACTTCATTAAGTATCGTTGGAGGTGATTGAATGTATATCTGGCCTTTACAATGACTCGCGGTGGTCTACCGATGTATCGAGCCAGTGCTGTTGTCCTCCCAGAAAAGTCTGGTCCTAATTTGCCGACCTCGGAGGGATGGAAAGCTTGGTGGAACGTGGGCGCTGGGATCGATTCCACGTGTGTTGCAGGGCGCCTCCGACCACTGCGCTACACGTGCTCTGATGATGATTCATATGAGGACTATTTTTGCGCTCAGCGAGTTTTTTTTCACCTTTAGGCCTATTATGCAGTTGGGGCTTGCCGTTGTATTGGTTCACACAGTAGGATTTGCCGGTAATCCTTAAGAACAACTACAGCACCTTCTGCCGTTTCCTCTTCTTGTTCTCCATTTCAGTGCGCTGTCAATGCTTTTTATCCTAATAACGGCAAACTTCTTCTGATTCTCTCAGCACAACTCTATCCATCACCTTCCTCCTCTCCACGATCTTTTGGTTTTTTTCCCGTATTTGAGCGATTTTCCTGTCCAATTCTTCCTCCTCCTCTTTCGAATGCCGGCTCTCTCGTTCCATTATCGATCTGAAAATGATTATTTAAATTATATATATTAACACTAAGACCAGACATAATCATGGATCGATCGACAAGTGACAACAAAGCAAACAAGAGTTAAAGTTTTATGACTTTTTTCCTTCTAAATAAAATCAATAAAACACGGGAAGTGCAGTAGTTGGCAGAAATGCCGTGCAATGTGAGAGTGGTCTCTAGTTTTACCCCTACCCTAGGCAACTCAGGCTACCATTCTTCCTAGGTCTACAAATTGGTAACAAATTTGTCTGAAAAAACCTCCCTTCTAACCATAAACGGGGGGTGACTGCTTGTGATGAAGACCATGAAGCGCCAGCCCCATTGAAACACATAACCCTCAAGTGAAGCTTTCAAGCTGGCATGAAGATTTAAAAACCACCACGCTTGGCGGATACGAAAGAATGAAGCGAAAGAAAGAACTGCTGTAATCCGTTCCATATGTGATGTCAGGTTATAGAAAGGTGAATGATTAGCTATAACCGATAAGGTCTTACATCGATTACTGTTTATACAGTCCAATAAGTCATACCGTATGTTATCAGGCTATGTTGCACCTCTTCCAGAGCCGAAAAAAAGTTGAGTAAAGGAAGAGAAAGGCGATAAAGACATCAGTTATTAGCGCAGAGCGATGCGTGACCAGCCCAGAAGTAGAGAAAATGATAAACAACGGGAACCACACGATGTGGGTGGTGGTCATCCATAACGAAATTGGATTGAGTTCACCGGGATGAACAACAAGACGGTGAGCAAGGGCTTAGATTACAGCGCAAATCGTCGCAACATTACACCTCTTCAAACAGGACGAGCACTGCCCGCTCGAACGGATGAGAAATGGTGCAACGAAAAAGATTACGGACAGAGCATGAAGTGTTCCAGCAACGATCAACCCGGTATTGGTATGCCATGCATTCGATTCCATTCACATCGTTATAGAAATGATTGAATGCATATTAGGTTTACACAGTGACTTACGGTAACCTACCAATGTATCATGTCAGTGTTTTTTATTCTCCCAGACAAATCCGGCACTAATCTGCCAACCCCATAAGGATATAACTCATGATGATTTGTGTCGGACGCCTCGGTATTGAACCAAAAACCACGAACATATGGCAAGCCACCTTTAACCACTCCGCTACATGATCACGACAAGAAAAAAAACAAAAAACGAAGTTTTTTAACAACTAACTCCCAATGGCTGGAAGGTTTGGCGAAAGCGAGAAGCTCAGCACTTTTAGCAACTTTAAGGAGTTCATTTTGTAATTGCCAGCATTTCATTAGAACGGGACGAAACAGCGCAGTAATGGGAACAGTTAGGAGATTAAAATATGAAATTAAAAGTCTTCGATCGATAATCCCACTTTAAAAAACGATTTTTAAAAACTCCTCTGCAAGGAATAAAACTGATTTAAAGCTCTTATTTAAGCATATTTTATATTTTGCCTTCAAAGAGATTACATTCGTCAAAGCAACAATGAGTGATTTTTTTTCTCTCCGGTGAAAACATTCGAGAATGACTAAAAATAAAAAGTAAATAAATATACAAAAATATGGACGGAAATCAAAGATTAGCACCATATCATACTTGTTACCGTAATCAACTACTGCTCTACTGCTTACTTGGATACTTGGATGGCACGTCTTCACTGGCTGTGCGGGCCCGGTCATAATTTCCATTCTCCGGAGATTCGCTGGGTTAACCGTTGTAGTTCCTGAAATCCCGAGGACAGCCTGGCCAAAGTCTGCCCCAGGTCGTCACCACGACAAGCAGTCGCAGCCCTTGTGGATGAGAAGGAGACCTGCCACCATGCGACCCTGATTCCAGGACGGTGGTGGATCGTGGTGTTGGTTTACTCTTAGACTTCCTGATGGAAACGCCGGACTCCTTCTCAGCTTTGGAGACCCTGCCAGGGGGATGAATCCGCCGTTGTACACCGCAGTCCGACACCTCCCAGCCACGATGAGGCGGTAAATCGTTGACAGAACTGCTCTATTAACTACTATAACAAGAAATCATTGACTACTGTGACCAAATCAATAAAATCGATATAATTATTCACTGTCACTAGAAAGAATCGTCGGGCTTTACGAATGATCGAAAACTGCTCACTAACTTCATCCATGCGTTTTTCCCCTTAAATCTGACTTACAAAAAAGAAGTAGGAAACTGCCAAAGAACTACAAGAATAGAAAAAATGTCTCAGCAAAAGGGGATTTATGAAGTCAGGATTCCTTATAAAGTAATTCTGTAGACAAAAACCTCCCTAGACCTGATTGTTTTGAGTCGGAAACGATTATGACAGTTGTACAAACGAAAATGTAAACTGTCTGTATGTGTGTCAGTCCAATTGTAGTGATGTTCTGCATAAGGAGGGAAATCGTGCATAATTGAGCAGCTAGTCAAAACCCAAATCACAAGTATGACAATTCCAATCAATAAAAACGATCAATAGTCGCAAATCTTTATATGGTGTTAGTTAACTGAGAGATATGTGCAGAGATTGAAATAGTTGATTGTTTTTAATAGTCAGAAGCAGACGTAACAGTAATTGACTAAATAGAATTTGTTAATTGTATGAAAAGAAGAGAATAAGACATAAAAGCAATAACAGTAATGAAAAAGGAGTTAGCAGCGACAAATTATACAAAGAGACTGCAGCTGTAGGCAACGAACCATTGTCTTTTAAGAGGTATTAAAGAAATAATGCTGGAGACATTAAGTTGTAAAATGGCCAGAAAGAAAAGTGTCAATCATGTTTCCACTTTCGGGGGTTCGAACCTCCACCTCGACGACCACGACGACGGCAAGGAAGACGAGTTGTCTCCTTTTGTGGGTATCGAATGAAGGCGCTGGCTGGTGGAAAATTGTTCATAACATCAATGACTAGTACTTGCTGACTATGATCCGTTCATTGTAAAACTCGGCCGACGAAATCAATCGATGTTCGGCGCCGAACACCCGACGAAAGTGATCGAAGTGACGAGTGCGATACGTTCGTTGTTCGCCGGTGTTGGGTGGTGCAGGGTGTTCGCGGAGGTCGGCAGTAGAGTCGCACGATGGAACGACCACACATGAAGCACCTATACATCGAAAAATATGGAAAAACAAAACATCTCACTCATAAACTCACTGCAGTGGACGATTTTAATCAATAGAGACTATTGATAACCATAAATGTTCGTGGAGGGCTAGCTGATGCAAAGATTTTTTAAAGATTCAAATCACTGTTTTAATTCAGATAGTCAACAGATGTTTCGAGTGATTAGTGAAGTATAATTATTTAATTGAATAGACTGAAGAGATCTTAAAAACTGATTTTAATTAAACCCTGGCAAGAATAATCAATAATTTTCTAATTGACTGAGCTAACACGAGATTGGTACAAAACTTTTGTTCAGCTAAGGTGTCAGCGTCTTTGCTATCTTCCGAGGCGCTTTGGTCCGAGATGATGGTCCAGAGGTGATCGTGTCGCATCAAGTCGAATCCAGTGGAGCGACCATCGCTCGAATGCAGAACCTCCATCAGGGATATCCTTTCATAAAAGGTTATTATTGATCGATTGCCGGCATCCAATATACTTCCTGTAGCAGTCGGTACTTCATTTACTAGCTTTTCATGCGAAAAATTATTAATTATTCCTGCCGAGGTTGAAAGAAAATCAATTTCTAAGACATTGATTCCTACGTGCCGACAAATGAAGCACTTACTACTACAGGACCTTCTCCATTCGAGGGTGGTCCATCCACTGGATTCGTCCTTACGTGACAAAGAACATCCACAAGATGAAAAGAATCAGACAAAAGGATCAATTGTATTTGAGACAAGTGAGGCAGATAAATGTCTATTTTTTTTTACATATCTCCTGTCTCTTTCTAAAACCTGATAAAACTTTCAAAATTTAACGCTAAGATCTCGAAACACTTTTAGTTTCTGAGAATAACAGGGTAATTAGAGAACTAAAGCTAGTGAAGGAATGACAGCATAAATATCTAGAGATAGATAGATAGAGAGAGAGAGAGAGAGAGAGAGAGAGAGAGAGAATGAGCAGAGCGGAGAGGGATAAAGAGGAGCGGAATGTTAAAAGATATGGAATGAGAAAAAGGGTTATTCAAAGAGGAAAAGAAAGAGAGGGAAGAGTAGTGAAGGAGGTAAAGAGAGGGAATTTCATGGAAAACTTCGATTTTAAGTACTAATTTTCCGGAAAATGAAATGATCTAAACGATTATTTTTCAATGGGTTTTTTTAACTGTAAAAAACTGCAAACTCTACAAAAACGACTGCTACTCAATTAGGTTAAGTAGACGCGCCTAACGGCGATCGATAAGTGAAATTCTTTGTTTACGGCAAATTTCCAGCTTTGTATAGAATAAATAGTAAACTACGTCAGAAAGCGTTTATGGCTTTCCATAAGAAAATGGAAACGTTTTTCTTAGAAAAGGTCACTCCTAACAGTAGGGAGCTTTTCGTCATTGGAAAATATTCTTTTTACGAATTGTCAAAGATGGCTGGCCGTTTTACTAATTTATCCCAAATGCGTTTAGACGAGCCAAGATTTTTTTTACGGGAAAAAAATTCGTTTCGAAGCCTTAGCTTTATCTCTGTCTTCCTTTAAGATCGATTTCGGATAAGAATATGTAAAAAGAAAAACTGAGGAGGAATATTGGTGCACATAGAAGAAATGATGAAAAAAGAGAGAGAAAGAGAGAAAGTGACATGAATCGTTGCAAGTAAGGAAAAACTACTAAGTAGCTAAAGTTAGCCAACAGAGTAGAAATTTAAAACGGAAGACGATTGATAGAGATGACGTAGGAACTGGAAGACTGAGTCATTCCACATCGTGTTTTTCTATGGCGGTTAGTGGAAGTGGAGGGTTTAATCAGTGGTGTAAGGGCCATGACGAAAGGGTTTAGAAAGGATTTAAAAGGCGAATATCTTGTGGCAAAAAACTTCCTGTATTCACTAGCGTCTTAGGGTTATATCTCAAAAAAATTAATATTAATGGACGTAGGAAGTGCAGTGGCTAGAGATGATTTGTGATAATACACGCGTGGTCACTGGTTCGACCTTGCCACTGCCCAAAAGAAGCTTTCCAACACCGCGGTTGGCACACTGTATCAGGCTTATCTGGATGGATATCTCTTTCCCCCATTGACATGGATGATTTATTGTGGCAAAGATCTAGAAGTGTTCTAGTGGAAATATCCGAGCGCTTCAGGTAGAATCAGCCAGTATATGATGTCATGCACGAAGGCGACAAAGCTCTCAAGTGGCAGCCGAACTCACACACAATTCCGAAGACATACGTGGATGACAGATGCGAGACGAAAGACCAAATGAAGAAAGTTCTAGAATCCGGGAGACATGCGAAGTCGGATTACTTCTAAAAAATGGTATTAGCAGCTTTTACCATTGCTAATATTGAAAAACTAGTGGAATAGTGCAATGAGTTGTTACTCACGTAACTGTACGGCTGTGAAGAAGAAACTGGATGCGTCCTATGATCAACTGAAGCAATTATTTCGCAACGGAAAGCCCTTCTAAATAAATAAACAAATAAAACAGTAAAATAAATAAGACAAAATAAAATAAATGTGAGAAATAAAAAATAATGAAAACAAACTTGTTGTTCGTTCCTTCACCGTCAGAATAAAAAAAAGCCTGCGAACGAGAATCACCTGTAGTCCCATTGATCGTCGAGTGACTCGAGCGGGCGCCAGTAAATCTTCCATTTTTTCCATGTCGCGTGCAAGAGTAGCCCATTGGGTTCTGCTCGCTCTAGGGACTCGCCCAGCATCATATTTTTCTTCTAGGATCTTCGTTAAGAACTCTGACCGTCGAGTCGGTGGTCTTCCTGCAGTACGTTTGACATCCCGAGGAATCAAGTCACTAACGGCTCCTGTCCATCGGTTGTCATTCATACGCATTAAGTATCCGGCCCACCTCATCTTCGACTGTTTGGCGTACAGAACGGAATCTCTGGTTTTTGATCGTTGACGCAGGTCGGAGCTTCGGAACCCATCCTTTGTGTGCAACGGCATACTCCTAGCATCGTCCCTTCCGACTGCGCGTTCGATAACGCTTAGTGATTTTTCATCCTGCTTACGCAGCGACCAGGTTTCTGACGCATACGTTAGGGCAGGAAATATCGTTGAGTGGGAAAGGAGGGCACGGAGTCGGGTGTTCTTTGTTCTCTTCACTACATCCTCGATGCTCTTGGAAGCTCCCCAAGCCGCTTGCTTCCTTCTGCTCAGCTCTGGAGCTAAGTCGTTCACCATATTGATTTCCCGACCTAGACAGACATAACTGGAGCATTCCGAGATATTCGTTCCGTTAAGAGTCAATGGGGCATATGAAACCAATCCGTTCTTCATGAACATCGTTTTTGTAAGATTTAGTCGAAGAACAATCTTTCCACAGGCTTTGTAAAAGTTGGCAAACACATGTTCCGCTTGGCTAATGTTCGGTGTTAAAGGACGATGTCATCAGCAAAGCGAAGATGATGTAAATGCCGACCATCGATTTTCACTCCCATATTATCCCATTCCAGTGTTCGCATGACGTTCTGGAGGGTGGCGGTAATTTTGGCGAGATGGTATCGCCTTGCCCTAACCCCTCTTTTGACGTTGATGTTAATATCGTTGTAGTATGGTGATATTTTGGTTGTGAAATTCTTGTACAGCTCACGAAGAATCTTTATGTACTGAGTAGGGACTCCTTGACTATCAAGGGCATCCATGACTACTTCTATATCAATTGAATGAAAGGCCTTCTGTAAGTCGATGAAAGTGAGACAGAGCGGTCTTTTGTACTCTCGCGATGCTTCAATGAGTCTTGTTATCGTATGGATGTGGTCCATCATATTAAATCCTTTTCGAAACCCTGCTTGCTCACATGGCTGTCCTTCGTCCAGTGTTCTGTCAATCTTGTTTAGGATGACTTGAGTGAAAAGTTTGTAGACGACAGACAGCAAACAGATTTTGCGACGGTTGCCGATATCGTGGAGGTCACCCTTCTTGAACAATAACACGGTCTTGCTGGTCTTCCACTGAGTAGGGACCTTGCATTCAGACAGATAACGTGTGAAGAGCCGAGCCAGTGTGTTTACGAGGACTGGCGAAACGTTCTTCAGGTGTTGTGGTCTTATCCTATCCGGACATGGTGCTGTTCGATTTTCCACCGACGAAATGGTATGTCGGATTTCGGAAGGGAGAACCGATGGTACAACATATCCATCCTCCTTTATTTCATATAGCGGGAGCTGGACGTGGCTATCGAAGAGATCTGAGTAGTATTCATGAATGATTTTCTCCATTGCCTTTCTGGATGCTATAACTGTCCCGTCTGGGCGTCGGAGTGCAATCATCTTGGCCTTGTAATTGACGAAGCGTCGATGGGCTTTGCGAATGTTCTTCCCAGCCTCTGCAGCTTTGACCATTACTGCTGCTCTACTCCCTTCAAGATCTTCTTTTATTGCCTGTCTGCAGTGTTTTGCAATTTCGGACGTTAGTTGGCGGTTGCCTGCAGTTTGTGTGATTCCACGCTGGCGTATCAGCTCCAGTGTTTCTGGAGACAGACAATTATTGGTGACTTTCGAACTCTCAGCTTTCATAGCGCTAACGTGAAGATATTGAATGAGCCTATCCTATTCCTCGTCGATGTTATCGACAACGGCATCTTCCCAACAGTCGACTATTGAATTGAACAAGTCCCAGTTTGAGGTGGTTCTACGACTTCGGTTTTTTGAATTTAGCGGCTTTTTTCCCCCTTTTCGCGAGAAATAGAAGCTTGCACGAAGGAGACGATGGTCTGATCTCATTGTAGAATTTTGGGTCAACAGCGACATCGGTTAGGCAAAACCTTCTATTTACTATGATGTAGTCTATTGCGTTATGCTACTCTCCACTGGGAGACTCTCACGTCCAGCATTGAGGGTGGGGGTTTCGGAATTGCGAGTTACCATCGATGGTCTTGGCAGCCATGATGAATTCAGATAGCCGCTCACCCTGTTCGTTCCATTTTAAACTATGGGTCCCAATGTGACGTTCTTCAGACGTTCTCATTGGTCCAATCTTGGCATTGGAATCTCCAATGATGACCTTGAAGAATGTATGGTCTTCTCTGTAGAACTTCTCCAAGTCCAGATAAAACGCTTCGACTTCTTCTTCGTCGTAGTTTGATGTCGGCGCATAAGCGACGAAGATTGTCAAAGCCGGTATTGATCTGCATCATTTTAATCGTAAACGTCCGATTCGGGTTGTAAGTTGTTCGAATCGACGTTCACGGACAAACTCGTGTTGACGAGAACGCCGACGTCGCCGACTCCTCTACTGTCGCATGTTCCGAGGAACAGTTCTTCTCTGGTGTCATAGACGGCGTTGAATGGGTGGCGTCGTCTCGTCTCGGCCAGGCCGATGACGTCGTACCTTATCCTTCTTGCTTGCATGAGCAAGTCTTCTATCGAGGACTGGGATCCAAGCGTACGTGCATTGTAGGTACAGATCGTCACCATAGTTGTTTGTAATCCAGGCAGCTTCCATTGGCCCTGAGATTTTAGCAACCTCTACGTGCTCGTCCTACCCAACGCTGGGAAATTGGGGGCTCTTTCGGGGTCAGGGGAATGAGGCCCGTTTTTTTTGTCACTGTGTTTAGCATTTTGATACCCACTTATAGCTTGCTGGGCTCTGAACGTAGGGGCCGGGTATACTCACGGGTAGCTTGCCAGGCTCTCCCGGAGTGGACATGTAGCTTATTTGTTGGAGCCGACTCCTAACCTCCTCCCATATAGTTCACTGTCACTTGATTGCAGGCTTTTGGCCGAATTGACTTGTAGAATACAATCCGCATAAGCGAGAACGCACCCACACACGCATGCATGAATACTCGGCATAGCAGAAACCCCCCTATCCGCTATCTGTGGACACGCCACGTAGCCTCGCGACTAACCGGCTCGAAATATGAGATCCGTGGGCGAATGGGAATACGAAAACGAAATGGGAGTGCGCACCGTTTTGATGGGTTCCCCTCCACAACAAACCTCTTCCACGAGAAACCACTTTTTTTTGACAAGAACAAGAAAATGAGAAGTAGTTGGATTCGAAAATCGCCGAGAAGAACGAGTAACATGGAGAACAACGACATGTTCATACGCAGAAGATGGTCTTATTTTTGAAAAAAGCCGTATTGCAATCATTCTGTAAAGGACCCGATCAGTTCCTCTTCTCTGAAAATATTCGTTTCAATCACAATTTGCAAAAAGAAGTTATGTCATTGCCAGTTAAGAAAGAGATAAGTTGTGTAAGATAACAAGATTCTGAACGAAATCTTCTCTAGTGAGTCAAAACTGAGCCAACAGAGGACAATTCAATACGATCACACGACTGCTAGGGTGTATCGAGTTCCTCAAATTTCTTCAATCAAAAGATCAGAGAACATTTCCGCCATCAGTAAGACACCACTCGAGACGATAAAAAACAAGATCCCTGACTCTATTGCATGACGCGACTGCCAAGAAATGCCAGCTGCAAAAGACTGCTGCAGGAAAGCAACCAGAAAAAAATGTTGGTGGATGCTTGAAGAAGAGCTTGTTCAAAGAAGAAGAAGTGTTGTTGGAATATTCGCGACTCTGATGTTTTATAAACAGATCAAAGCTACTGATTGGTTCATCCTACTGGCTGCCATGACTGGCAATCGGTTACGGAAATGGTGTAGTCCAGAAATACCCGCGTCACTTTTTATTGATCCAAAAGATCCCAATGAAGAAAAATCACCGAGGATTATTTCCTTTAAGGATTGCAACGATGGAAATCGCCACAGTTACCAGATCAAGCAATATCATAGACAATTTTAACTTGTTATTTACTGCCTACTCTTTTTAACGGCAGGGCATTCCATCTCTCTGTGGTCGGAAAATTGGTAGCAGACTTATCTCGGAGGGTATCAGCACTGACGCGATACATCGGTAGGCCACCGCGAGTCATTGTAAAGGCCAAATATGCATTTAATCATCTCCAACGATACTTAGTCAAGTCGAATGCATGGCGCATCCCTCAGGGATTGATCAACGTCGGGAGCTTTATCCTTTATCCTTCATTCTTTAAATGCGGCGTGTCTTCACCGGATGTGCTGGCCTCACACAGTTCCTATTTGTATCTCTCTCTCGCGCAATCATCGTACATGGTCGTAGTCTGCTTCAAACATGGTGACGTCCGCGAGCAACATTCCATGAACAGGAAGTCGTTGCCATCTGTGCGAATGCAGACGGTTCACGTTAGTTATGAGGACGTCCGCCCGTTGTTTGGATAGTATTCCAAGAAGACGTTTGCATTCTCTTGAAATCCATTCCACTGCTCTTTCCGCCAATATGACATCTGCTCTTCATTTTATGTGACCGGCTCATCTCTGTTTCGCTATTGATGTGTGTTCTTCTGAATTCCGAAGATGGGATAGCTTTTTTAAAATCTGAGCTGCGCATTACCGCATTAGGTTGTGAGTGCCGGTTAAATTTCAGAAGACATCGTTAAAGCGCTCCGTGAGTAGTGCGCAATGTTCTCGACATGGTTGAAGTATCGTCCCATGTCTCTGCAGAACAATACAGCGTTGGGAGGACTGTTGAATCAAAAAAGTGAGGACGGAGCGCACAGTTTCTGGTCCGTCAGTTGGTCGATGGCTTCTTTGAGTTCCCCGAACGTGGGTTTTTCTGCTCTCCTTCTTCCGTCTAATTCCTCCTTCATGTTGTTTCCTTTGCTTTCCAATGTACAGGTACGAGATGGTCTCTTTAATCGGAGATCCATGCAGTTCGATTTTCACCTCTTCTCACCACAGATTCTTCATGAAATGGGTCTGCGTCCTATTTATGCGCAGTCCAACATTTTTTCTGCCTCCGTTGAATTCAGCGAGCATTGTCTCTGTTTCGGTACTCCTTGAAATGATTAAGGTGCCAGCTGCGGAGCGAAGATTTGATAAGAATTCTCTATCAATACGTGTGCCCTTCACGTCCCAATTGAGCACTTCATTGCCCACCGATGTACGGCAGTAAACAGTTTTAGCAATATTGTTTCGCTTTGTCGAACCCCCTTTTGCTGTAGGTCTGGCGAGGAGTCGATGGAACAGCTGTTTTTTTTTGTGCCGAATCTTCGGTAACAGCCAACAGTTGTTCGTATGAAAACGAGTTCACTCCTTCGTCGATTAGTCCTGACGGGATTGCATTTGTTTTGGAGCTGTCGGACGCGTTCTCGTAGTCGGTAAAGATTAGGATAAGAGGCAAATGGTGTTCCCGACAAACTTCAATGACCCTAGAACCGGTCTGGATGTGGTGCACGCAGCAAAACCCTTTCGAAATCTTTCTTGCTCAACTGGTTGCGTATCATCCAAGGTCTTCGACATGTCCAAAAAAATAGTTTTCGCGAACAAATTATAAAGTCCACTTAACAAGTGTATTGGGCGGTATTTACGAAGATCATTTCGGTCACCCTTCTTAGATAGGGTAACCGTGCACGAAAGCCTCCCTGGGATTTTCTATTTCTGAAGGTGAGATGTCATGTGGGCTACGAGAAGTAAATGTAATTTGTAACCACCAGCGCCTAGGAAAATCAGGAGTGATATTATCGGATTCTGGAGATGTCTCCCTCTAGGCTTTCTGTTGCACTTCGGACTTTACGGTGGAATTTCAGGTGGTTTTTTCACTAGCAAGGATTTCGGGACCCTGAGACGGGGACTGTGGGAAAAAAATTGGAACAGAACCTTTCCTTTATCAATTACATGTCATGGCGGGATGTGGTAATGTTCCTAAATTCTTTTATTTGGCGAATAGCGAAACCTTCTATCCGCAAATAACTCGACGGCATTTCTTCAGACAAAATCGTCTTTGATCTGCTTCCAATAACTTTTCCCGTCTCTACCGTAAATCTTGCAAGGATCTTTTATAGATAGCATATTATCAGCTATGTTAGGTGTGTTGCCCCTAGTATCAGGCTTCAGTGTCCTTTTCCATTCGAGCAACTACTTAATAGTGGCAACGGAGATGCGGTCTGAACTTCCTGTTCGAGGAATTGAGGCGAGTTTGCCACAGGTTCTAAGTCCTTTGAGAAGCAGCTTCTAGTCCTTTATCTGCTAGTCATAACAGGAAAGGATTTTATTAAGAATATCCTGGTCATATGCGATTTCTTTCGTTTTTCTTGGACAATAATGGGTTCCTTTCCACCTTATGTCCGGATTAAATCTTGGTACGAAGAGAGTGGTGATTGGATCGCGTACAAAAATCCTGGTACCACTGAGGTGTTCTGTTGACACCATCTTTTCTTCGTCGATCTCTGCAGGAGCAGTGTCTTAAAGAGACTCCCATGATTATTGACAATTTTCTGTCTTCTCGAAAGATGAAATTCAATGGAATTCCTACAAACCGGTTTCCATTTTCATTATTTTCCTGCTCCAAATTTTTCTTATCCTGTACTAATTTCCGTTAGCCGTCCTTATTCCACTGTTGAGTCTCCAACTACGAATTTATAGAAGGATTTCTCGTTGCTTACTTCCTCCAACTCATTCTGGAGCGCGTTCAGTTTGATGTCACCAGCTGAACAGGTTGGTGAGCAATAGTTAACGATACCGACTTCCTTCTCACGTATATGTTACAGCGAAAGAATGACCGGGCGCCGTGATAGGACTTCGTATGAAGTGTCTAGATAGGAAAAAGGATGAATCTGCGACAAAGCTAACGCCATCAACATCTCGTTAAGGGAATTTCCTTCCACCAACGACAACGACTATTTCATATAATTAGCGTATGTTGGTCTCCCTTGTTTTCTGTCTCTTGTAGAGCGACCACTTGGAATCTATTGCAATCAGCAGCCTCAAGAATAGCATAAACGTCGGCGTGTGGAGTGTTTTTGCGTTATAGAAGCAAAGAAAGAAGCAGTTTCCTGTTATACCGCCAGGGTACTGGTTTTCGCCGTTTCCATTGACTTCCTGTGAACTTGAGGTAAGACCGCCTCTCACTTGTTGTTTCTAGGCCCAACGTCACAGACGGGAGCGCCCAGTGTGCGAAGGCCAGAGTTTTGATTGTTTAGCCTTTGTGGTTATCTGGAGTCTCGATGTCAGTCTAACTGAAACCTTCCTCAAAGCGTCAGCACCCCACCCAGTCATCGCCCTTATAAGGTCGAAGGAGATGTGCCACCGTGCGACTAGTTTGACACCAGAAGGGTGCTAATTCCTGGTAATGGTTCAGTCTTAGGTGGATGTCCTTATGAAAGGTCAGAAACATTCTCAGCTTTGGAGGTCCTGCGGGAGGATGAACCCTCTGCTGTACATCGTAGCTTGACACCCTGGAACATATGCCAGTCACGGTGAGGCATAACCCTTTGGGAGCAAACACTTCCAAATGCTGATATTAATGTGTTTGCATGATGGACCACAGTAACACATAGTAAATTTTTTTACTCTCACATTTTACAGGACATCACACCTACTTTGTGGATACCAGCGCTTCTTGCATTCGATTTGTTTTCCTCGCACTCATCGTTCACAATGGTCTTCGAACATTTCGCGCATTGTTTGAGACTTCGAGGGAAGATAAATGTTTAGTTACCAATCAAGTGGACATTCGCTGTTTTTTTTGATGAGCAAACACGAGGTTGTTATAACAGTATTTATTCATCTACAATAGCTGACGTTTCAGTGGTTTTGATTTCCGGAGCCTGTAAAAGGCAAATTGACACGGAGTCTACCCAGGCAAGGACTTTCACAAGCTCAGCAGATTAAATTTAATACATAGTTTCTCATCCTCATATTAAGTAAGCCCTCTTGGAGACTAGCCCCTATGGGTTTTTTACACGGGTGGGGAATATGCCTAACGAAGCCAAGAAATCAGCCTGAGGTCACGCGTGATCACGAGGCACTCCTCCGGTGGTTCGTTTGTGGATTTCTGGAGTGCATCCAAAAGGCTTCAGGGGCTTTAAGCTCTCATATTTTGTATTCCTCTACGAGGGTGGTAACATTTACTTCAATATCTTCTTCGTTTTCTCTATGTGTGTTTCTAGGACGCATAATGGTAATGGTCTATCCGTTTTGCTGATGTATTCGTGGCTGCACGTTTTACAAAAGAAGGGATGAATCATAAAAGAACTAATGGAATGACCACTTATACCGTTAGGGCATATTATTCAATTTTACGTTGTGCATAGATGGTCATAAGGGTGGCAGGAAGCTAGATGGAGTCTTACAGTGGTCGGTGGCATTTCATTCACTGTTGCCAAATTTTTAAGAGCGACAGTTTTAAAGCAGCGTTTTATATTTGTACTTGTTTTGTTGGAAATAAGGAGCAGTATAAACAGATCCTTGTTCTCGCTGGAGTTATCCCTCTGAGGGCATGAGTTTTCCTCTGTACCTATTTCGAAGAGCTATAGTTTCACAACCATTGGAAATAGCTATTTTTCCGCACCAACTTCTGGGATTGTTTCTCCTGCTCTCTTCTTGTGCACGGACTGGTGACTGTTCGAAACATGTTTCTCACAAACGCCCTTTCGGGGCTCTGAAGGAGGCGAACTACGTCAGCCATTGTGAATGAATAAATGCTGAAATAACAATCTCGCATTTGCTAGTCAAGAAAACGGGGATTTATTGATCATTGCAAAGGGTAAAAGAAAGTCGGTCCTGGGAATTTCTATAAATGAGTGTTCCCTGGAAACTGAACGATTCTTCATGATTCCTAAGATGAGATTAATCAACTAACTCATGCAAGTTTAGCATCTACTGATAGCTTGTTGTTTATTCTATATTTACTCTTACCTTAACCCTAATGCCAGGATTCACCACCGTACTGGTATCAAACTAGTCGCATGGTGGCAAATCTTCTACTGATCCACAAGGACGGCGAGTGCCTATGGTGGTGACGACCTGAGGCAGACTTTGGCCAGGCTGAACTCGGGACTCCAGGGATACGCAGCGGCTAAACCAGCAAAGCTTGAACAACGATGATTATGCTGGGGTCTGCACAACCAGTGAGGAAAGGCCGTCCAACTTTCCAAGTAACTTATTTTTTACCTTAGTCTTAACTTTTTTATCTTTCGATGTTAACAAAGGGTCAAAAAGAAATTGAAAAGATTTCATTTCGGACACTGAATTTAATATCACAGGTATTTCCCTGCTTTTGAACCTCTCAACAAAACATCATGAAATTAATGTCGAAGAATTTTAAGAGAAAACAAGTTTTACAATTTTACCAAAATTTCCTGACAACGCTGATGATACCATGGATAAGCTAGACGTTTTGAGTTTGGAGCAAATTCCTTCAAAAATTTTTTTTCGTAAGTGACTAGAAGGAACTTCTAAACGTAATACATTTTCTGGATTGTTCAGCTTGTACTAGGTTGTATATAACTTGTATCAAGCCGAAGTCTCGAAGTCTTCCTCTCTTTAGAGTCGATGATCCGAATCGATGGTCCCCAGTCGTTCGACCTCGAGTTGTGGATCATCGTAACCGTATCGAGTCGAATCTTCCTGAGTAGAGCACTGTTTGAATAAAGTAACCTCACTTTTATCGTCCTTTTATATAAAACGGTCATTGACCGGCGGTAAATTGATGGCGACTGCTTTTCGTGGTTACAATCCATCGTATAAAAAAGGGATAAAGGATAAATCTCTGGGCGTTGATCAATCCCCTGAGTGATGCACCAAGCATTCTACTTCACTAAACATCGTTTGGAGGTCATTGAATGCTTATCTGGCCTTTGCAATCACTTGCGGTGGCCTACCGATGTACCAAGTCAGTGCTGCTATCCTTCCAGACAAGTCTGGTGCCAATTTGCCTACCCCGGAGGGATGGAAGGCTTGGTGGACGCGGGATCGATTCCAGGAGTGTAATGCAGAGCGCCTCCGACCACTGCGCCACGCGCACCCCTATCCGTCCAATAGCGTTCGGTATTAGGGATGGCTTGCACATAGAGAAATATTACTTTAGTAAACCGACTTTCGCATAAGTTTGGTTTGAATAATTAGTGTACTATACTTTGTGCGCTTAGCTTAAGCAACCTGGGTGACGATAACAATTCCGCCAAAGTCATGTGTCCTCTATCACTTGAAATTTTCATCAAGATTGTTTGTTATATGGTCACGCATCATTCCCAGGGCATTATGTCAATATAAACGTCATTGGTTGCTAGAAATTGTTTCGAAAATGCAGCCTGTTTTAGTTCTTTTTATCGGGCAGTGATCTAGTGAATATATATGTGTTCGTTTTTGAGCAGTTCCCCTGGACTGCGTCATGCGATCATCTCAATTCGTACCGTAGTAGGGTTATTAATCCATTTGGCATAAAGGCCACCTTTCGATGAGTTTTAGGTGTATGAAACCAGTGTTTTCACTTTCGCAGACAAGCCTGGCGTGAGTTTGGCGAGTCCGGGAGGGAGAACAGTGAGCTCAGCTTGCTCGGGTCGGGATCGAACCAACCCTTACATGTGCTTTGAAGGGCGGTTTTACCTCCTGCGCTGGAATTTTTTTCGTTTTGAATAGAATAGATTAATATCCTTAGTGCAAAGAACAGATGAATAGTCTGGGAAATAGCACAAAAATAGAAATAGCACAGAAGAAGTACGAAATTGATTCCACCACTATGATCCTCACTCTACACGTGGTCTATCGTTTGAAATTATATACGGGTAAGGCAACCATTAATTCTTTGTTGAGGGTTATTCGTTCATTCTCACCGATCCGAAGCTGAAAACATAAGCAAAGAATAAACAGTTCTTATCTTTCTTTTTCAACGATGGTGCCCCCAATGAACCTTGTAATTAATCCCCCCGCTGTAGATCCCAGTCCGACACCCAGGAACACCTCCCAGCAACGATGATGCGGTGAACCGTCGGGAGCAGTAGTTAATGGCTGGTATTAAACGATAATCATTATTATACTGACATTGGTGCAGATAATTCCTACAGCTATTTCATGGTCATCGGTATTAGAAGCAGAATTCTTGGCTGCTTTAAAATTAGTCCATAACGGAGTCGAATCTGCTGCTTTCTTCGACTAGCGTATCCGCTATGTTCGTAACTAACTGCTCCGAATCTTTGTTGATATTTCGAATTTTGATTGGTGAAAATTATAATTTCTAGCGGCGAGGCAAGCGGAGTAATCGAGAGAGGGGGGAGGAATCGTGTTCACGGCTAAGGATTTTCTCCGCATATATTCTAGCGATTTCTTTAGTAATTGGAGTATTTCTAGTAAAGGAAAGACGTCAGCTTGATTCTTTTAGGCTCTGCGAAAACAGTGCAAAAATAATGTATAAATGAATAAAAAAAGCGCGAAGTTCTCAGCGTTGATCAATCCCTAGGGGATGCGCCGTGCATTCGATTTCAGTAATCATCTGGAGGAGGTGACTGGATGCAAATCTGGCCTTCACGATGACTGGCGGTGGCCTAGCGATGTACTAAATCAGTGCTGCTATCCTTCCAGACAAGTCTGGTACCAATTTGCAGACCACGGAGGGATGGAGGGTATGGTGGGCCATGGGCGCGGGGGATCGATCCCACGTGTGCGTTGCAAGGCTCCTCAGACCACTGCGTTACACGAGCCCCTAAAACGAAAACGATATACTGATCAGAAACCTGCCCAATTTTTCTAAACTGAATCGGACCAAAGCTTTTACAGCTGGAAGATTTCATACAAACATCATGTACGAAGCATAAATGTGGTCATATAGGTCGATTTAACCGCCAGGTAACAGAAAGGTCGTCTTCTAGATGGAAATTTCTACACTGGCGTTTTCGTCCTACACTTAGTCTTGCGCACATTCTGAAGAGGCAAGACGGTGCCACTTCTGTAGCTATCCATGCAATCCACAAGCCTACGTCCTACATTGAACTAACACATTAGTAAGATATACAAGAACTTCTGCGAGTTTGTTCCGCAGATCTTTGGCACCTTATCCTCTTATCACGTTAGAGTAAACACGTGGCTTGAGACCCATCCCACGTAATAGACAACCCAAGCGCTCTCATTGCAGAGTCGGAAAAATTGGTATTAAACTTGTTAAGGGGGATAAAACCACTGGACTGATATATCACTAGGCTACCGCAAGTCATTGTACAGTACCAATACTCACCCAGTCATCTTAACGATGCTACGAATAGAGTTGAATGCATGGCTCATGAATGTGTGATTAATTAACGCAGGAAGTGCTCTCTCTCTCTCTCTCTCTCTATCTTGACCTTTTTCACACTTTTTAGAAACTTTCATTTTTTTCTTTTTAGTTTCTTATTCGATTGTCCAAGCACTTAGTTCTGCTTATTGCAGCTACAGTACCTGGACTTGCGGAAATTGATTTAGCTAGTTTGTTGCAATACTGTTCACTTAACAAAGCAATCAGATTTCATTTCTAGTCATTACAATGAAAAAAAAGCAGGTAATGGTTATGTACAAGATGATACGGGAAAAGCACAAAACGGAAATGACGTCATGAATAAATACACCTTTAATAGCTGTTCAGTAACTGAGAATATTGTAATAACAAGTGGTAGGCACAACGGATATTGAGCTGAAGTGAGGAAACTCTAGAACCTTGGATCATTTTGTCTTATCCGTCACAAGTGGTAGCTCTGAGCCGGATGTTTGGGTACCAGTAAAGTTCTGCCTTTTAAATATCCAGGTAAACACCTTTTTAAAGGGATTCGGAAATGGTATGATTTCATTCGTTCTTCGTACTTTTTGCTTGATGGGAGCACAGTTGTAGTACCGTAGCTTGTTCTCCTCGTCACAATAGACACCGTAGTCCTGAATGTGCGAAAATGTATCTCTATCTAGAACCCTATTTGGTCATTTTCCAAAGCATGTATTCTTAAAAAGTGCATGTAGTACAGTTGGTAGAGGTGCTCTGAAACATACACGTGTTTCCGCTCATTAGTTCGATTCCGCGCTTCAGGCTCACTTTGCCTCTCATTTATCCCTATTTGGAAATTTGGTACCAGACCTTCCTGGGAGGATTAAATCACGGACTTTGGTCATCGTTATGCCGCCGCAAGCTGTTGTGTAGCACAGATATGCATTCAGTGGTCTCTAACGATGCTTCGAATGGAGTTGTATGCAAGACGCATCTACTCGGGAACAAATCAGCGCTGAAGGACTCATTATTTTATCTCTCACATAAATTAGTTATATACGGGATTGAGGAAAATGGGTGACGGTACCATGGGTAGCTGCAACTTCTAGGAGGTAGAAAACGTAAAATATAGGTGTATCTTTTCTGTTGAGAGCAGAAAAAAGTTTACTATTAGATAGAAAGAAAAAAATAAGTAAAAAATAAATGAAAAGAACCTTATCAGATTCCATGATCTGTTGGTCGAGTGTAAAAGTGATCAACGTGCGTGGTATGATCGGGATTTTATAGGAGTTAGAAGACGAAACTGTTTACTCAGAACGGGGGATTGATATCTCGTGATACCGTTGTCGTCAAAAAATTCCATCACACACCTTGATGTGCGAAAAAGACAGTCCCTGCTCAAATACTTTCCAAATTTAACAACTACATATGAAGAAAATGGTGCCCCTAGATGGTAGATTTGCGCGTATTTAAGTGTTCTATAAGAAGAATAACAAAATGAGATTCAAATAAACACTGTGATTGAGAAGATAGCTTTAATGAGCACCATCTGCTGCTGCGAAGCTATCCACTATTGAAACGTCCAAGTAGAACATGTAGAATGCTGCTCATTTCAATGTACGCAGTCCTGCAATACTGCTATATTAACTTTATCGACTTTATTTTGCAAGGAGCAATTTAAATTCATTAGTTAGTACCACGTCATGAGAACACATCATCTTCCAGAGCTGTCGCTTCAGAAGACATAGAGAATGAAGGTTAGCCGAAAATTTATGGTGTCTAACTGGACGTTAGTAAAGGGGTGATTCGAGCTTTTCTATAAACTCAATTAGTTAAAAAATACGGGTTTGATTCGAGTGATGTTAGTTCATGTTGAATTTTTTTGCTAGGATTTTTTCATAACGAGCGAAACTGTATAAAGTTCTTCTATAACTACACATTGTCTTTTCCTCAGATGTTTAATGAACCTCAAGTTAGATGATGTGATCTTTGGATAAGAAAAGGTGAAACTGCTCATTTTTTGTAGAGAACCAGAGCAAAATAAACACTTATGTGGTGAAAAAAGGAGAAGAAAGTAAAACTAGAGAGGTTGACAAGATTGATTAAATTATCAGAATTTTAAGGGCATGTGTAGTGCGGTGGACCGAGGTGCCTTGCAATGCACACGGATCAATCCCGTCGCCCCATGCTCAAAAAACCTTCCATCCCTACAAGGTCGGCAAATTGGTGCCAGACATGTTTGGGAGGATAACAGCACTGCCTGGGTACATCGCTAAGCCACCGCGAGTCATTGTAAAGGGTAGATATGCATTCGGTCACCGCTAACGATGCTTAATGAAGTCGAATGCATGGCGCATCTCTCAGGGATTGATCAACGCCGAGAGCGTTATCCTTTATCGTTTCTCCCAGCTCTTGGTTTATCGATAGGATAACATGAGATTGCCACCAACTACTTATTATGATTGCGCCTACATCGTTTTCTTAAGAGCAGCAATGACTCTAATCGAGGGTTGAGGGTATAGTTAATCTGCACGACGTGCTCGCCTTCAGAATTGTAATCACTCATAAAGGGTGTAAGCAACAAAGCATTTGACGTTGACCAATCCCGTAGTGATATGCGTCATGCATTCGACTCTACTCGTGGTATCCTGGAGAAGAATGAATGCATATTTGACCTATAAAAGTGATATGCGGTACCCTACCGATGTATCAAATCAGCGTTCTTCCCTATACAAAAAGTTTTTCACCACCTTGTAGACGCCACATAGATCTGAGGCCTAGGTTACCAGAAACTGAGATCGAACCAGCGACTCTTTTCGTGCTGCGGGGAACGTCTAATTACTGAGCTAAACTCGTCTTCACCGTCAATAGCGAAGTTGAGTGAAAGGCAGTGTTAAAAAATATTATACCTGAAAACACAAGGAGGTTAAATAAATAAAACGTCAGTCAATTGTAGTCAGGAAGTGCAAACAATTCAATAAACAGACGAAGCTGTTGAAGGGTTAAACAACTTATACCCATCGGGACATACACTTCCACCACTAGCTCGTTGTCTACAAATAGAAGTTAAAAGCGAAATTACTTGTTCTGTTTCTTCGCCTACCTATTAACTCATAAGGCGCCCCAGCACTACGGTGTCCATTTTCGATTAAGTGCGTTCCAAAATTTTTTCCACTGCGCTATGTGTATTCAACCGATAGTTGATCAAAGGAAATCAGAATAGTAGGGGGTGAGACAAGAAAAACACTCTTCACACTTGATGATTTGCAAAAGCCTTTTTTCTAAAATGTTCGTCGAAACAAGCGCAAAGACTCAACAAAGGAGTCAAAATACTTCCAGGTGCCGACAGCAATGTATTTACACCATGTAACATAGTAAAAGAGAAAAAAGGATAAAGCTCTCACCTTTGATGAATCCCTGAGGGAAGCAACACGCTTTCGAATTCATTAGCACGTTAGAGGTGAGCACATCTGACCTATACAATGACTTGCGGTGGCTTATCGATATGTCGAGTCAACAATGCTGCTATCCTCTCAGACAGGACTGGCAGCAATTTGATGACCATGGAGCGGTGAAAGGTTCGGTGAGATTGGTGCGTGGGATTAAACTAATGTGTATGGCAGCATGGCGTCTTTAAGCACTGTGCAACACGCGCCTCTACGGACCGTGCAAACGCCGCGAAAAATGGTAGAATACATGTAATTCATACCCATAAAAGGATAACGTAAGTTCTCTTTTGCAGTTCGGTTATGTTCACAATTCCTAAAGCACTCTGGTTATTGAGAAAAGATTTTTCATCGTCAAAAAAACGAGAAAGGCCATAGTCGACAAAAAGCTGTCCGTTTTCCAATCGGAGACCCACGGCGCGCATCCGTTGTAGGTTCACTACACACTCTTCTGTATTGGAGAAAGAGGACCTTAGAGAACGCTCTACCTGCGAAGATAGTGTTGGTTTTTTTTAAGGGATAAAAAAAAGGACAAAGCTCTCGGCGTTGATCAATCCCTGAGGGATGGGCCATGCATTCGATTCATTATGTATCGCTGGAGGTGACTGAATGCATATCTGGCCTTTACAATGACTCGCGGTGGCCTACCGAGCCAATGCTGTTATCCTCCCAGACAAGTTTGGTACCATTCTGCCTACCCCGGAGGGATGGAAGCTTTGGTGGGCCATGGGCGCGGGGATCGACTCCACGTGTCGCAGCTGCGCCTCCAACCATTGCGCCACACGCGTTCTTTTGGTTTATCTGTTGGGTTTTTTTAGTGTAAACTATCCGAAATTTCAGAACAACTCCAATGTTTTCGAACTTTCTGAAATATTTTGGTGTGAATGTAAGGCATTGTGATGAAAATTCAAGAAATCGTAAAATCCGTTTGCCGGAAAACTTTAACGATGGACACAAAGACGTATACGCACTACTTTAACGCCACTGGATCTGACAAGAGAATATCCTTTTGTAACGATGTGTGACTGTTTAATCATGATTTGTAGTAAGCAGGGAGATGTCCAACAGTGGTTGAGACTCCCTATCATAATACAAGTGATCATTGGTTCAATTCGGCTGCCTGCAAAAAACCAAGCCATGCATCCTTCTGGGGTTAGAAATTCCTGCCAGAGTTGTTTGAGTTGAGAAAAAACATTGACCTGAAACATCAGCTGGTCCCTGTGAGTAGTTCTGCAGTCCGTAAATGATTCAATCGCCTGTAGAATGCCATTGAATGAAGCCGAATGCATAGTGCATCCTTAAAAGATTGATCAGCCCCACTTAAAACTCCACCCTCTAATGTGTAATTGTTTGATATAGGTGTTCCGCTCCTGCAATTTTTTAATGAAAGTGTCGAAGCATGTTCGATTTTGTTAGCTTAATATCATGTGGAGCTATCCTCAGTACCAACACCCATTTAACTTCGGTAGCGATAATCAGTTGCGTTAGTTTATTAATAAGCTTAGACGACAGTGGCATAGATTTTTCTTGTTTCTACCGTTTCGGTACCATCGTTTCCGGCAGAGCCGCGATGAACGGCGTTAGATGATCAATAGAGCAAGACTCCTGCATTGTCTCAGTTAATATTGTCTCGACTGTTACAATTTTGGCTATCATCATGAAAACGAATAATTTTAGAACCTCGATGATAATATAGTCACTTTTTTATCTACCGCCTATCTTCTTCATGGCAGGGATACGATATGAAGTGTAACCACAACGATGCTGAGATGCTTGCAAAACCTCGGACAACAGGTGTCTGCGATAGAGATCAAACTTACTATTACCCTTTTCCGGGAGCTAACGCTACAGCTTCAGGCTTACTGGGTTCAATGCCGATTTGTGCTCTCCAGATGAACCCCGTTGATGGATGATTGCTGATAGCACCTGTAGGTTAAAACAGCTGAGAGAACGGCGAAGCGAAGGACTCGTATTGCGCGCTGTACTCGCATTGTGTGTAAACTCCTTAGCACCCGGAAAGGGTGATGGCGAATTCCATCTCCACCGCAGGCACCTACTGCCCTGAGTTTTGGAAACAAGTCGATGATAATTCAATGCGATTACGAAACCCACAACTTTAGAAATCATCGCTGTCAACAGTCATCCCCAAGACCACTCGGTGGTGTCGAGAAATTGCTCGTTTACCGGTTCAGACACACCAGAAGCAGCCTATACAGGAGCATAAGACTACTTCTTTTACGGAATTTTCCCATTACGACTTCAGAGCTACAGTGCAGTAGGTGACGCCGACGTTGCATATGCATGCATCTTTTTCATCCGGTAGTGTTATGGAAATGACAACTTAAAGCTCGAAAAAGTGAAGAACTGCGACACTTCAGCGCCGTCTTATGACGAATTCATCGGCTTGTTGACAGTGAGTGTAGAGGATAAAGTATTTGGCGTTGTTCGGACCCTTAAAAATGAGCAGTGCTTCCGACTGCACTCGTAGCAACTTGGAAGTAAATAAGTGCCTATTTCTCGTTCACAATATCTCTGTAACATAACAAATCAGTGTTTTAATCTTCTTAAATAGGTCTGGAACTAATTTTTCGGCCCACGTAGGTTGGACGGCTTTGTTCTTCCTGAGCGCATGATTCAACTACGACACTGCGTGCGTTGTTGAGAACATCTAACCATTGCACTTCACATGACGTCACAATAAGTGGGCTTCTTTCGCGAACACCTTGAAGTACGACGGCATACGACTTCCGAGGCTATTGATGCTCTTGAATATGAACCACATGTTCTCCTCGTATGCCCATTATCCTACGAGATGATGATATATTTGAACACCACGTGTGTGCCCTTCAAGCAAACACCAGCAGATATCATTGAGAAGTTTACCACTTTAACAGAACACGGCTAAAAGCTTAATTCGGCTTAACATATCTTGATATTTTCACCTGCTGACTGAATGTCGCAAAAAACATTGGTTTTTAGATCACAACCATCATGATAATTTTTGCCATTACAGAGGCTGAAATCTTGGAGAAAAGATTGTAAAAAGTTCTTCTGAAAACTGTCTGGTCTTCTTTAGAGGCTTCAGAATTGAAGTGTGGTTTTTAAAGAATATTAAGTGAGTAGAAATTTCTACGTAGCCGAAAGAAATTTCTAAGAAAGCTGGAAGTCATAAAGTTCCTTAAGGATAGAAAAAGGCAAGAAAAAAGGAAAAAGCGAGGGTAAAAAGACATGAATTACATAATCGACTTTATTGAAAAGATGTCGTAATTGACTGGAAAACGTCAAAGAGTTGATGGATGAGTTGAACGAACATGGCACAAAACAACACTGCGTTATTTGCCTATGAAGAAGCATCAACGGATTTTAGAAGGTTAGGGAATCTCCAGAAGAAGGTTAAGTGGTTTTAGTTCGTTTTTTTCAGCCGCTTCTCCATGACAGCAGGCAAAACGTCTTGATGGCCGATGCATCGAATCACAAAGTCGGACCACCATGTCGGCAGCAATGACAGTGGAATGAACAGCAGAATCGCATCCCATCCACAATAGTAGCTAAACATTCCCAGATTTCCATACGATGTTATTATTAACTGAAATGATGAGATCACCCCAGACGCTATAAGAATTTTTATGTAAAGCTCCACACAACAAAATAACCTTCTTAAAAAAGTCGTCAAATAAAAGATAATAGCGCAAAAAAACGGGTATCGCAACGATAGTGATGTCATCCAACACGCAAAAGCCCTGGTTCACTCCCATACCATGCCAACTAAGCCGTCCATCCTTCCCGAGTAGGTAGGTTTGCTCCAGAATTGTTGGCGTAGTCCAGAAAAGAGCTCTGACTTATACATCCGTAGAGATCTACAAGGTAATGCATAGACCAAATATGCACTTGATAACATGCACGATGCTACGAATGGAGTCGAATTCAAAAGCCATCTTTAGGGAATCGGTCAACGCCGAACACTTAACGCCAGCAAGAAAAAGTCTCGACTATATTTATTAACTGTAGGAGTGAAACCAACTTTTATGGCTCATGTAGGAGCAATGAGCATTTAGTGCAAAACTACCAAGTATCTGTTTTGAGCGCATATATTCCGAAAAGAGAGCAGAAAAGAGAAAAGCTGGGTTAAAAAATGTTCCATTACCCATTTGCGTCAGTATTTGCCCCAATTGAGTGTGTAACTATTAGGAAGTTCTGAAATATTGATGAGAAAATGATCACTCGTGTGCATTCCGCAGAGCATGTACTTAAAGAAAAAAGGAACGTCAGGAGTATTCAGATTGTGTTTTTAGGAATAAAAAAAAGTCGTTCTAAAGTCCAGGATTCACCGTTGAGCCTTACCGATGTCTGGGATATCTCGCTGTTAGCGCATGAATGTAGTTGTTGATGACATATTGTGTCTTCGATGAGCTCATCTCCCAATAACGTTCATTCCACATTCTTCCGACTAAAATAGAGAGGAAAGGATTAAACAAAAAAACAAAGTCGATAATCGATTTTCTGCAACGACAGTTTATCGCAGGTAGTTTAAGTAGGACTGTCAAACTTACAATAATTCTTATACTTTTCACCGTATTCCTCTTTTGTCTCGTCGTCGAGTCTTGACCAAACCTAAGACGATTCAATAATTTTCATCAGGGTTTTTGCTATTTAACACATATTTCCCTTTTACCTCAAAGAGCACAGAAAACTCTATTCGTTTAGCATTTTGAAAGGCCTTCTACTTCATTCTGAAGGCTATAAGCCGAACCCTTGCAGAAAAGAAGACTGCAGAAGTACTAAAGACGTACACTCTCGACTCGGCTGATCATCGCTTGCTTATCAATCAAAGCAGTCCGGAAGATACCCGGCTCTAGGATGCAAACCTTCACTCCAGATCCGTATAGTTCTTGCCTTAAAATTAATGGATATAAAAAATAAAATATTTTTTGCTGACTAAATTGTATCTCAAGCATAGCTTGATCACCAAATATCACTTACGGCGTATAATATTAAACATGTTGACAAATTGACCCAAATATTAGACGTCGTAAAATTGCATTTGAATGAAAGGCAGTAAAAGGGTTATACCAGAACTCTTAGAGCAAGAGCGATAACTAAGCAGCTAGCGTTAATCAACAGTGATAAAACAAACACAGACGTTATCCATATGACTTAATTTACATTAATATTAGTAATTAATGGTGCTGTCCATTCTTTTTTCATAGGACGTTACGATGTGACATGAAGTTAACATCCAAGCACTGTGATTTCAACTGCAGCTTCAGCGTAACTGGCTTCATTGCCGGATAGCACTGAATCTTTCCCTTTTCTTAGTAGAAACTTCTTTAGAGACCACAGGAAATTCTTCTCGTATATATTTCGAAGAAAATCTAAAGAAAAAAAAATCAAAACAGCTTGAGTGAAAGCCGTAGCAAGGGCCTCGGTTGAAGTTGACAGCATGAGATCCCCGGAAACATTAATCTCGGGTTCGAAGGCCAATCTTGGTCCCTTTTGCTCTAACGATGGTTAGCTTGGAAATCAACCATACGAAGAAGTTAACAGCAATAATTAGACGACTCTTATACCCGACATAATAATAAACAATTAGTAAATAAATAAACAACTAAGCCACGGAAACAGATCTCGTGGGATGTTATCGTTCACCTTTATGGTGGATGTGTAAAGGGAAGAATTGCGACAGCCGGAGAAAAATGAAGAACTGATAGGCAATCAATACTTGGGTTTATTGATGAACTGGCACGAAGTTCAATGAATTTTTATTATGGCTTTAGTAAAATAGCCACATAATATTTTCTACAATCTTGTTAAAAACTTCAGAATTCGTTAACTATTCGATCACGTCATTATTTTTATTCATAGCATGACGTTTTCAGCTTAAAAATCAAGAGTTCGCGCTAAAACACACTATAGATAGAAAAAAGGGCGGAACTTTCACTTTTTTCTTCTATTTGATGGAACCCCCCAACAGTTTACCTCCTCATTGGGGCTGGTAGGTGTTCCTGGGTGTTGGGCTGCGATGCACAGCGGAGCGATTCATCCTATCAGGAGGGTCTCCCAAGCTGAGAAGGAGCTCGACGTTCTCACCAGGAAACCCAGCTATGAGTAAACCAATACTAGGATACACCACCGTCCTGGTGTCAACCTAGTCGCACGGTGGCAAATTTCCCTCTGGTCCACAACGACGGCGACTCCCTGGAGTGGTGACGACGTGGGCACACTTTGGTTAGGCTGACCCTCTGGACTCCAGGAACTACAATGGCTAAACCAGCAAAACTCCGAAAAAAATGGAAGTTATGCTGGGGCCCACCCAACCAGGGAAGGTGGGTCATCTAAGTATGTGATGGAGCACGGTACTTACTTACTTGATACTTGAACGGCCCGTCATCACTAGTCGTGCTGGCCCCAGCATGATTACCATTTTTCGGAGATTTGCTGGTTAAGCCATTGTGATTCTCTGGAATCCCGAGGACAGCCTGGCCAAAGTCTGCCCCAGGTCGTCACCACGACAGGCACTCGCAGCCCTTGTGGATCAGAGGGAGATTTACCACCATGCGAGTTTGATACCAGGACGGTGGTGGGTCCTGGTATTGGTTTATTCTCAGCTAGGCTTCCTGATAGATACGTCGGACTCCTTCTCAGCTTGGGAGAGCCTGGCGGGAAGGCGAATGCTCCGCTGTACATCGCAGTCCGACACCCAAAAACACCTCCCAGCCATGATGAGGCGGTTGTGTACAACAACTGGCGACGTTCAGTTCAATGGTTAGATTGCGATCAGGCCCCACACCACTTCCCAAAGCCGAATCTGCTCCAGAAAAGGTTATGGGGACTGTTTGCCTATCTGCAGCCGGTCTGATTCATCGCACTTTTTTGAATCCGGGCGAAACGATTACAGCAAAGAACTATTGCCAACAAATCGACGAAATTCACCGTGAACTCCAAAAAACAAAGATTGACATCAGCCAGCAGAAGAAGATCAATCCTCACGCTCCACCTTACGTTGCGTAACCAGCGCTGCAGAAGTTGAACGAGTCGAGCTACGAAACTTTGCCTCACCCACCATGTTCACCAGCCTCTCGCCTACCGTCTATCACTATTTTTCAATCACCTTGACAACATCCTGCGCGAAAAATATTTCACCAACCACGATGACGCAAAAAATGCCAATCTTTTCCACGAAGAGCAAACACGAGGTTGATGTTGAAGAATTTATCAGCATACGGTAAAACTCTGTGTCTCTCTTGCATTAGAATCACCTGTAGTCCCGTTGATCGTCGAGTGACTCGAGCGGGCGCCAGTAAATCTTCTATGTTTCCTTGTGGCGTGCAAGAGTAGCCAAGTGGGTTCCGCTCGCTCTATGAACTCTTGAGCATCATACCTTTCTTCTAGGCTTTTCGTGAAGAACTCTGACCATCGGGTCGATGGTCTTCCAGCAGTGCGTTTGACATCCCGAGAAATCCAGTCACTAACGGCTCCTGTTCATCAGATGTCGTTCAAACGCATTACGTGTCCGGCCCACCTTATCCTCGACTGTTTGGCGTATAAAACGGCATCTTTGACTTTTGGTCGTTGACGCAGGTGGGAGCTTCGGATCCCTTCTCTTATTTGAGTAACACGGGATACTCCTAGCATCGTCCTCTCCACTACGCCTTCAATAACGCTGAGTGATTTTTTTTATCCTGTTTACGCAGCGACCAGGTTTCTCACGCATACGTTAGAACAGGAATTACCGTTGAGCCGAAAACGTGGGCACGGAGTCAGGTGTTCATTGTCATCTTCACTACATCCTCGATGCTCTTGAAAGCTCCCCTAGCCGCTCCTTTCCTTCTGCTCAGCTCTGGAGCTAAGTCGTTCATCATATTGATTTCCCGACCAAGATAGACATAACTGGAGGCATACGAAACTAATCCGTTCCTCATGAACATCGTTTTTTTGTGAGATTAAGTCGAAGATCAGCCTTTCCATTGGCGTTGTCTAAGTCGGCAATCATTCTTTCCGTTTGACTAATATTTGGTGTTATAAGAACGATGTCATCAGGAAAGCGAAGATGGTGTAACTGCCGACCATCGATTTTTACTCCCACATTATCCCATTCCAATGATCGCATGACGTTCTCAAGGGTGGCGGTAAATAATTTTGACGAGGTGGTATCGCCTTACCTAACCCCGGTATCGCCTTACCTAACCCCTCTTTTAAAGAAACCTTTCAATCATGATTTCTCTAGAAATGTCAAAAGATAATCCAGAAGAAATTCTCACCAACACTTCTTCCTACCTACGTATTTAGATGCATGGATGGCTTGTCTTCACTGCGCATGCGGGTCCCAGAATAATTTCCATTCCGGACGCCTGCTGGTTTATCCAGTGTGGTTCGCTCGTGTCCCCAGTTCAACCTGGCGAAAGTCTGCCCCAGGTCGTGATCACCATAAAGAGGCGCCGCACTTATGGATCAGAGGGAGATTTGCCACCACGCGGCTTTGATACCAGGACGGTGGCGGATCCTGGTATTGGCATACTCTTAGCTAGGCTTCCTGATGGAAACGCAGGACTAGCTTGGGAGAGCCTGCCGGGGGAAGAATCCCACCGCTGTACATCGCAGTCCGACACCCAAGAACACCTTCCAGCCACCATGAGGTGGTAAACCGTTAAGAGGGATAGAGCACAGTAACATCTAAAAATGTCGCAGCGTCTAGTCGAGAATAACTGCACAATTACTAGCCGATCTGATCGATATAAACTTGACGAAACTTATTTGTGACGGACAAACTTGATTCACGACATAAAGATAGACTTTCATTAAACCTCGGTGAGAATAAGAAATAATTTCCTTCATGGTTCAGCTAACACGAGGCTGCTACAAAAGTTTTATTTCGCTAATTTTTGGTGACCTACGCCTTCCACAGAGGTGCATTTGTCCGAAATCTAGGGGAGGAAGCACCACTCGAGTTAGGAAATTCACTCGGCAAAGCCCTTTTATACAGGAGGGATGTTTATCGGAGATTGCGCTGAAACGTCACCCGAGTAAAAGCTTCTATATCACTCCTCGGTATCAGCTCAATGTAGAAAATCACTGATTCACGACTGCTAAACACCATCGAATATTCGAGATCGTACGATTTCTACTCGAATAACTGAGCAAAACTTCAACAGTGCTTAATAGCATCTGCTTGAATGCAGTTACAAAATTCATAGGTGACTGTGCAGCTCGTCTTCGAGAATAAGGAAACCGTCCAGCCGTTATTAAGCCCTTAGGGAACCACCATGAATTTGAATTCTGTCATAGCATCGCAGAAATGAATGACTGCATATCTGGCCTTTATAATAAACTGTTGTTGCCTATCGATCTGAAGACTCATGTTTTTACCTTTTAGGAACTCCTGGAGAATCCTGGCATGCATTTGTTTACTGTTACTTTTTATAGGACGAACCTTTGTAGTTCATCCCAGGTTAAAATCCAATAAATAACCCATTAGTACTGTTTGGCTGCTACGAAGTGGAAAACCTTGTAAAGAGAGAGGTAAAAAACTCAAAAAGTTACCTGATCGCATCCATGTAGGCCTCAGTGCCAAACTTGCTGACTACGTAAGGCCCAGCCGCTGGTGTCGATAGGCGTCCATTCACTGAGGTTACCGTTACGATCCTTCCCTCCGAATGCTTTATAAATTTTTTTGAAAGCCTGAAAACTTTATTTTGGTTTTGAAGGTATTTTTTCAGCATCAGCTACTATAAAGTAGAAACGCCGTGAATCCGATTCCATTCGTGTCATCGTGAAAGTGGTAGGGAACACATTTTGCCTATGTACTGACTTGACAATGTATCAAGTCAATGTTTTTATCCTCCTATACAAATGTGGGACCAATGTTTTGCCAAAAGAGAAGTGGAAGGCATCGTTTGTCTCTGTGCATGGGATCGAACTACGATAATGTGTTTTGTAGCGTACCTCAAATCATTGTGCTACACGTAGCCGTGCCACCTTATATGAAATATAATATCTCGAAGGGTACAGTGAAGAGGTTTTTGTGGTATATCACACGCATTAATCGGAATCGCTTCATAGTTTCTTTAATCACTTTCCGACAAAAGTAGTGAATCCTTTCGAAAATAGAATCAATGAACAAAAATAACACCAAAGGTTTTCTAAATAAAACCACATCTATAGCTTTCATAAACGCACTGTGCTATACCGTCGTTCTCATTGATCAATAACATTGCTTTAGATAATTAAGCTAACACAACCTTGATGAGGAAGGACTTTAGTCGGCTAAGGTGTCGACATCTTCGTCTTTCTCAGAACCGACTGGTCCTTGTAGATGGCCCACAGTCGTTCGACGGTGCCGTGTGGGTCTTCGCAGTGGTATCGGAAGGAATCTTCTTTCTGAACGGTCCCATTTTACAAAGGATGGCCGCTGATATAGTGAGCGTCCGCTGATAACAACTTGTTTTGTGTGGACAATCAAGGGCAATCAATCCTGCGGTAGTCGGCATCATTATCAGCTAGCAAGAACGTAGCAATTTGGGGAAAGCGTGTTTGCTTTAATCTAGGCACTAATCAATAACATTTTCTTAGATACCATACGACTATGGAGACTCACAAAGTGAGGACGAACGACTGTGGAACATCGACTGCGATCAGCCTGCTCTGACAAAGACGAAGACGTCGAAACGTCAGCCGAATAAAGTTGTTTTAAAATCAACTTCGTGTTAGCTTAATCGTTTAAGAAAGCATCACTGCAACAGATCTGCTCGAAATACGTTACAAAATTGAAGAGAGCAAATAATCAAGGACGATTTGTGCTCTGCCTGCTCTATTATCAAAGCGAATATAGAGGTTTTTGGTTCTTTGCACAGTATTTTGTTCAAGTTCCTATTTTTCCATTTCATTCGAAATGAATTTCGAAGCGGAACTTTTCTAGTGCAATCCCAATATTTCCTTAACTATGGTAAACAAAAATACCAAAAAGCATTCAAAGCCAGCTGCACCATATCTATTGTCCTGCTGATCGTCGAGTGATTCGAGCAGACGACTCGTTGAGCATCATAACTTTATTCTAGGGTTTCGTGAAAAAGCTCTGACCATCGGATAGGTGTGTATCCGCAGTGCGTTTGATATTTCGAGGAACCCAGTCACTAATAGCTCTTGTCCATCGGTTGCTGTTTATACCGTCCCGCCCATCTTATCTTCGCACAGTTTGGCTCCTGTCCCTCGCTTGTGTGTTCATGATACATAAATGAGTCTTGTTATTCGAAATCCTGTTTGACCACATAACTGTCCTTCGTTCAGTGTACTGTCAATTCTGTTTAGGATGACTCGAGTAAAAATTTTGTGGATGACATACAGCAAGCAGATTGGTCAGTAGTTGCCGATATCGCAGCGGTCACGCTTCTTGAAAAACAACACGGTCTTGCTGATCTTCCATTGAGTAGGAACCTTGCATTCAGACAGGTAACGTGTGAAGAGCCGAGCCAGTGTGCTTACGAGGATTGGCGGAAGGTTCTTCAGGTGTTCTTGTCTTATCCTGTCCGGACCTGGTGCTGTTCGATTTTTCACCGACGAAATGGTATGTCGGATTTCGGAAGGGAGAACCGGTGGCACGACATATCTATCCTCCTTTATTTCATATGATGGAAGGTTGATTTAGCTATCGAAGAGGTCTGAGCACTATTCGTGAATGATTTTCTCCATTGGTTTTCTAGACGCTGTAACTTTTCTGTCTGGGCGTCGGAGTGCAATCATTTTGCTCTTGTGGTTAAAGAAGCTTCGGTGGGCTTTGCGAATGCTTTTACCATCCTCTGCAGCTGTGACCATTACTGCTGCTCTTCTGTCTTTGAGATCTTCTTTTATCGCCTGTCTGCATTGTTTTACAAGTTCGGACTTGAGTTGACGGGACCCTCGAGCTTCGACGATTCCACGTTGGCGTATCAGCTCGAGTTTTTCTGGAAACAGATATCTTATGGTGGTTTTCGAGTTCTCAGCTTTGCTACGTGAGGAAGGCATCTTCCCAATAGCCGACCAATGAAAAGTGTAAATCCCAGTTCATGGTGGTTTCTGAGACGTTGGTTTTTTCGGCGGCTTTTTCTCCTCTCCGCGAGAAATGAAATCCTGCACGAAGGAAGGGATGTTCTGATACCGTAGAATGAATTGTAGAACTTTAGGACAGCGGCGATATTGGTTAGGGAAAACCTTCAATTTACTATGATGTGTTTATTTCGTTATAGTTCTCTTCATTGAGAAACTCCCACGTCCAGCACTGTAGCTTTAAACCGTTCGCTTCAATATGACTTCATTAAGACGTTCTTCTGCATCCAGTCTTAGCGTTAAAATCTCTAATAACCTTAAAGAATGTACTGTCTTTCCCTACAGAGCTTCTCTAAGTCCATGTACAACGGTATGACTTCGATTGCTTGATGGCGGTGCATAAATGACGAATGTTGTCAAAGCCGGTGTTGATCCACATTTCTTCAATCGTATACGTCGAACTCTTTAAATTGTTAATTGTTCGAGTGAATCGATGTTTATTTCCACACTCGCGTTAACGAGAACGCCGATGCAGTCGACACCTCTGCTGTTGCATGTTCCGTTAAACAGTTCTTCTCGGGCGTCATAGACGGTGTTGAGTGGGAGGCGTCTTCTCGTATCGGCCAATCCGACGAAGTTATATCCTATCACTCATGCCTAAATGAACAAGTCTTCTATCGAGGACTAGGATGTAAAAGTGCGTTCATTGTAGGTGTCGATCGTCACCGTAATTCTTTACGATTTCAGCGGCCTAAGTGGCCCTGATATTTTAGCAGCCCTTCCGTACTCGTCCTACCCAACAGTGCGGAATCGGGGCATTTTCTTGGTCAGGAAAATGACGTCTGTTTGTTTCACCATATTTACCGCTTGATACCCACGTATAGTTTGCTGCGCTCTGATCGTAGGAGCTGGTTATGCTCATGAGCTTGCCAGTCTCATCCCATAAATGGACGGGGAGCTGATTTGATGAACGTGACTCCTAACCACCTCGCACGCACTTCCCAGTCATTTGATTGCAGGCTCTTGGCGGAATTGACTCGTGGAATATAAACCGCATAAAAGAGAACACACCCACGTACGCATACGTCGTCGCAAACACAGAAAGTATCTTCTTAATCGGAAAAGCAGAGACAGGGAGGTTATCATCTGGATCCACCAGCGTGTCGGGGAAGCCTAAGTGGCTTTGATCCTCCATTGACCATCTATCCGCTGACTTGGCATGCTCATAACCAGAATGAGATCCCTCTATGAAGGAGATCCATGGAAAAGGAAAATTGGCTAAATTTTTGCTGCTTTATTCTGAATACGAAGTTTACAAGATCACACAAAACAAATCTGCTTTGAAAGTGTAAACCATGATGCATGACTTGTTCTCCTTCATCGTCTAAGTGACGGTGATGCAGTGGTAGTTACAAGTAGCGCGCTTTCTTGCGAAAAGGTACATCCATTTCTTTATTGGTATTTCTTGAAAAATGAAACAGAATCCAAGCAGCCATTTTCAGAGATCACTACGACAGTCTTATCAGTGTTCAGACTTTATGAAAAAAGATGAACCACTTATGAAATCCTGCCTTCATTGTCCGTTAAGCTATAGTTTTAGAGCTTTCCCAGACTCCCCTGAGCTAACCAAGCCGAACAATCGCATACATCTGGCGTCGGCAATTTGCTACCAAACTAGTCTTAAAGGATAAAAACAATAACTGGAGACAGTGGCAGGCGCCCACAAATAATTTCGCAAGCCAAATACTCAATCACCTTAACGATGCCTAGTAAAGTCAATGCATGGCGTAGCTCTCAGGGACTGATCAACGCCGAACGCTATCCCTTTGCGCTTGTTTGAAACAACTCATTCCTTTTCATCAAATCACGAACTAGCGCCTTTTTTTATTTCAAAAATAAACGCCTACAATCAAAAAAAACCAAAAAAATGAACTGAAAGACATCGACAATTAACAGAACTACGTAGCTAAAGGAACACAGCAGATATTTCTATTGAATTAACAGGAATGGAACTCCGTCAATAAAACTGAGCTTAGAAATACTGAGAAAAGAAAGCAGTACGTACTTGTGTTATTCGAATCACACCAAAAGTATTCACGTCGGCAGCCGTCACATAGTCATCAACGGTCGTCCAATCATCTGGACCAAAACATGAGAAGATACCGGCATTGTTGACAACTCCCCATAATTCTGATCATAAACAGCAAACATTCGAGTGGTGACGCAAAGTGAAAAATTTTTGTATATGCTGTTTTTCATATGACACTAAAAGGATTTCAGAGTGGGCGTGGCGCAGTGGTGGGAGGCGTCCTGCAACACACGTGGAATCGATCCCGGCGCCCATGGTCCACAAAACCTTCCATCCTTTCGGGGTCGGCAAATTGGTGCCAGACTTGTCTGGGGGGATATCAGCACTGGCTCCATATATCGGTAAGCCACCGCGAGCCATCTTAAAGGCCAGATATGCATTCAATAACCTCCGAACTATGGTTGGTGAACTCGAATGCATGGGGGCATCTCTCAAGGATTGATCAACGCCGAAAGCTTTTTTATCCTTTTACTAAGAGAATTTCAAATTCATTAGTTTTACCACATATTATAAAGCGAAATACGCAGTTAGAGCAATGTCTTGCGTCCGCAATGAGAATAACACCGGACGCTGTATCACTGTCGCCCTGCTGATCGTTGAGTGAGTCGAGCGGGCGCAAAAGCTTCTATTTTCCCTTGTCGCGCGCAAGGGTGGCTTAGTGGGTGCTGCTTGATCTAGAGACTCGCTAAGCATCATGTATTTCTTCCAGGGAAAAACTTTGATCACCGTCGAGTTTTCGGTACTTTTCCTGTTTTGCTTTTGACACACCGAGGAATCCTTTTCTCAACGGCTCCTATCCACCGGTTGTCGTTCAAATACTTAACGTGTTCGGTCCTCCTCGATAGTACAGTGGTAAGTAACTGAGTCTATTACAATCCCTATATTTCATTAAAAAACTCCTCATCTTCAATTTTGTTTTCAGAAAACATCTCTCGGAACTGTGCCATGGCGTTATAATGCTGTAACCACTTGATAGCTCGTGACCATGTTATCGTTAAAATAACAGTGATTCGCGGCAGTGGGTTAACTCTCAGGACCTTTATTTTGAGTTCGATTGGAAAAAATGGTAGTCAAAGGCAGCTTAACGGACTCTAAAGCAGAAGTTTAGTCCAGGCTGGAGTTGTGATACAAATGTGGGAGCCTGTGAAGTTCTGGATTAGGAAACAATGCTGTAGAGATGAACACCACCGAACATTGCAGTTCAACACCCGGGAAGCCTCTATACTCACCACGGCGAGTTAAACAATCGAGTAAGGGAGAAAGACGTTTCAGTGTTTGTGAATAAATTCCACATTACCGCTTAAGTTCCCTTCGCTCCCCTATTTCTGTGTGCTCTACCTCTGCTTTTCTCTCCAATTCTGTTTCTTTGCCAAACCCACTGTACCCCTCAGTTCTTTTTCTTAGTATTCTTCCGTATAGGTTCCAGTGGTATCCATACGTGAATTTTTAGTGCTACTGATATTACGTTATGAGTACGACCGAGCACTCCCTTTCTTTGCCGAACACCAGCACAGCACCAGTAGGTCTAAGCGTTTTTTTGTCACGTCTAGACCGATTTAATAGCTCAATTGGACAAAATTCTCAACCATTTTTTTAGATATTTAATATACACCAGCATTAATTATGCACTTTATGTCCTGAATTATCCTAAACTTTCGTCTATCAGCAAAGAAATTTTGTATTAACCACCGCGTGTGGCCTGTGAAGAACAAAAGAACTGGATGTCCAATGCCATGACGAAAAGAAAATGAACAGTGAGAAAATCCAGAGACACCTTCCAACGTCGATGCAATTGATTCCATGTTGGTATAAACGTTCCTTTTAACTCCTCAAAATATCACTGTGAAACATCCACGTAACCACATCATTCTTATCATCTTATTTGATTAATCACATCATATGGTTCATTAGAGTTCTTCTTCGGCTTAAGAGGAATTTTTGAAGTACTCAAGTTTAAAACTAACGTAATCCTTGCTTAAGATGGCTAAGAACGCATTCTTTTGCTTTCCGAATGCTCTCATGAGATCTCACATCCAGAGAGACGGTGTGCAATTTGGGAGATGAGCACTCTGTTCTCAAAGAGATTTCCCCCTAAACTGAACATAACATGAATTTAGACGGAAATAAAATTCTAAAGGCAGGTCAGTTTGGCCTTATTGGCGAATGGGATGGCGAAATGGCTAAAAAGAATCAGAAACACAGAAAACCTGTTAGAATTCATTCTATGGTACTCAACTCCTTATATAATGAAAGTAATTGCTTTTGTCTGTGAAAATTCTTAAGAAGGAGACGTTTGAATTTTGTAGTTTCACCGAGTGGTTAAAAGCTAACTACATCCCATCAAAGTCTTGAATGTCAAGCAAAAACGCAAAGGAAAAAAAGTCGGATAGAAAGCAGAAAAAAAATGAGAAATTCTGTAGCTAAACCTTCTCAGTCAAGCAACCGGCGAATACGGTAAATCCCTTGTCGACGCATCGAAGCGCTAGTTCTCTTCCAAATCCCGAATCACATCCGGTAATGAGCACTGCCTTCGAAGAGAGATCTTCTATTCGAAACAGTTCCCAGATAAACCTAGGAAGGACGTAGGATACGAACCAGAAAAAAAAACAGGGAAAAAAGAGAAAAGTGAAGAAGAAGAACATCTAAGAGGACCTCTGTGATATTTAGTGATAAAAACAGGAGATGAAAGTCCCACTCTCAAAAATACTCTTAGCATTAGGGTAAGACATTGGTTTCTATACATGTACATTATTTTCTGGTAAAAACATTAACATTATTTCCAAACTCTACCTAGAGATTATATACGCTATCATTGGAATGAAGAGTAGACACCAGTAGAACATACCTGCAAAAATAATCGCAGTTAGACCATTTTCAGCTTTTTTTTCTTTCTTTATTTTAGGAGAGTATGAGCTCATACGATAACTGAGAAGTTTGTACTTCAAGGAGAGAAGTAAAACCAAGAGAAGGATAAAAGAGCAAAAAAAAACAGCAACGATAAAGTGTTAACTTCTCTTATCTTTTTATTTTCTGCCTATTGTAGATTTTCACGGCACGGTATTATGTGTGATACAATCACAACGATGCTGAAACATTTGAAAAACTCCGGATCGCAGGTGTCTGCGGCGGGGGACGAACACACTCTATTTCCCTTTCCGGGGGCTAACGCGTTCACCATCACACCATGCGGCTCCTTCGTTTCGCTTGCCTCTCATCTAGTTCTATCGATCAGTGCCATCAGCAATCACCATCAGCAAGGACACAGTTGTATTTATTGAGGATGTCACAATGTGAGTTGGCTCGTGTTTTAAATTTCAGGCAGTGCGGATCATCTACGCTCTTCGTTCTTTATCATTACATCGTATTTGGTACTGAATAAAAAATACTTTTCCGACATTGCAGAGATCACTGAATGGAAAAGTAGTGGTAAGATCACTACAAAAGATTACGAATCACATACATAAACTCGTCATCCAGTCATTCAGTTTCACATGTCATCCCACGTGAAGAATAGACTGGTCTTCCCTAACACAGTAAAACGGCATGCATTTTTTAAACAGAGTGGCGCTTATTTATATAATACATCTTCTTGAATACTATAGATAGTTAACAAAATTCTACGGATAGCATTACATAAACTACACCCGGAATGCGAAGAAGGAGAAATCGCCAAAACGTCAGCCGTTGAATCTCAACAACAACAGCAACTGCCGCTACAACCTCGCCTCAGCTCGACAAGAGCAATTCGCGAGCATTAAGGCCGAGTCTTACAGAAACCCAGCATTTTGAGTTATTAGCTTGAATTATCAACAAACTGGTGTTAGAGCAAGAGCGGTGACGCTATTCATCATCAGTACGGAGCTGGTTCGATTCCAGCCCCGAGCTCACCAAGCTTCTTATCCTTCTAGAGTCGGCATTCGTATTGCATTTGCTTGGGAACAGTTTACTCGCTTACAATCCAAGTGGAACGCTTTATCCCGGCTATCCTAGGATTTCAGGGAAAATATGCTGGAGTAGTACTCAACGGCGTTCATAAAGGAGACGAGAATCTTCAAGAAGCATCCCACACCAAACGGTAATAGCTTGAGGAACTTAATGGATGATGGATGCGGAGAAATGAACTGAATGAAGGAAGTGCTGGGATGCATACAGTAGTTGTGAAGATGATTCGTGCAAAAAAAAATGAAAGAAAAACTTCAACAAGGAACTAAGCATTTAGATATGATCACAAAAAAGAATAAATCGGTTCTGATTAATCTATAAAGTTGGAATCTTACATTTGACTGCATTCGTCGCGCCACAGAGGTGAACAAATGTATATTTGGCTTATACAACGACCTGCTTCTATCCGCGCAAACAAGCTTGGGACTAATCTTTCCGACGCTGCAGGGATGCAAAGCTTAGTTATCCTAAGGCGCAGGGTTCGAACCAATGATCACACATTATCGTAGGGCACCCTTAGTCACCGCACTGCATAAGTGCAATATCAGATTTGCTTCTATAAAAAATACTTAAACTAGAATTATCGAGATAAAGAGAGCTGCTATGGCAAGTTGTTAACAGGAAGGTGGTGGTATTGTTAAAGAAGCTGATCGTTTACCAGTTAGGGTTATGTATGCGACGATTGGGAAAGGGAAAACAAGAGGGATGGAAGTACAGAAAATTACTAAGTAGGTTTTCCATGGAAAAAAAACCAGATTAATTCAAAGCGAAAGGACTTTTAGCAAAAGTTAAACAATGAAAAAGCAACTGTACAGTTGTACTAGTTGTACAACCTACTGGCACAGTGTTATTAGTGCTGATAAGAGCGAAGGACAAACATCGACTGATAAATATGGGACACTTGATGAACAGTTGCTTTCGGACCAGAAGGTCACAAAGTTTTCGTTCCTTTATTTTCTAATAGCAGAACATTTACAAAAACCACATAGAATATTCAGCACACTGAGTCCAACGTCAGCGCATTTCCACTCGTTTGTTAGGAGAGGACAATTGTACCGGCAGGAACTCCTATTAACTACTTTTCTTCGCGTTCGTACATTTTTCTCATAATTTTTGTGTTTAACTGATGATTTCCATCAGGTAGCCTAGCTAAGAGTAAACCAATACCAGGACCCTACCACCGTTCTGGTATCAAAGGCGCCTAGGGGCAAATCTCCCTCTGATTCACAAGGACTGCGACTGCATGTGGTGGTAACTACGTGGGAGCAGACTTTGACCAGGCTGTCCCCGGGACTCCAGGGAACCACGGTGGCTTGATCAGCAAGCCTCCGAAAATAGAGAGTATGCTATGGCAAGCACAACCACTGAGGACGGGCCATTCAAGTATCAAGTAAGTAACTGATAATATATCCAACACAAGTTAATGTGTTGATAATCAAAAAATGTTCAAAGGGGCAAGCTCGATCCCATCGAAGCTCGAAAACTACTCTTAGCAATGAATAATCTACGAAAAAAAAAGCAGGGATGGTGTAGTGGTTAGTAATGCCGTCAATCAGGAATCAAAGGGGTAAGTTCGATCCTCGCGCCATCACTCTACTCCAATCCACGTGGGAAAGTCTTGGCCGGGCTATCTCCAGGATCACAAGGGAAACTGACTCGATCAGTATTCTAGGACATTAACGAAGAAAACGAAATCCTCAAGCAGCATCTGAAACAAGACGCAAAATCTTCGAAGACCATCGTGGACGACGAATGCGATGAAAACGGTTTGACATGTAAAAACTTATAAAAACGCACTTTTCGGGCGTGTTTACTGTGGGGGACGACTGGGTGCAGCGGTAAAGAGTGACAACATCTACACCTTGTCATTGAAGAAAACACAGATGTCTTTGCCCTACTTAAAATGCCAACTTGTTGATGAGATAGGTGTAACTGTAATATAGTTGTATACTGGAAATCACCAGAGTGATTAATCTTTAGAAGGCTACGTATTCGTCAACATATTTCCATATAGCGCCCTGTATCCAACTTTTCTTCTCATAACACGTGAAAAGTGAAATCTATAGGTGTCACAAAGGTTTTGCGGGAGTTGCCGTTAAGACGCCTATAGAAGTCACTTTCTTTCCGATTATTTGTTTTTGTGCTCAGGATTTCTTTCCTACACTTCTTATAAATGGACGAGCGCCAACCATGGAAAGAGTGTGGTCTTAATAATTTTCCGTTTAATTTCCCATTTTCCTGCAAGAGATCACTGCTGTTGAAAAGAATGTGCGGCCTAGAGTGTGTGGCCAGCGGTGTAGAATGCCTTTGTCTCGAAGACCTCTCAGTGCGTGCAGTGTTCAGCATCATTTTTGAGAACCAGTTCGTTGTTTTGTAATCTTCAATCGCTATAATGACGTTTGGGTATTGCTAGAATGACAGGATATTAGAATTAAGTGACAAACATCGTAATATTTCTTGCAAATAATCAATATGTGTTTAAATTGTTGGGCTTGCACGAGATTGATAAATAGGCTTATTCGGGCAACGTTTCGACGTCGTCTTCTTCATCAGAGCCGATGGTCCGTGTCGGTGGTCCACAGTTGTTCGTGATCTCGAAGTGGCGTCTTCGTTGTCGTACTGAGACGGGATCTTCTTTAGTGAACACCGCACGAATGAGGCATGCTCACGCGGCAGTGCTCTTCTACACAGGGCGATTGTTGTTGATAGGATTGTCCGTTGATAATAATTTGTTTTTTCAACGGATAATCCATCCTACAGCAGTCGGTATTATGCCTGCTTGCACCCAGGAAATAGCAAAAAAATTTTTAAACCGACCGTCATTTAACCTCGGTAGCAAAATAATCAACATATGTTTAAAAAACTCCTTGCGAAACGTATGCAACTTCACCAAACGCTGACAACAGTACGACTAGCGGACGATTGGTTTTCTTCATACAAGAGGCACAAGGGTTGTGTATGCACCAAAAACATGGAATAGTGTTAAGAAGAGTATAGAACGTACATAGAAAAAGAGGAGCGCAGGAATTCTTGCAAAAGGCAGAGAACTACTAGCTACAATCATGCTGAGATAATTCAAAAGATCGACTTTTTATTGAACTGTTGAAAATATTTTAAATTATAAAATAAAAGGAACTATTTTACATGTTATCAGTTGTCTTGTGTTTAAGGGCGCGTGTGGCGCAATGGTTGAAGGAGTAACGTGGAATCGATCCCCCGCGCCCATGGCCCACCAAGCCTTCCATACCTCCGGGGTCGGCGACTTGGTGCCAGACTTGTCTAGGAGGATAGCAACACTGGCTCGATGCATCGGTAGGCCACCGCGAGTCATTGTAAAGGCCAGACATGCATTCAATAACCTCTAAACGATGCTTAAGGAGTCGAATGCACGGCGCCTCCCTCAGGGATTGATCAACGCCGAGAGCTTAGAGAGCTTTATGATCTTATAAACTGATCTTTTTGAGCTGATGCGAGGTTGATGTAGGTCTTCGTTGTCGTTGTCGTTGTTGTTGGTGTTGTTGGTCGATGGCTGATGTTTCTGCCATTTCGCCTTTCTCAGAGCATGGACGATGGATGGGTGCTTTGCATTGTTAGATAGACAGTCACAGTATATAAATTTCATGCCAGAAAAGCCTACCAAGAACTGGTTTCCATTCTTAAACATGCAAATAAAGCTCTCAGAAAGTGGTCATATAACAAATGGTATCGTAAGCCAAGTAGTAAAAATATACTAGTTCACTACTTCTCCTCTCATCCTTCACACATGAAAAAAGCACTTATTGCGACTGCGACTCACCGAATAATTAAAGCATTCTAATATAAAATACGTCCAGGTTTTGAGGAAGGCGAAATCGCCGAAACGTTAGCCATCGACCAACAACACCAACAACAACGACAACGACAACGAAAACCTATGCCAACCCCGCATCAGCTCAAAAAGATCAGTTTATAAGATCATATAAATAAATACATGCTGAGATATTTGTAAAATTCCGAGCCACAGGCGTCTGCGGTGGGGAGTGGACACGCTATTACCCTTCGCGGAGGCTAACGCGTTCAGCACCACACCATGCGGGTCCTTCGCTTCACCTCTCTCAGCCGTGTTATTAACCTATAGGTGCTTTCAGCAACCACCCGTCAACGGAATTGATCTGGGGAGCACAAATCGGCACTGAACTCAGTTAAGCTGAAGCTGTAGTATAAATCACAATGTGGTCACTTTTCATTTATTGCCTGTTCATTTTCATGACACGGTATGATGTTTCTCATATGAATGTACGAAACACGTTCGATTGCTTGAAATTGTACTCTTCTGAAAGCGATGAATTCATTGAAGGTAGGTTCGGCGTCGGCTTGGCTCCTGAAACATTTCTCGCATAGGAAACTATAGAGACATTTGAATAAGTGGTAGTCGAAAGACGAGAACTCTGGCGAGTATGCTGAATGAAGAGCTTGTTACCCTAGCTAATTCAACTTCTACAGCATCGGTAGTGCAACATGTCGCGGTGCGTGGTCACGGAAACGACTGCTACTTCCTGCTGACCAGTTTCGGATTCAACCGCTGAAGTTTGTGGCGCATTTCATCGAGTAACTGAAAGTACTTCTCAGCCGCATTCACTTCTCCAGGATTGAGAAAGATGTGACGGATATAGCCAGCAGCAAAGCATAATGACCTTCTTTTGGTGTAATTTCAACTTTAGGAAGTACTGCAGAGCTGCATCGCGGTCTAGCCACCATTAACACTCTCGTGACGAATCTTTCGATGTTCATCGTCAGTTACCACAGAACATGGTCAACAAACGGATGGCTTTGGTTGTGCAGAAAAAAGCGCTGGCGATACCTTAGAACGGCGACATCTTTGACTATCGTTCAATTCGAGCAGCATCCGTTTATCGGGATTCTTCGACTTCTCAGTTTTTTTTTACGACTGATCGAAAAACAGGTGAGGAGTGAGAATGATCACGCCGAGTTTTTCTGCAAGTTCATGAGCAGTTGTGCATGATTTTTGCTTCCACTAAAGTCTTCAGTGTATCATAATCATCAGCAGAAGGACGTCCGCGACGTTTCTCACATTGAAGGTTGAATTCGCCAAAATGAAATTTTTTCAAACCAACGTTGTAGTGTGCCCAACAGAGCATTAGAAGGAAAAGCTGTTGCTAAAACATAAAGGATAAAAGGATAAAGTTCTCGGCGTTGATCAATCCCTAAGGGACGCGCCATGCATTCGACTTCATTAAGCATCATTTGGAGGTGATTGAATGCATATCTGGTCTTTACAATGACTCGCGGTGGCCTACCGATGTATCGAGCCAGTGCTGCTATCCTCCCAGACAAGTCTGGTACCAATTTGCCTAACTCGGAAGGATGGAAGGCTTGATGGGCCATGAGCGCGGGGGATCGATTCCACGTGTGTGTTGCAGGGCGCCTCCAACCACTGCGCTACACGCGCCCCTTCTAAAACTAAAACTAATATGCTAAAACATGTGCAAGAAGAACGAAATCGGGAAACCGACATTAATTTCGGATGAACTTAATAGAGTACTCCCGGAATTACAGGATAGGACCTCTGATTCCAATGGTTACCATCCTACCCCGAACACTTATTATACTTATGCACCTATACTTGGCGAAATTTAGAAATTACTGATTCTTCTTTGTTTCACAATTAACATGATTACTCAATCCCATCCTCTCGTCGTACCTGAGGCTTCCTAAATAACCGGAAGCTATTCAGCTTTAGATTTTTGCACAAGCATACCTCAACTCGTAGTGAAGTCTGTTAATTAAACTAAAACTTGGAAAAGTCTCCAGATCTTTGTGAATAGAAAACAACTTTTATTATTCTGGGGAGAAGAAATTATGATTTTATGGAGCCCACGAGACATTATTTTCTCGTCGAATTGTCGGTGTTCATGTATCCAGCAAGATCGCTCAAGCTGAGAATGGATTTCTTATTTCCATCTGGAAGCCTTAAAAAGAATAAACTGATTCGAGCAATTACTTCTGTCCGGACAATGAGATACTACCTGACCACTCTAATACCGAAGCAAGAACTGCAAGGTCAGCCAATGGTTACCTGCCTCATCATGAAGGTGTGACGTTCTACAGTGCCAAACTCTGTATATCCCACCAAACAGGTTCTCAAAATGAGGGGTAGTTTGACGTCTCCATCCGGAAACCCAACTAAAGGCAATTCAGTTCCAGTGATCAATGCATTGCTGGAAACTACAACGGTTTAGTTGGCCGGTGGTGGTGATCTGGGGAAAGCTCTAGCGCAGCTTTCAAGAATTCGGAAAAAGACAGATCTTATCCAAACAACAAGTTACCAGTGAAGTGGGAATCTTAGGTAGGATAACCGTGTGCGAGCTTATCCACTGGTCTGGCATATTCTCTTCCTGAAAGTAGGTGGTCATAGGAGTTGCGAGGAATGAATGCAATTTGTGGTCATCGGCTCGAATGAAATCGGCAGTGATATTACCGGTTCCTGGAGCTGTGTCTCTCTTGTTTCTCTCGCAACTGGAACTTCAGAGGGTAGATTTTCAGGCAGTTTTTCAACAGCGGGATTTTGGGCTCCGATACAGGGGTTGTAGAGAAGTGCCAGGCCCACCTTCGTTTATTTGGGCGGAGAGGCAGAATTGTACTCACAAAGAACCCGATGGGACTTCCTCAAACTACACCGGCTATGAGCTGCTTTCAATAATTTTTTTCTGCTTACATCGTGAATCCTACAAGAATCTTCTATAGCTTGCATCCATTATTAGCCGTGTTAGGTGAACTACAGTAGGATCAAGCTTCAGTATTTTCTCTTTTTGAACAACTCCTTGGTGGTAATAGAGATGCGCTTCGAACTTCTCGTTTGAGAAACTGAGGCGAGTTGGCACATGTTTTAAGTCCTTCTAGAAACGTCTTCTACTAATCGCTAGGGTGTTCGTTTACCTGTCACTCACTTGAAGAAAGGATTTTATTGATAATATGCTTGTTATACAGGATTTGTCTTATTCTTCTTGAACAATAACAGGAGTTTCTTTTCCAGCACATAGCTGGATCGGATTTTCGCACTGAGAAGACGGTGATCAGATCCTGCACAGTATTAAGGTCCCACTGAGATTTCAAAGAGTTTCTGTTCATGACAAAATGATCGATCTCCGCAAAGGCCTGGCCTTTGGAGACTCCCTATGTCCATTGGAAATTCCAGTCTTCTCAAAAAAATGAGTCCTCATGGAAGAAACATTCTACGGATAGGAATCCTACAAGACAGTTTCAATTCGCATTTCCTCCTACAATTCCGAATTCCCTTTTCTCGCATTCATTTTCGTTTGCTGCTCCTATTTTGACGCTGAAGTCTCCAACGATGAATCCACAGAACGACTTCTCGTTGCCGATTACTTCCTCCATCTGGTTGTAGAACGTGTCTAATTCGCTCTCATCAGGTGTACAAATCGGTGAATTGATAATGTTTTCTGTGCGGTAGTTGAAGACGAAGAATCGCCAACAGTGGTGAGAGGATTTCGTAGGAGGGGTGGGAAATAGATGATTGTACGACGAAGATAACGCTTGCGACAGTTCGTAGCGGAAACTTCCTTCCACGAATGGCAAGGATTCCGTCATCTAATTGGTGCATGCCGGGGTCTTTCCGATCCTCATCTCTTGCTGGCCGATCACATGGAATTCTATGCGATCAGAAACCTGAAGAAGAACGTAGAGGTCGCCTTCTGAGGAGTCGTAGACGTGCTCGTTTTGTTCGCTTCCAAGTACTATTTATCTGGATTACAAAATTAAAGCCAAATTAATAAGGTTTTATTTCGCAGTGACTTACCGACTAATCCATTATAGATCATGATGTTCTTGGATGCCAGGCTGAGATGTACAGCTGCTGTGGTGATTCTGCTAATCAATCTATCCAGGAAAAGAAGGAACTCGGCATTTCCTTCAGCCGAGCTAAGAACCAACCTATCCCGTGACAGATCCCGACAAGCTGCTGCCCGCCATCTTCTCGCCAGAAAAAGTTTGAAAAAAAGGGCCTACTACCAAAAATGTGGAGCATTTCGGGTGCTTTAAGGGATCGCAGCTCACTGAGTAACAACACTGCTTGCAGGGAACAAATAGAGTCTACCAGTCCACGCTCAACTTATTCGATGATAATGACAGTTCTAATTTATCTGTTGGCATGACTTAATTTCACATATTTCGGTGACCCTAGTAGTTTTTTCCACTTTATTCATTGCTTCACATCCTTCACCCATGAATGGTTTGCGGATTTGCTTGTGACCTGGGTGCAGCATTGCTAGGATTATGTGGCCTTCATAAATGTCTTTGAATGGTGGTTAGAGCGTTTCCAGATCTACATCAATGACAGTCGAGTCTTTTTAGATCGGAGGTGGCTTTCCTCAGATAAGTCAGGTACCAATTCACCAACCCATAAGAAATGAGAGGCAGCATTGGCCACCATGAGGTTGCAGTCACGATATCGATTAACAGGAATACAGGTTAGACAGAGCAATAAGCATGAAATATATCCTTGCTGTATTCATCCTTGGACATTCGTAAATATTTACAAAACGCATACCCACCGAGTTCATTCCGAATATTCTGGAACAGTTTCGAAGAATTTACTGCTCGTAAGCATCATCTCTATGTATTAAAAATAACAAAGGAGGTTCAATTCCGCCAATTACAATTTACTTATAGCTGTGGCCACGGTTTTCCGATGAAGTTTAGCTCCCGCCGTTGTGTGTTTGCTAGAATTTCACATTGAAGTGACGTTATCAAACGTTCAGTTCACTTCTTGTACCTGAGGCTTTCAATGATCTAAGTTCCTGATTTAACATTATCAAATAGTTGTCATAGTAGGGGTTTAAGCACCTACACCACTAGCACCATTTGTTATCGTACTGATCATCGGCCGATTCCCTAATGGTCGGTAGCCACCATTAGCCAGGAGTGACAAATGTTGGCTGATTTCGATAATGTGGGTAGGTAAATTGCCGTCGGTTAAATCTAGAGTGAATTCATGGAAAGCCAATTTGTCTCTAAAGCCTCATTCACTCTTCTCCAAATGCTGTAGCTCAGTGAATTTAGGCACCAGAGCTTAGTTTCAGAATTGGACGAAAGCTTGTGAGAGGCATGGGAAGCTTACAGGACCGATGTAGTGAGAAGAAAAAATAGCACACGACCATGTGTCCTTTTTGTCGATACTGCGATTCTTCTGGCACTTGGCAGAGACTGCGCTCTTACCTACTCTAATCTTAACGGTTAATGAGAGTACAAGTGATGTACTTCATTGGAGGACTTCCATGTGAAACGTTTATAAGAGAGGTTCTGGAATATCAATTTAGTAAGACTTGTCACACACGTTCTGACCAGCTAGGACAGTTTCACACGATGTTCGTTACATTCCACTCAGTGGATATCTATGCGCTACGTTATGAATCGCAAACTGAGGCAATCAAATCTTTACATAAATAATATTAAACAATCATGATACAACGAGATTAATACTGAAGATGCTGTTCTTCTAAAAAGAGACTTACACTAAAGTTTTTTTTATACGAATCATCCCCACATTTACTCTGCGAATCCCAGCACTTCATGCATTCGATTTGTTCCCTAACATTCATCATCCATGAAGGCCTTCGAACTTTTCGCGCGTATGTTCGGCTGCTGTTTAGGGATTTTTGTGTTCTTTACGAATGTCGTTGCATGATTATGAAGTCGATTCTTCTGGAAATCCTTGGCCGAGCTAAAGGATTCAAGGGAATGAACTGTTCCCGGAAAAGTCTGGTACCAATTTCCCCAACCCAGAGGGATAAGAGGTTTACTGAGCTCCAGACGAGGTCGAACCAGCACTGCGCTCGTGAAGAACGGTATCACAAGCAGAGTTCTGCAGTAAGAAAACAAGAAGAGAGCGGAAACTGTAAGAACAGAATATAAGCGAATAGAAGGACGAAGCACTTATATTCATTCACAACTAGGAGATAATACGGTGAAACGGTGTTTTTCAGTTAATGTGATAAGTCACGGTGAAGCGTAATGCGATGTTCCGTAAAACTTAAACTGGTCATAAGTCGCTAAAAGATTATACACGAGACGACATGTGAACAGAAAGTGCATCAGATAGTGTTGTCTTAAAAGCTACTATAACGTTTATACATTACTTGCGCACCATCGATGTAACGAAGGTGAGAGTATTCGTAGAAATAGAGGACACTCTCTGGAATAAAGAGAACAGTCTCCTTTGCTGTAGTGATCATAAGAGATTGTAAAGGATATTTTAACTTCGTCTTCGTTGTCGCTTCACATAGTCGACGGAGATCGTCAAAGCCAGTGTTGGTCCGTATCTCATCAACGGTAAAATTCTGATTCCGGTAGTTATACGCTCCTAGAAATTAGTGGCTTACGGTTATTTATTACTTTACCCGATTGTTCCACCTCTTCTACTTACTGTTTGAAAGAACTGTTGTTCCCTGTTATCAAAAGAGCGTGTATTGGTGGGTATCTTCTCCTCATGGCTAATCCGATGATGTCATGCGCGATATTCCTGTCTTACGCAATCACTTACCTAAATAGGGTTGTGGGATACCAGCATGCGTGCGCCAAAGGTACAGATTCTCAGTAGAGCCCTCACAGATTTAGGCAGCCTAAACTATCAGACAGATTATTGACTCTTCTCCACACACAGCCCTAACCAAAGCTGCCATGTCGGGATCACTTTTGACATCAGCGGACTATAAGCCCAAATGTACGGGATACATAAATATAAGCTCTCGGCATTAATCAATCCGTGAGGGATGCGCCGTGCATTCGACTTCATTAGAGCATCGATGGTGGTGATTGAATGCATACCTGGTCTTTACAATGACCCGGGGGTGGCCTGTTGATGTATCGAGCCAGTGCTGCTGTCCTCTCAGACAAGTCTGGTACCAATTTGCCGACCCCGGAGGGATGGAAGGCTTGGTGAGCCATGAGCGCGGGGGATCGATTCCATGTGTATTGCAGGGCGCCTCCAACCACTGTGCCACACGCACCCTCGAGATACAATAATTTGCATATTCGCAAGCAATCACATCCACGCACAGGTGCATGAATATATCTAGTGAAGTGCAGAAAGTGTGTGTTGATTGTGCACAGCAAAAACAAGAAATCCATGTCCTCGTTCAAGCGACGTCTCTTATAACGTACATGCTGGATTTCATTCCGCGTTTAGTCTCCCGATCGTAGACATGGCAGATGGAGGTCGACTTTGAATCCCTCAAATTGGAGGCTGGATGGGTTTTTCACCGCAAACCATGCGCATTAAAACCAACGCATACCGTCCACTTTGCCCACGTTCCTCATTACCAGGACCCTTGTTAAGAAGTTAGTAACAAAAGCTGGGAATCGTTACGTGAGTGATACACTACTATTTGTGCAATAGAGGCATTTCACTACACTCCTCACTGTTCGTTGGCAACAATTTCTATAACGGGATGAGCAATCCATTTCCAAAACCTTCCTGTGATGTGAAAAGCTTTGAAAAACTCCTGCGATGAAGAAGTTGCTTATTGAACAGAAGAAAGGTAATAAAGAACTTGAGGAAAAGAAGAGAGTCGGAGAGGAAATGCATTAAAAATCAGTGCGCATTGTCCCCAATGCGTCGCTTTAACTCATCACTTTTAAATGATCCACACAACCAACATATTCAAAATGTAACATTTTAGTGCTCTACTTAGGTTCTTCGGAAATAAAGCACGCCCTTCAACGACATTTCCAGAATGAATCTGGATTTTTGAATGCACTTAATCCGTAAAGTCACATATTCCACGCGCATTTGCAGAAGTCGCAATGTTCCGTAGATTTTTTACAGTGGTGTGGGTGGACTGCCAGTAACATGGTTTAATGGGACCAGTTTTAGCCAAATCTGAAATCTCTGGATATTTCTTCCTGATTGTTTGGGTGGATTACTGATCCTGGATAGTCATGAGTCGCCATATTCCCCACTGAACGACAATATCGCTCTACGTCGACGCTGTTTATTCGATTAGGTTGTTTTAAGCAGCCTATTCACTGTCAAAATTCGGTTCAAACGTATTCGACGCTACATTAAACGAATTCGCTTGAAGTTCATGGCGTCGATGCTAAGAGTATCTTTTTCTTTTTGTCAAAATCAATTTTTGCTTTTCAATCTTTTTTCTGCGTCCAGCGGTTTACCACCTCATCGTGGCTGAGAGATGTTCCTTGATGTCGGGCTGCTATGTTTAGCGGGGGATTCATGCCCCCCAGCAGGGTCTCACAAGCTGAGAATGAGTCGGACGTTTCCATCAGGAAGCCCAGGCAAGAGTAAATCAATACCAAGATCCACCACCGCCGTGGTATGAAACAAGTCACATAGTGGCAAATCTCCCTGTGATCCACAAGGGCGACGACTGCTTGTGCTGGTGACGGCCTGGGGGCAGACTTTAGCAAGGCTGACCTCGGGACTCCAGGGAGCCACAATGGCTAAGCCAGCAAAACTTCGAAAAACTGGAGATTGTGCTGGGGCCCTCACAATTAGTGAGGACGGGCCATCCAAGAAGGTAATGTTTTTAAAGAAAGTCGATCCTGGGAAATCTTCTTTGTTAAAATTATAAGTTGCCAATATTTTCCACTGTTCCCAAGGAAATATACTAGTTTTTTGTGTGGGATGCGAATAGACTGTTTCTTTCGATAATATAAGTTTGGTTTTCAGAGCGCTGAGTCGGATGCTCCATTGAATTTTGATGATGAATGGGTGAAAATTCATAAAATTGTCTTGGCACTGATCACTCAAGAGAGGGTTACCCAGTTGGAATGGCAAGATTTGTTTCTCGCCGTTTACAAAATCCATTCGTGGGTTGATGATGGCAAGAAGAAGCTTCATGCGGCTATCAACCAGGACGTGAAGGAGTATGTTCGAGAAGCTAGAGAGGTATTTTTTAAATTAACTGTAGGCTGTAAATGCGGTGTAGAAGTGAATATTGACTTTATGATGGCTTGAGGGGTGCGTGTAGCGCAGTGTTCGCAGGCACCCTGCAAAACACATGGGATCGATCTCCCCACCCAGGCCCACCAAGTCCTCATCGCCCCGGCGTCGCAGATCGGTACCGGACTTGTCTGAGAGGATAGCAGCACTAGCTCCATACATCAGTAGGCCACTGCGGCGTTGTAATGGCCAGATATGCATTCAGTCACCTCCAGCGATGCTTAATGAAGTCGAATGCATGAAGCATCCCTCAGGGATTGATCAACGCTGGGAGCTTTATCATTTATAAAGGAATGTGTTTGTTCGCATTCATTCCTTTCTTGTGCTTTTTTTCCTAAGGGACATCAAGCAGTTGTGTAGTTGTGTTTTTGTTGGTCTTTTTTTGTTTCAGTTCGTTTACAAGACATGTTTAAGTTATTCTTTTAGCGCATAAACTGCTATATGGAGCGAGGTGACCAAGCATTGTTGAAAGCGTACATAAATGAATGGACCAAGTTTCACCAGCAAACAGCTATTCTCCCACTGCCATTCATGGTGAGGCGGCACAGTTAATTTTCATATTAGTTGTATAAATCATGCATTTCTTCGTAATTCTTCGTCAATCCTACAACGTCACTTTGCTTTAAGGCAATTGATCCTGAGACCGCTCCTCCTGTCCCTCCTCCTTCTAACAATGAAGGTCGTGTTTCGAGACAATACAGGGGTAAAACAGTGCGGGAAGAAATGCTTGAGACATGGAAGAAAGTTGTTTTTCAACACATAAGTTTAAAGTTGCTTTCGGCTGCTCTTCGACTTGTCGAAACCGAACGAAACGGTGAAACCATCGATGCTCGTCTGGTTATTGGTGTTAGAGAGAGTTGGGGTAGGATGTATTTTTTTTCTTCGATAAGTCATGGTAGTGTATTATTTCTGATAGTTTTCGCTATTAGCTCTCCTGAATACCTATTTCTTATATTTATTCTTTGTGTAGTCATTTTATTTATGTATTTTCTCCATTTTGTTTTACGGATGCGAAGACTACGACGATATGTATTCTTCCATTGATAAACAAATTTATTCGGCTAACGTTTTGATGTATAGAGGAGCGTTTAGGACAGTGGTCTGAGGCGCTCTATAATACGCATAAGATGGATCTCCGCGCCCCCAGGCTCACCAAGCCTTCCATCCGTCCGGGGTCGGCAAATTGGTAGCATACTTGTCTGGCAGCATAGCAACACTGGCTCGATACATCGGCACCGCCGGGGAGTCTTATAAAGGCCAGATATGCATTCAGTCACCTCCAATGGTGCTTGATGAAATCGAATGCATGACACATCCTTCAGGAATTGATCAACGCTGAAGCTTTATCCTTTATCCTTTAACATTTCGACATTTTCATCTTCATCAGAGCCGATGACCCGAGTCGATGATCTACAGTTGTTCGTCTCCTCGATATGTCGTCTTCATCTTCGGATCCAATCGGATGTTCCTCAGTAGAGATTCGTTCGAATAAGGCAATCTCACCCGTCGATGGTCTTTTATACATGACGTTGGTTGTAGATAAAAGTGACCATCCGATGATAAGGACTGATTTTCTCTAGACAATCCATCCTGCAGAAATCGACATCACTATCAGCTATTATGACTACTAGAACAGTTTAAAACTTTATCATGTTGTTCTGATTGCATCAGTTCCTGTCATTATTTGGGTTTTTTTCTAGGGAGCTTAACTGTTGTCTCTCTTTTCTCAGTTCTATTTCTGAGTTAATAACATCTGTTCTAGTGGCACTGTACGATCAGCGAGATTGCTATTTCGAAGATGTTCTCGAGCAATACCGAAAGCACTTCGAGCGTGAGTTTGTAGAAGAGACTGTGGCCTACTATAAGAAGAGAGCTGCACAGGTATGCTCATTGATATGTTTCGAAGAACACTTTTGTTTTACGCCAACTAAATAACCTCTAGTTGTTTGCCTTCCTAAATCACATGGAACCTTCTGTTCATGCATCGTTATCCTGCAACCGTTATGTGTGATGTCAGTCGGTTTTGTACGTCGATTTGACTGTGCTTGAAGATCTATTGTATTCTGTCCTCATTGACGCCCTGAATGTGGTTGGGATTGTATTCCCTTGAATCACATTCCCAGGTCCACTTATGGTAATTGCCGATTCTTGTGTATCATACTTAAGTTTCTTCTCCTACGACTTGAATCATACAAGAACGACAGGGATTTCTCTAGTCTCTTCAGTAAAAATTCTGTGGATGCCAGTAGAACACCCATGCGATGGTGCTGGTCGCTGTCTTTCGCTTGATTGACGGATTCGAAGAAAGTAACACTTTTTTGTAATAGGCACTTTACTTTAAATCCATTTGGTAAGAAGAAAACGGAATTCTTTGGTGGCTGACGTGGCAGATATTCACTTGTACCTCAGCCTCAGAGGTAGTGTCGAACCCTTCAGATTAGACGACCTTGGTGGGGCGATGAACCTTCGCGACTCGCAGAAACAACGGGTACTCATTCACGCCAAGGCAACATGTCATAGAGGAAAGGGGTGTTGCTACAACCGTTTATTTTTTTCTTTCCTTTGGTATAATTTATGGCTGACGTGTTCTATTACAGTACTTGGCAGAAAATGGAGTCATTAACTATATGTCGTACGCTGACCGCATGTTAGAAGAGGAAGAACAACGTGCTCGAAAATATCTCAATCCTAACCCGGAAAGTGTGGCAAGGGTGATTTCCGTAGTTTTCTTTTGCTGTCTTCTTACCTTTTTTTCTTGTTCCGATGTCCATTCACGATCCTGCGTATTTATGAACTACGTATATTTCAGCTTGTTGAGAGCTGCGTTCAAGTGCTTGTTGTAGAATTCGAGGATCAAATACTTGCTGAGTGTCCTTCATTGATTGCCAAAAACGATGTTGAAAGTACGTGTGGACATATACTCTACTGCTTTTGTGACATTGTTCAGCTATATACACAGGGGGGCACGTGTAGCACAGTGATCGGAGGCGCCGTGCGACACACATTGGGTCGATCCACGCGCCCCAGGCTCACCAAGCCTTCCTTCCTTCCGAAGTTGTCAAATTTGTACCAGACTTGTCTGGGAGGATAGCAGCATTGGCTCGATACATCGGTAAGCCACCGCGAGTCATTGAGGGCAGATATGGATTCAGTCACCTCTAACGATGTTTATGAAGTGGAATGCATGATGCATCCCTCAGGATTGATCAGCGATGAGAGCTTTATCGTTTTATACGCACACCACTTACGATTTTAAAATTGATCCTATTAATTGGAATTGATTTTTTTGACAGAGTTGCGAATGATGTATCGATTAATAAAGTGGACTCCGTCTGGGATAGAAGTTGTATTAAAAGCAGTTGATAACCATATTCGTGGTGAAGGGCTGGACGATATGAAGGAAAACGCTTCGACTATCACGACAGTGAGAATGTTTTAGTTCTAATCAACTTGAAACGATTGTCACTTTGTGCTTCGGATGACTCCAATTTTTGTATTTTCAGGACCCAGAGAAGTATATTTCGCAATTGCTAAGCATGTTTGGACGGTTCAGTACACTCGTTAAAGAAGGGTTTTATGATGATGCCCGGTTATTAACTGCAAGAGATAAGGTTTGACCAATACCTCTGCTTTTTGTTACGGTCTTCACTTATTATGTTTCTCTTTTCACGGAACTTTAGCAAGACTTCTCTCTTAGTTCATGCAGTGGCTTTTGTTAGACTATTCTTTTCGTTTTTTAAGCAGTACATGTTATTTTGCCTTCGATATTATATTCGTCACCTCTCAGATTTTTATTATAGTGATGTTCAGTTATTTGCAAAACTCCGGACCGCAGGTGTTTGTAGTGGGGAACGAACGCGCTATTACGCTTTCCGGGAGCTAACACGTTCACCACAACACCATGCGGATCCTTCGTTTCGCCTTTCTGTCAGCTAGTTTTCTATTTACCAGTGCAATCAGCAATCGCCCGTGAATGGGATTGGTCTGGTGGCCCAAATCGGCAATGAAGATAGCTGAGAGAAAGGCGAGACGAAGGACCCACATGGTATGGTGGTGAACATGTTAACCCCGGAAAAAGGTAATAGCACGTTCATGCCTCATCGCGAACATCTGCGGTCCGGAGTTTTGCGAATATCTCAGCATCACCGTGGTTGTATCACACATAAGACCCTGCCATGGAAAATCGTAATAGGCTACAGATAAAAAGTTAACATTTTCATTATATTTTACTTTTTAGTGGTATTGTGTAAAATATCTCCGAAAAGGCGCTTTGACTCGTGTGATTTCTGGTTTTTAGGCTTTCCGAGCACTTGTCAATGATACCACCATTTTTAAAATGGAACTACCCATTGGGAAAAAAAAAGGTTTGTTTAACAAGTCTTCAGTAGTCTTCAGTCTAGATATAGTTGCGATCTATCATGTTTTCGCTTCAGTCGAGGTGTAGCAGTTGAGTCGAAGTGTCCAGAACTACTTGCGAACTACTGTGATCTTCTACTACGAAAAACCCAGCTGAGCAAAAAGCTCACATCTGAGGAGATTGACGCAAAGCTCAATAACCTAGTAGGTTTAATAACGTCACCGTTATTGCCTGATTGCTAATCTAGTTTTCGAACTACTTTGGAAGGAATGTGTTCTTCCTAATCTGCCTTTTACTACTTGTCCTTTTGGTAAATAGTTTGTATTGTAGCTTCTTGTGCTGAAATATATCGCGAACAAGGATGTATTTATGCGGTTCCATAAGGCACACCTGTCTAGACGACTTATTCTTGATATGAGCGCAGACCAGGAGAAGGAAGAAGCCATGGTTAACAAGCTAAGAGTACGTGTTCAATTTATGGGATAGGTCTGCCACTTTATGTTCTTTTTTAATTGAAGAGCAGTCGTAACATATTTGCGTTTTTTAGCTTTATTGAATTCGACTATTCTTCTAGCACTTCATATTTTAGGAGTGTGGAATGCCAGCTGAACTCGTCAATAAACTTTTTCGGATGCTGCAGGACATTGAGGTAAACAAAGACATCAACTCTAGTTTTAAGAAGTCATTGGTCGGTATAAACAACAACAAAACTTTATCAGACCTTATTAACATAAAGATCCTTAATGGCGGGGCATGGGGACGAGGCGGTGTTGGTGCTGAAAGGGTTCGAGTGTCATTGCCTAGAGAGTTAGAGGAATTCGTTCCAGAGGTAGGACAGATCTTTTATCTTACAATTCTATTGCTATTTCTAAACATTATTGATAGGTAAACATTTGAGTGGACAAATGTGATTTTTTTGCAGGTTGAAGCATTTTACAAAAAGCATCACAATGGTAGAAAATTGAATTGGATGCATCATTGGAGCAGTGGAACTATAATCTTCGGGACATCTTCCGGTGGTCGATTCGATTTGGATGTGACAACGTTTCAAATGGCCGTGCTTTTCTCGTGGAATGATCGTGCTCATGAGAAAATCTCTTTTGAGTCTTTGCGGCTCTCGACAGAACTTCCTGATACAGAATTAGCTAGGACGCTCTACGTAAGTTTAGCTGTTGTTTATTTATAGCTGTGGTGTTCATCCTTATTTTGTTGTTTTCGAAATTTCTGGAGTCTGTTTCTCCATTATCCTGCAATTTTGCTGCAAATGGATATCAGACTCTATCGATAAGCTTGCGCGGGGTTTTAGTTAAAATTTCTACTGTGCCTAACGAATGGGCACCACCGCGTTCTTTGGAACTGCAATGGTTCGACCCGAGCATTCAAAACAGTTGTCTCTTGTGATATGAGTTTTCAAAGTTCCATGGAGACAAATTTAGTGAAATGGAACACCTCACCAATTTATGTTAGTAGTCATCAGTATTGCTGTGAATGGACGCGTGTAGCAGTGATCGCATGTGCCCTGCAATAAACATGGGATCGATCCCCGCACCGCAGGCTCACCAAGCCTTCCATCTCTCCGGGGTCCGCAAATTGGTACCGGACTTGTCTAGGGGAATTGCATCACTGACTCACATATCGGTGAGCCACTGCGAGTCATTGTAAAGGCCAGATATGCATTTAATCACTTCCAACGATGCTTAATGAAATCGATTGCATGGCGCATCTCCCGAGGATTGATCAACGCGAAGAGCTTTATGCTTTATCTTTTTTTTATGGCTGTGAAGAAGGTGATAGCACTGAAACACTGGCCATAGAAAAGAGAATTTTGTGGCGAATTCATGTAACCTTGCCAGTCGAACAAAATATTTAGGTGAGATTAACCGACATTTAACAAGGTTTTGGAAACAAAAGCTTACTGTGTTCTTACCAGTCAACATTGGTTTCTACTTTATTTCATAGTTTTTCATTGTTTTTCTTCGGTTTCACTTTATTTTTACTACAATGATTTGCAATGATTGTTTTTGGAGAACTTTAATTTTAGTCCTTGGTTGCGTATCCTAAAATGAAGTCACAAATTTTACTCTGTGATGCACCATATCCGATTAATCCACATGACTTTACTGATTCGACTTTGTTCTTCATCAACCATGATTTCCATCTAATCAAGGTACTGGATTTTGTTTCCTACTTCTTTTTGTCAATATTCGGCAGGCGTGGATTTTTTTATTGATAAATAACTAGGTGTATTGATTAGCTTTGCACCGATCGCGCTTGACACATTCTCCATATTGGGTAGGCTATCACTTGAATAGGCTAAAGGTATAGTTAAGAAAGTCTGTGTAGCAAAGAAAATAGCGAGTAGGAAAGTCTGATTCAGTATGTCTTGCCACATATTCTTTGATATCCATGAGTACTGTCAAGTATGTTGTCAAGAAAGTCTGTTATCAAACTGATCTGCTTTAGAACGGGAAAAATCAGCTTCGCGGACGCATTAATCTGATTGGTCGGCTACAGCTGTCGATGGAGTCAACGTCTTCGAAAGAGCATGAGGATATAGTAGCTTTAAGAGAACTTCGCGTACAAGAAGCAGCTGTTAAGGTGAGGTTATGTTATAAAATTGAATCTTGTGAATAGGAATAATGAGATGTTCTCTTCTTGAGCCGACCCGGGCTGCTAATAACAAGATTTATTCGATACGGACTGATGTTTCGAAGAAGGTTTCGCCTTTTTCAGAGCCTAGAAAGATGAAGTTGACTACAATCTAGTTATCGATATACCTCCATAATCTCAGTAGAAAAACCAGGATACCCAGATTTCAATGGAATTTGAATCAAAACAGCTTCTTCACACACGGTTTTCCCTCACTCTTCACATGGAGCATTCCACGTGGATGCAACCATGTAGAGATAATATTGTTGCATAATGTTTTTTTTTACTTGGATAGTTGGATGGCCAGTCTTCACTGGTTCTCTGGGTCCCAGCACAATTTTTTACTTTTCGGAGTTTTGCTGGTTAAACCATTGTGGTTCTCTGGAGTCCCGAGGTCAACTAGGCCAAAGTCAGCCCCAGGTCGTCATCACCACAGGTAGTCGCCGGCTTTGCAGATCAGAGGGAGATCTGCCACCATACCACTAGTTCGATACCAGGGCGGTGGTGGATCCTGGTATTTGTTTACTCTTAGCTAGGCTTCCTGATGGAAACGCTGGAATCTTTTTCAGCTTGGGAGGCCCAGCTAGGGGGATGTATCCCCCCTTGTAAATCGCATCCAGACACGCAGGAACTTCTCCCAGCTACGATAAGGCGGCAAACCGTTATGGAAATGTGTCTCTGTTGTGTTAAAATATCAGTCTTAGATGTGATTAGAGATGTGAGGGCGACTTTTGAGTTCTAATCTGGGAGAGACCTATGTGGTTATATTGTAGTGTTCAGGTTACCGAATGTTTATTAATCTCAATTATTTGTGACCTAATTGTTACACCGTTTTTATGCAGAGTATAATATAAGTTCCAACGAATTTCATTGGGGTGTGGTATTCACTTTTTTTATAGGTTTATACATAAACGCCAATTAATGCGAGCGTTTCTAATATGACAGAATGGATCTCTGAACGCTTTTCGCTTAACTATTTAATTTCAGATTATGAAAATGCGCAAGACGATAACATCAGCTCAGCTACAAACAGAACTTGTAGAAATGCTTAAACCTATGTTTATCCCGAACCGTAAGCTGATTAAAGAGCAGATTGATTGGCTCATTGAAAATCGGTTCGCATTTTCATGTTGTGAGATTCTTTTCTGTGTGACTAAGATGGTACCCATTAATACCAATTTTTTTTCAGTTTCATCGAGCGGAAGGACGATGACATCAATACGTTTGTATATGTTTCCTAGGTTTCCATTGATCCAATTAGTCGTTATATGACCCTTTTTTACTTGTTTCTTCCTCATGTTTTAGATTTTTCGTGCCAATTTTGTTTCTGAGTGACTGAGATATTGCGGTTGTTAGATCATTCTACGTATAGCTTTTTGATTTGTTATAGGTCTTGTGCTAACATTTCTGTGCGATTCTTTTCAGTTAGATTAGAAACTTGTGGAATCAAACAGACGGTGAAAAAACTCCATGAACTAAGTCCATGATGCACTTCTTCACGTAGATGTTGCAGTAGCTTTCGGCATTTCTATGCAAAATCTAACATCCATTGTTGAAAGTTTGTCCCCTTATCCTCCCATTTTAATTTTTCATATATTTGGGTGAGAAATGCTACTGGCCTTGATTACATGTTTTAATCTCAACAGTAGGAATCTCTAATTCACAATTTTCTTCCCAGTGATTAACGTATTCATGCGATTCTATTCGAGTAGAGAATGCGATGCAGTTGTTTTGACAAAGCTAATTTGTTTTCTGCCTAAACTACTGTGATGGGTGTTACTATGCCAATATATTTGGATATTTGAACTTGCTAATTTAGTTGATTTTTTCTTGTACTTACAAGTGTGACTAGTCTGCTGTGTGTCGAATTCGTCATAATAGTCTGTAATAGTGAGAAGTTATTAAAAATCTGTTTAAACACAACATTAAAAACTATGGTTTGGCGACGCGATTCTGGGCTATTGCGAATTTGTTGCAAGGGATTGCCAAGGATACGGTAGTAACTTCGTTTCATTGTTCCCGCCATGAACTTGTGTCAATATCTCAGTATCCAGATTTTAGTTGGGAAACTGCTGATTTCTTTTACTGAGTAGAATTGTTAGTGTCTCGAACTTCGTTAATAAAAAATGTAGAAAAGACTGAACCACTGAGAATTGCAACAAGACTAAAGTGTCATCGCGGACATGCCTGGTACCAGTTTGCTAAATTTTCTAACTCTGCTGAGATGCCATGGCTGGTTATCTCGAGAGGTGGGGTCGAACCAACGATTATGTGTGTATCTTAGGATATTCCTAAGCAGTGTATTACATGAGGTCTTTAAAATTTCATAAAGAATAAGAGGTAGAGCATCCGATGTTATTAGTCCTTGGGTTATGCGCCATGCATTCGACTTCGTAAGTCACTTCTCCAGTGGCTTGTGCTACCCTACCGGTGAATCAAATCAGTACTGCTGTCTTTCCTGGAATGTACGCTGCCAATTTGCCGACCTCGCGGAAATGGAAGACTTGGTGATTTGGGTCGAGCCAGCGATTGATCCAGTGTGTAATGTGGGGTTCCTTTAACAACTGCGCCACCCCGGTCCCAGAAATGGACGCCTTTATAAGAAAGGAATGTTCATACTATTGATTACGAGGAATTCCCAGTGGAATGGTTCGCTGCCTGGCTTTCTTTGTTTTACAATCCAGTGCCTTTTTAAAAGCTATGCGTCATTCGTTGTCAGCTGTGATCCATCTTCTCGGATCTTTTCCATTTATGTTTCGTATCCCTACGCTGAATCGCTACAGCAATTTTCTACGTGACCACTTAAGCGCGACGGGATCGAACAATTGGCGGTTTGCCAGTGAAGTTGGCGCGACTACATCCCGTCATGCATATGCTAATTCGTAATTATATTTCTACCTGTCCCACAACAAACGACGTTGGATCGTACCATATCCGGACCGTAGGTCGTCTATTATGCTAATTTGCACTCGAGGACAAATATGCGGTCGATTCCATGGGATTATATCGGATTAGATGACTTGGACGTCCAAGGCATCAAGTTTTCAGCCGGTTGCGAACCTTCAACGAGGTCACGATTTACTGGCAGTTCGTTTGAGTGTCTTGGTATCCGCCACCTGCATAGTTTTTTGTCTGTGCGATTTAAACGGCACAAACCGGAATTGCTGAGGAAACGATGAGGGTCCGCGTCCATTACGTGGTGCTTCCGTGTTCAACAAATAGGTGAGAACTCGCCAGGGTTATGCTTGGAAGGGGTTTGAAAGCTTTGGATGAAATGGTTGGCAATCTTCAGTCTTTTTCGTCCATCAACGCCTTTTTGTATTTTCGAGACTGAATAGTTGCTTTAGTTGTAATGTAAAAATCTGCTTACTTGGATAATTGGATGCCCCATTTTCAATGGTTGTGCGGACCCCAGGATAATTTCCATTCTCCGGAGATTTGCTGGTCTAGCCATTGTGGTTCCCTGGAGTTCCGAGAACAGCCTGGTCAAAGTCTGCCCCAGATCTTCACCACCACAGGCAGTAGCGGCCTTTCTGGATCAAAGGGAGATTTGCCACCATGCGACTAGTTTGATACCAGGATGGTGGTGGATCTTTTTATTGGTTTACTCTTAGCTAGGCTTTCTGATGGAAACGTCGGACTCCTTCTCAGCTTGGGGACCCTGCCAGGGAGATGAATCCCCAGCTGTACATCGCAGCCTCAGATCCTGGATCACCTCTCAGCTACGATGAGGTAGTAAACCGTTGGAAAGAATGTAAAAAACAGGTGAATAAAAGATAAAAACATGTGCTTTAATTGCTAGCCAAGAGTATTCTACACACATTGGAGTATGACATAAAAGTGTTGTTATGCTTCGCTTTCATCGAGTTGAGAATGGGCTTAAATTTTATTGGGATCGAAACAGTTGCATAAAACGTGAGCAATGAGGACATCCTTATCCGAGCAACTGAAGAGCTTTGATGACCAACAGAGCACCTTCAAAACCAGAATTTCACTGTTCTACAATGAAATCATTGTCGACATGAATAGCAGCACGTTTTGAAAAAATAACTGTAATAGATGGGAGTGGAAGCCACTAACCAACGACAGCTCCATATTCTCATCGCTAGCGGTGTTGTTCTTTTAACACCAAGAGTTATCCTAGTTAAATGAGCAGCCGACTTCGGTGGCCGGTATGGGAAGGTCACTCTGTACGTGAGCACAAGAAGTACAGTATTCATTAAGCCATTACAACTGCACCGCTCTCTCTATAGTTGCAGATGTCGTCTCGATATCTAGAGTATTTTGGTAGTCGACAACTTCACAGGCTTGCAGAAGAGAGCTGTTGTCTGAAGTACCCCCACGAAGAGAAAGTAAAACGAAAACGTATGTTTTGTAGATGCGTCGTTTTCTTTCTCAGCAATCGCCAGATTGTTATTCAGCACACGTTTACCTTCGTGCAAAAACATACAATACAGCAGTAGCTGGCGTTTCAGTAGTAGCGCCTTTTTTCAGAGCCGTTTTTACTTGCCTTCCACTGAGGAAGGAAGAACTGCTAATTAGAATGACGTATGGTTGATGAATCTGGATGACCATGGGAGTAAACGTATACTGTATAACAACCTCGCGATTGCTGAGAAAGAAAACGACGCATTTGTAATCCAGTATTGAGGCTAATAGAAAGACTATCCTAGGAACTATGCTTTGTAGGTTCCATATGATCAGAACTCCGTATTGGTTGGATAGGAGGACTGATATGACTTTGAAAATGGTCTGCAGATTCTATTGGTCTTCGTTTGGAAATAATGATGGTCAATATGAGAACAAACACGTTCCACACGTTTCAGCTGCCAGTGTGTGCACAGGAAGGAAGCAGAGATAGGGGGTCCCAGAACTTGGCGCGGCAAATGGCCATTTTTAATCGCTACGAACGAAACTGTAGCTCGGGATAGGTGTAGGGGAAACTACAGCACCACCCCAACTCTACCGACAATAAGGTCCCGTTTATCCTGCCCTTCATTTCAAATGAAGTAATTGCAGCTATAAAACGCTGTTTAAGAAGGGCCGGTCTAGAGAATTCGGTAACGATAACTGAAATGCCACCGAGTAATCTAAGACGCCAACTAGTTCGTAACCGCCTATACGACCGTCTAAATGCAACGCAAAATTGTACAATTTGCCCCAATGGTAGATACGGTGACTGCATGAGTTCGAATACAGTCTATCTGATCTCTTGTAAAGCGTGCGGGGATGAATACGTTGGCGAAACGGGTAGACCACTCTGCATTCGTATAAACGAACACCTAGTCGGCAAACGTAAACCAAATACCCCACTAGGCACGCAAGGCAGAGACATAACGAAGAGGATTTTGAAGTAGGGGTTACGATCCTCGCGCAGGAATCGAGAACACAAGAGCGCAAAATTCTTGAGGCATTCTGGATTAATTCCAAGAATCCGAAAATGAACCGGAGGGAGGAATGCCTCATTATCACGCGTGATATTGGGCAGTATATAAGCCTGTTATTCTGATGAGATGATAACATTACGATTCCATGTGAACTCTGTGCGGTTGGTCTCCACGTGACATATTTAGTGGAAGACTTATAGAAAACGGTGACTGTGCAAAGACTCTGTTTTCAGTGTGACTGAAATTTTGGTTCAGCATCTTCTCTGTTTGATTATGGAGATGTTTGGCCGTGTAGATTGCAGTCAACTTGACCTTTCCAGGCTCTGAGGTAGGCGAAATCTGCCGAAACGTCAGCTTGCGCGTAAATAAAGAAATAGAATAACACCTCGTGTTTGCTAAACAGAAATACAAAAGAATTATTCAATCAATGCCAATGTTTTCAGAAAGTCGGTCGTGGGAGAAACATGTTAGTTTGTAGTTAGATGAGGCCACTATTTTCACATTGTGCGAGTCGTATATGATTCATACGGTCGTGAATGTGTTTAAATAAAATAAAATTTTGCACTGTTTCGTTAACACTCAACAAGGTGAACATCCTCAAATGCTTATGCTACTACCATCTGGGTTTGAGATTCACTGTTCTCGACGGCTTTATTTTAAAGCTAAGTTACAAAAGCACGATGTGTTCTGTTCCTCCTTCCTTAAGGTGCATCAGTTTAGATTTTTGAAAACTGATTGCTTCGCAAACAACATGAGAGGCTATCACCGTTATAAAGTTCGCTATTGGAAATAATTGAATGATCAAATAAGTGAAGGAGTGAGTAGAACGCTCTGGCCGGTGCTGACGAGATCTATGGGCTAGACCACGTATTTTTAAGGTGGAAAATCTTAACAGTAGCACCAACATAAAAACCGTTGCTATCCTTTATGTTCCGCTACATCTTATGGTATTTCATCGAATGAAGTTTCTTTTGATCGGTTATGTGATTACAAGAATTTTTTCTATTTAGGTAAAAGAGGACACCAAAAATTCATTTCTTATCGTTATTCATAAGGATAAAGCAGTGTAAAAATTTGTGAGTATATGATTAAGAAACATGTTCTAAAGCCGAAGGATAAAATCTGGGAGATCTTTTCAAAATCTTCTTTGGACTATTATTAGTATCCATCTGATTGTTTCGGGAAAATTGCGATCCACCCGATTCTCTCCGACCAAGGTCGGTAGCTCGTGAACATATGGGAGAACTCTCTGGCACTGTTATCTCGGTATCGTGGGGGAAGGGGAGAAAGGTGGACTGAGTGAACAAGCAAAATTTCATTCAAATCGCGTTTGTGTTGAAAGGTTAACCACTCACTCGCTTCCTGTCCTGCATGTCAGTCTTTCGCTTATTACCAGAGATATTTCAGTGCTTATGAGCGCTGGAATTTTTTTCGAGGTAATTTTTTAAGTAGGAAGCTTTGATTTCTGTTCCCTCAATTGACGATTTTCACCTTTTCATCTATGCTTTAAGTGTTTGTTCCTCAATGGTGATGTGCACGTTCAAGGAGATAATTGTAGTTGGGAATCAACTGGTTTGTCGACCGTACGAGAATCGCGACCGTTAATTTTCACTTTCGGTGAACGTCAGATTTTTTATGGTTTAATTTCTAGTTTGAATTCAGAAGAGGTCCTGAGACAGCGCCGATTTTCTGGCTGAAGAATTTCGCAACCCCTCATTAGTCTTCCCGTTTTTTAGGAGCGAAAAGAAAAGCGTACTTGAGTTTACAAGGAAACAAAGGATTTATTTTTTAGTCGCTTATTTTCGTCCTTAGGCTAAGTGTGGAAATTTTGAATCGCTAAATGTAACAAACTCAAAATCACATATTTGAACAGCTAAATGGGTCATATTCGAAGATACCGTAATCCCTAGCATAATCGAGCCTATGCTTTGATATGCTTTGACTTCGACGCACGTAATTTCTGGTTTTGTTTAGTGTAAAGTGTTTATTTTCACCCTTTGCATTCATTCGCGAGCTTGTCCAGCACGGGTGTTGTGCCAGACGTGGTACTTGAGAAGATATTCTCTGCACTTGATAATTTTCTAGAAATCCTTTCCAGATGAATTTAGTTCCCTGGACACTTCTTGTGGCCTATTATTGAGGCGCAGTCACATATGTATTTAATGTTACATCTTTGTTTAACCAGAGTTTTTCGGTTGCTCTAAAATTAGCCGGGTCAAGTAATTTACAGATCGCCAACATGGGTAGTCACTTGCTTGGTGTGCGAATCGGTTGTTAAGGCTTATCGCTTATCCACTTTGTTTTCTAGGCGGTTGGGACGAATTCTGGCATAGATTTGCTTTTGACTGGGTTTCGGAACTCAAATATTAACTTAAATCCTATCGATCAGTGCCATCAGCAATCACCCGTCAACGGCATTGATCTGGGAACCGCACATCGGCATTGAACCCAATTAAGCTGAGCCTGTAGTTGAAATCATAATGTTGTCTCGTTGACGGGTGACTGCTGATGGCACTGATCCATAGAACTAGCTGAGAGACAGGCGAAACGAAGGACTCGCATGGTGTGGTGGTGAACGCCTTAGTCCCCGGAAAGGGTTATAGCTCTTTCGTTTCCCACCACAGACATCTGCGGTCTGGAGTTTTGCAAATATCTCAGCATCGTTGTGGTTGTATTTGCCATAATACCCTGCCGTAAAAATTGTGGTAGGCAGAAAATAAAAAAGTAAACATTGTGATTAACTTCAATCTTAGGTTGGGGGGCTTGCTAAAGGATGAACACTATTAAACTACAGTTCTTCAGTCAGCTATACCCACATACTACTGTAGCTTGCGATTAGACCATCAGGGGACAGTCATCTGACTGCGACCGAACTATTAAAGAGTGTCTGGAAAAGTAAACAGGAACCCAAAATTGATGAGAAGGAATCGCGTTCCGCTTTGCGCAATTGCAATTTCTAAAATGGTCTTGGCAGACAGGTAAAAGTGATTCTATGATGTAAACATCAAGTGATACTGTTTAAAATTTTTTATGGAAGGAAATAGTCTAGTTTTTTCTTTTTTTATTCGCTTTTCATCTTTTCTACTTGAGGAGCTTTTTGAGGGTTTTTTTTGGAACGTTCAGAGCAAAAAGAACGATTTTTAGAAAGCTTGTCATTTAACTATAAAGATGTCTTTCCTCGTAGAAATTCTAAACCCCACACGATTTTCGCGGCGTTCTAGTTCCCCGAGAAACTCTGGGCGTATTGACATGTGACCACAAGAAGGCATTACTGGACCGAAAACGACTACTTTTCCAAAATTTGCGAAAAATCCACGATTTGTAGGAAAAAATTAGGAAGTGGTAATTCATCCACACGTACTTCTTTCATCCTTTGATATTTATAGCTTCTCCCCTGGAGTCAACTGAAATGGCGACTAGGCTAAAGCTTTTCGAAGGACAGAAACGATAGAAACTCTTTATGAACAAGAAACAAGAAGAAAAAAAATACCAACTACAACAGACAGTTTTCTTTTGTTATAAATGCAATGGCAAGAGATGAAGCTGACAAAGGATTTGTGGCCTTAACGATAAGAAGGTGCCGAAAACAACAACTCATTGGAAGTTCGATATCTGCTGTGAATAAAACCATATAAAGAAAAGGTTCAAGTTTCCCAATCACAGAACTTATCAGAAGAGGAGAGAATATGAGAACATATAGCACCCAAATCGCCTTTTTTGAAGAGTTGTCAATGTAATCAGGTCTATCGATTTATTGATCAAAAAAGAATAACATTTCAGTTCTTGAGCAATGAAACACTGTAAACCCTGCGCACTTAATGCGTAGGCGGGACCGAGTCTAAGGTACGGCAGGGTTTCCACGACTTCTATGCACTTGATTTTTTGCTGCGGTCTTTTTTCTCTTTTTTCTTTTTTTGTTCTCCAGTACCATTAACTTCAATGAGGATCTCTAGTGCAAGGTAGCGCTGCTATTCTTCAACTGCGTATTTGACAGCAATCTGATTGCCGTCTGCGGAACTGTTCATACACTTCGCCAAAACGTATTAGATTTTCTCTAACATGCGTGCATCCTGCAACAAAGCAATCCATATCCATTGATTAATACCGTAATTCGATCTTAGAGGAGCGTGAAAAATAACAATTACACCGATACCTAGAAATTTGAGTAACCACAGTACATGCAACAATATAAAAGCTCTAAGAGATTTGAAGACACGACAATAGCAATAAAAAACAAGCCCGTTTCGATGAAATTCCCTGGATTGTATGAGATTTTAAAGTGGATCCTAGCGACTACAGTAACCAGGCGAAGAGTGAGAGGGTGAAGACAATTATGGTTACCGGAAAGCTAATAGAGTTGTGATGTAGTTCTTCGAGTAGGAAGTCTACAACACCATCGCCAGATTTCGCAACAACCACATTTCTTAGCGAACGATGACTGAAAAGAATCTCTTTTGTAGAAAACAAAAATATATGAGCAAAAAAGGATTAAAAAAAATTGGCGGATGGCTAACACCTACAATGGTTGCAATCCGTTCACACTAGCATTGTTGTCTCGTTTCTGAATTTACACTTTTCGTTTCCAACTTGTACGGAATATTTTACTATTAATTTCTATATGAAGCGTCCGCTAAAACCTGGCCAATTATGCGAACCACTCTCCTACATCTTTTTTCCGGAAAGAATAGTCACTACATCCAGAAGAATGGTGGCGGAAGTCATCCCGCTTCTTCTTGGACCACTTCGACATGCATGTCCACTTGTCAGAGAAGAGAAGAGAAGGGAATTCCTTGTCAGATAAGATTAACATGTCATTGTAGAGCTTGTCCGTTCCGAATTTTGATATGCAAAATAGTCAATATCGGGAAGACTATGTTGTTGAACATGAAATTAAACATGCACGAAATTGGCAGCTATCTTCCATTCTGTTTAGTGCCTGTCATTTACGAGTTCTTTACTTAACAATCCTTCAGGAGCTGAACTGGACGAAGAAGAACCCTACGAGAATGAAGGCTGATGGGCTCTGCAGAATCGGTCATATCACGCAACAACGAAACCCCCTTGATATGTTGGCGAAGTAAAATGTGCTAATTAATCGTCATTCGCTAAGTTAAAAGAGGTCTTATACTCAATGGAGACGACAGCCACCAAATAAGCTTTGGAGAAGTCAGGTCTTCCCTGTTAAGTATGTACAGATTCTTCATACAACAGCTTCAAAACCCAATTTCACACGAATATTGTCGTTGATGTGAAGACAGGATTCGACAGAACGATTCTTTTATCAAAGGCTTACCCTCGAAAACAACCACACTCACCCGAAAAGAAAACAATGGAATGCGAGTGAAAGCGGATAAATAGAAGATACAACACCTTTGTTTCGCTGGTGTCTATACAAAGCAAGCATGGCTGGAACGCTGGTTTCTTCAACGGCCCATGTAAAAGCGCAGGTGTGCGGCAGAACTTGAGGATACGAACACCTCTAGAAGCTACACATAGGCTTATCTTAGTTCGGAAGTCAAAGTGATAAACAATCCAAACTTGAGTAGTGAAAGAAATGAGAGGCAGAGAGAGTGTGTAATAATATGATGGTTATGGATATAGAAAACTGACTTTTTTCGGTGTCACTCTAGCATACTTCTTCCTCAAACTATGTGCCAGAAATCGGAAGGCTAAGTAAGCGGAACAGGAATCCATCCAGTGGAAATGAACGTGATATTGAGAGTGATGCTAAGAGTATCCTGTGCCATCTAGGTGTAAGATGGAATCTAAAGGTACATGTTGCGCCAGTAGGTGACGATGAGAAACGCTGTTACATTTGCTCAAAATCAAATGAGCAGGTCACATTGTACACGTAACAACTTCTTGAAGAGTACTGTCGACGAGTAGATTCTGTTGAGCCGTTCCGAACACACGATATGAAAACCAACAAACCATTTGTCAAAGATGTTCTGTGAAAATGTCAATGTAAACTGCGATAGCCTTCCTATCCCTCATGCCAACAGGTTGGGAATGGGTGGTTCTGGCATGTGACAAGGACTAATGAAGACTTAGCTGGTGTCATCGCGAACCAAACGTTAATCAACGGAAGGATAGCTGGCATAGATGAATAGTATAAATTGTGCAAAATAAGGCCAATGGAAGTAAAAGTTCAAAACATCAATGCGTATGCTGAAGCCAGTACCTATACAATTTGGATTCCAGTGATTTGGTTGTTAAAAATCTAAAACTGTGCTAAAATTTAGACATCACGAATTAGTTTTAAGGTGTAAAGTTTCCGTGTGTTGGAACGATTCTTTTGACGGAGATTAGATATAGACTTGTTAGGGAAAAAAGTCTCACTTTAGGGAACGGAGTGTCAAGTTCCAATCTGACCGTGTCTCTTTTGCGACGCTTTCTGTGCTCCTTCTCGCAGTGAGTCATCCACACGTCGGCTATTACTCGCCATCCCTTGTCGGTCACTGAAGAGAAAACGTGTTTAGGAAACTGTCGAGTATAACTCGAACAAGGCGAACGAAGCGTGTTATCAGATCGTAATATCGTTTATCCCCCAATGGCTTAATATTTTATTGTGCTTCGGAAATTTTATTAAATGTCGAGCAGGTAGAGTTCGTTTCCTTTTCCTTGTCAACCAAGCTGAACCGCTCGAAATTTGTATCCTAAAGCTCACTTGAGAGAAAACCTGAACCTATGCCACCGCATTTCTCTGGTGTCTCTAGAAGGAACGGAGCCCGTAATACAGTTGGGAGGAAATTTTAGTGGTACCCAGTTAAACTGAGCGCTTATGATCATTAACAAGGTTGTAGGAGATTTGGTGAACGATCTGAAAAATCTTCCCACTTTACTAACTCCTGTCATCGGTAAGCACCTTCATATAGGCGAGGTGCGCATTCAGTTACCTCTGTGAATGGGGTCAAATCCATAGCACTTCCCTGAGGGAATGATCGACGGGGAACTTTATCCTTAACTTTTTCGTTAGTAGTCTAATATTTCGCTTCTAAGATATAATATCTCTGTTAATTCTTTCAGAGTTATCTTTAATTCATCGACTCCTTGATCTAGATTTTTTTCATCATCATGAAATCTTTAAACTCTTGTTCAACAATGTTGCATGGCTATGTTGAAGTGTCCTTACCGGTGAATCCGTAGCACTCTGCGAAAGGTAGTTGTGCGACAGATTTCGCTTCGTAATACGGCAGAGCAGATTCCTTATTCTCAATTGCTATACGTCCATCGTGTCCGATAAACACCTTTAAACTGAGTCTATGAAAAAAGCCAATTGTTTTTTGATATTACGTGCCTTTTAAGCGTGAAAGACTGAAAAACGTAAGCTTAAATAAAGTTGGGTTTAAATGAACCTTTGCTTAAAACAGTACAATATGCCGAGATGTGCATGAATAGTGCTAACAGCTTCTAGGAAATGACCACACCTAGCTAACTTTAACCCGCATTGATACTGGTTTTTTACGACTATTCACTTCATAAATGCTGTCTAACCTGGTACGTTTTCAAGTATTTACTCTATTTCTCTTATTCGTGGTTCGTGTGGCCCTGCAGTACACACGTGGAATCGATCCCCCGCGCCCACGGCCCACCAAGCCTCCCATCTCTCTAGGGTAGGCAAATTTTGGTACCAGATCTGTGTGGGAGGATGGCAGCACCGGGTCGATACATCGGTAGGATACTGCGAGTCATTCCAGACATGCATCCAATCACCTCCAAACGATGCTTAGTGAAGTCGAATGCATGGCGCATACCTCAGGGGATTGATCAACGCCCTAGAGCTTTATCCTTTATTCACTCTTCTTAATAGTGAGAAAAAACGATGTAATGATAGAAATATTAATGAAAAGCCATCTGGAACTGGAAATTGGAGCGTATCAATACCATTTCATAGGACTGCCCAGAAGATTCCATATCAATCTGCACCATTTTCTTTGAAAATTTCAACACCTTAGTTAAGTATAACCTCAGTCGAAAAAAAACATACAAATAATAAGGTAGCGACTGAGCTCCTTTTTGTGAACGACTTCCTTGACGACGAACGAAAAAAGTTGTCGATGTCATTGTTGAGTAGGTCCTGATCATCAATGGCCTCTCCATGTGATTCATGACATGACAATCGGAGCTAATAATGACCGGATTGGCAAGTTCGGAAAATATCTGCCGGTTGGAGTAAAACTTTCCGATAAGCAGAACTAGCATTCACTCAGAGCTCCATTACTGATGAGGAGGGATGTTATGTCCGCAGATTTCGTCTTCATATGGTATGACCTTATTAGACGGCAGTGACCCTCGTGGGAATCAAGACCGGTCGCCGTAAATATTTGTTAAACATTTCAAAGGAAGCTTCTTCGAGCACAGGCGAAGACGTAGTGATTTGTGGAATATAACACAACTTATTTTGTCGACTGTGAAGAAGAAAGGTAAGCTGAAAAGAAACTCTTGTCGAGTAAATATTTCTGTAGCCGACATTGATCAGATCGCAGTTGATAGTGATCGACAAGAGATTCAAAGTGCTGTTCCAAGTTCGCGAGCGCTAACTTTCGGCATCGTGTTGAGGCTGTTCTTTAGGGCATCGCCACTAATCGCTTCATGGTTGTTGGTCTAGGAGGTGGTCTAACAGTATTCGAAATGTCTGGGTAACGGAAAGTCGTGGAGTAGTGAGTTACGTTGCACTCCAGTGAAGCGTATGTGTAACGTATCTGTGACGACGCTTGCAGTGTCAGTAGGTTTTTTAATGAGAAAGAGGATAGTTGCCTTAACCCACGAGTTCTCAGCTAATGATAAGAGATACCTTCCATGCATCAGAAGCTTCGAGAACAGTCTGACGTATTTTGAGAGAAGCCCCGCGCATCGTCTCGTCTCAAATACTCATAAATATAGAATGTATTGCAGGATGCGTTTTCTTATAATCTTTATTGAAGTTATTTATTGCTGCAAAATATAATGGAACGCCCTGGCACATCAATCTCGGGATTTCAGGAAAAACCAAGCCCAACCAGCATTCAATATGGTAATAAGGAGAGAAAATGACTGGTTTTCAAGCCGCAGCTAAGCAAATATATGAGCCTTGTTACTATGAATAGCGGCCGCAAGTAAATGGTATGCTGTCGACAGTGGTCCGTTCCAGTAAGGCTGTCGTATTTGTGGGACACTCAGCCGCATTTCTAATCTCCCAGAGATCACCGTCGTTTTTTTTCAGCTCTCAACAAATTGACGGAAAGGCGAGCGGGATCTCAAGAAATTTACTAGAACAGACATTAAAATATTGGGATTAAAACTTCGAGAAATAAAGATGGGACCCATACGCCGTTGAACACACTGAATTTAAGTGAATAACTATTATGCATTAGTAAATATAGAGGGGCGCGTGTAGCCTAATTGTTAGCCGTGCCATGCAATACACACCAGGTCATTGGTTCGTTCTCACGATTCGGCACATTAAGCCCTTTTCTTCCGAAGTCGACAAAATAGTATCGGACTTCTGTGCGAGGACAAAACACTAATTTGATATATCTCTAGGCCGCCGGAAGGCATTGTATAGACCCAGCACACAGTCAGCCACTTCCACAATGATACGAATAGAATCAAATGCATGGCCTGACTCTACGAGATTGACAGACATCGAATGCTTCATCTTTTTTCCCTTTAAATATAGTACGAATCATTACCATTAAAAAATGGACCATAAGTGTTCCGGGATCTTTCCATTTGTCCAAATGGCTTGTTGGAGAATCAGAAAGCACACATGCACTCAGACTACTAGTCTTTCAATAGTTTTCCATAGTTTTAATCAATTTTTTTCGTTTTAAAGGATATTTTTATGGCTTTCTTCTACTGAACAGTCGTCCTAATCATTAAATATTTCTAACTCGCTGAGCTGTTTTTTTTTCATTGCAGGATTAAAAAAGGATAAAGCTCTCGGCGTTGCGGCATCTTTGAGGGGGTACGCCATGCATTCTTCACTAAGCATCGTTGGAGGTGATTGAATGCATATCTGGCCTTTTACAGTAACTCGCGGTAGCCTACCGATGTATCGATCCAGTGCTGCTATCCTCCCAAACAAGTTTGTTACCAATTTGCCGACTCCGAAGGAGTGGAAGGCTTGGTGGGGCATGGATCGATCCCACGTATGTGTTGCAGGGCGTCTCCGACCACAGCGCCACATTCGCCCACTTGTTGTATTAAAGTAGATAAACCGAATAATATAATTAAAAAGGGTTTCTTACTTTGAGCGTGTTCTTAATCTCCGGCGATTCAATCTCCAGCACTTTATCCATTAGGTAAATGACAAGACCAGTTCGATCGTCAAGTTCAATTTCGTTTTTGACAGCTTTTGAAAGAAAACGGACCTGAGAGACTTGATTACAACAAAATGGTTCTAGAAAAATGTTTTCAATATTTTCGGATTCTCTGGAAGAAGTTTTAATCCCAATATTTCAAGGCCTGTTCTACAAAATTTCTTGAGATGCCGCTCACCTTTCCGTCAATTTGTTGAGAGCTGGGAAACAACGGAGGTGATCTCTGGGAGATTAAAAATGCAGCCGGGTGTCCAACAAATACGGCACCTTTACTGGAACGGACCACTGTGGACAGCATGTCATTTGAGGTGGCGAACTCCACGACACGCCAAGACGACAACGAGAAGCCGGCATCGTTCTGAACGTCGCAGAATTTTAAGCCTTGCTTAATTCGACAAAAAATATCTGATGGAAAATTTAATAGGGTGAATACTTGGAAAAAGTTTAGAGACTTTCAACAGTGAGAATATCAACCGAAGAAATGATGAAGAAAACGTCGAAACAAATCCAAGAAATGGGCAGATTTGGATATTGTTGTTTAACTGGAAACCACAAAGATGCTGAGATTGTTTTATCACATTTTTTTTCTATATGTAGTATATATATATATATATATATATATATATATATATATTAAACTAAGGCTCGTGTTGCGCAGTGGTCGGAAGCGCCCTGCAATACACAGGGATCGGTTCTCGTACCGGTGGCTCACTAAGCCTTCCATCCCTCCGGGGTCGACAAATTTGTAGCAGATTTGCCTGAAAGGATAACAGCACTGACTCGATACATCGGTAGGCGACCGTGAGTCATTTTAAAGGCCAGATATGCTTTCAATCACCTCCTAACGATGCTTAATGAAGTATAGAACGCATGGCGCATCCCTCAGGGATTGATCAATGCCGAGAGCTTTATCCTTTATCCTTTAACTGGATACTGTGAACAGACCATATCTGTTGTCACTTCCTCGCTCTTGTTTGGATTTTAAGACATCGTTTTTTGGATTTTAGTAAACGAAGAATGAAAGAATGCTTTGATTCGAAACCGAAAATTTAACTTATATTTAATAATATTTGTAGGCCTCTAGAGCTTTTTGAAAATTGTCAAATCAGGTTCTAGATGATACGATTTTTCCTCGGTTCTTCGCGGAGACTCTAAAGTCGTCGCAAAAAAGAGAAAAATACAGAAACATAGAAAAGAAGAACGAGCGATATCACATGGGGGGAACGTTAAAAAAGAAAATAACCTACCTGGACTATCACTGGCTGCATAGGAATCCGTTGTATGATTTCACGATGACGAGGTTGTAAATCATAGAGAACACGGTTTCTCGTGGCCATACGTCGAATATGGACCACGGATGACCAGTCGATATCCTAGAAATTCCTTCGACAGATTAAAACAATCGTCTGAAGTTTGAGAAAAGTTAACGACTCGTGAGAATTACTAGTTTACTACCTCATCATCTTGATCACTCCAAATCAGCAGCGAGACCGCTTTCTCCATACCAAGAAGCCATAGGAGTTGATCTTTAGAATTTGAAGCCTAAATTAACTAGCCAAATAATCTCATCAGAATATTGCTGGAAGGACTTTAATACTCATATGAGTAGCATTACTACAACTGAGGTAAAGTGATTGTGGTAATCTTAGTTTCCATACAGAATACTCGAATGGCCTTGGATTTGAATGATAAAGGATTGAGGGTTTGTCGTCGTCTAGGATCAAATGTTAGAAACTTGGAAAGTTCAAGTGGCATACTGGATATTAAAAAGAAATAAAAAAACACCAACCACTGAGAGGCGAACGCAAAGCATCACCGGTTGATCGAGGCGGGCGATGTACTCGAGTATTTGAAACAGCTGCCTCCAGGAGAGCCTGAATTTAAAGAAAGTTGAGAGAGTACCAGGAAAGAAGTGTGGAACACTCAAAAAATCGATGAAGTGGTTAATGGAAAAATAACGGAAAAAATACTAGCATAAAAAAAGAAATGTCGTTGAGAACGCAACAACCAGCATCGCACGTTCCTCTACAGTATAGAAACTAGCCTCTTGTACTTCGGATTAAGCATTGTGAAATTTGACTGTTTCGTCCATCCAAGCGAAATCGTCGCATCCGGAAAGAGTCGACGAGCTCGATCGACAAACGTTGACGCATCTACGGTGTTCTGGAGAACAGATTCTTCTCGTAAACGCCTTTATAAGGAGTGGAATATATTCCGATTTATAGCCGTCAGCCTCTTTTTTAACGCAGCGTGGTTCGTGAACCTCAGTCTTCCGCTAAGCCAAGTGATCATCTGGTGATAAAACTCAGATCGTAGCCTTTTGAAAGAGAAGTAGACTTTTTTCGCAGAGGTTTCCAAATTCTTCCTTGTAGGTATTTTGCCTTCGTTTTTTTCATTTGAAAATCTTCGGAGTCCTTAAGCGGAAATAGTTTATCAAAAGTTGAAGAGCGACTCTCTAAATCCCAAAGAAAATAGGACCTAAATCCCACTTCTCGCTATAAACGCATTACATCTACCATAAGAGTTTTCTTCAGCCTAGGCTTTTTTTCTTCGTAAGATGACATCAATACTATTTGTTGGTATTTTTTATTTAAAAAGACTTTCAATTACCTGCTCGAATGTTCTACTGCTCCCCATGATTTTTAAAAAACTATCTACTTGTACTGCACTCCTCACACTACTCAAGTACAATGCAGACGACGTACCTCTGCACTACTTGGGGAACGAAAAACGTTCGCATGAAGAATAACTGGGTACTGCAGTGCCGGAGCAAGAGGGTCGACTTGAGAAGCATACAAGTACTGAAGTACCGGATGGATCACTTCAGTTGATCGAAAATTGATTTTGATTGCTGAAATCGTAAACCTCATCAAATAGAAAACGTTGGAAAAAACACCTGCGCCGTACCAATGCGAATGTGATACCTTATTTCAGCGTTTCTTTCATCATTTATAGTACTTCTGCTTACTTCACCTGCTTTTTCTTGACAGTTACAGGTAGAATAATCAATCATTTTTGACGGATACTTTACATTTTTACTAGAATATAAGATAAAAAATTATTCCTATGAAGTTTGTTTTTGCTTTAGTGTGACTGATTTGAACCAATGTGTTGTGCTGACCCGTGGGACCCATTTGTTGCAAATGAGGACTCCGCTAAGGGATACGGTAATCGATCATCGTCTTTTCGATGGCAAACATTAGGTTGCACTGACATATCTGTGTCATTACACTTTACTCCCTCTCTGGTGGCGGTTCGATAGATTGATGAACGGTCATCGTCATAGGCATCCCGAGCGACAAGAGGTACAGGACGACAGGGCGAATAGTCTTAGTACTGACCTTTGCGAAGGTTCGCCACTTCTCGTAGCCATTCCTTGAATGTGATCCGATCGGCCGTTCGAGCCTCTGTTCTCATCACCGGAATCGCTCGATGTCGTGGACGACGAGCTGTGTGCAGAAACACATCACCCTCAATCAGCATCGATTTGTTTAGAAATGGCTCTGAAAAGAGAAGGGAAGCGTTGAGAGTTTAAAGGAATATTCAATGAAAACTTAACAAGTCCTAAAGTTTAGTTCATATTTTAGCTGTGAAAGTTTAGTAAACGACATTTACTCTTTTTTTCCAATTTTCCAGGCTTAGAATGAATATGAATGCATGCGAATTAAAGTGGAACATAAAACTAGAGTAGATTTTCTTAGCTCATTTCATCTCTAGCGTTGCCGTGCCGTTCAGCACGGGAAACATGTAACACTAAAACTTCCGTTTAGAGCAGTTTATTCTTCTGAAAAAGTCTTCCAAACTTGAGACGTAAAAATTCGCGAATCTCCATAACTTTGCTTATCAGACTTCTATTGTTTCGCAACTATAAAAAAAAGCTCTCGGCGTTGATCAACCCCTGAGGGATGCGCCATGCATTCGACTTCACTAAGCATCGTTTGGAGGTGATTGAGTGCACATCTTGCCTTTACAATGACTCGCGGTGGCCCACCGATGCATCGAGCAAGTGCTGCTATCCTCCCAGACAAGTTTGGCACTCATTTGCCGACCCCGGTGGGATGACAGGCTTGGTGGGCCATAGGCGTGGAGATCGATTCCACGTATGTATTTCAGGGCCCCTTCGACAACTGCGCCACACGCTCAAGTTCCAATTATAGTGAGAAAAAAGCTGCAAGTAGAGTTTTTTCACGTAAGAACTAAATCTTTCAGCAATGCATTCCACTGTCCTGCGAACGTCCAGTGTGTGCCCGTCCCCAAATAAATGAGACTGAGATAAGGGAGTAGGGAGGACGACTAATACAAATCTATCGGCAATTAATGACAGATCTTCGACGCGTGCCGAACGCGGTCAAACAATTAACGTATGCTCGAATCGCCAAAAACAGAAACGTTTGTTTTTTGCTGCTGACTGGCATCGAACATCTTGTACGCGTCTTATCGTCTGAAGAAAACGAAAGGCACCGAAAGGCCTTGGAAACATTGCGATGAGGTCGCCGGTAAAGTTCATGTCAGCGACTGATGATGATGTTATCCACGAAAGTTAACTTGATTCTTAAAAAAAACGCTGAAACTCTCGAAATTCTTCTTAAAATAGAGGAGTTTATTAGGGAGGGTCTCAAATTCTGTTTGGCCACTTAACTAACATCTTTTCTCTTTAAATCAGGACAAAAACTGTTCTCGCGTGTAATAATACCTAATTTTCACCTTTTTTCACTCAGTTAATTTGTCGAGTTTTCAGTTAGAAGGCCTTATTCTCATTGTTAATGAAAGTCATTTGCGTGAAAAAAGAACTACAATATGAACTCGGTGAAATGTAAGGAGCAACGCTTTGGTGGTTCGAAGAATTTATAGCAAATTATATGTGTCTATCCTCCCAACGGTTTACTGCCTCATTGTGGATGTACAGCGGTGGGATCCAAACCCGACAGTGCTCCGAAGCTGAGGAGTGCGGCGTTTTCATTAGGAAGCCTAGCTAAGAGTAAACCAATACCAGGGTACACCACCGTCTTGGCATCAAAGTAGTCGCATGGTGGCAAATTTCCCTCTGATCCACGAGAGCGGCGACTACCTGTGGTTGTGACGACCTGGGGCAGACTTTGGCCAGGCTGACCTCGGGATTCCAGGGAACCACAATGGCTACTCCAGCGAAACTCCGAAAAATGGAGATTATGCTGCGGCCCGCACAATAGTGAGGACGGGCCGTCCAAGTATCCAGGTAAGTATACGTGTCTTCAATGATATGAAGATTGACTCCCAATCGATTTCCTCGTTAATTAAGCCATAGGATGGCATGATAATAAGTTCAAAAAGTTACAAAAAGCGAAAGAGAAGGAAAAAAGAGAGAAGTCTTCAGTTCTCTTCTTAAACAATTTTTATACCGTTCTATTATTCATGATGATCAACTTTGAACTTGAACTCACCGTGTAGTTGATCCAGTAAATCCGGCCAACTGTTAACACCGTGCGCTACACGAATATTGAAACCGTCACCAAGGGTCTCGTTTTTCCAGAAATCCACGACCGACATCCTGGTCGCACGCATCTCTCGTCCAACTTCTCCTAAACAAAAGGAAATCAGTTGTACTGTAGTGAAAAAAAGGTGTACTAGCGAAATTTCTAACTCATTAAAAGATAGAACTTTCGGCGTGGATACAGGTGTGGAGTCGAGCCACCGACCACGTGAGTATCGCAGCACACCTTCCACCGCACCACACCCATTATATTATATTGTATAATTCTATTTCGCAGTATTACATTATTCTTAGAAGTTCTCTTCATATTTCTTCGTTATTAAATATCAAGTTTCTTTTGTGTGAGGAATTTTATTCTTGGTTTTGCAAAGGCTTTTTTATCTCTTTTTGCTTTACTGTTATTTTTTATGCTAAGTAAGTTCTCGACAGTTTATTCCGGCTTTTTTGAAAGCATCACTACCTTACATCTGTAAAAAAAGACTAAGCAACCCACCACGCGAAGTTTCCTTGGCAATTTATCTTTCGGATGAATTAAGCAATGACATCATGTCGAAGTACTAAATATTTTTATGATGATGAAGCCAACGACCACGGCTATTTTAACGACGCCAACTACTTTTTATGGTGATTATGCTGACGGTAGTAGAGACGACGATAAATATGAACTTGACTAAACCTTTGTGCAAACCTTAAGCTCATATCATCACGAGAAATTTAGATGTTCTTTATTACCAGTTGTTTTTGGCTGGGTAGGTGTGCAGACGGGTGCATATTGCACAATATTAGGTGCCTTACTGCCTTACTTGCAGTGTACGTATGTCTTTGGCTTGATGCTACTATCCAACCATATCATCCGCTCCCTCGGCGACGGCGAATTAGCACCGGGCTTCTCTGGGAAGATAAAAACTCCAAAGTCGTACAGGGAAAGGCCACTGCAAGTCATCGCTTAAGCCAAATATATTTAGGCACCTCTGTGATGCCATGAATGCAGTCGAATGCATAATGCATCCCCCAAAGCTTTATGTGTTCGAATATGGCTAGTGACTATGTTTAGACAATGGAGGCGATCTTATGTCGTCTGCAATCAACTTCAGGACGCCATCGCAACAGTTAGATACAGCTAATTAGCTGTCTCTAACTAACTACATTAAATCCGAGCAGTTAATGCCGTTTCGCCGATGGTTCCTCTGGCGGTGCATTACGGCTGCCATCAAAGCCACTGCCTTCGGCTCACATCTAATTGCTGACGATTGTCTCATGGGCGATACGGCTGCGATGGATTAACGACAGCTGAACGGTGGCATAGATCTTTTAGATCGATGATACCTCACCCAATCAAGCTATTCGCTAGTGTATGCATTGATTTCAATGCGTACAATTCGGCTGTCATGGCCTCTTTTTGAATTCTATTAAGCATATCGCACTTCATGGTGAACTTCACCGAACTAAATAAAAGCCAATAGAATCTAAGAATTTCTGCTAACTACATAGGAACTTTTTTTATTTAAACGGGGGGCTTGGGGCGACTTCGCTAGGGTTTTTAGTGCACGAACTTCTTTCGACGATTTAAGTGACGAGTCATTGAGGATCGTCAACTACGAACTGCTTTCTAATACATCCAGGTTGCTTTTTTTGTCGATTTTTCACTGGGAGTGGTACGAAGATTGGAAAAAAGTGAGAAAAAATTCTCGCTACAGCTTCCTCTTGAAGCCCATCTACTTCGATGTCTTAGCGAATGCTACCTATTGTTTCGATTGCTTTGCTAACAAATTCATAAGTCGACTGATTTGATCGATATTCAAGAGGATCATAGTCTTTCCTAACAATGAAATCGGTTCTATCAATAACTTAATGAGAACAAAGACACCACAAAATGGCCACCCGCGGAGAATTTTTAAGTTTTTTTTGCAACACTATTCGCGACAGGGTTCTCGTGACTCGAGGAAATTGGTCCCGGACGGTGGTGGCGATGGTGGTACTGCCGGAAACCGTGTGTTCATCGCAAAATGTGGACGACCTTTGTCCAGTTAATTGGATTGGAATCCCATTTTTAAAATTGTTTTTGACTCGTAAATGAAATTGTGTTTTGTAGCAATTCGCCCATGAGACCATTAGGAGCGATTGTATTTATTGCCATCATTAAAAATTCGTCACAAACAGAAAGGCCCATCTTTTCTGGTTGACCTCAGCGTAGGTTCCGAATGCCGAGAATCTTAAATCGTGCTATTTTATGCATGATTTTATTCTTTCTGAAAATCCGATTAGCTTGAAGTGGCGGGAGATTGGGCCCACGTATCCACGTGTACTCGATGGTTAGTCATCGAGCAAAGAAGTGTTTTTATTTTTTTCTACCGTTCAACTATTTACTCACAGCCTTTGAAACAGTTTCTTGAATCCTCTTACCGTTCACAGGGTAATAATGAGTATAGCTCCCGAGACTACCCCCAATTTAGATTAAGCTCTTTAGTTTATAGAAAGCTCTCAACCGTTAGAGCTTCGAGCTTGTGGGAAATAATTCTATTGCTTTAATAATTCATGAGGTAAGAAGCAAGAGGCTTGCAAAACTTTTTTACGACGGATCCTAAAATTTGCTGGATATATAATGAGCGCCTTTAGTTGTAAATAGTTTGATTTCATCACTCGAATGAAGTCACAAATAAAGTTGTTTTTTTTAATTTTTTGTTTAAAAATTCACGCTTTGAATGACTTTTCCCAAGGGCAGCGAGCCCTCTCGAAAAAAGAAGAAGCTTCCTAATTAGTTTTTCTTTCACGGTAGAAAAGCCACTGGAAAAGTCGATGACCAGGATAAGAAGCAGTTTTTCGATTGCAACGTTTCCATTTCGAAAACATTAGCCAGGGGAAAAAAACCTTTTGGAAGATCTATGGTGGCAACTGGTGTAATTGCAGAGCTGCCCGAATAACTGTAAACCATCTTTAGCTTGACCTACGCCGATTAAAGCCCACGAAGATCATCGGATACTCTGTGGGAAAAACCGGATAAGTGAACAACGCTGCGAAAGAGTTGAAAAAAAGGAACGTTTCTCACCATAAACGACGATCAACGGAAAGAAGTGCAGAAATGTCGGCAGAAGCATCACATCGGAGACATTTTGTGGCTCTGATTGAGTCCTGGAAAGAATCAAAAACCAAAACTCAAAGCATTTTTTTTTCCTAGTGAGCAGTTGAAATAGGTTTGAACGGAAACTGAATACCAGAGGAACGTAGAATGAACTAAGAGAACAGAAGGAAAAACGAGATCGCATAAAGGGTCGAACAGAACGGGATTCATATTGGCCAGTTGTTGTGGTAGGAAAAACCCATTGAACCAAGATAAAATGTGTAAAACATTTTCACTTTTTACATGTGCCAATGGGCTTTTATTAAGTTGAAAATTAAGTAGTCATTTTTTTGCAATATAAAGAAAAACTGGTCGGCTCAGCTTAAGGTCCATTGCCGATTTGGGCTCCCAGATCAATCCTGTTGACGGGTGATTGCAGATGGCACTGATCGATGGAACCAGCTGAGAGACAGGCGAAGCGTAGGGACCCGCATGGTGTGGTGGTGAAGGCGTTAGCCCTCGGAAAGGGCAATAGCGCGTTCGTTCCCCCACCGCAGACACCTACCGTCTCCAGTTTTGCAAATATCTCAGCATCATGAAAGAAAAAACTATTTATGGTTCTACATGGAATCCTAAAGGGTACGCCCTTTCTAAGTTTTAAGGCAACGAAAACTTATCAAAGCCTTATTTCCATCAGAAAAAAGTTCGCAGTAGTAGTTTGAAAACTTATAATGGCAAACACAACAAGAAATTAATGTTATCAAACTAAGCAAACGATAAATATTCGTGTATTAGCATAAAAAAATAAGGATCTCAATATTTAAGACGGATTACTCATGAAAATGTTAGTGAGAAGGATGAAAGCAAAATGAGAGCTCTTTCTCGGTCTTCAGGATTACGAGAAGTTGCCGTTAGACAACGTCAGTTTGCTTCCTTTTTGATTTATTCCGTTCTTTATTCCACAAGATTTTGTATTTTCAATATTTTTTTATTTTGGTATCGGTTGAGAATGTTCAAAGCGACTGATACAATGAGAGCCGGAATGTGCCGATGTTCTAAGGGCGGCGATCGGAGCACGCGTGCTTCGGCCGCCGATCAGCATTGAGGTCCTTTGAATCCCCTTTGTAACCAATTTTCTTAGAACACTTCACGAACAAAAAATCAGTAGTTTTTTTTGTATTTTCTTAGCTAAACGCCAAATGCTTTTTTCTACAACATAGGACTTAATGGGTCATTCAGTTTTACAGCAACAGTTATATTTACTGGACATCTACGAACATGACAATTCTGTCGCTTCGATCATGTGGAGTCTATGCGAATTTGTTAACACGACATATAATTGGAAACCAAGGCTTTCAATGTCATAGTCTAGAAGAATATCATTGGCAAAACAATGTGTTTACCCCAGAAACTTAGAAGCTGTTCCTCACATTAGCTGAGAGCCCTAGCATCCACTTTGCTTGGTTGTGCTGCTTGTAATTATCCTTCGTGAACGTGCTCGAATTCGCTTGTGGATTCAGCTGTAGCATGGTGACCTGTGGACTACAGTCATCATTGACAGTGAATACTTCACAAGAGTGATTTTCCAAGTAATCCTGAGATAAGTACATCCCATTGAGTTCCTAGCTTCCATCACACGCTGTAGCCCGCTTTTTGTGGGTCATAGTGAGGTTTTTTTGACTTGTGGCCGACTAATATTCTTCCAGGTTGTCAGTACTTCCTGCGATTACGAGATTGGCTCCAATAGACGATGTAAGGCGATGGATACGTTGACTCCAATAGACGATGTAAGGGATAGACACGTGGGTTTCAAAACTGTTTAGTGAGGATGAAAAATAAAACGATTGGAGTCAATTAGCTCATAAGGTAGACACCATGCATCCAACTCCATCCATACAAGAGTAGAAGTGAAAGGCAGAGTATTTGGACATTACAATGAGTTACGGTCGCCTAACGATGTATCAAGCCAGTGTCTTTCCAAAGAAGTCTAGTACCAATTTGCCGACCCCAGCAGGATGATTGACTTTAGTTTGGCCAGGGCGCTGGATTTAACTAAAAACCTTGTATGTATTGTGATACACCTGCAACCACTATGCTACATGCACACTAAGCAGCTGTAGAATATTAGACCAAAATTTGGACCCAGGACCTGGCTGTAAAGTTAGGAAGGGTATTTGGTGGAATAGAAAGCTTTGCTAAGAAGACCATCCTAGGCCGTAAGGAAGGCGAAATCTGCCAAAAAACTAATAGTTGTAAAATAAATCTTGTACTAACAAGCAATTTTCGGTCCATCAAAAACACGGAAACTAGTTGGCATCCAACATGTTGACAAAAAAATTGACAATGGAAACTTTTAAGTAATCTGCCATATGAAAATGTACTTGTTAATCGGTTGGACTTCGTTCCACAAACCACCAAGATATTCTATAACAAGAAGGCATAGCGAAATCTTGCAAAACGGCTCAGTACAGTGCCTTGCAACATCTTTTCCCCGTAGTTTCATAGCTTATCGTCGTCGTCATCAGTGACACATAAAAAAGCAGGGAAAAAATGTTGTTCATAGACAAACAATCGGCCAAAACACAACACATCAGAAATTAAGCCACTTAGCGGAATCATCTCATCGGATCGAAGCCGCCCTGAAACACAACGGATAAGAAAACGCTGTAAACCACTGAATGGAACAATGGAAGGCAAAAAATTTAGCAGTCTGGATTCGAGAAAAACGATGTTGCCCTATACTAAATACTAAGCCGACCCGGAGATTTCTTCTGGACGTGTAAACAATTTGTGTTTCTGTAACAAAAAATGGAATTTAGCGATATTTCTATCCCATATGATTAAGCTTCTTCAAGGTTAACAAATGTCGAACGATGACCCCAAAATCGCTATCTGCGTTTCACTACCTCAACGAAAAAACCTCACCGACCGTTCACGAACCAAAAATACCGCATTCTAATATTGGCGCCTACTTGCATTGCGCAATACTCCTTTTTTTTAGTGTGTTAAAAAATAGCCTAAAAACTTGAAAGAGAATAATATTCGCCATCCATTGTAGTGCATTTTATCACAGTCGCAGTTATTTTGAGTTCTAAGTGAAATGATTCGGCTACAAATTGAATTTAACGAATCGGATGAGGGAGCCGTCGCTGAATGCAAATGATGAAAATCTTGTGGAAGTTGAGAGGATTTGTGGGGTTTCTGACTTTATGCTAATATCCCAACGGGTAGTGGAGGGGGTCATCCCTACCCAACCACTCGCAAAATATAATGGAAGCGAATTCTCTGTTTTTCCACGTACTAGTAGTGTTGTAACGTTGAATTCTAGCCAATTTCCATGGAAAATTGAAGGGCTTTTTTCTAAGTGTACTGGATTCTAAAGGATTTTCCGCGTGTCTTCAGACATCGTCAGTCTTTTTTAAGAGTATGATTAGAACTAGCTGGGAGATAGGCCAAACGAAGGACCCGCATGGTGTGGGTGGTTAACGCGTTAGCCCCCCAGAAAGGATAATAGCGCCTTCGTTCCCCACCGCAGACACCTGCGGTCCGGAGTTTTGCAAATATCTCAGCATCATTGTGGCTGCATCACACATAATATCCTTCCGTGAAAAATTGTAGTAGGCAGTAAATAAAATGTTAACATCAGGAGTACCATCAGCTTTTTTTTCTTTTTCTTTTCAAAATTAGAGACAGCTTTCAACCGTTCTCTTCGAACGCGCAGCCACCGCGCCCATACTTTTTTCCTAGGACAATTTAACAAACATGTTTGATGTTTTTTTCAGGTAGATGACAATTACAAGCTGTCATCTCTTAAGAGTAAATGCTATTGAGGTGGAAACCAGAGCGCAGTGGACATCGGCGTGAACGCTGTACATTATAGTTCACTACTTAGGAATTAACAGTGACGGGGAAGAGGATAGATCAGGACAGGCGATCTAATGCGATGTTGTGGAAAAGCATGGTAAATAAAGCAGCACTGATCGATCTCTTAGGGATGATCCATACATTCGTCTTCATTGGCCCCCCATTCACAGCTTCATAGAGGGGACATAATGCATATTTGCTCTATTCAATACTTCCTCAGGCGTACCTATGTGTCAAGTCAGTATTTCGTTTCCTCCCGGAGGTGTCTGCTACCAATCTGCCGATCTCGAAGAAAAAGAGGATTCGTTTGTCCAGAAAGGGACCAAACCAAGGACCACGTGTTTATTGGACGGCATCTCTAACCACGGCGCCATATCAGAATATATTACAGAAAATTTATTAGAAAGCAAAAAAAGTGTTTAATGGGGCAATTTTTGTCGAGGAATCGCTTTTGAAGTCATGAAGCGATGTCGGACACGAAGCTCGTCGACAATTCAAAAATCGCTCAGGTTCAGAGGACGTCGGTGCCGGATTGCGTAGTCGTTCCCGGATTGCGTAGTTGACGTAACGTGACGGTGGTCAGCGAGCGCGGTACGACAGATTCATGACGAATGAGCGCCAGCGCCAGCGCCATCCCGTTGGGAGGTCATCAAAACATCAAACGATATGTGGAGGACTTTCGTGTTCCTACGACGACTACAGCTTAATCCGCCTCCTCTGCCCTACAAATCATCCCCACAGGGATAATAAAAACTCTCGGACTGGGTGGGAAATTGCACTAAGTTACCCAGAAGTGCTTTTTCTGAAACGCAGTTGCTCTGTAGTCTTGATATTTTAACACCGTGAAAAAAAGTTCATGCCATGTAACATATTCGATGTCTTAGCACTTCCCCTTGCATAACGTATTTAAAATAAAAAAACCGCTGAGAGAGATTGCACTAATGAAAGGAATAGAGCTTTGATCCAGAGCTTTACGGAAAAAATCTAGAATTCTAGAGGCATACTAAACGCAACGAGCACCACTGAGTATAATTTTCTCATATAGAATCGTTTAGCGCTCTTTCTTACAAAATGTTATCACATTAGAAGCTATTCATACTATTAAGCGATTATCGCCTTGTTGAATGCTTTCCAATGAAAAAAAAACTAGTAAATGATCAATAATTCATGAAGCTAACCAGGATCCGCTCACTCTTGTTTAGCTCTTCTCAGTGGTCACTACGCCTATTTTAACAAAACCGGCTGTGTAAACATAGATATCGATCTGATATGACATTGTGACGGATGGAAAGTGAGAATTCGATAAAAGAAAACTAAAGAGGAGGAAATGAGAGTGCTTGGAATTATTCAGAACGTACGGAAACGATTCGATTTGATTCCCACTGGCCTTCGAAAGCTAAGAAATAGCACAAATGACTATGAGGGTGAAGAAAGTCAAAACAAAAAAAGACCACGACGATGAATTTTATATATAAGACATCAGCAAGTGAGTCAAATGAGGGTTGTAACGGAACTGGTTCTGTATTGTAGTTGTCGATCGCCTCAGTCAATAAATGGAGAGCACTGGGTAGGAACGTTTGTGACCGGATAATGTTGTTCTTTTACAAGGATCGCATATTTCTTGCATATCTTTTTTGTAGCAGAACAGAACGTGTAGCACAGTGGTTAGAGCTATCCAGGAACACATACGCGGTCGTCGTTCCATCCCTCCATTCCTACGGTGGGCGGAAAATTGGCACCAGACTGGTCTGAGAGGATAGAAACACGGATTTGTTACATCTGTAGGGCACCGCAACTAGTTGTATAGGCCAGATATGCACGATCCACCTACGATACTATGAATGGAGCCGAATGTGTGGCGAATCTCTAAGAGACTGACAAGCGGAAAACGCTTGTCTTTTTGAGCGTAACCCAACAAAGCGAGAAAATAATCGAAATCATTCCCTTTTAGATTTTTTTATGGCTTTTTTTTCTTTAGAAACGTGAACCACGTCCTCTGAAATATTGGCATCTCAAAAGACAATAAGGAGTCACCTGCTTTGAATGGGCTACGAATTTTCTCAGAAGGATTTGACCACGAAGCATTAAGTGTTATGTTATTGTGATGAAATGGCTATAAATATGAAATGTGGTTGGCAGAGAAATTTCTCCATTCTTCAAATTTCGTCCTGGAAGACATTTATTTTGGATTTCAAAACAAATTTGGCTTTAGTATTTTTTTCTCCTTTTACTACTTTGTCACTATAAAGATCATCTCAATGCCCAGTTTGAGGTGGAAACGTGGCAGAACGAGAACGGTTCTTTCAATATGAGAAAATCATCCGAAGATGACAAGGAAAGGGAACTTCCGTATGCAAGGATTTCCGCAGTTCTTTTCCACCCTTAATGAAGGAGTTCCCAGCTCTGCGACCTTTCAATGTAAACAGAGGGATATGAAGGATTGAAAACAATCGCATGGAAGAGAGAGAAACTGAGAGTTAATAATTTACTGAAGGTTGCACAGTTTTCTTTGGGCATCAAAAAAGCAGTTCGTTAATTGGAATTTTATTTCACCTGGAAAATGCTCAGAGCGCTAAAATCACTTGTCGGAAAAGGGGACGAGGAATGAAGTGCTGAAGATGTAAGGTGAAAATCCTGGGTTCTTAAAAAAAATCCGTGAAATATATTGAAAAAAGCTATTTTCCACAATATTACATAGAAACTGGTTTAACACTGAGTGCAGAGAGAATTTACTAACCCTCATTTTACTCATTTTCTTCACAGTGGGGCTTTTGCTACTCATGACGAAGTCAGAGAGGAAATAATAAATAATAAAGGATAATGTTCTCGGCTTTGATCAATCCCTGTGTGTGCACCAGGCATTCTACTACATTAAGGGTCGTTAAAGGTGAGATTGAGTGCATATTTGCCCAAAGAAATATCTTTGGGTGACCCGCCCATGCACCAAGTCAGTGCTTTTATCCTCCCAGGTAAGTCTGGCACAAATTTGACCTCTCTGAGCAACCTGAAGGCATAATATGCCATAATTGCAGGGTGGAAGCAAGGACCATGTGTATAGCATGGCATCCTTAATTACGTTTTATTTGTAAGGAGGAATCTTTCCTCACCAACCAAAAAAGACCTCCTTCGTTTAGTTCTCGAACGGCCCTATGTCCAGCGAACGAGTGTTGTCTTCGGGTTGATGGCTTGGCTCGACTCGGCGTCACCCTGCGTGTATGTGTGAGGAGAGAAGGGCAAGGTCCCGTGGGTAATAAACTTATCAAGGACATCGGTATTGCCTCGTTCTTCAACGCGTATATTTTTTATGATGATTAGTGAACGCTGTCGATTTTGATATGTGATTTCTTCACTTATTTTATAATTTGTTGAAGCCCCGATATAAGTGTAGAATCCGACCAAATTAGAACACGTTTAGAAGAAAGCACGAAGAACTACTTTATAAGGACAAAATCTGTCGCAAAAATGAGCTTTAATTAGTTAATCTCAACTAAAATAAGCTTGAGCTTTTAACCAAAGCTTTGGAAAACAATCCCTATTGATTAGAAACTATACTTTTTGAAGCTTTGAAGTCCTAACGGACACTGAAGTGACATCGAATGACTTTTTCTTTTTTGGACAGAACGAAACTACAACTGAAAACAAAAAGAAATTCTTGTTAAAAATTTTTTTCGGATAACATCGTGGAAGAAAAACATGAAGTCGATACGTTTCATGTCGGAGAGTTTCCTGGTTAATGAAAATTAATATATTCAGGTCAGTTGGCCCCATTAGTAACAACAGCCATTGCAAGTATTGGGTTGCGCAACAAATTGCTCTAACCGCAATTATAACGAAAGTCAAATAGTGAAGGAAGTGGAAGAAACGAAAGAACTTTAATAAATAGAATAAGTGTTAGAACATGGAGAAAGTGGAAAGGTTGAAACAAGCGGAAATAATGGAGCAAGTTGGAGAAGTGAATGGAGTGTAGAAAGTGGAGGAAGTGAAAGAAGTGAAAGAGGTGCAGGAAGCGCAAGAGGCGCAAGAAGTAAGAGGAGTAGAGGGAGTAGAAGTAGAGATGTGAAAATAATGAAAGTGGTGGAAGAGATGGTGTAACCATCTACAAGAAAGTCAACGTCAAACATGTTCAGTTCAATTACACCGTGGCGAACTTAATCACGATTTCTTCGTTTTTTCGACATAGTGCATTATAAGCTCACACCAGCCTCGTGTTAGCTCATCAGTGACTAAATCGGACACTGACTATCGAAGCGTAACTAAACATTACTATGATGGTGTGCTAACTACAATTCTACAGAAATTAAAGGAATGAAATCAATTCAGTCAAGCTCTTTGTGGCCATAGGAAAAATGAAACCTGCCTAAAAGCCTATAGGATATAAAAAATAAAATTTTATGGCAACCGCGTCTATATTGGTGTTGGTACGATAGCTCTTTATATCTTTGACTTCAAAACGCATGGTGTAATAATGGTAGATAACGAGAAGACGTAGGAAGCCATTTAGAACTTGAAGCTGTTCAAAACGGACTTTTAGAATTGCTTCATTTCAATTAAGACAGAGAGTAAGAAATCAGCACTCTTTCTTGTGGAGAAGAGAAATATAATTTATGTAAAACTGCAATTAAAGGCTAAAATGACCAGTAAAAAAGCTTCACTCTCATTCTGCAAGACGACACAAACATGGCAAGTAGCTAGATGAGTTAGCGGGCTGGCTTCACATTCCACTATGATGGGCGCATATTCTTGTAGTAAGGACCAGAGTATTTCGGTTGGTGGCTTCTTAGGAAAAAAACTGTAAACATGAGATGAAAAACAAAACCGTTGCCGGTAAATGCGACCTACTGCAAACACTCTGCTCAAGAAAGAAACCACGCCCCATCGCTCAAAACGACACGCCCATTTTTTTTGTAGCGGACACGGAACTAATGGTGTCTCTGTAACTACAATTCAATTACTCTAGAAACATATCGAAAAGTGATTTTGTCGTTATTTTCGAATTACACTTGAGATTTATGGTGTGAGTTTTTTGCTTGAACAGTCAAGTTGAAACTAATCGATATTCCAAGATGAGCACAACGATAACCACTAGTTATTAATTATGAGAGGAATCTTTCTCCTCCTCTTATGGTTCGATTCTTCAAAAAACATCAACTCGCGCTAAAACATTAATGACTAGATTTTTCAAACTCGAGTATTCCAATATTCGACAACGATGGTTTGATTGGAACAAAGAGAGGGTTGCTAGTAGTGGAGAATCTACTACGATCACCATAGTCGTTATTCACTTTATGTCATCCATATGAGCATTTGTAATTAAGTTCCCGGCATACAAATGCTGCTCATAGGAAAAGAAAAGCGTTGCGAACGAGTACTTAACGAAATTGAAAGGCGCTGAGGGCTGAAGAAGGGTTAACGTCATTTTCAGGCAAGGAAAATCTTTCACTCACTCGCGCATTCCAAATGAGATCAAAAAACGAAGAGCAACAACAACAAGGATTAGGAAAGGTGAAAGAAGAAGACTATGAACGAGAAAGGGAAACTTCAATTGGAAGAATAGAAAACTTTTTTCAAGATTCTCGACAAAAGATCGTTGCTAAGTTAATGGCCTTAAATTTAACGGCAAAGGTTTCTTCGCTTTCATGGTTTTGCTATTAACGTTTGAATAGCTGTTTTTTACTGCTACACGACATCATTCATTATCCGGATTCCTGCACCTCTTAAATTCGCGACTCGACTCCAATCGTCCATCATCCACGAAGCTCTTCGGATCTTAGATGTGGCTCTGTCTACTGCTTGAGGGTTTCTTGTCTCCTTTCTTTGAATGACACTAATTGCTGATCGTGTCGATTCAGGCTATCGCCACTTTTTCTGGAATGTAGGAAGTTAGCTGACCGTGAACAGATTTGGCACCATTTTTTGGTCTAGGGAGAGATGTAGGTGGGATGGTGAGCGTAGGGCATTACTCGTTAGAAGATTTTTTTATTCAAAAGTAAATAAATCATGCGTATCGGACATTCGAGTAATCTTGTTGAAAATTTCGGAGTGCAAAAGATGTATGTTCGAAAACCGTTCCACCTCGTCCGATTGAGCGTTAATTGACATGACAAAGGTTCAGCTATGAACTCCAACTTGAAGATGGATCACAGTAGAAATTTAGTTGGACCATGGCAGAGAATCTTAAAATACACTGTACACTTTTGTAAGTCTGAATTATTGGGAAACTATCTTCGAATATTTATTACTGTCAGTGTTCTAGCGTAGATTTTTGGCTCAGAGTACTTCACATCGCCAGCAGAGTTGTTCATTTCTGAGATTTCGGGTAATCTTTATCAGCTTTATCGATTAGTGCTAACGGCATCGAAGCAGAGCTGAATGGAACAAAAGAAGGTCGTGTGTATATCTGAGGTATTCGACAAAATTTTCTGCTTTTCCATTCGAATATTCGTATGTTCGAAAGCATAGGGATGATTTTCGCACAAACGCTGTAGCCGTCCTCTTCAGGATGAGCAATCGGGCGTTTCGGCTTTTCGTATAATTGGCGCATAAGGCCGGCTAAGGATTAGCAAGACCGCCAACACTTAAAATGAACGTGTTTGGTAAGCATGCGAAACCTATCATTACCTTTTATTTTTTATTCATTAAGCCCGTAATTTTATTGGCGATTATCGGTTGAAAGAGTTTTAAAAGGATAAGTACTGAAGCGTTCGGAGTTGATCAGTTTCTGATGGATGCATCATGCATCCAACTCCTTTCACGGACTCGCAGAAGTAATTGAATGTATATCTGGCCATTCTCGTCCACTATTGACTTTCAGCAGCCTACCGATATACAAAGTCAGTGCTGCTTTTCCCTCAGGCAATCCTGGTTTCAACTATCCGATCCTGGATTGATGGAAGAAAGAGTTTGCCTGTACGCGGAATTGAACTAGCGATCCCGTCTGTACTGCAGTGCACCCATAACCACTGCTCTACTTGAGCCCTGTAAAGTTTTAACCTTGCTAATCAGTATTTTACTTTTGAGCACGCATGGCTTGAGGTGCCTTGCAATACACGTTGGACTGATTGCTGGTTCGATCCTGTCCTGAACCAGGTATGCCTTCACTTTCATGAGAGGAAATTGGTAGTAGATTTGTCCGGGAGGATAAAAACAGTGGCTTGACTACATTGGTAGGCCACAGCAAGTTACTGTGGAGTCCAAAAACTATTCAATCACCTTTGTGATGCGACGAATGGAGTCTAGGGTGTGGTACATTTCTAATGAACTGATCAACATCGGCCGGCTTATACTTTTATTCCTTACCCTTAATCTTAGTACACAGGTAATACTTAGATCGCCTGTCGTTACATATGCATGGCTTCCAAGCCTGTCGTTTCATGTGCATGGCTTTCACTTGCAGTTATCACCCATCACAGTGATCGGGTTTGCGCAGGAATTTAGCCATGCTTGAGCACTCGTCGTCTCCTTTCCTCAATGGAATGCGGAATTCTGGTTGAGCGTCATTTTCCTCGGAATCTTGTGATAGCTGTGCTAGGGCGTTCCCGTATCATCATCAACAGCGGTCACTGGTCATTGGGGATTCTAAGGAAATTTGATGCCTTGCGACTAAGAGGCTTGAAAGGCAGTAACGATTCCTTTGACTAATGAGCCAACGACCGGTCAAAGACAATAAAACATGCAAAACATATATAAGGAAAACTCAGAACATCAGCCATGCATCGATCGACACCCAATAACCCTTACCGAGGGCTCACATGTTATCCACCACACCAACCGAGGCCTTTGGTTAGTCTTCCTCTCTGCCAGTTTTTTTATCCTAACGATGCTAACAGCAATCACACCACAGCGGGAATGATCTGGAAAGTACAAATTAACACCGGAGCCAGTTAGGTTGAAGCTGCCATCGAAATCGCAATGCCATAATAAGTTAAGCCTTAAATTACGACAAATAGACTACTTTTTGTAGTTTTCAACGTTTTTAATTTTACTCTCGTAGCGCTAGTTTGAAGTTGACACTCGATGAAAATCATTAATTTCAAATGTTCTCAAAGCTCTCGAAGGTTAGCAGCATAGGAAAACCACTATAAATTAACATTGTTATTCTGTTTCTACTTTATCTACCTTGCTTAGAATTTCATAGTACCAGTTTCTGATGTTTATTTTACTTCCCGATAAAATGACACCAAAAATCTCATGTCCTTTCGTCATCAGCGCTTCCCACTTTAATATACGTAAGAAGAGCATAACACTTTCATAGAACTACAGTACCAATGCGCTGACTTTGCATAAGAAAAAAAGACAGCCATGGATGGAATTTTGCTGGAAGGTCGTCATTCTCATCCAAAGTGAAGAGGGTGGCGCCGACCACTCAATTAATCTAAATGTGAATTGCTTCGATGGCGGATAACGAAGTGCATCGGCGGTGAACGAACTTAGACCGACCGCTCGATGACAGCTAATACAATAGCGCTCAATGTTTACAAAAAAACATCGCTAAAAAAAAATTCGGCGATAAACTAGTGATGAAGGACGACCGCGTACAGCCCATTAAGGAAGACGGTCATTAACGTAATCAGGTGCACCACAGTCAGCACGTCGTGCTAATGGCCTATGAAAAGTTCCAACTTTTATGAAGAATAACATATTTACGAATATTTTCGTATTTGAACGTGGAAAAACCAATACTACATAGCACGCCAAAAAAAACGATGCGAGAGTCAGAACGCTGATTTGAAACATCGCCAGGATCCGAAAGTCATTCTATGGGCTAAATAAGCAGCCAGTCACCTCAACGACGCGAAGAAACGAGTCGATGCCATACGAAATCCTTAAGGCAGTATTTACGTAAAGAAACTGGTCATTATATCCACTGAGTTGTTAGTAGTTATGAATATGTTATGTTATAAAAGAACAAAAAAGTTATATTGCGAGTCCATGGAGAGTAAATCGCTTCCTTATCGATGTCGTTGTACAATGTTGCAGATGAAGGTCGTGTTGATGACGCCTTTGTTTACGCTCATGTTACGAATGATGTATAAATAATGCTCGATCGTATACTGAATGCCAAAAGTTCCATGTCTCAATTACTGTAAACATTTCATTTTGTTACGGACATGGACTATTCCGCGCTGAACATCATGGATTGATTTCAGTGGCAGTAACGGAACTAGTGGAAACGATCTCGCCGAATTCTCCCACTCTCTTCTCATTCCAATGACAGCAGATATCCATGACATATCTGCGAGAAGATTTGAGGACATTGTAAATTAAAGAGATTCGTCACTCATTGTGAGATGATCGAAATCGCATACCGTAACCGGCAGCAAGTGAAAACTTGCACGACAGCCCGTTTATAGCAAGGATTTCATACCTACTAGTCTTTTACCGTAGTATCCCATTTTATAAAAAGCATACATTACAGAATCCTATTTATCTTTATGGGTTTTCCAATGAAATTTTTTGTAATTTTCGTCTTCTTTGAGATCACTGAAAGTTTTTTTAGATGGCTTAGAAAGTTCTCGACAATCTCAAGCGCAAACGAACATAGAAGTCGACTTTGGGAAAGCAATGGGCACTTCTTAGTAAACATTGTAAACTGACATTTCCTTACAAGCGTGATTTTACTGGTACAGTCGTTTCGTTTTTTATTTACTACGTCGTTTGCCGGTTGCTATGGAATTTGAGTAGGCGTTTCCAGAAATTCTACTCTAAGTCTCAATAATCAGTTGAATATTGATGAATTAAGACCGTAATGTCTTAAGCGCGTTTAATGACCTGATTCAAACGAAGAAGACACAGAACAAACTGAACGATCTTTTTTGTTGGTCACGCCTCTGAGGAAATTGTAGTAGGATAGGCAGGAAGAAGAAAACTACTACGTTAAGTCGACCAGTTAAAGGACTATCGGAGAAGTCAAGGAAGTCGACAACTGGCTACAGAATGATATAATGGAAGCGCAGGTGTCGAGATGATTGTGTGAGTTCGATGCATTGAACGAACTTCAACAACTAGTTGCTTATTACTGGTATTCTATTTTTTGAAAAAGGAGTAATTTTCCCCACTAAGCGACCATTCTCAGCAACTATTGTTAGGGAAAAAAGTTTTGGAAAACTACCACTAGGCGCAGGGAATCATGTCATTGATTTTGTTAACTGGAAGTCGGAAGTTAAGTTAATATGCAATAGGGTTGAGGTCAAGTTGCTCTACATTCAACTTTTCTCCCTTCACTGTAATAAAATCATGTTATCATACAGTAAACTGAAAAGAAAATAATAATCAAATTTTTAATTCCTCCTGTGCAGCTCCACACCCTTCCACTCGTTCTGTGTTTGTTAGAGAAGCATTGAATCAACCCGGAAGCCAAAACAATTTACTCATTTACGAAAACCACCTAGAGGAACGTGTACCACTGTTGCAAGAGATGTTTAGCGATGCATAGGTGGTAGTTGATTTCCTCTGGCGCAGCGTGCTAAATGAATGCTCTACCTAACCAGGATCTACAAGCTGGTTCCAGGGCTGTCTGGGGATAAGAACATTGATTTGATCCAGAAAGGGGTTTGCAAGGCATTGCAAAGGTCAAATATGCGTTCAACCATAATTACAATGACATCGGTGACGTCTGTTTAATCCACGATGCATTTTCCAAGGACTGATCAACGCCGAACGTTTTATCGTTTGTCCTTTATAATTTTCATATCAACGTATTAGGCAAGTCGCATGATTTCTAAGTGAATTCCTGCTTTTTCAACTTACCAAGCATCTTATAGCTTCTATTTCCGAAAAGAGGAACTGCTAATATTCCATGGTGGTCATCATCTTCCTGCCCAATGTGAGCACACCACCTCAGGAAGACAATGAGAACCGTTTATCGGATCTTTTCGATTCGAAAAGTGGTTTTCAACTTAAAGAAATGTGCCGTAACAACAACACCCATTCAAAAGCAGCGACCCGAACCCGGACAAAGAAATGGATGAAAAAAGCTACCAGAAATCAATGTGAAACCCCATCATATGTAATAGTCACGATGAGTCATTGTAACCTTTCTGTAAAGTGTGAAGACTCAGAAACAGGAAGCTTTTTCTTGATTCGTAGGGCTAACAAGGACACCTACGAATAATCGAGTCCTCAAGTACATTATCGACTTGTATAATCTTGCAGAAACAAAACCTCAGTGAAAAGTATTCATCGCCTTTTCTTCATATGCCACTCTAAATGAGATAGTCCTTTTTACCTACTTGATAATTGGATGGCCCGTCCTCACTGCTTGTGCGGGCCGCACCATAATCTCCATTCTTTCGGAGAATGGCTGGTTTAGTCATTGTGGTTCCCTAGAATCCCGAGATCAGCCAGGCCAAAGTCTGCCCCAGGTCTTCTCTTTTTTAATGCATAATAATTCTTCATTTTCTAATTCGCACAACCAGACTTAACGTAAAGTGCAGATTCCAGCAATCTTTTCATTCCATTTCTTGTCTCGTATCTGTCACCTGCGAAAGTGCTCGAATTCTGCACATGGATTTGGCCGCTACTTGAGAGTTTGCCGTTTTCTCGAATGTCGTTGAATTTCAGTCGAATTAACGCTCTTGGGAATCCTTAGCTCTGCTAGAGCACTTCTAGATGGTCACGACAAGTAATGGCTAGGCTTTGCGTTCCAGAAGAAACTTTTTTCTTACATAAGTTTACCACTAATATGTTGCCGACTCCGGAACTCCGAGAACTTGGTTTACCAAGCGAGCGAACAGGGATCTATAATTCCAGTGGAATCTTTAACCACCGCACTCATCCGTCCATATGTAGTAATATTGAGTTTTCTTCGGAGAGATCAAGAGGCCTAGTTGTGACATGAGAGTGTTTCAAGTAGTTTGCTTTGTACTTTTTTCACTGTTAGCAAACAGCTATGGAGTTGTGATAAGCATTCACCGATTTACTTCACGCAGATTTATGCTATCAGTAGTGATGAAGTAGAGGAAAAATGGTTGTGGCTGGCCCTTTGATACGGTTTGTGCTGGTGACGAGGATGATGACGATGACGGATTATAGCGAAATACGCCGCGAATGTGGGTAATTTTCAGATAACATTATTCATACTAACTGCACGATATGACCGCCACAGTGATCAGCAACGCTTTACCGATGTAGTTTTAACCAGTTTAGAACCTGACCGATGCCAGTGGTTCAAGTTCAGTTCACAAGTACTGCAGTGAGATTTAAATAACAATGCGGCGAATCTTTGTGTTTTGAAGAAAATCTGGCGATTGTGTGAAGATCGAGAGACGTTCGTGATTGTTAACATTCAATGCGTAGCGGTATTAAATGAAAATTCTGCGACCGTCAACTTTTAAGGATGCTGTAGCTCAGTTATAACCAATACGGTTAACACTCATATGCACCTCTAATACTTAAATGGTTAGCTTAGACAAAAAATCGCTCGAACTCTGCCGAGATGACATCTTCGATGCAAGTTCATGCCAAAACGGCAACGATTCTTGACGTCGGTTTTCTTCTAGCAAAACTTTCGAATGGTAATGGTTAGCACTGTTCCAGGGTGCAGACGTTACTAGGGCATCGCATTTCGACATCTGGAATACCCCTTGGCCTGAGTGGGTAGGTGCCCAACTCGAGTGGAATTTGCATTTCAAAAAAACGGATCTTCTGTTTTCTTTCTCATACCAAACCTGTTTAATCAGAGGATTCGTTTCGTCGTTAGGCGCACAAAAATTTAACTATTTAGAGATCCTCGGATTTAAAAACCTTAAAAAGCCTGGTTTCCAGAGCTACGCAAGAGAATTTCCTATGCACAAGAAATTTTATAGGAAGAGTTAGCATGATTTGGATAATACAGACAGGTGCGCAGATATCTTTAACACCCAAGTCCCAAGTCAAGAGGGTCAAGCATCCGAAACGACTCAAGTGGCGTGCGAAAAAAGGTAGAAGAAAATAGGGAATGATACGATGTGAAGAGTAATTGGATCTATTTGTTCTATTCCTTATTACCGAATGTTCTGTGTTACAGGAAAAAAGAAGCAACACCACAATTTTTCTTAATGTCAAAAGTGCTTAACGACTCAACGCTGGTTCTTAGTGTCGTCGCTATTGCGCTGTTAAAAAAGTTCGTAGAAATACCGTTCCATTTTTTACGTTTGTATCAAACTGTTTTTTTATTCCTACAATGTCGTGATGACAGACCAGAGAGAGAGACAGATGACCTAAAGAAGTGTCTAGAACCGATTTTTTCCAACGGTTTATTACTATTTTATTGTGTATTATGTATAGTATTATTCAAAAAGGAGGATGTAGCACAGTTGTTGAAGATGCCCTGCAATGAACACACGGTCATTGCTACGACCCTGCTCTTCAGATTCACCATCAACGTCGAACTTGTCCTTTATCTTTTATTATTATTTCACTATTTTCAGCTGTTTTAGTGGAGGGCCAGTAGCGCAGTGGCAGTGGTGCCGCTCATCACAGGAACGGTGCCAGTTCGAGCTCACACGGGGTTCACCAAGCACCTCATACCTCCAAAGTCGGTGAATTGGGAACAAACTTGTCTTGGAAAAAACTCATTCTGGAGAATAGTCTCGAGCAGCACTCAACGACATTCATGACGAAAGGAAAGTCCTCAAGCAGCACCCGAAGCCAAATGCAAGGAAGTTGGAAGGACTTCGTGGACGATGGATGCGAGAAAACAGATCGAATGCTAGAAGTGATGGGATCCGCACGGTAGATATGGAGACGAGTCGTGTAAAATAATGTAAAAAACTTGTTCTATTTACTAATTTCTCAGTCTTTTGTCTTTTCATTTTCATCCACCTTGTATAAAAAATGCATTCCTTACATAATAACTCGTTTGAGTTGTGCTTCACTCCACAGGATTCGATTTGAATCGTTAAGAGGAACATCTGCGGAGCATGCACTTGGATCAATCCAGATCTGAGGAAAACGAGGAAGCGAAACGTTGGCCGATTAAGACTTTCGTAACAAAGTTCGTGCTAGCTTAATAATCTATGAAAGCATTGTCTACTCAAATCGATGTTTGTTAAATGAGGGTCCCTTCTGGAAAATGATTTCTAGCATACTTTCCACAGTATCATTCTACTTAAAAGCAAAAATGGATGTAATGAAGGAAAACATTCTGTTAAATAGACTTCTGTTATTCATGCAGGCCTTTGGAAAAGTTCTATGGAAGCCAATAAATAATGATGAAACCAGAGAACAAAAAAAGGATAAAACTCTCGGCGTTGATCAATCCGTGAGGGATGCGCCGTGCATTCGACTTCATTAATCATCGTTTGGAAGAGATTGAATGCATATCTGGCCTTTACAATGACTCGTGGTGGCCTACCAATGTATGCAGCCAGTGCTGCCATCCTCCCAGGCAGGTCTGGTAGCAATTTGTCGACAACGGAGGGATCGAAGGATTTCTGAACTATGGCGTGAGATTGAAACCATGAATATTGCAGTGCACCTCTGACCGCAGTACAATACGCGCTCCGATGAAACCAAATAACCAGTCTTAAGGTGAGAAAGTCCTTTAAAAGGATAGAGACACATTTAGTGCTTAGGACCTTTCAATGTTTATTCCTTAATATTTTTAAGAAGATTTGGAATCATGTACTATTTTCAAAAAGTGGTTCATTTGTTGAAAGTGAAATCAACCGAGATCGATCAGATTGCCATTTATCAAAAAACATTCGTACAAAAAATAAATCGATACGATAGTTGTGCAATTATTTATAAGGATTTTTGTTACAACAAATCAACAATGTAGTTGTTCCTATAATGCTATTGCCATCAAAAAAATTTAGTATAATTTAGTTAAGAGATCTGCCTTACAATTATAATGCTGTCTAATGAGTGGATGCTTGATGATGGGGCCATTTTTTATTATTTATTGATCGATCGGCTCACTACCGGTTGGTTCGTTCCTTCTATGAAAGGCAATTAGAAGAGAAAAAAAACTACCAGGAGTGAATTCAGATTTCAACGTCCAGCAACAACCTTCTGAGCGTAAACCATACGAGATTCAAGTGTTTCCGTTCGTGATAAAACAGTTTTCCCACAATTTCCTCCAAGTGCTAGGGCCCGCAGCATCCAGGAGGTTTTCTTGGGTGACTCGGAGGCGGTGGTTACGGTAACGACGGCGGCAACAGCATGAATGCAATCTGTTCATGAAATCACATTGAGAATAATGCGATTAAGTGGGTGTTATCTTTTCCGCTTTTTTCTCACTCTCTATTTCCGGATAGGTCAGTTCGGGCTGACCACTTGACCGTTGTTATTCTTCGGTTGCGTCTTAAGCAAATCAATCTCTATCGCGCTAATCGAAGCAAACTAATTTGCCATATGATCCGGCCACTCCTCCCTAAGCCTAAGCAAACAAATATTGAAAATAGAAATCGCGAAGAAACCCTTTCATTGTTGTTAGATGTGAGCAATCTTTTAGATAACAATGATTTCTGAAATTTTAAAATGATATCTCCAATGATTTGGTGTTTTTCTTTTGATTGAGCTCAATATTTGCCGGAAGTATTGACCCAGAAAAATAAGATCAGCTGTCTAAAAGAGAAAATTCTATGATCCCATTTATTTTTTAATAATATTTCGATGACAACACACGCTTGATTTATTTTTCTATTTTTTATAATCTTACAAAAAAATAATAAGGGGATAAAGCTCTCGGCGTCAATCAATCCCTGAGGGATGCGCCATGCATTCGACTTCATTAAGCATGGTTTGGAAGTGGTTGAATGCATATCTGCCCTTGCAATAACCCGCGATGGCCTACCGATGTATCGAGCCAGTCCTGCTATTCTCCCAGACAAGTCTGGTACCAATTTGCCGACCCCGGATGGATGGAAAGTTTGGTGGGCCTAGGGTGCGGGAGATCGATCCCATGTGTGCGTCGCAGGGCGCCTGTAGCCACTCCCTCACACACGCTCTTATATTCCTATATAGAACGAAATCGCATAATCTTTCAAACACTTTGATTTCTGGAATGCTTAGCATAATTGTGCTTGTCTTTGACTCGTCCATAGATTGATGTCTGCAACTATTGTCGTAACAAATACGGTCGATTTCCTCCAGTGAAGGCCTGTGCTCCTTGTTTAGCATGGCCTTCTTGGAGTTCCAGGAAAAAAATGTAAATCATTATCCAACATCTCAATGTGGAAGGAAATCTAAAGATCCTCAAGCAGCTGTCAAAATTCGGAAGAATAGGACATTCCACATGGATGAGAATTGCTGGGCAACGAAACGAATGACTACAAATTTAGTGCTTTCTGAAGGTGGCGTGGTCGCAACATCGATTTTCTATCAAGCCCACCAACGATCAGTAGCTCTGTTTATGTTTTCTTGATGAGCAGAAAAGAAATTGCTAATATAGTATTTATTAGGCCGTGACCACCACCTAGGTAGATTTGGTCCTCGTTAAAGCGTGGAAAGGTCGAAATGATTTGCAACTTTCTCAACTAAACCCTTTCATAATATCAGGAAGAAGGACTCAAAAATCTAAATTACAATCGCACGGTGAGCAGCCGATTTTAAACAATGATCGTTTTGTTCTTTATATGTCCTTATTGTTGTCATGGGAGACTACCCTCATGGTCTTGCATGGGTGACGACTGTGCTGCTTCAAGGTCAAAACATTAGTCTGAGATGTGAGGCTAGGTCACACGTAATCACACTTGCACCCGGTGTGCTGTTCATTTCTGGATTTTTCGAGTTTATCCTAAACGCCTCAAAAAATTTAGCGCGTAGATATTTTAGATCCCTGAGTACGGATGGAAGGATTTCCCCCTCAAGATTTTCCCCGTTATGTGTTTGCGTGCAGTGCACGCCTAGTGCAGTACTAGGGTTCAAGTTCACGCTTACCTTCTAGATGTTCATGTTCAAACATACAGATTGTTCTACCCGTCTCACGATGTATTTGTCCCCAAATGCTTTGTGAAAAATTAGGTGCATAGGACCCGAACTCGTGGAATCACCATCTTTATCGTTAGGGAAAATAACGAAATTTATATATTGCACGTATGGTGCAGCACGAACAATACAATACAACCAGAAAGATAAGTGAATGACAAGAAAGTTCTACTACTGAGATGAAAAAAATGAACGGTAAGAATGTTCCATAGAATTATTGTTGGTATCTAAGTAATTATGGAGATTACAAAGAGGAAGTCTTCGGTAATGATTGAGCTGTTGCTTCTGTTCACTGGAAAGTGCATCCCTTTTTTACTGTTTTCAAAAACAAGGAAGCAAAAGCAGAACAAAGCGAAGCAGAGAAAGGATAACATTTCCGTGAGGACTTGAAGGAATTAGAAAACTGAGCAGCATGCCAAAAATTACTGTGAGTGGTTTGAGAGTTGTGTCTGCGTGACTGTGTTGATGAGGGCCACCAGTGTAATAAACGTTTTGCTGTTCTATGCATTGTATTTTTATGCATATGTATAAAAATGCGACGTATCTGCACAAAATGGTTAGGAAAGAAAAAAATAAAGCAAGCTAGCTCTAAGATGATAGTACCAGCGTGTGATTTTATAATGCAAGTTTAAAATCTCTTCGAACGCGACTATGATCACTATTCTTTAATATTACTATCGATTGCAGCGTAAGCTTATCAAGTTTGATCATTTTAGGATTTGAATAATCGATATTGGACCTGACGTTCAATCGTTCCACAGAAATACAGAATTACCGAACAGGGAGCTTTTGTGACCAAGGATAAACGGAATTTTAACGGTATAAAACGAATTTTAAATAGCACTAGAATCTTCGGGAAATCCCTTCAGGAAGGGGTCCTAAAGGCAAAGCAAAAGAGATTCAACAAAAAAACGGAAGAACGAAACCAATCCTTAAAAAATGAACAAAATGATAGTAGAATGCACTGATGGCGATTAAGTTAACTGTCTTCCTACAAGATAAATTTAAGCGACACCTTGTCATCTTTAACAAGAAAGATTAGCATTTTATGACTTTTTCTTGCCAGCAGAATCGTAATCTAATTAGGCCAGCGAGTGAAGTTTGTAGTAGAGTCCTACTTTTCTTCTTCCAACTTCCCAGTTTCTGCCATATCTTCCATTTTCCATTTCCTATCAAGTATTTTGATGATCTCTTTTACCGTACATCCCCCAATCAGATTAGGAAGTAGATAAAGTGCGGGATATGAGTGACGAAGCACACGCAATTTTGCGGAGTTTGGACGAAATAGAGGCTGAATTGTCCGACTACAGTTACCATTTTTTTTCAATGGCATCGCAATTAATTCGGTAGTTATTCGGAGAAACATCAAAGTTCGCTCTCGATTTTTTAAACGGTTGCACGTTGGGTTGAAGGGAAGAAAACGCCAGAGTCATTTGGCACACATACAAGCACCCTTGTGTGGAGAATTTGAGAAGCGAACCAATGCAGATAAATAGTCGGCCAGCTTGCTTAGATAAAGTGAAAGAAGAGCAGAGAATTCCAGAAAAAAAATCAATTTACTTTTAAAAATTTTCAAGGGAGTTACTTGTGTTATTTACTGCAAAATCCCCTTAGGGTTGCGTCACGAATTCGACCCACTTCGTAGCATCTAAAAGAGAATCGAATGCATATTTAGAATACGTGATGGTTGCGAAGGGTCCACCATTTAAAATATAAAGCAACTGCTTTTTCCCTCAGACAGGTCTGGTAGCAATTTGACGACCTCGAAAGGATCAAAGATTTCGACGCCGGGGGAAGTGGGATTAAACCAACGACCACATGTATATTTCAGGGTACCTCAAATCGCCACTCTACCTCTACAGAACCTGTTACAAAAATTCTAAAAAGGGGACGTCGACGAAAGTATTAGCCAACAATCCATTCAGAGATAGGCGAAATGAGCACGACATCGATATATAAGACAACCTCTGTGCTATCGTGATTCTGAAATCTATAAATCATCAACATTCATAAACGATCTCTGTCGAATCCTTTTCGGGTTTTCGTGTTTGAAACTGTTTGAAATTGCTTAGCAACATAACTGACAATGATCCTTAGCCTTTTTCCCAGCTCAGCTTTGTGAAAGAACCGGACGACGACGTTTCCTTAATACTTCACTAGGAGACTAAGCCTGAAGGCATTTCGATTTGATTTTTTTTGCTGTTTTACGTGAACCGACACCTCACTTTGTAGGGATTGAAGTACTCTCCGTATTCCATTCACTTCTACGCATCCGTAATCCAGGAAGGGCTTCCTGTTTACGTCCTTTATATCCATTCAGGGAGCATTCGTACCCTTTCCTAGCGCTGAGTTAAAAAATATTTAATAATTTAAGGAAATATACTTCTGTTTTGCGTTTAGTTGACACAGTGTATTTCAGCGAAACGGCAAAAGGCTACTAGTATAAAAATATATCCTATAATGTTTGAATCTACGTTCTTTAGAACCCTTAAGCTTCAGGCGCATGAGCAGCTCGCTCAGTTAGTAATTGATATTATCGAGTTGTATCAATTACATAAATCTCATTCAAGTTTCTTACCACCATGGAGTTGACCTCATCACGGTGATTTCGGCACAGCTAACTTGGCTCTTATACTGATCACAGGTTTTTCGATCCTTGACAACTTCTTCACAGTTTTTTAACAGCATAAAAATGTCCCAAAAAAATTTGGTCCCACCATATTACATAAGTATAGATAAAACTTTATAATAAATCATTATCGAAAATCCGTTCTTTTACAGTTTATCGAAAATAGCTATATCCATTTAATGACTACTAGTGTTTTCTGTGAACATGGAAAGCAGAGTGGCTGGAACCATCGTAATATACACGCATGGTTTCTGGTTCGATCTCATACCGCGCGCAAACCATGCTCGTTACCCTTCTGCAAATTGCTTCCAAGCTTATTTGGGAAAATTTCATCCACAAAGGGCGTTAACTGCCAGTTGTAAAAAGGGGCTAAGCCATATCATAGGATTTCAATGAGAATCAACTCGGCCAACATTCAACGACTTTTGCCAAGAAAATCAAGTCGGCGAAGACAAATAAAGATGAAAAAAAATTAAGTAATTGCTAAAGACTGACCACATGAAGGTCTGAAGATTCTCCTGAATGACTGCTAGGGGAGAATGAACCGAAAGAAAAGTGAGAAGGCTCCTAAAATATGTGAAGTAGGATCATGTAATAAATTCATTCTGTGCGCTGCTCTAACACGGCTGCTCGAACCACCTCAATGGACATTGTTATTCGTGATGATGGCTTGATTTCGTCTGTGACTACGGCCATCCGGATTGAATCAAACGTTGCCGAGCATCGAGGAAACAGACAACGTCATTTGTTGCTCCTCGACGAGACTACGTTGCTGAGCAGTTTCTAAATATAGATGGATGAATGAATATTTTTTTCACTTTGGCTTTTTTATTAGCTGTATAGAGCAAATAGACTGTCGATCTTGAACAAAATAAGCGAAAGAAGTGACTTAAAAAATAGTCTTAGTTGTGTCTCGAGAGTGTAATATTGAGGTGGAGTTTTTGTTCTTCAAGTTCTTAAGAAAGAGTACAAGTGACCCAGATGAGTTAATGAAGGCATTAGTGCCTTTGATGGACAATTTCAATTCTGTAAAGGGATTGCAGAACCGCCATTGTTATGCCAATCTTAAAAGGATAAAAAAAGACAAAGCTCTTGGCGTTGTTCAATCCCTTGAGGGATGCGCCACGCATCCGACTTTATCAGTCATCGATGAAGGTGATTGAATGCATATCTGGCCTTTACCACAACTCGGGGTGGCCTACCGATGTTTCCAGCCAGTGCTGCTATCCTTCGAAACAAGTCTGGTACCAATTTGCCGACCCCGAAGGGATGGGAGGCTTGGTGAGCCACGGGAGCGGGTATCGATCCCATGTGTGTATTGTAGGCCGCCTCCGACCACTGCGCCACACGCGCCAGTGGGAGTCTAAATGCTGCATACGTTTTTTAAGCGACAGGTTTTTCGAGAATTGAAGGGAAAGCATTGCCAAAAAATTGCAGGTAATATTTACCTATGATGAGCTTGTCTTAGCGAACAAATCTTTTAGATTCGCAAATGTAGGAGAGAACAGTCTGCCTCTCAAGGAGTAGGAGATGTTCTTCAGTAGCTTTAAGTGCTCATAGCTGTTCGTCGGCGTTGAACGTGGTAGCGCGGACCTCACTCTTGACAAACAACCAACCATATGTGCACCCAATTACGCTCTTGAACGAATCGTTTGCATTGTTGTCACATACTTGAGTACTTAGTGAGCGTAAATAATAGGGGATGATAGCTAAACAGTGTACGATGGAGAATGAAGCCATTGAAGTGCTGCATTGACCACTTCAACGACCAGAGAGCTCATCAATGACGAGCACTACTGCTCGACCTATGCGACAGATGGGGTCATAACGGTGTGGTGGTGGATGACAGCAATAGTGGCGAGGGTCACCATGTTCGAATCTAAACAAGGCATTGGCTTCCTTATGTCCTTGTTTACTATTCCTCATCAGCGATATGAGTCCATTAGAACCACGAAGGATGATATTTCTTCCTAACTATTTTCCCGTTTAGTTGAATTTTTTTCCTTCCCCTTTTCTTAGTTTTCGAAAAAACGATTGGAGCTTGAAGCGATCCTTCTAATGGAATACATTATGCTCACCTATGAGGAAGATCAATACCCATCGTTTTTACCGTTCCTAAAAAATGTTCATGTATGAAAGTTGGAAAAACACTAGGAAGATTTGCACGCACGAAAAACTCGACTTAAAACGTTTATTGTCTTTGGCCGAATACTCAGAATCTGTTCAAATAGAAAGCACGAAAAAAAAAGAGACGATTGCAACGTTGAGATAACTTAAAAGACGCAGAAACTTAAGGCTTCACAAACAAATAAACCGAAACTGATAAATCTAACCGTTAAAAAAAGTTGAAGACCACTTCCTTCTTAGTGTCAACTTCGGTCGTCGCTAACGGGTTTGACGGTTTGTCAACGAAAGTGAGAAGCTGTCGTTATAAAAGTTACCCATACTTTCTGCGAACAAACATTTTTATATATCGATATATGTTCTAATGAACCGCCCTTGTTTAGCTCATGCAAGGTTGGTAGAGATGTGCTTATTCTTAGTGTCGTTGTTGTTCGATGGCTGACGTTTCGGCGACTTCGCCTTCCTTAGAGCTGCGCTCCTGGATAACTCCTGTATTGTTTACGGTGGATGTTCGTCCACCACCATCATCATCATCAGGTTTATAGAAAGTCCATCTTTTGAAACGCTTGTGTACTTTAAACTAAACAGCAAGTTCACCTAAGCACTGCAGATTATTGTAAACAACGAGTGACAGATATCACAGTTAAGATAAAAGCTGGCTGACAGAAGGGCAAAGCGTGAACCTCCGTAGTGCAGTGAGTGTGACTATATGAGCTCTCGCAAAAGGTAATCGCGGATTCGAAGGTGACTCCGGGATTCCGATTTTACAAACATCTTGGCATCACAGTGGTTGAGAAACAGATAGTTAAGAATGTTGTCAGCCATGTAGCTACCGGTTTCGATAGCTACTGCCTCCATCAAAACAATTAACAATGATCTGGGACATCTGCTTGAGAAAAACAACTCTCAAAAAAAATCTTATGAAAAGAAGTCTCAAAGAAGTTTTTTTCCCTAAATAGAAGAACCTTTCGTCGTTCTAGAAAGAACTTTTGAAAAGGACCCTAGACAGGAAATCTGGCGCGATCCCGTAATTGGATAGTGATTCTATGAAATCACCAAAAAAAGGCTGAAAACGTCCGTTCGATAGAAGGAGGTTTATCTTTTCAAGGATACGCAAAAATTTTTCCAGCAGCCCAAACGGAGGACCAACATGAGGGCGAAGTCGGTTAAAAAAAACTAGTCGCTTTCAAGGCTTCCAGCCAAGAACATGGGAAAAACGAAAGAAAAAGATTGGAGAAAGAAAAGTGGGATCTTACTGAACTTTCCTCAAGTCTTCTTCGAGATCTTTGAGCTAACTACCATACGGCTGGCATCTTAACAAAAATCAGAGGAATTTTGTTGAAGCCGAATGGAGAAGCCAAAAAAGCGAAGGAAACGGAACAGGTGGAAAACGACATCGACAAAAAACAACAGAATCTGTACTAACCTGCGATACTTCAACACTTACGTCTAGTGCCCTACCGAAATGCTCTAAAACATATTCAACCTCTTGAGCGACAAACTATTGAACTACTTATTTCCTTTTCTCTAAATGTCTAAAACGTGAACTACAACCCCGAAAGTGCTGAGATATTGACAATTCAGCTGATATAATTTAGAACATTGCAGTTCCGATGGCTGCTTCAGCTTAACCGGATTCGATGCCCATTTCAGCTCCTCAGATCATTCTCATTGACGGATGATTGCCGATAGCACTTCTACAGCAAAAAACTGGGTTATAGAAAGGCAAGGCAAAAAAGGTTCAGTTGGTGCAGTAGATAACGTGTGAGCATCCAAAAATGGTAATTGCTGGTTCGAAAGACACCTGAGGTTCCGTGTTTTGCTCATATCTCAGTATCGTCGTGGTTGTATCTGACGTAATACCATGCCATGAGAAAAAGCGTAGGCAGCAAATAGTAGATATAATACCGTCTAAAATGTATTTTCACTGATTGCTAAGCCAATACGAGGCTGTTGGCAAACGCTTACCCGGCTAACGTTTCGACGTCTTCGTCTTTCTCAGAGTCGACGATCCCAATCGACGGTTCACTACCATTCATCCTTGCGTTTTGCTATCTTCGCCGGCGTATCGAGGTCGAGTCTTCTACAGTAAAGTGCGCTAGAACAAAGAACCAAATGAAGACACCATTTGGCCAGGACGAACGACTGTGGACCGTTGAATCTGATCATAGGCTCCGAAGAATGTGATGGCCTCGGAAAGTTAATCGAAAAAAGGTTTTGGTAACAACTTGATGCTAGCTTGTCAATGAAAGCGAGTACATTGACTATTCACACCAAAGTTAAATGAAAGTAGGTTTACAATAATTTGATCCAAGATTTTTCCTTATACTTTTGTTCGAAATTCCGACATCGGTGTTCCATACAGTCACCTTCTAAACGATCCATGTGTCTATTTAGGAAGTTCTGTTAAGCAAAAATACTTGGATACGTGGATACTGAGATGGCGTATCTTCTTTAGTTGTGCGGACCTCAGTATAACCTCTTTTTTTCGGAGTTTTGCTGGTTTATCTACTATGTTTCCTTGGCGTCCCGAGGTCAGCCTAGTCAAAGTCTGCCCTTGGTCATCACCACCACAGGCAGTCGCAGCCCTTGTGAATCAGAAGGCGATTTGCCACCATTCAACTAGTTTGATAACAGGACGGTGGTCGATCCTGGTATTGGTTTACTCTTACCTAGGCATCCTGATGGAAAGCCGGACTCTTTCTCAGCTTGGGAAACCCTGTCGGGTGATAAATCTCCCGCTTGCATCGCAGCCCGTAGCTCAGGAACACCTCCTAACCACGATGACGCGGTAAACCGTTGGGAGGTAAGCAAAAATAAACTGCCAAGATTTCTACCATTTTTTTTGCTCATCCATGGCTAGATATCTTGTCAATCACTTCAGTCGCGATGAACGATCTTCAATATCCACTGAAACAGGAAGGACCGTTTATTAAGCTGAGTGTCCTGCATGAAATAAAACCTAATGATCACACATTTTAAGGTTTAATATAACCACTGCAGGGGTTTTTCCACCTCAAAAAGCAAACAATCGTCTCAAAGTTTTTCATCTTCCATCCATGTTTGGACCTTCAGCTGCCTTTTTCTGGTTGTTATCCTATTCTGATATTACAAGATTCACCTCTAGATTAATGATATTTTTTGTGGCACTACGCCTAACTATACGTGAGTTCGAAAGTTGCACAGAGCTTTCTGCGTTAATGGGCTTCAGGGAATAACATGGTGGTTGTAAAGACACTCCTTGTTTGAGGTTGGTCTAACGCATCCCGAAACTATATCTGACCCCTAATAGCATCCGTTGTAAACTCACCTCACTAACACTACACTGGTTAATTCATCACTAAATCTGCTGTGAACCATTCCAAATCTTTTTTTTCATATCCGCTCAAGCATACCACAGTTACCAATCTAAACCGATGTTCCTAGCTATATCGAACCTACCGCTAACCCATCTCCAACAACGTCTCAATTCAAATCTCGAACCCATGTTTTTAACCACTTAAACCTTCCAGAAATATCAGGCTCTAAGCTATCCGAAGCTGAATAAAGGTGCATTGGTGGGTTCGTTGCACTGTGATGCGAGATGAAAATTTCTAGTATTGGCTCGTCTATCATTATTGACCTCTACGCACACGATTAGCAGCGGTAACAACAAGGAGCACTCTTCGATTTGGCGAGTTCTTCCATTCAACTTGCTTATCTAATATTACCTCTCATTCGTGATCCGAAAACAGAAGACAACGCTAAAGTTAACCCATTAGATAATGTGTTTAACCTGATGTAATGCCAGAAACTTTTTGAAGGGCTAATATTCCTAAGTTTACCTCCGGAATGGTTAATCGCAGATTCGAATTTGGCCTGGGGTCCAAATTTCGCAAATATCTCAGCATCATTGTGGGTGTGTTCCTAAGTTTAATTTGGAGGGTATTCTTTTTACGCGTACCAAGAAACCACCGCGCTATATCTTAAAAAATCGACTTTCATTAAACCTCGGTAGAAATAATAAAGATTTCTCTATATGATCTGAAGAAGCGGAACGTTTGCGGAACACAATTTTTATACCAACCTCATGTAATAGCTCAATCATGTAGAGGATGAATGATTACCGTTACCGAGGTTTAATGAATGTCAATTTTTCAGACATCAGCACGCTATGTACCGGCAAATGAACTACCGACGGGTATAGGACACACTACCTGCCAAAAAGCAGATTATACTAGATGGCCGGATTCGATCAACATCCGTCCTGTATAAAACGGCACCACTGAGCGAGGTTAACCATTTGAGCGGTGCTTCCTCCACTAAATTCGACTCGATGAGACCACGAACACCCACATCTCACGGACTACCCACTTTGGGCCATCAACTCCGATCAACGCGGCTCTGAAGAAGTTGAAGACACTAGAAGATTAGCGGAATAAAAGTTTTTTATACCATTCTCGGACTAGCTCAATTATCTATAGAATTATCGTGCTATATATTCCTCCTATTTGGTTACATGATGCAGTCTTAGGTAGAACAACGGTCACGATGCCGTTCGTTAAGAGGGTCGCCCAGGGCTCACCAGTGCTCCCATCTCTCCGTTTCGGAAAAATTGCTATCAGACTTGTCTAGGCTCAACTCACCCCTCCAATCCATGTTGAAACTGTTATTCTAGAACTCGAGGGAGAATTGACTCGACTAGCATTCAGTGATATTCATGAAGAAGACGAAAATCATGCAGCAGGCAAATTAATACGCGAAAGTTAAAGACTTTTTGCAAAAAAATGGACGCAGGCGAACAAGTCAAGTGCAAGAATTGCTGAGATTCGCACAGTATATGTGAAGAGACGAATCATGTAAAGAAGAAATTAGAAAAAAGAACTGCTTGTATTGAACTAACACTAGCTGGCATAAACGTATCAGCAAGCTTTGATGACTAAATAACTGGTTTCATTGAGGAAAAAAAAAGAAAGAAAAGGAGTTAATAAGGAGTAATAGCGAAAGCCTGGCCACTTGTGTTGCAATTTCAACCAATTTCTTTCAACACTCGAAATGAACAGAGCTTGTTTAACGGCATTCTAAGCGGTCATGTTAATTCAAAATGATTAGAAATAAAAAGTTCAAGAAACTGTAGGGCTTAAGCCTAAGTTTCAGCTGAAGCCAAACCATGGTTTGGAATCGAATTTGGGGCGTCGATGTGGCATGCGTGCAATCTACCAAGCGTTAGGCTTGGGAATGTGTATGTACGCTTACAATTTCTCCACTGTCTGGTTTAAGTGAAACTTAGGCTTCTGCCTTCTAATCGTGTTCTGCCTTTTCTGCTATCTCATTGGAGAGAAAACCACTTTTTCTGGCAGGTGAAAATTTCCCGGTAATGGAACTGAATCGTTTACAAACCGCCTAGTTCCGTGATGACATTAAAAACACATGAATCGATTGAATTGCGAGCAGTCCTAATCCTAGCGCTAGGAACCGCCCAGTTGTAAATCGAACGACCTTTCCATTTCCTTTACAAACCGCATGTTTGTGCGGTGACATTAAAAACATATGAACCGATTGGTGAGACTCCCAATAATCGCCTAGCGTTAAGGACTGTTCACCTGTAAATCGAACGAATTCTTCATTTCTAAACTGTCTCTGATTTTGTAGCAAATTTCTTGCGCTGCATTAAACACTGATTTCTACTTCAGTTGGTTGTAGTCGTTGAGAATCTTCTTGTTTCTTGTCAGACGGACAATATTGAACATGGAAACGTCAGCAGAGGTTTGGACCGGATCTCTGTTATTTATCAGTTGATGCACAATTCAGCGAAGTCAATCTGGAATGCTGACAACAAAAACTGGATGTTTTTTTGATGTCCACTACTTCAGCAAAAAAAAGCCTAGATCACCACGGAATTCGACATCTAAAATTCTTAGGTCTCCAAAACCGTTTGGAGGATAGAATACGATTCTTGACATATTTCAATCCTTGCTACATAAAGAAAACAGCTAATCTTATTACTCATTCTTGATATTCGATACTTGAATGGCCCGTCTTCACTGGCTATGCGGGCCCCAGCATAATCTCCATTTTTCGGAGATTTGCTGGTTAAGCCCGTATGGTTCCCTGGAATCTCGAGGTCAGCAGGCCAAAGTCTGCCCCATGTCTTCACCAGCAAAGGCAGTGGCAGCCCTTGTGGATCAGAGGGAGATTTACCACCATGCGACTTTGATACCAGGACGGTGGTGGGTCCTGGTATTGGTTTATTCTTAGCTAGGCTTCCTGATAGATACGCCGGACTCCTTCTCAGCTTGGGAGAGCCTGCCGAGAAGGCGAATGCTCCGCCCTACATCGCAGTCCGACACCCAGAAACACCTCCCAGCCATGATGAGGCGGTAAATCGTTTGGAGGCCTTACTCATTCAAAGATACCGAGTTATTTTCGCAATATACTTTGCCATTAAAAAGAGTAGGCAGTAAATAAAACGGTTATGATTGTGATTATAACTAAAGCCTCAGTTTAACGGGGTCCTTTGCCGATTTGGACTACCCAGATCAGTCCCGCTGACGGGTGATTGCTGATGGCAGAGATCGATAGAACTAGCTGAGAGACAAGCGAAACGATGAACCGCATGGTGTGGTGGTGAACGCATTACTCCCCGAAAAGGATAATTCGTTCCCCACCGCAACACCTGAGGTCCGGAGTTTTGCAAATATCTCAGCACCGTTGAAATTTATATTTCGCAATATACCCTGCCATTAAAAAGTAGACAGTAAATGAAACGGCTAAGACACTAAGTTATATTTGTTTATATGACCTTATAAACTGATCATGTTGAGCCAATGCAAGGTAGGTATAGGTCTTCGTTGAACTAACATAACCACTTAGAAACGTTCCCTGATCTCACCAGATAAAACGTAGTACATAAATGCTCGTCAACGTAGTAAACCGTTTCTTTTTAAACACTGTTTCGTTCTTTATAATATCTCCAGCTATTTGACGGAGACCGGTGGCACAAAGTCTTACCTGGGTGGGGGAATGTGCCTGGCGCAGGTCGAAAATTAGCCTTAGGCACCAAAATGACATAACATGGAGGAAATGGTGCGTTTGGTTTCTCGGATGTATCAACAACAACGTGTGCACCGAAAGGTAGTTCTAACCAGTGCGGTGCCCGCGTCCAGGGGAGGAAAACTCGTCCACAAAAAAACTCACCTCGTTTTTATACTTATCAATAAACCGAAAACCGCCTTAGCAATATTTTTGGTCCTAGTGTTCAATGCTGAATTTTTGCCGTAGACGTCATCACAGTTGTCAAAAAGTCTGAGACCCAGATAACTGTTATGCCTTTGGTTCTCCTAACCACGTTCCAATTGTCTATCGCCGTTGTTGCGAACAAAAACAAAGACAAATGAGCAGAAGAAAAAAATTAGTAGTCGACTGTGATAGAGACAACCTACACCATGCTCTTTTATAGCATAAATAAGTTTCAACCAATGTTCACTGTGAAAACCTTCACACTTCTATCATGACAGTAGGCAAGTAAATTCAACATTCCCATGCGGAATAAAGGATAAATCTCTCGGCGTTGATCAATCCCTGAGGGATGCGCCATGCATTTGACTTCACTAAGTATCGGTGGAGGTGATTGAATGCATATCTGGCTTTTACAATGACTCGCGGTTGCCAACCGATGTATCGAGCCAGTGCTGCTACCCTCCCAGACAAATCTGGTACCAATTTGCCGACCCCGGAGGGATGGAACGCTTGGTGGGCCATGGGCGCGGGGGATCGATTCCACGTGTGAGTCGCAGCGGCGCCTCCAACCACTATAGCACACGCCATACGGGATAACAGACAAAATAACGTTGCTTATGAACTTAATGCTCATCCAGATGCTGTAGTACTTGTTAGTGCATCTTACGAGCAGCTAAATATTCCTTGGTCGGCTAGCCAACATGTTTCCTTCCAACGTATACCTGAAGGACTCCTGGGACTCAAGGAGACCCAATAACTGTATCGAGAAGCACTCTGTTGTAATACAATTGTAGAATTTTATACAGAGCTTGATGTAACAAAAACGAAGCGAAAATATAGATACGGACATTCAGTAGGGCGTCCGCTTGAAAGGCCTTTCTTCTCCAGCCTGAGGTTCGGGGTAGCGACGTTCTTTGTTGAACTCCATCCTCCTAAGTTTTAGTTGTACCATCACTTGTTGGTACGTATGTACAGCGATTGAGCCTCATGATCTCAAACACAATGATAAGCGCAGAAAAACAAAGGCACTTACCCATCCCAGTCATTCGACCGCTGGCTGCACACACTGCACCCTACCACTTTTTGTACATGCCGACCTCGTAGAAAGTCCTTGGAGGAGAGATTCTTTTTAAATCAGAGCTCGCTTTATTCATTCTCTTTGTTTTCTCAATATCTGACGCATTCCATTACCTTAAATCATTGACTGTTTACAAATAGTTTAGTCCATCAAATATGTGCTTTGGATCTGCGTTTAACGATGCACAGTTTTTCCACCGTAAGAGAAAAGCTCACTATTATCATGCCGTGTCCTAAACAGGGACGCTCCAAGAACCGATATGTAAGTTGTTACGAGTAACGCGCTGCTTGGGCGAAGTTTGTATTAAAATCTAATCGTAGGATATTAGGGCCGAAAAACGGCAATAGAAGGCTGAAATGTCTTCTCTGACGGACTAACTCTGAAGTCGTCGGCGCTAGGAAGGCTCTGAAGTGACTGACCCAAATGAAAATGGCGGCAAGCGATTCCCAGCCATTTTTGTTGTTAGGACGAGGTTATTGATAGGATTGTTAATAATGACGTAAAATGTAAAGAGGTGAATAAATGGATCCAAGGTCTTCCAAAAAACCAAAGAATTTGTTTTGGCGCAATATTAATTAGAATGCGAAGTAATTAGAACACAAAGACCAGGCGAACACTTCACATAGGTTACTGTAGCATCAGATGAGGACTGAGGAGTGGCGTTTAATTATGTTGACTTCGTAAGGATCCCTATTTGAAACTAGGAAACAAAGGTGCCCTAAGGTACCAGAGGACAAAGAAAGAAAGAAGGTGGCCACTAGAATAGAATAAGCAAAGTGGTTTGCTTCGACAGCACATGTGTCTGTTTCTTGGGTTTTTCCTCAGCAACAATGACAAAAATATAGAGAAAAGGGAACCTAAAAGTGAACAATGTTAAGTTTAAGTTTCCCATACTTCGTCGAGTTGCTCCTCGAATTGAAGGCTGTAAAATGGCGAACAGAGAGGCCTCGAATACCCGAAGCATTTGTGGAATGCAAAGTACCATCTCTTACGAAATCGCTAGGGATCGTTTCAAGACGCACAGTTTGGCCCACGTGCAGATCCTTAGGATTCACGTTACCTTCAGAACAGTCTAGATTTCAGATCCTTGCGTTACCAATCACCGAGGGCTATGTAGCACGCTTTAATTCAGCACCTGCCAGCATTTCAGTCACGATGCATATGATGACCTGAAATATTTGAAAGTGGCGTTTCGAAGAGCGAAACCAACGACTACTATCTTTATGTTGGTATAACAACTGCAATATAATATCCTAAAGCGATAATTGATGAAATGAAGACGAAGGTTATTGAAAAAAGAAGAAGGACAAGCTCTGAAAAAACCTAATAAAAAAAAGGATAAAGCTCTCCGCGTTGATCAATCCCTGAGAGATGCGTTATGTATTCGACTTCACTAAGCACCTCTGGATGTGACTGAATGCATATCTGCCCTTTACAATGACTCGCGGTGGCCTACTGAGTATCGAGCCAGTGCTACTATCCTCCCAGAGAAGTATGGTACCAATTTTCCAACCCCGGAAGATGGAAGGCTGGAGCTGGGACGCGCGGATCGATCCCATTGTATACTGCAGGGCGCCTCCGTCCACTACACTACACGCTCCCCTCTGAAAACACGCAAAAAAACCTATAAATGGAAAATAAGCCTGTTGTAAGCACTCTGGCAGCTATTTAATTTTGACTACAGTAGTGAGTGTAACAGTCAATGGCCACGGTCAGAGCATAAGGACCAACCGACCCATTAAATGAGTGCGAATTGGACTTGAATTATAACTGGTAATTATGCGAGAAACGGTGAAGTATCAAACACTTGAGGTGCGCATTGAAATGAAGATGTACGGTCATGGAAGGGTCAGAAAGCGGGACGCTTAAGAAGAATGATGGCGATTAGCACTTTCGAACATGCATTCGAGAAGAAAATGCTGATATTCTAATATCAGTTCCCAGGTTCGACTTTCTTTTAACCTTGGCAAAGGAATATAAATGTGTCGCTTTCTTGTTCAGCAATCGCGAGGTTGTTATACGGCATACATTTACTTCCATAGAAAAAACACAATACAATACAACAGTAGCTGAAGTTTCGGCAGTATCGCCTTCTTCTGAACCTGGAAGGGTATACTGACATACAATTTGTTAGGCCAAACGCTTCAACAACACAAACAGAAAGTTGAAATTTTAACCTTTTTTACTTACTGCCTACTCTTTTTGATGGCAGGATATATTGCGAAATATAACTTCAACGAAGCTAAGATATTTGCAAAACTCTGGACCGCAGGTGCCTATGGTGGGGAACGAACGCGCTGTTGTCCTTTCCGGGGAGTAACGCGTTCATATTTCGCAATATACCCTGCCGTCGAAAAGAGTAGCCAGTAAGTAAAAAAGGTTAAAATTGTGATTATAACTATAGCCTCAGCTTAACTGGGTTCAATGCCGATTTGGGCTCCCCAGATCAATCCCCTTGACGGGTGATTGCTGATGGCAAAAAAATATCGGTAGAACTAGCTGAGAGACAGGCGAAACGAAGGACCCGCATGGTGTCTTGGTGAACGCGTTACTCCCCGGAAAGGAGAATAGAGCGTTCGTTCCCCACCATAGGCACCTGCGGTCCAGAGTTTTGCAAATATCTCAGCTTCGTTGAAGAAAGTTGAAAATCTGAACAATAACTGCAAGATCACCATCTTCTCGAAAGACCAACCGTTTTTTTATCTGCCTTCCACCAAGGAGGAACAGCCGCTTAGCGTCGCACATCGTTGATGACTGCACCACCCCACATCAGAAATTGATCCGAAGATACGGGATTCACATTCATTGTTAAACATCGGGCATGCCATACGCATGCTACCGGGCACGGCTCAATGCTTGGTGACTAGACCATTGGACCCGCGCCTTAACCCTGGAACTCATTTCACTAGCTTTGACATGGCCACACACCCTAGCACTGCCATTTGTCTTATGACGAGGCGTGGAGCTCGCTGTTGCCCTTCCATCTTCATTTGCTCTCCCACCTCTTTTCTTTCACAGCTCTTTCGATCTAGCTAGGCAAAATAATGCTGATTGAACTCTTATGTTTTTGCATTATCAACACATAAAGGTTATCATCAGTGCTCATGTAATCACTACTAGTTGTCAGTATAACATTTCTACTCTCAAATACTCGCATTGTCCACAAGTAGTCTACCCTGGGAAATCTTCCCCCTCATTGTTAAAACAACCGTGTCATAGCTATCACATCCTTGCACTGCGGTTATGTAAATTCTTAAACTCTTATAGCTATGCTAATACTGTTTCATAAACAGTATTTCTTGCTCATATATCACACTCTCATAAATCTGCTTCATAGAGCTCTACATCATTTTTAGTGCAGTTTGTTTAGTTGTATTACTACCCACTGAGCCACTTTACTTGTAATTTATTGCACATAGATTTTGCATTTCATTATATTGTTGTGTAAAAGTCATTTATATGAACTGCTTAGTTACCAAGATTTGAGGTGCGGCAAATCGCTACAAATCAAGAACACGCGGGTGGCAAACTCGTCATCACACACACTCCATCCGTTGAATTACCCTGTAGAACCTTTCACTATACATTATCTACACAGGTTTTATGGTCCTTACACAGAGGTACGTTTCGGGATGCACCAAGCCCCACCTAATCCCAGCTTGCTTAACACAGATTATGAATAACGGACGAAAGGATAAAGCTCTCGGGTTCGATCAATCCCTGTAGGATGCGCTATACATTCAACTTCATTAAGTATCGTTTGGAGGTTATTGAATGCATATCTGGCATTTACAATGATAGGCGGTGACCTGCCAATGTATCGAACCAGTGCTGCTATCTTCCCAGTCGAGTCTGGTACCAATTTCGCGACCGCGGGTGGATGGAAGGCTTGGTGGGACATAGGCTCGGGGATCGGTCCCCCCAAGTGTGTTGCAGGGTGTCTCCGACCTACGCTACGCCCCTCTAGATTATGAATAATCAAGAATAGTGATGCTTTGCTAATTTCTTATGAGAACATATGAAGTCTGTTTCTTTGTCATTTGACCGGTCTGTTCCCTAACTCCACTAGTCGACGGAGTAGAAACACTGTTATCGTAAAAATACCTCTGGTTTATGCGAAGTACAGCCACACTGATGGTGAGATGTATGCAGAACTCCGAGCCGCAAGTGTCTGCGGAGGGGGAACGAAAGCGCTATTACCCTTTCCGTAGACTAACTTGTTTACTACCACACCACGCGGGTCCTTCGTTTCACCTGTCTCTCGGCTAGTTTTCCATTGTTCAGTGCCATTAGCCATCATTCATCAATGGAATTGATCTGGGAAGTCAAAATCGGCAATGAACCCAGTTAAACTGAGACTGTAGTCGAAATCACAATGTTAACTTTCTATTCACTGTCGATTACAATTTTTCGTGGCGTGGTAACATGCTAGGGGTATAATCCGCAGATCAGGAGTGACCCGCATGATGTGGTTATGAACGAGTTAGGTCCCGGAAAGTAATAGCGCGTTCGTTCCCCACCGCAGACATCTGCGATCCCGAATTTTCGCAAATATGTCAGCATCGCTGTGGTTGTACCTCTGGTTTATTTATTTATTAAAGTCTTTATCACGACTTTCCTTACATTCTCGCTGTAGATCCTCTGTGCGTTCACGAAACATGTCTAGATGACCGATTGGAATAAAAACCATATATACTTGAACTATGGATGAGAAAATCTGCCTCAACAACAAAATCGTAAACAGATGAAGCATCTGTTAGTCTTCGCAACAGTATTGAATAGGCTTGCAAAGACCAATGAAGTGTTCCATCAACTCAACAGTTACCCTAGCCACTGTAATGCTGGGATATTTGCAAAACTTGGACCCCAGGCTAGATCGAACCGCATTACCATTTAGTTCGTTATGTTTTGTCATTCACAGCTAAACTCGTCATCGTTAGCATCACAATCACCGTCATCATTTGCATGTTATTCGCTTTTTATCTCCCAACGCAACAATTTTGAAATTTTCGAGAAGCATGGTGTAATTAACATAGCCTTCGGTGTCGTCGGCTGTGCAGTGCCTGATAGAAACTATGCAATATTAAGTTCCCATTTCTGGGTGCGAAAAGTGTTTCCGCTGTGCGAATTCGTTTCTCCGTGTCTTCTCTTCATTTCCAATCCTCGATTTGTTCTTCTCTCAGTTTCCCTTCCTACAGCTTACTCTAATCTTCCACCCATAAAGTGAATAGTACATCTTCTTTTTGGTAAGTGAAGTGACTTCATGGTTGGAAAGGACATTGTTGTTGTATGGACTCTTTCCTCATCTAATTGCAGCTCATTTCTGAATTCTCAATTCGTCTTTCTCTGTGTTTTTCTTACCCATGGTCGTTCTCCCTACTTACGGCTATGAGCTGAGCATTGCACTTCTATTTCAGCGAAGATCAACTCCAACTCTTCTTTCGCAAACATGACTGCAAAACAATGTTCAATTCTTCATCGGCAAAACTAGTATATAGTGGTAATTGGCAAAAACTAGCGTAAGAATGGAGAAGAATGGTAATAAACACACATGAAAAAAAACAGCTGTTTCACACATATTCAAAAAGATTCCCAGAAAATAGGGAGCCTCCGAAAACAGCAATATGATGGGATCTATGACGCGACATATAGGGGATCTTGTCACTGTTCTTACTACTCTACTTGTCATCGTCACTATTATTGTCGTCACCTAAATTCTCATTTTCTAATCCACGTTTCCTTCATATAGTACGACTCTACTCACATAAAATTCTTTGACGTTTTCGGTTTCCTTCTGGTCACTCTCGATGAAGAGTCCGTCGAAAACGAAGGTGAAATCGTCCATTGCCAATAAGATTCAAGCTGATAAAATCCAATTCCGATCAACGACTTCATTCTATTCTTCACAATATTTATTCTGAATCGTGGAAAATCGGTCATGAAAAAACATGGAAATAGAACAGCGAAATGCACTTCACAGATCATATAAAACATTTTTAAAGGTCGACTACACCTGCTATATGGTGAGGGACTTCTTTCCTTCATCAAATGCAGCAGTTGGTTGTGTTACAAGAAGATGGAAATATATAAGGAAGAACATGGCGAAAATGTACAAAACAAAACTTTAAGGAGATGAGCGAAAAATTCATGGAAAACCGTGTCATTTGGAGATGAAAACAAACGAAAGGTGCATTTATGGTGATGAGATTGTGACTGAGGTGCATTGACTTCAATGCGAAACGCATACGAAGAAAAATTAAACGCAGTTCCATGCGTTCTTTGTTTGATAAGCCTACACAAGGTTGATATACGATATTTATTTGGCTAACGTTTCGACCTCTTCGTCTTCATCAGAGCAGACGATCCGAGTCGATAGTCCACGGTTACTCTTCGTCTCGATGTGGCGCCTTCACCTTCGTACCGAGCTTTGTCTTCCTCAGCGGACCGTCTCTCGAATGAGACACACTCACTCGGTGATGCCCTTTTATGCGAGTTGCTGACGGTTGATAGTTGTGATAATCCGGTGATAGTTTATATCCTTGTTGAGCAAACGCGAGGTGTTATTTTACTCTTTATTCAAGAACGGTGATAGTAACTTGCTTTCCATGCATTGCGTCCAAATGTGGTTCCATGCGACTGCCACAGAAAATTGGGTGTTGCCCAGATTGTGTTAATTTGTTTACTACAAACGTAGTTGTGCAGCTGAAATATTTTGAGGGAGTTGTACGACAAGAGCGGGTTTACTCAACCAATGGCACTTTTCTACGAGACACTCGTCCGTTAGGGACGAATTAGAGGTTTTGGGCTGTTTAGAAATAAGTCAGCGTTTCAAAATACTTGTTATTTTAATGTATTCTTTACCAACAGAACATCCTTTACACCTCTTTTTTATACTTTGTCAAAACTTATTAGATGTCAAAAACGAATTTTCATCAGAATTTCTTTTATGGGTTCAGACGAGGTCGTAGTGTAGCACAGACGGCTCGAAACATTAATGATGTTTAGAGTGAAAGTAATGTTGGTGAATCAACAGTGCGCATGTGGTCCTCGAAATTCCGATCTGCTGATTTTGACGTTGGAGATGAGGGAGGCCGCGGAAGTCCCAATGAAACTGACGACGACGAATTGAAGGGACTAGTGGAGCGAAACACGCGAACAACTGTTCGAGAGCTTGCACAACAGCTTGGCGTAAGCACAGGAACAACTTCCACTCATTTTAATGGCATAGGAAGGACAAAAGAACTCGAAAAAGTTGGTGCCGTACGTATTACTTACTTAATTGCATACTTAAATGGTCCGTATTTACGAGTTCTACGGACCCCAGCACATTTGCCGTTCATTTCTTTCGCTCGCAAAGTCGTTCATGACGGTGGTCTTGTTCGAGCATGGTAGCGCGTGCGAGTCTCATACCGCGATCTGTAAAATAACTGCATACAGATGATTAACATTTTTTACGAAGACGTCAGCTCAACGTCTAGGTGGTTGTCCTGAGGCTTCCATTCTCGTAGAGCCCACTCTACAGTTCTGTTCGTCCATCTGTCGTCTCTTCTTCTCATTATGTGACCGGCCCATCTATATTTCGCCATCTATATATGTTCTCCTGGGTTTCGAAGATGTGACAGATTTCGAAGATCACGCCGGTCATATTTCGGAAGACATTCGTTAAGTGCTCTGTGAGTAGTGCAACATTCTTGACGTGGTTGAAGTATCAATCCATGTCTCTGCAACATAACAGTGCGCTGGGAGGACCGTAGAATCGAAAAGACGAGCGCGGATTTTCGGGTCCTTAAGTTGGTCGGTGGTTTCTTTGAGCGGCCCGAATGCGGCTCAAGCTGCTCTCCTTCTTCTATCTAGTTCCTCCTTTACGTTGTTTTCCATGTTCATTGATCGCCCAATGTGTACATACGAAGTGGTCTCTTCAATCAGAAGGCTATGCAATTTTAACGAACTGGGTCTTCTTCCGATTTATGCGTAGTCTGATCCTTTTTTCCCGCTTCGTTGAGCTCGATGGTCAACGTCTCTGTTTCGCCGATTCTTCTTGGGAAGATGACGATTTCATCGATGAAGCAAAGGGTTTGATAGGAATATTCCATCAATACGTATGCCTTTGTCATCCCAATCGAGTGACTTCATTATCCACTGCAGTGCAGCATTAAAAAGCGTTGACGATTTTGTGTCGCTCCGTCGAACCCCTTTTCCTATGGGTATGGTAAAAGGTAGATGGAAAAGGTCTATTTTTCGTAATGCAGTTCCAATAACAGTCGGACAGAGTTCTTGTGCAGGAAGGGGTCCACTCCTTGGTCGATGAGCGCTGATAGGATTGCATTCTTTTCGACACTGTCAAAAGCTTTTTCATGGTTGACAAAGGTTAGGACTAGAGGCAAGTGGTATACCCGACAAACTTCGATGACCCTGGACATGGTTTGGATGTGGCCCATGCAGCGAAAGCGTTTTCGAAATCTTGCTTACTCTACTGGTTGTTCCTCATCAAATGTCCTTGATATGCGCGACAAGATAATCTTAGTGAAGAGCTTGTAGAGAACACTCAGCAAGCATAACGGGCGATGGTCACGAAGATCCCTTCGGTCACCTTTCTTAGGTAGGATGACCGTGCGCGACGTTCTCCACTGGGCTGGAATTTTTTTCCTTTTGGAGGTAGGCTGTCACATGATTTGCGAGAACTACATATAAATTGTGGCTTCCAGCTTTAAGAAAATCAGCGGTGGTATTATCGGGTCTTGGAGCTGTGCCTGTCTTCATGCTTCCTATCGCAACTCGAACCTCCGACGAAAGAATTCCAGATGGTTTTCCTCCAGCAGTGATATTAGAGTCCCTAACGGGTATTGTGGAATGGAAGAGGTTGGTGTGGAATGTTTCCGTTATTAATTCTACATTATGGCGGGATGTTTTGACGATTTCATCTTCATTTCATCAGGGCTGACAGCGAAACATTATGCTCACGCAAGTCCCGACGACATCTATTCAGACTGCTTCTTTTCTCTGCTGCTTCCAGCAGTTTTTTCTGTCCGTACCGATGTACATCTTCCGTAAAGCTCTTGTGCAGCTGGCACTTATTATTAGCAGTGTTAAACGTATTGCAGTAGGATCAAGCTTTAGTTTCCTTCTTCTTTACAGCAACTCCTTAGTAGTAGTGGTGGTGCAATCAGATCTTCTTTCTTGAAGAACTGATGCGAATTCGGCACAGCTTTTCAGTCCTTCGACAAACAGATCGTAGTCTTCGGTCGAGTCCTTTTTAATCTGTCAGTCACGTTTGCATAGGGCTTCGTTCAAAATGTTCTCGCCGTATCCAGCTAGACTTTTTTCCTCGTGGTCGATGAAGAGAGTTCTTTTCCAGCTTGCAGCTGAATCGCCTCTTCGCGCAAAGAAGGCGGTGGTCGGAACCAATACAGAATGACGGGAATAGCGATGTGTCAAGTAGACACCATCTTCTATTTGTCAGAACGTGGTCAATCTCCGCATGAGTCATTCCGTTAGGAGACTGCGATGTCCAGCGGCGGCTTTCTTTCTTCTGGAAAAACGACGTTCCATGGAAGAGACGTGCTGCAGATAGGAGTCCTGTGAGACGGCTTCCATTCTCATTTCTTTCTCCTAATCCAAAAGTTTCCGATCCTGTATTCGGTCTCGTTGGCCTTTCCTATTCTGGCGTTGAAGTCTCCGAAATTTATGACGTGATTTATCATTGCGGATAACTTCCTCCAACTGATAGTAGAATGCATACAATTCGTACTTACCAGATGCGTCGGTCGGTGAGTAACATTTGATGATTGTGGCCTTTTTATGACGCTTCAGCAGAAGACGTATGACGGCTATGGGAGGGAAGAGGATCTCGTGTGAGTCGACGAGATGGACAATGGATGGGTGGACAACAAAGCCTACGCCGTCGAAATTTCGTGACGGGACCTTTTGTCCATGGATGACAAGGGCCGCGTTGTTTAGCTGGCGTATGTCGGTTTTCTCGATTTTTGTTTCTTATAATGCGATCACATGAAATTTAATGCGATCTGCGGCTACAAGAAGGGCGTGAAGATCGGCGTCTGTGGAGAGTGTTCTGGCATTATAGGTGCATAGCAAGAAACAATCTCCATGGCGTGTCGTGTGTGTGTTCGTCAGATCCGATTCCACTGGCGTCCGGTGTATCCCGAGATTTTGTGGTCTCTAAGTGGTCGTCTCACCGCTGGCGTCATAGGCGGGAGCACCCAGTGTGGGAGGCACTGGAGCTGGCCTATTGGTGGTTGTGCAATTTGGTCCTCCCTGGAGTTCTGACTTAACCTTGCAAGGGCGTATTCAGGTCTTCACTACGAAGTGGACCACAGTGAGGTATCGCCGAACGTATTAAACAGTAATAAAAAAGAATCATCGTTTTTAAGGGTCGTCTGCTCTTATTTTGCGCAACAAAAAAAAGCCTTTCCCCTTTTTCGAATTGTGACGTGCGACAAGAAGTGGATTGTGTACAACAACTGGCGACGTTCAGTTCAATGGTTAGATTGCGATCAGGCCCCACACCACTTCCCAAAGCCGAATCTGCTCCAGAAAAGGTTATGGGGACTGTTTGCCTATCTGCAGCCGGTCTGATTCATCGCACTTTTTTTGAATCAGGGCGAAACGATTACAGCAAAGAACTATTGCCAACAAATCGACGAAATTCACCGTGAACTCCAAAAACAAAGATTGACATCAGCCAGCAGAAGAAGATCAATCCTCACGCTCCACCTTACGTTGCGTAACCAGCGCTGCAGAAGTTGAACGAGTCGAGCTACGAAACTTTGCCTCACCCACCATGTTCACCAGCCTCTCGCCTACCGTCTATCACTATTTTTTCAATCACCTTGACAACATCCTGCGCGAAAAAATATTTCACCAACCACGATGACGCAAAAAATGCCAATCTTTTTCCACGAAGAGCAAACACGAGGTTGATGTTGAAGAATTTATCAGCATACGGTAAAACTCTGTGTCTCTCTTGCATTAGAATCACCTGTAGTCCCGTTGATCGTCGAGTGACTCGAGCGGGCGCCAGTAAATCTTCTATGTTTCCTTGTGGCGTGCAAGAGTAGCCCAGTGGGTTCCGCTCGCTCTATGAACTCTTGAGCATCATACCTTTGTTCTAGGCTTTTCGTGAAGAACATATGAACGTTGAGCATCATATCTTTCTTCTAGGCTTTTCGTGAAGAACTCTGACCATCGGGTCGATGGTCTTCCAGCAGTGCGTTTGACAACCCGAGAAATCCAGTCACTAACGGCTCCTGTTCATCAGATGTCGTTCAAACGCATTACATGTCCGGCCCACCTTATCCTCGACTGTTTGGCGTATAAAACGGCATCTTTGACTTTTGGTCGTTGACGCAGGTCGGGAGCTTCGGATCCCTTCTCTTATTTGAGTAACACGGGATACTCCTAGCATCGTCCTCTCCACTACGCCTTCAATAACGCTGAGTGATTTTTTTTTATCCTGTTTACGCAGCGACCAGGTTTCTGACGCATACGTTAGAACAGGAATTACCGTTGAGCCGAAAAACGTGGGCACGGAGTCAGGTGTTCATTGTCATCTTCACTACATCCTCGATGCTCTTGAAAGCTCCCCAAGCCGCTCGTTTCCTTCTGCTCAGCTCTGGAGCTAAGTCGTTCATCACATTGATTTCCCGACCAAGATAGACATAACTGGAGGCACACGAAACCAATCCGTTCCTCATGAACATCGTTTTTTTGTGAGATTAAGTCGAAGACCAGCCTTTCCATTGGCGTTGTCTAAGTCGGCAATCATTTCTTTCCGTTTGACTAATATTTGGTGTTATAAGAACGATGTCATCAGCAAAGCGAAGATGGTGTAACTGCGGACCATCGATTTTTACTCCCACATTATCCCATTCCAATGATCGCATGACGTTCTCAAGGGTGGCGGTAAATAATTTTGACGAGATGGTATCGCCTTACCTAACCCCCTCTTTTTAAAGAAACCTTTCAATCACGATTTCTCTAGAAATGTCAAAAGATAATCCAGAAGAAATTCTCACCAACACTTCTTCCTACCTACGTATTTAGATGCATGGATGGCTTGTCTTCACTGCCCATGCGGGTCTCAGAATAATTTCCATTCCGGACGCCTGCTGGTTTATCCAGTGTGGTTCGCTCGTGTCCCCCATTTCAACCTGGCCAAAGTCTGCCCCAGGTCGTGATCACCACAAAGAGGCGCCGCACTTATGGATCAGAAGGAGATTTGCCACCATGCGACTAGTTTGGTACAAGTATGGTGGTGGATCCTGGTACTGGTTTACTCTCAGCTAGGCATCCTGATGGAAACGTTGGACTCCTTCTCAGATTGGGAGACCCTGCAGGGGGGTAGGAGGAGGGATGAACCCTCCGCTGTACATCGCAGCCCAATACCTAGGAACACCTCCCAGCCACGATGAGACGGTAAACCGTTGGGAGGAATTTATTTGATCATCGTAGGTATAATCGGAATTCTTCACCGTAGAGTACTAGTTTTGCTAAGGCTTAACAAAAAAATCCAGGGTAGTATAAAACTGGAAATAAAATGAGCAGTAATCTTCTACAGAAATGAGTGGCAATGTAGTAGGCCAAAAAAAGAACAACTATATACTATTGTTTCCTCAAATAAATCAGTACACTTGCGACAAAAGCAACTAATCTTGAACGGAAAGATATGGAAGGATTCCGATGTTTGAAAGACTGATTCCATTATGTTCCAGAACAGAGTATGTAAATCTGCTCAAAGTCACAGGCGGCTTTCGTGTGGTCGCAGAACGGCTTCCCAACGCTCAACCCAAGTTCAAATAGATATCTTCACTGGTCGATGGCTGACGTTTCGGCGATTTTGCCTTCCTCAGATCCGTGCTGCCACGAATAAGACTGCTCGCGGATATATTTACTATTTGTATAGCTTGCAATAATTAACTATGCGTCGTTCACAGCCGGTTGACGTACATCCTGTTAGTGAGAATCAAGTAGGTAAGGTATTTAGCTATAGAATTTCTACATATAACGAGTGCATCTATTTTTCAGAGGAGGAGCACCCACCATCGATAAGAAACACTTCCATGAAGTGTGTCAGGCCCTAAGAAGTCATCGAGAAAGAATTCGTAATGTGTCGTTCTTTTCTGTGTTACATTGATTGAACTTCTTCGTGCTCTTACGTTTTCATGGACATGCCTAGAACAAAGTTGCTCGCCGCCCTGCTCCACAGGTTCTTGGACGCGGTGACCTTTCCTTTCAGTGGAAGTCGTGTGTCTGCTGTAATGACTACTCGAAACTCCGATACATTTTGTCGCTGTTATAAGGTGACAAATCACTGACCAGACTTGTAGTAAGTCTAGTATTACCATAGATGTGTACTAGACATTAACGGGATGAATGATTTTGACAGGAATAGGATTTTAAGAAGAGGTGCTTCATCAATCCCTTTTCGAGTACTGATTCTTTGAAACAACTGCGTTTTTCAACGCTTCTTGTCGCAATCACGTACTAATTTTGTAAAAGCCGTAGTGGATAGAAAAAAATTTGTTTGACAATCCACGGAAAACCCTAGGGTTTATAGTGTTCGTGAAATATTCTCTATCTTCCACTTTAAACCTCTTGTATCAATCACGTATTTATATCTAATGTTCCTGTCATCTAACATGTTGTATTATAAAATACTTGACACAACACCTTCATGCCTGCCCTACATAAACATTCTTTCTTAACCATCGTGCACGCCACTAGCATGCTACCGGGCACAGCTCAATACTGGGGAGTAGACCATTGGACCCGCGTCTTGACCATGGGAGTCATTTCACTTGCTTTGACGTGGCCACACACCCGAGCACTGGCATTTCCTTTATGACGAGGATTGGAGCTCGCCTTTGCCCTTCCATAACCACTTTTTCGCTCCCACCTAACCGTTTCTTTCACAACTCTTTCGACTCAGTTGGCGAAAATAATGTTAACTGAAGTTCTTGTGTTCTTGCATTATCAACACGTTAAGGTTATCATCATTGCTCATGTAGTCACTACTAGTTGTCACTACAAAAATTCTCTCAAATACTCGCATTGTCCACAAGTAGTCGACCCTGGGAAATCTTCCCCCTCATTGTTAAAACAACCGTGTCATAGCTATCACATCCTTGCACTGCGGTTATGTAAATTCTTAAACTCTTATAGCTTATACTAATACTGTTTCATAAACAGTATTTCTTGCTCATATATCACACTTTCACAAATCTGCTTCTGTAGACCTCTACATCATTGTTAGTGCAGTTTGTTTAGTTGTATTACTACCCACTGAACCACTTTGCTTCTAATTTATTGTACATGCATTTCGCATCTCATTATATTGTTGTGTGAATGTCATGTGCATGAACAGCTTAATTACTCAGGTTTGAGGTGCGCAAGTCGCTACAAATCAAGAATACGCGGGTGGCAAACTCATCACACACACACACTCCATCCGTTGTCTTACGCTGTAAAACCTTACACACTATTTACATAGATTTTATGGTCCTTACATAGAGCTACGTCTCGGGAAACTCCGTTTTTGTTAGGATTTTTCGAAGACCAATTGTTTCAAAGGCTTTATCAAGGCCCGGAAATGTTCGTTCAGTTCGCCTGATGTTTGATGTTATAAGAACGATGTCGTCAGCAAAGCGAAGGTGGTGTAATTGCCGACCATCAGTTTCTACTCCCATGTTGTGCCATTCTCACATGGCGTTCTCGAAAGGTGGCAATTTTGGCGAGAAGGTGTCGCCTTGTTTAACCACTGTTTTGAACTCGTTGTTAATAATGTCGTAAAATGGTGCTATTTTCGTTCTGAAATCTTTATACAGTTCACGAATAATCTTTACACAGTGAGCAGGACTCCTTGATTGTCCAGGGCTTTCATGACTTCTTCTGTCTCAATTGAGTCAAAGGCCTTCTTTAAATCGATGAAAGTGAAACGGAGCGGTCTTTTGTACTTTCGCGATACTTCACTGAGTCTTGTTATCGTGTGGAGGTGGTCCATTTTACTAAATCCTTTTTCGCAACCCTGCTGGCTCACTTTGGTTGCCCTTCGTCCAGTGTTCTGGCAATCCTGTTTAGGATGACTCGAGTGAAAAGTTTGTAGACGAGAGATAGCAAGCAGGTAAGGCCGTAGTTGTCTGAACAATAGCACGATTTTGTTGGTCTTGCATTGGGTAGGGACCTTGGGTTCAGACAGGCAACGTGTGAGCCGAGCCCGAGCGTATTTGTGAGGACCGGCGAAAAGTTCTTCTGCTGTTCTGATCCTGCCCTCTCCAAACCGTGTGTTGTTCGATTCTTCACCGACGAAATACCATGCCATGTTTTGGAAATAAGGATTGTGGTACGACATATCCATCTTCCTTTACTCCATACGAGGGCAAAAAGCAAGTAGCTATTGAAGTGATATAAGTAGTAGTCGCAAATGATTGCTCCCTCCCACGCATCTCCCTCGTATGAGGGGATTTTCGAGCCGATTAGTAGCGAGGCTACTTGAAGCACTCCCAGTTGGCGCATAAGGGGGTTAGTCGAGGATCAAAACCGACCCCTGCTTCCATGGACATATTTGGATCCAGAGGACGGAATCCTTGTTTCTGCAGGGCCGATCTAGCACATACTTTCTGTAAATACGAGGCGTATTCGTGAATTCGTGCTTGGATGTGTTCTCATTTATGCGGATTGAATCATACAAGTCGATTCGGCCAAAAGTGAGCAGTCAACTAAAACAATGAAGAATACGGGAGGCGGTTAGGAGTCGCCTCCAACAAATAAGCTCCACATCTACTCTAGGAGATACTGGCAAGCTGCCCTTGACGATAACCAGATCCCACGTTCACAGCTAAGCAAGCTGTACGTTTTTTACCAGAAGGCTAAACACAGTAAAATAAGCCGGGCGCATTCCGCTGTCCACAGAGGAGCCCCCAATTCGGCAGTGTCGGGTAGGACGAGTTCCGAGAAGCTACTAAAACCTCAGGGCCATTCTAAGGTGCTTAAATCGGGAAGAACTAAGGTAACGATCTGTACCTACAATGCACTGACACATCCGAAAAGACTTGGTCATGCAAGCAGGAAGGACGAGGTACGACGTCATCGGCCTGGCCGGGACGAGACGACGCCACCCATTCAACGCCATCTATGACACCGGAGATGAACTGTTCCTCGGAACATGCGATAGTAGAGGAGTCGGTGGCGGTCAACACGAGTTTGTCCATGAACATCGATTCAGTCGAACAGCTTACAACCCGAATCGGTCGTTTACGATTAGAAAGACCTATATCAATACCGGGTCATGGCGACCAAGACCATTCATAGTATTTCGCGGTTCCTGAAATCCTCATCGTCAACTCTGCGTGTGGGAGTCTCTCAGTGGGGGAGTATCACCTGTATAGCTTGTAGTCCCGTTGATCATCGAGCGACTCGAGCGAGCACCAGTAAATCTTCCGTTTTTCCCTGTCACGTGCAAGACTAGCCGAGTGGGTTCTGCTCGCTCTAGGGACTCGTCGAACATCATGTCTTTCTTCTAGGGTCTTCGTGAAGAACTCTGAATATCGGGTCGGTGGTCTTCCTGCAGTACGTTTGACATCCCGACGAATCCAGTCACTAACAGCTCTTGTCCATCGGTTGTCATTCATACCCATTACGTGTCCGGCCCACCTTATCTTCGACTGTTTGGCGCTACAGAACGGCATCTTTGATTCTTGATCGTTGGTGCAGGTCGGAGCTTGAGATCCCATCCCTTACTCGTGTGTTTGAAACGTGAAACTCTTAGCATCGTCCTTTCAACTGCGCGTTGAATAACGCTGAATGATCTTTCATCCTGCTTACGCAGCGACCAGGTTTCTGACGCATACGTTAGAGCAGGAAGTACCATTGAGTCGAACAGTGGGCACAGAGTCGGGATGTTGTTTGTTCTCTTTACAACATCCTCGATGCTCTTGAAAGCTCCCCAACCCGCTCGTTTCCTTCTGCTCAGCTTCGTTCATCATACTGATTTCCCGACCTAGATAGACATAACTGGAGCACTCCGAGACATTCGTTCGGTTGAGCGTGAATGGAGCATACGAAGCGAAACTGTTCCTCATAAACATCGTTTTTGTAAGATTTGGTCGAAGAACATTTTTTGTGAGATTTAGTCGAAGACTAATCATTCCAATGGCCTTATTGAAGTCGGCAATCATTCTTTCCGCTTCATTAATATTTGGTGTTATAAGGAGGATGTCATCAACGAGGCGAAGATGGTGTAATTGCCCAAGCATCGATTTTCACTCTCATGTTACCCCATTCCAATGTTCTCATGACGTTCTCGAGGGTCTCAGTGAATAATTTTGGCAAGATCGTATCGCCTTGGCTAATCCTTCTTTTGACGTCGGTGTTAATACCATTGAAGAATGGTGATATCTTGATTCTGAAATTTTTATTTAGCTCACCAAAGAATCTTTGTATGCTGCTCCATGACCATCCAGGGCTTCCCACGATTGCTTCTACCTCAGCTGTGTCAGAGGCCTTCTTTAGTTGGATTAGAGTGAGACAGAGCGTCTTCTTTTACTCTCGCACTTAGTTAAGCACTCTCGTATTTAATCGCGAACCGAAAGCGGCCTTTGCTTCCCTAAGGCGCAGGTGGTTGAATCAAACAGCTAAGATCCCGAATTGGAGCTTTGCGACTGAAAAAATGTGAATGAATAATGGCTTCGAATCTTCGTAATTTACTCACCGGCATCAAGCCGTCACGAAGAATAAGTCGAAGCGTTTTATATGGATCTGGAGAAATTCTATAGAGAAAGCCATGCGTTCTTTGAGGACATCGTTGGAGATTTTAACGCTAAGATTGCACCTAGAAAAACGTCTGAAGAACGTCATATTGACAGCCATGGATTAGAATGAAACGAACAAGGTGAGCGGCTATCTGAATTTATCATGGCGACCAAGATCATTTATGGTAACTCGCAATTCTAGCAGCTTCACCCTCAACGCTGGACGTGGAAGTCTCCCAGTGAAAGAGTACCATAACGAAATCGACTAAATCAAAATAAATCGAAGGTTTTGCCTAACCGATGTCACTGCTGTCCCAAAATTCTACGGGGATCAAGCCATCCCTTTCTTCGTGCAGGGATTTCATTTCTCGCGGAAAGGAGAAAAAGCCGCTAAATTCAAAAACGAAGTGCCAAAATCACCATAAACTGGGGTTTATTCAGCTCATTAGTCGGCTCTTCTGAAGACATCTTCATTGACAGAATCGACGAAAAAAAAACGACCGGCTGCTTCAATATTTCCACTTTAGAGCTATGAAAGTCGAGAGTTGGAAAATTACCATGAAAAAGTGTCTCCAGAAACACTGGAACTGATGCGTTAATGAGGAATCACCCGAGCAATAGGCGGCCTAGAATTCACTTCCAAGATTACGAAATGTTACAAAGAGGAGTAAAAAGAAAAAACTTAAGCAGAGTTGAGCGGAAGTTATGGTCGAAGCTGCAGAGCTGGAAAGAGCATTCGCAAGGCCCACCGAAGCCTTCTCAGCTGCAAAACCATGATGATTGCACTCCGACTCCCGGAGAGAACTGTTACAGCTCATCTCGAATACAGTGACTTATATGATCACTGCCGAGGTAAATATAGAGCCGGTTTTGTAAATTATGAGAAAAAAATTATCGAATGCATAAGCGATTAGTTTTCCAAATTCTGATTATTAGATCGACTTTTTTGCATAGTTTGTTTCTCCAGGAAAACAACATATATAAAACTTCTAACAAAGAACAAATAGCAGGTGATCAACAATAGCAACAACATTTCGGTCGCCAGTCTCAATCAAATCTCCTATTTCCTGGAGGTCTGGGAGGACAAAGGGGATAACTTCGGTAGTCCTTCGTTAGTCATGTTATATGCCTAATAAAGTATTCAAACAGTCACCTTTGTGACACGTAATGGAATAGGCAAACTTCGCATCCCCTAATATAGGTGGACATAAATCGTCATCGTTTACTTCTTTCTAGCAAAGTTTTCATCCAAAATTTACCCAAATCTAAATTCAGGTGAAATACGTGGATTCAGGATTGGCGATATCACATTGTGCAGTCTCCAGATTCGAATCATTATAGAAACCACTAGGAACAGCTAACAGTGCGGCTTGTATGCTATGTGCATAGACTACAAGTATGTTGGAAAACAAGAGCAAAAGAAGAAGAAGCGGATAAGTTAATGAAAATGATTTCACTGCCCCTAGAGATGAATGACACATTCTCATTGGGAGATCGTCATCGGTGAAATCTAAAAACCAGACAAGCGGCGTTCCATTGATAACGAGGAACTAAAAAATGATTACGTGAATTTGTTGGCTCACCCATCTCGTCCGTAACACTTACTTAACTTCCCAAATCTAATGAGTACGATTTATGTGAATTGAATTTCATGTCCAACATTGTCTAACTACTTGACTGATTCATAACCATCTACTTAGTTACTGTTGGTGGTCATAACAACATAATAAGTCTCACTATTTTCCCACGTAGGGGCGCGTGTGGCACGGTGGTTGGAGTCCCGCGACACACACACAAGGGATCGAACCCGATGTGCGTGGCTCACCAAGCCTTCCATTCTTCCTTGGTCGGCAAATTGGTGCCAGATTTGCCTGAGAGGATAGCAGCACTGGCTCGATACATCTGTAGGCCACCTTGAGTCCATCGTAAAGCGTCAGATATGCATTCAGTAATCTCCAACGGTGCTTACTGAGGTCGAATGCATGGTGCATCCCTCAGGTATTAATCAATACCGAGAGCTTTATTCTTTATCCTTTGTTCACTTGTACCATCCGATACCATACGTTGTGCTGTTTTTAGATTAAAAGAATTCGTTTGCTCATATCCACCACCTATGAAGGTTTTCGGTGTTATGTGTATGTTGCTCACTGCTCATGAGGCTTCTCTGTTCTTCATTAATGTCGTTGAATGACTTGAACACCCCTGAAATTTAAAAAAGTCCCACTAAGGCGTTTCCGGATCTTCACGACTTGGAGATGCACAACTTTGTGATTTGGACAGAATTTTCTCCCGGCAATTCTGAAACTAACATCGCAACTTCTAAGAAATAGGGGGTTTAGTTCTTCTTGTATAATTCTGATTCAGCGAATATATTACTATGTTATGGTAACCGAACCTCTACTGTACCAAATCTAACCAGTGCTCTTCTTGAAGCTCTGAGGATCAACCACATCGATTAAATTCTATCTGAATTAAAACGCTGTACATCATGATATAAGAATGTCGCATAAATGTGTTTGTTTAACTCTGTTTATACATTAAGTTTTATCTGCAGAGATTATGAAAGTGTTTGGCTGAGAAGATCGAATGTATATTCGACTTTTTCCAGGCACTGAAGAAAGCGAAACCGCTGAAACATCAGTTGTTGTGAGTTAATAAATGGTATTATAACGGCCTGGTCTTTGCTCATCAAGAAAACCAGTGGATTCAATGCCGAGGTTAAAAGAAAGTCGATCCTGGGGCTTTTAGATTTACTGCACAAGGCTCTACATCATTGTTGGTGCTATTCCTAACATATACCACTTCGCCTGATTTATGACGTTACAGTGCACCTTGGTGCATATACATTGGTATACAATATTTTTCGTTTTGTTTCACTCTAACATGCCGTATTTTATTATTGGGATGACATTTACTTACTCCAATAAAAATCTACTTCAAAAAGGCAATCAAACAACCAACCTGCTAACGGGAAGTCGAATATTGAGCTCCTTAGATGGATTAAGGTCATTCATACATTCTTCGCGCACTATGAGCAATGACTCTTGCTTGGATCAGAAAATCACTCTGAGATAGGGGCCATATTACGTGGGATAGTGAGACATTCTACCTTCCTATCCATTTTTATAACTTCGGAAGTTCGGCAAGTAGTCTCCAGTCTTGCGCGCTTATATATACATATATATATATATATATATATATATATATATATATATATATATATATAAGTATGTACGTAAAGGTCAGCCCCGTGGAATACAGGACTTCGAGTCTGCTGCTAGAACCGAATAACTCAATAGTTCGAAGTAGAACGCTCGACTTAACACAAACTAAGTATGCTGGATTTTTTTGTTGTTGCAATGCAAAAGACCTCAGACTTGGAGAATTAAACCGTTTATATGCATTGTATTAGCAAAAGAGTGAAAAAAGTAACAAGGTTAACAAGTATATATACAATACATGCAGCTGCATCGTCAACCGGTAGGTGCAACATAATTGAGGAAGTGCAGTCATAATGACATAGAGTCTGCTAGGGTAAATACACACCGTAATGTAGAGGGATAGGAAACCATCATAGGAATAGTGCATGTAATAGTGAAGGGCTCACCAACAGATGTCTAGTCATGCAAAGAATGAATAAAGTGACGCAAATCATGTGATCAGAAGATAAGCGAATGCCGTGACGCTACTGATGCTCGGATGGAGCGGAGAGGATCGTAAGTTGGAAATATAAGGAGATGCTACCTTACCTGGTGATTTCGGACAGAAATGGACATCGACAAGCACGCAGTTGTTCAAATTTGAAAAAAGAACTGAATAATAATACATTATGCAACAGGAGTAAATAGTGCTAAGAAAAGTACAGAATCAATGTAAGAGACATGTTGAAGCAAAAAAAAATAGAAGAAGTTGAAAGGTTTCTAGGGTGATGTGTAGGTAAAGCTTGTAGATAAAGAATGCATCTACACCACATTTCAAAGGTTCGGAGGTAAAAGCCAAAACCGTCAATTTACACTCGATCATTGTTACTCGCATTATTGAGGTGGAATGAATACAACTCCACAAAATTACTCGTACCACAATCGCACCAGATCACCATGCTGGATAGGAATCAGTAAGGTATTTATATACACCAGCCTGCCATTCCATGCAGAAATAAAGGCATCGCCTTTCCCATCTTCAGTGCTCCCTTATTTTCTGTTGCCACTAAAATTGAAGATGTGTGTACTTAATTGTTCACGTAATGCATGCTAACAGCCCACAACTAATTAAACGAGCACCACATAAACAATTTAACACTCTAATAAATACGAAATAGAGAAATATAGCAGGTGGCAACCAAAACACCGTCTCCATAGATGGATGAAGCAAGCCTCTTCTGTATGTTTACGACTTCCTCAACTCTGAACGCTTCGTTCTCCCTTTCTCCCAGTCAATGTTTTTGCCCTAATGTTGTCATAACCGTGACCCGTCATCGGGAATGGTCTGAGGAGCACAAATCAGCATTAAACTCGGTTAATTTAAAGTTATACACTGTGATTTTTAACACAGCCTCGGCTTAATTGGGTTCAATGCCGATTTGTGCTCTCTAGGTCATTTTCGTTGACGGGTGATTATTGATGATGGAAACGTTAGGACAGAAAGGATGACTGAGAGAAAGCCAGAAAGAGGACCAAAGTGGTGTCTTGCGCAACACGTGAGCCCCCTGAATGAATGTGAATGTGTAATCGCGGTTCGGTTTGGCCTGAGGTCCAAGCATTGCAAATACTTCAGCTTCATTGTGGTTGCACTAATGGACAGTAGATTAAAGTTATACATAGTGATTACGGTAGTAATGTTGTTTTGCTGCAATTGCAGCATTGCAATATAATAACACCCATACCATATGACGAAGATGCCTTCGGTGTGAGGTGCTTCACCACTTGTGTTGAATTACGTCTTGTCATCTTTGTTCTTCATTTGACCTGAAGAAGCACCACTTTTTGCCGATAGCATGGAGTGAATTTTTCTCCTTCGCTCTGGTTTCGTATAGCATACTCTATGCTGTAAATTCCAGAGTTGGTGAAACCCAATAAACACAACGTAGAATTGTTGCGCTTCTCGTAAGCAGTTGCGGTGGATGACAGAGTGACTCCAACTCCATTCACCACGTCCTTCTGCCAGTTATCAAGTAAGTGATACGTGAATGGCACACGTGGTCATACATTCACTTAGCAAGTGCGGTAGCTCGTCAATGCCGTCAGCGCGTATGCACCAGTCCATTTTATGAGAGAGAACTAGAAGTTTGTAGAATTACGGAAGCATTCTTAGACTGGTCATGTGGATTCACTTTGCTACAGTTCTAGTCTTGCAATTGCACTTTTTGAGGGGCATATAACATAAGCAGTCGGCTTCGCTTGGAAGCGCTCACAACGAACTAAACCTATTTCGTCTCGGTGTCCTTGTCTCGTTGTTCCACGTGGGCCTTGTCAAGCTGTAGCTTTTTACAAGGTTGTTCTTCCTGTCATAGCTCTTCTTCAGGATCGTGTGCAGTCCCCTGGAAAGAAGTAATCGAAAAGCTACGCAGGCTGTACGTGTTAGGTTATATTAAAGAGAAAATATAACAAATCATGGGGCTCAGTGGTTATTGACTAGCAATGAATTCTTTATTCTCTTGCGCCGCTTGTGCTGTCCGCTGTTCTTCTTCAACAAGACGATCACCTATTTCATGGACCACATCTTCGCGCTAGTTCTTCTATAAGCACATACTTGCTTACTTGGATAATTGGATGGCCCGTCTTCACTGGTTGTGTGGGGCCAGAATTATTCCACTCTCCCGGAGTTTTGCTGGTTTAGCTATTGCTGTTCCTTGGAGTCCTAAGGACATCATGGCCAAGTCTGCTCCAGATTGTTGCCACCACAGCCAGTCGCAGCCGCTGTGGGTCAGAAGGAGATTTGCCACCATGCAACTACTTGGATACCAGGACGGTAGCGGATCCTGATATTGGCTTTCTTTAGCTGATGTTCCTGATGGAAACGCCGGACTACCTCTCAGCTTGGGAGACGCTGCCGGGGCGATAAATACCCACGCTGTACAGCGCAGCCCCTGATACGCAGGTACACCTCAAAGCCACGATGGGGAGGTGAACCGTTAGAAGGATAAGCATATACATACAGCAAGAATCCTAAGAACCAAGGTGATACAATGTATTCTTCAATAAAGATGTAGGGCAATTGTATAAAAAGTCTGAGAACAAAGACATAAGAAATAAACCTTGAGCTGGGCGCGATTCACTGTGTTATTAAATACATTTAGGTACGACGTCAATTCAAACTTACGCTGAGTATAACTGGGTCGAACACAGGGGAAAAAATGAATGAACCGCTTCCTAATCGAAATGTGAAAGAAATATGCCCCGTATTAACTTGTTTCGTTTGTCGAAAACGCTTGAAAAGAACGGAAACGGGTTTTGGTAGCAATGATAACACCTATCACTAGTACCATTTCATTTTTGTGCTTTCGTAGTATGAAATCGGCTGCTTTAGGAAGGCATGTCTCCCAAATTGGATCATCAACCAGTCGAACAGAGCCATTTAAGTTGTGAGAATAAACTAAATAAAAGTTAGGCCCTTTAAATATGTCTGTTTATTATGTTTAACGCTGTCTTTCCTGCGTCACTACTTCCATTTAAGGCAAATCACGGCGTACCTTACCACAGGCTTTTGTTAGAATATAAATCTTCGTTTGTTCCGCACGACCTTTTAACATTTAACCTTAGTGGTCGAAGTATAAGTATTACCAAGTTCCAAAGTGGAAAAATCTGAGGAGAGATAAAGCGGGCCACTGGTTACTTTCTTAAGAGATACCACACCTAGGTTTGTCTGATGAATTGCATTCTATTTATTGCAATTTACAAAGAAAAAAAGCAAGTATTTGTACGTGCTTGATTGCCTTTCACTGATGCGACGGTTTGCTTACTCACCGTGAAAGTAGAACAGCAAAGGAACTGTTATTGATGAAGAAGGTATGAAGAAGTCTCTACAGAATTTTAACAACGAAATTCCAAAGCTAAGAAATTCTCCACGCTACGGTGAGATGGGGTGCCGTTTACTTGTTCCCCCAGAGTGCGCCTCATCACCAGCCCAGGGAGTCTCCTTCTTGTGTTGAAGAGAAGAGGATTTATCAACTTGCGACTATTTTCGTACCAGAATGGTGGTGATCTTTTGCATTGATGGAAATGTCAGACTCCTTCTCAGCCTGGGAGACGCTGTTGAGGAAGGAGACTTTCACGTTTCTATCGTTTCAGAAAAACGTACAAAGATTTTAGAATTGTGAAAATCATTCGCTGCAAAATTGTAGTTTCAAGGATATATTGCATGCATTGGTGAATGCTTTATGTGAATTTGTCATACCTTTATGTAGTGCGAATAAGTCTGCAAATGTCTCGTAGGGAAGCTTACAGGTGCCTTTGCCCTTAGGAAATGACTAACCGATCTGATACAGTATGAATGGATAGAGAACATTCCATATTTACGAACGACGTTCTCCATATTCTGGATGTCAAGTGAAAAACAGGTCGCACATGAGAAATTTTATCCGAGATGAACACGTCAGCCGGTATTCCGGTGAATTCTATGCGAGACAAAGCGACAAGTGCTCAGGAATATCCGAACAAACAGAAAAGGTTCACCACCTTCACGGATGCGGCCGAAAGACAGATGAGGGATCCACATTTTAACTGCCAGCTGGCTGCCTGACATGTAATTCTGCATATCCCTATGGAAAACTTGTTATTGCTTTAATGATGCTGAGATATTTGCAAAACTCTGGACCGCAGGTGCGTATGGTGGGGAACGAACGCGCTATTGTCCTTTCCGGGGAGTAGCGCGCTCACCACCACACCATGCGGGTCCTTCGTTTCGCCTGTCTCTCAGCTGGTTCTACCGATCTTTTTTTGCCATCAGCAATCACCCGTCAACGGGATTGATCTGGGAAAGCCCAAAATCGGCAATGAACCCAGTTAAGCTGAGGCTATAGTTATAATCACAATTTTAACCTTTTTACTTACTGCCTACTCTTTTTGACGGCAGGGTATATTGCGAAATATGAACGCGTTACTCTCCCGGAAAGGACAATAGCGCGTTCGTTTCCCACCATAGGCACCTGCGGTCCAGAGTTTTGCAAATATCTCAGCATCATTAAAGTTATATTTCGCAACGCATACCCTGCCGCTAAAAAGAGTAGGCAGTAAATAATAAGTCAAAACTTGTTATTGCTGTTCCATTTTTTGCTTCTTATAAACATCTTTGACTCTATCATGTGCTCCAAATATCTGGCAAAAAAAACTGTGAAATTGACAAAAGCGGAATAGTTTGGAGAAAATACGAAGGAAGAATGTGAGGCGAAAAAGAAACAAAGGCCCCACATTGCATAGGAAATCAGAAAAGGGGTACAATCAGTGGAGGAAAACGAGGAAAGCATACAATGAACAATGAATGGACTCATTGAGGAACTAGAAACTGCACCGAAATCGAGAGTAAAGCTTCGAGAGTCGAGAGTGAAGCTTGAGAAGGCGGGAGTTTTACCTTTGCGACGTACGGCACTCCACTTTGATTCGCCCAGTACGGCTGTACGCATGGGCGCGTTCGTATCGTGATACGGATTCAGCAGCTGACGCTTGAAGATCCACGGTGTTCTCCGGGCACCGACATAGTGGAGGCTGGTTGAGTGCAGTTTTGGACGAAATCGCAACCGTCCCGAGATCAAAGTGTTTGAGAAAAAAATGAAACATAAACGTGAACAGTACTGAGAGAATAAAATGGATAAAGCTGTCGGCGTTTATCAATCCCTGAGGGATGCGCCATGCATTCGACTTCAAATACTATCGTTGGAGGTTATTGAATCCATATCTAGGGTTTACATTGACTCGCAGTGGCCTACCGATGTACCGAGCAAGTGCAGCTATCCTCTCAGACAAGTCCGATACCAATTTGCCGACTCCGGAGGGATGAAAGGCTCGGCAGGCCATCGGCGCCGGGACCACATGTGTGTTGCAGGGCGCTTCCGAGCACTGCGCCACATGTGCTTTTGTTGACAGAAGTACGGTGGAATTAGGTGACATTCATTCGATCTTAGTAGGACGCTCGGACGGGCCCTGCTCACTGGTTGTATGGGTCCCAGCATAACATCCGCTTTTCCAGAGTACATCATGACATCCAAAGGACAGAGTTTTGATAGACTAGCCATTGGGGTTCTCTAGAGTCCCGAGGTCAGCCTAGCCAAAGTGTGCCCAAGTCGTCACCACCACAGGCAGTCGCAGCCCTTGTGGGTCAGAATGGGATTTGCCACCATGCGACTAGCTCGGTGCTGGCTCTTAGCTAGGCTTCCTGATGGGACCGTCTGATTTCTTCTTCGCTAGGGCGACCCTACCGATCCACGATAGACATGGCAGCCGTACACTTAGGAACTCCTGTCAGCCACGATAAGGATGTAAACCATTGTGACGAATTCATTCGATCACCGCAAACATAATCGGAATTTTTCACCGTAGATTACTGGTTTTGCTAAGGTGTAGCAAAAAACCAAACGGTGGTACAAAAATAGAAGTAAAAGGAGCAGTGAGCTTTTCAAGAAATGATTGACAATGTACTAGGCCAAAAAACAGCTACTTGCTATTGTTTTCTTACAAAAATCAACACACAACAAAATAACTCATCTTGAACATAAAGACGTGGAAGGATTTCGATGATTTGAAGGACTGATTCCATTAAAATCCAGAACGAATTATATAAGTAAATCTGCTCCAAGTCACAGGCGGCTTGCGTGCGGTGGCAAAGCGGCTCTCCAGCGCTCGAAGGAGGTTCAAGTCGATATAATCAATATTTTTGCACTACGCCTACAGTCACTGGGTATGCGTCAGTCACAACCGATCGACGTATATCCTGTTAGTGAGAATCAAGTAGAGGATTGAATCGTAGAGCACCAGCCACTCATAAGAAACACCTACACTAATTGGCAAACGTGTGCCAGGATTGAGAAATCATCGAGAATGAATTGGTAAGGTGTCGTTCTTTTCTAGTGTGTTACACTGATTGAACTTCATCGTCATGTTGCGTTTGCATGGACACACTTAGAATAACGTCGCTTCCACCCTGATCCACAGGTTCCTGGATGCAAAGACGTTTCCGTCTGTGGAATTCTTATGTCTCCTGTAATTGTAATTCGAAACCCGCAGACGTTTTCTCACTGCTATACTTACTTACTTGGACACTTGGACTGTCCGTCTTCACGAGTCGTGCAGACCCCAGCACATATGCCATCCATTCCTTTCTCTCGCAATCGTAGTCCATGGTGGTGGTTTTGTTCGAGCATGGCAGCGCTTGCGAGTCTCGTACTGTGATCTGTAAAACAACTGCAGCTGCGGGTACAGCTGATTAACTTTGTTTACGAACACGTCGGCCCAACGTGTAGGTGGTCGTCCTAAGGGACGTTTATATTCTCTTGGAGTCCACTCTACTGTCCTTTTCGTCCATCTTCTTTTGTTCTTATCATTATGTGACCGCCCATCTATGCTTTCGCTATCGATGTATATTCCGCTGCACCTCGAAGATGAGACAGATTTCGAAGCTCAGAGCTTCGCATTCCTGCTGGATATTGAGAGCGCCGGTTACAAATCGGAAGGCATCGCTCAAGCCCTCTGTGAGTAGTGCGAAGCATTTTTAACGTGCTTGAGGTATCAACCCACGTCTCTAAAGCATAACAGAGTGCTGGGAGGACCGTAGAATCGAAGAGATGAGCGCGGATTTTTGGGTCTTTCAGTTGGTCGGTCGCTTCGTTGAGAGGCCCGAATGCGGCCCAAGCTGCTCTAGTTCTTGTATCTAGTTCCTCCTTCATGTTGTTTTTCATGTTTATTGGTCGCTCAAGGTATACGTACGAAGAGGTCTGTGTTCAATCCAATTTTTTTCGCCTTCGCACCATGGGTTTTTCATGAACCGGGTCTTCTTTTGATTTACGCGCAGCCTGATCTTTTTCCCCGCTTCGTTGAGCTCGTTGATCATCATCTCTGCTTCACTAGTACTTCTTGAGAAGATGACGATGTCGTTGGCAAAACGAAGGTTTGATAGGAATATTCTATCAATACGTATGCCTTTCTCATCCCAATCAGGTGACTTCATTATCCACTGCGGTGCAGCACTAAACAGCTTTGCCGATATTGTGTCGCTCTGTCGAACCCCCTTTTCCTATGGGTATGGTAAGAGGTCAATGGAAAAAGCTGTATTTTCGTAGTGCAATTCCGATAACAGTCGGACAGAGTTCTTGTACAGGAAGGATCCACTCCTTGGTCGACTAGCGCTGTTAGGATTGCATTCGTTTCGACACTGTCAAACGCTTTTTCATAGTTGACAAAGGTTAGGACTAGAGGCAAGTGGTTTTCCCGGCAAACATTAATGACGCTGGACACGCTTTAGATGTGGTCCATGCAGCAAAATCATTTTCGAAATCCTGCTTGCTCGACTGGTTGCGCCTCACCCAACGTCCTTGATTTGCGCGAGAGTATAATCTTCGTGAACTGCTTGTAGAGTACACTCAAAAGCACATGGGACGATAGTTACGAAGATCCCCTTGGTCTCCTTTCCATGGGCAGGAATACCGTTTTTACGTCCTCCGCTGGTTTGCAATTTTTTCCGTGGCGTTTCGTGCGTGTGTTCGTCAGATCCGGTTCCAATGACGTCGTGGGAAACCCGAGATTTTGTGGTCTCTCAGTGGTCGTCTCACCGTCACCGCCTGGCCTCACAGGCGAGAGCACCTAGTGTGCGAAGCACTGAAGCTGGCCTACTGTTGGTTTTGAAGCTCTGTCTTCCCTGGAGTCCTGAGTTAACCTTGTTAATTACCCAACTTTCAGGAACAGCGTGACCTTCTCAAACCACCGTGGCTTCTCGACGGAAGGAAGTGCATGGTGAGTTGATGGGTGACGGTGAAGGGACTCCAGTAGTATTTTCATTCGTCTCTTTCTTCTACAAATGGTGGAGTCATGGAGTGTAAAGAAGTAGTGGTTGCATCCAGTAAACGAGATGCGGAAACAACCTCGGATGCCTGCGCCACATGTCATATGCCGAGAGCCGATCCAACGTTGCTGAATAAGTGCTCTCATTCGTTTTGCTTCACTTGTACCTCTCAATGGTTAAAACGCGCTGAAAAATGTCCGCTGTGTAAGACACCAGTTAGCTCATTTTTGCGTAACTTAGACCATCACCTTTGCGTCGAGTGGTGTCGGTTGCTGATTTGCGTGCAGCAGCTGAAGTAGCTCGACTAATTCAAAGGAGACGGTCTTTGCCTCGTCTTACCGAACAGGAGTGTGCTAAACTATACGTCTACAAGCAAGGCTTCGTCCTGTTCAGGAGCAAATGTGCACAAGCTCTCGAGTGATCATTTTTCCTAACTCGCCAGTGCTATTATGCGTCTTACTAATGAAATTACCATGCTTGAAATACTCAAGCGAGATTCTGCGACAACCTCGAACTTGTTAGCAACATTACTGCTCGTTGTCAAAATAACAATTCTATCAAGTACTAGCATTGTTCACAAGCACTCCACCCCGAAGAATCTTCCACCTCATTGCTGAAACAACCCTGTGATCGCTGTAACATTCCGGCATTGTGACAATGTAAACTCCTAAGTTGTTGTAGTTGTAATGGTGCTGTTACATGAACAGTACCTCCTGGCTATTGTCACACTGTCATAAATCCGCTGCATAGAGCTCTACACTATTGCAGTTTGTTTAGTTATATTACTACTCGCTGAACTACTTTACTTGCAATTTACTGTACATACATTCCGAATCTCATTACATTGTCTTGTAAATGTCATGTGCATAAAGGGCTTAATAACCGAGGTTTGAGGTTTGTAAACCGCTACAAGCGAAGTAGAACCGCGTGGCAAACTCATCACACACACTCACCCATCGTCTTACGCCGTAAAACCTTGCAATATACACTATTTACGTAGAATCTATGATCCTTACATAGACGTACGTCTCGGGAAATTCCAGAGCTAGGTTCACCATCTCGATTTCATGACTTAGATTGACGTAACTGTCGCATTAGGAGATATCGTTCAGTTAAGCGTGAAGCGGGTGACGCAACAAATCCGTTATTCGTGAAAATAGTTTTTAGGAGGTTTGTTCGAAGACCAATTTTTCCGCAGGGTTTATCAAAGTCGGCAAGCACGCGTTCAGTTTGCTTAATGTTGGGTCTTATAAGAACGATGTCATCAACAGGACGAAGATGGTGTAATTGCCGACCATCGATTTTCTCTCATATATTACCCCCATTTCAGTGTTCTCATGACGTTCTGGAGGGTGGTGGTAAACAATTTTAACGAGATGTTGTCGCCTTGCCTAGTCTCACTTTTGACGTCATTGTTAATATTTTTTGCAGAATGGGGTTATTTTTGTTGTTAAATTTTTATACAACTCACGAACAACCTTTATTTGCTGAGTATCGACTCCCTGATTGTTCACGGCTTCCGTGACTTCTTCTATCTCATTTGAACTGAAGACCTTTTTTAAATCAATGAAAATAAGGCAGAACGGTCTTTTGTACTCTCGCGATATTTCAGTGAGTCTTCTAATCGTGTGTTTGTGGTCCGTCGTACTCATTCCTTTTCGAAACCATGCTTGTTCGAATGGCACTGCTTCGTCTGGTGTTCTGTCATTCCTGTTTAGGAAGATTCGAGTGAAGAAGAATGTAGACGATAGATAGCAAGCAGATTTGGGCTATTGTTTCCGACACCGCGGAGATAACCGTTCCTGAACAATAGCATGGTCTTTCTGGTCTCCCACTGAGTCTTCCATCTTGCATTCAGACAGGCAACGTGTGAAATAGCCGAACCAGCGTGTTTATGAGGACAAGCAGAAGGTTATTCAGCTCTTCTGTCATATTAAACCAAAGGTCTTGCCTAACCGATGTCGTTGCTATCCCAGAACTCTCCACAGTATCAAACCATCCCCTCCTTAGTAAGAGATTTCATTTCTCGTGGACAGGAGAAAACGTCGCTAGATTCAAAGAACCAATCCCAAAATTACCATGAACTGGAGTTTGTTAATCTGACTTGTCAGCTCTTGGGAAGATGCCTTCATTGACAACATCGACGAAGAAAACGAGTTGATGGTTCTATATTTGTACGGAGGAGCTATGAAAGCCGAGAATTCGAAAATGAGAATTCGAAGATTAACAAGAGCGGTCTGCCTTCAGAAACACTCGAGCTGATACGCTTACGAGGTACCTCCCGATCAACAGGCAGCCTCGAATTCAGTTCCGAGGTTGCAAAACGTGACAAAGAGGTGTGAAAGAAAATCGCAAGGAGAGTTGAGCAGCAGTTATGGTTGAAGCTGCATTGGCTGAAAAAAGCATTCGCAGAACCATCGAAGGTCCGCCAATTACAAAGCCAAGATGATTGCACTTCTGACGGAAGAGTTTCGGCTTATCTCTATCTTATTTCGGAATTCACTGGATAATTGGGTCAGCGGTGAGGTTAATATAGGGTTGGTTTCGCAAAATATAGTGAAAAAATTCATCGAATGCATAAGCGACTAGTTTTTCAGGTTCCTGATTATTAATGTTCCTTTTTTTTGCATAGCTTTATTTCATAGAGAAGACAACATATGAGAAACTTCCATCAAATAGACCAAAAAACGAGTGATCAGCAGCGGCAACACTGTTGGTTTGGTTTCGGTCCTCAGCCTTAGCAAATCTCCCATTCCTTGGAAGGCCGGGAAGACAAAGACACGACACATCGGTAGTCCTTCGTTATTTATCTTACCTGCCTAATAAAATATTCAAACAGTCACCTTTGTGACACGATAGTTTAATGGGGAAATTTCGTATCCCCCTAGAATAGGTGGACATAAATCGCTGTCGTTTCCTTTTTTCCTTGTAAAGATTTTCTTCAAAGATTTACCCAAATCCAAATTTAGGTGAAATAGGTGGATTCAGGACTGGCGATATCACATTGCGCAGTCTCCAGATTCGAGTCATTATAGAAACAACTAGGAAGAGCTAACAGTGCGGCTTGTACGTTGCGGGCACCATAGACGACGAATATGTTAGAAAAAAAGAGCAAAAGAAGAAGAAAGAAAGCGGATAACTCAATGAAAGTGATTTCACTGCCTATAGAGATGAATGACACAGTCTCATTGGCAGATCGTCATCGGCGAAGTCCGAAAACCAGACAAGCTGCACTCCGTAGTTAACGGGCTGCTAGAAATGTTTGCAGGAATTTGTTGCCTCACCTATTTCGGCTGCAACGCTTAAACAAGTTGCCAGATCTAATAAGCAACCCATTAGGCGATTTTAACTTAACTTCTAACATTGTCTACCTACCTCACTGATTCATAGCCATCTTCTTAGTTGCTGTCGGTGGTCACAACAACATAACAAGTCCCGAAATTCTTCCACGTTCACAATACCAAAACTGCAGAGTGAAGGCACTTAAAATCTGACATTTGCAAGCAGCAGAGACGTACTCGAGTAATATGTGTGTCCTTGACGATATTTGAAAAGACTTTCTATCGAGCAATTCTTCATCTCAGTGGTCTTTTGCGGAGCGAAAGTGAGGCCAACTGGATACCTCTGCTTAGTTTCATACCAATGTAAGTTTGACCAGCACAGCCCTACTTGGATTTCTACGTTCATTCTTAAACAGATTTAGCTTTAGCGATGACTTACTCACACAGAAGGTGCCGTGCTCTCTTTGGATGTCAGAGACTTTCGAACAATAGCTGGTGGATCTAGCAATCACCGAATAGCCTGAAAACGTTTTGAAGACAAGTGTTGTTCAAAAGCGAAAGCAATAAAGCATTAAAAACAACAAAAAATCCCAAAAAACCAACAAATCACCTGGAAAGCATGTCGCGTTTGGTTGTGGCGACAGTCTTAAGTTTTTTGACGTGGTACAATCACGGAGTACCGTGTGACAATAGGGGTAACATGTGTCTCCCTTAATACAGGCGTTACGATTTCTGCGACTCGCTGATAGTAATATGTCATTAAATGTCACAAAGCTGTTAATAACCTGTGGTAAAAACTGTAGTAGGCAGAAATTAAAAAGGAAAATGGTTGCTGGTTTGATTTCCACTAAAGATCTTTTATCCTTTCAACTCTTAAAAACCTCTCAACTGTTTAACGCGTCATCGTAGCTGAAAGGTGTTCCTCGGTGGCGGGCGGCGTTGTACATCGGGGTGTCGATCTCTCATCAGGGTTTTCCGGGCTGAGAAGGAGTCCGGCGTTTCTGTCAGGAAACCCCGGTAGGAGTAAACCAATTTCATAAACCACAACCGTCCTGGTATCAAACTTATTGCGCGGGTGGCTCTGCCTCTGATCCACAAGCGCGGTGACAGCCTGTGGTGGCGACGACCTGGGACAGACTTTGGTCTTGCTGACCCCGGGACTGCGTGGTACTACAGTGACTAAACCAGCGAAATTTTGTTGGGGTGAGCCAAACTACTGGGCATGAGCCATCGAAATGTCCATGTAAGTGAGGTACTACAAATAAATGTGCTTATGTATATATATATATATATATATATATATGTATATATGTATATATACATATATCTAGGAAGGACAAGGAATAAAGCTCTCGACGTTGATCAGTCCGATTGGAGTGCACCATGCATCAGCCTTCTTAAAGCAACGTTTGAGATGACTGAGTGTATATTTGGCCTGTATAATGACTCGCGGTGACCTGCCAATGTATCGAGATAAGTGCTGGTACCATTTGTTGACAAGTCTTGTACATTTTCGTCGACCGCGCTAGAGATGAAAAGCTTGGTGAACCTGTGGTGCGGGATCGAAGCAAAAACGAGGTGTGTCCTATAGGGACCACTTACCTCTGCGCTTCACCCGTTGTTTCTATCCATTGTAGACTCAATAATGGTGGGAACGAAAACAATCGTCCACCAATCATAAAGAGGTGCTTTTAAAACGTACAATTTTCCATAGAAAAGTTAGCTAATGGTCCGATTATTGAATTACTGCTCCACTTCTCATAGTCCCATACATAGCTTGGGTGTTCTTTGATTCAACCACTACACTACATGTTCATCTTGGCATATAGTGGTCAGTTCCATTGTGTGTGCCTGTGGAAGGAGATTTGAGAGTGAAATTGTTGTCGATTCAACACGAAGCGTGCCGTAAGAAAGTAGGCTTATGGAGGGAACATCGGAAAACAACATTCATTTAAAGAGCAGCCGTTCAACATTCGCTTATCTTGAGTTAAATGACAATAGCCGTTACCAGCTATCTTCATGCAGGTCTAATTCTAGCACTATCTTCACATGTTATGACTATTATAATGACAGTTTTCCCCAATTTCTCTCGTCGGCTCGTTGTTTACGTCAAGCACAACGACGATATCCCGCCGTAACTGTCTCCATTCGTCGCAAAAGAAAAAAAGACATTTAAAGTGTGCCTTTATTCACAGTAATCACCTGTCTATCACTGCTTCTGCTCTTCCCAATTCTAGATGCCTTAGTCATGAACACAGTACAGTTGCAGCTCTGGGTACCATTGTTGTGATTTTGCATACAAAGCTGTTTCAACGGATTATTTTTAATTTTAGACTTTTTGCTTATTGTCTACTTTTTTGATGGCAGGGTATATTGCGAAATATAACTTCAACGAAGCTGAGATATTTGCAGCTCCTGGGACCGCAGGTGCCTATGGTGGGGAACGAACGCGCATCCTTTCCGGGGAGTAACGCGTTCACCACCACACCATGCGGGTCCTTAGTTTCCTCTTTTCTCTCAGCTAGTTTAAAAACGAAAGGACCCGCGTGGTGTGGTGGTGAAGGCGTTATTCCCCGGAAAGGACAATAGCGCGTTCATTCCCCACCGCAGACACCTGCGGTCCGGAGTCTTGCAAATATCTCAGCCTCGTTGAAGTTATATTTGCAATATACCCCTGCCATCAAAAAGAGTAGGCAGTAGGCAAAAAGTCTAAAATTGTGATTATAACTATAGCCTCAGCTTAACTGGGTTCAATGTCAATAATCCGTTGAAACAGCTTTGTATGCAAAATCACAACAATGGTACCCAGAGCTGCAACTGTACTGTGTTCATGACTAAGGCATCTAGAATTGGGAAAGGAAAACTCTGACCGCAGGTGCCTATGGTGGGAAACGAACGCGCTATTGTCGTTTCCGGAGAGTAACGCGTTCATATTTCGCAATATACCCTGCCGTCAAAAAGAGTAGGCAGTAAGTAAAAAAGGTTAAAATTGTGATTATAACTATAGCCTCAGCTTAACTGGGTTCAATGCCGATTTGGGCTTCCCAGATCAATCCCGTTGACGGGTGATTGCTGATGGCAAAAAAGATCGGTAGAACTAGCTGAGAGACAGGCGAAACGAAGGACCCGCATGGTGTGGTGGTGAACGCGTCACCCCCCGGAAAGGACAATAGCGCGTTCGTTCCCCACCATAGGCACCTGCGGTCCAGAGTTTTGCAAATATCTCAGCTTCGTTGGGATTATTTTTAATTAATTGTGATTCGTGTGACCCTAAAGACCGACTTTCGTTTAACCTTGGGGTTCTTGCTTGGACTAGCGCGAGCTTGGTATCTCTTCTATTTTAGAGTGCGACGGCTGACATTTCAGCAATTTCATCCCTCACTAGACCCCCCAAAATACTCTACCACACACATCTTATTGTTCGGATGGTATTTCCTTATTCCAATGAAAATCTACTTCAAAAAGCAATCAAACAATGAACCTTTTTAAGGAAAGTCCGCCATTCAATTCCTTAGATGTAATGAAGTCAATCATATGTTCTTCGCGCACTATGAGAAATGAATCTTGCTTGGATTAGAAAATCAATCTGAGTCATATTACGTCAGATAGTGAAGCACTCTAACATCCTTTTCATTTCTAGACTGATGAAATTAAGGGCAAGTAACCTGGAGTCTTGCGCGCTAATATATGTAATGGTCAGCTCCGTGGAATACAGCACTTCGAGTCTGCTGTTAGAAACCGAATAATTCACTAGTTCGAAGTAGACATTGCTCTACTTCATACGAATTTGCTTTAATGAGCAGTTTCTGTTGTTGCAACGGAGAAGACTAAAGACATGGAGAATTGCAACCGTTTATATGCATTATATCAGCACAAGAATGATGAAAGTAACATGATTAACAAGGAAACGTACAACATATACAGATGCATCGTCAACTGGTAGGTGAAACATAATTGAGGAGGTGCAGTTATAATAACATAGAGTCTGCTAGGATGAATACACACCGTAATGTAGAGGAACAGGAAGCCGTCACAGAAATAGTGGATGTATAAGTGAAAGGCACACCAATAGATGTCTACTCATGCGAAGAATGAATAAACTGACACAAAACATGTGATCAGAAGATAAGGGAATGGCGTTACTCTACTGATACTCGGATCGAGCGGAGAAGATCGCAAGGTCGAGCTATAAGGTGCTACCTTACCTGGTGGTTCTTAACAGAAATGAACGTGGACATGCACGCGGCTCTTGAAATTTGAAAGAATTGAATAATAATACATTATATTACAGTGGCAAATAGCTATAAGAGAACTACACAATTATTGTAAGAGGCATGGTGAAACAAAGGATACAAAGCTAAATGTAGAGCCTATAAGAATGGCCTGCACTTCCATCACATCTCGATGACTCGAAAACAAACTTCAAAACCGTCAGTTTATACTCGATCACTAATACACGCATTATTGACAACTCCACAAGAACACTCGCACCCGCAACGCACCAGACCACCGTGCTGGATAGAATTCGGTAAGGAATTGGTACAGCCTTCCATTCCCTTCAAAAATAAAGGTGTCGCTTTTCCCATCTTCGCTTTTGCCTTATTTTTGTTGTCACTAAAACTGAATATGTATGTACTTACTTGTTTGCGTAATGCGTGCTAACAGTCCACAACTAACTATATGAGTACCGTATTAAGAAGCTAATACCTTCTAATAAATAAAAGATATAAAGAAATGTAACAGGTGGCATCAACACTGTGCTTATCGATGGATGAAGCAAAGTCTCATCTGTATTTTAACCGTTTTATTTAGTGCCTACTATTTTTTAATGGCACGGTATATTGCGAAATATCAATTTCAACGGTGCTGAGATATTTGCAAGACTCTGGACCGCAGGTGTCTGCGGTGGGGAATGAACGCGCTATTGTCCTTTCCGGGGAATAACGCTTTCACCACCACACCACGCGGGTCCTTTCGTTTTTAAACTAGCTGAGAGAAAGAGGAAACTAAGGGACACGCATGGTGTGGTGGTGAAAGCGTTACTCCCCGGAAAGGACAATAGCGCGTTCATTCTCCCACCGAAGACACCTGTGGTTCAGAGTTTTACAAATTCCTCATTTGTATGTTTCCGATTTTGTCATCTCGTTTAGTGCTCTAGCTACTGAAAGTTTATTGCATATTGTCGGAAGAAGCAGCATTGTAGCACTTAAATCGACGACGAGCTACACTGTTTTTGCAGCCTTCGCGAAAATAAACGGTGTCAGACTATGTGTTCCATAAGATAGCAGTGACAGTGATACTGAGATATTTGCAGAACTTGGACTCTAGGCCGGATCAAATAGTGATAACCGTTTCCAGGCATTGACGTGTTACGCATGGAGCCGCAGACCTCTTTGTTCTGCCTTTCTCCCAGCCAGTCTTTTTGTCGGAAATGATCTGAGGAACACAAACCGGCAACCCACTTATCGGCATTAAACCCACTCCCGTTAAAGTTACACACTGTGATTTCTACTATAGCCCTGGCTTAACTGAGTTGCCGGTTTGTGCTCCTCAGATCATTTCCGTTTGCGGGTGATTGATGATTGCACCGTTTGGATAAAAACAGTGGCTCAGAGAAAGGAAGAACGAAGGCCCAAGTGGTGCCTTGCGCAACATGTGAGCCCCGGAAAGTGTAATCGTGGGTTCGATTTGGCCCTAGGCCCGAGTTTTCCACATACCTCAGCGTCATTGTGGTTACGATTCACACAACACCCTGCCGCGAAAGAAAACAAGTGGGCAGTAGATAAAGGTTATACATTTTGATTACGGCAGCAATGTTGTTTTGCTGCAGTAGCAGCATTACAATAAAATAATATCCATACCTTATGATTAAGATGTCTTCGGTGTGAGGTGTTTCGCCAATTGTGCCCAGTTCATCACTGTTGCCATCTTTTCCTCCTTCATCTCTCCTAAAGAAGAACCATTTTGTCCAAGTTTTATCGAGGCAGCACAATTTGCCCACAGCATAAAGTGGATTTCTCTTGCACGCTCAAGTTGAGTATTGCATACCTATGGTGTAGATTCCAGAGTTGGAAGCACAAGGCAGAATTGCTGTGCTTCTCGTAAGCAGTAGTACTGGATAACAGAAGAGCTCCAACTCATTTCACCACAGCCTTCTACTAGTTATCAAGTGAGTGATACGTGTATAGGCCACGTGGCCACGCGTTCACTTAGCAGGTGCGGTAGCACGCCAACGCCGCGTCGATGCCGTTTGGACACCGTGATACCCCAAATTCGATTTCCTGTTAACTTAAGCATACATTAACGATTTTAGAAAAGACATGGCGAACATATGCCCCAACCCAATATTTAAATGCTGCAAGTCAAGATTTGTCAAAATTTCGGACTACCCTTATCCTATGTTCTATGATATGTGGCACTAGGTTTCAAAGTTTAGTACCTACTAATGGAGTTGTCAAATGATCAAACAAGCTTCAGGTAGGATAAATTCTGTAATTTGCTTCACCAATAGTCAATTCAGGTTAAATTTGCTTCATGGCGTATGCATCAGTTCGTTTTATGAGAAAGTCGTAACCTCGCAGAGCTGCGGAAAGAATTTTAGATTAGTCACATGGTTGCGTTTTAGAAGCTATAAAACTCTTAAGGCCTTATGTTATGTTCAGGTTAAAGCAGGTAAAGAACAGAAAAGTAACTTACTCCTTCTTCGTAGTCGACGTCGAAGTCACAGTAAGCAGCGTCAGCAGCACCACGAAATGCCTTTGCCAGTCAAAGGCGATCGATTTGCATTCATACAACCGAAACACGTTGAGTCAAGACAGCACCGCACCCGACGCCCAGGCACATAAAAGCGCGATGCGTTTTTTGGGGCTTGTCCAGGTTTTCTGTCCTTCTTTTTGCGTCGTCCTTCGAATTAATCGGCACGATTGTTGTGAAGTTCCATAGACTGGCTCATAAGTATGAATAACTGACGAGATCCCCCTACACCTTGCAAGTGTTCATTTTCGACCATCATAGAGAATTTCATCGAATTGCTCTCCTATTAGTAGACATCTCTTCATCGTTTATCGACTAGCTTTGGCGAAGTTAATGAAAAAAGAAAAAGGGATTATAAACATGACCGTGACGATTTTTTTCCCGAACTTATTCTCAAATTTGGTCACTGGCAACTCGTACAAAATCCATAGCTTCCTTAGGAAGGTTTTGATGGAAGTGGTGAAGCCAAAATACGGTGAAATGTATTTTTCGCTACTCTTGTTAGTAGAGGAGGAGGCGGATAACTAAGAACGACAACCATAAAAAATAGGAAGCATAGTACCATCTTGATGAGTTGGCAAAGAGTTCGTAAGTTGATGACTATTCATATACATACAGCAGTAGTCCTAAGAACCATAGAGATACAACGAATTGTTCAGTAAAGATGCATTGCCAAATGTGTAAAAGTCTGGGAACAAAGACTTAAGAACGGACGTTGAGCAGGGCAAGGTTCAATATGTTATTAAATATATGTAGGCTCGATGTCAATTCACACTTTCGCTGTGTACAGTGCTGGGTCGAACAGAGGAGGAAATCAATCCAACGTTCTCGAAGCTAAATGTGTAAGCAGGTGCACCGTATTAATGTGCTTTGTTGTCGAAAATGCCTGAAAACAACCGAAACGGCCTTTGATAGGAATGATACCATCTATCATCATCATGATCATCATCATCATCATCGTGCACACGGAATGGTATAAATTATGAGATTGAGTTAAGTGAAAGTCACCTACAATGTTGCTGAGATATTTGCAAAACTCCGGCCCTTTGGTGTATGCGGTGGGGACCGAACACGATATCATCCTTTCCAAAGGCTAACACGTTCACCACCACCACAATGCGAGCCCATATTTTCGACTACCTCTCTGCCGTGTTACTGACCTAAATAAAAGTTAAGACTTCTTAAATACGTAGGTTCATTATCCTTGATAGGCTGTCCTTTCTGCCTCACTGTTTCCATCTGAGGCCCATCACGGCGTACGTTATTACACGCCTTCGTTACAATAAACACCTTCGTTTGTATCGCACAATTTTCTAAAATATTAGCGATCGTGATTGTTTCCTTAAGAAGTATCACATCTAGGATTGTCCGATGAAATGCTTTCTAGTTATTGCAATTTAGAAAGAAAAAAAACAAGTATTTGTACGTGCTTGATTGCCTTTGACTAATGCGATGGTTTGATGGTTTGCCTACTTGCCGTGAAAGTAGAACAGCAAAGGAACTGTTATTGATGACGAAGGTATGAAGAAGTCTCTATAGAATTTTAACAACGAAATTCCAAAGCTAAGAAATTCTCCACGCTACGGTGAGATGGGGTGCCGTTTACTTGTTCCCCCAGAGTGCGCCTCATCACCAGCCCAGGGAGTCTCCTTCTTGTGTTGAAGAGAAGAGGATTTATCAACTTGCGATTATTTTCATACCAGAATGGTGGTGATCTTTTGCATTGATGGAAATGTCAGACTCCTTCTCAGCCTGGGAGACGCTGTTGAGGAAGGAGGCTTTCACGTTTCTATCGTTTCAGAAAAACGTACAAAATTTTAGAATTGTGAAAATCGTTCGTAGTTTCAAGGATATATTGTATGCATTGGTGAATGCTTTATGTTAATTCGTCAAACCTTTATGTACTGCGAATAAGTCTGCAAATGTCTCGTGGGGAAGTTTACAGGTGACTTTGCCCTTAGGAAATGATTAACCGATCTGATACAGTATGAATGGATAGAGAACATTCCATATTTACGAACGACGTTCTCCATATTCTGGATGTAAAATGAAAAACAGAGCGCACACGATTTATCCGAGATGAACACCTCAGCCGGTATTCTGGTGAATTCTATGAGAGACAAGGCGACAAATGCTCATTCCGATCAAGGACCATCCGAACAAACAGAAAAGATTGACCACCTATACGTATGCGGCCGAAACACAGCCAAACAAACAAACGAAGTGCTGGGAATCGTGCACCGTTTGAGGAGCAAGCTATTCAAGTAGTTAAGCATAACCATAACAGAGACGGCTAAGAGAAGGGCGAAACGAAGGACGCAGATGGTGTGGTGGTGAATGTGTTAGCCCCCTGGAAAGGTTGATAGCGTGTTCAGTTTCCACAGCATGCGCCAACGGGCCAAAATTTTGCAAATATCTCAGCATCACTACGGTTATATTTCACATAGTACCCTGCCATTGAAAAAATAGTGAAGAGCAAAAGAACTGACAATATTGTGATATATTTAAGCACACTTTTGAAACGCACCGCCATATAACCTCGGTAGTAGAATAATCAACATCTGTTTAAAATGTTGAGCTTACACGAGGTTGATAAAACAGTTTTCAGTTTTTTCATTCATAAATGAGTTCATTGTTCATTGCACGATTTCCTCGTTGTTCTCCACTGACTGTGCTCCTTTTCTGACTTCCCACGCAATGTGAGGCCTTTATTTCTTTTCCACCTCTTATTCCTTTCACATATTTTTCACCAAACTATTCTTTTTTTTTCTCAATTTCACAGGTTTTTTTTGCCCCATATGCCGCCGAGCACATGATAGAGTCAAAGATTTTTATCAGAAGCAAAAAAGGATACGCAGTTGTTAAATAGGATATTTTCTGCGTGAGGCTTTTTAGTCTGATCTCACATCACTTCGAGATTTCGATAATCCACTTGCTGGGAAACAAAACGCCCGGTTTTCGGTGTATCAGGTATGGTACCCATAAACTCTTGTTTTTCGTCTCTTTTAATTATCCAGAATCTCGCTACTGATGTATTTCAAGGCGGCTCTAAGGCATTTACTGTTGCTGTGTCTGACTTCACCGAAATGGACGAATCTGTCGTACAAGCCTACTTTCTTACTTACAATAGATGTTTTTCTATGGTAACGAAAAAAAAACAACAAAAAAGTCTGACTATAAAAAGTTGAAAAACCCTCGGCGTTTTTTTTGTCAAGAAGTAGAGCTTCGCTGTCGGAATTCGAAAAAAGGAAGGTTGACTTCTTTTAAGCTTTTTATTTAGTGCCTATTATAATTTTTCATGGTACAGTATTACGTGTGAAACAACCACAATGATGCTGAGATAATCTCGAAACTCCGGATCGCAGGTGCCTGCAGTGGAGAACGAACGTGCTAAAAGCTTCCCAAATCGATTCCGTTGATGGGTTGATGCTGATGGCAGTAATCGATAGAATGCTAGCTGATAGACAGACGAAAAGAAGCACCCGTATGGCGTTGTGGTGAACGCGTTATCCCTCGGAGAGGGTAATAGCGCGTTCGTTCCACACCGCAGACACCTGCGGTGCAGTGTTTTGCAGAAAAGAAAGATTGCCTGATATCTTCTTATAGTCCATTCGACAATAAAAGAAATCTTTCCAGCTAACCCCAAAGCTACGCAACGTCCGGAAACTGAATCACTTAGAAAACCGAAACTGTCCAGCTTTTTCTGTTACTTATGAGACATCTTAAAGCTAAATTATAATATTTCTCCTCTAAAGTATATCTGCAGAAAAGATTGAAATCTAATTTCAGCAAGAAGGCACTCAAGATTCAGCATTAGAATCGACTGTAAGATCGTATATATTTTCGTCCCTTTCTCAATTCTCAATCGATCGGGATTTGCGGGAGCATTCAAATGCTGAATTAAAAAGTTCTGCACAACCTGTTATGTGCTTGTGAAAAGAAGAGGAAGCATCACTCGACACACGGTTTCTGAACATTCCAAAAAAAATGGAAAAATACTATCAATAAGAAACAGAACAAATTTGTAAGCTTTATTGGTGGAAACACTATAGTCAAAGACGCTGGGGGAAATTCTTCCGCTCTTTGCTGCAAGTTATGTTTTATTAAAACAGTAAAGTATCTGGTAAGAGACAACAGAAGGTCTGCACGTGGGCCAAGGCTAAAAAGATCCCGGGATATTTGTCCCTTATAAGAAAGCCTTCTCAAAATGGGGCCGTGAAATCTCCAACTTTTTGACCAGAAGAATTCATTCAGTCTTGAGTAATTAGCTCAAAGGAAGATCTTCTCCTTCTTCTGGATATTAAAATTGCTTAGTCGCGATGAGATGGTTAGGAGGAACACACCACATCCAAAAGCGGCTACCGCAATCGTCATTTGAGATCTTTGAAATCCCCGCGCTATGAAAAGCTTGGAAGAAATATTCACATAACGTTTTTTCATTAAAGAGATTTCGGCAATTAAGCAAACCAATCGCCAGGCAAGTGAGTGCGACAAGACGTCGGTGATTTTGATACAATCAAAAGAAATGTTTAAAAATGCAGTTGATTTACTCAGCATCCGAGAAAGTAGGCAAAATTTTTTAGGCAACGGTGAGTCAGAAGACGCAGGTGTCGCAGGTTGGTGCAGATTCTCTCGCTTTTCGTCGACTTCGCTTTTCTTCCTTTTTGTTTCTCATTCTTTTCCGTCGATTTCTTCTAAGTGTTGTTCAGATAATAACCACCGCTGCGCAACAAGCGCAAACATCTGGGCCGTTAGGGAAAAGTGGTCAGAAGGATTTTATTCTTCTCCTCTTCACTTTTTTTCTTATTTCTTTTTCTATGCTCCATCCTTTCAAATCGTCTATTTTGCTTTAATATCGACGTCCTCTCGTCTTTCTTCATCGATTTGGAGAGTTGGGCAAGTTTTGTTTTACCCAGAAAAAGTGATCCGATGAAGTTTCGTTTCCCCGTCTCTCTTTTTAACTTTCGATTTTGCTAAACCGCTATCAAGTCATGTCAGTCATCTGCAGGGCTTCTTCGTAGACTTCTTTCGCAGATTTCAGTCTAGAACGGAATGATAATTTTCCATCCAAAGAAAAACCCCTCATTCTTTACTTTTCCGGTTTTTTTGAAACCTGTTCGTAAACGGACTTCCCAAACATCTGAAGTGTCTGGACGAGAAGCGCTTCTGTGACTACCGTAGTCCTTAACTCCATGACGTAACATTTTCGTTTAGGTGCTGTGGAAGGCGTAATTGAAGGTGGAAGCTGACAGAGAACACAAACGGTCTCAGCTTTTTCTTGTATTGGATGGATCCATCAATTTCACCTCTTTCTTTTTGCTAAGCCTCGAATTTCTGTGCATTCTTGTAGATTTCGTGGAGTCGCTATCAAATTTATGTAGTGCTTTCGATTTCGAAATAGTCTAAATATTCAATCAAGAGTAATAAATGTTTTTAAGCCAAATTCTCCCACATTTGTGCAAATATCCACTTTTCTGGCTTCCGATTTTGCACGGTCTTTTTTCCAAGCAGCAGCGTAAATGTTAATGTTGATTGTTTCCATAAGGCAAAACGAGTGCGTTCTCTTTTGTGAATCATTTGAATCTTCTGCTTCTTTTGAAAATGATAAAGCTCTCGGCGATGATGTATCCCTGAGGGATGCGTCATTCATTCCTCTTAATCAAGCATCGTTTGGAGGTGACTGAATGCATGTCTGGCCTTTGCGACGACTCGCGGTGGCCTACCGATGTATCGAGCCAGTGCTGCTATCCTCTCAGACAAATCTGTTACCAATATGCCGACCCCGGAGAGGACACCTCTAGTCACTTGCGCTACACGATCCGGTACTTCGGTCACAGGGACTGGAAATCCATGTAGTCTCTGAATACTCATCAACGTACGAAGTCTTTGCCAGCTCACCAAGATGCTACTATACTTCCAATTTTTATGGTTGTCGTTCTTAGTTATCCGCCTCCTGCTTTACTAACAAGAGTAGCGAAAAATACATTTCACCGTATTTTGGCTTCACCACTTCCATCAAAACCTTCCTAAGGAAGCTATGGATTTTGCACGAGTTGCCAGTGAGCAAATTTGAGAATAAGTTCTGGAAAAAATCGTCACGGTCATGGTTATGTTCCCCTTTTTCTTTTTCATTAACTTCGCCAAAGCTAGTCGATAAACGTTGAAGAGATGTCTACTAATAGGAGAGCAATTCGATGAAATTCTCTATGATGGTCGAAAATGAACACTTGCAAGGTGTAGGGGATCTCGTCAATTATTCATACTTATGAGCCAGTCTATGGAACTTCACAACAATCGTGCCGATTAATTCGAAGGACGACGCAAGAAGAAGGACAGAAAACCTGGACAAGCCCCCAAAAACGCATCGCGCTTTTATGTGCCTGGGCGTCGGGAGCGGTGCTGTCTTGACTCAACGTGTTTCGGTTGTATGAATGCAAATCGATCGCTTTTGACTGGCAAAGGCATTTCGTGGTGCTGCTGACGCTGCTTACTGTGACTTCGACGACGACTACGAAGAAGGAGCAAGTTACTTTTCTGTTCTTTACCTGCTTTAACCTGAACATAACATAAGGCCTTAAGAGTTTTATAGCTTCTAAAGCGCAACCATGTGACTAATCTAAAATTCTTTCCGCAGTTCTGCGAGGTTACGACTTTCTCATAAAACGAACTGATGCATGCGCCATGAAGCAAATTTAACCTGAATTGACTATTGGTGAAACAAGTTACAGAATTTATCCTACCTGAAGCTTGTTTGATCATTTGACAACTCCATTAGTAGGTACTAAACTTTGAAACCTAGTGCCACCTATCATAGAACATAGGATAAGGGTAGTCCGAAATTTTGACAAATCTTGACTTGCAGCATTTAAATATTGGGTTGGGGCATATGTTCGCCATGTCTTTTTCTAAAATCGTTAATGTATGCTTAAGTTAACAGGAAATCGAATTTGAGGTATCACGGTGTCCAAACGGCATCGACGCGGCGTTGGCGTGCTACCGCACCTGCTAAGTGAACGCGTGGCCACGTGGCCTATACACGTATCACTCACTTGATAACTAGTAGAAGGCTGTGGTGAAATGAGTTGGAGCTCTTCTGTCATCCATCGCGACTGCTACGAGAAGCACAGCAATTCTACCTTGTGTTTATTGGGTTTCACCGGCTCTGGAATTTACACCATAAGGTATGCTATACGGAGCTTGAGCGTGGAAGAGAAATCCACTTCATGCTATCGGCAATTTGTGCTGCCTCGATAAAAGTTGGACAAAGTGATTCTCCTTTAGGAGAGGTGAAGGAAGAAAAAATGGCAACAGTGATGAACTGGGCACAATTGGCGAAACACCTCACACCGAAGGCATCTTAATCACAAGGTATGGATAGTATTTTATTGTAATGCTGTTATTGCAGGGAAAACAACATTACTGCCGTAATCAAAAATGTATAACTTTTATCTACTGCCCAGTAGTTTTCTTTCGCGGCAGGGTGTTGTTTGAATCGTAACCACAATGACGCTGAGGTACGTCGATAACTCGGACCTCAGGCCAAATCGAACCGCGATTACACTTTTCGGGGCTCACATGTTGCGCAAGGCACCACTTAGGCCTTCGTTCTTCCTTTCTCTGAGCCACTCTTTTTATCCAAACGGTGCCATCATCAATCACCCGCTAACGGAAATGATCTGAGGAGCACAAATCGGCATTAAACTCACTCACGTTAAAGTTATACACTGTGATTTCTACTACAACCGTGGCTTAAATGAGTTACCGGTTTGTGCTCCTCAGATCATTTCCGATGAGCGGTGACCGGTGATGGCACCCTTATGGCAAAAAGACTGGCTGACAGAAAGGCAGAACGAAGGGCTCTACGGTGCATGCGTAACACGTCAATCCCTGGAAAGGGTAGTCACTGTTTGATCCGGCCTGGAGTCCAAGTTTTGCAAATATCTCGGTATCACTGTCACAACTATCCTAATGAGCACTTAGTCTAGCACCATTTATTTCGCGAAGGCTGCAAAAACAGTAGAACTCTTGCCTGATTTAAGCGCTGCAATGCTGCTTCTTCCGACAATGTGCAATAAACATTCAGTAGCTAGAGGACCAAACGAGTTGCAAATATCGAAAACACACAAATGAGGTATTTGCAAAACTCCGGGCTGCTGGTGTCTGCTGTGGGGAACGAAAGCGCTATTTTCCATTCCGTGGAATAACGCGTTCACCACCACACCACCATGCGGGTCCTTCTGTTTCGCCTGTCTCTCAGCTAGTTTAGAAAACTAAAGGACCCTCATGGTGTGGTGCTGGACGTGTTACTCCCCGTAAAGGGTAATAACGTGTTCGGTCCTCACTGCAGACACCTGCGGTCCGGAGTTTGCAAATATCTAAGCATCGACGTGGTAGTATTTCGCATAATATCTTGTCGTGAAAATTGTAAAGGCAGGAAATAAAACGGTTAAGAGTGTGATTATAACTATAGGCTCAGCTTAAGTCCCGCTGATGGGTGATTGCTGAAGGCAGGGGATCGATAGAACTAGCTGAGAGACAGGCGAAGCGAAGGAGTCGCATGGTGTAGTGGTGAAAGCGTTACTCCCCGGAATGAACAATAGCGCTTTCGTTCCCTACAGCAGACACCTGCTGTCCGGAGTTTTGTCTCAGCACCGTTAAAATTTATATTTCGCAATATACCCTGCCATTAAAAACAGTAGGCAGTAAATAAAACGGTTAAGATACAGATGAGACTTTGCTTTATCCATCTATAGGCTCAGTGTTACTGCCACCTGCTACATTTCTTTATATCTTTTACATAATAGAGGCCATTAAGTTGTTAATACGATACTCATTTATTTAGTTACGGACTGTTAGCATGCATTACGTAAACAAGTAAGTACACACATCTTCAATTTTAGTGACAACAGAAAATAAGGGAGAAGTGAAAATGGGAAAAGCGACGCCTTTTTTTTTGGATGGAATGGGAGGCTGGTGTATACCAATTCGTTACTGAATTCTAACCAGCAAGGTGATCTGGTGCATTGCGGGTACGAGTCTTCTTGTGGAGTTGTCAATAGTGCGTGAAATAGTGATCGAGTATAAACTGACGGTTTTGATATTTGTTTTCGAGCCATAGAGATGTGATGGAGGTGCAGGCAATACATATGGGCCTTACCTTTGCATTCCTGTTGAGGTCATTTAACTTATTCTATCCTTTGTTTCACCATGTGTTATACACTAATTGTGTACTTCTCTTAGAACTACTTACCCTTGCTATACAATGTATTATTATTCAATTCTTTGTTCGAATTTGAAGAACCGAGTGTTTGTCCATGTTCATTTCTGTCAAGAAAGACAAGGTAAGGTAGCACCTCCTTATAGCTCGACCTTGCGATCTTCTCCGTTCCATTCGAACATCAGCAGGGTCACGCCATTCGCTTATCTTCTTATCACATGTTTTGCGTCAGTTTATTCATTCTTCGCATGAGTAGACATCTATTGGTGTGCCTTTCACTTATACATCCACTTTTTCTGTGACGGCTTGCTATTCCTCTACATTACGGTGTGTATTCACCCTAGCAGACTCTATGTTGTTATAACTGCACCTCCTTAATTATGTTTCACCTGCCACTTGACGATGCAACTGTATACATTGTACGTATACTTGTTAACCATGTTACTTTCATCATTCTTGTGCTGATATAATGCATATAAACGGTTCAATTCTCCAAGTGTTTAGCCTTCTCCGTTGCAACAACAGAAATCCCGCAAAGCAAATTCGTATGAAGTAGAGCAATTCTACATCGAACTAGTGAATTATTCGGTTTTAACAGCAGACTCGATGTACTGTATTCCACGGAGCTGACCATTACATATATTAGCGCGCAAGGCTCCTACTTGCCTAAATTTCAAAAGTCCGTAAATCAGTGGGAGGTTAGAGTGCCTCACTATCTCCCGTAATATGGCCCTTATCCCAGATTGATTTTCCGATCCAAGGAAGATTCATTTCTCATAGTGCGCGAAGAACATATGATTGACTTTGGTCCATCTAAGGAGTTGAATGGTGTACTTCCGTTAGCAGGTTGATTGTTGGATTGCTTTTTGAAGTAGATTTTTATTTGAATAGGGAAATATCATCCGAATAATAAGATGTGGTGTGTTAGAGTATTTTGGTGGCCTAGTGCCGGCGAAATTGCCGAAATGTCAGCCGTCGCATTCTAAAAAAGAACAGACACCAAACTCATGCTAGTCTAAGCAAGAAACCCAAGGTAAATTGGAAGTCGGTCTTTTGGGTCACATGACTCACAATTAATTGAAACTAACTTGTTGAAACAGGTTTGTATGTGAAATCACAACAATGGTATCCACAGCTGCAACCATACTGTGGTCATGACTAACGTATCTGGGATTGGGAAGAGCGAATCAGTGATAGACAGGTGATTACTGTGAATAGAGGCACACTTTAAATGCCTTTTTTTTCGTTGAATGGAGACAATTACGGCTGGTATTATCGTTGCGCCTGCTATCAGTGAGGTAAAGAACGAGACGACGAGAGGAATTGGAGGAACTGTCATTATAGTAATCATAACATGTGAATATAGTACTAGAATTAGACCATCTGCATGAAGACAGATGGTAAGTGCTATTGCTATTTAACTCAAGATAAGCGAATATTGAACGGCTGGTTCTTAAATGAATACTGTGTTTCGAAGCTTCCTGCACATGCCTACTTTTTTGCGGCACGCTTGGCTTGGAATCCACAACAATTTCACTCTCAGATCTCGTTCCACAGGCACACACAATGGAAAAGACCACTACCTGCCGAGATGAACACGTAGGTGTAGCGAATGAATCAAAGAACACTCAAGCTATTTAGGAATAAACTAGCGAATCTGCTTAATTTGTAAGGATTGTAAGAATAATAAAGCGGTACTGTATGAGACTATGAGAAGTGGAGCAATATTTCAATAATCGGACCATTGCCTAACTTCTCTATCGAAAATTGTACGCTTTAATAGCAATTCTTTATGACTGGTGGAAGACTATTTTGGTTTCCACCATTGTTGAGTCTGCAATAGATAAAAAGGACGAGTGAAGCGCAGAGGTAAGTGGTCCCTATAGGACACACCTCGCTTTTGCTTCGATCCCACACCCCAGGTCCACCAAGCTTTTCATCTCTACCAGCGGGCCACGAAAATGTACAAGGCTTGTCAACAAAGGTACCAGCACTTACTGATACATTGGCAGGTCACCGCGAGTCATTATACAGGCCAGATATACATTCATTCATCTCAAACGTTGCTTTAAGAACTATGATGCATGGCGCATCCCAATCGGATTGATCAACGATGAGAGCTTTATCCTTTGTCCTTCGTAAATATATCTGCATATATACATATATATATATATATATATATATATATATATTTATAGTACCCCACTTGCATGAATATTTCGATGGTTCATGGTCAGTGGTTTTGCACGCCCCAACAAAATTTTCATTGCTTTGGAGTTCCGCTGGTTTAGCCATTGTGGTTCCGTGGAGTCCCGGGGTCAGCAAGACCAAAGTCTGTCCCAGGTTGTCGCCACTACAGGCAGTCACCGCCTTTGTGGATCAGAAGGAGATTTGCCACCAAGCGACAAGTTTAATACAAGGATGGTTGTGGTTCATGATATTGGTTTACTCCTAGCTGGGTTTTCTGACAGAGGTTTTCTGACAGAAATGCCGGACTCCTTCTCACCCAGGGGCACCCAGTTGAGAGATCGACACCCCGATGTACAACGCAGCCCGCCACCCAGGAACACCTTCGAGCCGCAATGAGGCGTTAAATAGTTGTGACGTTTTAAGAGTTGAAAGGATAAAAGATCTCTAGTGGAAATCAAACCAACAATGTTTTCACTTCTATTTTTTTGCCTGCTACAGTTTTTTACGGCATGGTATTAACAGCTTTATGACATTTAAGGACACATTACCATTAGCGAGTGGTAGTATTCGTAGCACCTCTATTTAGAGATACACATGCTACCCGTTTTGTTACACAGTACTCAGTGATTATCCCACGCCAGAAACATAAGATACACACTGTCGCCACAACCAGACGCCCTTTGGTACGACATGCCTTTCAGTGGACTTTGTTGGTTTCTTTTTGCAGTTCTAGTTGTTTTTGATGCTTTATTGTTTTCGCTTTTATACAACACTTGTCTTCAAAACGTTTTCAGGCTATTCGGTGATTGCTAGATCCATCAGCTATTGCTCAAACGTCTCTGACATCCAAAGAGAGCACGGCAACTTCTGTGTGAGTGACTTATCGCTGAGGCTAAATCTGCTTAAGAATGAATGTAGAAATCCTAGTAAGAGCTGTGTTGATCAACCTTGCATTGGCATGAAACTAAGCAGAGGTATCCAGTTGGCCCTACTTTCGCTCCGCAAAAAACCACTGAGATGAAGAATTGCTCGATAGAAAGTCTTCAAATATCGTCAAGGACCCACATATTACTCGAGTACGTCTCTGCTGCTTGCAAATGTCAGATTTTAAGTGCCTTCACTCTGCAGTTTTGGTATTGTGAACGTGGAAGAATTTCGGGACTTGTTATGTTGTTATGACCACCGACAGCAACTAAGAAGATGGCTATGAATCAGTGAGGTAGGTAGACAATGTTAGACGTTAAGTTAAAATCACCTAATGGGTTGCTTATTAGATCTGGCAACTTGTTTAAGCGTTGCAGCCGAAATAGGTGAGGCAACAAATTCCTGCAAACATTTCTAGCAGCCCGTTAACTACGGAGTGCAGCTTGTCTGGTTTTCGGACTTCGCCGATGACGATCTGCCAATGAGAATGTGTCATTCATCTCTATAGGCAGTGAAATCATTTTCATTGAAATATCCGCTTCTTCTTCTTCTTTTGCTCTTTTTTCTAACACATTCGTCGTCTATGGTGCCCGCAACATACAAGCCGCACTGTTAGCTCTTCCTAGTTGTTTCTATAATGATTCGAATGTGGAGACTGCGCAATGTGATATCGCCAGTTCTGAATTCACCTATTTCACCTAAATTTAGATTTGGGTAAATCTTTGAAGAATATTCTGGGGGGACACGAAATTTGCCTATTAAATTACGTGTCACAAAGGTGACTGTTTGAATATTTTATTAGGCAGGTAAAGATAAATGACGAAGGACTACCGATGTGTCGTGTCTTTGTCTTCCCGGCCTTCCAAGGAATGGGAGATTTGCTAAGGCTGAGGACCGAAACCAAACCAACAGTGTTGCCGCTGCTGATCACTCGTTTTTGGTCTATTTGATGGAAGTTTCTCATATGTTGTCTTCTCTATGAAATAAAGCTATGCAAAAAAAAGAAAAATTAATAATCCGGAACCTGAAAAACTAGTCGCTTATGCATTCGATGAATTTTTTCACTATATTTTGCGAAACCGACGCTATATTAACCTCACCGCTGACCAAATTATCCAGTGAATTCGAGATAAGCCGAAACTCTTCCGTCAGAAGTGCAATCATCTTGGCTTTGTAATTGGCGGACCTTCGATGGTTCTGCGAATGCTTTTTTCAGCCAATGCAGCTTCAACCATAACTGCTGCTCAACTCTCCTTGGGATTTTCTTTCACACCTCTTTGTCACGTTTTGCAACCTCGGAACTCAATTCGAGGCTGCCTGTTGATCGGGAGGTACCTCGTAAGCGTATCAGCTCGAGTGTTTCTGAAGGCAGACCGCTCTTGTTAATCTTCGAATTCTCATTTTCGAATTCTCGGCTTTCATAGCTCCTCCGTACAAATATAGAACCATCAACTCGTTTTCTTCGTCGATGTTGTCAATGAAGGCATCTTCCCAAGAGCTGACAAGTCAGATTAACAAACTCCAGTTCATGGTAATTTTGGGATTGGTTCTTTGAATCTAGCGACGTTTTTCTCCTGTCCACGAGAAATGAAATCTCTTACTAAGGAGGGGATGGTTTGATACTGTGGAGAGTTCTGGGATAGCAACGACATCGGTTAGGCAAGACCTTTGGTTTAATATGACAGAAGAGCTGAATAACCTTCTGCTTGTCCTCATAAACACGCTGGTTCGGCTTTTCACACGTTGCCTGTCTGAATGCAAGATGGAAGACTCAGTGGGAGACCAGAAAGACCATGCTATTGTTCAGGAACGGTTATCTCTGCGGTGTCGGAAACAATAGCCCAAATCTGCTTGCTATCTATCGTCTACATTCTTCTTCACTCGAATCTTCCTAAACAGGAATGACAGAACACCAGACGAAGCAGTGCCATTCGAACAAGCATGGTTTCGAAAAGGAATGAGTACGACGGACCACAAACACACGATTAGAAGACTCACTGAAATATCGCGAGAGTACAAAAGACCGTTCTGCCTTATTTTCATTGATTTAAAAAAGGTCTTCAGTTCAAATGAGATAGAAGAAGTCACGGAAGCCGTGAACAATCAGGGAGTCGATACTCAGCAAATAAAGGTTGTTCGTGAGTTGTATAAAAATTTAACAACCAAAATAACCCCCATTCTGCAAAAAATATTAACAATGACGTCAAAAAGTGAGACTAGGCAAGGCGACAACATCTCGTTAAAATTGTTTACCACCACCCTCCAGAACGTCATGAGAACACTGAAATGGGGGTAATATATGAGAGAAAATCGATGGTCGGCAATTACACCATCTTCGTTCTGTTGATGACATCGTTCTTATAAGACCCAACATTAAGCAAACTGAACGCGTGCTTGCCGACTTTGATAAACCCTGCGGAAAAATTGGTCTTCGAACAAACCTCCTAAAAACTATTTTCACGAATAACGGATTTGTTACGTCACCCGCTTCACGCTTAACTGAACGATATCTCCTAATGCGACAGTTACGTCAATCTAAGTCAGGAAATCGAGATGGTGAACCTAGCTCTGGAATTTCCCGAGACGTACGTCTATGTAAGGATCATAGATTCTACGTAAATAGTGTATATTGCAAGATTTTACAGCGTAAGACGATGGGTGGAGTGTGTGTGATGAGTTTGCCACGCGGTTCTACTTCGCTTGTAGCGGTTTACCAAACCTCAAACCTCGGTTATTAAGCCCTTTATGCACATGACATTTACAAGACAATGTAATGAGATTCGGAATGTATGTACAGTAAATTGCAAGTAAAGTAGTTCAGCGAGTAGTAATATAACTAAACAAACTGCACTAACAATGGTGTAGAGCTCTATGCAGCCGATTTATGAGAGTGTGAGAATAAGCAGGAGGTACTGTTCAAGTAACAGCAATATTACAACTACAACCACTAAAGAACCGGAATGTTACAGCGATGACAGGGTTGTTTCAGCAATGAGGTGGAAGATTCTTCGGGGTGGAGTGCTTGTGAACAATGCTAGTACTTGATAGAATTGTTATATTGACAACGAGCAGTAATGTTGCTTACAAGTTCGAGCCTTGTCGTAGAATCTCGCTTGAGTGTTTCAAGCATGCCAATTTCATTGATAAGGCGCATACGAGCACTGGCGAGTTATGAAGAATGATCAACTCAAGAGCTTGTGCTCATTTACTCCTGAACAGCGCGAAGCCGCCTTTGTAGACGTCGTTTGCGTAGTTTAGCACACTCCTGTTCGTTCAGAGGATGCAAAGACCTTCTCCTCTCAACTAATCGAGCTATTTCAGCTGCTGCACGCAAATCAGCAACCGACACCGCTCGACGCAAAGGTGATGGTCTAAGTTACGCAAAAATGAGCTAACTGGTGTCTTACACAGTGGACATTTTTCAGCGCGTTTTAACCATTGAGAGGTACAAGTGAAGCAAAACGAATGAGAGCACTTGTTGAGCAATGTTGGATTGGTTCCCGGCATAAGACATATGGCGCAGACATTCAAAGTTGTTTCCGCATCTCCTTTACTGGATGCACCCACCACTTCTTTACAGTCCATGATTCCAGCTTTTGTAGAAGAAAAAGATGAATGAAACAGTTCTGCAGCCCCTTCACCGTCACCCATCAGCGCACTATGCACTTCCTTAAGTAGAGAAGCCATGGCGGTTTGAGAAGGTAACGCTGTTCCTGGAAGTTGTGTAATTAACAAGGTTAACTCAGGACTCCAGGTAAGACAGAGCTTCAAAACCAGCAGTAGGCCAGCTAAAGTCCCTCGCACACTAGGCGCTCCCGCCTATGAGGCCAGGCGGTGAGACGACCACAGAGAGACCGCAAAATCTCGGGTATAGCACGACATCATTGGAACCGGATCTGACGAACACACGCACGAAACGCCACGGAAAAATTGCAAACCAGCGGAGGACGTAAAAAACGGTATTGCTGCCCATGGAAAGGAGACCAAGGGGATCTTCGTAACTATCGTCCCATGTGCTTTTGACTGTACTCTACAAGCAGTTCACGAAGATTATATTCTCGCGCAATTCAAGGACATTGGATGAGGCGCAACCAGTCGAGCAAGCAAGATTTCGAAAAGGATCTTTGCTGCATGGACCACATCTAAACCGCGTCCAGAGTCGTCAAAGCTTGCGGGGAATACCACTTGCCTCTGGTCCTAACCTTTGTAAACTATGAAAAAGCATCTGACAGTGTCGAAACGAATGCAATCCTATCAGCGCTAGTCGACCAAGAAGTGGATCCTTCCTGTACAAGAACTCTGTCCGACTGTTATCGGAATTGCACTACGAAAATACAGCTTTTCCATTGAAATCTTACCATACCCATAGGAAAAGGGGTTCGACAGAGCGACACAATATCGGCAAAGCTGTTTAGTGCTGCACCGCAGTGGATAATGAAGTCACCTGATTGGGATGAGAAAGGCATACGTATTGATAGAATATTCCTATCAAACCTTCGTTTTGCCGACGACATCGTCATCTTCTCAAGAAGTACTAGCGAAGCAGAGATGATGATCAACGAGCTCAACGAAGCGGGGAAAAGATCAGACTGCGCGTAAATCAAAAGAAGACCCAGTTCATGAAAAAACCCATGGTGCGAAGGCGAAAAAAATTGAATTGAATGGCTCTCCCAATGCACAGACCTCTTCGTACGTATACCATGAGCGACCAATAAACATGAAAAACAACATGAAGGAGGAACTAGATACAAGAACTAGAGCAGCTTGGGCCGCATTCGGGCCTCTCAACGAAGCCACCGACCAACTGAAGGACTCAAAAATCCGCGCTCATCTCTTCGATTCTACGGTCCTCCCAGCACTCTGTTATGCTTTAGAGACGTGGGTTGATACCTCAAGCACGTTAAAATGCTTCGCACTACTCACAGAGGGCTTGAGCGATGTCTTCCGATTTATAACCGGCACTCTCAATGTCCAGCAGGAATGCGAAGCTCTGAGCTTCGAAATCTGTCTCATCTTCGAGATGGAGCGGAATATACATCGATAGCGAAACATAGATGGGCGGTCACATAATGAGAAGAACAAAAGAAGATGGACGAAAAGAACTGTAGAGTGGACTCCAAGAGAATATAAACGTCCGTTAGGACGACCACCTGCACGTTGGGCCGACGTGTTCGTAAACAAAGTTAATCAGCTGTACCCGCAGATGCAGTTGTTTTACAGATCACAGTACGAGACTCGCAAGCGCTGCCATGCTCGAACAAGACCACCACCATGGACTACGATTGCGAGAGAAAGGAATGGATGGCATATGTGCTGGGTCTGCACGACTCGTGAAGACGGACAGTCCAAGTTTCCAAGTAAGTAAGTATAGCAGTGAGAAAACGTCTGCGGGTTTCGAATTACAATTAAAGGAGACATAAGAATTCCACAGACGGAAACGTCTTTGCATCCAAGAACCTGTAGATCAGGGTGGAAGCGACGTTATTCTAAGTGTGTCCATGCAAACGCAGCATGACGATGAAGTTCAATCAGTGTAACACACTAGAAAAGAACGACACCTTACCAATTCATTCTCGATGATTTCTCAATCCTGGCACACGTTTGCCACTTAGTGTAGGTGTTTCTTATCAATGGCTGGTGCTCCACGATTCAATCCTCTACTTGATTCTCACTAACAGGATATACGTCGATCGATTGTGACTGACGCATACCCAGTGACTGTAGGCGTAGTGCAAAAAATATTGATTATATCGACTTGAACATCCTTCGAGCGCTGGAGAGCCGCTTTGCGACCGCACGCAAGCCGCCTTTGACTTGGAGCAGATTAACTTACATACTTCGTTCTAGAATTTAATGGAATCAGTCCTTCAAATCATCTAAATCCTTCCATGTCTTTATGTTCAAGATGAGTTATTTTGTTGTGTGTTGATTTTTGTAAGAAAACAATAGCAAGTAGCTGTTTTTTTAGCCTAGTACATTGTCAATTATTTCTTGAAAAGCTCACTGCTCCTTTTACTTCTATTTTTGTACCACCTTTGGGTTTTTTGCTACACCTTAGCAAAACCAGTAATCTACGGTGAAAAATTCCGATTATGTTTGCGGTGATCGAATGAATTCCTCACAATGGTTTACATCCTTATCATGGCTGACAGGAGTTCCTAAGTGTACGGCTGCCATGTCTATCGTGGATCGGTAGGGTCGCCCTAGCTAAGAAGAAATCAGACGGTCCCATCAGGAAGCCTAGCTAAGAGCCAGCACCGAGCTAGTCGCATGGTGGCAAATCCCATTCTAACTCACAAGGGCTGCGACTGCCTGTGGTGGTGACGACTTGGGCATACTCAGCGTAAGTTTGAATTGACGTACTACCTACATCTTTACTGAAGAATTCATTGCATCACCTTGGTTCTTAGGATTCTTGATGTAGGTAGACGCTTATCCTTCTAACGGTTCACCTCCCCATCGTGGCTTTGAGGTGTTCCTGCGTATCGGGACTGCGCTGTACAGCGTGCATATTTATCGCCCCGGCAGTGTCTCCCAAGCTGAGGGATAGTCCGGCGTTCCCATCAAGAACATCAGCTAGAAGTTAGCCAATATCAGGATCCGCTACCGTCCTGGTATCCAAGCAGTTGCATGGTGACGAATATCCTTCTGATCCAAAGCAGCTGTCAGTGGCTGTGGTGGCAACGACCTGAAGCAGACTCGGCCATGCTGTCCTTGGGACTACACGGAACAACAATGGCTAATCCAGTAAAACTCCGGGAGAGTGGAAATTATTCTGGCCCCACACAACCAGTGAAGACGGGCCATCCAATTATCAAAGTAAGCACGGACCGCGACTACCCTTTCCGGGTTCTCACGTGTTACGCACAGCACCACTAAACCCTTCGTTCTGCTTTTCTCCCGGTCAGTATTTTTGCCCTAACGGTGTCATTATCAGTGACTCTTCATCGGGAATGGTCTGAGGAGCACAAATCAGCATTAAACCCGATTAATTTAAAGTTATATACTATGATTTCTATCACAGCCCTGGTTTAACTTTTCTTAACTTTTTTTTTGCTTAGTTTTTCGATAACATCTTTCCAGAAGACTGCTCACGATCCCGAACAAGAACTGGAACAGGAAGAGCAACCTAGTAAAAAGCTACAGCTTGACGAGGCCAACGTAGAACAACAAGACAAGGACACTGAGACGAAATAGGTTTAGTACGTTGTGAGCACTTCCAAGCGAAGCCGACTGCATTATGTTATATGCCCCTCAAAAAGTGCAATTGCAAGACTAGAACTGTAGCAAAGTGAATCCACATGACCAGTCTAAGAATGCTTGCGTAATTCTACAAACTTCTAGTTCTCTCTCATAAAATGGACTGGTGCATACGCGCTGACGGCATTGACGAGCTACCGCACTTGCTAAGTGAATGTATGACCACGTGTGCCATTCACGTATCACTTACTTGAAACTGGTAGAAGGCTGTCGTAAAGTGAGTTGGAGTCCTTCTATGATCCATCACGACTCCTTACGAGAAGCACAACAATTCCGTGTTGTGTTTATTGGGTTTCACCAACTCTGAAATTTACACAAAGTATAACCGACTGTTGGGAAGATAGCGTTGTCGATAAAATCGACGAGGAATACGATTCGCTCATCCAACATCTTCACGTTAACGCTATGAAACCTGAAAGTTCGAAAGTCACCAAGAAACGTCCGTCCCCAGAAACTCTCCAGCTAATACGCTAGCGCGGAATCGCACGAGCTGCAGGCAACCGCGAACTAACGTCCGAACTTGCAAAACAATGCAGACAGGCGATAAAAGAAAACGTTGAAGAGAGAAAAGCAGCAGTAATGGTCGAAGCTTCAGAGGCTGTGAAAAGCATTCAAGCCCACCGAAGGTTCGCCAATTGCAAGAGGATGAGGATTGCACTCCGACGCCCACACGGAACACGTCCCGAAGGACAATGCAGAAAATTATTCACGAATATTACCCAGATCTCTTCGATAGCCACGTCCACCTTCCATCGTGTAAAATAAGGGAGGATGGATTTGTTGTACTATCAGTTCTCCCTTCCGGATTCCGACATGCCACTTCGTAGGTGAAAAATCGAACAGCTCCAGGTCTGGGTAGGATAAGACCTGAACACCTGAAGAACCCTCCGCCAATCCTTATAAACACACTGGCTGTGCTCTTCACACGTAACCTGTCCGAATGAAAGGTCCCTATTCAGTGGAAGACTAGCAATATCGTGTTATTGTTCAGGAAGGGTGACTTACACGATATCGGCAACTATCGCCCCATCTGCTTGCTGTTTGTCGTCTACAAACTTTCCACCCGATTGATCCTAAACAAGATTGAGAGAACATTGGACAAAGAACAGCCATGTGAGCAAGCAGGGTTTCGAAAAGGATTTATTACGATGGACCACATCCACATGATAACAAGACTAATTAAAATATCGCGAGAGTACAAAAACAGCTCTGTCTTATTTCCATCAATTTAAAGAAGGCCTTTGACACAAGTGAGATAGAAGCAGTCATGAAATCCCTTTATAGTTAAGGAGTCCCTGCTCAGTACATAAAGATTCCTCGTGTGCTGTACAAAAATTTCACAACCAAGATATCACCATTCTACAACGGTATTAACATCGATGTCAAAAGAGGGGTTAGGCAAGGCGATACCATCTCGCCAAAATTATTCACCGCCACCCTCGAGAACGTCATGCGAACATTGGAATAGGACAACATGGGAGTGAAAATCGATGGCCGGCAATTACACCGTCTTCGCTTTGCTGATGACATCGTCCTTATAACACCAAACATTAGCCAAGGAGAACGAATGCTTGCCAACTTTGATAATGCCTGTGGTAAGATTGGTCTCCGACTAGATCTCACGAAAACGATGTTCATGAGGAACGGATTGGTTTCGTATGCCCCATTCACGCTCAACGGAACGAGTATCTCCGAATGCTCTAATTATGTCTATCTAGGTCTGGAAATCAATATGATGAATGACTTAGCTGCAGAGCTGAGCAGAAGGAGACGAGCGGCCCGGGGAGTTTTCAAGAGCATGGAGGATGTAGTGAAGAAGACAAAGAACGCGCGAGTCCGTGCCCACCCTTTTGACTCAACGGTACTTGCCGGTACATGATATAGCCCTTTTTCAAACCGATTTTACAATCCAAGCAAGACTCATTGCTCATAGTGAGTGATCTGCATATGACTGGCCTTACTCCACCTAACGATAGACTTGCCTTAGCACTTAGATTTTTGGATTGGTTTTTGAATCAGATTTTCATTGGAATAAGGAAATGTCTTCCAAGTAGCAAAATATTTTATGGTATAGTACGTGTTCCTATGCGGATTGTATTCTACTAGGCAATTCGCCCAAAAATCTGCAATCGAGCGACAAGGAACTATATGGGAGGCGGTTAGGAGTCGCCTCCAACAATAAACTGCCGCTGTAGTCTGGGAGAGACTAGCAACCTACCGGTGAGTATACCCAGCCTCCATGTGCAGAGGTCAGCAAGCTATGCGTAGGTATCAAAAAGTTAAACGCGGTAAAAAAAAGACGCGGCGCGGCTTATTGAGGATTATTATAGGACCACGTTGGTTTAATCGACACGAAGTCTGTTCAAGAGATTTGTTCTGTGTTTAATTTGCCTCTCTGATGTACATCGCGACAATACATGCATGGTCGCTGGTTCCATCCCGCACTAGTCTATTCAAGCCGCCCATCGGGTCCACAACTGAGGAGTATTACCTGTGATGATTATCTCATGACGTCGCAGCATATACTGCCTGTATACTGTAGCATAGGAAAAATTCATTTTCCATGCCAGGGTATTATGTGACATAAAACCATAATGATGATAAGATATTTGCAAAACATGGACCCAGTACAGATTCCTTTTTTATTCCAGATACAAAAAATTGGCTGAGAGAAAGGAAAAGCAAGACACTCAATGGTGCAGTGTGTAACACGTGAAACCTTGGAAAGAATAATCCCGTGTTCGAATTTGGTCTAGGGTCCAAGTATTGCCAATATTTTAGCATTAATGTGGTTATCTAGGAATTCTCTAGCAACATCTGTCCCAGCATTCCAAAACAAACCGACTCGACTTGCATCCACTGACATTCATGAGGAAAACAAAGTACTTAAGTAGCACGCAAAACCAAACAAAAATCCAAAGAGCTTTATGAATGGAAAAACCATTGCAACAAACTGGATTAACGATTTTGGAAATATGCACGATGTATGAAGATGGATCAATGAATTGGAGAAAGCGCCGCTACATTCAGGGAGTGCGTCAATGAGTACTGTTGTCTTTAAGCAACTGTGAATAATAAAGCAGTTTAGAGAAGAGTGTAGAGCAAAGAGCGAGGCAGACCGAAGAACAGGACATATACTTATTCATAATCATTAAAGAATTCTTAATAGTTAGATGTTTAATGGACGACACAGATGTAACTCGTTCAGGGATGCCAAGTTGGTTAATCGTCAGGCTAGGTGGCACGTCACTAGACGGTGAATGGAGTAACTCCCACGTCCGACTTTCTATTAACCTCGGCACTCATTGAATAATTCTTTCTAGTTCTGTTTAGCAAACACGAGGTGTTATTTTATTTCTTTATTTACGTACAAGCTGACGTTTCGGCGGATTTCGCTTTCCTCAGAGCCTGGAAAGGTCATGTTGACAGCAATCTATTCGGCCAAACACCTCCATAACCAAACAGAGAAAACGCTGAACCAAGATTTCAGTCACCTTGAGCACAGCTTTGCACACTCACCGCTTTCTATGGGTCTTCCACTGAGTGTGTCGCGTGGAGACCACCCTCACGGAGTTCACATGGAATCGTGGTGTGCCCATCTCATCAGAATAACAGTCTTATGTACTGCCCAATATCACGCGTGATAATGAGACATTCCTCCTTGCAGCTCATCTTCAGATTTTTGGAATTAATCCAGAATGCCTCAAGAATTTTGCGCGCTTGTGTTCTCGATTCTTGCGCGAGGATCGTAACCCCTACTTCAAAGTCTTCTTCGTTATGTCTCTGCCTCCTGTGCGTGCCTAGTGGAGTATTTGCTTTACGTTTGCCGACTGGGTGTTCTTTTATGCGAACGCAGAGTGGTCTACCCGTTTCGCCAGTGTATTCGTCTCCGCACGTCTTGCAGGAGATCGGATGAACTGTGCACGAACTGATGCAATCACCGTCTCTACCATTGGGGCAAACTGTGCAACTTTTCGTTGCACACGGACGGTCATATGGGCGGTTACGAACTAGTTGGCGTCTAGGATTAATCGGTGGCATTTCAATTATCGTTACCGATTTCTCTGGACCGGCCGTTCTTGAGCAGCGTTTTATATCTGCACTTACTTCATTTGAGATGAAGGGTGGGATAAACGGGACCTTATTGCCGCTGGATTTGTCGTTGGGGGCCTGTGGTTTCCTCTACGCCTATCCCGAGCTACAGTTTCGTAGCCATTGGGGGGGGCTATTTGCCGCGCTAAGTTCCGGGACTCCTTCCTCTGCTCCCTTCCTGTGCACACGCTGGTGGTTGTTCGGGGCATGTTTCTCACGAGCGCCCTTTTCGTGTGAGAGGGGTGAGGGGAGAGGTAATGAACCAAGACGTTTTTGCTACTTGGCTTTCGCTACCATTTCGTGGTGTAGCCGTTTTCTGATAGGTTAATTTGCACGTTCAGAAAGGGAAGCCAGTTTTCTTTTGGTTTCTCTTGGGTGAATTTGATGTACTCTGACTGTTCGTTCAACAACTCGAAACATTTGTCAATTTGCTCTTGTGTTGAACAAATGACCAATCATCTATATATCTATAGTCATCTATAGTCTATATCTATAGTCATCTATATACCTACAATAGTGTAACGGCCTGAGGTCGATTACTGGTGCTTCCACCTTGGACATGAGTGCAATGGCGGGGCTTGGTGCCAGTCGTTGTCCCATTGCCAGCCCTCTCATTTGTGCGTAGTACCTCCCGAACCATCTGGAGATTGCGCACTTTAGGCACTCCTTCGGGAGTGTCATCAACTGCTGAATCGAGAACCCATACATGTTTATTGCTCCTTCGTGTTGTATAAGGAGCTCGCAGATGGCGTGCATGGCGGAGTCATTCGACACGTGTGTGTGGAGGGCGGTGACGTCGAGGGGCTCCATCACGTGCGCACTGTTGGGGCGCGCGTTACGTAGACGATCCAGGAACATCTGGGTGTTCGTTAGATGGGCTGGAATGTACTTCACCAACTGGGTGGGTATTGGGGTTATTAACCACGTTATTCTATCCGTTGACCCGTCCACGCAGCTAATGATGGGTCTGACCTTGAATAACGATGGATCGGTAGAAACGAGATCATCGCTGGATACTAACTTATGGGTTTTAATAAGTAAGTACAGGACGGGACATGTTGGTAGGTCAACTTTGAGTTGGGGGATAACTGATGGTTTTAACCTAGCCGCTCTTGCCATTTTGACCCATTCGTTGTTTAACTTCCGGTATTGACTTTTAAATTCCTTCTCACACGACGGAGGAAGCATCTTCAAGGTGCTTTTCCGTTATCTCAACATCTAAGTGATGGGGGAATACAACGAACTCTCCACTCTTATCAATAACGGATAATCTTATGTTTTTCAACCTTATCAGCTCTCGTACCTCTCGCATACCATGTTTTTGCACTTCAGTGAGGTTGGAGCTGTATCTTTTCGCGCGATAGTGATTAAGGACTTTGAAAGTTTCATTCGTAAACATCCGAAATTTAACATTTCGCTTTATCGTCCATCATCTGAGAAGGAGTTTAAAAGTAAATACCGAAAGTTGAACTGCGAATGGGCCAAAATGGCACGGGCTGCTGGTTTAAAACCATCAGTTATTTCTCAACTAAGGGTTGAGCTACCAACATGTCCCGTCTTGTACTTGCTTATAAAAACTCATAAGCTAGTGTCCAGCGATGATATTACGTCTACCGATTCATCGTTGTTTAAGGTTAGACCAATCATTAGCTGTGTGGACGGGCCAACGGATGGGATAACGTGGTTTTTAACCCTAGTATTTAACCAGTTGTTGAAACACATTCCAGCCCATCTTACGAATACCCAGATGTTTCTGGATCGTCTGCGCTACAGCGCAGCCCAGCAGAGCGTACGTGATGGAGTCGTTCGACGTTAGCGCCCTCTGTACAGACGTGTCGAATGACTCCGCAATGCAGGCCATGTTCGAACTCCTGATGCGACACGAGGGAGGGATGAACATGTATGGCTTCAAGATGGAGCAGTTGATGGCACTCTTGAGGGAATGCTTGAGCTGCTCAGTCTTCAGATGGTCCGGAAAGTACTGCGCCCAAATGGGAGGGTTGGCAATGGGACAACCACTGGCACCAGGCCTGGCCATTGCGTTTATGTCTGGGGTGGAAGCACCGGTGATCGATCTCGGGCCGCTACTTTACTGTAGATATATAGTTGACTGTTTTGTCCTTTGCTCAACACAAGAGGAAATGGACAAATGTTTCGAGTTGTTGAATGAACAGTCAGAGTGTGTCGAGTTCACCCGAGAGAAACCGAAAGAAAACTGGCTTCCATTCCTGAACGTCCAAATTAGCCTGTCAGAAAATGGCTACATTACGAAGTGGTACCGAAAGCCAAGTAATAAAAAACATCTTGGTTCATTACCTCTTCTGTCACCCCCTCTCACACGAAAAGGGCGCTGGTAGGAAACATGTTTCGAACAGCGACCAGCGTGTGCACGGGAAGAGAGCAGAGAGAGGATTCCCGGAACTTGGCGCGGCAAATAGCCATTTCTAATGGCTACGAAACTGTAGCTCGGGATAGGCGTAGAGGAAATCCTAGGCCTCCAAACGACAACTCTAGCGATAGAATGGTCCCGTTTGTCCTACCCTTCATCTCGAATGATGTAAGTGCAGCTGTGGAGCGCTGCTTGAGAAGGGCGGGTCTGGAGAGTTCGGTAAACGTAGTTGAAATGCCACCGAGTGATCTTGGGCGTCGACTAGTTCGTAACCGCCTATGTGACCGTCTGTGTGCAGCGAGGGGTTGCATAGTTTGCCCTAGTGGTGGGGACGGTGATTGCATCAGTTCGTGTACAGTTTGTCTGATCTCCTGTGGGACGTGCGGAGACGAATGCATTGGCGAAACGGGCAGACCCCTCTGTGTCCGCATAAAGGAACACCTAGTCGGCAAACGTAAACCAAATACCCCACTAGGCACGCATAGGACCCAGAGACATAGCGGGGAGGACTTTGAAGTACGTGTCACGATCCTCGCGCAGGAATCGAGAACACAAGCGCGCAAAACTCTCGAGGCGTTCTGGATTAATTCCAGAAATCTAAAATGAACCGCAGGGAAGAATGCCTCATTATCACGCGTGACATTGGGCAGTATATAAGGCTGTTATTTTGATGGGAGGGGCATATTACGCTTCCATGTGAACTCCGTGCGGTTGGTCTCCACGCGACGTACTCAGTGGAAGCCTCATGGAGGGCGGTGAGTGTGCAGAGCTGTGTTCAATGTGATTGAAATCTTGGTTCAGCGTTACCGATATATCGAGCCAGTGCTGCTATCTTCCCAGACAAGTCTGGCACCAAGTTGCTGACCCCGTAAGGAGGCCTCCTCTAGCCACTGCGCTACATGACCCGCTGCTTCGGTCATAGGGAAGGGAACTGCATGTAGGCCATGAATACTCATCAACGTACGAAGTCTTTGCCAGCTCACCAAGATGCTACTATACTTCCAATTTTTATGGTTGTCGTTCATAGTTATCAGCCTCCTGCTTTACTAACAAGAGTAGCGAAAAATACATTTCACCTTATTTTGGCTTCACCACTTCCATCAAAACCTTCCTAAGGAAGCTATGGATTTTGCACGCGTTGCCAGTGAGCAAATTAGAGAATAGGTTCTAGGAAAAATCGTCATGGTCATGGTTATGTTCCCTTTTCTTTTTCATTAACTTCGCCAAAGCTAGTCGATAAACGTTAAAGAGATGTCTACCAATAGGAGAACAATTCGATGGAATTTTCTGTGATGTTCCAAAATGAACGCTTGCAAGGTGTAGGTGATCTCGTCAATTACTCATACTTATGAGCCAGTCTACGGAACTTCACAACAATCGTGCCGATTAATTCGAAGGACGACTCAAAAAGAAGGACAGAAAACCTGGACAAGCCCCAAAAAACGCGTCGCGCTTTTATGTGCGTGGACCTCAATTGGCGCGGCGCTGTCTTGACTCAACGTGTTTCGGTTGTATGAATGCAAATCGATCGCCGTGGAGTCGCAGAGGCATTTCGTGGTGTTGCTGACGCCACGAACTGTGGCTTCAACGACGACTGCAGAGAAAGAGTGAGTTACTTTTCTGTTCTTTAGCTGCTTTACAATGAATATAACATAAGGTCTTAAGAGTTTCATAGCCTCTAAGGCGAAACCACGTGACTAACCTAAAATTGCCAGGTAGGTACTAAACTTTCAAATTTAAGGGCAACTTTTATAGAACATAGGATAAGGCTAGTTCCAAATTTGGACAAATCTTGACTTGCACCATTGAAATATTTGGTTGATGCACATGTTAGCCTTGTCTTTTTTTAAATCATTAATATACGCTTTGGTTAATAGAAGGTCGAATTTGAGGTATGACGCCGTCCAAACGGGATTGACGTGCTACTACACTTCTCGAGTGAGCGCCTGGCCACGTGTCTGCAACAACAGAAACTCCGCATAGCAAATTCGCATGAAGTAGAGCATTTATACTTCGAACTAGTGAATTATTCGGTTCTAACAGCAGACTCGAAGTACTGTATTCAACGGAGCTGACCATTACATATATTGGCGCGCAAGACTCCAGGCTACTTGCCTAAACTTCAGAAGTCTAAAAATGAATAGGAGGTTAGAGTGCCTCATGCGCATTCTAATTTTGTTCTCTGACATTTTAAAGCAGTGATTCGAAATTCGTTACGACGGATGTCTGAACGACGCCATTAAGTGTGCTGTGCAAATGGCGCTACGGATTTTCCTCATATGAGGGATTTCGAGCCGGTTAGTGGCGAGGCTACGTGGCGCGTCTCCAGGTGGCGGATAGGGGGTTAATCGCCGATAAAAGCAACCATTGCTTCCCTGAGACGCAGGTGGATTCAGGGGTCGGACTCCCTGTTTCTGCTGCGCCGATTTGGCACATACTTTCTTTATTCACGATGCATATTCATGAACGCGTGTGTGAGTGCGTTCCAGTTTATGTGCATTGTATTCAACGAGTCAGTTCGGCCAAAAGCTTCCATTTAAGTGACAGGGAAGAATATGGGAGGCAGTTAGGAGGAGGCTCCAACAAATAAGCTCCATGTCCACTCTGGGAGAAACTGGCAGGCAGCCTGAGCAAACCCAGCCCACGTCCTGAGCAAAGTAAGCTATATGTAGGTATCAAATTGCTCAACGCAGTAAAAGAAAGGGGCCTCATACCCGTGACCACGAAAGAGCCCCCTATTCGACAGCGTTGGGTAGGACGACTACGGAGAGGCTGCTAAAATCTAAGAGCAATTCTAGGCTGCCTAAATCGCAAAGAACTAAGGTGAAGATCTGTACCTAGAATGAACGCACACATGCATCCCAGTTCTCGATAGATAACATGGTCGTGCAAGCAAGAAGGATAAGTACGACGTCATCGGCCTGACCGAGACGTGACGACGCCACCCACTCAATGCCGTCTATGACCCTGGAGAAGAACTGTTCCTCAGAACATGCGACAGTAGAGCAGTCGGCGGCATCAGCGTTCTCGTCAACACGAGTTTGTCCATAAACATTGATTCATTAGAACAACTAACAACCCAAATTGGACGTTTACCATTAAAAAGATCTGGATCAGTACCGGCTTTGACAATCTGCTTCGCTTACGAGTTGACATCAAACTATGACGGAGAAGAAGTCGAAGCGCTCTATATGGACTTGAAGAAGTTCTACAGAGAAGACCATATATTCTTCAAGGTCATCATTTTAGGTTCTAACGCTAAGATTGGACCAAAAACGACGTCTGAAGAACGTCACATTAGGACCCACAGATTAGAGTGGAACGAACAGGGTGAGCGGCTGAGCGCCTGTCCGAGTTTATCATGACGATCAAGAACTTCCATGATAAGTCGGAGTTCCAGAACCCCCACCCCCAATGATGGAAGTGCAAGTCTCCCAGTGGAGAGTACCATGACGAAATAGACCACATCATAGTAAATAGAAGGTTCTGCCTCACCGATGTCGCTGTTGTCCCAAAACTCTAAACAGGATCAGACCACAATCTCTTTCGTGCAAGATTTTACTTCTCGCGGAAAAAAGAAAAAGTCGCTAAATTCAAGAAACATCCCAAAACCACCGTAAACTGGGACTTATTCAATTCATTAGTCAGCTGTTGGGAAGATGCCGCTGTCCATTCGCATTTCGCATTCAATTTTGAAATATTCAAATTTCAAGCATTCGCAAAGCCCACCGAAGCTTCGTCAATTACAAGACCAAGATGATTGCACTCCATCGCCCAGACGGAACATGTTACAGTGTCCAGAAAGGCAATGGAGAAATAAAATCATTCACGAATACAACTCAGATGTATTTGATAGCCACGCCACCCTAAGTCATATGAAATAAGGGAGGATGGATATGTTGTACCACCGGTTCTCCTTTCCCAAATCCGGCATGCCATTTCGTCGGTGAAAAATCGAACAGCACCAGGTCTGGACAAGATAAGATTTGAACAGTTGAAGAACCTGCCGCCAGACCTCATAAACACATTGGCTCGGCTGTTCACACGTTACCTGCATGAATGTGAGGTCCGTACTCAGTGGAAGACCAGCAAGACCGTGTTATTGTTCAAGAAAGTTGGCTTCCGCGGTATCGGCAACTATCGCCCAAACTGTTTGCTGTCTGCCATATACAAATTTTCATTCGTGTCGTCCTACATAGGATTGACAGAACACTAGACGAAGGGCAGCCAGGTGAGCAAGCCGGGCTTCGAAAAGCATTTAGTACGACGGACCACATCCACAGGATAACAAGGGTCATTGAAGTATCTCGAGAGTGCAAAAGACCGTTCTGTCTCACTTTCATCGATTTGCAGAACGCCTTTGATTCAACTGAGATAGAAGCAGTCATGGAAGCCTTTGACAGTCAAGGAATCCCAACTCAGTACATAAAGATTCTTCGTAAGCTATACAAAGATTTCACAACTAACATATCACCGTTCTACAACGATATTAACATCGACGTTAAAAGAGGGGTTAAGAGAGGCTATACCACCCCGCCAAAATTATTTATCGCCACTCTCGATTACGTCATGCTAATACTGGAGTTGGATCACATGGGAGTGAAAGTAGATGGTCGGCAATTACACCATTTTTACTTTGCTGATGGTATCGTTCTTATAACATCAAAGAATGGGCAAGGTGAACGAACAGTTTCCGAGTTTGTTAAAGCCTTTGAAAAAATTGGTGTTCAAATAAATCTAACAGAACCGATTTTCTTGAGTAATGGAGTGGTTACGTCTGCCCCATTCACGCTCAACTGAGGGAATATCTCCGAATGCTCCAGTTATGTCTATCTAAGTTGGGAAACCGAGATGGTGAATGACCAAGCTCCAGAGTTTTCGGAGACGTATCTCTTTGTAAGGAGCATAAAATCTGTTTGAACAGTTTGTAGGGTAAGGTTTTACAGCGTAAGACAACGCATGGAGTGTGTATGGTAATGAGCTTGCCACGCGAATCTTCTTGATTTGTAGCGATTTGCCGGACCTCAAACCTGTGTAATTAAGGCATTTATGCACATGATATTTACAAGACAATGTAATGAGATTCGGAATGTATGTACAATAAATTACAAGTAAAGTAGTTCAGCGGGTAGTAATATAACTAAACAAACTGCACTAACAATGATGTAGAGCTTTATGCAACAGATTTATGAGAGTGTGAGAATGAGCAGGAAGTACTGTTTATGTAACAGTATTATTACAACTACAACAGCTTAAGAATTTACATTATCACAGTGCAAGAATGTGGTAGCGATGACAGTGTTGTTTTAGCAATGAGGAGGAGGGAGATTCTTCGGGTTGGAGTACTTGTGAACAATGCGAGTATTTGAGAGAACTGTTATAGTGAAAACGAGTAGTGATTACATGAGCATTAATGATAACCTTAATGTGTTGATAATGCAAGAACATAACACTTCTGTCAACATTATTTTGCCTAGCAGAACCGAAAGTGTTGGGAAAGGAAAGATTGGGTGAGAGAGCAAAATGGTGATGGAGGAGTAAAGGTAAACTCCACGCCTAGTCACAGGTCAAATGACAGTACTAATGTGTGAGGCAACGTCAAGGGAAGTGAAATGACTTCCAGGTTCACGGCGCGGGTCCGATGGTCTAGTCTCCAAGCACTAAGCCGTGCCCTTAGCATTTCTGGTGGCGTGTCCGGTGGTTAAGAATGAATATGTATGTAGGGCAGGCATGCGGGTGTTGTGTCAACTATTTTATGATACAATGTCTTACATGACAGGAACAATAAACATAAATGCACGGTTGGTACAACACTTGTTAATGTGGAAGGAAGGCAATATTTCACTAAAAATGTATTTTCTGCAGGTCTTTCGTGGATAGTCAAATGAGTGTTTTTGTCAACAGTGGCTTTTATTAAATTAGAATGTGAATTGACTGCGACAACAAACATTGAAACAGGCAGTTGTTTTAAAGGAAAGAGTACTAGAAAACGAAGTGATGAGGGAGATCTTCTTGGTATCCTATTCTTGTTAAAATCATTTATCTTGCTGCCGCCTAGTACACATTTACGGTAGTACTAGACTCATTACAGGTCTGCTCAGTGATTTATCACCTTATCAGGGCAGTAAAATGTCTCAGAGTTTGTAAACAACTGCAGAAGACATGAGAGTTGCACAAACGGAAAGTTCGTCGCATCCAAGAACGTTTGGAGCAGGGTGGGAGCGACGTCGTTCTAAGTGTGTCCACGTAAACGTAAGAGCACGAAGAAGTTCAATCAATGTAACACATTAGAAAAGAACGACACCTTACCAATTCATTCTCGATGACTTCTCAATCCTGACAGACGTTTGTCACTTGGTGTAGCTATTTCTTATCAATAGCTGGTGCTCCACGATTCACTTCTCTGAAAAAAAAAGATGCATTCATTGTGTAGAGATCCCACAGCTAAAAGAGCCAAATACCTTGGCTACTTGATTCTCACTAACAGGATATACGTCAAACGGTTGTGAACGACGCATACTTGTAGGCGTTGTATACCAATAATAAATATGTCCACTCGAACTTTGGCCCATCCCTGGATAGCCGCTTTGCGACCGCACGCAAGTCGCCTTTGACTCAGAGCAGATTTACTAACCTCCCCTGTTCCAGAATTTATTGGAATGCGTCTTTAAGATTATCGAAATTTTTCCACATCATTGTGTTTAATATTAGTTGCTTTTGTTGTGAGCGTATTAGTTTTTCTGAGAAACCAATAACATGTAGTTGTTTCTTTTTGGCTTGCTTCATTGTCATTTATATATGTAAAAGCTTAGTGCTCGTTTCATTTCCATTTTTATACTACTTTTTACTTTTTTGTAACACAGTATCCAAACTGGTACTCCATAGGGAAGAATTCCGATTACGTTTACAGCGACCAAATGAATTCCTCCTAACGGTTTACCGCCTCATTTTGGCTGGGAGGTGTTCCTGGGTGACGGGCAGCGATGTACAGCGGGGGATCCATTCCCCGGTAGGATCTTCTAAGCGTAGAAGGAGTCCGATGTTTCCATCAGGAAGCCAAGCTAAGAGCTGGCATCAAGCTAGTCGCATGGTGACGAATCTCCGTCAGATCCACAAGGGCGGCGCCTGCCTGTGGTGGTGACGACCTGTGGCGGACTTTGGCCAGGCTGGTTTCGGGACTTCAGGGAACCACAATGGCTAATCCAACAAAACTCCGAAAGGTGGAAATTATGCTAAGAGTAGCACAACAAGTGAGAACGGGCCGTCCAAATATCCAGCCAAGGTCTAGTTAATTCATCTAATTTCACAATGTTTCTCTCAATGCTGAGTATATTTGCGTCTCATTTTTCTTCCCAAACACGATAATCTCGGGAAGGTCAAGATTTCTCCGAAAACTGCGCTCAACTAGCGTCAGTTATGTCGACGATTGGAGAACACCGTGGATGTTCAGGGGGCAGCATCTGAACCGATGAAAATCCGAAAGCGCCCATGTGAACGTTTGCATTGCGGCGAATCAAACTGGAGTGCCCTACGTAGCAAAGTATGTCTGGTGGGACCGTCTAAATAGTACTCATTTGTAAGTAACAGAGAGTCAAAAAAATCTTCAAAAATCGGATTGCACTGAGTATTTCAGTGTAAAACTGGCACCTTGTCATGCTTTACTCTCGCCATCCGATTTCTGTGCATTTTTTAGTTTTCCAATGAATCGCTTGTTCATTGCATGATTTCCTCGTTGTTTTCCACTGATTTCACTCCTTTCCTGATTTCCTATGCAATGTGCGGCTTTATTTCTTTTTCACTTTACACTCTTTTCTCATGTTTTCGCTGGACTATTAACCCCATCCCCCTTGTCAATTTAACAGCTTTTCTGTCAGATATGTCGAGCACATGATAGAGTCAACGACGATGTTTATGAGAAGCAAAAAGGATAGTAATACTAAGTTATCCATGGGGATTTGTAGAGTTACATATGGAGCAACTGGCAGTTACAATGTTATCCCTCGTGAACGAATCCATGAGTGACATGCGTCTCTGTGAATGTATAGTTGCCAAATATGTTCTAAATATTGTCCGGTTGAAATTTTCTGGTTTGCTATCCCTTAGTTTTGTTGCTGAATTTTCGGTTGCGCTGTTTCTACTATTATAAAGACAGAGAACTTTTGTGTAAATGTACCACTGCAGAACTGTCGTTGATAGGATTTCACAACATTCCCATGAGCTGGGCAAGGTAAGAAAGAATATTTATTATTCACCCAGGGTTAACGAAGGTAGGTTTGGAGAACAAAATATGATGCGAGCCCCAAGAGCGTGCAAAATCCACTAAGCAGCCAGTTTTTCACGCGATAGGTTAAATTGAAAATTCACTGGTGCCCACTACAGTCATTTGACGATTAAGGGGAGAAGAGGTGAATTGTTCAGGTGATATTTATGCCAAACTTAAACAGTGTGCCTACCAATGTTTTTTTAGCCTTTAGCTAATGATCTTTTACTGTGGCCTTTCGACGTCTTCGTCGTCATCAGAACCGATGATCCCAGTCGTTGGTGCACAACTGTTTGTCGTCTCGGTGTGATGTCCTCGTCTTCGTATCGGG